>CM067842.1:697961981-699211981 GCA_034509565.1 Triticum monococcum
TCACTTGATGTATGTTTTGGTGATCAACTTGCGGGTTCCGCCCATTAATCTATGCATAGGGGTTGGCACACGTTTTCGTCGTGATTCTCCGGTAGAAACTTCGGGGCACTCTTTGAGGTTCTATGTGTTGGCTGAATAGATGAATCTGAGATTGTGTGATGCACATCGTATAATCATACCCACGGATACTTGAGGTGACATTGGAGTATCTAGGTGACATTAGGGCTTTGGTTGATTTGTGTCTTAAGGTGTTATTCTAGTACGAACTCTAGGGCTGTTTGTGACACTTATAGGAGTAGCCCAACGAATTGATTGGAAAGAATAACTTTGAGGTGGTTTCGTACCCTACCATAATCTCTTCGTTTGTTCTCCGCTATTAGTGACTTTGGAGTGACTCTTTGTTGCATGTTGAGGGATAGTTATGTGATCCAATTATGTTATTATTGTTGAGGGAACTTGCACTAGTGAAAGTATGAACCCTAGGCCTTATTTCCTAGCATTGCAATACCGTTTACGCTCACTTTTACCACTAGTTACCTTGCTGTTTTTTATATTTTCAGATTACAAATACCTTTATCTACCATCCATATACCACTTGTATCACCATCTCTTCGCCGAACTAGTGCACCTATACAATTTACCATTGTATTGGGTGTGTTGGGGACACAAGAGACTCTTTGTTATTTGGTTGCAGGGTTGCTTGAGAGAGACCATCTTCATCCTACGCCTCCTACGGATTGATAAACCTTAGGTCATCCACTTGAGGGAAATTTGCTACTGTCCTAAAAACCTCTGCACTTGGAGGCCCAACAACGTCTACAATAAGAAGGTTGTGTAGTAGACATCAAGCTCTTTTCTGGCGCCGTTCCCGGGGAGGTTAGCGCTTGAAGGTATATCTTTAGATCTTGCAATCAAGTCTTTTAGTTTCTTGTTTTATCACTAGTTTAGTTTATAAAAGAAAACTATAAAAAATATGGAATTGAGTTTATCTCATACGCTTCGCCTTTTTAATACCTTTCGTGAGTATGATGGAAAGGAAAATTGTGCTCAAATGCTAGAAGAAGAATTACATAGAATGCTTGGCATAGAATATGTGAATGATGAGCATGATTGCAATGTTGTTAGTACGAATTCTTTGAATATCCATGACACTAATGATGATTTCACTAGTTATGATGAAAATGTCTCCTATAAACATGTCAATTTTTGTGGAGTGCATTGGGTTTGTAAGTACACACCAAATAGGGAAGATAGATATTGCAAGAGGCATAAGTACTTAGAAACTAAATTGTTGCAAGAAAGTCTTGATGATTGTGCTAAAAAATTCAATATTTTTCGCGCCCCTTGTGAACTTTGCAATGAACATGGTCATTTAAAGCTCCAATGCTATTTGTTTCATGATCAAGTCGTGTCCAAACATTGTGATAATTTGATTACCCTTGAGCATCATAAAGAGCTTAGCCTTCTTTTGGGTTATGAAGGAATGAAACGTATAACTGAGGGTATTCCAAAATTTAATCTTGATAGAATTCTTGATTTTGATCTAGAGAATATTTATATGTATTGTACGGTGAATTGCATTGAAAATCCTTATATTGCCAACTACATAAAGAAAAGAAAACAAATAGAAGATGAAGAGAATACTAATGAAAGGAAAGAGACTTCCAAATATCCTCCTATTATTTCTTATGATGAATCAGGTAACGAGGAGGAGCCTCCTATTCAACCAATATCATTAATAAGGAGCTCCAAAAAGAGGATTGAACCCACACATGATGTGGTGAAGAAGAAGAAAAGAAAAAGGAAGAGAGGTAAAAAGATATCTCTTCCAAATAATGTTGCTCCTATTAATATTGTGCCTCATGAAAATATAATTGTGGAAGATAATGATACTTTTTATGATCTTGAAAATCTTTTTGGCACTTGCTTGGAAGAATATGATAATTGCTATACTATTGGTGCTATTCATACAATTAATGATGAGAGTGATTATGCTTATGATATGAAAAGGCCCAAGCTTGGGGATGCTATGTTTGATGAAGATGATGCTTTTGAGAATATATTTGCTGCAATTAATGTTTGTCCCAAGCTTGGGGATGCTATGTTTATTAATGATGATATTTTTAGTCTTCCATGTTTTGATATGCAAAGTTGTTATGATAAGAACAAAGTTGCTACTTATGATGATTATTTTGATGAAACTTATGCTATAAAGAGTAGTGATGATTATATTTATAAAACTTGTCATGATTATGAGTACCCTTTCTCTGAACATTACTCTTTTAATGTGGAAACAATTTATAGTATTCAAGTCTCTTATGATACTCCCACTATTCCGAATGAAAAGAATTTTGCTTATGTGGAGAGTAATAAAATTTCTATGCTTGTAGATCATGAAAAGAATGCTTTAGGTGCTGGTTATATTGTTGAATTCATTCATGATGCTACTGAAAATTATTATGAGGGAGGAATATATGCTTGTAGGAATTGCAATAATATCAAGTTTCCTCTCTATGTGCTTAAAGTTTTGAAGTTATGCTTGTTTTACCTTCCTATGCAAGTTGATCCTTGTTCCCATAAGTTGTTTGCTCACAAAATCACTATGCATAGGAAGTGGGTTAGACTTAAATGTGCTAGTCATATTCTTCATGACGCTCTCTTTATGTTTCAATTCTTATCTTTTATGTGAGCATCATTGAAATCATCATGCCTAGCTAGGGGCATTAAACGATAGCGCTTGTTGGGAGGCAACCCAATTTTATTTTTGTTTCTTGATTTTTGTTCCTGTTTAGTAATAAATAATTCATATATCCTCTGTTTAGATGTGGTTTTATGCTTTTAATTAGTGTTTGTGCCAAGTAGAACCTTTGGGAAGACTTGGGGGAAGTCTTTGTGATCATGCTGTAAAAAACAGAAACATTAGCGCTCGCGAGAATTGATGCCATTTTTTATTGGAGAGTGATATTTAGTTAATTATTTTTTAATATTATTAATAGATAAATTCCTCAGGTCCAGCAATTTATTTTAGAATTTTTGGGGTTCCAGAAGTTTGCGTTAGTTACAGATTACTACAGACTGTTCTGTTTTTGACAGATTCTGTTTTTTGTGTGTTGTTTGTTTATTTTGATGAATCTATGGCTAGTAAAAGAGTTTATAAAACATAGAGAAGTTGTAATACAGTAGGTTTAACACAAATATAAATAAATAATGAGTTAATTACAGTACCTTGAAGTAGTGTTTTGTTTTCTTTCGCTAACGGAGCTTACGAATTTTCTGTTACGTTTTGTGTTGTGAGTTTTTAAGTTTTGGGTAAGGATTCGATGGACTATGGAATAAAGAGTGGCAAGAGCCTAAGATTGGGGATTCCCAAGGCACCCCGAGGTAATATTCAAGGACAACCAAGAGCCTAAGCTTGGGGATGCCCCGGAAGGCATCCCCTCTTTCGTCTTCGTTCATCGGTAACTTTACTTGGAGCTATATTTTTATTCGCCACATGATATGTGTTTTGCTTGGAGCGTGAATTTATTTTGTTAGGATTTGCTTTCTGTTATTTCGAACAATGTTTTGCATATTTTATTTCAATAAAAGTGGCATTGATAGCCTTTACTATGCCTATGTTACAAGTATACATGTTGCTGTTTGAAAACAGAAAGTTTACCGCTGTTGCAATAATTCCCTAGAAAATCAGCATGTGATAAAATGTTGAAACCTTTTGCATATTAAGCTCTGATAAATTTACTACAGTGGGAATTTTATTTAATAATTTTTGGAACTAGGGAAGTATGGATGTTGCAGCATTCTTTACAGACTATTCTGTTTAGGCAGATTGCTGTTATATTTGCATTGTTTGCATATGTTTGCTTCTTTAATGATTCTATTTGAGGATAGGACTATTAAATATTCAGAGGCATTTAGTGTGCAATGTTGAATAATAATTTTAGCTTTTTTCTACAGCAGAGTATGATAAGGTTTTTGTAATGGTTTATACTAACTTATCTCACGAGTCCTTGTTGAGTTTTGTGTGGATGAAGCTTTTGAGATTTAGGGAGACCATGATATGAGAGGAATTAAGGAGACACAAAATCTCAAGCTTGGGGATGCCCAAGGCACCCCAAGATAGTATTTCAAGAAGTCTCAAGCATCTAGGCTTGGGGATGCCCCGGTTGGCATCCCACCTTTCTTCTTCAACAATTATTGGTTAGTTTCGGTTGATCCTAAGTTTTTGCTTCTTCACATGATGTTTGCTATTCTTAGAATTTCATTTTATTTTGCTTTGCTTGCTGTTTGAATAGAGTACCAAGATCTGAAATTATTAAATGTTAGAGAGTCTTCACATAGTTGCATAATTATTCGACTACTCATTGATCTTCACTTATATCTTTCAGAGTAGTTTGTCATTTGCTCTAGTGCTTCACTTATATCTTTTAGAGCATGGTCGTAGTTTTATTTTGAAGAAATAGATGAAATCTCATGCTTCACTTAGATTATTTTGAGAGTCTTAATAGCATGGTAATTTGCTTAAAATCCTAATATGCTAGGTATACAAGATTAATAATAAAATTCTCTTATGAGTGTTTTGAATACTAAGAGAAGTTTGATGCTTGATGATTGTTTTGAGATATGGAGGTAATAATATCAAAGTCGTGATAATTGAGTAGTTGTGAAATTGAGAAATGCTTGTGTTGAAGTTTGCAAGTCCCGTCGCATGCACGTATGGTAAATGTTGTGTAACAAATTTGAAACATGAGGTGTTATTTGATTGTATTCCTTATGAGTGGCGGTCGGGGACAAGCGATGGTCTTTTCCTACCAATCTATCCCCCTAGGAGCATGCACGTAGTACCGAGGTTTTTGATGAATTGTAGATTTTTGCAATAAGTATGTGAGTTCTTTATGACTAATGTTGAGTCCATGGATTATACGCACTCTCACCCTTCCATCCTTGCTAGCCTCTTCGGTATCGTGCATTGCCCTTTCTCACATTGAGAGTTGGTGCAAACTTCGCCGGTGCATCCAAACCCCGTGATATGATACGCTCTTTCACACATAAACCTCCTTATATCTTCCTCAAAACAGCCACCATACCTACCTATTATGGCATTTCCATAGCCATTCCGAGATAGATTGCCATGCAACTTACCACCATTCAGTTTATTATGACACGCATCATCATTGTCATATTGCTTTGCATGATCACGTAGTTGACATCGTATTTGTGGCAAAGCCACCGTCCATAATTTTTCATGCATGTCACTCTTGATTCATTGCATATCCCGGTACACCGCCGGAGGCATTCATATAGAGTCATACTTTGTTCTAGTATCGAGTTGTAATCATTGAACTGTAAATAGATAGAAGTGTGATGATCATCATTCAATAGAGCATTGTCCCAAAAAAGGGGGGAGAAAAGAGAAAGGCCAAAGAAAAAAAAAGAAGGCCCAAAAAAGGGGCAATGCTACTATCCTTTTTTCCACACTTGTGCTTCAAAGTAGCACCATGATATAGCGAGTCTCATATATCGTGCTTCAAAGTAGCACCATGTTCTTCATATAGAGAGTCTCATATGTTGTCACTTTCATATACTAGTGGGAATTTTTCATTATAGAACTTGGCTTGTATATTCCAACAATGGGCCTCCTCAAGTGCCCTAGGTCTTCGTGAGCAAGAAAGTTGGATGCACACCCACTTAGTTTCTTTTGTTGAGTTTTCATACATTTATAGCTCTAGTGCATCTGTTGCATGGCAATCCCTACTCCTTGCATTAACATCAACCGGTGGGTATCTCCATAGCCCATTGATTAGCCTCATTGATGTGAGACTTTCTCCTTTTTGTCTTCTCCACATAACCCCCCTCATTATATTCTATTCCACCCATAGTGCTATATCCATGGCTTGCGCTCATGTATTGCGTGAAAGTTTATAAGTTTGAGATTACTAAAGTATGAAACAATTGCTTGGCTTGTCATCGGGGTTGTGCATGATGAGAGCATTCTTGTGTGATGAAAATGAAACATGACTAAACTATGTGATTTTGTAGGGATGAAATTTCTTTGGCCATGTTATTTTGAGAAGACATAATTGCTTAGTTAGCATGCTTGAAGTATTATCATTTTTATGTCAATATGAACTTTTGTCTTGAACCTTATGGATCTGAATATTCATACCACAATTAAGAAGAATCACATTGAAATTATGGCAAGTAGCACTCCGCATCAAAATTTCTGTTTTTATCATCTACCTACTCGAGGACGAGCAGGAATTAAGCTTGGGGATGTTGATACGCCCCCAACATATCTATAATTTTTGATTGCTCGATGCTATATTATCTATTGTTTTGAATGTTTATGGGCTTTATTATACACTTTTATATCATTTTTGGGACTAACCTATTAACCTACAGCCCAGTGCCAGTTTCTGTTTTTACACTGTTTTAGGGTTTCGAAGAAAAGGAAAATCAAACGGAGTCCAATTGACCTGAAACTTCACGGAACTCATTTTTGGAAGGAAAGAAGCCTAGAAGACTTGGAGTGCACGTCGGGGAACCTACGAGGAGGTCACGAGGCAGGGGGGCCCGCCCACCCCCCTAGGCGCGCCCTCCACCCTCGTGAGCCCCTCGTGGCCCCCCTGACGTACTTCTTCCGCCTATATATCTCCATATACCCTAAAAACATCCACAAGCACAATAGACCGGGAGTTCCGCCGCCGGAAGCCTCCGTAGCCACCGAAAACCAATCTAGACCCGTTCCGGCACCCTGCCGGAGGGGGAATCCCTCTCCGGTGGCCATCTTCATCATCCTGGTGCTCTCCATGACGAGGAGGGAGTAGTTCTCCCTCGGGGCTGAGGGTATGTACCAGTAGCTATGTGTTTGATCTCTCTCTCTCTCTCTCTCGTGTTCTTGAGGTGATACGATCTTGATGTATCGCGAGCTTTGCTATTATATTTGGATCCTATGATGTTTTCTCCCCCCTCTACTCTCTTGTAATGAATTGAATTTCCCCTTTGAAGTTATCTTATCGGATTGAGTCTTTAAAGATTAGAGAACACTTGATGTATGTCTTGCCGTGCATATCTGTGGTGACAATGGGATATCACGTGATTCACTTGATGTATGTTTTGGTGATGAACTTGCGGGTTCCGCCCATGAACCTATGCATAGGGGTTGGCACACGTTTTCGTCGTGATTCTCCGGTAGAAACTTCGGGGCACTCTTTGAGGTTCTATGTGTTGGTTGAATAGATGAATCTGAGATTGTGTGATGCATATCGTATAATCATACCCACGGATACTTGAGGTGACATTGGAGTATCTAGGTGACATTAGGGTTTTGGTTGATTTGTGTCTTAAGGTGTTATTCTAGTACGAACTCTAGGGCTGTTTGTGACACTTATAGGAATAGCCCAACGGATTGATTGGAAAGAATAACTTTGAGGTGGTGTCGTACCCTACCATAATCTCTTCGTTCATTCTCCGCTGTTAGTGACTTTGGAGTGACTCTTTGTTGCATGTTGAGGGATAGTTATGTGATCCAATTGTGTTATTATTGTTGAGGGAACTTGCACTAGCGAAAGTATGAACCCTAGGCCTTATTTCCTAGCATTGCAATACCGTTTACGCTCACTTTTAGCATTAGTTACCTTGCTGTTTTTATATTTTTGGATTACAAATACCTTTATCTACCATCCATATACCACTTGTATCACCATATCTTCGCCGAACTAGTGCACCTATACAATTTACCATTGTATTGGGTGCGTTGGGGACACAAGAGACTCTTTGTTATTTGGTTGCAGGGTTGCTTGAGAGAGACCATCTTCATCCTACGCCTCCTATGGATTGATAAAACTTAGGTCATCCACTTGAGGGAAATTTTCTACTGTCCTACAAACCTCTGCACTTGGAGGCCCAACAACGTCTACAAGAAGAAGGTTGTGTAGTAGACATCACTCCTCACCTCATTTGCACCATAGATTCATCAAAATTAAGTGGTTAAATTACCTTTTTTTTGATAGGTAAGTAATGGGAAAGCTATCTTTATGTTGTAGATCTACTTTTTTTACCTGCCTCGTAGGAGTAAAACTTCCTTACGGTTATGCGGGGAAGATAAGCAAATACCTATACCCAGCGAAGCAGAAGTTCAGCGGGATGAAGACTCACGACTGTCACGTGCTGATGATGCAGATACTTCCAGTTGCAATCCGTGGGATCATGGACGCGCACGTCCGTGAAACGCTATTTGGCCTATGCAACTTTTTCGACGTCATCTCTAGGAAGTCGGTTGGTGTGAGGCAACTTAGAAGGCTACAGGAAGAGATCGTGGTGATACTATGCGAGCTTGAGATGTACTTCCCGCCCGCATTCTTCGACGTTATGGTGCATCTGCTGGTCCATTTCGTGGATGATATCATCCAACTCGGTCCGACGTTCCTGCACAGCATGATGCCGTTCGAAAGGATGAATGGTGTCATCAAAGGATACGTTCGCAACATGTCACGTCCAGAGGGAAGCATAGCCAGGGGCTTTCTGACCAAAGAGTGCATCTCCTACTGCACCAATTATCTAGGCATCGAGAACCCCGTTGGTCTGCCCGTCAACAGGAACCTCGGCAGGCTCGCTGGATGGGGTCACCATGAGGGTCGCCGCGAAATGCATGTCGACTTCGAGGGTCGACTCGCCGACTTTGAAAGAGCAAACCTAGTCGCGCTACAACACATAGACGTGGTCGATCCTTGGGTGGCAGAGCACAAAACCTTTATTGAGAAGACGTACAATGACCGAGGCCAACAGAGGACGGACAGAGATATAATCAAAGAGCACAACTCATGTTTCACGCGTTGGTTCAAGCAGAAGCTTCTGTCGTACCCTTTACATGAGGATTCTTCCGTGGAAGAACAACTCATATTCGCCTAGTCACAGGGCGCCGAGCACAACCTGATGACCTATGAGACGTATGATATCAACGGCTACACATTCTACACCGAGGACAAGGACATGAAGAGCGATGGTTATCAGAACTCCGGGGTAACGATGGAATCCTACACCGGTAACGACAAGGACAGATACTACGGAAGGATCGAGGAGATCTGGGAGTTGAACTATGCTGGAGAGAAGGTCCCGATGTTCCGTGTCAGATGGGCCAAGAGCGTCCTAAAAGAAGACCGGTATTTCACCACCATGGTTATACCCGAAGCCAAATCCAAGACCGCGGGCGCAAACGTCATCACGAAAAATGAGCCATGGGTACTGGCTTCCCAAGTGGACCAATGCTTCCCCCGCTCCACCGCCACCGACGACCCACCGCCGCCGAGCACCCCCCGCACCCTCCCCCACTCCACCGCCGCCGAGCACCCCCATTTGATGATATTTTCAAATAACAAATTTGATAATATTTTTTAATATTCATTAAAAAATTATTACTATTTTATAAAAAAATTATTACTGTTTTTATAAAAAATATATTAAAAATAGAAACAAAAAATAATAATAATAAAAACATACTAATGGCGCACCGCTCGGGGGTGCGCCACTGCTATCTAAAAAACATTCTAATGGCGCACCGCTCGTGTAGTGCGCCATTGCTATCTAAAAAAACATTCTAATGGTGCACCGCTCGGGTAGTGCGCCATTGCTATCTAAAAAAACATTCTAATGGCGCACCGCTCGGGGGTGCGCCATTAGTAATCTTCCCCCCTAGCTCTAACTTGCCCGACCCCTTCCTCCCTCCCTCTTGCCAGATCAACTTCCTCCCCATTCTCTGCCCCGACCCCCGACCCACGACGCCGCCGCCCCCGCGCCCCCTACATGCGTCGCCGCCCCCGCGCCCCCACCACTGCAGCTCCCCGCGTCGCCGACAGCCTCCCCATGACCAACCGAGGCATCCCTGCATCCCCCCCGCGTCGCCGCCGTCGCCGACAACGTCCCCACGTCGCCCCTGCCCTGCGCCGCCTCTACCTCAACCCGGGCACGGGGTGCAGGACGACGACCGCGGCCGCCGGCCTCCCCACGACCAACCGAGGCATCCCTGCATCCCTTCGCCGCCGCCGCCGCTGACCCCGACCCCAACCCCAACCCCGACTCCGACCCCTCCGGCGACCGGCCGTGCCTGCCCAGGTACCTCTCCTCCTTCCTCCTTCCTCCCTCTCCATTTTAGCACCACACATATTGTTCCCCGCGCATAAGGAACAACACTAAATGTTTTTACGATGAATGGTTAAAAGAATCCATTTACTCTAGATGTTTAGATGCTTTGTCTTGTGGGTTGGCGGGGTGTAAATGATACATTAAGCTTGGTCCCTGAATGATTTTAGCACCACACAAAAATCCTGCACCCCGATCGTTTGGCAACCTAGTTGTTGCTAGCAGTTGGCCGTATGAGCTTGTACTTGCTGACACCCAAATGTATGTATTTGTACGATCGAGTAAATCACAGGGCAGTTCAAAGAAAGACAGGACGACCCTTTAAAAAAGCAAGACAGGACAATGTGGTAGTTACTAACGAGCTTGAGACACTCGCTAAGACGAGGGAAGACAAACTATTAACGAGCTTGATTAGCCTGCATGTGGAAATAAGATGACATGTTTAATTAGGTCATGTACTGTGCTTGTTCCTTAGCTATTTAGGTTGCAAAAAAAGGAATTTGAAAGTACTCCTTGTTAGGCTCCCAGCCACCAAAGCAAATCCTAAAAGTTTGGCTGGAACCATATGGCATTCGTTGGCTCCTTGTCACAAAAGGAAGGGTGGTATTCTTGCTCTTTTAAGCAGTAGTAGGCCTGGCCACCATCATCAGTCTTAGTACAGCTCGGAAAGTACACCTTGTTGCATAAATCTCTTCCGCAAGCTGGCATCGCAATTAGAGCATTGCGTCTGTCCCAAAACATGGCAGCATCCTCCATCTCTTCCAAATCCATCCAAACCATCCTAGACCGATCAAGCTTAAGTACTCTGATGAACCCAAAATTGTCGTTTTCTCGGATAATGGTGACTAGGTCACCTTTCCACTCCGCTAGATAGCTATAGTTCAACTCCTGAATTGTATACACATTGTCACTTCCACGTATCGGTTGATCTGGCTTGTCAAGGACCTTCCACTCCATATTTTCCACGTTCAAGTCCACGACTCCGAGCCTGCCATTCATGTCTAGGAATAATAATAACTAGTTTGTTTTGAAGTTGTTACCCAACTAATAAAGTGACTGGCAATATCACCAACAGTTATTTGTATTAAAATCACATCTATTATTTCGTTATTTTTGTTCTGATATTAATTGTGCTTCTATTAAAAGAATTGGGAGTTACTCACTGTACTAGAACTCTGTAGGTTCACTTTGAGAATGTAAGCACCTATTATTGCTACTGATATCATTGGCTCATTGTTGTCTTTGTGCAATGCAAAACTGTTAAGAGTGATTTGGAGGGTTCAAGATTCTGTGAAGCTCTTTTGACATTTAAAGCTCAGAACTGAAGGTACTTAATAAACTCAAAAGCATTGATGATAACTCTTGTTGCCTAGAAACAGAGGTTGTTCACATATTGCATTGCTGGTGTTTGTTTATGTTCAGAGTTTAAGCATGTGTAGTGTAATGTAGTGTAGTGTAGTGAGCTTGTTCTAGTGTAAAATCAAACTAGTATGGCCCTGGCCACAATCTGTCAACGTTAGCCTTCTATGATTTTCAAAACAAGTTAACTGCATTCAGATCTCTTGATGCTCAAAACCTGTCAATTTCTATCAGCTTTTGATCTATCAAGTTGATATTCAGTCAAGTAGATGTCAAACTTGACACATAAACAACAGCTTTAATAAACAGAGAGACAAGATGTAGGGTTTTTAGCTGCTGCCACAACACAAAGTCTATAGATGCTGAAGTTGTCAGTATTAATTATCAAATCATTCAGAGTAGATGATGCAAGCAATCAACATTCAGTTTTGACCATAACAGTACACTTGCTCAGAGTTTAAGCATGTGTAGTGTACAACTGCTCTACTAGTGTAAGTCATCTTACAATAAGCAGTACACTTGCTCAGATTTTAAGTTTACTGAACCTATTCATTTTTGTGGACTTAGTGACATGATAAGACAAGCCAGATGCTCTATTTTTAATTAACAGTAATGCATGATCAGCAACAGTTTCTTTCACTAATTTTTAGTTAACAGCAATCCATGATTTTTTTCCAGCTAAAACTATTGATGATTTTTTGTTGGGTGACCTATTGGATCTGGAATGGAAGCTCACATAAGTTGAGTTGATTTTTGTTCATATGAAAGCAGAGGACCATATGGTCTGTGGCCTTTTCATCCATATGAAAGTAGAGGCCCTTGAGTTTGCTGGGTTTTGTCTCTGACCATCGTGTCGTGATGATTTTGCAGGTACCGCGAGAGGCCCTTGAGTTTGCCGGAATGTCGATTAACTTCCGTTCCGGCAAATTCGGGTACTCCATATGTCCTATTTTCAGAAAAGGTCATGCTGAAATTTTCCATGAATTTTAGCATGACTTTGCTAAAAATCGAACATATGGGGTACTTGCTACTAGTACATGGGCCGAGGTATCTTAGTACTTAATTAGTAGGATCAACTGCCTCTTGTGTTATACATATTCTATTTGGATGGCCCTGCTAACCCTTGACCATAAATACTTGAGATGGATGTAGCAGGCTTAAAGAAAGAAATGTTTTTAGGCCAACTCCACTGGGCCTGGCTGAAAATGCACAAGTGCGCATGACTAACAATATTCTATTGTAAAGCTAAACAGGAAAGAGGAACCACTCATCCTAACCATTTGCTCTCAAAATTACCACTTCACTTCTTACTACTGAAAATCTTAGACCATCTCCATTCACCAATAGCTCAAACCAGTTCGAAGGGCGTGTTTTCACCACACTGTAGATTATCTTATTGGACCCAACGCAAGAGATGATGTAGTTTTGAATTATGAACATAGGATATGTCGTCATCGGACGATGAAAGTCTCCCGGGGGAGTGCGGCTGGTGCCACGATGATCGAGGTCTGTGCGACATGCCTCACCTGGACGATGATCGGCGCTTCAGCATTAAGCTCGAGGAGACCTTCGAAGTTGAAACGGTACACAACGACGACAAGTGTTATTTTCATAATTAAGCATGACTTCAACTATTTCAGCGTGTAATTTTCATCTTTTACAATTCGAGTATAGCTTATCCCATGCCATGCAAGACGCTATGTCTTGGAGAGGATGGATTTTGAAGACCATGAAATTTCTGAAACAAAGAAAATTCACCTAAGGACTCATCACGATGTGGATTTTGAAGTAAATCTATATAATTCTGGGAGCGTAACCCATTTTGGTTGCAAAAATTGGGAAGCATTTTGCAAGATGTATGGTTTTGATGAGGGTATGCTTGTCACCATGGATCTTGGTGGTCCTGACATCGACCAAGACAATATGGACATTTGGGTCCTTGTTGATACGCCTCCAGTTCTACCGCTATGTGAGTTTCTCAAACATAGTTAATTATTAACTAATTTATATTGTTTATTTCAAAATAGTTGACAGCTTATTTTTATTGTTCAAAGAATGTGTGGAAGATGGTAGACAAAACCCACTACACCGATGGCTCTGAATTAACAACTTACAAGGAGAAAAATCATTTGGTCGGATTTTGTACTGACATTGAGAATTACAATATCTACAATCAAACTCCTCAACATTATGGTCAATACGTGCCACTAGTGCATGTGTTCAACTACGGTAACTACCATGGAGATACCCTGATAAGATTTTTTACTATTACGACATCCGTGCATCTTTTGCATACTTCTAAAACTAGTACATCATTGCTAACTATGAAGTTATTACTTTGTTTTTCAACAGATAATCCCAGAGAATTGTGTGTCTCATTTGAGGTATCAGAAAGGTAGTCTTAATGTTTTGAACATACAACTAGGTCATCCTACGAATCTCAACTGTCCATACGAGATTTCTAAAAGAAGTGGAGACATGAAAATCAAAGGATGGAAAAAATGTATGCACAGTCGTAAGGAGGTTCTTGGAAGCAAAAGGAAGCGAAGCGCGAGAATTGGAGACAGGATGATCTCCATTCTCCATAATGGAGAGTCAGGGTCTATATTGTTTTATGCTATTTTACCTTAAATAGGGTATTTAGGTCTTGCCTAATACTGATGATCATGTGCTAAGAACAATTAAGTAGGGTTGGTTCGATGACTATCAAGATGATGATCGTATGACTTGTTATTAATAACGAGTAGAAGTTGTATGATAATGATTAGTAGGACTTGTTAGGATTAGTATTACTTCCGACAAACTCGCTACTCGCGGTCTCGAGACTTGTAATGTTCTATCTTTGTTCGGTCTTTTGAATTCGGAGACTAATATGATGAATTGTATTCGGAGACTAATCTTCTATTGTATTCGATGAATATGCTATTGCTGTGTGGTGCTAGCTATATTCTGTCCCTGTGAAAATATCAAAAAAGAAAAAAAATCCCTAATATTCATACTAGTGGCGCACCACTCAAGACACTAATGGCGCACTATAAAAATGACACTAATGGCGCATCACCCACTAGTGCGCCATTAGTATGCCAAAGCACATGGGTACATATGGCCCCCTGGGAGGCATTCTAATGGCGCACTGTGGGCTATACTAATGGCGCACTGCGTGGTGCGCCATTAGTACACCAGATACTAAT
Source organism: Triticum monococcum (assembly GCA_034509565.1). Lineage (NCBI taxonomy): Eukaryota > Viridiplantae > Streptophyta > Magnoliopsida > Poales > Poaceae > Triticum > Triticum monococcum. The sequence continues at coordinate 697,976,666 of CM067842.1, forward strand.
GGCGCACCAGTGGTGCGCCATTAGTATTTAATTCTAATGGCGTGGTGCTAGTGGTGCACCAGTAGTGCGCCATTAGTAGGCAAAACTGGTGCGCCACTAGCATGCCTTTTCCTAGTAGTGGTACCATTTCTAATATTATATGTGGATGACATATTGTTGATTGGAAATGATATAGAATTCCTGGATAGCATAAAAGGATACTTGAACAAGAGTTTTTCAATGAAAGACCTCGGTGAAGCTGCTTACATATTGGGCATCAAGATCTTTAGAGATAAATCAAGACGCTTAATTGGACTTTCACAAAGCACATACCTTGACAAAGTTTTGAAGAAGTTCAAAATGGATCAGGCAAAAAAAAAGGTTCTTGCCTATGTTACAAGGTGTGAAGTTGAGTAAGACTCAATGCCCGACCATTGCAGAGGATAGACAAAAAATGAAAGATGTTCCCTATGCTTCAGCCATAGGCTCTATCATGTATGCAATGTTGTGTACCAGACCTGATGTGTGCCTTGCTATTAGTCTAGTAGGAAGGTACCAAAGTAATCCAGGAGTGGATCACTGGACAGCGGTCAAGAACATCCTGAAATACGTGAAAAGGGCTAAGGATGTGTTTCTTGTTTATGGAGGTGACAAAGAGCTCATCATAAATGGTTACGTTGATGCAAGCTTTGATACTAATCCGGACGATTCTAAATCGCAAACCGGATACGCATTCATATTGAACGGTGGAGCTGTCAGTTGGAGCAGTTCTAAACAGAGCGTCGTGGCGGGATCTACATGTGAAGCGGAGTACATTATTGCTTCAGAAGCAGCGAATGAAGGAGTCTAGATGAAGGAGTTCATATCCGATCTAGGTGTCGTACCTAGTGGATCGGGTCCAATGAAAACCTTTTGTGACAACACTGGTGCAATTGCCTTGGCAAAGGAATCCAGATTTCACAAGAGAACCAAGCACATCAAGAGACGCTTCAAATCCATCCGGGATCAAGTCCATGTGGGAGACATAGAGATTTGCAAGATACATACAGATCTGAATGTTGCAGACCTGTTGACTAAGCCTCTTTCACGAGCAAAACATGATCAGCACCAAGGCTCCATGGGTGTTAGAATCATTACTATGTACTCTAGATTATTGACTCTAGTGCAAGTGGGATACTGAAGGAAATATGCCCTAGAGGCAATAATAAAGTTATTATTTATTTCCTTATATCATGATAAATGTTTATTATTGATGCTAGAATTGTATTAACCGGAAACATGATACATGTGTGAATACATAGACAAACAGAGTGTCACTAGTATGCCTCTACTTGACTAGCTCGTTTATCAAAGATGGTTATGTTTCCTAACCATAGACATGAGTTGTCATTTGATTAACGGGATCACATCATTAGGAGAATGATGTGATTGACTTGACCCATTCCGTTAGCTTAGCACTTGATCGTTTAGTATGTTGCTATTGCTTTCTTCATGACTTATACATGTTCCTATGACTATGAGATTATGCAACTCCCGTTTACTGGAGGAACACTTTGTGTGCTACCAAACGTCACAACGTAACTGGGTGATTATAAAGGTGCTCTACAGGTGTCTCCGAAGGTACTTGTTGAGTTGGCGTATTTCGAGATTAGGATTTGTCACTCTGATTGTCGGAGAGGTATCTCTGGCCCACTCGGTAATGCACATCACTATAAGCCTTGCAAGCATTGTAACTAATGAGTTAGTTGCGGGAAGATGTATTACGGAACGAGTAAAGAGACTTGCCGGTAACGAGATTGAACTAGGTATTGAGATACCGACGATCGAATCTCGGGCAAGTAACATACTGATGACAAAGGGAAAAACGTATGTTGTTATGGGGTTTGACCGATAAAGATCTTCGTAGAATATGTAGGAACCAATATGAGCATCCAGGTTCCGCTATTGGTTATTGACTGGAGACATATCTCGGTCATGTCTACATAGTTCTCGAACCCGTAGGGTCCACATGCTTAAAGTTCGGTGGCGGTCGGTATTATGAGTTTTTGTGTTTTGATGTACTGAAGGTAGTTCGGAGTCCCGGATATGATCACGGACATGACGAGGAGTCTCTAAATGGTCGAGACATAAAGATCGATATATTGGACGACTATATTTGGATACCGGAATGGTTCCGGTGAGATCGGGAATATATCAGAGCACCGGGAGGTTATCGGAACCCCCCAGGAGGTATATGTGCCTTATTGGGCTTTAGTGGAAAGGAAGGGAAAGGAGCAAGGGAGGTGGCGCCCCCCCCAAGCCCAATCCGAATTGGGAGGGGGCGGCCCCTCTTTCCTTCCTCCCTCCTTCCTCTTCCTTCCCTCTCCTACTCCAAGTTGGAAAGGGGGACTCCTACTCCCAGTGGGAGTAGGACTCCCCTTGGCGCGCGTCTCCCTGGCTGGCCGCCTCCTCCCCCTTGCTCCTTTATATATGGGGGCAGGGGGCACCCCATAGACACAACAATTTATCATTGATCTCTTAGCCGTGTGCAGTGCCCCCCTCCACCATAATCCATCTCGATCATATCGTAGCGGTGCTTAGGCGAAGCCCTGCGTCGGTAGCATCATCATCACCGTCACCATGTCGTCGTGCTGGCGAAACTCTCCTGTGAAGCTTTGCTGGATCGGAACTCGCAGGACGTCATCGAGTTGAACGTGTGCAGAACTCGGAGGTGCCGTGCATTCGGTACTTGGATCGGTCGGATCGTGAAGACGTACAACTACATCAACCGCGTTGTGCTAATGCTTCCGTATTCGGTCTACGAGGGTACATAGACACACTCTCCCCTCTCGTTGCTATGCATCACCATGATCCTGTGTGTGCGTAGGATTTTTTTTTGAAATTACTACGTTCCCCAACAATCTTCACAAACAAGGTTGAGGCAAACTCCACAACTTAATTGATGGCTCCTAACACCACCACGAAGCTTCGCCATAATGAAATATGGCTCCGAGGTGATCTCGTCCGTCTAGGGTGCCCAAACACCCAAGAGAAACAAGATCCACAAGAGAAAGTATGAGAGGATCAAATTTCCTTTGGTACAGCTCTAGATCTAGGTCTCCTCCGGCAATCCCTAGCAAATCTAAAAGTTTGGTCAGCTAGAGAAGGAGATTATGCAAGATTAAGCTTATCTCAACAATAAAGAATAGAGGGAGGGAAGAGGTAGGTGGGAGGAGGAAGAACCTCAGACATGGAGTATGTGAGCTCGAGCTCACATGCACCCTTTGCTACAGTAAAATTGAAAAAATATTTAAAAAGCTCAAAAAAATCTAATTTTTTTGTACAACAAACATTGATGTGTGTTTCACATGCGTGCCAATTTTCGTGATGAAATGGCATTTGTGGAGGCATTGGCAAAAAAGACAAAATCATGCTTGAAAAAAAATGTTTTTGGAAGCATTTTGGAGCTTCGATTTTGTTTTTTTACCGAGACATGCATGGATGTCATTTTGTCATGAAATTTTGCACGCATGTGAAAAAGACATCAATGTTTATTGTAAAAAAATCAGATAAACTTTTTAATTTTTTTCGATTTTACTGTAGTAAAAGGTGCATGTGAGCTCGAGCTCACAAGAGCACTTTCGAAGAACCTCCTCCTTTTATAGTCCCACCAAATCCAACTGTTATTATGGAAAAGAAGCATCGAGTGATAGTTCTCTTCCTAAGAGCGGTACTACCGATGTCCCATAGAAACTGCCCGAAGGCCTGGATGGGACTACCTTTGTTCCTGCTCTAACAAACTATACTATCGTAGTATCCTCTTAGACAGCACACAAACACCAGAGCGATGCTACCGTAGTGGTGTCCGGTGCTACTAGTCTGGTATTGCTGGTAAAAAATAATATAGGTATATATAGAAAAACAAACTAAAGCCAAAATAACAAAAAAGATTATTCATATGATTTACGAATGAAGCTTAACCCTCAAGATAATGCGGCAAAACAAATTGACAATAGATCTGCTACATCTATAAAAAACAGAAATGTATATATAGTATAGGTTGGTGATCTTTCAAATCGTGCGGACAACTTTTACCAAAATTTACATTTGTAGCCAAAAAAAACAAAACTATTCGATCTAGGCTGTCCCAGAGCACAGATCGCAACACGAATAGGCGGACCAGATAGAGCGACTACCTGCATGTGAGCTCAGATACAACTTTCCGGATAGAGCGTGTACCTGAATCAGAAAAATCAAGCACACTAGAACCAAGTAGGACGATAGAGTGCCCCCAAGGATGGCGAGCGTGAGCGCGAGAGGAGGGAATGGCGGCGAGCCCGACACACGTTGGCGAGTCTCGTACGCCGTCGACCTCCTAGCACGCACGATCTCCTTCAACGATGGCGTGCTGGTTCAGCGACACGATGCGCTCCGCCTTGTCCTCGTGGACACGCGCGGTGTCACGATCGATGCATGCTTCCTCCGTGAGGGGGAAGGGGTCGATATCGGTGACGTGATTTCCTTCCCCTGTCACTTCGCCAAGGTGCGGGATCGGATCCCCCCGACGACCACCGCGCTGGAGAGGGTGCTGGACGGTACGGGACATGATGCTGCGGTACACGGGAGACGAGCGGACCTGCGCACAACCGGACCGAGCCGAAACGGGGCGCACCCAAACCCCACCAACCACCCGTCAATTGCGGATGCGCGACACGTGGGGGCAATCCACCCCGCCCCCGCGGGCAACGGCACTGGTATAAAATCCCCTCCGCACCCGATCCTTGACCTAGAGGTCTCCTTCTCCCACTTCTGGGCGGCAGCGAAGAACCCTAGATCCAGAAATCCAGAGACATTTGAGTGGTGGGAGGGCAAGGTTGGGGGCGACCCTCGCTCGTTCGCGGCGGTCGCAGCTACCCTGCCCATGGCGAACGATGCGGGACGCGGATTCCAGGGAGAGAGACGCGGAGGTGGCGGCGGTGGCCGCTCGGATCACGGAGGAGGGCGCCATGGCGGTCGAGGCAATGGCCGCGGAGGAGACCGCAGCAAGTTCTCATGGCGGCGCGAAGATGGAGGCAACCACTCCAACAACGCTTTCGCCATAATCCTGTCGGGGTCAGGAGACACCTCGCGCTGGGATGAGGCGGCGGGTGCTGGTCGCCATGAGTCCCAGGAGGGTGGGATCTGGGTGCAGAAGACCCAGGCCTCGTTGGGCTCAAGCGACACCACTGCTGGACGCCAAGCTGCGCCTTCTCCTTGTCAGGTTCAGGGAAGAAGAAACCCTACCCAGATACCTCCTCCTAAGAAACTTGATGCCTGTCCTATTTGCAAATCTCATGAGCATCCACCTACTCGATGCCCTCAGGCTTATTGTGAGAGATGTAGTAAGCTGGGCCATCTGACATCTGTGTGTGTGGAATTTCTTCCTTGGGAGTGTATGGCATCTATGTGCGCATTTCAATCTAAGGGGCAGGGGTTTTACTACATTCATGATTCTTGTACTGCTAATCAGATTAAGGAGAGGGCCAATAACATTGTTGTCACTATAGTGGAAGGGGAAACCTCTACTCGTCAAATGGAACTAGATTTAAATGCTTATCTTGCTACTGGATGGAGATGCTCTGCTCAAGAAATAGAACCGGGGGTGTTTGTTGTTCGTTTCCCTAATCCTCGTGCAGTTGCACAGATTTGCTATGTTGGAAAAGTCACCTTAAAAACCAGTGGGGCTGTGACCCATGCTACACGCTGGTCCTCTGCAATTGGGGCTAAGGGGCTGATGGAAATGGCATGGATTAAAGTGAGCAATGTTCCTCTAGATAAAAGAAGTGAAAGAAATCTGGCATTTGTAGCCTCTCTGGTCGGGGTCCCTCTAGAAATCGACGCAGGTACCCTACATCGCCCGGCCTCTGCCCGGGTTAGGATAGGATGCAGAAATGTTGATGAGATCCCTGTTGTAGCGGAAGCTGTACTGGGAGATCATTTCTATAACTTTTACTATGAGGTGGACCAGATCCTGGTGAGAGCCCAAAAAGGGAGAAAGAGAAGGTGCAAGCCCCTACTAATCCTGATACGAACAGTACTGAAAGAAGAAATGTTCCCTCTATGGCTCCTGGAGCTTAGAAAGCTGACATATCACATGGGCTTGGAGGGAAATCTCCCTACATTCCCCATGGAGATAAATTAGACCCAATGCGGGAGTCTCAAGAGAGTACTGATTCAGATGATTCGCTGCACAACACTCTCCTCATTGACACCATGGCCTTTGAGATGGCTCAGGTAAAAGTAACACCTCCTGATGAGATTCCTACAGATAGTAGTAAGAACCTACCTAAAAAAACTTACTCTGATATTGTCAAAAAATCTCAGCAGGTGGGTGGTGTTACTGCTTGCTGTGATGGTGCGATAATCACTAATGAGTACAGAGTTGAATTGCCCGAGGGTGAAATGGAGAATGAAGTGTCGGCTGCTCCTCTGCTGGTAACTGAAGAAAATCTTCGCTTTAGCCTGCGCAATGCCCAGAACAAGATGGAGAGGGTGGATGAAAGAGCTATAGGAATTGTTGGGTAACACAGTAATTTCAAAAAATTTCCTACGCACACGCAAGATCATGGTGATGCATAGCAATGAGAGGGGAGAGTGTTGTCTACGTACCCTTCGTAGGCCGCAACGGAAGCATTGACGCAACGTAGAGGAAGTAGTCGTACGTCTTCCCGATCCGACCGATTCAAGCACCGTTACTCCGGCACCTCCGAGTTCTTAGCACACGTACAGCTCGATGACGCTCTCCGGGCTCCGATCCAGCAAAGCTTCGGGGATGAGTTCCGTCAGCACAACGGCGTGGGGACGATGATGATGTTCTACCGACGCAGGGCTTCGCCTAAGCACTACAACGATATGATCGAGGTGGAATATGGTGGCAGGGGGCACCGCACACGGCTAAGGAACGATCACATGGATCAACTTGTGTGTCTAGAGGTGCCCCCTTGCCCCCATATATAAAGGATCCAAGGGGGGGTGCGGCCGGCCCTATGGTGGCGTGCAGGAGGAGTCCTACTCCTACCGGGAGTAGGACTCCCCCCCCCCAATCCTTGTCCAACTAGGAGAGGTGGAGGGAGAATAGGAAAGGGGGGCGCCGCCCCTCCCTCCTTGTCCAATTCGGACTAGGGGGAGAGGGGGCGCGCGGCCTGCCCTGGCAGCCCCTTCCTCTTCTCCACATTAGGCCCATGAGGCCCATTAACCCCCCGGGGGGTTCCGGTAACCCCCCGATGCTCCGGTTTTATCCGATACTTCTCCGGAACCCTTCCGGTGTCCGAATATAGTCATCCAATATATCAATCTTTATGTCTCGACCATTTCGAGACTCCTCGTCATGTCCGTGATCACATCCGGGACTCCAAACTAACTTCGGTACATCAAAATGCATAAACTCATAATAACTGTCATCGTAACGTTAAGCGTGCGGACCCTACGGTTCAAGAACAATGTAGACATGACTGAGACAAATCTCCGGTCAATAACCAATAGCGGGACCTGGATGCCCATATTGGCTCCTACATATTCTACGAAGATCTTTATCGGTCAGACCGCATAACAACATACGTTGTTCCCTTTGTCATCGGTATGTTACTTGCCCAAGATTCGATCGTCGGTATCCAATACCTAGTTCAATCTTGTTATCGGCAAGTCTCTTTACTCGTTCTGTAATACATCATCCTGCAACTAACTCATTAGTTGCAATGCTTGCAAGGCTTATGTGATGTGCATTACCGAGAGGGCCCAGAGATACCTCTCCGACAATCGGAGTGACAAATCCTAATCTCGAAATACGCCAACCCAACATCTACCTTTGGAGACACCTGTAGAGCTCCTTTATAATCACCCAGTTACGTTGTGACGTTTGGTAGCACACGAAGTGTTCCTCCGGTAAACGGGAGTTGCATAATCTCATAGTCATAGGAACATGTATAAGTCATGAAGAAAGCAATAGCAACATACTAAACGATCGGGTGCTAAGCTAATGGAATGGGTCATGTCACTCAGATCATTCAACTAATGATGTGACCTCGTTAATCAAATAACAACACTTTGTTCATGGTTAGGAAACATAACCATCTTTGATTAATGAGCTAGTCAAGTAGAGGCATACTAGTGACACTAAGTTTGTCTATGTATTCACACATGTATTATGTTTCCGGTTAATACAATTCTAGCATGAATAATAAACATTTATCATGATATAAGGAAATAAATAATAACTTTATTATTGCCTCCAGGGCATATTTCCTTCAGTCTCCCACTTGCACTAGAGTCAATAATCTAGATTACACAGTATTGATTCTAACACCCATGGAACCTTGGTGCTGATCATGTTTTGCTCGTGGAAGAGGCTTAGTCAACGGGTCTGTAACATTCAGATCCGTATGTATCTTGCAAATCTCTATGTCTCCCACCTGGACTAGATCCCGGATGGAATTGAAGCGTCTCTTGATGTGCTTGGTTCTCTTGTGAAATCTGGATTCCTTTCCCAAGGCAATTGCACCAGTATTGTCACAAAAAAATTTCATTGGACCCGATGCACTAGGTATGACACCTAGATCAGATATGAACTCCTTCATCCAGACTCCTTCGTTCGCTGCTTCCGAAGAAGCTATGTACTCCGCTTCACATGTAGATCCCGCTACGACGCTTTGTTTAGAACTACACCAACTGACAGCTCCATCGTTTAATGTAGACACGTATCCGGTTTGCGATTTAGAATCGTCCGGATCAGTGTCAAAGCTTGCATCAACGTAACCTTTTACGGTGAGCTTTTTGTCACCTCCATATACGAGAAACATATCCTTAGTCCTTTTCAGGTATTTCAGGATGTTCTTGACCGCTGTCCAGTGATCCACTCCTGGATTACTTTGGTACCTCCCTGCTAAGCTTATAGCAAGGCACACATCAGGTCTGGTACACAGCATTGCATATATGATAGAGCCTATGGCTGAAGCATAGGGAACATCTTTCATTTTCTCTCTATCTTCTGTAGTGGTCAGGCATTGAGTCTGACTCAACTTCACACCTTGTAACACAGGCAAGAACCCTTTCTTCGCCTGATCCATTTTGAACCTTTTCAAAATCTTGTCAAGGTATGTGCTTTGTGAAAGTCCAATTAAGCGTCTTGATCTATCTCTATAGATCTTTATGCCTAATATGTAAGCAGCTTCACCGAGGTCTTTCATTGAAAAACTCTTATTCAAGTATCCCTTTATGCTATCCAGAAATTCTATATCATTTCCGATCAGTAATATGTCATCCACATATAATATCAGAAATGCTACAGAGCTCCCACTCACTTTCTTGTAAATACAGGCTTCTCCGAAAGTCTGTATAAAACCAAATGCTTTGATCACACAATCAAAGCGTTTATTCCAACTCCGAGAGGCTTGCACTAGTCCATAAATAGATCGCTGGAGCGTGCACACTTTGTTAGCTCCCTTTGGATTGACAAAACCTTCTGGTTGCATCATATACAACTCTTCTTCCAGAAATCCATTCAGGAATGCAGTTTTGACATCCATCTGCCAAATTTCATAATCATAAAATGCGGCAATTGCTAACATAATTCTGACAGACTTAAGCATCGCTACGGGTGAGAAGGTCTCATCGTAGTCAACCCCTTGAACTTGTCGAAAACCTTTTGCGACAAGTCGAGCTTTGTAGACAGTAATATTACCGTCAGTGTTAGTCTTCTTCTTGAAGATCCATTTATTCTCAATTGCTTGCCGATCATCGGGCAAGTCAACCAAAGTCCATACTTTGTTCTCATACATGGATCCCATCTCAGATTTCATGGCTTCAAGCCATTTTGCGGAATCTGGGCTCACCATCGCTTCTTCATAATTCGTAGGTTCATCATGATCTAGTAGCATGACTTCCAGAACTGGATTACCGTACCACTCTGGCGCGGATCTCACTCTGGTTGATCTACGAGGTTCAGTAGTATCTTGTTCCGAAGTTTCATGATCATTATCATTAACTTCCTCACTTATTGGTGTAGGTGTTGCAGAAACAGTTTTCTGTGATGTACTACTTTCCAACAAGGGAGAAGGTATAGTTACCTCGTCAAGTTCTACTTTCCTCCCACTCACTTCTTTCGAAAGAAACTCCTTCTCCAGAAAGTTTCCGAATTTAGCAACAAAAGTCTTGCCTTCGGATTTGTGATAGAAGGTGTATCCAATAGTTTCCTTTGGATATCCTATGAAGACACATTTCTCCGATTTGGGTTCGAGCTTATAAGGTTGAAGCTTTTTCACATAAGCATCGCAGCCCCAAACTTTCAGAAACGACAACTGTGGTTTCTTGCCAAACCACAGTTCATAAGGCGTCGTCTCAACGGATTTTGATGGTGCCCTATTTAACGTGAATGCGGCCGTATCTAGAGCATATCCCCAAAACGATAGCGGTAAATCAGTAAGAGACATCATAGATCGCACCATATCTAGTAAAGTACGATTACGACGTTCGGACACACCATTACGCTGTGGTGTTCCGGGTGGCGTGAGTTGCGAAACTATTCCACAATTTTTCAAATGTACACCAAACTCGTAACTCAAATATTCTCCTCCACGATCAGATCGTAGAAACTTTATTTTCTTGTTACGATGATTTTCAACTTCACTCTGAAATTCTTTGAACTTTTCAAATGTTTCAGACTTATGTTTCATTAAGTAGATATACCCATATCTGCTTAAGTCATCTATGAAGGTGAGAAAATAACGATATCCGCCACGAGCCTCAACATTCATCGGACCACATACATCTGTATGTATGATTTCCAACAAATCTGTTGCTCTCTCCATAGTACTAGAGAATGGTGTTTTAGTCATCTTGCCCATGAGGCACGGTTCGCAAGTACCAAGTGATTCATAATCAAGTGATTCCAAAAGTCCATCAGTATGGAGTTTCTTCATGCGCTTTACACCGATATGACCTAAACGGCAGTGCCACAAATAAGTTGCACTATCATTATCAACTCTGCATCTTTTGGCTTCTACATTATGAATATGTGTATCACTACTATCGAGATTCAACAAGAATAGACCACTCTTTAAGGGTGCATGACCATAAAAGATATTACTCATATAAATAGAACAACCATTATTCTCTGATTTAAATGAATAACCGTCTCGCATTAAACAAGATCCAGATATAATTCATGCTCAACACTGGCACCAAATAACAATTATTTAGGTCTAATACTAATCCCGAAGGTAGATGTAGAGGTAGCATGCCGACTGCGATCACATCGACTTTGGAACCGTTTCCCACGCGCATCGTCACCTCGTCCTTAGCCAATCTTCGCTTAATCCGTAGTCCCTGTTTCGAGTTGCAAATATTAGCAACAGAACCAGTATCAAATACCCAGGTGCTACTGCGAGCATTAGTAAGGTACACATCAATAACATGTATATCACATATACCTTTGTTCACCTTGCCATCCTTCTTATCCGCCAAATACTTGGGGCAGTTCCGCTTCCAGTGACCAGTCTGTTTGCAGTAGAAGCACTCAGTTTTAGGCTTAGGTCCAGACTTGGGTTTCTTCTCTTGAGTAGCAACTTGCTTGCCGTTCTTCTTGAAGTTCCCCTTCTTCTTCCCTTTGCCCTTTTTCTTGAAACTAGTGGTCTTGTTGACCATCAACACTTGATGCTCCTTTTTGATTTCTACCTCCGCAGCTTTCAGCATTGCGAAGAGCTCAGGAATAGTCTTGTTCATCCCTTGCATATTATAGTTCATCATGAAGCTCTTGTAGCTTGGTGGCAGTGATTGGAGAATTCTGTCAATGATGCAATCATCTGGAGGATTAACTCCCATCTGAATCAAGTGATTATTATACCCAGACATTTTGAGTATATGCTCACTGACAGAACTGTTCTCCTCCATCTTGCAGTTATAGAACTTATTGGAGGCTTCATATCTCTCAATCCGGGCATTTTCTTGAAATATTAACTTCAACTCCTGGAACATCTCATATGCTCCATGACGTTCAAAACGTCGTTGAAGTCCCGATTCTAAGCCGTAAAGCATGGCACACTGAACTATCGAGTAGTCATCAGCTTTGCTCTACCAGACGTTCATAACATCTGGTGTTGCTCCAGCAGCAGGCCTGGCACTCAGCGGTGCTTCCAGGACGTAATTCTTATGTGCAGCAATGAGGATAATCCTCAAGTTACGGACCTAGTCCGTGTAATTGCTACCATCATCTTTCAACTTTGCTTTCTCAAGGAACGCATTAAAATTCAACGAAACAACAACACGAGCCATCTATCTACAATCAAACATAAGCAAGCAAGATACTATCAGGTACTAAGTTCATGATAAGTTTAAGTTCAATTAATCAAATTACTTAAGAACTCCCACTTAGATAGACATCCCTCTAATCCTCTAAGTGATCACGTGATCCAAATCAACTAAACCATGTCCGATCATCACGTGAGATGGAGTAGTTTCATTGGTGAACATCACTATGTTGATCATATCTACTATATGATTCATGGTCGACCTTTCGGTCTCCGTGTTCCGAGGCCATATCTGTATATGCTTGGCTTGTCAAGTATAACCTGAGTATTCCGCGTGTGCAACTGTTTTGCACCCGTTGTATTTGAATGTAGAGCCTATCACACCCGATCATCACGTGGTGTCTCAGCACGAAGAACTTTCGCAACGGTGCATACTCAGGGAGAACACTACTTGATAATTTAGTGAGAGATCATCTTATAATGCTACCGTCAATCGAAGCAAGATAAGATGCATAAAAGATAAACATCACATGCAATCAATATAAGTGATATGATATGGCCATCATCATCTTGTGCCTGTGATCTCCATCTCTGAAGCACCGTCATGATCACCATCATCACCGGCGCGACACCTTGATCTCCATCGTAGCATCGTTGTCATTTCGCCAATCTTATGCTTCCACGACTATCCCTACCGCTTAGTGATAAAGTAAAGCATTACATCGCGATTGCATTGCATACAATAAAGCGACAACCATATGGCTCCTGCCAGTTGTCGATAACTCGGTTACAAAACATGATCATCTCATACAATAAAATTTAGCATCATGTCTTGGCCATATCACATCACAACATGCCCTGCAAAAACAAGTTAGACGTCCTCTACTTTGTTGTTGCAAGTTTTACGTGGCTGCTACGGGCTTAAGTAAGAACCAATCTCACCTACGCATCAAAACCACAATGATAGTTTGTCAATTTGACTCCGTTTTAACCTTCACAAGGACCGGGCGTAGCCACACTTGGTTCAACTAAAGTTGGAGAAACAGTCACCCGCAAGCCACCTTTGTGCAAAGCATGTCGGGAGAACTGGTCTCGCGTAAGCGTACGCGTAATGTCGGTCCGGGCTGCTTCATCCAACAATACCGCCGAACCAAAGTATGACATGCTGGTAGGCAGTATGACTTATATCGCCCACAACTCACTTGTGTTCTACTCGTGCATATAACATCAAACCATAAAACCTAGGCTCGGATGCCACTGTTGGGTAACGCAGTAATTTCAAAAAAATTCCTACGCACACGCAAGATCATGGTGATGCATAGCAACGAGAGGGGAGAGTGTTGTCTACGTACCCTTCGTAGACCGCAACGGAAGCGTTGACGCAACATAGAGGAAGTAGTCGTACGTCTTCCCGATCCGACCGATCCAAGCACTGTTACTCCGGCACCTCCGAGTTCTTAGCACACGTACAGCTCGATGACGCTCTCCGGGCTCCGATCCAGCAAAGCTTCGGGGATGAGTTCCGTCAGCACAACGGCGTGGTGACGATTATGATGTTCTACCGACGCAGGGCTTCGCCTAAGCACTACAACGATATGATCGAGGTGGAATATGGTGGCAGGGGGCACCGCACACGGCTAAGGAACGATCACGTGGATCAACTTGTGTGTCTAGAGGTGCCCCCTTGCCCCCGTATATAGAGGATCCAAGGGGGGGGGTGCGGCCGGCCCTATGGTGGCGCGCAGGAGGAGTCCTACTCCTACCGGCAGTAGGACTCCCCCCCAATCCTTGTCCAACTAGGAGAGGTGGAGGGAGAATAGGAAAGGGGGGGCGCCGCCCCTCCCTCCTTGTCCAATTCGGACTAGGGGAAGAGGGGGCGCGCGGCCTGCCCTGGCAGCCCCTTCCTCTTCTCCACATTAGGCCCACGAGGCCCATTAACCCCCGGGGGGTTGCGGTAACCCCCCGGTGCTCCGGTTTTATCCGATACTACTCCGGAACCCTTCCGGTGTCCGAATATAGTCATCCAATATATCAATCTTTATGTCTCGACCATTTCGAGACTCCTCGTCATGTTCGTGATCACATCTGGGACTCCGAACTAACTTCGGTACATCAAAATGCATAAACTCATAATAACTGTCATCGTAACATTAAGCGTGCGGACCCTACGGTTCGAGAACAATGTAGACATGACTGAGACAAATCTCCGGTCAATAACCAATAGTGGGACCTGGATGCCCATATTGGCTCCTACATATTCTACGAAGATCTTTATCGGTCAGACCGCATAACAACATACGTTGTTCCCTTTGTCATCGGTATGTTACTTGCCCAAGATTCGATCGTCGGTATCCAATACCTAGTTCAATCTTGTTACCAGCAAGTCTCTTTACTCGTTCTGTAATATATCATCCCGCAACTAACTCATTAGTTGCAATGCTTGCAAGGCTTATGTGATGTGCATTACCGAGAGGGCCCAGAGATACCTCTCCGACAATCGGAGTGACAAATCCTAATCTCGAAATACGCCAACCCAACATCTACCTTTCGAGACACCTGTAGAGCTCCTTTATAATCACCCATTTACGTTGTGACGTTTGGTAGCACACAAAGTGTTCCTCCAGTAAACGGGAGTTGCACAATCTCATAGTCATAGGAACATGTATAAGTCATGAAGAAAGCAATAGCAACATACTAAACGATTGGGTGCTAAGCTAATGGAATGGGTCATGTCAATCAGATCATTCAACTAATGATGTGACCTCGTTAATCAAATAACAACACTTTGTTCATGGTTAGGAAACATAACCATCTTTGATTAACGAGCTAGTCAAGTAGAGGCATACTAGTGACACTAAGTTTGTCTATGTATTCACACATGTATTATGTTTCCGGTTAATACAATTCTAGCATGAATAATAAACATTTATCACGATATAAGGAAATAAATAATAACTTTATTATTGCCTCTAGGGCATATTTCCTTCAGCAATAGCTAAAAAATGAGACCTGGAAGGTATATCACACAACCTTAACTCTTTTGATGCTTTGTCTGATCCTGAACTTATTCTCAGAGCTGTTAAAATGGGTATTAATATACCTGACACTGGTTTTACTAGTGTGGATATCCTTCGAGAGCTTGAGAATTGTAGAAATATGGAAAAAAAATGTGGGCAATGTTGATATACATGATGTTGTTAGTAATAAAATGATTCTTATTAACGGAAAAGGGGATCAGACACCTCTAAATATGAGATGGGAAGAGGAGAATGAGGTGGATGAGGAAAAATTTACGGTGGTGCGGTCTAGGAAGAAGAGGGAGAGAAAACCTAATGTGATTATAGCTAGACCGGTCACCAGAAGTAAAAAAATGGGATAACCTTGCAGAATGATGCTGGAAGCTCTACTCAGCCTTCTAGTAGTGCTTTCAGCCAAAAAGGGAGAAAAAAGAAAAAATGAACGGCCTATTTTGGAATTGTAGAGGGGCTGGAAAAAGAAGGAGGACTACCTGCTTCTCTGATATCATTAAAGACCACTCCCTCGACTTTATGGGCATCCTAGAAACGAAGAAAGATAGCTTTACTCTTAAATATCTTAGGAAAGTTGACCTCTTTGAAAGATTTAGCTGGAACTGGATTCCTTCCACTGGTAAATCTGGTGGGATCCTATGTGGGATCAAAAAAGAAACCTTGGAAATTATATCTTGGGAGGCAGGGAAATATATGTTACAGGCCACGGTCTCTGACACTAAGCTCAAGTGTATCTGGACCCTTGTGGTGGTTTATGGGGCAGCCCAAGAAGATAAGAGAGACGAGTTCCTAGATGAGCTTGCCTCGGTGTGTGGCAACATAAAAAACCCTATATTATTGGCGGTGACTTTAATATCTTAAGGGATGGTAGTTGTCGGTGTCAAAACTGGCGGATCTCGGGTAGGGGGTCCCGAACTATGTGTCTAGGCGGATGGTAACAGGAGGCAAGGAACACAATGTTTTACCCAGGTTCGGGCCCTCTTGATGGAGGTAAAACCCTATGTCCTGCTTGATTAATATTGATGATATGGGTAGTACAAGAGTAGATCTACCAGGAGCTCAAGGAGGCTAAACCCTAGAAGCTAGCCTGTGGTATGATTGTTGTATGATGAAGTTGTCCTACGGACTAAAACCCTCTGGTTTATATAGACACTGGAGAGGGTTAGGGTTACACAAAGTCGGTTACAATGGTAGGAGATCTTGAATATCCGCATCGCCAAGCTTGCCTTCCACGCCAAGGAAAGTCCCATCCAGACACGGGACGAAGTCTTCAATCTTGTATCTTCATAGTCCTGAAGTCCGGCCGAAGGTATAGTCCGGCTACCCGAACACCCCCTAATCCAGGACTCCCTCAGTAGCCCCTGAACCAGGCTATAATGACGATGAGTCCGGCGCATAGATTGTCTTTGGCATTGCAAGGCGGGTTCCTCCTCCAAATTCTTCATAAAAGTTTGTAAACACCAAGAGTAGTGTCCGGCTCTGCAAAATAAGTTTCCATGTATTGCCACAGAGAGAATAATATTAACACAAATCTAATCTGCTGACGTATTCTGCAGCGTGACATCACACTACGGCCAAGCCTTTATTCGAATCATTTTCACCTTTCCACCTCAGCGTGTTTTGCGAGGCGGTTTCCTTGGCACGTCTTGTCAAAGCAGAGAACGTGTCCCCTTTATTTACGGTATTCTCATCAATACAGACGTGGGTAACCCAATCGTGCCCGTTAGCATGTCTTCTCGATTAAAGGCGAGTCCCAAACGGTTACGGGGAGGGCTCCTGGTATTCAACCTCTTATAAAGAGACCAGGGCCTTACTCCTTTTCTCCAATCTCAAAACAAGTTCGCCCGTCGCCTCGGGTTCCAACACCCTAGGCTCTAGATTCCAGGCGCTTTGGACCTTCGACAATGTCCGGTTCCGACCATCAAGGCCGATGGATGCCCTCCTCTGTCACGGAGGAGGACGTGCTAAAGTTGAGAGAGGCTAAGTTCTTGACCACCAAAATTTCACATAGGTTGCCTGCTCAAAGGCAGGCTATTCCCAGTCCCCAGCCCGGTGAGAGCATAGTGTTCATGTCTCACTTCCTTCGGGGGTTAGGCTTCCCGATGGATCCCTTCGTGAGGGGGCTGATGTTCTATTATGGGCTGGAATTTCATGACTTAGCTCCGGAGTCCATCCTCCACATTTCCTCATTCATCGTTGTGTGTGAAGCGTTCCTCCGTGTTACTCCTCACTTCGGATTATGGCTCAAGACTTTTGGAGTGGAGCCGAAGATGATCGAGGGACGGCACGCAGAGTGCGGAGGTGCTGTCATAAGTAAGAATGCCGATGCTCCATGGCCCAAGGGCTCCTTTCGAGAGGAGCTCGGCTTGTGGCAACGAGAGTGGTTCTATATCACCGCTCCCAGGAGCACCAAGTGGGTGGCACCTCGTGCCTTTCACTCGGGTCCCCCACCACGGCTAGCGTCATGGGTCAACAAAGGATTAGATTGGGGGTTATCCAAAGACGTGCCCTTGTTGCAGGGCCGCATTAGGGATCTCTTAGAAAGAGACCTCAACCTGGTCAAGGTAACGCGGGTCATGCTGATTCGCCGAACACTGCGCGGCAAATGTTGCTCCCTTCGTCTGTGGGAGCTTAATCCGGAGGGACCACGAGCCCTCCAGCATTTTATGGGCGCAACGCCTGTGGAGATGTATAAAATGTTCTTCGGATCACAAGCAATGTGTCCGGATTTGACCGAGGACATAGGTTTAAGCTGCAATCGCCCGGATACTCAAGTAAGTAACCTTGTGCCCGAACTCGCTATCCGTAAATTGTCATAAATTCGCCCCTAAAAGAGCTGTCCTTTTAAACAGGAGTGGATAGCGAAGGCAAAGCTGATCAGGTGTCTGGCTCCCCTTCCTGAGACCAGGCCGGATCCCGTGCTAGTCAGGATGTTGAAGATCGTGCCTTTGGAGGGAAGTGAGGGGGAGGACAAGGAAACTATGGCCTCCTCGAAGGAGGCTGCTCCGAAGGGAGGAACCGACAATTCCTCTCCTAAGGGGAAGAAGAGGGCCGCCTCTGACGACCCGGAGACCATGGCCTCAAAGCGGGGGGAAAAGTCCTCGTCAGAGGGTCCGACGCCGGGGAGATCCTCGACCGAACTACGCCCTCAAAGGGATCAGCCCTCCAGTGAGCCGTAAGTAGAGAAAGATTTTCCTTTAGAGGGATGAGAGAAATCCTTGCTTTTTATCTGAGAAGATTAACTGAAATTTTACTTTGTAGCTCGGACCTCAGCCCTTCTCAGCAGAGCTCGTCTTCGGGGGATCTTCTTCCGGAGATGATGGAGAGTGGAACGCCTCCCCCTGCCGTACTGCCTGGCGAGGCGGGCGACCCTGAGGTGTCATCGCGGAGGGTTTCTCCGAATCCGGTAGGGGTGGAAGGTAGCCATATGTCCCCCCAAGGTTCTCCGCGTCCGGCCTTCGATGGAGGTCATAGGACGAGTCCGGCACCGTCCGATGCGCGGATTCGGAGAAACAGGGTCAAGAAGGTCCTTGAAGAGCTGAGAGACGAACAGGCTGCTCACTGCCGAAGCAAGAAGGAGATGGCCGAGATGGCCGTGAAGTTAAAAAGTGATGCTGACCATTGCAAGTTTCTTGAGAAAGAAGACCAGGCGAGACAGACGGACTTAGAGAAGGCCGTTGCTGATGCCAAGGATGCTCGCTCTGCGATGAGAGCTGCGAAGGAGGAGCTGCATCAGGCCGGACAGATTGCGGCTGGAAAGCCCTTTATGCTGCGGAGGAAGTTTTGCAATCCGAAGTTTGCTCCATTGGACCGGATGCGAAGTGCGGAGGACACCTATCTGGATTTGGCAGCGAGTGCTGCTGATGCGACTGAATACTTTTGAGATCAAGAAGATCGCGAAGTGGAAAGGCTTTCTGGTCGCAGTTCCAGAATCCAGAGCGTCCACTGGCAGTGGACGATCATCTGGGTCAATGGGTCGAACTGAATATATTGTCCAGACTCGCCATGAAGTACGTCATGGGTCATCTGTGGCCGGGGAGATCGGAGCCAAAAAGTTATTTCAGCTTGGTGCAGCAATTCCTTGACGTGGTGCCACGTATCAATGCGATGAAGAGGTCAGCATGCATAGAGGGCGCACGAATGGCTCTTACCCGTGTCAAGACATATTGGGCAGAGATGGAGACCACCGTTGTTGCATCCCGAGATTCGGACAAAAGCCGAGTACCCTCCGAGCACTATTTTCAGGAAGTCCTTGAAGGCGCTCGTGTAATAGAGGCGCAGTGCTCGAAGGATGTTATGTTCTGATAGCATATGTAATTATAAAGCAATTTTTGATGAATTGTAGTAGCCTTTTATACTTGTGCCTTCAAGTATTTGGATCACCTCCTGTGCGGCCATTTTAAGATATATATACAAAATCTGAAAGATTGCAGTCGTTGGCTTCAGCCCCCACGCACATAGTGCGGGGGTGCTCGCAGAAGGCGCATTTTCACACTTAATCCAACGTCTTGGTCCTACAAAGGAGGTGATAGCACAGCGAGCTAGGCAACCGGACTATAATGCTTTAACACTTTCACTTAGCCATAGGAGCTTGACAATGGGACTATTTACGTAGCCAATGGTGGCGACTGCGCTTGCCCGAATTCGGGGCGCGTATGTGCCTGGCCGGGAAACGGCCCTTCATTAATGCGGAGGAATCCTACAGATTCCGGAGAGTCATCGAGTGGTTGACCAGTCTCACGCCATATCATGACAGTCGGTTTTCGGCTTTCTCTACTGAGGTGCTCGCCTGGCCGAACCAGGGCAAAATCGCAGTAGTTCTCCTGGTGCCGCCTTAGCCGATAGAGCGGAACGTAAGGCGGCCGAACACAGGAGCCGGGCAACCCAACATTTGACCAAAATCATGACTCGGAGCTAATGCATATAAGGCCAAACTCACGACGCCGAACACTCCCTAAGGTATTCGGTCTTTATGAGAGCGGGCGAGGTAACGCTTTGAGGTATAAGCCCCTAGTGTACAGGTACGCGCAAGAATTCTGACGTGGCCACATGCCAAGACGCCAGCCTCCTCCTTGGTCATAGGACCAGGGGATGTGTATCAACAAGAGATAGTAAAAAAGGTTTACGCAGGGTGTTAATCTGAAAAGAATCCTTGGAACGGGTCCCTACTGCACGTCTGCGCCTGTGTCTCCGTTGTGCCGTATCCTGGACGGGCGCAGCACGACGTTCATCTGTAAAAAGAGAGCAACTAAGTTGAAAAGGGGGCGTGCTGAACAAAAGCTATATGAAATAAACAAAGTGTAAAGTAAAATATGAAAAATTGAGCTTTGTTGTCTCTTATTTTATGCATGTGAAGCCCCTAGTGCAGGGGTATATGGTCACTAAGCCTTTATCAATGATACTTTTGTGCCGGACTCGTCTATCCGTGTCCGTGGTCTATTCCGATGTTCTGGCTGGTGAAGCCATTGTATTGTGGGGCTGTTAAAGCGGCCGCACAATCCTCCGCTTGGGGGAGGTGTTCTCACTTCTTCCCCTTTAAGGAGATGATGCCGTGTGGACCGGGCATCTTAAGCGTAAGAGATGCATAATGTGGTATTGCGTTAAAGCGGGCGAAAGCTTCGCGTCCCAATAGTGCTTGGTAGTGACTTGAGAATGGGACGATGTGGAAAGTCAGCTTTTCGCGACGGAAGTTATCGGCAGAGCCGAAAATAACCTCGAGCCGGAGAAAACCCATGCAATGGGTGTCCGGACCTGGCATTACTCCTTGAAAGGAGGTTTTGCTGTGGCGAATTCTTTTTGGGTCGATCCCCATGTGGCGGATTGAGTCCTGATATATCAGGTTGAGTCCGCTGCCACCGTCCATAAGGACATTTGAAAACTGGAGTCCGCCAATTATTGGATCGAGTACCAGGGTAGTCCAGCCTGGGTTCCTGATACTTCTAGAATAATCTAGATGATCGAAGATGATTGGTTTTGACAACCAGTGGCGGGATTCCTTTGGGATAGGCCGTGGGGCGCGTACCTTTATGGGCGCCGCACGTTTTGTTATGTGGAGTAAGTTTACTATTTTTACTTCTTGTGGGAAATTCTTTTGTTTCCTGCTACTCTGCTTTTGGGGTTCGTCCTCGTCTTCGCTTGGTGTGTCGAGCCCCTTGTGTTCGGCGTTGAGTCTGTCGGATTGTTTGAAAACCCAACAATCTCTGTGGGTGTGGTTAGCAGGCTTTCCAGGAGTGCTGTGTATTTGACATATCCTATCCAAGATTTTGTTTAGGTTGGATAGGTCGTCCCTGTTATCTTGGAGGGGCGGCTTTTTCTGATTCTGTCGTGAGCTTTTGAATCCGGCGTTGACTGCCGCGCTCTTCGTACTTTTTCCCTTAGTCCGGCGACGGTCCTTATTGCGTCGCGGTTTTCCGTTTCCATCCCTAGTTTCGGATGTACTTGGGTCACTGGTGCTGCATCTTGCCAACTAGCTGTCCTCTCCTGCACAAAAGCGGGTCATGAGGCTTGTTAGTGCGGCCATTGTTCTTGGCTTTTCTTGGCCGAGGTATCTGGCGAGCCATTCGTCTCGGACATTATGCCTGAAAGCCGCTAAGGCTTCAGCGTCCGGACAGTCGACTATCTGATTCTTTTTAGTAAGAAATCTATTCCAGAATTGCCGAGCTGACTCTCCGGGCTGTTGAGTTATGTGACTAAGATCGTCTGCATCCGGAGGGCGGACATAGGTCCCTTGAAAATTTGCTCGGAAAGCGTCCTCGAGCTCTTCCCAACTTTCGATTGTGTTTTCAGGAAGGCTTTTGAGCCAATGCCGGGCTGGCCCTTTAAGCTTGAGGGGTAAGTATTTTATGGCGTGGAGGTCATCTCCTCTAGCCATATGTATGTGGAGGATATAATCCTCGATCCAGACTCCAGGGTCTGTTGTTCCATCATATGCCTCTATGTTTACGGGTTTGAATCCCGCTGGAAATTCATAATCCAGGACCTCATCGGTGAAACATAGGGGGTGTGCGGCACCCCTGTATTTGGGTGTGCCGGATTCTGATAATGGCTTTATTGCATTGCTTATGAGAGCTTGCTTTCTTGGCCCATAAATGGACCTGGCTGGGCCATGATGCGAATCCTTAAGTGGGTCGCATGCCGGCTTAAGTGCGGCGCTGCTTGCTGCTTTATGCTGGCCATGGGGTCGTCTATCCGACCGTGTGGCTTTCTCACTTTTGGAATGCGAGGGCTCTAAGGCCTCCTCGTCGAATTCAGGCAGTATCTTTTTCTTCGGATAGCTTTTTGTGCGGCGACGGTCGCCGTATTTGTCTGCGGTATTGATTACTTTACTCCATCTGATCCTGAGTGCATCTTCCGCAGTTTTTAGCTTCCGCTTCTCCTTTTTTAGGCTGCGTGCGGTTGCAACGAGCCGTTTGTGGAGGTTCTTCTGCTTTGTGGGCTTGTCCGGCGTAGGGTCGTACGGAATGCCATTTTCGCCGGGGGAGGGATGTTCGGTTTCTCTATCCGGGTTGTCCTGTTGGGACGGTTGCTCTAAGGCATGCTCGTCGTCTACCGGCTCATCCTGCTCTATGGCTGGGTCTTTATCGAGGCGGGGCTTGGGTCGGCGTTTACGCCGACGCTTTGATTGTTTTTCGAGAGATTGAACCCTCTTTCCATCCCCGTTTTCCTCGTTGTTGCTTCCTTTAGGGGTATCCACCATGTACACATCGTGAGATGAGGTGGCTGTCCGATGCCCTATAGGCGTTGGTTCTTGGTTGTCTCCTGCATCGTCGTCCATACCGTCGATGTCTTCGAAGTCGAAGTCGAGCATGTCGGTTAAGTCGTCGACAGTGGCTACGAAGTGGGTGGTGGGTGGGCTTTGAATTTATTCATCATCCAAATCCCATCCTTGCTGACCGTAGTCCGGCCAGGGCTCTCCTGATAAAGAGAGAGACTTTAGCGAATTCAGGATGTCGCCGAAGGGCGAGTGCTGAAAGATGTCTGCGGCGGTGAACTCCATTATCGGCGCCCAATCGGATTCGATCGACAGGGGCGCGGTGGGCTTGGAGTTCGGAAAGGAATCTGGCTCCTCGGAGTCACGGTCCATGCGGAGTGCGGGGCTGGAGTTCGGCTCGATCGCCCCTGAGATTGCAGCCCCTGAGGCAGCGTCCAACCACTGATCCTCGATCGGCGCAGTAGGCTCCGAATCAATGGTCGGAACCGATGCGTGTGCGGCCTCCAAGGCACTGTTCAGCGGTAGAGCTATATCATGCCCATCGAGACAGTGCGGCGCGCTTGGCTGTGGCTCGAATCCGTCGAAGATCAAGTCCCCGCGGATGTCAGCCGTGTAGTTTAGGCTTCCAAACCTGACCTGATGGCCAGGGGCGTAGCTTTCGATCTGCTCAAGGTGGCCAAGCGAATTGGCCCGCAGTGCGAAGTCACCGAAGACGAAGATCTGTCCGGGGAGAAAAGTCTCACCCTGGACTGCATCGTTGTTGATGATCGAAGGAGCCATCGGGCCTAAAAGCGATGACACAGAGGAACTCTCAATGAAAGCACCAATGTCTGTGTCAAAACCGGCGGATCTCGGGTAGGGGGTCCCGAACTGTGCGTCTAGGCGGATGGTAACAGGAGGCAAGGAACACGATGTTTTACCTAGGTTCGGGCCCTCTTGATGGAGGTAAAACCCTACGTCTTGCTTGATTAATATTGATGATATGGGTAGTACAAGAGTAGATCTACCACGAGATCAAGGAGGCTAAACCCTAGAAGCTAGCCTATGGTATGATTGTTGTATGATGAAGTTGTCCTACGGACTAAAACCCTCCGGTTTATATAGACACCGGAGAGGGTTAGGGTTACACAAAGTCGGTTACAATGGTAGGAGATCTTGAATATCCGCATTGCCAAGCTTGCCTTCCACGCCAAGGAAAGTCCCATCCAAACACGGGACGAAGTCTTCAATCTTGTATCTTCATAGTCCTGGAGTCCGGCCGAAGGTATAGTCCGGCTACCCGAACACCCCCTAATCCAGGACTCCCTCATTAGTGATAAAAACAAGTCTCTACATAGGTCTCATCATATGGACAGATTTAACACTATCATCCAGATGCTAAACCTTAGAGAGATCCACATGGGAGGAGGTAGATTCACGTGGTCCAATAAACAGAGACATCCCACGCTTGAGAAACTCGATAGAGTACTCATGAGCTTTGATTGGGAAAGTTTATCCCCACTGGTTGCAGTACGTAAGCTAGTGAGAGATATTTCTGATCATAACCCACTGTTGTTGATGACTAACCCCCTGTATAGGAGTCCCATGCGCCAACGTGAGTTCAGATTTGAGCTCAGCTGGCTTAAGAAGGAGGATTTTTATAAAAAAGCTAAGATAATATGGGAGCAACCTGTGCAATCTGAGGACCCCATTGATATTCTAAATATAAGGCTAAAGCGTATCAAAAAATACTTTAAAGGCTGGGGCTCCCACCTCTTCGGCCATGCCAAAAAGAGGAAGAAATGGGTTAAAAAAGAACTGGAAGAGATAGAAAAAATGGAGGAATGTGCCCCCCTGGATTCTGAAACTTATGAGAAAAGGACCATCTTGTGCGCAGAGCTTAATGAGATGCTTGCTGAAGAAGAGCTGTTTTGGCTTTAGCACTCGAATGAGCGATGGCTGCTTAAAGGGGATCACAACACAGCCTATTTTCATCGTATAGCCAATGGAAAAAAGAGGAAAAACACCATTCATTCACTCACTAATGGGGATGTGGTTATAGAAGGCACAAAGGAGCTCTTGACACATGCCACATCCTATTATAAAGAACTGTTTGGCCCGGCCAGTGGAAATCTGTTCCACCTCTCCCCAGAAACCTGGTCTATGATGAAAGGCTTACTGAAGAAGATAATCTTATCCTAACAAGTGTGTTCACAGAAGAAGAAGTAAAGAAGGCCTTGTTTGGTATGAAAAGCAATAGGGCCCCTGGACCTGATAATATCCCGGCAGAGTTTTATAAACACTACTGGGATTTCGTAAAAAAGGATATAATGCGGTTGTTTGAAGCCTTTCATAACAATACCCTGGATGTAGCCCATTTGAATTATGGCGTTATCACATTGATCCCCAAGCTAAATGGGGCCAAAAAATCCAGCAATATCGCCCTATTTGCCTGCTTAGATGCCCCTATAAACTCATTACTAAGGTTTTGGACAATAGGGTGGCCATATTTGCTGACAAGCTAATTAGTAAACACCAAAATGCCTTTATCAAACATAGGAACATAATGGATGGGATCCTAACGTTGCATGAAGTGCTGCATCACACACACCATAAGAAGAAAGTTGGTGTGGTGTTGAAATTGGACTTTGAAAAGGCGTATGACAAGATAAATTGGGACTTCCTTATCGAATGTCATCGCAATCGGGGCTTTGATCCTACTTGGTGTGGATGGGTGGATAAGATCCTTAGAAATGGCACCCTAGGTATTAAACTCAATAATGAGAATGTGCCTTACTTCCAAAGCCAAAAAGGGGTCCATCAAGGCGATCCCCACTCCCCCTTCTTGTTTAATATTGCTTTAGAAACCCTTTCGAAAATGATCCTCAATGCTCAGAAAGAAAAGCTACTTACTGGACTCGCTCCAGACCTGATAGAGGGTGGGGTGGCCATATTACAGTATGCGGATGACACAGTCATATGCTTCGAGCACGACAAAGATGCAGCTATAAACCTTAAACTTCTTCTATACATGTTCGAGCTTATGTCAGGCTTGAAGATTAACTTCATGAAAAGTGAGATATTGTGTGTTGGAGGAGATGATGAGACTATTGCCTTTTACTCCGAGCTGTTTAACTGCAGCATTGGGCATTTCCCCATGAAGTACCTGGGTGTACCAGTCATCTACTCCATGTTGCGTAGTCTAGACTGGGATTTCTTGGATGAGAAATTTCTCAAATGTTGTGAAACCTGGATAGGGAATGCAGCTTCCTCGGGGGGTCATTTGATTCTCCTTAATGCATCTTTAACCAGTATAGTATTTTATTATATGTCTATGTTTCTGCTCTCGAAAAAGGTGATTAGGAAACTTGATAAGCACCGTAAGCGCTTCTTCTGGCAAGAACATGAGGGTAGGAAGCGATATCACTTGGTTAAATGGTCTAGAATTTGCCGCTCCAAGGATAAAGGAGGCCTGGGGGTGAAAGACTTGCATAAACAAAACATTAGCCTCCTTACTAAGTGGTGGTGGAAACTGGAAACACATCAAGGGCTGTGGCAAGACGTTATTCGAGCTAAATACCTCAAAAAAGATACGGTGGTCTCGGTCAAGACTAAATTTGGAGACTCTCCTATTTGGAAGGCTATCATGAAAGTCAAAGAACACTATCTGGCGGGTAGAAAAGTAGTTCTTAAATCTGGTAACTTGGAAAGAGTGTGGGATGACTGTATCGACGGTGAAACTCCCTTGCGTGTCAAATTTCCTAAGCTTTACAGCATCTGTAATGACCAAGGGATCACGGTTGCTAAGTTTAAAAATGAT
This sequence comes from Triticum monococcum, assembly GCA_034509565.1. Lineage (NCBI taxonomy): Eukaryota > Viridiplantae > Streptophyta > Magnoliopsida > Poales > Poaceae > Triticum > Triticum monococcum. The sequence goes on from CM067842.1 coordinate 698,003,441, forward strand.
GTAGATGACAACTTTTTTCGAAGGCGCCTTCACCCTCCCTTGCTGGAGCAGTGGAGGAATATGAATAATGTGGTATCCTTATGGCCGATATCTGACGAACCTGACCAAATTGCGTGGTCCTTGGGGAGAAAAAACAAGTTCTCTACCAAGTCCATATACGAATACCCGGAACGAAACTTGGCTGGGTGTAACTACAAATGGATTTGGCAAGCCAAAATCCCGCTTAAGATTCAAATTTTCTTGTGGCAACTTTTTCAAGATTCTATTCTGACCAGGGATGTGATGAGGAGGCGAAATTGGTTGGGGAATCCCTCCTGTTCCTTTTGTGATAACAGGGAGACATCCCAGCATCTATTCTTCACATGCCTGGTTGCTAGGGTCATGTGGAGGACTGTTGGATGCGTGTTGGGCACGGATCGCTGTCCGAATAACATTTGGCAATATTTTTCCTGGTGCTATAGCTTCCTTCCAGAGGGAGAGAAGTTCTATACTTTTGGCTTAGCCGCCCTTTGCTGTGCTATGTGGAATTGCCGCAACAGAACCACGTTTGAATTCAAGAAGTTGGGAACCCCTTTTAACGTGATTTATGTTGCTTGTGGTTATATCACATATTGGGCAGGTCTGATGAGGGGTGAAGATCGTGAAGCAATGGAGCGTGGAGCTAAGATGCTGAGGATCAATGCCTCGAACATGATGCGTATCTGCGCGGCACCAGGGGGGACAACTGAAGGTGTGGATGGAAGAAGTTAGCTCCAAGACATCCTGTTTTCTCCTGATCGCGGTTCATCTGCTTCGGACTACCTTTTTGGGCTCCTAATGTCTGGTGGTGTGTGTGGTTTTCTGCTCCTGCGTGAGCATAAACTTTGATCAGCCTGTTGATTTATATATGCATGTGGTAGTTATGTTGGTGTCACTGGGTTTTCCCCCGCGGTGAACTGCCCGATGACGGGTGTTCATCGTGGGTTTCCCAGGGATGCTTGAACTCGCGTTCCCCTTTCTTTGGTTTCCTGGGTAGTTGTTGAACTGTTGTATTTCCGTTATGAAAGTAATGGAAAGGGGTTGCGCCCGGTTCAAAAAAAAGTAGGACGATAGAGAACAGCGGCTAGGGACCCAGTGAAACCCTAACGCTGCTTTAGGAACAGACTTTGATCAGTCACTCGATTTTAACCATGTTGAGCTAGGACCAATGGCGTAATCAACCTTGCAAATGAACCCCGGGCTGGAGAGGTTTCAGTTCAGACCAGACCAGACCAACCTTAACAGAACATATAGAGTATTGTCAGAAGAGCATGACAAGTTCTTCAGAAGAAACACAACAGTTGGGGTACCAACTGCATGCAGAGTTCTACACAATGTAGCACCGAATACCAATAAGCTTAACTTCCAGAAATAAGGTACAATTGCCTAGTGCCAAAGTTCATTAGCAACTGCTAATATGCTCATTAGCTGAACTGACGGAGAGTAACACCACATTTCAGCGAACATATAATTAACCAATGGAGATAGATATGCAGTGTACCATAACATCACGATACATAAATAAATTGTTCAATAGTTGGCTATTCAAGGATATTTTGCAGAAGAGTAGACCAACAAACTGTAATCTCCATCTTGCAGAAAATAAGATCACACATGTCAGTACTTCTTCCTGACGCTTGCATCTCAAACTCGACTGTACATTGTGCAGAAAACCCATCCCGAGAGGCCTCCACAGACACAATCAGTTTTCCCTCCGGGTAATCTACAGAAACAACACGCCTCACAAGCTCAACCACACCATCAGACTTGGTAGGCAGTTTTCCATCTTGAAAATCAAGCAGCACCACTTTCCCTCCTTTTACACTGTCGGTACTGCAAGTAACCAGCCCCGCACACTGATCAGGCCATGACCCATCAACAACTCGGACACCCACGGTGGCCTCAACTGACGAAGGCAGCACTGCCAAATCAAGCTCAAGCGTGCAGCGCTTGCAGGGAATAGGTCTTCGTATCACATGTTTAGAAGGATCCAAAGGAAAAAGTTCATGGAAATCAGAAAATTTGTAAGCCAACACTTCATCTTCAGACTCTTTTTTGCACTTTACTTTTAACTGAACGTCAATGAAAACCATGTCAAGTAACCAAATGGCATGAGACGGGCCTGTTAAGCGCAAAAATGGATCCTGCAATGGAAGCATCACAATAATAATTAATTAATTACCTGCCAGGCTATTAAAAAAAGTTGAAGCAGGACACACAAAGTGATTCTAGGTCTAAAATAGCACTAGGCTGCTAGCAGGCAGCAAGAGAATTAAGCTAACACAAATAGACACACAGAGAGTTGTAGCCATGCTCATTCACCTTCTGAGTGAGGGTTTGGCATCTATCCCTGGTGCATCTGAAGAGATAGTTTACTTTAGGTTCTACCGAGGTCCTGAAAGCAACAGAGACTTAAACCTGCAGTGGCCAGGTGAGACCATATTTTAGGTCGGTGACTTTGATAGAGAAGATCTGCATGGATTTTCCGGGAAGACCATATTGAGAATCTGCAAGGAGAAAGCTAAGTTAAGAAAATTGAAAAAGGTAAATTAAACTAAGTAAAAGATGGACAAGTGGATACTCCCTCGTCCCTATTTACGTGGCACACACGTATTTCGAGATTCAACTTTAATAACCAATAATATGTGAGCTTGGTGTTATACCATTTGATGCATAATAATATGTAGTTTCCAACGGTATAATTTCCATGACATATTGATGAAATTGATGGTCAACGTTTAATCATGGAAAACGAGGGTGGCATGTAGATAGGGACGGAGGGAGTAACAAACTACTCCCTCCGTCCCATAATGTAAGACGCTTTTTGACACTACACTAGTGTCAAAAAGCGTCTTACATTATGGGACGGAGGGAGTAGTTTGTTACCAGGGAAAACAATTTTTCTTTCTTTTTTGCGAGGGACCAGGGAAAACAATTCAATATACTCTCATCCAGGGTAATAAGATAGGATATCAAATGCATTCAGAGTCTTTAATCTAATGCTAGAGTATCCTGTTCCTAGTTCGATATGCAAAGCAAAGTCGGTTTCTCTACTCTCTGGTCTCTAATATAATGTTATGGACTGGATTTGTGGCCCTTCTTCCAGGGGAATGGGTTCTAAAACTAAATCCCAATTGAAACAGAAATATACAATATTAGTTTGTTATTACTCCCTGTGTGAAGTCTCTAAAACGTCTTATATTTGTTTACAGAGGTACTAGTGGTAAGCAACAGCATACTCCCATCCATGGTAACTAGATCAGATATCGACGCATCCATATATGGGATGGGTTGGTGTCCTATTCCTAGTTTGCTATGCAATTGCAAGGAAGGTCTAGACTGTAATGGTATAAATTGGGATGTAAAACAAATCTAGTTCTCAGACATATCTCAATTAAAACATACTAGTATAATAAAAAGGGTGTGTCTAGGACACATCTAGATGTGCTCTAATTATTGCACATCTAAGTGAGTGAATCAAGTATAAAGAGAAAAAAGAAAAAAAGAAAATATTCACACGAATCTCAATGTAAGATTAATGACATATGACTTAGATGTGCAATACTTATGGCACATCTAGATATGCTTTAGCAAAACTGTAATAAAAAAGCTCGCTTTTCATTATGTTCCTGCATCTATCTTCAAGAAATCACAAAGGCAACCCGATTTCCTACATCGATCTCAAGAAATCACAAAGGCAACCTGATTTATTGCATCGATCTCAGGAATCCACAAAGCCAAAGCCGATCTACTTCGTGGGGGATCTATCGGAGCTAGCTTTGTTCGCAGATTCATTCATTGGAAGAAAAATTTGGAGCCAAGAATTTCTTACCTGCCGCGACGGGGGAAGGCGAATGTAAGGAACAAAAGGACCTGCTGCCTTCACGGTGTTCCTCGATCTCCTGCTCCCCATATGTCCACTTGTCCTTGTAAAACAAAAGGTTTTAGGGTTTGTGGCACACCTCCAACGTGGGGTGGCCTTTGTATTATATAGGGGGTACATCATCATGTACAAATACAATTACAACTATGATACATGTAGGCCCAGTATATACAGAGTCTAACACCCTCCCTCAATCTCAACCGAGCTCAGAAGAGTTTACTAGGTTGAGATTGCGCCTACAGCCTTCAAACTGAGGAAGCGGCAGTGGCTTGGTGAAGATGTCAGCAAGTTGATCCTTTGAATAGATGAACTTGATGAGAAGCATCTTCTGGGCAACACGTTCTCTGACAAAGTGATAGTCAACTTCGATGTGTTTTGTTCGGGCATGGAATATAGGATTCGAAGACAGATATGTAGCACCGATATTATCACACCAAAGAACAGGAGGTTGCTCCTGAGAGATCCTCAACTCTCGATCCAAGGACTGTATCCAAATCAGCTCAGCTGTAGCATTTGCAACTGCTTTGTACTCAGCCTCAGTGCTACTGCGAGACGCTATTGCTTGTTTACGAGCACTCCAGGCGATCAAGTTAGCACCAAAGAACATTGCATAGCCCCCCGTTGATCGCCTGTCATCCGGATTCCCAACCCAGTCTGCATCAGAGAACGCGGAAAGAGCTGCAGAGGTCGCCGGTTGCAAATGCAGACCATACGAAGCTGTCAACCGAATGTAGCGTAAGATACGCTTAACAGCAGTCCAATGAGAATCTCGAGGTGCATGCAGAAAGTGACAGACACGGTTGACAGCATAAGAGATATCTGAACGAGTAATAGTCAAGTACTGCAGACCACCAACAATACTCCGATACTCAGTGGCCTCATCAGCACAAAGAAGAGAACCATCGAGGGCAGACAGTTTGTCAGTAGAGGACATAGGTGTAGTAGCAGGCTTGCACTTGAGCATACCAGCACGTCGAAGAACATCAAGAGAATACTTCTGCTGAGTCAGCGTCAGACCAGAACCAGAGTACGAGACCTCCAGACCGAGAAAGTAGTGCAGTTTTCCAAAATCCTTAACCGCAAAATCAGCCTGCAAGGAAGACACCAGGCGATCCGCAGAAAATACTGAAGAGCTGGCAAGAATGATGTCATCAACGTAAACTAGCAGGTACATAGTAACTGTAGGACGCTGAAGAAGAAACAGTGAGGTGTCAGCCGTAGAGGGAACAAAATCATGAGCCCGCAGAGTGGTGCCAAGACATGCATGCCAAGCACGCGGAGCCTGCTTCAGGCCATAGAGCGCCTTAACAAGGCGACACAGATGCTGCGGTCGAGCGGGATCAACAAAACCAGGAGGCTGACGCATATATACCTCCTCCTCTAATGCCCCATGAAGAAAGGCATTCTGAACATCAAGTTGACGAAGAGACCATCCACGAATAACAGCCAGTGAGAGCAAAAGTCGAATGGTAGTGGGTTTAACCACCGGACTGAAGGTATCCTCATAATCAAGACCCTAACGTTGTTTGAATCCTTTAGCAACCAGGCGAGCCTTGTAGCGCTCAATAGAACCATCGGCATGTCGCTTAACCTTAAACACCCACTTAGAATCAATAACATTGACACCTGCCCTGGGAGGAACTAAACACCACGTGCCATTCTGAAGAAGAGCTTGGTATTCTTGTTCCATCGCAAGATGCCAGTGAGGAATGCTCATAGCTGCCTGAAAATGCCTTGGTTCAGCAGTAGGATCCGTCTGTGCTTGCGCCATGCAAGTCGCGAGCCAGGCAACAGTCCCGTCCGTGCGCTTCGTCGGTTGAACAACGCCACTCTTGCTGCGTGTATGAGGTCGCGACACAGGTGCGGGGGCAGGTGGTGGTGAAGGCGCCAGTGACAGCGGCAAGGAGACCACCGCCTCAGAAGAGGCCAACGGCGAGGAAGCCGATGAAGACATGGCCGATGGCGACAGAACAGGGGACGACAGTCCACCGGAGGACAAAGCGAGCCCAGGCGACACGAACGGCCCAGGCGAGCTCAGCGGAGGGGACCCGACAGGCGAAGCCGGCCCAGGCGAGTGCGGCGTAGCGGGCCGAACAGGGGAGGCCGGCTTAGCTGAGGCCGGCCCGGGTGAGGCCAGCGTGGATACAGTCGGTGGAGGAGACCCGGGCCCAGGCGAGGCAGTCCGCTGGACCGGAGCACGACCAGCTGGCGGGCAGGCTACATGGGGCATGCAGGTAGCCAGCTGATCGTCGTGTGAGGTCGTGGAGGAGGGAGCCGGTGATTCTTCCTCGTCCAAAAGCTTCAAGCGTGCGCCTCATCCAATACCTGCGCCATGGTTAGACAACAAAAGGGGCGAATGTGCAGCATCTAAAAATTGACCAGGCAAGGTACTGGAGGGGTGCACAGGCGGTGTGGAGGTGGCAACAGATGCGGGTAGAGCAGAAAAACGGCAAAACATGTTCATCAAAGACAACATCGCCGGAAATATACACACGATTAGATGGAACATGAAGACACTTATACCCTTTGTGAACAGAACTATACCCAAGGAAGACACATCGTTTAGATCTAAACTCAAGCTTGCGATTGTTATAAGGATGGAGGTGCAGCCAGCATGCACACCCAAACACCTTAAGGAACGTGTAATCAGGAGTTTGACCAAGCAAGAGTTCAAGTGGAGTCTTCATATGAAGGAGCCGTGAAGGGAGCCTATTTATAAGAAAACGGGCTGTGGTGAAAGCATTACTCCAAAAACGAAACGAAACAGATGCATGTGCTAGCAAGGTTAACCCAGTTTCAACAATATGACGATGCTTACGTTCAGCCGAACCATTCTGCTGATGTATGTGTGGGCAGGACACACGATGAGCAATCCCAAGTTTTTCAAAGAAAGTGCTAAGATTGCGGTACTCACCCCCCCCCCCCCCAAATCCGACTGCACATGAATGATTTTATGATTGAGAAGACGCTCAACATGTTCTTGAAACTTAAGAAATACATCAAAACATCAGACTTATATTTAAGAAGATATAACCAAGTAAACCAACTATAAGCATCAATGAAACTGACATAATATTCATGACCACTAACAGATAGTTGGGCAGGGCCCCATACATCTGAAAACACAAGCTCAAGAGGAGTTTTGACTATGTGGTTGGAAACAGAAAAAGGTAACTGATGACTCTTGCCTTGCTGACAGGCATCACAGATAGCAGCATCATTATTTCTAGACTCTGACGGTAGCTCGTGACGGTGGAGAACATGGCGAACAATGGGTAACGTAGGGTGACCAAGACGTGAATGCCACAATGCAGGAGACACGCGAACCCCGCTGAAGACCTGAAGATCAGCAGCGGCGGCAGGCACGGCGGTGGGTGCATCCAGAGCATACAAGCCTCGGCAAAAACGGCCTCTAAGAAGTATGTCCCTCGTAGCTCGGTCCTTAACAAAAAGATGAAACGGGTGAAACTCACAAAAGACATTATTATCCTGAGTAAGTCTATGAACAGAGAGCAAGTTATGAGTAACAGAGGGAACACGAAGAACATTTCTAAGATGCAAGTTCCTAGAGGTGTTCGTGAGAAGTGATGCCTGACCAATATGAGAGATGCGCATACCTGCCCCATCTGCTGTGTGAACCTTGTCGTGGCCATGGTAGGGTTGCTGAGCGTTGAGCTTGCCCAGTTCATTCGTCACGTGGGATGTTGCTCCAGTATCCATATACCAGGAAGGATCAATAGGATATGAAGGCGTATGTCCCTGCTGCGCCATAAGAACTTGGCGATCATTGCCCTTGCCATTGTTGCCGAGGCCGAGGAAGTCGGTCTTGAAGCGACGATGACAGCGAGAGGCAACATGACCTGGCAGACCATAGAGTTGGCACGGCTGGGCCGCTCCACATGCAGCACAACATGCACGTGGACGGCCATCAATCGTGACCACAGAGGAGCCAGGGCGCGAGGGCGGCTGCTGACCCGAGGATGTGCTGCCACCGGATTTGCCCCCCCCCCCCCCAGGCGAGGAAGCAGAAGGGCCGCGGCCACATCCTTTGCCACGATACGCAGCGTTAACAAAGAGGTCCATGGGAGTGTCCGGGCGGCGTGCGTTGAGTCGTTGCTCCGTTGAGAGGTGGCGGCTGTAGAGATCCTGAGGACGGATAGGAACTTTGCGTTCATTGATCACTTCCGCCAACGAGTCGTAGTCGCTATCCAGGCCCGCAAGGATGTAGGATGTGAACTCAGTGTCACGAAGAGGTTCGCCAATGGAAGCAAGGGTGTCCGCCAGCTTCTTGATTTTGTTGTAGAAGACAGTCACCGACCCGTTGTCCTTGCGAGTGTCAGCAAGTTTAGCGCGGATGGACATGCTCTGCGCAGTAGACTGTGAGGAAAAGCTCGACTCCAGGATGTCCCACACCTCATGAGATGTCGCGGCAAAGAGAACCAGGCCGGCAACACCCTCGCCCAGGGAGGATTGTATCGCCGAGAGGATGGCCTGGTCCCGAGCAATCCACGCGCGAAACATCGGATGATGCGGCGACGGACACGGCAGGGTACCGTCGGCGAAGCCCTCCAAGTAATGGCTGCGAAGCAAAGGTAGCACTTGCGCACGCCAGTAGAGGTAGTTATCCGGCTTGAGCTTGACTGGGAGGAGGTGCGAGAACAGGAACGGCAGCAAGGAGATCGCAGCCAAAGCAGCTTCAAGATCCATGTAGGGCGGCGGCGCGAACGGGGGTTGATGTGGAGCGCCATACGCCGCAGCACCGTGGGACGACGGTGCACTGTACGCTGCCAGCGGACCATACAGCGAGGAGGCCGCGGGGGCGCCGAACTGAGGATATGCGCCGGGTGGAGGGCGCGGCGCAGGCGAAGAGCCGTACGGAGCACCATATAGAGGAAGGCCACCATAGCCGTTGTAGGCCACGTGAGGGGCGTCGGCGACAGACGAGTCCGCTGCGGTGTAGACGACAGCAGTCGGATCAGACACGGCCGGGCGCATCATCGGATGCGGGGCGGCCGAGGGCGGCGGCGCAGGTACCAGCGGGTACGAGGCGGTCGGAAGCAGGGTAGATGCATAGGGCGACGAGGAGTAGCCGACGTACTGGTAAGCGACGGGGCTGGCGTACTGGTGGCCTGCAGATCGCGTCGACAGGGGGCCGAGCGTACCCTCCGTCGTGTAGGGCGCAGCCCCTCCATAGAGGAGAGCCGCGAGCGACGGCAGGAGGAACGCGTGGTCCATGGCGACGGATTGGAGACCCACACCAGCGGCAGCAGCAGACGATGCGGCGGCGAGGGACGCTGCGAGGGCAGCGGCGGTGTCGGCGGCCGGATGCGTCATGACGGCGGCGGCTAGCATCGGGGTGGGAGCGGAAGACATAGGTTAGATCGATAGGCGTGATACCATGTAAAACAAAAGGTTTTAGGGTTTGTGGCACACCTCCAATGTGGGGTGGCCTTTGTATTATATAGAGGGTACATCATCATGTACAAATACAATTATAACTATAATACATGTAGGCCCAGTATATACAGAGTCTAACAGTCCTTAATCTCGCGGTCTTTACGAAGTTGCTCCTTCTCCTTCTCCTCCTTCTTCTCCATCAACTCGATGTACTTTCTGTAGCTCTTCACCCCCGCCAGCTCGCTGTCGCTGAGCTCCATCTCTGGTGCGCCGCTCGACGAATCAGGGTTTCTTGCTTAGGGTTTCCTCTCTGCTGCTGTTGCGTCCGCTCAATCGATCTGTTATGTCTTTTTTCTTCCTTCTTTTCTCCAATTTGGATCACGCCCCAGTCCGCCCCGTCAATGTCGGGCTCGCCAGAAAATTGGCGAAGGAATCTGCCGCCACGGTGGGCGCGAAAACAGAAGGGAGCTGCCGGAAATTTGGCGTCGTGAAAACGTTGGTTTCAATCCAAACGGCCGCACGAGGGCAATTGACGGTTATATTGTTCCAAACGGACCCAAGGTTCTCGTCCGACTCCAACTTGTTACACGCCCGTGGCAGGTCTTTTTTGATGGAGGTGGCACGGCCCAATAGGGTCCAATTACCCGGCTTGAGTACTTTCGGTGCGGATCACACTCAATAGGAACTATCGTTAGGGCAGACCCATTTTATACATGCGTGTTTGTTTAAATCGAAATGGACCAAAGCGCCGGTCCAATGCGCGGACCCAAATTCAAACCGTGTCCGCTCAATGTTCATCTGAACGCATTTCAGGTCAAATTTACGTTTGGTTTGCGTCCACACGAACATGAAAAAGACAGAGTGTGTCCTCTCGGTGTCCGTCATGACCCCATCTATCGGCTGCCAACCACCGCCCGCGGTACTAAACGCGGCCACCTACCTCAGGCCGGCCTGGCAGTGGGTGAAAGCTGCCGGTCATCGTCCCTTTTAATGAAAGCGTGCAGCGAGGCCGGCCTCATCCACTTCCCTCTCCCATCCACATCCAGCCAAGTCTGCCCCCTTGCCGGCGACATGCAAATCCTAGCCACCCGCCCCGCTCGCCATTGGTTTTTAAAGCAAGGGCAAGGCAAGCTCGCCCCCGGCGCCATCTCTTCTCGGATGCCGCTGCCACCTCGCCACGGGAAAGGGAGCGCATGTACATCCCAGTGCATCAGCGTGAGGTGGCACTGGCAGTACCGGCAGGCGCTGCCCTACCCGGATGTCAACCTGCCGCATGGTTGGCATCTGGACCCGCAACGCATTCCGGTGCAGACGGTGCTCCGGTCGGCGCGGGTGCACGCCGATGAGGTGGGCAGGTGGCAAGAGCTGTTGACGGCGAAGAAGCAGTGGCACCCTGCCTACGCGCCAGATTCTCCCAACTAGGAGATCTGGTTCACGCTGAAGCACGAGTAGGAGCGCCTCCACGGCGTGCAGCTCAACCCGTCGTCCCACCGCTGCTGCCAGAGGTCAAACCGGAGGAGAAGGAGGCCTACCAGGCCACGGTGGAGGCGGCCTTGATCTTGAGCATCTTGGCTTGCTTCTCCACCTCCATCTCAAGCATCCTGGCTTGCTTCTCCGTGTCCATCTCAAGCCTCCTCCTTTGGATCTCTATGAAGGTGTTCATTTGCAATTCCTTGTCTTGTCGGCACTTCTCCTCCCTTGTGAAGTCTTTTTTGCTCATCATGCCCTCCAGGGTTGCAGGCAAGGCGATCGCCGCATCGCACTTGTCCTCCTTCTTGGAATTGGTCTTCCCCCGAGGTCGTGGCTTTCCGCCCTCCCCAACCTCCTCCACGGCTGCCTTCCCCCTTGATGAACATCCAACAATGGGAGAGGTTGAAAGACTTGCCCTCATGTTGGGCCTTGAATACCTCCAAAGCTTGGAATACCTTCAAATAAAATAGCACGCAAGCATATGGGCCAATGGACACCCAAGCATAAAAGAAAATAGAAACAGATAGACATGCATACCTTATCTTGCATGCCGATGCCGCTCATGGGGCGTGGCTTGATGGGCCCAAGGGTGGCACAAAACTTGTTGCACTCTTGTTGTATCACCCCCCATCGCTTCGAGAGGGACACCGACCTTCGCTTGCTTTGCATTTGGTACAGCGCAAACTTCTTGTGTTCATGGTATTCGCGATGCACATAAATCCAAAAGGTTGATGCCTTTTATTCGGCACCGATCTTGGGGTCTTACCCAATGTCCCTCCAACACTCACAAAGGAGCTTGTCCTCGGACGATGTGTATGCCTTCGTCCGCTTGCTTTTGCGCTTCGACTTGGTTGAGGAGCTCATCCTCGAACAAAGGCTCCCCCTCGATGTCCATATCATCCTCTTCCTCGAGGCCGTAGTCCTTCAGGAACTCGTGGTCGAGCGGGAAGCTGCCCATGCCGGCCTAATCTTGCATGAACGCGTCCTCTATGCCATCTTGATCATAGGTCGACGGCATGAATGGCGCTCGGCCATCTTCGCTTTGGGTCTCCTCGGGATCGTAGGCAGCCGCGGCAGCACCACCAACGGAGGCAGATGTCGCCGCACCATCTTTCAAGATGATGTTCTCCTTGATGAAACAATTGGTCGTTTCGTCCTCGTCGGCCGCCGGCATTTTGTCGAACAGGTTGCATGCGCCGGGGAGCATGTCGGCTGGCATCTTCCCCGGGCGTTTCTTCCCTCCTCCATAGGATGATGAACCGGCCACTGGCGTGGTGTTGAGGTCGATGGCCACGAGCGCGGGCGTGGGCGTGGGCGTCACCACCACGCTCACCTACGGCGAGCATTCCTCGGAGAAGTGGGAAGCTTGCAGATAGATGTGGAAGTCGGGAATCGGCTGTGTGCTAGACGTGTGCGGCGACTCTGGCAGCACCGTGCGAGGAAACACCGACGAGCCCGTGCTGGCCGCGGCCATGGTGGCGCGGATGAGCCAGTGTTGGCCAGGGCAACCCTAGGTAGATTAGGGCCTCCCTCATTGCGGCATCGACTCGGGCGTTGGTTTCCTCCTGCTGTGCGACGGAGAGGGCGGCGACGGCCGCTGCTTCGTCCCTTGCACCCGCCGCGTGCCTCCGGTCCTTCCTCTTTGCCGACTGCATGACCCGCTCCTTAGGCGCCAGCTTCTTCTTCTTGGGCGGCGCCGCGGTCTTGCAGGGGGCGCGGGGGTTGCCTTTCTCGGAGGCGACGGAGGCGAGGCTGGACGAGGCGAGGATAGCGGTGCCATGGAGGGTGGGCGCGTCTTCGTCCATGGCTGGGAGTGTGAGCAGGCGGGAGGGTTTTGAGAAAGTGGAGGGAAATGGTGGTCGTTGTGCCACCGGACTAGGGGGAGAAGTACGCGTGTGTCGCGTCCGTCTGTTTTGTGTCCGCCCGACACAAATGAGTCTCAAATTTGGGCCTGGAATGGATCGGCTGGCGGACAAAAAGCGGACACGCATCCGTTTGAGTCGGCACGTTGGACCGACTTTTCTGTTTGCGGCGATCCAAACGGACACGCGTGGACGAAATGGGTCGGCGCGTTGGAGTTGCTCTAAGATGAGTCGACATTTTTTTTCATGTGTTAACATAATACTCCCCGCTATTCCATAAGATAAGGCACACAAATTTATAGTATTTATGAAAGCGTGAGGATTTAGCATGTAAGAATGGGTATTGTTCTACTTATCCAGCAAAATACTTTTGTGTCATGTTTGTTCACTTATTTCTAAGCATTTTATAAGTGAAAGTTTAGTCAATGTCCTGCATTGGCAACTGTGAAAAGTCAAATGTACCTTATATTTTGGAATCTGGGGAGTCGCCTGCCATAGCATATAAGGAAAATAACATTGTGTGTAAAAAATGACTCTCTGTAGAATCTAAACATTTTGTGCTCTTCCAGGCATCTGACCACATTGCAACTACATATGCTGAGCTCAGAGATGGTACTGCAAATGCAAAGGTGAGCCTGGGCTCTTTCTTGTTTATGGTATGTGTTTATAGTTGTCCTTATGTTTCTATGGTCTGGTCAAGGTACCCTTCCAATTACTGCCCATGCAAAGATGAAACTGAGACACGAGGTATTTTGCTCCATACAAATCCAATTACCAAAGCAAGTTACCTGCAACAACTATCTAGGCAAGCAAAGTGCTTGGGATCTTGTTTAAAAAATTATGTTACCGCTCTATTTTTGGAAATAGCTGCATTCATTATTTTGAAGGATAGCAGACACAGGACATTTTTCCTTGCGAAAATATAATGACAGGACCTGTATCTTGTTGCAGGTTCTGAAAACTGATGTCGAGGCTGCAGTGCAAGTTCTGAATTTTGCAATTTTCCGTAAGGAATTGACTGACATGGAAGACCGTGAGCAGAGGGAGACTGAGAAACAACAAGCTGAACAAGATGCAGGTGCAGGTGGTGATAATGTAGATGGGCCTGGAGGAGCAAGCGGTGGCAATGCCTGACGGGTATGGAAGGTGAGTTTACAGCTTCATGCAGTATCAAGTGTTCTACTCCCTCCGTTCCATATTACTTGTCGTGGTTTTAGTTCAAATCTGCAGTATCAAGTGTTCTACTCCCTCCGTTCCATATTACTTGTCGTGGTTTTAGTTCAAATTTGAATTTGAACTAAAACCACGACAAGTAATATGGAACAGAGGGAGTATTAATTAAGATCTGAATCATCCTTTTTAATAAGTATTAAAATGGTCCTCTCTCCATTGGACTTTCCCAGAAAGTAGTCTGTCTCTATTTAGCCACACTCTTGAGAATTATTTGGTTAGATAATTTAACTCCATTCAGCTCCACTGATGTAAGCAAATGAATGTTAAATGAAGATAACTAATGCCACATATTAGGATATTTTTTGTTGACAAGCAATCCAATCAGAACATAGAAACAACTCTACTTTACAAAGCTTTAATTTTCACCGAAGTACTCTCCACTTTTTGATAGAGAGCTTTACTGAATGCTCTGGAACAGTTACAATTATGACCAACCAATGGCTTGACACAACCTGGTATTCCTTAATATTGCACCTCCCACAGATTAACACATTTAGCTAAGTGTGTACATGAAAGACCAGAAATTATTGTTTCCAGCTTGCCTCAAACACTCTATCCTCGTGTGTTTTTCTGCACTCCTCTTCCCAGATCTGGAAACGACCCAATGGATGTGGATGTAGGCTCAGGCAATGCATCAAATGATTAGGATGTTTCTTCAGAGTTTAGTGCACTGCCTGAAACTTGCAAATTTTGAACCTTCGTGTTTGTTTCTTCTTTGTGGCTGAATTGTTTTGCACTACCTGATACTTCTTTATTCATGTAATGAACTGTACTGTCTGACCTAGTGCTATTTAGTCCCTGATTATGTCTGGTTTGTTTGTTAAATGCGTCTAACCCAGGAGAGACATTTAACCAAACAAACCAGACATAATCAGACACATATGACAATGATTGTCACAAATACGGTTGGGCCAGAAATAATGTACTGCTTGACTCCGGTTTAGATGCATTTAACCAAACAAACCAGACATAATGTACTGTCTGACTCCATCTCTTGTGACAATGGCTGTCATATATGCCCGGTGTCAGTTCCTTCAGCTTTGTTTGCTTCATGCGTTGGGCTAGTTCCTTCACCTTCACAAATGTGATTGCTGGCGGCTGTTTGGAAGCAAACCGGGCCTCTATTTGGCTATCTTTCATTGAACAAACCAGATAGATTGAACCCAGGAGAGAGGGAAATGATATCAAATGCATTCATGCTGGCGAATTTTCATCAGAACTACTGCGACATGCAAGGCCAGACGCAGCAGCTTCGCTCGTATAAGTCTTTTTTTCAGTGGTGTTCTCTCAATCGGCTTCCAATACC
Organism: Triticum monococcum; assembly: GCA_034509565.1. Lineage (NCBI taxonomy): Eukaryota > Viridiplantae > Streptophyta > Magnoliopsida > Poales > Poaceae > Triticum > Triticum monococcum. Next base: position 698,018,610 of record CM067842.1, read on the forward strand.
AAGCACTTTGTTTTATCCTTGCAATGGACATTCTAGTATTAGGATCTGAATCAAGGACTACTTTAAGGAGCCCCTTCAGCTCAGCCGAAAAATAACGAGGGCATTTGTACTCAGCTTTAGCAATCTTTCTACATACAACTCAATGAGATTTCTTTCATGGAAAGGAAGATATCTGCCTTTGCCCATTGTAGCCTTTCCTGCTGAGCACTCCCGGAGCAACATATGCTGGAGTTCCACATGCGGCGTGGAGCAGACCATCTCGCCACTTTGACTTGGTTAGCACACTATAAATCAAAATCAAAGACCCTGAGAGTCTCATACTCATCAACTGCCAGGTTTCCAGTCTTCAAGTCACGATGATAAACACCTCTACTATGGCAATAGTCTCTAGCAAAGATCAACTGGTGAAAATATTTCCTTGCCTTTACTCCTGGTAGTGGTAGCCATTATGTTTGTTGTTCATTGGTTTATCATTTGGCAACAATTGTACGCCTAACGACAACAATGTCCAATTGTGCAATCACTGGTCACCGCTGACTGAGTGCGTCTTTGAATGGCTGCGAGTGAAAGTGTACTCTCAAGACAGGAGAAAATAGATGTCTACCCACTTCACTAGCATCCAGATTTGCAGGCAGCGTGTTTCAGAGATACCAGAACAATTCACTTCCATCACTAGCAGTTACTTGCTGATGTATAACAGTCATGGTTCAACACAGTGTAAAAAGGCTTCGCAGATAACTCATACTCCCTCTGTAAACTAATATAAGAGTGTTTAGATCACTAAAGTAGTAATCTAAACGCTCTTATATTAGTTTACGGAGGGAGTACAAAATAATGGCTTCTAATAGCAAGAACGCTAATCAGCTTCAACATCGCCCTTCCTTTCCTCATCAAAACAAGACTTGGCAAAAAAGATAAATTCCAGATCATGGGGCTTGTTTGGTTATATAGGGGAACAAATACTCTAGTGGGAAAAATCCACCCAGGGATTGGGTTGATCCATCCCTTCCAGACGCCTTAATCCCTGCCATCCTAAGTTTTGTTTGGATAGTGTAAGATGAACAGGTTCAGCTAGCCTACCCCAACTTGTTCGAGACGTAAAAAGGCTTTGTGTTGTGTGTGCGTGCGCGTAAGTTCCAGACTACAAGTAGACGAAAATAAGGAATATCAGATGACAATTGGGGTACCAAGTGCACGCAAAGTTCTGGAGGATGCTACATAACAATGTAGCAGCAACATTACCAATAAGCTTAAACTTCCAGAGACAATATATGACATTACAGCAGAGTGAGAAAGTTTAGTAGCAACAACTAATATGCTCATTACCCGAGCAGCCTAAGTAATGCCACATCGGAGCAAACATGATTAATCAAGTACAACAGGTAGGGAGCCAAATAGATAAGGTTGGATTTTAAACCCGATAGCAAGAAACAAGGGACCAAGAAACTGTAACTTGCATTTTGCAGAAAACCAGATCACACGTGCGAGTAGTACTTCCCCTTGGCACTTTCATCCCAAAGTCGACTGTACCTCGTGCAGAAAATCGATCCCTTGAGGCCTCCACAGAAACAGCAAGTTTTCCCTCTGGGTAATCAACAGAAACTACACGCCTTGCAAGCTCAACCACACCATCTGACTTGGTAGGCAGCTCTCCATTTTGAAAATCAAGCAGCACCACTTTCCCTTCTTTTACACTGTCGGTACTGCAAACAACCAACCCTGGACAATGATCAGGCCATGACCCATCAACAACTCGGATGCCCACAATGGCCTCAACTGACATAGGCAGCACTGCCAAAGCAAACTCAAGCATGCAGCGCTCGCTGGGGATGCGAAAACGGATCCCATCTTCTAAATGATACCTTTTGTGGAAATAAAAACATTTGAAAGCTAACACTTCATCTTCAGACTCCTTTTTGCGCTTTACTTTTAGCTGAACTTCAATCGCGACTAATGAAGCTATGTACCTAGGGTAGGGGCATGGACCTGTCCTAAAAGCCCTACCCAAAGACATCCCTAGAAGAAGTCACCTTTCAATCGACTTGAAGGTATCCCACTCGACGGATTCAAGACACTCGACCAGGAAGCTATCACTCGACCACGAAGCCAACCACTCGACTGACCGGAGATCTAAAGTCACTCCGCAAGCAAACGGTCGGCCATTAAGTAGTCCTTATGGTCATCATAGCACTTTATTAGGGGCGTTACCAGTAACGCCCAGTCTTAATGTATTTTAACCCTGCATTACCGAGGGCCGGAGGGGTCTGGCGAACTCTATATAAGTCACCCCCTCCTCAGTAGCAAGGGTTCGCACCCCTGTAATTCATACACACATAATCCAGTCGACCGCCTCCGGGCACCGAGACGTAGGGCTGTTACTTCCTTCGCGAAGGGCCTGAACTCGTACATCCTGGTGTGTTTACAACTTCTCCATAGCTGAGATCTAGCCTCTCCATACACACCCCGGAGTTAGAACCACGACAGTTGGCGCCCACCGTGGGGCAGGAATCTTAGCGCCTAGTTGGAGAAGTTGCGATTTTTCCAATCCCTTTGATCATGGTTTCGTGCGGAGTTTTGGTGGAGGGCCGCGAGATCCGTCTCGGCGCGCTCACGTTCATCGCCGACGACTCCGCTTGGCTTCAGGAGGCTCCACTCGACATCGACGCGCTCCCCGTTCGCGGTGCGACGCACTTCCGCGCATGCGTTCGTGGCGTCCTCCTGCGGCAGCCGTCGACCCAGTATCGGTCGGCTCCCGTGTCGTCTCCCCGCCCTGTCTCCCACCGGCGCAAGCGCTCCGATCGGTCGAGACTTCAGAGGTGGGTGAGGCATGCCGTGGCTCGCCAGTCGGCCGCCCCACAAGTCGCGGCAATCGAGCCTGACGAATCCCTCTACGGCCGTTCGACCTGTCGACTGGCTCCGCGGAGACCGCATCCGAGTGCGACAGCAGCGACCCAGCGGCTGAGGTTCTGGCGGTCGATGGAACACACAGTCCTCCCGGTTTCCCTCGCACCGATGGAGACGTGGGTGGGGGCGACCCGTCGCATCCCCACGATGAGTATCTCCCCGAACCTCTCACGTCGTTGCAGCGAGAGGAGCTTCGCCGCCGGAACATGGACGCACTCCGCACTCCTATCGTCGGAGAAACCCCCGAGGCCCGGGCCTTGGAGGACGCGCGCTTGGCTAACTTGGCCGAGCGCACTCGACTGGAGAATCTCCAGCGAATACTCGACGAGCAAGCGCGTCAGCGAGCTCCCGAGTCCAGTCGACGTCAGCTCTTCCCGCCGACGCAGGTATATCAAACCCCAGTTCAGAATTTGGCCGCCGCGGCCCGTATAGCAGAATCGATTCAGCCCTCCCAGTCAGAGGCTGGCAGGGGCTTGTTGCAGATCAGAGCGTTGCTCCGGGCGGTGGAAAACCAGAATTCCGCTGTTTCTCAGTCGCGGAATAGGATCCACAGTCGATCCGTTGCGACGGATACAGTCCAGTCGGCTCACAGCCCAAGATCGCCCCCGAGGCGTGAGGGACGTGGAGACCGGCACGATCAGTACAGAAGAAATGAGCAGTATGATCACCGATTCGATCGTGATGGTCGACGTCGAGTGCCAACCCCTCCCCCGAGGAGTGGGTCATATGCGCCTCGACAGCGAGATGACGGACGCCCTCATAGTGTTGGACGGAGGATTCCAGTCGACCCCAGGGACCCAGGCTTTGATGCGAGATCCATCCTCGTTCAAGGTTTGGTTGACAGTAACAGAGCTCACCGAGAAGGCAACGACAGAGATGCGCCTGCCAGCAGCAGAGTACATGTTTCGGGGCCAGAGTGTTTCAGTCGAGCCATCAGAGCCACAGTGATTCCTCCCAACTTCAGGTTGGCGACTGGAGTCAGCAAGTTCACCGGTGAGTCTAAACCTGACACTTGGCTCGAAGATTACCGAGTGGCTGTACAGATTGGCGGTGGCAATGATGAGGTGGCTATGAAGCATTTGCCTCTCATGTTAGAGGGCTCAGCCAGAGCGTGGCTAAATCAGTTAGCACCCAGCAGCATCTACACTTGGGAGGACCTCTCTCGAGTGTTTGTCACAACCTTTGAGGGAACATGCAAGCGACCTGCAGGCCTTACAGAATTGCGGTCTTGCGTGCAAAAACCGAATGAAACTCTGAGGGATTACATCCAGAGGTGGATCACATTGCATCACACAGTTGAGAATGTACCGGATCATCAAGCAGTTTGTGCCTTTAAAGAAGGTGTTACGTACAGAGAATTGAATCTGAAGTTCGATCGAACTGGAGAAATGTCTCTAAATCGGATGATGGAGATTGCCACCAAATACGCTAATGGTGAAGACGAAGATCGACTCCGGAGTGGCAAGCACAAGGAAGTCGCCCAAGAAACCGAAGGAAATTCCAGTCGGAAACAGAAGCGGAAGGCCGAGCCAGTCGCCCCTGGGGAGGCCCTGGCCGTAACCTAGGGAAAATTTAAGGGAAAACCCAAGGGGCCCTGGAACCCCAAGAAAGTCAAGGATCAAGATGGAAATGATGTTTTGGATCTGCCATGTCACATCCACACCAAGAAAGATGAAGAGGGTAATCTTATTTACCCAAAGCATACCACTCGACAGTGTCGGCTCCTGATCCAACAGTTTCAGGGCAAGCAGTCCAAAGATAAGGAAAAAGAGTCGGACAGAGTTGAGGACAAGGAAGATAGTGACGATGGATACCCCCAAGTCAATTCCACCCTGATGATTTTTGCTGATGTCGAAAGCAAAAGTCGACTGAAAGTCATTAACCGTGAGGTGAATATGGTTGCTCCGGCAACACCCAATTATCTGAAGTGGTCTCAGACTGCCATCACATTCGACCTGTCTGATCACCCTACGCACATTGCCACCCCTGGGAGGCAAGCTTTGGTGGTCGACCCAGTTGTCGAAGGCACTCGACTGACCAAAGTCCTGATGGATGGTGGCAGTGGCCTGAACATACTGTATGCAGAAACATTGAAAGGGATGGGCATTCCGATGTCCAGGCTCAGTACCAGTAACATGAGCTTCCACAGAGTCATTCCTGGGAAGAAAGCTGAATCACTCGGCCAGATTGCTCTTGATGTGGTTTTCGGTGATTCAAAGAATTACCGCAAGGAAAAGTTGGCATTCGAGGTTGTGGACTTTCAAAGTGCTTATCATGCCATTTTGGGCAGGCCAGCTTATGCACGCTTCATGGCTCGACCGTGTTACGTGTATCTCAAACTGAAGATGCCTGGCCCCAGAGGTGTGATCACTGTTACAGGCAATCGAAAGAAAGAAGAAGAGTGTTTTCAGAAAGGCTCAAAGATCGCTGACGGTCAGATGGCAGTGGTCGAGCTGCAAGAGTACCAGAAGACTGCCGATCCGAGTGAATTGCTACGAGCCAAGAAGCCTGCTTCAGAATCAGCTTTTCAGTCGTCCGGTGAAACAAAGCCAGCCCACATTCACCCGACCGACCCCAATGCTGCCCCGACTCACATCTCAATGACGCTCGACTCCAAATAGGAAGAAGCGCTCGTCCGGCTCCTTCGTGAGAACTGGGACATCTTCGCATGGAAGCCCTCTGACATGCCTGGAGTCCCCAGGGAGCTGGCTGAGCACCGTCTACGAGTCGACACAAAATTCAAGCCTGTGAAAGAGCATCTTCGACGGTCCGCCATCCAGAAGAGGAAAGCTATTGGCGAGGAGGTGGCTCGGCTCTTAGTAGCGGAGTTCATCCGAGAGATTTACCACTCCGAGTGGCTCGCCAATGTTGTCATGGTCCCCAAGAAGGACCAGTCACTTCGCATGTGCATTGATTTCAAACATATCAATCGGGCCTGCCCGAAAGATCATTTTCCTCTCCCTCGCATCGACTAAATAGTCGACTCGACTGCGGGGTGCGAGCGATTGTCTTTTCTAGACGCCTATTCCGGGTACCATCAGATCCGTCTGTATGGACCCGACGAGATCAAAACGGCTTTCATCACTCCATTCGGATGCTTCTGTTACGTCACCATGCCGTTCGGCCTCAAGAATGCCGGAGCCACGTTCATGAGGATGATTCAGAAGTGTTTACTCATTCAAATCAGTCGGAATGTGGAGGCATACATGGATGATATTGTGGTTAAGTCGCGGAAAGGTTCCGACCTACGGACTGACCTTGCTAAAACCTTTGCCAACCTTAGGAGGTATGATATCAAACTCAATCCATCAAAGTGCACATTCGGAGTTCCAGGTGGAAAGTTACTCGGTTTTCTCGTTTCCGAACGGGGGATCGACGCCAATCCTGAAAAAGTTTGTACCATACTCCAAATGAAGCGTCCTGTACGTGTGCATGATGTCCAAAAGCTTACAGGCTGCTTGGCCGCTCTAAGTCGATTCATTTCTCGTCTCGGTGAAAAGGCGTTGCCTCTTTACCGACTGATGAAGAAGTCTGACAAGTTCGAGTGGACTCCAGAAGCTGATGCAGCATTTGCAGAGCTCAAAGCTCAGCTCTCCACCCAGCCGGTGCTTGCTGCCCCAATCAGTAAAGAGCCTCTGCTGCTTTACATTGCAGCCACAGGACAAGTTGTCAGTACAGTACTTACGGTCGAGCGGGAAGAAGAAGGAAAGGCCTTCAGAGTTCAGCGCCCAGTATATTATGTGTCTGAAGTTTTGACCCCTTCAAAACAAAGATATCCTCATTACCAGAAGCTTGTATATGGGATTTATATGACCACGAAGAAGGTTGCACATTACTTCTCTAACCACTCCATTACAGTCGTCAGCGACGCCCCACTGTCAGAGATTCTGCACAACAGAGATGTAACTGGTCGAGTGGCAAAGTGGGCGATTGAACTCCTTCCCTTAGATATCAAGTTTGAAGCAAAGAAGGCTATCAATTCCCAAGCAATCGCAGATTTCGTCGCCGAGTGGATTGAACAACAACTTTCGACTCAAGTTCACTCGGAGCACTGGACCATGTTCTTCGATGGATCTAAGATGCTGAATGGTTCCGGTGCTGGGGTAGTATTAGTCTCCCCCCGAGGAGATAAGCTCAGATACGTTCTCCAGATTCACTTCGATTCCTCCAATAATGAAGCAGAATATGAAGCACTTTTGTATGGGTTGCGCATGGCCATTTCACTCGGCGTCCGTCGCCTCATGGTCTATGGCGACTCAGATTTGGTGGTTAATCAGGTGATGAAGGAGTGGGACGTCAGAAGTCCGGCAATGACTGGTTATTGCAATGCAGTGAGAAAGTTAGAAAAGAAATTCGAGGGGTTAGAGCTTCATCACATCCCCCGACTGAAAAATCAAGCGGCAGACGATTTGGCAAAGATAGGCTCCAAGAGAGAAGCCATTCCTAGCAACGTGTTCCTGGAGCACATCCACTCACCGTCAGTCCAAGAAGATCCTTTTACAGAAGAAGCCCCGCAGCCGAAAAGTGCCACAGATTCGACTGAAGTCGAAGTTCCTGCTGTGGTCGACCTAATCATGGAAGTTTTGGCAATCACTCCTGACTGGACGATACCGTACATCGCGTATATCCTGAGGAAAGAACTCCCGAAGGACGAGGAAGAGGCTCGACAGATCGTCCGTCGATCCAAGGCCTTCACAGTCATAAAGGGACAGTTGTATAGAGAAAGCGTGACTGGAATCGGTCAGAAGTGCATAACACCAGAAGAAGGTCAGATAATCCTTGATGATATTCGCTCGGGGACCTGTGGTCACCATGCGTCTTCTCGGACCATTGTGGCTAAAGCATACCGAGTAGGATTTTACTGGCCAAGAGCAAATGAAATGGCAAAGGAGATAGTCGACAAGTGTGGAGGGTGCCAGTTCTACTCCAACATGTCACACAAGCCTGCATCAGCCCTGAAGACCATTCCACTCGTCTGGCCCTTTGCTGTTTGGGGACTGGACATGGTTGGTCCACTGAGAACAGGCAGGAGCGGTTTCACACATGTGCTTGTGGCAGTCGACAAGTTTACCAAATGGATTGAAGCTAAGCCTATCAAGAATCTTGATGCTTGCACTGCTATCAGTTTCGTCAGGGGGTTAACATTCAGATATGGAGTCCCGCATAGCATCATCACTGACAATGGGTCAAACTTTGATTTGGACAAGTTCAGAGATTTTTGCGCCTCTCAAGGCACACGAGTCGACTACGCATTGGCCGCCCATCCCCAGTCGAATGGACAAGCTGAAAGGGCAAATGGTCTGATTCTCAAAGGACTAAAGCCTTGACTGATGCGTGATCTCAAGCACGCGGCAGGTGCTTGGGTCGACGAGCTTCCGTCAGTTCTGTGGGGATTGAGGACCACCCCGAACCAGTCGACTGGAAGAACTCCATTCTTTCTGGTTTATGGAGCCGAAGCAGTTCTGCCAAGTGATCTTCTTCACAACGCACCCCGAGTCGAACTTTATACCGAAGATGAAGCAGAACAAGCCCGGCAAGACGCAGTCGACCTCTTAGAAGAAGAGAGGGAAATGGCCATGATCAGATCGACCATTTATCAACAAGACTTGCGTCGATTCCACGCCAGGAATGTGAAGAGTCGAGCCTTCCAAGAAGGAGATTTGGTCCTCCGAGTGGATCAACAGAAACCACACAAGCTTGCTCCTACTTGGGAAGGCCCCTTCATCGTCACCAGAGTCCTCCACAATGGAGCGTATCACCTCTACAATGTTGATCACCAGATCGACGAGCCGTGAGCTTGGAATGCGGAACTGCTCCGCCCCTTTTACACTTGAGTTCTCTCTCGGATGAGATGTAATAAGAAAAACTTCTGCAGTTCATTTTTATCAAAGACAAGAGTGTTCCAATAATTGCTGTCACTTTTGTCTGCATACGAAATCCCCCAGTGGGTGACTTAGCTGCGAATCCGTTTCGCCTAAGTTTGTGAAAAAAATCCTACCGAGTGGAGAGCAAACCTCCCACTCGGGGGCTTAGCTGTAGCCCAGTGCTCGCCTAAGTGTTTAAAAATCCTACCGAGTGGTGAGCCAGACTCCCACTCGGGGGCTTAGCCGCAGGCCAGTGTTCGCCTAAGTGTTTAAAAATCCTACCGAGTGGGGAGCAAACCTCCCACTCGGGGGCTTAGCTGCAGCCCAGGGCTCGCCTAAGTGTTTAAAAATCCTACCGAGTGGAGAGCAAACCTCCCACTCGGGGGCTTAGCTGCAGCCCAGTGCTCGCCCAAGTTCAGAAAATCCTACCGAGTGGAGAGCAAACCTCCCACTCGGGGGTTTAGCTGCAGCCCAGTGCTCACCTAAGTGTTTAAAAATCCTACCGAGTGGAGAGCAAACCTCCCACTCGGGGGCTTAGCTGCAGCCCAGGGCTCGCCTAAGTGTTTAAAAATCCTACCGAGTGGAGAGCAAACCTCCCACTCGGGGGCTTAGCTGCAGCCCAGTGCTCGCCTAAGTGTTTAAAAATCCTACCGAGTGGAGAGCAAACCTCCCACTCGGGGGCTTAGCCGCAGCCCAGTGCTCGCCTAAGTGTTTAAAAATCCTACCGAGTGGAGAGCAAACCTCCCACTTGGGGGCTTAGCTGCAGCCCAGTGCTCGCCTAAGTTTGAAAAAATCCTACCGAGTGGAGAGCAAACCTCCCACTCGGGGGCTTAGCTGCAGCCCAGTGCTCGCCTAAGTTTGAAAAAATCCTACCGAGTGGAGAGCAAACCTCCCACTCGGGGGCTTAGCTGCAACCCAGTGCTCGCCTAAGTTAAAAAAAATCCTACCGAGTGGAGAGCAAACCTCCCACTCGGGGGCTTAGCTGCAGTCCAAGTGCTCGCCTAAGTGTTTAAAAAACCTACCAAGTGGAGAGCAAACCTCCCACTCGGGGGCTTAGCTGCAGCCCAGTGCTCGCCTAAGTTTGAAAAAATCCTACCGAGTGGAGAGCAAACCTCCCACTCGGGGGCTTAGCCGCAGTCCAAGTACTCACCTAAGTTTAAGAAATCCTACCGAGTGGAGATCAAACCTCACACTCGGAGGCTTAGCTGCGGCCTAGTGCTCGCCTAAGTTTGAAAAATCCTACCGAGTGGAGAGCAGACCTCCCACTCGGAGGCTTAGCTGCAGCCCAGCGCCCGCCTAAGTACGGAACGCAACCCAATCCGCAAGGACGACGAGGTGCAAATCGACTGCTACCTTCTCCTTCGGAGCTGCACCACAAATGCAAAGTTATTTTGAGGGAAGATCGAGTTCCACTCGGCGGATCATCCATGAAGATATTCAACGATAAATCAAGTTCAGATAAGACCTGAAGGTCCCAGGCCTCAGATCAAAGTACTCGAGCCCTCGGCCCGACAGAGTTTAACGGTTACAAAATCCACTCAGCATTTCGAGGCAAATTTAAAGTGAAGCATAAAAGTTTTTCATTCCTCAAGCGGAGGACTGGAAGGGGCGACGAACTCGTCCAAGTCGATCCCGTCTGCAATACGAGTAGCAGCAGCGATGAAAGTCTCCATGAAGTCTTGAAAGCTGTGCTTCCTGGTATTGGCAACTTGGATGGCGGCCAGCTTTTCCTCTCACGCCTCCTTGCAATGGACGCGGACCAGAGACAGAGCGACATCAGCACCACATCTAGGAGAAGATTTCTTCCATTCCGCCACTCGACCCGGGACTTCATTCAGTCGAACCATCAGGGACTCGAGGTCGTTCTGAAGCGTCGTCCCAGGCCAGAGTGATGTGTCGATCCGCGACATCGCAACCTTCAGCCGAGCAAGATAGTCAACAACGCTAGTAACACGAGACTCCAGTCGAAGCACGTTCATAGCAGCCTTGTCCTTCACGAGAGAATTGGCGGGATCCAAGCCTGGCTCCACTCGACTGGTTTCCTCTTCGAAGCTCTAGCAGAATTCTGCAAACACGATTCAAGAATAAGACAGTGGCCTTAAACGGGCTTGGTAACTGCAAGACAGCCGGGTCGAAGTAATTACCTTCGAGCATGACGAACAGCTTCTTGGCGAGTCCACCGAGATAAGCCTTCAGATCATTTACCTTCCCCGCCAGCTCACTCGCCTTGTCGTGCAGAACCATCTTGTCGTTCTTCAGTCGGCTGACCTCTTGATTAGCTGTCTCGAGAGCAGTTTTCAGTCTGGAGTTCTCCTGTTCAAGAGTTCCGACCGAAGCCAGTTTCTCTTCTGCAAGCTTCATTTTGCTCAAGGCCTCCTTCTGTGCTTCGGCAAGATCTTGATCCTTCTTCTTCAGAGCTTCCCCCAGTTTATCTACAGAACGTTGAGTGAGCTCAACGTCAAGAACGGGCAAGAAAGAAAAAGTCACTCGTCAAGAATGAGAAACTTCACCAGCCATACCTTTTGCTTCTTCTCGCGCCTTCTGCAGGTTCTGTTGAGCAAGTTTCAAGTCAAGGTTGAGCTGGATCTGTTTATTCTCCAACTCAGTATAGAGAGCCACAAGTTCACAGGATTTCTGCAAAAATCAGTTGACAGAGGTCCAAGATAAGTTGCTTCTGAGTAACCAAGAGACAATGATGGCGTTTCTAAGACTACAGTCGACTGCCAGCAGTCCACCGTAGTCTCGGGGACTACACCCAGTGGGTGCACTCAGCGTGCCCCCACTGGTTTTGAAAAAAAAAATTGACTGCCCGCAGTCGGCCGGATACAGTTTCATTCAACATGGCCTGACCAGACCGAGTGAAGAAGAACTACAGCAACACAATATAAAGACTACAGTCGACTGCCAGCAGTCCACCGTAGTCTCGGGGACTACACCCAGTGGGTGCACTAAGCGTGCCCCCACTCGTCCAAGACTTAACGGACACACCCAGTGGGTGTACAGATTTAAAGATCTTCAGAAAAGAGATTCTTCAGACAACATACCCTAACAGAACAAGCAGTGAATCGACTAACCTGGACGTTACTCTGAAGAGCTGAACTCGCGTCATAAGCTGCTTGGTGGGCTTCTCGAACCACCTTGACCTGCTCCATCATGATCCCTGCCTGGTGTATAGCTTCCTTAGCTGCACCCACTTGGTCCTCAGGGATGTGGTGTGTGGCGAAGAGCGAAGGCGGATTTGCGGTCGACGTCGAGGGCCGCACACTCGTCAGAGGAATGGCGAAAGTCACAGAAGCCCGAGTGGTATCACCACCGTCTTGAGCTACGGCCTCAGGCGCCGGAGTGGATTGTGGGGTCTCGCCAGCCAACGCTTTCCTGTTCCGCCTCACTCTCAGCGGCACTTCATCGTCGTCGTCAGGAAGGTTAATAACATGAGGAGGAGCTACGAGAAAAATTCAATCGACCAAAGTTATGAGAAATCGTCAGTCGATTCAAGGCAGAACATCAGTAATCATACCAGGGTTGGAAGTAACAGCATCTTCCATCTCTCGATCATCGTCCTTGGCGGAGATCTCAGAAGTAGCAGCACTGCAAATTTTGAAAGACAGTCAGTTGGCTCAGTGAATCGACCAAGAATCCGTCCACGGTCGACAAAGGAGAACAAGTTCTATCATTACCCAGAAATGGTGGGGACAGTCATCCTCATCTTGGGCAGAGCCTTGGGTGGCTTGGACGGCGCCGCGCGGGGGTGCTTGGGAGCTTTTTCAGTCGGCGCTGGAGAAGAGGTCCGAGGGCGCTTCGACGACTGCCCAACGGGAGCAGTCGCCTTACCACGTTCCCGCGCAGGGTTGTGTGTAAGCTTGGATCGCCTTTCCGAGCGGGGAGGTTCAGCTTCCTCCTCCTCCTCCTCCCCCTCTTTGTTGGAGTCGACGTCATCGTCTCCCTCTCCTTCGCCGTCAGATTCCCACTCTCCCTGTTCGTCTCCGCTTTCGCCTCCGCTCGCCTCCCCTTCCTCGGCCTGCTCCTGCGCTCCGTTGGGTGTCGAGTACATCTCCGTAGTTGCCTGGAGAACAGCAGACAAGTCGAAAGTCAGTTGACCGATTCAAAGAGAGCAAATGAAGAAAGCAAGATCTCAGTCGGGAACACAAGGTCAAACCTGGTCCACTTCGTATGAGTTGTCGAGCGGAGGGACCCTCCTGGCTCCTCAGGGGTTGTCTTTGTTCCCTGTGATGCTCGACAGCCACCCTTCCAGCATCTCGTCAGTGACCTCCTCTGGGTGAATCCGAGTGGTGTCCTCGAGACCCGAGTACAGCCACATCGGGTGGTCACGAGCCTGGAGAGGTTGGATGCGCCTCCGAAGGAAGACCTCCAGCAAGTCCATGCCTGTCACGCCCTCTCAGACAAGCTGAACCACTCGACCAACCAGCACCTTGACTTGCGCCTTTTCCTCCGGCAGCACTTTCAGAGAGGCAGGTTTTTTAGCTTGGTCCAGAGAGAAAGGGGGAAGCCCAGTCGACTGCCCTGGGGTCACCTGGTCTTGGCAATAAAACCAGGTCGACTGCCAACCACGGACCGACTCGGGAAAAGTGATAGACGGAAAAGAACTTTTTCCCCTCATCTGGATCGCCAGGCCCCCGCACAGCTGGATCACTTGCGTCCGTTCATCACTCGACTTGGCTTTCTTTACCGATTGGGAACGGCAAGTGAAGATGTGTTCAAAGAGTCCCCAATGAGGGCGGCAACCCAAGAAACTTTCGCACAAGGAAACGAAAGACGCAAGATACACGATGGAATTGGGAGTGAAATGGTGGAGCTGCGCTCCGAAGAAGTTCAAAAAGCTCCGGAAAAAAAGGATGAGGAGGTAGAGAAAATCCGCGATCGATATGGGTGGCGAGGAGGACGCACTCACCGTCACGAGGTTGGGGTTTGACTTCTCTCCCCGGGTGACGCGGAGCTTCATGGGGAATGACTCCCCCCTCGACCATGTCGTCAAGATCTTCCTGCCGAATCACCGACGGCATCTAGTCGCCCTGGATCCAATCCCTGGGCAGTGCAGTCCTCGAGGAAGATTCGCCCCGAGCGGACTTCTTCCCCTTCCCCTGCACCGCCGCCTTCTTCGAGCGCTCCAAAGCCGACGTCTTGTCCTTCACCATCGTCGCCGGCGAGGCTCGAACGGACCTACGGCGCTAGGGTGAGAGCGGAGGTGGCAGAGGACCTTGCGGGGGGGAGGAAAGGTGAGAGTGCACTGTTGGGGAGCCCCGAGCCGGCAACTTATAAGGAGCCGCTTCCGAGTGGCTGACCGGTAGGCCCAGGCGATCCCGTCAAATCCCGCAACAGGCGCGCGCGCGGTACGTGGCGAAAAAGGTGGCGCGGGGATCGAGGAGCTTCCGTCCTATCCCATCCGATTACTGCGGCCGCCCCCGTCCCGCTCGCTTCCCGAAATTCAAATCCCGCGAAATCCGCGGGCTGCGGAACAACTCATCAAACAGAAGATCCCGCTCGTGCCGGCACTCGATATTTCACAAGTAAGGAAATTCACTCAACGAGAGACCAAGAATGGATCAAGGTGACTGAAAGAAGTCGACAACGTCATCCGTGACAATTGATCCAATACAAGACATTCATATAATGCTAAGGACCAGACGGAAGGACCCCCAACTCCTTCCCCACTCGAACCTCCATCCATTCAGGGGCTAATGATGAAGCTATGTACCTAGGGTAGGGGCATGGACCTGTCCTAAGAGCCCTACCCAAGGACATCCCTAGAAGAAGTCACCTTTCAATCGACTTGAAGGTATCCCACTCGACGGATTCAAGACACTCGACCAGGAAGCTATCACTCCACCATGAAGCCAACCACTCGACTAACCGAAGATCTAAATTCACTCCGCAAGCAAACGGTCGGCCATTAAGTAGTCCTTATGGTCATCATAGCACTTTATTAGGGGCGTTACCAGTAACGCCCAGTCTTAATGTATTTTAACCCTGCATTACTGGGGACTGGAGGGGTCTAGCGAACTCTATATAAGCCACCCCCCTCCTCAGTAGCAAGGGTTCGCACCCCTGTAATTCATACACACATAATTCAGTCGACCGCCTCCGGGCACCGAGGCGTAGGGCTGTTACTTCCTCTGTGGAGGGCCTGAACTCGTACATCCTGGTGTGTTTACAACTTCTCCATAGCTGAGATCTAACCTCTCCATACACACACCCCTACATCACTGTCAGAGTTAGAACCACGACAGCGACAGGGTCAATTAACAGAACCGCACGAGAGGGGCCTGTTAAGTGCAAGAATGGATCCTGCAATGCAAGCATCACAATAATAATTAATCACTTAACTGTCAGACTATTAATTAAAACACACACACACACACACACACAGTTTACATTTTATAGATAGTCGCACTAACTCACCTTTGGAGTGAGGGTTTGGCAGTTATCCCTGGTGCATCTGAAGAGATAGTTGCGTTTACGATCTACCGAGTCCCTGGCAGCAACAAAGCCGTGAACCTCTAGTGGCAAGCTGAGATCATTATTTAGGTCAGTGACTTTGATGGAGAAGATCTGCATGCAACTCTCCGGAAGAGCATCTGCTGGGACGGTTCCGGCTGTACAGTAAATGGGGCCAAGAGAAGCTGCATGGAAGAAGCTAAGTTAATAAACATTGAAAAATTACTTAAATTAAGTGATAGATATAGTGCATAGCAATACTAGCTTGTTGCCAGGAAAGAAGTTCAACATAATCTCGTCCAAAGACCAGGGTAATAAGATAGGAATAGGATATGAATGCATCAAGGGTCTTTAATGTAATCCTACGGTATCCTGCTCCTAGTTCGATATGCAAAGCCAATGAGGTTTCTCTACTCCCAATATATGTTATGGACTGGATTTGTTGTCAATTTTCCAGAAGAATTGGTTCCACAATAAATCCAAATTAAAACATATATATAATACTAGCTCGACCATCCATGGTAACGATATGGGTTGGGTTGGTATCCAATTCCATATAATGCAATGAAGGTCTCTACTCTGACAGTATAATTGGGATGTGAAACAAATCTAGTTCTCAGACTCTTTTCTCAAATCGATCTAGTTCTCAGACATATCGTAAGTTAAAACATTTAAATAAAAATATTGCTTTTCTTATGTTTCTGCATCAATCTCAAGAAATCACACAGCGAAGTCCGATTTCGCGCGTCGATCTCAAGAAATCGCAAAGGCAATTCATGGGGAGATAAAATCAAGTGAAGAATGTCTTACTTTCCGCGTCGATTGAACCGAAATCGTGGCGAAAGCACGTCTCCCACGTTTTACGGGAGTCCTCAGCCTCCTGCTCGTCTGTAGGAGCCTTCTCAGACTCGTAGCGAAGAGGTGGGTGTGGATCGCGAACAAGTTGCTCCTGCCTCCTCCGGATCCTCTCCTGCGACTCCCTGATGCGCCTCAGATTGGTCAGCTCCGCCTCTCTGATGCTCTTCATCCTCGTCTTTGTACTGGACTCGCCCATGGAGATCTCCATCAGCGCCAACCCGCTGTCGATGAGCTCCATCTCCAGCGCGCCGCTCAATCGACCAGGGTTTCTTGCTTAGCTAGGGTTTCCTCCCTGCGGCTATTGCGTCCGCTCAATCGATCTGTTATGCCTTTTTTCTTCCTTCTTTTCTCCGATTTGGATCGCACCCCGGTCCGCCCCGTCAATGTCGGGCTCGCTAAAAAAATTGGTCAAGGAATCTGCCTCCACGGTTTCGCCAACTCGTGGGCGCAAAAACTGAAGGAAGCTGCCGGAAATTTGGCGTCGCGAAAACGTTAGACTAGTAACATAGAATAGTAACATGGGCATGTTACTACTCTATATTACTGCCTCTATAATGGGGAGTAACATATGTGTGATAACATGCAACACTTTATTTATTAGGATATAGACTCATTTTGCCTTGATATGTGTACTGTTACTCATACTAGTAGTAATTAGCTATGTTACCACATGCCTCTCTTTCTTCATTTATTGTTTGCCACATCATCTATTTTATCTAGATATGTGTGATGTTACTACCTATGTTACTCCCATTGTGGGTAGTCTTAGTAGTTCCAAACAGACCCAAGGTGCTCGTCCGACACGGTTTCCCGAACTCGTGTTTCTTCAAAGCTCTCAGCTTTAGTTCCTGACACAGCGCCCCACGGTTTGATCCGATTTCTCTGCCTTCACCGGTCGCACACCCATGGCATCCCAGTTTCCCCCGCGATCGTCCGTCCTCGCTCCGCCCTCCCGTTCGGGAGTCTCCCGTCACGCCGCCATCCGGCCGACATGATCGCCTCGTGTCCTCGCGCCGCCGCCGCGTTCCTTTTTAGAACAAAAGGCTCAAGAAAGAGCCCGGCTTTGAATTAACAAAGCCATCAACCGGCCAGGATTACAAGATCACCAACTTACAAGAAAAAGCAAGAAGAGAAACAAGCGGCTGATACAAGGAGCAAAGCGAAATACACTCAAAGGCAGCAGCGATAGCAAGCACGCCATGCTGCCGCCAACACCCTACAGGATGACCTACACCAACCGGACAAAGCTACGGACTTGAGAGGATGCACCATCATGCAAGCTTCATGATCGTAGCCAAACTCGAAGACAGAACTGACACTCCTCTAGAACTGCCGCTGCAAAGGGCCCCTGCCCTCTCATCCTAGCTCGAAGGATGCCGCACCGGCAGGCGGCAGCTCGGTTCACCCTAGAACCCAGAGGAAGACGTCCAAGCTGCGCAAGAAGAAAGAACTAAGAGCAGACCTGCTAGCTCAGAGCACACCATTCCGAGCACCGTCGTCGTCCACGGTTAAGCCACACCGAAGGGCTAGAGCTGTCGGCCGCCGTCGCAGCAACAAGGGTAACGGCGAGCCATCAAAGAAAAGGCAGTGAAGCGCCGAGCCAAGCTGCCACCCGCCACCATCACACCCACAACCTGACTCTCTCACTGTTGGAAATATGCCCTAGAGGCAATAATAAATTGGTTATTATTATATTTCCTTGTTCATGATAATCGTTTATTATCCATGCTAGAATTGTATTGATAGGAAACTCAGATACATGTGTGGATACATAGACAACACCATGTCCCTAGTAAGCCTCTGGTTGACTAGGTCGTTGATCAATAGATGGTTACGGTTTCCTGACCATGGACATTGGATGTCATTGATAACGGGATCACATCATTAGAAGAATGATGTGATGGACAAGACCCAATCCTAAGCCTAGCACAAGATCGTGTAGTTCGTATGCTAAAGCTTTTCTAATGTCAAGTATCATTTCCTTAGACCATGAGATTGTGCAACTCCCGGATACCGTAGGAATACTTTGGGTGTGCCAAATGTCACAACGTAACTGGGTGGCTATAAAGGTGCACTACGGGCATCTCCGAAAATGTCTGTTGGGTTGGCACGAATCGAGACTGGGATTTGTCACTCCGTGTGACGGAGAGGTATCTCTGGGCCCACTCGGTAGGACATCATCATAATGTGCACAATGTGATCAAGGAGTTGATCACGGGATGATGTGTTACGGGACGAGTAAAGAGACTTGCCGGTAACAAGATTGAACAAGGTATCGGGATACCGACGATCGAATCTCGGGCAAGTACAATACCGCTAGACAAAGGGAATTGCATACGGGATTGATTGAATCCTCGACATCGTGGTTCATCCGATGAGATCATCGAGGAGCATGTGGGAGCCAACATGGGTATCCAGATCCCGCTGTTGGTTATTGGCCGGAGAGTCGTCTCGGTCATGTCTACGTGTCTCCCGAACCCGTAGGGTCTACACACTTAAGGTTCGGTGACGCTAGGGTTATAGAGATATTAGTATGCGGTAACCCGAAAGTTGTTCGGAGTCCCGGATGAGATCCCGGACGTCACGAGGAGTTCCGGAATGGTCCGGAGGTAAAGATTTATATATGGGAAGTCTTGTTTTGGTCGCCGGAAAAGTTTCGCGCATTATCGGTATTGTACCGGGAGTGCCGAAAGGGGTCCGGGGGTCCACCAAGGGGGTCCACCTGCCCTGGGGGGCCACATGGGCTGTAGGGGTGTGCGCCTTGGCCTATATGGGCCAAGGGCACCAGCCCCAAGAGGCCCATGCGCCAAGAGATAAGGGAAAGGAAGAGTCCGAAAGGGGGAAGGCACCTCCTAGGTGCCTTGGGGAGGATGGACTCCTCCCTGGCCGCACCCTTCCTTGGAGGAAGGGCCAAGGCTGCGCCCCCCCCCCCCCTCTCCCTTGGCCCTATATATAGTGGGGGGAAGGGAGGGCAGGCGCACCTAAGCCCTAGCGCCTCCCTCTCCCTCCGGTGACACATCTCCCTCCTCCTGCAGCGCTTGGCGAAGCCCTGTTGGAATCCCGCTACTTCCACCACCACACCGTCGTGCTGCTGGATCTCCATCAACCTCTCCTCCCCCCTTGCTGGATCAAGAAGGAGGAGACTTCGCTGCTCCGTACGTGTGTTGAACACGGAGGTGCCGTCCGTTCGGTGCTAGGATCATCGGTGATTTGGATCACGACGAGTACGACTCCATCAACCCCGTTCACTTGAACGCTTCCGCTTAGCGATCTACAAGGGTATGTAGATGCACTCTCCTTCCCCTCGTTGCTAGTTTCTCCATAGATAGATCTTGGTGACACGTAGGAAAATTTTGAATTTCTGCTACGTTCCCCATCAGTGGCATCATGAGCTAGGTCTATTGCGTAGATTCTATGCACGAGTAGAACACAAAGTAGTTGTGGGCGTTGATTTTGTTCAATATTCTTACCGTTACTAGTCCAATCTTGATTCAGCGGCATTGTGGGATGAAGCGTCCCAGACCGACCTTACACGTACTCTTACGTGAGACTGGTTCCACCGACTGACATGCACTAGTTGCATAAGGTGGCTAGCGGGTGTCTGTCTCTCCCACTTTAGTCGGATCGGATTCGATGAAAAGGGTCCTTATGAAGGGTAAATAGCAATTGGCATATCACATTGTGGTTTTTGCGTAGGTAAGAAACGTTCTTGCTAGAAACCCATAGCAGCCACGTAAAACATGCAAACAACAATTAGAGGACGTCTAACTTGTTTTTGCAGGGTATGCAATGTGATGTGATATGGCCTATAAGAATGTGATGAATGATATGTGATGTATGAGATTGATCATGTTCTTGTAATAGGAATCACGACTTGCATGTCAATGAGTATGACAACCGGCAGGAGCCATAGGAGTTGTCTTTATTTATTGTATGACCTGCGTGCCATTGAACAACGCCATGTAATTACTTTACTTTATTGCTAACCGGTAGCCATAGTAGTAGAAGTAATAGTTGGCGAACAACTTCATGGAGACACGATGATGGAGATCATGATGATGGAGATCATGGTGTCATGCCAGTGACAAGATGATCATGGAGCCCCAAGATGGAGATCAAAGGAGCTATATGATATTGGCCATATCATGTCACTATTATTTGATTGCATGTGATGTTTATCATGTTTTTGCATCTTGTTTACTTAGAACGACGGTAATAAATAAGATGATCCCTCATTAAAATTTCAAGAAAGTATTCCCCCTAACTGTGCACCGTTGCGAAAAGTTCGTCGTTTCGAAGCACCACGTGATGATCGGGTGTGATAGATTCTAACGTTCGAATACAACGGGTGTTGACGAGCCTAGCATGTACAGACATGGCCTCGGAACACATGCAAAATACTTAGGTTGACTTGACGAGCCTAGCATGTACAGACATGGCCTCGGAACACAAGAGACTGAAAGGTCGAGCATGAGTCGTATGGTAGGTACGATCAACATGAAGATGTTCACCGATGATGACTAGTCCGTCTCACGTGATGATCGGACACGGCCTAGTTGACTCGGATCATGTAATCACTTAGATGACTAGAGGGATGTCTATCTGAGTGGGAGTTCATAAGATGAACTTAATTATCCTAAACATAGTCAAAAGGTCTTCGCAAATTATGTCGTAGCTCGCGCTTCAGTTCTACTGTTTAGATATGTTCCTAGAGAAAATTTAGTTGAAAGTTGATAGTAGCAATTATGCGGACTAGGTCCGTAAACTGAGGATTTTCCTCATTGCTTCATAGAAGGCTTATGTCCTTAATGCACCGCTCAGTGTGTTGAACCTCGAACGTCGTCTGTGGATGTTGCGAACATCTGACATACACGTTTTGATAACTACGTGATAGTTCAGTTAAACGGTTTAGAGTTGAGGCACCGAAGACGTTTTGAAACATCGCGAAACATATGAGATGTTTCGAGGGCTGAAATTGGGATTTCAGGCTCGTGCCCACGTCAAGAGGTATAAGACCTTCGACGATTTTTTTGGCCTGCAAACTAAGGGAGAAAAACTCAATTGTTGAGCTTGTGCTCAGATTGTCTGAGTACAACAATCATTTGAATCGATTGGGAGTTGATCTTCCAGATGAGATAGTGATATTTCTCCAAAGTCATTACCACCAAGCTGCTAGAGCTTCGTGATGAACTATAATATATCAGGGACATATATGATGATCCTTGAGATATTCGCAATGTTTGACACCACAAAAGTAGAAATCAAGAAGGAGCATCAATTGTTGATGGTTGGTGAAACCACTAGTTTCAAGAAGGGCAAGGGCAAGAAGGGATACTTCATGAAACGGCAAATCAGCTGCTACTCTAGTGAAGAAACCCAAGGTTGAACCCAAACCCGAGACTAAGTGCTTCTGTAATAAGAGGAACAGCCACTGGAGCAGAATTACCCTAGATACTTGGTAGATGAGAAGGCTGGCGAGGTCGATAGAAGTATATTGGATATACATTGTGTTAATGTTGTTGGGGAACGTAGCAGAAATTCAAAATTTTCCTACGTGTCACCAAGATCTATCTATGAAGTAATCTAGCAACGAGGGAAGGAGAGTGAATCTACATACCCTTGTAGATCGCTAAGTAGAAGCGTTCAAGTGAACGGGGTTGATGGAGTCGTACTCGTCGTGATCCAAATCACCGATGATCCTAGTGCCGAACGGACGGCACCTCCGCGTTCAACACACGTACAGCCCAATGATGTCTCCCACGCCTTGATCCAGCAAGGAGAGAGGGAGAGGTTGAGGAAGACTCCATCCAGCAGCAGCACAACGGCGTGGTGGTGGTGGAGGAGCATGGCAATCCTGCAGGGCTTCGCCAAGCACCACGGGAGAGGAGAAGGACTTGGGAGAGGGGAGGGGCTGCACCAGAACATTGGTATGGCTGCCCTCCCACCCCCCACATATATATGGGGGCAAGGGAGAGGGGGGAGGCGCAGCCTTGGCCCTTCCTCCAAGGAAGGGTGCGGCTAGGAGGAGTCCCTCCTCCCCAAGGCACCTCGAAGGTGCCTTCCCCCTTTAGGACTCTTCCTTTCCCTCTTCTCTTGGCGCATGGGCCTCTTGGGGCTGGTGCCCTTGGCCCATATAGGCCAAGGCGCACCCCCTACAGCCCATGTGGCCCCCCGGGGCAGCTGGCCCCACCCGGTGGGCCCCCGGGACCCTTCCGGTGGTCCCGGTACAATACCGATGACTCCGAAACTTGTCCCAATGGCCGAAATAGGACTTCCTATATATAAATCTTTACCTCCGGACCATTCCGGAACTCCTCGTGACATCCGGGATCTCATCTGGGACTCCGAACAACATTCAGTAACCACATACAAACTTCCTTTATAACCCTAGCGTCATTGAACCTTAAGTGTGTAGACCCTACGGGTTCGGGAAGCATGCAGACATGACCGAGACGTTCTCCGGTCAATAACCAACAGCGGGATCTGGATACCCATGTTGGCTCCCACATGTTCCACGATGATCTCATCGGATGAACCACGATGTCAAGGACTTAATCAATCCCGTATACAATTCCCTTTGTCTATCGGTACGATACTTGCCCGAGATTCGATCGTCGGTATCCCGATACCTTGTTCAATCTCGTTACCGGCAAGTCTCTTTACTCGTTCCGTAACACATCATCCCGTGATCAACTCCTTGATCACATTGTGCACATTATGATGATGTCCTACCGAGTGGGCCCAGAGATACCTCTCCGTCACACGGAGTGACAAATCCCAGTCTCGATTCGTGCCAACCCAACAGACACTTTCGGAGATACCCGTAGTGTACCTTTATAGCCACCCAGTTACGTTGTGACGTTTGGCACACCCAAAGCACTCCTACGGTATCCGGGAGTTGCACAATCTCATGGTCTAAGGAAATGATACTTGACATTAGAAAAGCTTTAGCATACGAACTACACGATCTTGTGCTATGCTTAGGATTGGGTCTTGTCCATCACATCATTCTTCTAATGATGTGATCCCGTTATCAACGACATCCAATGTCCATGGTCAGGAAACCGTAACCATCTATTGATCAATGAGCTAGTCAACTAGAGGCTTACTAGGGACATGGTGTTGTCTATGTATCCACACATGTATCTGAGTTTCCTATCAATACAATTATAGCATGGATAATAAACGATTATCATGAACAAGGAAATATAATAATAACTTATTTATTATTGCCTCTAGGGCATATTTCCAACAGTCTCCCACTTGCACTAGAGTCAATAATCTAGTTCACATCGCCATGTGATTAACACTCACAGGTCACATCGCCATGTGACTAACACCCAAGAGTTTACTAGAGTGAGTAGTCTAGTTCACATCACTATGTGATTAACGCTTAATGAATTCTAGGTTTGATCATGTTGCTTGTGAGAGAGGTTTTAGTCAACGGGTCTGCAACATTCAGATCCGTATGTACTTCGCAAATTTCTATGTCATCTTGTAGATGCAACTACTACGCTACATTTGGAGCCATTTCAAATAACTGTTCTACTTGGAGCTATTCCAAATAGTTGCTCCATTATACGTATCCGGTATCTCTACTCAGAGCTATCCGGATAGGTGTTAAGCTTGCATCGATGTAACTCTTTACGACGAACTCTTTTACCACCTCCATAATCGAGAAAATTCCTTAGTCCACTAGTTACTAAGGATAACTTTGACCGCTGTCCTGTGATCCATTCTTGGATCACTCATGTACCCCTTGACTGACTCATGGCAAGGCACACTTCAGGTGCGGTACACAGCATAGCATACTGTAGAGCCTACGTCTTAAGCATAGGGGACGACCTTCGTCCTTTCTCTCTATTCTGCCGTGGTCGAGCTTTAAGTCTTAACTTCATACCTTACAACTCAAGCAAGAACTCCTTCTTTGACTGATCCATCTTGAACACCTTCAAGATCATGTCAAGGTATGTGCTCATTTGAAAGTACCATTAAGCATTTTGATCTATCCTTATAGATCTTGATGCTCAATGTTCAAGTAGCTTAATCTAGGCTTTCCATTGAAAAACACTTTCCAAATAACCCTATATGCTTTCTAGAAATTCTACGTCATTTCTGATCAACAATATGTCAACAACATATACTCATCAGAAATTCTATAGTGCTCCCACTCACTTCTTTGGAAATACAAGTTTCTCATAAACTTTGTATACACCCAAAATCTTTGATCATCTCATCAAAGTGTACATTCCAACTCCGAGATGCTTACTCCAGTCCTTAGAAGGATTGCTGGAGCTTTGCATACTTATTAGCATCTTTCAGGATTGACAAAACCTTCCGGTTGTATCACATACAACCTTTCCTCAAGAAAATCGTCGAGGAAACAATGTTTTTGACATCCTATCTGCAAGATTTCATAAATAATGCAGTGACTGCTAATATAATTCCAACAGACTCTTAGCATCTCTACGAGTGAGAAAATCTCACCGTAGTCAACTCGTTGAACTTGTCGGAGAACATCTTGACGACAAGTCGAGCTATCTTAATGGTGACATTTACCATCATTGTCCGTATTCCTTTTAAAATCCATCTGTACCTAACAGCCTTACGACCATTAAGTAGTTTCTTCCAAAGTCTACACTTTGTTTTCATATATGGATCCTCTCTCGGATTATGTGGCCTTGAGCCATTTATCGGAATCCAGGCCCACCACCGCTTCTCCATAGCTCGTAGGTTCATTGTTGTCTAGCAACATGACTTCCAAGACAGGATTATGTACCACTCTGAAGTAGCACGCATCCTTGTCATCCCACGAGGTTTGGTAGTGACTTGATCTGAAGTTTCATGATTAATATCATAAGCTTCCACTTTAATTGGTGTAGGTGACACAGGAACAACTCTTTGTGCCCTGCTATACACCAGTTGAAGTGACGGTTCAATAACCTCATCAAGTCTCCACCATCCTCCCACTCAATTCTTTCGAGAGAAACTTTTTCTCGAGAAAGGACCCGATTCTAGAAACAATCCCTTATTGCTTTCGGATCTGAGACAGGAGGTATACCCAACTATTTTGGGTGTCCTATGGAGATGCATTTATCCGCTTTGGGTTCGAGCTTATCAGCCTGAAACTTTTAAGAAATGACAGCTTGGGTTTCTCTAAACCATAGTTCATACGGTGTCATCTCATCGGAATCACGTGGTGCCCTCTTTAAAGTGAATGTGGTTGTCTCTAATGCCTAACCCATAAACTATCGTGGTAATTCGATAAGAGACATCATGGTATGCATCATATCCAATAGGGTGCAGTTATGATGTTCGGACACACCATCACACTATGGTGTTCCAGGCTGTATTAGTTGTGAAACAATTTCCACAATGTCTTAATTCTGTGCCAAACTCGTAATTCAGATATTCATCTCTATGATCAAGCTGTGGGCCGTAAAGTGGAAATGGTTGCAGGCCAAAGCTGTCCCCCTTTGCCACTAAGACTTGAATCTTTAACCATTGGAATACCCGGTACTCTCTCTACCAAACAGGCAAGATAGTCTTATCTTGAACTCTGTCCCTTCTCTAATGATTGACAGGTTTAGTGCCTGGTAGTAAGGGTATTTTGTGGTCTATTGTCCTCCTAGGAGGTCACTCTGTAGGCTCAGCAAACAATTCACTGAAGCCATTCAAGACCGGTTGCAGGGCAGACAGACCATTGACTTGACATGACATAGATCTTTTATCCTCTTGTCACAACGATCTTTCAACTTCACCCTGAAATTACTTGAACCTTTCAATAATTCAGACTCGTGATTCATCAAGTAAATATACTCAACATCTACTCAAATCATCTGTGAAGTAAGAACATAACGATATCCACTACACGCCTCAGCACTCATTGGACTGCACACATCAAAATGTATTACTTCCAACAAGTTGCTTTCTAGTTCCATTTTACTGAAAACGAGGCTTTCAGTCATCTTGCCCATGTGGTATGATTTGCATGTCTCAAGTGATTCAAAATCAAGTGAGTCCAAACGGTCCATTCGCATGGAGTTTCTTCATGCATATACACCAATAGACATGGTTCACATGTCTCAAACTTTTCAAAAACGAGTGAGCCCAAAGATCCATCAACGTGGAGCTTCTTCATGCGTTTTATACCGATATGACTTACGTGGCAGTGCCACAAGTAGGTGGTACTATCATTACTATCTTTTGGCATGAACATGTGTATCACTACGATCGAGATTCAATAAACCATTCATTTTAGGTGCAAGACCATTGAAGGTATTATTCAAATAAACAGAGTAACCATTATTCTCGTTAAATGAATAACCGTATTGCGATAGACATGATCCAATCACGTCTATGCTCAACGCAAACACCAAATAACAATTATTTAGGTTTAACACCAATCTCGATGGTAGAGGGAGCGTGCGATGGTTGATCATATCAACATTGCAAACACTTCCAACACATATCGTCAGCTCACCTTTGGCTAGTCTCCGTTTAATCCGTAGCTTTTATTTCGAGTTACTAACACTTAGCAACCGAACCAGTATCTAATACCCTGGTGCTACTAGGAGTACTAGTAAAGTACACATTAACATAATGTATATCCAATATACTTCCATCGACAGCCTTCTCATCTACCAAGTATCTAGGGTAATTCTGCTCTAGTGGTTGTTCCCCTTATTACAGAAGCACTTAGTCTCGGGTTGGGGTTCAACTTTGGGTTTCTTCACTAGAGCAGCAGCTGATTTGCCGTTTCATGAAGTATACCTTCTTGCCCTTGCCCTTCTTGAAACTAGTGGTTTCACCAACCATCAACAATTGATGCTCCTTCTTGATTTCTACTTTTGTGGTGTCAAACATCGTGAATATCTCAAGGATCATCATATATGTCCCTGATATATTATAGTTCATCACGAAGCTCTAGTAGCTTGGTGGTAATGACTTCGGAGAACTATCACTATTTCATCTGGAAGATCAACTCCCACTTGATTCAAGCGATTGTTGTACTCAGACAATCTGAGCACAAGCTCAACAATTGAGCTTTTCTCCCTTAGTTTGTAGGCTAAGAAAATCGTCGGAGGTCTTATACCTCTTGACATGGGCACAAGCCTGAAGTCCCAATTCCAGCCCTTGAAACATCTCATATGTTTCGCGACGTTTCAAAACGTCTTCGGTGCCTCAACTCTAAACCGTTTAACTGAACTATCACGTAGTTATCAAAACGTGTGTGTCAGATGTTCGCAACATCCACAGACGATGTTCGAGGTTCAGCACACTGAGCAGTGCATTAAGGACATAAGCCTTCTATGAAGTAATGAGGACAATCCTCAGTTTACGGACCTAGTCCGCATAGTTGCTACTATCAACTTTCAACTAAATTTTCTCTAGGAACATATCTAAACAGTAGAACTGAAGCGCGAGCTACGACATAATTTGCGAAGACCTTTTGACTATGTTCAGGATAATTAAGTTCATCTTATGAACTCCCACTCAGATAGACATCCCTCTAGTCATCTAAGTGATTACATGATCCGAGTCAACTAGGCCGTGTCCGATCTTCACGTGAGACGGACTAGTCAACGTCGGTGAACATCTTCATGTTGATCGTATCTTCTATACGACTCATGCTCGACCTTTCGGTCTTCTGTGTTCCGAGGCCATGTTTGTACACATGCTAGGCTCGTCAAGTCAACCTAAGTGTTTCACGTGTGTAAATCTGTCTTACACCCATTGTATGTGAACGTTAGAATCTATCACACCCGATCATCACGTGGTGCTTCGAAACAACGAACTGTCGCAACGGTGCACAGTTAGGGGGAACACTTTCTTGAAATTTTAATGAGGGATCATCTTATTTACTACCGTCGTTCTAAGTAAACAAGATGTATAAACATGATAAACATCACATGCAATCAAATAGTGACATGATATGGCCAATATCATATTGCTCCTTTTGATCTCCATCATCGGGGCTCTATGATCATCTTGTCACCGGCATGACACCATGATCTCCATCATCGTGTCTTCATGAAGTTGTCTCGCCAACGACTACTTCTACTACTACAGCTAACGGTTAGCAATAAAGTAAAGTAATTACATGACGTTTATGTTGACACGCAGGTCATAAATAAATTAAGACAACTCCTATGGCTCCTGCCGGTCGTCATACTCATCGACATGCAAGTCGTGATTCCTATTACAAGAACATGGTCAATCTCATACATCACATATATCATTCATCACATCCTTTTGGCCATATCACATCACATAGCATACCCTGCAAAAACAAGTTAGACGTCCTCTAATTGTTGTTTGCATGTTTTACGTGGCTGCTATGGGTTTCTAGCAAGAACGTTTCTTACCTACGCAAAACCACAACGTGATATGCCAATTGCTATTTACCCTTCATAAGGACCCTTTTCATCGAATCTGTTCCGACTAAAGTGGGAGAGACAGACACCCGCCAGCCACCTTATGCAACTAGTGCATGTCAGTCGGTGGAAGCAGTCTCACGTAAGCATACGTGTAAGGTTAGTCCGGGCCGCTTCATCCCACGATGCCGTCGAAACAAGATTGGACTAGTAACGGTAAGCATATTGAACAATATCAACGTCCACAACTACTTTGTGTTCTACTCATGCATAGAATCTACGCAATAGACCTAGCTCATGATGCCACTGTTGGGGAACGTAGCAGAAATTCAAAATTCTCCTACGTGTCACCAAGATCTATCTATGGAGTAATCTAGCAACGAGGGAAGGAGAGTGCATCTACATACCCTTGTAGATCGCTAAGCGGAAGCGTTCAAGTGAACGGGGTTGATGGAGTCGTACTCGTCGTGATCCAAATCACCGATGATCCTAGTGCCGAACGGACGGCACCTCCGTGTTCAACACACGTACAGCCCGATGATGTCTCCCACGCCTTGATCCAGCAAGGAGAGAGGGAGAGGTTGAGGAAGACTCCATCCAGCAGCAGCACAATGGCGTGGTGGTGGTGGAGGAGCATGGCAATCCTGCAGGGCTTCGCCAAGCACCACGGGAGAGGAGAAGGACTTGGGAGAGGGGAGGGGCTGCACCAGAACATTGGTATGGCTGCCCTCCCACCCCCCATATATATATAGGGGCAAGGGAGAGGGGGGGAGGCGCAGCCTTGGCCCTTCCTCCAAGGAAGGGTGCGGCTAGGAGGAGTCCCTCCTCCCCAAGGCACCTCGGAGGTGCCTTCCCCCTTTAGGACTCTTCCTTTCCCTCTTCTCTTGGCGCATGGGCCTCTTGGGGCTGGTGCCCTTGGCCCATATAGGCCAAGGCGCACCCCCTACAGCCCATGTGGCCCCCCGGGGCAGGTGGCCCCACCCGGTGGGCCCCCGGGACCCTTCCGGTGGTCCCGGTACAATACTGATGACTCCGAAACTTGTCCCGATGGCCGAAATAGGACTTCCTATATATAAATCTTTACCTCCGGACCATTCCGGAACTCCTCGTGATGTCCGAGATCTCATCCGAGACTCCGAACAACATTCAGTAACCACATACAAACTTCCTTTATAACCCTAGCGTCATCGAACCTTAAGTGTGTAGACCCTACGGGTTCGGGAAGCATGCAGACATGACCGAGACGTTCTCCGGTCAATAACCAACAGCGGGATCTGGATACCCATGTTGGCTCCCACATGTTCCACGATGATCTCATCGGATGAACCACGATGTCAAGGACTTAATCAATCCCGTATACAATTCCCTTTGTCTATCGGTACGATACTTGCCCGAGATTCGATCGTCGGTATCCCGATACCTTATTCAATCTCGTTACCGGCAAGTCTCTTTACTCGTTCCGTAACACATCATCCCGTGATCAACTCCTTGATCACATTGTGCACATTATGATGATGTCCTACCGAGTGGGCCCAGAGATACCTCTCCGTCGCACGGAGTGACAAATCCCAGTCTCGATTCGTGCCAACCCAACAGACACTTTCGGAGATACCCGTAGTGTACCTTTATAGCCACCCAGTTACATTGTGACGTTTGGCACACCCAAAGCACTCCTACGGTATCCGGGAGTTGCACAATCTCATGGTCTAAGGAAATGATACTTGACATTAGAAAAGCTTTAGCATACGAACTACACGATCTTGTGCTATGCTTAGGATTGGGTCTTGTCCATCACATCATTCTTCTAATGATGTGATCCCATTATCAACGACATCCAATGTCCATGGTCAGGAAACCGTAACCATCTATTGATCAACGAGCTAGTCAACTAGAGGCTTACTAGGGACATGGTGTTGTCTATGTATCCACACATGTATCTGAGTTTCCTATCAATACAATTATAGCATGGATAATAAACGATTATCATGAACAAGGAAATATAATAATAACATATTTATTACTGCCTCTAGGGCATATTTCCAACAAATGTGTACTTTACTAGTCCTCCTAGTAGCACCATGGTATTAGATACCGGTTCGGTTGCTAAGTGTTAGTAAACTCGAAATAAAAGGCTGCGGAGTAAACGGAGACTAGCTAAAGGTGAGCTGGCGATATGTGTTGGAAGTTTTTACAAGCTTGATGTAATCAAGCATCGCACACTCCCTCTACCATCGAGATTGGTGTTTGCATTGAGCATAGACATGATTGGATTATGTCTATCGCAATACAGTTATTCATTTAAGAAGAATAATGGTTACTCTGTTTATTTGAATAATACCTTCAATGGTCTTGCACCTAAAATGAATGGTTTATTGAATCTCGATCGTAGTGATACACATGTTCATGCCAAAAGATATAAGATAGTAATGATAGTACCACCTACTTGTGGCACTGCCACGTAAGTCATATCGGTATAAAACGCATGAAGAAGCTCCATGTTGATGGATCTTTGGGCTCACTCGTTTTGAAAAGTTTGAGACATGCGAACCATGTATATTGGTGTATATGCATGAAGAAACTCCATGCAAATGGACCGTTTGGACTCACTTGATTTTGAATCACTTGAGACATGCAAATCATACCACATGGGCAAGATGACTGAAAGCCTCGTTTCCAGTAAAATGGAACTAGAAAGCAACTTGTTGTAAGTAATACATTTATGATGTGTGCAGTCCAATGAGTGCTGAGGTGTGTAGTGGATATCGTTATGTTCTTACTTCACAGATGATTTGAGTAGAAGTTGAGTATATTTACTTGATGAATCACGAGTCTGAATTATTGAAAGGTTCAAGTAATTTTAGGGTGAAGTTGAAAGATTGTCGTGGCAAGAGGATAAAAGATCTATGATATGATCATAGAGATGAATATCTTAATTACGAGTTTGGCACAGAATTAAGACATTGTGGAAATTGTTTCACAACTAAGACAGCCTGGAACACCATAGTGTGATGGTGTGTCCGAACATCATAACTGCACCCTATTGGATATGATGCATACCGTGATGTCTCTTATCGAATTACCACGATAGTTTATGGGTTAGGCATTAGAGACAACCACATTCACTTTAAATAGGGCACCACGTAATTCCGATGAGATGACACCGTTTGAACTATGGTTTAGAGAAACCTAAGCTGTCATTTCTTAAAAGTTTTGGGCTGCGACGCTTATGTGAAAAAGTTTCAGGCTGATAAGCTCGAACCCAAAGCGGATAAATGCATCTCCATAGGACACCCAAAACAGTTGGGTATACCTCCTGTCTCAGATCCGAAAGCAATAAGGGATTGTTTCTAGAATCGGGTCCTTTCTCGAGGAAAAGTTTCTCTCGGAAGAATTGAGTGGGAGGATGGTGGAGACTTGATAAGGTTATTGAACCGTCTCTTCAACTAGTGTGTGGCAAGGCACAAGAAGTTGTTCCTGTGGCACCTACACCAATTGAAGTGGAAGCTTATGATAGTGATCATGAAACTTCAGATCAAGTCACTACCAAACCTCGTAGGATGACAAGGATGCGTACTACTTCAGAGTGGTACGTAATCCTGTCTTGGAAGTCATGTTGCTAGACAACAATGAACCTACGAGCTATGGAGAAGCGGTGGTGGGTCTGGATTTCGATAAATGGCTCGAGGCCATATAATCCGAGAGAGGATCCATATATGAAAACAAAGTTTAGACTTTGGAAGAACTACTTAATGGTCGTAAGGCTGTTAGGTACAGATGGATTTTAAAAGGAAGACGGACAATGATGGTAAATGTCACCATTAAGAAAGCTCGACTTGTCATTAATATGTTCTCCGACAAGTTCAAGGAGTTGACTACGATGAGACTTTCTCACTCGTAGTGATGCTAAGAGTCTGTTGGAATTATATTAGCGATTACTGCATTATTTAGGAAATCTTGCAGATAGGATGTCAAAACATTGTTTCCTCGACGATTTTATTGAGGAAAGGTTGTATGTGATACAACCGGAAGGTTTTGTCAATCCTGAAAGATGCTAATAAGTATGCAAAGCTCCAGCAATCCTTCTGGGGACTGGAGTAAGCATCCCGGAGTTGGAATGTATGCTTTGATGATGATCAAAGATTTTGGGTTTATACAAAGTTTATGAGAAACTTGTATTGCCAAAGAAGTGAGTGGGAGCACTATAGAATTTCTGATGAATATATGTTGTTGACATATTGTTGATCAGAAATGACGTAGAATTTGTAGAAAGCATATAGGGTTATTTGGAAAGTGTTTTTCAATGGAAAGCCTGGATTAAGCTACTTGAACATTGAGCATCAAGATCTATAAGGATAGATCAAAACGCTTAATGGTACTTTCAAATGAGCACATACCTTGACATGATCTTGAAGGTGTTCAAGATGGATCAGTCAAAGAAGGAGTTCTTGCTTGAGTTGTAAGGTATGAAGTTAAGACTTAAAGCTCGACCACGGCAGAATAGAAAGGACGAAGGTCGTCCCCTATGCTTAAGACATAGGCTCTACAGTATGCTATGCTGTGTACCGCACCTGAAATGTGCCTTGCCATGAGTCAGTCAAGGGGTACAAGAGTGATCCAAGAATGGATCACAGGACAGCGGTCAAAGTTATCCTTAGTAACTAGTGGACTAAGGAATTTTCTCGATTATGGAGGTGGTAAAAGAGTTCGTCGTAAAGGGTTACGCCGATGCAAACTTTGACACTAATCCAGATTATTCTGAGTAGTAAACTGGATTCATATAGTAGAATAGTTATTTGGAATAGCTCCAAATGTAGCATAGTAGTTGCATCTACAAGATGACATAGAAATTTGCGAAGTACATACGGATCTGAAAGATTCAGACCCGTTGACTATAACATCTCTCACAAGCATAACATGATCAAACCCAGAACTCATCGAGTGTTAATCACATGGTAATGTGAACTAGATTATTGACTCTAGTAAACTCTTTGGGTGTTAGTCACATGGGGATGTGACCTTGAGTGTTATTCACATAGCGATGTGAACTGGATTATTGACTCTAGTGCAAGTGGGAGACTGTTGGAAATATGCCCTAGAGGCAATAATAAATTGGTTATTATTATATTTCCTTGTTCATGATAATCGTTTATTATCCATGCTAGAATTGTATTGATAGGAAACTCAGATACATGTGTGGATACATAGACAACACCATGTCCCTAGTAAGCCTCTAGTTGACTAGCTCGTTGATCAATAGATGGTTACGGTTTCCTGACCATGGACATTGGATGTCATTGATAACGGGATCACATCATTAGAAGAATGATGTGATGGACAAGACCCAATCCTAAGCCTAGCACAAGATCGTGTAGTTCGTATGCTAAAGCTTTTCTAATGTCAAGTATCATTTCCTTAGACCATGAGATTGTGCAACTCCCGGATACCGTAGTAATACTTTGGGTGTGCCAAATGTCACAACGTAACTGGGTGGCTATAAAGGTGCACTACGGGTATCTCCGAAGTCTGTTGGGTTGGCACGAATCGAGACTGGGATTTGTCACTCCGTGTGACGGAGAGGTATCTCTGGGCCCACTCGGTAGGACATCATCATAATGTGCACAATGTGATCAAGGAGTTGATCACGGGATGATGTGTTACGGAACGAGTAAAGAGACTTGCCAGTAACGAGATTGAACAAGGTATCGGGATACCGACGATCGAATCTCGGGCAAGTACAATACCGCTAGACAAAGGGAATTGCATACGGGATTGATTGAATCCTCGACATCGTGGTTCATCCGATGAGATCATCGAGGAGCATGTGGGAGCCAACATGGGTATCCAGATCCCGCTGTTGGTTATTGGCCGGAGAGTCGTCTCGGTCATGTCTACGTGTCTCCCGAACCCGTAGGGTCTACACACTTAAGGTTCGGTGACGCTAGGGTTATAGAGATATTAGTATGCGGTAACCCGAAAGTTGTTCGGAGTCCCGGATGAGATCTCGGACGTCAAGAGGAGTTCCGGAATGGTCCGGAGGTAAAGATTTATATATGGAAAGTCTTGTTTTGGTCGCCGGAAAAGTTTCGCGCATTATCGGTATTGTACCGGGAGTGCCGAAAGGGGTTCGGGGGTCCACCAAGGGGGTCCACCTGCCCCGGGGGGCCACATGGGCTGTAGGGGTGTGCGCCTTGGCCTATATGGGCCAAGGGCACCAGCCCCAAGAGGCCCATGCGCCAAGAGATAAGGGAAAGGAAGAGTCCTAAAGGGGGAAGGCACCTCCTAGGTGCCTTGGGGAGGATGGACTCCTCCCTGGCCGCACCCTTCCTTGGAGGAAGGGCCAAGGCTGCGCCCCCCCCCCCTCTCCCTTGGCCCTATATATAGTGGGGGGGAAGGGAGGGCAGCCGCACCTAAGCCCCGGCGCCTCCCTCTCCCTCCCGTGACACATCTCCCTTCTCCTGCAGCGCTTGGCGAAGCCCTGTTGGAATCCTGCTACTTCCACCACCACACCATCGTGCTGCTGGATCTCCATCAACCTCTCCTCCCCCCTTGCTGGATCAAGAAGGAGGAGACGTCGCTGCTCCGTACGTGTGTTGAACGCGGAGGTGCCGTCCGTTCGGCGCTAGGATCATCGGTGATTTGGATCACGACGAGTACGACTCCATCAACCCCGTTCACTTGAAGGCTTCCTCTTAGCGATCTACAAGGGTATGTAGATGCACTCTCCTTCCCCTCGTTGCTGGTTTCTCCATAGATAGATCTTGGTGACACGTAGGAAAATTTTGAATTTCTGCTACGTTCCCCAACACTCACCGCCCCTGCGATCCACGGACTGCGCCTCCAAGAAGGAACACGACACAGATGTGTCGTCGCCGCCCGAAACAGGGGACCTAGGCTTTCACCTAGCAGGGAACGGAAGGAGGGGGAGAAGGATCCTCACCACAGCCTCCAGGGAGGGTACGGCGCCCAGGGCGTTGCCTGCGGTGTGGCTGCGCCGGCCAGGGGTTTCCCCCGGATCCAACCCCACTCGACGAGATCCGCGCTGCCGGCGCCCGGGAAGAACAGCCTAAGCCACTAGGACCCGGATCTGGCGATGGAAGGAACAGATCGGGGCGGAGAGGATGAGATGCATCTGGCAGCGGCAACCGCGCAGGGGAGGCCACACACCAGCGACCGAGGACCGACGCCTCCTCGTCCCCCGGGAGACCGAGGGAGGCGCCTCACCAGCTCCGGCCGGAATGGCCTGCCGCCCGGGCCATCCGGCTATCTCCTCCCGGGGCCGCCGCCCCGGATGCCGAGGCCCTCCACACCATGTGGAGCCGCCAGATCCCCCGCCGCCACCTTCATCGGTGTCGAGCGCACGCCGACGCACACCTCTGGCGGCGGCGGAGGGGAAGGGGAAGGGGAGGAGGGGTGCGGCGGCGGGGGTTAGGGTTTCCCCAGAGTCGCCTCGGAGGAGACGATGCGGGGGCGGGGCTCTGACCACTCTCTGATCCCTGGGAGTAGTCCGCCGCCGCGTTCTGTCTCATAGCACGCCTGCGATCCACCGCCCTCACGCCGCCGTCTCCGTCGAGGCACACAGAGGGAAGCCAATCTTCCCGTTTTCATCATATTCTTATTTGTCCCGTTGCATCTCCTGCCAGTTCTCTCTTCGGTTGTTGTTGCGTTGCGCCTTAGGTTGAGTGTATGTATCATCTGAGATGTGTGTGTTCGATGGGCTGCCCTTTCTTGAGCCATTAGTTTAAGCTACAGGTTTCAGTCATTTAGGCTAAATCATTTAGCCTATGTTGATATGTGGTACTGGATCTGTCACCCTTTTGTTAATGTGTAAAACGTACTTGGTGTATCATATGGTAACTGTGCAAATTATCCACATTCACATAATACATGGTATATACTCCCTCGGTTCCAAAATAGTTGACCCAACTTTATACTAACTTTGTATTAAAGTTTGTACAAAGTTGAGTCATCTATTTTGGAACAGAGGGAGTAACTATGTAACTGTAATTTGGATTTTCCGTACAGTTTTATAACATTTGAAAGGATTTGAGACTAGTTGGATATGCGGGATGGGAGATTTCTGTTAAGAAATCACGATTCATGATCAAAGCATGTTTCTGCTTTTAGCATTTACCAGTTCTGTCCTCTTGGTGTTTTCTTCTTCTGAAAACCAAGTAACTACGAATGCAGTTCACTGCAGAGTACTACTTAAAACTTAAAAGCGAAGTTGAACCCATTCTTGTCTGTTCCTCATAGTTACCTCTGTATTCTAACACGGCCAGTTTAGAAAATACTGTGCTAGAAATGTTCTAAAAAAAAGGTGCACAGTGTTGACCAAGTAGAATCATCCAGCCAGCCTCTTGCGATGCGTTATGGACATTTGACCATCCACAAGAAAAGTATTATGGTAACAGATGCAGCATATGTTTAGCAATTAAGCTGAAGCAGAGTCAGGAACTGAATTTCTTTATGATAAACAGATCCATTTTGCAAGTTCGTTTAGATGGATCCAGTAGTTATGGGAAGATGAATGATGTAGAATAACACCAGATCTCCTTTTACACTTGGATTTCTTATACAACATTAATTTATTGCAGATCCGGTAATGTTACTTTGGTGGTGAAAAAGAGTGCCTCCATGGCTTCTGGGAAGGGATCAAGCACTGAAGACTGTGTAAAGGAAACTGTTAAGCTGACAAGGTCCCAGAATCTTCAGCTTCACCATCTACCTCTTGTAAGTAAATTGTTTAGCCCTCTGCACCCTGTAAGAAAATTCATGATTTGGATGTGTTGCAAGCACGCATACCCTTCTCGGTGGCTCAAAACATACTGAAAAATCCTGTCGAGTTAATTTGTTTCGTCTGCAGGATGTTTTACGCTGCATATTGTCACGGTTGACAATGAAAGAAGCCGTACGGATGAGCGTACTATCTAGGAAGTGGAGGCGGCTTTGGAAATGCTAACCGAAACTTTCACCAGAGCCACAATGCGCAGCGGCAATGCCATGGTAGGCCACCAGAAAACCTCGAAGACAAGGTTTGTCAGGCGTGTCAACAGCATCATGCGGCAGCTAAGGTCAGCTAGCCTGAATAAGTTTGTGGTTAAGTTCGCGCTTCGGAAAAAGCACACAGCTCACATTGATAGATGGGTCAACTTTTCTGCCGCGTCAAGAACAAAACATGTCGTTCTTGATTTATGTCCAGGAATGAAAGTTCCTAGTACCGACACGGATAGCATTTACAGTTTCCCACTGCATTTTTTCAACGACACTAGTGGTTCTTGTGTCAAGTCTCTTCGTCTAGGATTCGTCTATTTAACGCCGCTCCCTGATCTCTGCGGATTTGCAAACCTGATGAAACTCTCTCTGCATATGGTGACCATCACAGGGGAATTCTCGTGCTTGCTCCCGGGATGTGCTGTTCTTGAGTGACTTAGAATCACCAGATGCAGAATGGCTGGGCTAAGCATAGGGCAGGAACTAAGCCAGCTACAGTATCTGTGCGTGCAGTCCTGTTTCCTGCAGAAGTTAGAAATCCAAGCTCCAAACCTTGTCACCTTCGTGTTCAAGGATCATACTATACCTATCGTGCTTGGTGAACCTCTGAAAATTTCAGAGGCGACGATTGGTTTGTTTTCGTCCTCCGACTGTTTCAGTTATGTCTTCAATGATCTTGTCAATGCTCTTTCACATGTGCAGTCTCTCCGTAAATTTTCAAATTAACACCGAGGTCTGTTCTGCCTTCATGGTTTTGCTTCATTTAAATAAGATGACTCTGGATACTGGTTACTACATATGTGTAATGCTATCATGATGTTTTTATAAGCTTTTGTTTATTTGTTTTTTCTTGAGAGATTGTTTATATTTCATCTTTTGTTTATTTGTTTGTTCTTGAGGTCCTGCTTGGTTGAAATGGGTGTCTATTGCTGAATGCTGATGAACTACTAAGCTCTTACAAGGATTTACCAGGACAATCTTATATTCCGCTTCTCTTTGAAGTCTGTCCCCCCATGGGTTGTTCACATAGTTTCGGAGCATAAGCTAAAGAGTTCACACTGAATGCCTTATGTCCACTTCAAATTGGAGTGTGTGGCACATCTACTTTTTGGATGTGTGCATCTTGCAACATTGCAAATGTAGAGGCCAGGAGGATGTCCTTCCATCGTCAAAAAACATACACCGACTCTACACGCTCGGCGTGTTTCTTGCAGTTGTGTGCACAAAGGATTGGTCTATTGAAACTACCACTTTACTATGTTTTTTGTGTGTGATGGTACAACTTTATTATACTTATTACAAAAATAAAGTATTTCCTCTGTCTCATATTAATTGTTGCTCAAACGGATGTATCTACCACTGATAGAGGGAGCACTATACATGCTTTTGGGGGGGGGGGGGGGGGGGGGCAATGTAAATGGAGCTATAAAAAATGGAGCGTGGACTAGACAAGTATATACTAGTTGAGTACTACGTACCCATGTGTCATCCCCATATATGCACCTCAGAGCCATCAACCAAATTTGTTTTTCTAGTTTCTCTCTTCTACCACAACTCTATACTTCATATTTGTTTGGCATCACAATAATTCAAATATAAATATTCCGGCACATATAATCCAAATCAAATTCAAAGTCAATATTTCAAACATATCCATTCAAATTTTCCTTCTCAAAGGGAGCACTTGAGTTCTTGTGGGATGCTACAAGAGTTTGTCACGTGGGACACTTGTTGGGTAATTTCTAGCAAAGAACCAAATGGAATGCTTTCCCCTCCCCATATGGCCCTGTAGAATTTCAAAGATATATGCAATGGAGATGCAACATAGGAATCAGACATAAAACATAGACATTGCAATAAGATAGAACTTACATGTGAATTGGTTCTGGTGCAACTTGCATTTCTATGATTTGCTTGATCAAAAGCTCAATAATACTTGTTGCATTAATCTTGAATTAAACCCTACCTACAGGCAAGTGAATTCTTTCATTCACATCACATCGTAGATGCCCCTCAAAGCTCGATGGTAGTGGCGGTAAGGGTGTACCACACTTGGCGCTCACGATCGCCTTCATGGTGTCGTCAAACTCCATGATGTTATTGTTCTCCTAGTAGGCCATACTTTGGCTACTCGCACGTCGAGGCGGAGGGGGAGGGGGGTGGAGGCCTAGTGATGTCGATGCGCTGCTGATTGTCTTGCAGCTCTCTGCCATGTCAATGGTGAGCATGGGGGGTCGATTTTCCCTCTTTGTGTTCATGATGGTGGGGTCGAGGAGGGACCGAAGACTTAGGGGTAGGTCTTTGGCAATAGAATTCTACGTGGGAAGGCGGATATTTGCAACAGGAGAAGAAGGCATTGGATTTTTATCCTCTGGTTGTGGGAGCACTAAGGTCATCGTTGACGAGGGTGGGAAGGAGGATAAGCAGCAACAAAGATGAGATGCCATATTGAAATATAGGACGTGTCCTATTGGGGTTTTGAGTCATGATTATTGGGTTAGAGTCATGCATTTTTTTTCTGTTGCAACGTACGAACTCTTTTGCCAGTAAAAAGAACGTTCATTAAATAGTCGTCACATTAAAATTATCATCTACTCTCCGTTCCTAAATATTTGTCTTTTTAGAGATTTCAAATGAACTACCACATACGAATGCATATAATATTTTAAAGTATAGATTCACTCATTTTGCTTTGTATGTAGTCATCTGTTGAAATCTCTATAAAGACAAATATTTAAAAACAGAAGGTACAAAAGAGAAATATGACCGCTTTACCCTACCTGAGACCCGATCTAAAGACGCTTCTGCCTCGCTGACCGGTGGACCTAAATCCCGGCCTCCGCACCCGCACTGACTGACAGGGTGGAGCCGTACGGCTCGACCCACTTCGCCACCCGGGCAGTCGAACCAATGTCAAACAAGCCGCCGGTAGTACTCTCGAAAAAAAAAAACAAGCCGCCGGCACGTTCGCCGTTGGTGCGTTCCCCAGCCGCCACCCGGCGACTCCTTCTCCTGATCTCCCCCGCCGTGCCGAGTAGTCAACCAACCTACCCCCACCCACCGCCGATCCCCCACCCCGGCGAGCCGTACAAATATGGAGCTCCGCCTCCGCGCCTCGGCGTCCCCGGTTTCCGCTTCTCCGCGCGGCACGGTGGTCTCCCCCGGCCACAGGCCGTATCTGCGCCTGCCCTCACAACCCGTACGAGTTTCCATCTGCGACTTTCTGCTGCAGCACGGCGATCGGTTAAGCCGTGCTGCCTGCAGCTATGGGGAAAACCATCAAACACCTAATAAAAAGTGTGTCTGTCTGCAGGTTCAGAAGCGATTCACCGGCAGCGCCGTCTCCGTCTCCAGGCGAGGCACTGCGGCAAGGAGCGGCCCGTGTTCCGCCCTGATGGCGGCATCATACAAGTACGGCAACTTGACCCGGCGCTCCGCGCTGCTGCACTTTCGTTTTCGTTTACGCCAGCCACTAGGCCTGCCTGCTGTTACTGGCAGAACAAGAACATGGTCAAAAATTATAGATTGTATATGAAGAATGGGGATTCATTCGCGCATTGCGGTCTTTCTATTGTCCGCCCATTTGTCATACATTAAAACATAGTTATGCACAATTGATGACCTGGTGAAGGAAAACATTGTTACAATCCACTATTTAGTTAAACGAAGAAGGAAAGATTGCTACAATCCAAAACTGATCATGTCAAAGGGTTTAATAGCCACGAGGAGGTAAATAAACTAGAAGAAATCGGTGTAGTACTAACACTGTATCAGTGTGCATTTGCATTTAGTAGCTGCTAATAAGCTTAGTTCCCTTCTGCGTTCTGGCTGTCCCATTATGGGCAGTTTTCCTGTTTTGCCGAATTATTGTTTGTTCATGTGAGCTGCATGTTCCAGCACAGGAACTCCGGACCTGGTCGACTTCGACTGGGAGACTCTTGGATTTCAATTGGTCCCAACAGACTTTATGTATATAATGAAATGTTCGTCAGATGGGGTGTTCACCAAGGGTGAATTGGTTCCGTATGGGCCAATTGAGATGAACCCCGCTGCTGCAGTTTTAAATTATGGCCAGGTTTGTTTACCTCCCTGTTCTGCCTTGAAGAATCACCACATGATTGATGAACAGTGCTGTGTAATTAATATCCTTGTTGATTTCAGATATGTAGGCTGCTTTCGTTTGCTCCATTTTCGTTGGATATGCTCTAACATGGTTATAAAACGTGCAGGGATTGCTCGAAGGTCTTAGAGCACACAGAAAGGAGGATGGTTCAGTAATTGTTTTTCGCCCTGAGGAAAACGCGTTGCGGATGAGGATAGGTGCAGATCGGCTATGCATGCCTGCACCAAGCGTTGAGCAGTTCCTATCAGGTGTCAAGCAAACTATATTGGCAAACAAGCGTTGGGTAAGAACATATTTCCTTGAACAGTGACATGTGATGCATATCTCCTTTCTTATGGGTTATGTGCTTCATGAGATTGTAGGTACCCCCCACTGGCAAAGGTTCTTTATATATCAGGCCGCTGCTGATTGGAAGTGGAGCTATGCTAGGTGTAGCACCTGCCCCGGAGTATACATTTGTCGTGTATGTTTGCCCAGTTGGTCACTATTTCAAGGTTGGTGAATTTGGCTTATTTCTATTTCATATATCCATTTTTATTGTTGCAACAGTAATATTTCAATGTCTTATTTACTTTCAGGATGGCCTGTCACCAATTAGCTTATTGACTGAGGAAGAATATCACCGCGCTGCACCTGGTGGAACTGGTGATATTAAGACAATTGGAAATTATGCTTCGGTAACACACCTTGCTTCTGTAATAAGTGTGATATTATTCATCTGATCCATGATTACCTTGTGTACATCTTTACACCCTGGTTGTATGAATATGAGTTTGGCTTCCAATATTTTGCAGTTACCCTCAACTTGCATGCTACTGTTGTGCTGCTAAGTGCATCTCAGCTCTAATTTTGCATAGGATAGTGGTAGCTTTCCTCAAAATATTTGGTGTATATAAATCCTTACCTTGATCTGTCTGGGTTGATAAGATCAGGAAGAACATTACCATATTGTTATGTGGTTGCTGATGCTTTGCACTTTTGTTGGATCCCTGTATGCAGGTTGTTAGTGCTCAGAGAAGAGCCAAGGAGAAAGGTCATTCTGATGTTCTTTACTTGGATCCCGTGCATAAGAAGTTTGTGGAGGAAGTGTCTTCCTGTAATATATTCATGGTGAAGGTATATGTACTGTACTTTGTTCCATTTGGCTTCCTTTGCAAGTGGATCTATGAAAACAACAGTGTAGAGTAGTTTGAGTATTAATGCCTATGATTTTGCTGACAATGATGTCTGGGAGCATTTGCGTGGTCTATGGAAAGAACTGAACAAGGTGCAGATGTAGAATTAGCATGCTAGTAGCCAGGATATTTACTTTTTTTTTACGCTGCCAGGACATTTACTTAATTCCATGACTGCTCCAAACTGTACATGTTGTATTGGCACTATTTTCTTATTATATTTTGATAGGGATGTTATCATTGTATTTTTCCTGACAGGATAATGTTATATCTACTCCACTATTAACGGGAACAATTCTTCCTGGAATCACAAGAAGAAGTATAATTGAAATTGCCCGAAATCTTGGAATCCAGGTAACTCAAACAGGGATGTTCATCTTCAGCCTAGATCATCTATGGAGCAACAATATGAGATATGATACGATCTTTTCATTTAACATGCTAGCTTTTTCTATTTTCAGGTCGAAGAGCGCCTCATTGCGATAGATGAGTTGCTTGACGCTGATGAAGTCTTCTGTACAGGGACTGCCGTTGTACTATCACCTGTTGGTTCCATAGTGTACCACGGAAGAAGGTAAATACCATAGCCTTGAAGTAATTATTTCCCTACTAGTATCCCATTTACATACCCCCTCCGTTCCATAATAAGTGTCGTGGTTTTAGCTCAAATTTGAACTAAGAGCATGACATTTATCATGGAAAGGAGGGAGTATTTGATTAATGAGACTACTAAATCTAGGCAGGATAGGCAGGGTTTATAAGCTTACGAAATTAGGCAATCAGGCGTATTGCATCTCTAACTATGAGTTAAGCGCCTAGCAGTAGCAGCAGCATTTCATGTTTGCTCTATGATTGTACCAGCTCCACTGAATTGTTGGGGCCTGGCTCTGCAAGGCCTATGATTGTACCAGGATAGGCAGGGTTTATTATCTTCTTTCATTGATTGTTCATACAAAATCTGCAATTGCCAGTTGGGGCAATATTGGAAAACTTATGGGATCTGCCAGCCACGTCGTCAATTGATTACCATTCATGTATTGAAATCAAACGACTCTCGTTCGTTTGCAGAGTGGAGTATGGGGGCGGGAAGGTCGGAGCGGTGTCCCAGCAACTGTATTCGGCACTCACAGCTATCCAGAAAGGCCTTGCAGAGGACAGTATGGGATGGACTGTGCAATTGAATTAGCAGCTTTATCATCTGGATGGTCTCTACAAGCTCCTCGGCATGAAAACAATGCAAAATCACCTGACTCTCTGTCAGCAACTTTTCCAGAATGTAGAATAGAGCAATTTCCCTGTGAAGATAGCAAGAGGTACACACACAAGATAGCATCAAGCTGGATCAAAAGATTAATAA
This sequence comes from Triticum monococcum, assembly GCA_034509565.1. Taxonomy (NCBI): domain Eukaryota; kingdom Viridiplantae; phylum Streptophyta; class Magnoliopsida; order Poales; family Poaceae; genus Triticum; species Triticum monococcum. The sequence continues at coordinate 698,062,712 of CM067842.1, forward strand.
TAATGAATAAATAGCTGTTGTTTCTTCTCATTCTGTTTCCCAGGAGGACTGATTACACTTTGAGTGTATATAACTCTACCGTACACCCATGACACATAATTATTTGTTGCACCAACTGGGTTCATTACTAGTGTCTCCTTTATGTCTGATATGTATTGAGGCCAACTTATCTGGACAATGGGGTGTGCTATTAGCACAGTGCATAATTATATTTGGTCAGGTGGCAACAGTTTTTGCCAATAATGGCTCCCTGGCCCCTGCATCTCATTTACGGTTTGGGGTTCGTCTCGCCTGGTCTCCTCTTCCTCGGCGCAACAGCACACGCCGTGCCATGCACAGATGCACTGTTGCTGATCTGAAAACCTTAAATTTGCTACAGCACCTGCAGCTAGCTACACATGTGACATATCCATCCATCTACTACTAGTTAAAAGTCTATGATTAGTAGACCATCTCTCTCTTACCTTTGTGGGTCAAAAGGGAGAGAATATATATATTGTTACCGCTCATAGCTTTAGAAAAATACTTTCACGCATGGCAAAAAGGATGCTGCTGCTACACACCAAGCTCCTCCCACCCCACCACGCCCTATTCCTTTGCGGCTAGGGCAAACTCTCCTCTTTAGGCTTCACCGGCGAGCCCATGGATTCGTCTTCCCTTTGCCTGTCGCTTCGGTTAGTAGTTTAGGTTAGAGTTTTTAATCCTTGCAGGTGTGGCGCTCAAGCGGATGGCGGGGCTTCTTCTTTGAGTTTTTATTCCGGAGTTCAATCCAACTCAAGTTCGTCCATCTGGACATAGTCGACGGAGCTCTCGCGTAGATTCATGCCGTCTCCTTGGGGCGGTGAGATTAGGGTTCCTCGTCATGTGACGAGATTTGACGTCGGGTGCTTCAGATCTATTCAATATTTCAACAGCGACGACTGCCGCTTCAGGATGCTGGTCCGGCTCGGGTGGAGGAACGGTGATAGCAACGCGTTGGCGGCTCATTCCGGCGATGGTAGTGGTTTTTCGGTGGTCTTAGAATCTCGATGTAATTTTTATTATGTTTAAGATGATGTGTATTTCCGGCGAACTTTGATAATAGAACTGGATCAATAAATACTTGTACTCTACCAAACGGACCATTCTCTGTCAAAACTGGTGGCAAGGAAGGAATGAAGGATACATCAGGCCATCCCTGAAAGAAAACAAACAAAAAGGGGACGGAAGGGGGTTACATCAGAGCACGCAAGACAGAGATGCTTGTGTTTCTTTGTACTTTTGAGCTGTGGAGAAGAGATCGAGATCGATGGGCAGTTGCATCTTGCATGGGGTTGGGTTTGGACTAGGACGCCGTAACGACCAGTTTTAGTTCTTGGTCTGACGCGCGGACAGCTGAACGGGGACAAAAGATGAACGGCCGGTGAGGCGTTGGCGTCGAACATAAGTACGCTTGGCAACAAAACCCCGGGCTGTTAGGCGACTGACCGATGGAACAGGAATGATATATCCAAATCGCCACCCTTTTTCTTCGCGACGAGGCCGATTGATTAGCCAGCCCAGGGGCGACGCGTACGTGATGGAAATGGAATCGATCGCCCACCTAGCGGCGGACAGCGGTCGGCGTCGCCGTGCGGCTGGCACGCGCACTGTCGCAGACGCGTGCCGCCCGAGCGTGCGCGCGCGCGGAGAAAGCGGAGCCTCCTGTCGACGGCTCGCGTACTTGCACCGGTGCACGGTGCTGCCTGCGCCTGATGCGTCCGGTGAAGAACGGCCGACGAACCTCGCCGTCGTCCCAGCGGTCGATGACGTACGTTTGTAAAGCGGAAAAGCAACTCGGGGCAGCTCTGAGGGAGGGCTCGAGGAAGGAGGGGAAGGTTGAGATGTCGCCGGAATAAAATACCGGCCGGTCGCCCAGCGCGGCGTACGCATACATGATGCATGGTCGCTCGCAAAGCCCACCGGCCGACACGCGCGACAGCGACCCCTCCGCCAACGCCTCCATGCTGCATGCATCGCATCCACCGCCGTCGGACCGGGTCGCGGTCCACGTACGCCCCGACCTTCCTTCCATCGCGCTAACCCGACGTACGACTGCCGGCAGAAGTACACACGCAGGCATGTTTGTTACGGTCTTGTAGAGCTATCCAGACCAGCTACGTACGTTTCTCTGTACAGAACTATACTGTATGTATACGTGCGTATACGAGGAGGCCCACTGTTTCCGGCCGCGTGTACACAGGCGAAAGTTTTTTTTTTAATAAAAGAGGTTTCCCTCCGATTTCATTAACGAAACCAAAAACAGGTAGAGTCTGGTAGTCTCATACAACGCACCCCAGAATCACGACACAAGTTCTAGATCACATCCCTGCGCCCCCCCCCCCCCCCCCCTCCCCCCCTCGATCATCAGAGCAAGGAGTCAACCCTTACAACCATCGCCAAAACCTAACCGAGCTATTAAATAGACCAGTTTGAAAAACACAATTCGACACAAAGAAGAAGGAAGCCGGTCTTCATTGGTCAAACTCCAAGCGATGAACTCCCAGCCTCCATCCCTGCGTCGCCTTGTAAATTTCATTTCCCACCTGCTCGATTAGTTTTGCTCCCAGCTGCATTAGTCTTTCCTCCGGCTTTTTTTCTGCAAAATTGACCAATCCACAATCTAGTTACACATCAATCGGATAAAAACCATTGGGTCGTATATCTTTTTCGACCTGAAAATTACATCATTTCTACATTTCCAAAGAGACCAGAAAATAGCCGCGCTCCCCACTAAAATCATTCCTTTTTCTGGGTTTTTAAAGGATTTTAACCATCTTCCTAGAAAATCATCAAGATCAGTGGGGCACCGCCTAAGATCGAAAGCACATTTGATCAAACTCCAGACTAGTCTGGCCGCAGAGCAGTCGAAGAATAAGTGGTCGATAGTTTCTATCTCACCACAGTACACACATTCTTTCGCACCTTTCCATCCTTTTTAAGCAAATTGTCTTTTGTTAATATACTTCTCTTGTTCAGCAACCAGACAAACATTTTGATTTTCGATGGCACCTTAGTTTTCCATAGAAATTTGTGTGGGTATCCCACACCCTCATTTATCAAAAAGGAGTATAAAGATTTTACCGAAAATTGTCTATTTTTAGTCAGCATCCACATGGGTTGATCCGTTCCTCCATGCATTCTGATCGACTCACATCTCTGCTTAAGACTAGTCCAGAGTTCATTAGTCTCTGCATTTAAATTCCTCATGAAGCTAAAACCTTGTCACCCCCTATTCATTGCTTCTGCCACAGAGATATTGTGGTCAAAACTAATATTGTAGAGTCTGGGATACAAGTCTTTCAAAGGTCTAGCTCCAACCCACCAATCCTCCCAAAACCTGGTTTCCTTCTCATCCCCAATTCTCTTTTTTACATGTTGAAAATATATTTTCTTAACATCCATTAGGCTGCACCAGAATTGAGAATCTCTTGGCTTTTTTTCCAATCCTGCCAAGCATTTGTTTTGTATATATTTAGTCTTCAAAATGTTTACCCAGATTCCAGATTCAGTTTCTATTTTCCATAGCCATTTAGCCGAGAGAGATTTGTTCATGATATCCAAATTAATGATAACAAGCCCCCCCAAATCTTTTGGCATACAGCAGGTTTTCCAATTAACCAGGTGATATTTCTTTTTATTTTCATCTTCCTGCCACACTAATCTGGCTCTGAAAAAATCAGCCTTCTTTCTTACTCCTACAGGTAGAGGATAGAAAGACATCATTAATAAAGGAATATTAGTCAGACAAGCTTGCACTAGGGTTATCCTCCCAACCATGTTGAGGAGTCTCCCCTATACACAGGCGAAAGTAAAGAAACTGTGTACAATACGAGGTGTACGAAACGCATGACATACTGCTGATACTGAGAAATGTTTGACATGGAAAAAGAATCAAGGAAAAGAAACGGGTAATGCCGGAATGCTTTGGTTAGACGCTTCTTATAGTAATCTCATGCTAATCCAACTGGTTTCCGGCGAATCTTATTCTAGTTGGTTTGTCACATCCTCGGAATTAAGAATTGGATGATGACACTTGCTGCCGCTGCCGTGCACAGAGAGAAAATTATAAATGCAACCTTCAGGTTGTTTCCATTCGCCTGAAAATGTTGGTCAGAGCAATTGAGGAAACCAACCCAAAAATAAATCAGAGAGATATTGCTTTGCATGAAAAGGCTGGAGAGATTGAGGGTAAATTTATACATTATCATGAACAATTCAGCATAAGGCTTTTTCTTCTTAAACTGGAGAGAATTCTAATTAATTGAAACATAATGGTTGTATTGTAATCGTTTCTGAAACTTATTTATTATGCTAAATAATCCCTTTTCCGGTCAGACAAAACCAACATGGATTGGTTAATTAACCAGAAAGTCAGAGAGATACTACTTGCAAGAAAAAACCAAATAGATCGGTGATAAATTAATTTTTTTGTCCTAAATAATTCAATGTAACTAAGACTTCTCTTTGAATGTAGCTCCGATTAATTAAGGTAGAATAGTTGTACATTCCAATCATTGTGCACTCTAGTAATCATTTTTCGCTCAAATGAGCTAGTGAATGTTGGGGAACGTAGTAATTTCAAAAAATTTCCTACGCACACGCAAGATCATGGTGATGCATAGCAACGAGGGGGAGAGTGTTGTCTACGTACCAACGCAGACCGACTGCGGAAGCGATCACACAACGTAGAGGAAGTAGTCGTACGTCTTCTTCCCGATCCGACCGATCCAAGCACCGTTACTCCGGCACCTCCGAGTTCTTAGCACACGTTCAACTCGATGACGATCCTCGGGCTCCGATCCAGCAAAGTGTCGAGGAAGAGTTCCGTCAGCATGACGGCGTGGTGACGATCTTGATGTACTACCGACGCAGGGCTTCGCCTAAGCACTACAACGGTATGATCGAGGTGGAATTTGGTGGCAGTGGGCACCGCACACGGCTAAGGAACGATCTTAAGGATCAACTTGTGTGTCTGGAGGTGCCCCCTGCCCCGTATATAAAGGTTGAGAGGGGGAGGGCTGGCCGGCCAAGCTAGGAGGCGCAGGAGGAGTCCTACTCCTACCGGGAGTAGGACTCCCCCCCCCCAATCCTATTCCTAATAGGACTCCCAAGTGGAAAGAGAGGGAGAGAGGTGGCCGGCCACCTCTCCTAGTCCTAATAGGACTAGGGGAGGGGGGTGGCGCGCAGCCCACCTTGGGCTGCCCCTTTCACCTTTCCACTAAGGCCCAATAAGGCCCATTTGGTTCCCGGGGGGTTCCGGTAACCTCCCGGTACTCCGGTAAAATTCCCGATTTCACCCGGAACACTTCCGATGTCCAAACATAGGCTTCCAATATATCAATCTTTATGTCTCGACCATTTCGAGACTCCTCGTCATGTCCGTGATCACATCCGGGACTCCGAACAACCTTCGGTACATCAAAATGCATAAACTCATAATAACTATCATCGTAACGTTAAGCGTGCGGACCCTACGGTTCGAGAACAATGTAGACATGACCGAGACACGTCTCCGGTCAATAACCAATAGCGGGACCTGGATGCCCATATTGGCTCCTACATATTCTACGAAGATCTTTATCGGTCAGACCGCATAACAACATACGTTGTTCCCTTTGTCATCGGTATGTTACTTGCCCGAGATTCGATCGTCGGTATCCAATACCTAGTTCAATCTCGTTACTGGCAAGTCTCTTTACTCGTTCCGTAATACATCATCTCACAACTAACATCTTAGTTATAATGCTTGCAAGGCTTATGTGATGTGTATTACCGAGAGGGCCCAGAGATACCTCTCCGACAATCGGAGTGACAAACCCTAATCTCGAAATACGCCAACCCAACATCTACCATTGGAGACACCTGTAGTACTCCTTTATAATCACCCAGTTACGTTGTGACGTTTGGTAGTACCCAAGGTGTTCCTCTGGCAAACGGGAGTTGCATAATCTCATAGTCATAGGAACATGTATAAGTCATGAAGAAAGCAATAGCAACATACTAAACGATCGGGTGCTAAGCTAATGAAATGGGTCATGTCAATCAGATCATTCAACTAATGATGTGACCTCGTTAATCAAATAACAACTCTTTGTTCATGGTTAGGAAACATAACCATCTTTGATTAACAAGCTAGTCAAGTAGAGGCATACTAGTGACACTCTGTTTGTCTATGTATTCACACATGTATTATGTTTCCGGTTAATACAATTCTAGCATGAATAATAAACATTTATCATGATATAAGGAAATAAATAATAACTTTATTATTGCCTCTAGGGCATATTTCCTTCAGTCTCCCACTTGCACTAGAGTCAATAATCTAGATTACACAGTAATGATTCTAACACCCATGGAGCCTTGGTGCTGATCATGTTTTGCTCGTGGAAGAGGCTTAGTCAACGGGTCTGCAACATTCAGATCCGTATGTATCTTGCAAATCTCTATGTCTCCCACCTGGACTAGATCCCGGATGGAGTTGAAGCGTCTCTTGATGTGTTTGGTCCTTTTGTGAAATCTGGATTCCTTTGCCAAAGCAATTGCACCAGTATTGTCACAAAAGATTTTCATTGGACCCGATGCACTAGGTATGACACCTAGATCGGATATGAACTCCTTCATCCAGACTCCTTCGTTCGCTGCTTTCGAAGCAGCTATGTACTCCGCTTCACATGTAGATCCCGCTACGACGCTTTGTTTAGAACTGCACCAACTGACAGCTCCACCGTTTAAAGTAAACACGTATCCGGTTTGCGATTTAGAATCGTCCGGATCAGTGTCAAAGCTTGCATCAACGTAACCTCTTACGGTGAGCTCTTTGTCACCTCCATATACGAGAAACATATCCTTAGTCCTTTTCAGGTATTTCAGGATGTTCTTGACCGCTGTCCAGTGATCCACTCCTGGATTACTTTGGTACCTCCCTGCTAAACTTATAGCAAGGCACACATCAGGTCTGGTACACAGCATTGCATACATGATAGAGCCTATGGCTGAAGCATAGGGAACATCTTTCATTTTCTCTCTATCTTCTGCAGTGGTCGGGCATTGAGTCTGACTCAACTTCACACCTTGTAACACAGGCAAGAACCCTTTCTTTGCTTGATCCATTTTGAACTTCTTCAAAATCTTGTCAAGGTATGTGCTTTGTGAAAGTCCAATTAAGCGTCTTGATCTATCTCTATAGATCTTTATGCCTAATATGTAAGCAGCTTCCCCGAGGTCTTTCATCGAAAAACTTTTATTCAAGTATCCCTTTATGCTATCCAGAAATTCTATATCATTTCCAATCAGCAATATGTCATCCACATATAATATCAGAAATGCTACAGAGCTCCCACTCACTTTCTTGTAAATACAAGCTTCTCCAAAAGTCTGTATAAAGCCAAATGCTTTGATCACACTATCAAAGCGTTTATTCCAACTCCGAGATGCTTGCACCAGTCCATAAATGGATCACTGGAGTTTGCACACTTTGTTAGCTCCCTTTGGATCGACAAAACCTTCTGGTTGCATCATATACAACTCTTCTTCCAGAAATCCATTCAGGAATGCAGTTTTGACATCCATCTGCCATATTTCATAATCATAAAATGCGGCAATTGCTAACATGATTCTGACAGACTTAAGCATCACTACGGGTGAGAAGGTCTCATCGTAGTCAACCCCTTGAACTTGTCGAAAACCTTTTGCGACAAGTCGAGCTTTATAGACAGTAATATTACCGTCAGCGTCAGTCTTTTTCTTGAAGATCCATTTATTCTCAATTACTTGCCGATCATCGGGCAAGTCAACCAAAGTCCATACTTTGTTCTCATACATGGATCCCATCTCAGATTTCATGGCTTCAAGCCACTTTGCGGAATCTGGGCTCACCATCGCTTCTTCATAGTTCGTAGGCTCATCATGATCTAGTAGCATGACTTCCAGAATTGGATTACCGTACCACTCTGGTGCGGATCTCACTCTGGTTGATCTACGTGGTTTAGTAGTATCTTGTCCTGAAGTTTCATGATCATCATCATTAGCTTCCTCACTAATTGGTATAGGTGTCGCAGAAACAGTTTTCTGTGATGTACTATTTTCCAATAATGGAGCAGGTACAGTTACCTCGTCAAGTTCTACTTTCCTCCCACTCACTTCTTTCGAGAGAAACTCCTTCTCTAGAAATGATCCATTCTTAGCAACGAATGTCTTGCCTTCGGATCTGTGATAGAAGGTGTACCCAACAGTCTCCTTGCAGCTGTAGAACTTATTGGAGACTTCATATCTCTCAATTCGGCCATTTGCTTGAAATATTAACTTCAACTCCTGGAACATCTCATATGCTCCATGACGTTCAAAACGTCGTTGAAGTCCCGATTCTAAGCCGTAAAGCATGGCACACTGAACTATCGAGTAGTCATCAGCTTTGCTCTGCCAGACGTTCATAACATCTGGTGTTGCTGTTGGAAATATGCCCTAGAGGAAATAATAAATTGATTATTATTATATTTCCTTGTTCATGATAATCGTTTATTATCCATGCTATAATTGTATTGATAGGAAACTCAGATACATGTGTGGATACATAGACAACACCATGTCCCTAGTAAGCCTCTAGTTGACTAGCTCGTTGATCAATAGATGGTTACGGTTTCCTAACCATGGACATTGGATGTCGTTGATAACGGGATCACATCATTAGGAGAATGATGTGATGGACAAGACCCAATCCTAAGCATAGCACTAGATCGTGTAGTTCGTATGCTAAAGCTTTGCTAATGTCAAGTATCATTTCCTTAGACCATGAGATTGTGCAACTCCCGGATACCGTAGGAATGCTTTGGGTGTACCAAACGTCACAACGTAACTGGGTGACTATAAAGGTACACTACAGGTATCTCCAAAAGTGTCTGTTGGGTTGGCACGAATCGAGACTGGGATTTGTCACTCCGTGTAAACGGAAAGGTATCTCTGGGCCCACTCGGTAGGACATCATCATAATGTGCACAATGTGATCAAGGAGTTGATCACGGGATGATGTGTTACGGAACGAGTAAAGAGACTTGCCGGTAACGAGATTGAACAAGGTATCGGGATATCGACGATCGAATCTCGGGCAAGTATCGTACCGATAGACAAAGGGAATTGTATACGGGATTGATTAAGTCCTTGACATCGTGGTTCATCCGATGAGATCATCGTGGAACATGTGGGAACCAACATGGGTATCCAGATCCCGCTGTTGGTTATTGACCGGAGAACGTCTCGGTCATGTCTGCATGTCTCCCGAACTCGTAGGGTCTACACACTTAAGGTTCGATGACGCTAGGGTTATAAAGGAAGTTAGTATGTGGTTACCGAATGTTGTTCGGAGTCCCGGATGAGATCCCGGACATCACGAGGAGTTCCGGAATGGTCCGGAGGTAAAGATTTATATATGGGAAGTCCTGTTTTGGACACCGGAAGAGTTTCGGGTTTTATCGGTAACGTACCGGGACCACCGGGAGGGTCCCGGGGGTCCACCAAGTGGGGCCACCTGCCCCGGAGGCTTGCGTGGGCTAAGAGTGGTGAGGGACCAGCCCCTTAGTGGGCTGGTGCGCCTCCCACAAGGGCCCAAGGTGCCCAAGAGGTGGAAAGGGGGCAAACCCTAATGGGATATGGGCCTTAGGGCCCATATTGGGGCGCCTCCCTCTCCCCTCCCCCTCTTGGCCGCCACCCTTGACCCCATCTAGGGCTGCCGCCCCCCCTAGGGGTGGGAACCCTAGAGGGGGCGCAGCCCTCCCCTTCCCCTATATATATGAGGCCTAGGGGCTGCCCACAACACGTGATTCAATCTCTCTTGGTGCAGCCCTGCGTCTCTTCTTCCTCCTCTTCTGTAGTGCTTGGCGAAGCCCTGCAGGATAGCCACGCTCCTCCACCACCACCACGCCGTTGTGCTGCTGTTGGATGAAGTCTTCCTCAACCTCTCCCTCTCTCCTTGCTGGATCAAGGCGTGGGAGACGTCACCGGGCTGTACGTGTGTTGAACGCGGAGGCGCCGTCCGTTCGACACTTGGTCATCGGTGATTTGGATCACGACGAGTACGACTCCATCAACCCCGTTCACTTGAACGCTTCCGCTTAGCGATCTACAAGGGTATGTAGATGCACTCTCCTTCCCCTCGTTGCTAGTCTCTCCATAGATAGATCTTGGTGACACGTAGGAAAATTTTGAATTTCTGCTACGTTCCCCAACAGTGGTATCAGAGCTAGGTCTATTGCGTAGATTCTATGCACGAGTAGAACACAAAGTAGTTGTGGGCGTTGATTTTGTTCAATATGCTTGCCGTTACTAGTCTTATCTTGATTCGGCGGCATCGTGGGATGAAGCGGCCCGGACCAACCTTACACGTACTCTTACGTGAGACCGGTTCCACCGACAAACATGCACTAGTTGCATAAGGTGGCTGGCGGGTGTCTGTCTCTCCCACTTTAGTCGGATCGGATTCGATGAAAAGGGTCCTTATGAAGGGTAAATAGCAATTGGCATATCACGTTGTGGTCTTTGCGTAGGTAAGAACCGTTCTTGCTAGAAACCCATAGCAACCACGTAAAACATGCAAACAACAATTAGAGGACGTCTAACTTGTTTTTGCAGGGTATGCTATGTGATGTGATATGGCCAAAGGATGTGATGAATGATATATGTGATGTATGAGATTGATCATGTTCTTGTAATAGGAATCACGACTTGCATGTCGATGAATATGACAACCGGCAGGAGCCATAGTAGTTGTGTTTATTTATTTATGACCTGCGTGTCAACTTAAACGTCATGTAATTACTTTACTTTATTGCTAACCGTTAGCTGTAGTAGTAGAAGTAATAGATGACGTGACAACTTCAAGAAGACACGATGATGGAGATCATGATGATGGAGATCATGGTGTCATGCCGGTGACGATGATGATCATGGAGCCCCGAAGATGGAGATCAAAAGGAGCAAAGTGATATTGGCCATATCATGTCACTATTTGATTGCATGTGATGTTTATCATGTTTATACATCTTATTTGCTTAGAACGACGGTAGTAAATAAGATGATCCCTCATTAAAATTTCAAGAAGTGTTCTCCCCTAACTGTGCACCGTTGCTAAAGTTCGTCGTTTCGAAGCACCACGTGATGATCGGGTGTGATAGATTCTAACGTTCACATACAACGGGTGTTGACGAGCCTAGCATGTACAGACATGGCCTCGGAACACATGCAAACACTTAGGTTGACTTGACGAGCCTAGCATGTACAGACATGGCCTCGGAACACAGAAGACCGAAAGGTCGAGCATGAGTCGTATAGAAGATACGATCAACATGAAGATGTTCACCGATGTTGACTAGTCCGTCTCACGTGATGATCGGACACGGCCTAGTTGACTTGGATCATGTAATCACTTAGATGACTAGAGGGATGTCTATCTGAGTGGGAGTTCATAAGATGAACTTAATTATCCTGAACATAGTCAAAAGGATTTTGCAAATTATGTCGTAGCTCACGCTATAGTTCTACTATTTAGATATGTTCCTAGAGAAAAATTAGTTGAAAGTTGATAGTAGCAATTATGCGGACTAGGTCCGTAAACTGAGGATTGTCCTCATTGCTTCTTAGAAGGCTTATGTCCTTAATGCACCGCTCAGTGTGCTGAACCTCGAACGTCGTCTGTAGATGTTGCGAACATCTGACATACGCATTTGATAACTACGTGATAGTTCAGTTAAACGGTTTAGAGTTGAGGCACCGAAGACATTTTGAAACGTCGCGAAACATATGAGATGTTTTGAGGGCTGAAATTGGGATTTCAGGCTCGTGCCCATGTCAAGAGGTATAAGACCTCCGACGATTTTCTTAGCCTACAAACTAAGGAGAAAAGCTCAATTGTTGAGCTTGTGCTCAGATTGTCTGAGTACAACAATCATTTGAATCAAGTGGGAGTTGATCTTCCAAGATGAGATAGTGATGTTTCTCCGAAGTCATTACCACCAAGCTGCTAGAGCTTCGTGATGAACTATGATATATCAGGGACATATATGATGATCCTTGAGATATTCGCGATGTTTGACACCGCAAAAGTAGATATCAAGAAGGAGCATCAATTGTTGATGGTTAGTGAAACCACTAGTTTCAAGAAGGGCAAGGGCAAGAAGGGATACTTCATGAAACGGCAAATCAGCTGCTGCTCTAGTGAAGAAACCCAAGGTTGAACCCAAACCCGAGACTAAGTGCTTCTGTAATAAGAGGAATAGCCACTGGAGCAGAATTACCCTAGATACTTGGTAGATAAGAAGGCTGGCAAGGTCGATAGAAGTATATTGGATATACATTATGTTAATGTGTACTTTACTAGTACTCCTAGTAGCACCAGGGTATTAGATACCGGTTCGTTACTAAGTGTTAGTAACTCGAAATAAAAGCTGCGAAATAAACGGAGACTAGCTAAAGGTGAGCTGACGATATGTGTTGGAAATGTTTCCAATGTGGATATGATCAAATATTGTACGCTCCCTCTACCATTGAGATTGGTGTTTGCGTTGAGCATAGACATGATTGGATTATGTCTATCGCAATACGGTTATTCATTTAAGGAGAATAATGGTTACTCTGTTTATTTGAATAATACCTTCAATGGTCTTACACCTAAAATGAATGGTTTATTGAATCTCGATCGTAGTGATACACATGTTCATGCCAAAAGATAATAATGATAGTACCACCTACTTGTGGCACTGCCACGTAAGTCATATCGGTATAAAACGCATGAAGAAGCTCCATGTTGATGGATCTTTGGACTCACTCATTTTTTAAAAGTTTGAGACATGCGAACCATGTCTATTGGTATATATGCATGAAGAAACTCCATGCAAATGGGCCGTTTGAACTCACTTGATTTTTGAATCACTTGAGACATGCAAATCATACCACATGGGCAAGATGACTGAAAGCCTTGGTTTCAGTAAAATGGAACTAGAAAGCAACTTGCTGGAAGTAATACATTTTGATGTGTGCTGTCCAATGAGTGCTGAGGCGTGTAGTGGATATCGTTATGGTTTTACTTCACAGATGATTTGAGTAGATGTTGAGAATATTTACTTGATGAATCACGAGTCTGAATTATTGAAAGGTTCAAGTAATTTCAGGGTGAAGTTGAAAGATCGTCGTGACAAGAGGATAAAATATCTATGATATGATCATAGAGATGAATATCTGAATTACGAGTTTGGCACAGAATTAAGACATTGTGGAAATTGTTTCACAACTAATACAGCCTGGAACACCGTAGTGTGATGGTGTGTCCGAACATCATAACTGCACCCTATTGGATATGATGCATACCATGATGTCTCTTATCGAATTACCACGATAGTTTATAGGTTAGGCATTAGAGACAACCACATTCACTTTAAATAGGGCACCACGTAATTCCGATGAGATGACACCGTATGAACTATGGTTTAGAGAAACCTAAGCTGTCATTTCTTAAAAGGTTTGGGGCTGCGACGCTTATGTGAAAAAAAGTTTCAGGCTGATAAGCTCGAACCCAAAGTGGATAAATGCATCTTCATAGGACACCCAAAACAGTTGGGTATACCTCCTGTCTCAGATCCGAAAGCAATAAGGGATTGTTTCTAGAATCGGGTCCTTTCTCGAGGAAAAGTTTCTCTCGAAAGAATTGAGTGGGAGGATGGTGGAAACTTGATGAGGTTATTGAACCGTTTCTTCAACTAGTGTGTGGCAGAGCACGGAAATTGTTCCTGTGGCACCCACACCAATTGAAGTGGAAGCTTATGATATTGATCACGAGACTTCAGGTCAAGTCACTCCCAAACCTCGTAGGATGACAAGGATGCGTACTACTTCTGAGTGGTACGTAATCCTGTCTTGAAGTCATGTTGCTAGACAACAATGAACCTACAAGCTGTGGAGAAGCGTTGGTGGGCCCGGATTCCGATAAATGGCTCGAGGCCATAAAATCCGAGGTAGGATCCATGTATGAAAACAAAGTGTAGACTTTGGAAGAACTACTTGATGGTCGTAAGGCTGTTGAGTACAGATGGATTTTAAAAGGAAGACAGACAATGATGGTGTGTATCACCATTAAGAAAGCTCGACTTGTCGTTAAGATGTTTTCCGACAAGTTCAAGGAGTTGACTATGGTGAGACTTTCTCACTCATAGCGATGCTGAGAGTCTGTTGGAATTATATTAGCGATTACAACATTATTTATGAAATCTTGCAGATAGGATGTCAAAACATTGTTTCCTTGACGATTTATGAGGAAAGGTTGTATGTGATACAACTGGAAGTTTTGTCAATCCTGAAATATGCTAATAAGTATGCAAAGCTCCAGCAATCCTTCTAAGGACTGGAGTAAGCATCTCGGAGTTGGAATGTATGCTTTGATGAGATGATCAAAGATTTTGGTGTATACAAAGTTTATGAGAAACTTGTATTTCCAAAGAAGTGAGTGGGAGCACTATAGAATTTCTGATGAGTATATGTTGTTGACATATTGTTGATCAGAAATGATGTAGAATTTCTAAGAAAGCATATAGGGTTATTTGAAAAGTGTTTTTCAATTGAAAGCCTGGATTAAGCTACTTGAACATTGAGCATCAAGATCTATAAGGATAGATCAAAAACGCTTAATGGTACTTTCAAATGAGCACATACCTTAACATGATCTTGAAGGTGTTCAAGATGGATCAGTCAAAGAAGGAGTTCTTGCCTGAGTTGTAAGGTATGAAGTTAAAGCTCGACCACGGCAGAATAGAGAGAAAGGACGAAGGTCGTCCCCTATGCTTAAGTCATAGGCTCTACAGTATGCTATGCTGTGTACCGCACCTGAAGTGTGCCTTGCCATGAGTCAGTCAAGGGGTACAAGAGTGATCCAAGAATGGATCACAGGACAGCGGTCAAAGTTATCCTTAGTAACTAGTGGACTAAGGAATTTTTCTCGATTATGGAGGTGGTAAGAGAGTTCATCGTAAAGGGTTACGTCGATGCAAGCTTAACACCTATCCGGATAGCTCTGAGTAGAGATACCGGATACGTATAATGGAGCAACAATTTAGAATAGCTCCAAGTAGAACAGTTATTTGGAATAGCTCCAAATAGAACGTGGTAGCTACATCTAGGAGATGACATAGAGATTTGTGAAGCACACACGGATCTGAAAGGTTCAGACCCATTGACTAAAATCTCTCTCACAAGCAACATGATCAAACCCAGAACTCATTGAGTGCTAATCACATAGTGATGTGAACTAGATTATTGACTCTAGTAAACTCTTTGGATGTTAGTCACATGGGGATGTGACCTTGAGTGTTAATCACATATCGATGTGAGCTAGATTATTGACTCTAGTGCAAGTGGGAGACTGTTGGAAATATGCCCTAGAGGCAATAATAAATTGATTATTATTATATTTCCTTGTTCATGATAATCGTTTATTATCCATGCTATAATTGTATTGATAGGAAGCTCAGATACATGTGTGGATACACAAACAACACCATGTCCCTAGTAAGCCTCTAGTTGACTAGCTCATTGATCAATAGATGGTTACGGTTTCCTGACCATGGACATTGGATGTCGTTGATAACGGGATCACATCATTAGGAGAATGATGTGATGGACAAGACCCAATCCTAAGCATAGCACTAGATCGTGTAGTTCGTATGCTAAAGCTTTGCTAATGTCAAGTATCATTTCCTTAGACCATGAGATTGTGCAACTCCCGGATACCGTAGGAATGCTATGGGTGTACCAAACGTCACAACGTAACTGGGTGACTATAAAGGTACACTACTGGTATCTCCGAAAGTGTCTGTTGGGTTGGCACGAATCGAGACTGGGATTTGTCACTCCGTGTAAACGGAAAGGTATCTCTGGGCCCACTCGGTAGGACATCATCATAATGTGCACAATGTGATCAAGGAGTTGATCACGGGATGATGTGTTACGGAACGAGTAAAGAGACTTGCCGGTAACGAGATTGAACAAGGTATCGGGATACCGACGATCGAATCTCGGGCAAGTATCGTACCGATAGACAAAGGGAATTGTATACGGGATTGATTAAGTCCTTGACATCGTGGTTCATCCGATGAGATCATCGTGGAACATGTGGGAACCAACATGGGTATCCAGATCCCGCTGTTGGTTATTGACCGGAGAACGTCTCGGTCATGTCTGCATGTCTCCCGAACCCGTAGGGTCTACACACTTAAGGTTCGATGACGCTAGGGTTATAAAGGAAGTTAGTATGTGGTTACCGAATGTTGTTCGGAGTCCCGGATGAGATCCCGGAAATCACGAGGAGTTCCGGAATGGTCCGGAGGTAAAGATTTATATATGGGAAGTCCTGTTTTGGACACCGGAAGAGTTTCGGGTTTTATCGGTAACGTACCGGGACCACCGGGAGGGTCCCGGGGGTCCACCAAGTGGGGCCACCTGCCCCGGAGGCTTGCTTGGGCTAAGAGTGGTGAGGGACCAGCCCCTTAGTGGGCTGGTGCGCCTCCCACAAGGGCCCAAGGTGCCCAAGAGGTGGAAAGGGGGCAAACCCTAATGGGATATGGGCCTTAGGGCCCATATTGGGGCGCCTCCCTCTCCCCTCCCCCTCTTGGCCGCCACCCTTGACCCCATCTAGGGCTGCCCCCCCCTAAGGGTGGGAACCCTAGAGGGGGCGCAGCCCTCCCCTTCCCCTATATATATGAGGCCTAGGGGCTGCCCACAACACGCGATTCAATCTCTCTTGGTGCAGCCCTGCGTCTCTTCTTCCTCCTCTTCTGTAGTGCTTGGCGAAGCCCTGCAGGATAGCCACGCTCCTCCACCACCACCACGCCGTTGTGCTACTGTTGGATGAAGTCTTCCTCAACCTCTCCCTCTCTCCTTGCTGGATCAAGGCGTGGGAGACGTCACCGGTCTGTACGTGTGTTGAACGCGGAGGTGCCGTCCGTTCGACACTTGATCATCGGTGATTTGGATCACGACGAGTACGACTCCATCAACCCCGTTCACTTGAACGCTTCCGCTTAGCGATCTACAAGGGTATGTAGATGCACTCTCCTTCCCCTCGTTGCTAGTCTCTCCATAGATAGATCTTGGTGACACGTAGGAAAATTTTGAATTTCTGCTACGTTCCCCAACAGTTGCTCCAGCAGCAGGCCTGGCACCCAGCGGTGCTTCCAGGACGTAATTCTTCTGTGCAGCAATGAGGATAATCCTCAGGTTACAGACCCAGTCTGTGTAATTGCTACCATCATCTTTCAACTTTGCTTTCTCAAGGAACGCATTAAAATTCAACGGAACAACAGCACGAGCCATCTATCTACAATCAACATAAACAAGCAAGATACTATCAGGTACTAAGTTCATGATAAGTTTAAGTTCAGTTAATCAAATTACTTAAGAACTCCCACTTAGATAGACATCCCTCTAATCCTCTAAGTGATCACGTGATCCAAATCAACTAAACCATAACCGATCATCACGTGAGATGGAGTAGTTTTGAATGGTGAACATCGTTATGTTGATCATATCTACTATATGATTCACGCTCGACCTTTCGGTCTCTGTGTTCCGAGGCCATATCTGCATATGCTAGGCTCGTCAAGTTTAACCTGAGTATTCCGCGTGTGCAAAACTGGCTTGCACCCGTTGTAGATGGACGTAGAGCTTATCACACCCGATCATCACGTGGTGTCTGGGCACGACGAACTTTGGCAACGGTGCATACTCAGGGAGAACACTTCTTGATAATTTAGTGAGAGATCATCTTATAATGCTACCGTCAATCAAAGCAAGATAAGATGCATAAAAGATAAACATCACATGCAATCAATATAAGTGATATGATATGGCCATCATCATCTTGTGCTTGTGATCTCCATCTCCGAAGCACCGTCATGATCACCATCGTCACCGGCGCGACACCTTGATCTCCATCGTAGCATCGTTGTCGTCTCGCCAATCTTATGCTTCCACGACTATCACTACCGCTTAGCAATAAAGTAAAGCATTACATCGCGATTGCATTGCATACAATAAAGCGACAACCATATGGCTCCTGCCAGTTGCCGATAACTTGGTTACAAAACATGATCATCTCATACAATAAAATCAGCATCATGCCTTGACCATATCACATCACAACATGCCCTGCAAAAACAAGTTAGACATCCTCTACTTTGTTGTTGCAAGTTTTACGTGGCTGCTACGGGCTTAAGCAAGAACTCATCTCACCTACGCATCAAAACCACAACGATAGTTTGTCAAATAGACTCCGTTTTAACCTTCTCAAGGACCGGGCGTAGCCACACTCGGTTCAACTAAAGTTGGAGAGACAGTCGCCCGCAAGCCATCTATGTGCAAAGCACGTCGAGGGAACCGGTCTCGCGTAAGCGTACGCGTAAGGTTGGTCCGGGTCGTCTTGTCCAACAATACCGCCGAACCAAAGTATGACATGCTGGTAGGCAGTATGACTTGTATCGCCCACAACTCACTTGTGTTCTACTCATGCAAATAACATCAAACCATAAAACCTAGGCTCGGATGCCACTGTTGGGGAACGTAGTAATTTCAAAAAATTTCCTACGCACACGCAAGATCATGGTGATGCATAGCAACGAGGGGGAGAGTGTTGTCTACGTACCAACGCAGACCGACTGCGGAAGCGATCACACAACGTAGAGGAAGTAGTCGTACGTCTTCTTCCCGATCCGACCGATCCAAGCACCGTTACTCCGGCACCTCCGAGTTCTTAGCACACGTTCAGCTCGATGACGATCCTCGGGCTCCGATCCAGCAAAGCATCGAGGAAGAGTTCCGTCAGCACGACGGCATGGTGACGATCTTGATGTACTACCGACGCAGGGCTTCGCCTAAGCACTACAATGGTATGATCGAGGTGGAATTTGGTGGCAGTGGGCACCGCACACGGCTAAGGAACGATCTTAAGGATCAACTTGTGTGTCTGGAGGTGCCCCCTGCCCCGTATATAAAGGTTGAGAGGGGGAGGGCTGGCCGGCCAAGCTAGGAGGCGCAGGAGGAGTCCTACTCCTACCGGGAGTAGGACTCCCCCCCCCCCAATCCTATTCCTAATAGGACTCCCAAGTGGAAAGAGAGGGAGAGAGGTGGCCGGCCACCTCTCCTAGTCCTAATAGGACTAGGGGAGGGGGGTGGCGCGCAGCCCACCTTGGGCTGCCCCTTTCACCTTTCCACTAAGGCCCAATAAGGCCCATTTGGTTCCCGGGGGGTTCCGGTAACCTCCCGGTACTCCGGTAAAATTCCCGATTTCACCCGGAACACTTCCGATGTCCAAACATAGGCTTCCAATATATCAATCTTTATGTCTCGACCATTTCGAGACTCCTCGTCATGTCCGTGATCACATCCGGGACTCCGAACAACCTTTGGTACATCAAAATGCATAAACTCATAATAACTGTCATCGTAACGTTAAGCGTGCGGACCCTACGGTTCGAGAACAATGTAGACATGACCGAGACACGTCTCCGGTCAATAACCAATAGCGGGACCTGGATGCCCATATTGGCTCCTACATATTCTACGAAGATCTTTATCGGTCAGACCGCATAACAACATACGTTGTTCCCTTTGTCATCGGTATGTTACTTGCCCGAGATTCGATCGTCGGTATCCAATACCTAGTTCAATCTCGTTACTGGCAAGTCTCTTTACTCGTTCCGTAATACATCATCTCACAACTAACATCTTAGTTATAATGCTTGCAAGGCTTATGTGATGTGTATTACCGAGAGGGCCCAGAGATACCTCTCCGACAATCGGAGTGACAAACCCTAATCTCGAAATACGCCAACCCAACATCTACCATTGGAGACACCTGTAGTACTCCTTTATAATCACCCAGTTACGTTGTGACGTTTGGTAGTACCCAAGGTGTTCCTCCGGCAAACGGGAGTTGCATAATCTCATAGTCATAGGAACATGTATAAGTCATGAAGAAAGCAATAGCAACATACTAAACGATCGGGTGCTAAGCTAATGAAATGGGTTATGTCAATCAGATCATTCAACTAATGATGTGACCTCGTTAATCAAATAACAACTCTTTGTTCATGGTTAGGAAACATAACCATCTTTGATTAACGAGCTAGTCAAGTAGAGGCATACGAGTGACACTCTGTTTGTCTATGTATTCACACATGTATTATGTTTCCGGTTAATACAATTCTAGCATGAATAATAAACATTTATCATGATATAAGGAAATAAATAATAACTTTACTATTGCCTCTAGGGCATATTTCCTTCAGTGAAAGCTGCAGTTATTCTGAATTAGAAGATGAAATTTGACATTTGAATTCAACTTGTCACGGCAAAACAAAAAAAACTCCCTTGTCACAAAGGTTGCACAGTCAGGCTCCCTCCCGTGGTTCATGTTGAATGTTGAAATAAAAGTGGCATGGTTTGGATGATGCTCTGCTCGGTGCTCCAAGGAGAGGGGTTGTTTGGAAATGTGCACAAGCATACTCGACACACCCAAAAGGAAAACATAACCACAAACAGTGAGCACATAAATAAAACTCAATACTTTGCACAAGTAATTCGCCCTGCTTACTCCATGTTCCCTTTCTACGTTTTATGTAAACTTTATGCAAAGTACTAAAAGATGATTGTTTACGGAGATTGAGAAAAGCTCTAACAACAATTGGAAGTGGTAACGAATAATGGTGAATACAACCCATCATCTACAAGGAGCATACGAGGTTTCCCTCCCCTCATCGCCCCGACATCCTCATCGCTTGGCTTCTAGTGAAGTAACCCCATATGCTTGCAAGGCGACAATGAAAAAAAATGACAAGGCATCACCTGTCGACAACCACAGTGTCATTCAGCTGTAAAGCACCTCACTTATCGGTAGCACGTTATTTATTAAGATGTCGAGCCACCCGGACTTTCATGTTTAGAAAGTGTTTTAATGCATTGCGCTTTTAGAAACCGATGGTTTGGTGCCAAAAATTATCGGCCAGTATGCAGGCAAGCCAAAAAATAATAATTATCTATCAATTGGTTAGCTATCAACTTGTCTTGCTAGCCTCTCAAAACCTTTTAATTCCCCCACTTCTCGTTTGGGGAAACTTTTGTCACGCTTGTTTAGATGTGACATTATGAATATATTTTTGCACGGTAGCTATTCTTATATAGAAACACAAATGGACTTAACAATCGTAAATTATAATAATATGTATTATAATGATGATGATGATGATGATGATGTTTTAACACTTCGTGTCTATTGTCCAATCTAGTATTCCCTTTGTTCCGATTTTGAACTAAAACCACGACGAGTAAATCAGAACGAAGGGAGTAGTATATAGTGTCATGTTCAGGGGTGTATGCGTCAAGATTTATTCTTCTCTCCCCCTTTCCTTGCCAGCCACTACGTGTTGAGCTTGATGGAGCAGCTATGACGTACAAAAAGAGGGACACGAGGGACATACCAAAACAGAGGCATATATCAAATCCAAACCCCCCTCTTTTAATCCGCTGCCCCTCCGTCGTCATCAGAGAGAGAGAGAGAGAGAGATGGTGGTAGGAGAGCAGAGAAGGCAGTGAGGGCAAGGGGTTCCACGTCCCAAGAAGCCTGCCGATTGCTAAGGAGGAGCCGTGCATGCGTCCCCATGGCGGACGGCTCAGTTTGCTGAGGGGCACAGAGGGAGAAAGAAGGATCATCTTCCGAAAAGGCAACAATTTTTTCACACGGTCCTGTGAAAAAGGAAGGGGCTGTGAGTATCTGTTCATCCGCATTCGGGTTGTTTCCTTCCATCTCTGAAGGCCCGGGGAATTAATTCGATCCCGGCGCCGCCGTCGGTGTGTTTCGCCGGCCCGCTGCCAAGAAACGGAGGATCAATCAGAGATTGTTCGGGCGCTTGGGTCTTTATTGCCTGAGAGATTCTGAATCGCCGGAGGGCCGAAGGACTGAAACTCCGCCGGAGGCGTGGCCTGCATGTTTGCCCCGCCCTCCTCCTTCCTTCGGCGTGTGTAGATCCTTCCGAGGTATTCCTCTCCGGCGTGCCAAGTTTCTCGATTCTGGACGTGGATTCCAAGTCTTGGGGGTGGGGGCATCCTCCCTCGTGGAAACCGAGGAGGCACGGCAATAACAAGGAGGGTTTCCTGTCGAGGTGCTCTGTCAGAAGACCATTCCAATCTGTTTCCGCCCGTCTTCAGATAGCTTCTTCGTCGTTGAGAGTCCGGAGGTTGGATTCTGAGTTAATCTCTGAATATTGGTGCCGAGTCTCCAGAGGCGGAACACAAGGCAATTTTCAGACGATTCAGCAGGCCGTTCTCCGAGAACAGTCGAGATCAACACTCGCTGGTTAACAGGTAAATTATCCAATCTTGATGTTTTTGTTCATCTGGCTAAATGTCTGATTAACTTGGTCCAATACGAACACAAGTTTCAGTTTGTTCTAGTGCTCCGTCGGTGCTCTGTTTTTTAATGACGCAAAGGCAAAGTCCATTTTGGTGGTACTATATTGTTTTTATAGAACGGGCATTTCGGCCAGCTAGCAGCGGTTCTTCGTATGCTTTGGGAGATAATTAGTCCAACATGACAACCCTTCCTTTCGTTATCACTGAATGAGGGGGGACTGAGTTGAAATCTTCAGAGTTCACCAGTTTGCCTTTTCGATACCCCCAAATACTTCTGCCTCTCCAGTTTCAGTTAATCTGTTCTTATTTACCTTTCGGATACCCCGGAAAACTTCTCTCTCTACTTTTTTTTTTACCAAATATGTGGCATGTTTGCCTTTTCAATATTCCAAAAACCTTCGTGCGTCAATTTTGCTCCTTTGGTTCTTTCAAGTTCTTGTGACATTGTTAAGCTTACTAAAGAAAACAATACTAAACACGGAAACCTGTAACTCTAACCACGTTGAAGCCGACATTTGCATCCGGTAGGTGCAATGTGATCCTTGCCTCTTTTCGATATGGTCTTTGTCTTTTGGGTCTTTGTATCATTTCTCATTCATTTATTTGGTGTGTTGTATTTGTTTATGGAGTTAGTTATGCCACCATTCACTAATTGGAACATACTTTGAGAAAATCTGAGCTGTTGGGACTTTTTTTTCTTTTTGAGAGAGTGAGTTGTTGGGAATTGGGAGAGTGGAAAAAGGGAAGCTTTGGTTGCCATTACATATTCCTAATTTTGTGCTGTTCAGTGTTCACACAACTTTCGTTTTACGCGTGTGCTTTATGCATTCAGGTTAACTCCTCTGAAGAGGGTGCTTACAAGATAACACCATTTGGCCATGTTGTCCCCCAACATGGCAAACAAAAGTTACAAACAGCGGAACGAGAAGGTTCAGGTAGGTTGTATGTCGGGGCTGATCCGCATGTTCGACTTCCGCCGCGGTCAAAAATATCTTTCAGATGGGAGCCGGAGGATCAACACATATTCAGGTGAGGAACTCAGTGACATTCCTTATCTGCACTATACTAGTATGAGTTAATATATTATCTGGTCCATGAATTTGCTAAAAATAAACTGTGTGCTTTGTGCAGTTAAAAGGGGTCTAAAAGGTTCTGAAGATTACAATAGAATTACGGCTGCAGATGTAAGTTTTGAATCGACTGAAAACTATTATGTTCCAGTTTTTCACATAGGAAGTACTCTCTCTGTCCCAAAATAAGTGTCGTGACTTTAGTTCAAATTTGAACTAAAGCCACGACACTTATTTTGGGACGGAGGGAGCACAAAATAGCGCAATAAACCTCAAAATGTGGTAACTTTGGAACTTCTTTAAGCTTTTGAAGACACTTATGTACGAATTTTAGGTGTGGCAGAGTACTATGTAATATCAAATTTTTTAGCGTACAAAATAGATGCAATCTTTTTTTAGTTATATGCGGTATGTTGGAGTTTAACATGGTCAGAAGTATTTATAACATCTTGAAAATAACTGCGAATACAATCAATTGCCTTTTCTCAGAATGACAGAGACAATGGGGCTGAAACAATTTATGCCGGCAGGCCAAGTATTAGAGCACTGATGGAAGAAGAGATGGCCAGTGGCACACAGCCCTTGAAGCAAACAGAAAGAAATACGCTGGGGATATTCTCTAGTGATGTTAAGTCTGTGAATCTGCCTGAAGGATCTGAGATTGACCTAAACTTGGCTGCGAGTCTCATGGAAATTTACAGAAGTCACAATGGAAGTCAAGACAGTAGCGATTCTGTTAAATCCGGTAACATTTCTTATTCAGTTGACCAAGAGAACAATGCTGATGCTGGTGCACATACCAGTCGGATACCCTGTGTTATTCAGAAAGCACTAGAAGATGTGGCCGAAGCGGTAATAAGCCATCAATCAGCGAATGCAGACTACATAACCAGCAGCGGCGAAGCTAGGTCCAAAGAATTGGTTGATGCACTGCAGCTGCTGAGCTCAAACAAAGAGTTGTTTCTCATGCTTCTGCGAGACCCGAGCTCTAGATTGTTACAGTGCCTCCAAAACCTCTATACATCCCTAGGAGGTCCCAAGTTAGAACCCGCAGAATCTGATGAAGTAAATAAGTTGCAAGGTGCGACTAACGGCATAGAGCAGTCGGAGGTTTCACCAAGTAAAGTGCAAAGAAAGTATAATTCTTTCTTGCAAGAGGATAAGTTAGTCACGAGGAAACCGTCACAGCTAAATGATACTGCCCGTGGCCTTAGCACAATAGTAATCTTGAAGCCAAGTCCTGCAAGAAGTCAGGGTAGCCTTATCTCAAGTAGTGTAACTTCTTCACCACTATCAAATCATAATAATATGCCAGGTCAGGTTGAAAGTGGCAAAGCTCCTCACCATTTCTCTCTTAGAGAGCTTAGAAGGAGGCTAAAGCTTGCCACCATGAGTAGTAGTACTTTCCAGAATGCTGATCCACCCAAGCAGTTTGCTGTCGAAAGTATGTCGATAAGTTCAGAAAGTACAGATTCTTCTGACTGTGAGATAGCTAAGGAACCATCCATTGTTGTTGACAAGAAAACAAACTTTAGAGATAGTGGAATTGGCATGGGGAATGATGCCACTCATGGTGTCGGCTCTTTTTCCTATGAAAAGGCTAGGAAGCATCTCATTGAGAAGCTAGACAATCAAGATGAAGACATTTCTCAGACTCTACATAAATCAGAATCCATTGGGAGATTAATTTCACATCCGGAGGATGAGGCATTTTCTCCCAGTCATTCCCCTCCAGAGGAGGGCATTAGTATATCTCAGGAAGCTACAGACTCAAGTTCACAAATAATTGAGCAAGATGATAGTTCAGCAAATTTTAGCCCACCAAGCGAAGACCAGGAGACAGAATCGACCAATGCAAGCTCTTCATCAGCTAGTAAAGAGTTGAATGAACTCAGGACAGATCATGGCAACCATGTATTGGAGGAGCACACTATTTCTCAGGAGCTAATTGATGAAGGTACGTTGCTCATGTATTATAAAGTGTAAGATCCCTTCTCTTCAGCTTTAGTTTTTTGTTGTTGTAATGTAATATACACACCCATTTGTTTGCAGATGTTAAGAACATGCAGGATACAGTGGAAAACCTACAACTCTCTACCGAGACCGAAACTTCAAGTGAAAGATTTGAACTAATAAATTCAGAAAAGGTAAGTCATACCTCTTAGCAATTTTGATACAAAGTTGAGCTGTTTTTCTACAGAAAGTTGATGAATAAACTTTCCCCCTCTACTGAAGTTATCTTCCGAAGAACCACATCCTGTGAATGCGTTACCAGAAGTTACTGTGCATTCTCCTGAGGACCCCGTTGAGGAACAAGACGATTGCAGTCCATCAGCAGTCGTTCGATTAGCCAAGCCATCCATGTTGACATTTGCTTGCCTGCCCGAGAATGCTGATGAAAAAGAGGAGAAACTGAGTCCACACTCGGTTCTGGACCCTTCCTTGGCAAATAGTACCAGTCCCAGCCATAAAACTCGAAAGCAAGGTACTTGAGTGAAAATAAGAAATTCCACCTTTTTTTTTGCTTTTGCAATCGATTGATGACAGAAAAAATTGTGTGTGCTTGCAGATGAGTTGTCCATGCCTAGCTCAAGAGTTCTTTTCGAAGAACTTGACACTCCATCTGAGACGTTGCAGACTCCTGTTCTTTATGATAAAAATGAAAGGGTTTCCTTCATTAAGTCTGTGCTAGAAGCGTCAGAATCGCTGGCCGGGGGCTGTTCGGAGAGGTGGTATATGGATGTGTCAGTGCTTGAGACATCTGTATTGGCTGAAATAGGAATGTCATACTGCCTGACAGACGATGTGGTTCTTCTTTTTGATTGTGTTGAGGAAGTCCTTCTCAAGATAAGCGATGATTTCTTCGGCGCTGACCCATGGGTAGCTTTTCTGAAGAAAAACGTGAGGCCAGCACCTCTGGGGATGGAACTCGTTAGAGAGGTGGCTAAGTGCATCGATTGCCTTGTCGATGATACTGAAACTCCAAAAACGTTAGATGAGGTGGTGCTGAAAGACTTGGAAAGTGGACCGTGGATGGACCTACGATGCGATGCTGAAGACGCTGTTATTGATGTGTGGGATGGTATGCTTGACGACTTACTGGAGGAGATGGTATTTGACCTGTGGTTTTAAGATTATAGATCTTTGTAGTCATCCATGAAATTACATCGGATCCGACCCGGCCTTTTGGTAGTACGGGGGAAAAAGGTTACATCGGAAAAAACTGAAAAGGATTTTATAGATTCAGCAGTGTTTTCTTTTATAGAGAAGGTGAGGATTCAGCAATGATCTGTTATAAGGAGGTAAGGAGAAGTGAAGTGAGTATGATAGATGAGATCTCAAAAAGATTATAGAGTTAGGCAGTTCATCATGATAGGGTTGAATCCCCTTTTGATGGAGCGAATAACAGTTTTTTTTTCACAGCCCGGTGCTGTTAGTTGTATAATCTTGAATAAATGTGGTTCCAGACACTAGGAATTGTTTGGTTATGCTTTTCTTCTCACTTGATGTTGATTGTTCCTTTAACTCTCTGAACTCTGAAGAATGATTTCCCTCAAGGGCAGGATATATAATTCTCCCTGTTTATGATATACTGTATCACAGTTCATACTCTGGTGAATCATGTCAGTTGCCAACTTGAGAGGCCCATGCCCATCCATATACTAGAGGAACATTCACAAGTGACAAGTGATACTGTACTATTTGGCGTCCATTGTCATGATACAGAATGCAATGCAACTGAGGGGCCATGGGAATGGAATGAATGTAGCCCCAAGCATGGCTATGCTAGGGGAGTAGCCTACTGTGCTCATGCTGCTATCTTCCATTAGTGTACTAGCACTACATGTTATGGCATAATGTACATATTGTTGGACGGGTGTATGGACCAGCATTTTGGTTTTCTGGTCCAGGTCCAGGTCCGGGCAGGATGAACGAATGATCATCATCCGATCTTCCTCGCGGCCTCGTCGGCGAAAAGAACGTCGTCTATACATGTCACTATGGTGTACGCCAGGCTCTCCAGCACCCTGGAGTAGCTCTCCAGCACGGCCTGCCCGACGTCCTGCGCCACAAGAACAGATTCATCACATCACAAATTTTCACAATTCAAGCCCGTTGCAGTTCATGTTTGTGGCTGTTGCAGGCGGCATTGGCGTGCTGATCATGGATTTTCATGGTCGCCTACCTTGTTGTGCTGTATCTTGCTGGCGTCGAGCGTGGTCTGGGAGAGGCCGGGGAAGCGGTGCTTGAGGCAGAGCAGGGCGTCCTCGGCCCGGCTCGCCAGCATCACGTTCTTGTCCGACTCCATGAGGTCCTTGACGGCGCCCCACGGCGACCGAGCGTGGCCGTGCCCCGCCTTGCGCCGCCACACGTGCATCGCCGCCTCCACGCGGTCCGCCGCCTCCAGGGCCTCGTGCTCCGACGACAGCTCCAGGCAGTCCAGCAGGTACTCCGGCGAGAACTTGCCCGGGAACGACATGCCCCGGTAGATGGCGTCGCCCACGCTCGCCCGCCCGCACTGCACATTTGGGTACCAGCAACCTTTGTCAGAGGAATCGCGATCGGGAAACTAAAAGAAAAGTTTCAGTTTCATGGCGGGAGGTTTGAGGCTGCCACCCTGACCCACCTTGGGAAGCGTCTGCGTGTACGATTCTGGGATCTTGATCTCGGCGAGGATGCCGTTGTTGATGGCCATGGCCGCCTTGTGGATCTGGCTCGCGCAGTCGTGCTTCTGCCGCAGGTCCCGCCGGGCCGGCTCCGTGAGCCCGGACTTGGTGACGCACGGCACCGGCAGCCACCACCGCTCCTCGCCGCGGTGGCTCGCCGGACGGCAGGGCGCCGAGTCGTCGCAGCTGTCCTTGTGCGCCTTGTCGTTGAGGTACCAGAATTCCGTCTTCTGGAAGCCGTCCAGGATCTCCTGCGCGCGCAATCACATCATCAAATCAAAATAAGCCACGTGAACAGCAAATTCTTGGAAGGCGCGAAGAAGGAAATGGGCTCGGATCTTACGAGCAGCATGTCGTCGAGCTTCTCGAGCGCCGGGAGGTTGACGTAGATGTCGGATCTCGGCCTGGTCGCCATCACCTGACAGAAGCAGAATGCATATGTTTCAGATGCTTTGCCAGTGACATCGAAGTTGTATCTTTCTCGAAGCCATGGTGGTGATGTTTCGATTCTTCACCTCTCTGGTCGTGCCGTCGGGCAGGATGTCCTTGGACGGGAAGAACTCGACGATGTAGTCGCAGACGGAGAGCAGGCAGTCCATCTCCCGCCGCCACATCGACTTCTTCTCCACCGGCAGTGGCTCCAGCCGGTGGCAGCTCCCGAAAACGGTCGCTGCGAGCAGAGGAAGCAGCGGATGTTGTCAGGGGACGTCGTCCTCTGTTTTGCATCGGTAAGCTCTTCAAGCAAGGACGGACGTGCTTGATTACTCACCGTAGAGGTTGGTGATGGCGTTGGAGATGGCGGCGGCGGTGGAGACACCCTTGCCGCCGCCGGACATGTCCTCCCCGAGCAGGAGCTTGGAGAACCTCTCCTTCATCAGCTGCAACTCTGCCAGCCCACACCCACGAGTACATTAGCGCATTAGCATACCTTACAATGGACAGGAGCCAAGAACAGAGAGCAGCGGAGAAGTGCGTACCGGTGCAACCGGCCTTGCGGTCACGCGCGCCGCCGCGGCGCGCCTCCGTGCCGAGTCTCTGCAGCAGCGGCGCCGGCGGCGGCATCCGCGCCGCCAGCTTGCAGACCGGCCAGCGCGGGTACGGCGACCCGTACGGGCTCCCCGGCTCCCCGCTGCACTCGGACGACACGTCGGAGGCGTCGTCGTCGTCGTGCTCGTCGTCGCGGCGGAGGTTCAGCGCCCGCAGCACGCCGCCACGCTGATGGTCGAGGGGCATGTCATCGTCGTCGAGGTCGGCGTAGTCGGACTGCGAGCCCTCCTCCCACGTCGACGACGTCGGCGTGTCCATGTCTATCCCCGCGCATGCACCGACGGCCGCTTAGTTCACGCGCAGGCACAGCTCTGGGCGGCGCGTGCGGCGTGCGGCGTGCGTCGTGATGGTGCGCGCCGAGTGATCGATCGAAGCCGGGCAGGCAGGAATGGGAACGGGATAGCGATGGTGGTGGCGCAGTGGAGGACAAGGCGGGTGGCGTAGGAGTCGGAACATGCGGGGGGAGT
This sequence comes from Triticum monococcum, assembly GCA_034509565.1. Lineage (NCBI taxonomy): Eukaryota > Viridiplantae > Streptophyta > Magnoliopsida > Poales > Poaceae > Triticum > Triticum monococcum. The sequence goes on from CM067842.1 coordinate 698,092,418, forward strand.
GGCAGCGGGGACAAGGGACGAGCAGAAATAGGTGGCGTCGCCATGATGAGGCCCCACGATGACGCCCGCCCCGCCCGGTGGCCATGAGGTAAACGGGCGTGCGATTCCATCGCTGCCGCCGGCGATGCCTCCTGCCTGCCTGCCGCGGGAAATTTTCTTTGAAATGTGCAACAACTTACTGCCGCCACAGTAATCCAACTAGGAGTATCACTGTGCGCCTGGCACGCAGCGGCAGGCAGGGCCTCTGGCGCTCTGCCACGGCCCACGGGCATATGATCACGTGCCCGCCCCACAACTTGCTTAACACACTAACGGCCAATCAACCATCATGGTCTGTCCCCCCTAACCACCGCAGCGGCACCTCATTAGCGGCCGCGTGGCCGGCGCGGAGGTCGCGTCGCCGTGGGCTTTACCTGACACAAAAGCCGCGGGCATGCCGGCCACCCCCGCCGGAGCAATAATGGCGACATTACGGACGCGCAAAGGCGGCCAAAGGTAGAGGAAAAAAGGAAAGGGAACCGTCCTCGCCGCTGCGGCCTTTCCGATCATGACCCGGCAGCCGCGCGCCCCGAGGAGCGGAGCATAGTGCCCGATCGTATTCCCCATCCCCCTCCCCCTCCCCCTCCGCGCAAAGCCGCCATTATTTTACCTTGCGCCCTCGCTCTCTCCATGGAAGGAAACAGTCGCTTTTCTCTCCTCGTCCCCTGCACGCACGCATCCTCCCTTCGTTAGCCTTTGCAACTAGTAGTACGTACTAGGATAGGATAGGGCAGACGCAAAGGCGCTCTAATCTAATCTAATCTAATCATCTGCCGGGTGCCGTGGTAAGTAAAGTACGGAAAAGCGGGGCGTTCCTTTGCTGTCACGGCTCACGAGCTCTGGTACAGCAACAGGAGTAGTATACTACTGTAGTACGACGGGGGGGTTGAGATCATGCAGAGGAGAGGCAGAATAGAATAGACCGAGCTCTTCTGGCCTCTGCTCAGCTTACCATAAGATGCTAGTAATGCGGTACTAATTCTAGCAGGAGTATGCATTTGTTTAGCTTATCCGTGGCACGCCCATGCCGGCTCTTGATTGGCCTGTAAGCGCATCATAGGCCTACGATGTAGCCCCACGAGCCTACGCGCTGGCCGCTTGCTAATGGCATGCTTTGTGCTGATGATGCCTGCTGAGCCTGGCTGGCTGGCTGGCTGGCTGACTGGCTTCTCGCTGAGTTGTGCTGTGTGTTTACATAAATGAAATGGATCATGGATAGACGTTTTATTGAGCTTCTTTTTGAGTTGTGGATATTCAGGGTGTTGTCCTGGATTAGTTGGGATTACGTTGTTCAGAGCATCTCCAACAGCCGCGCTTCGTGACGCGCGCAAAAAACTAGTTTGCCGCGCGCCGTTCGCCTGGTTTTGCGCGGCCGCCAGCGCTGGCTCCAACAACCGCGTTAAAATGCAGCGCGCGCGCCGCTCTAGCAGCACGCGCTACTCGTCGGGGCATTGCATATATGGCATTTTGGACACAAAATAAATTTAAAACATTCAAAATGCAATGAACATGACATATAAAATTTCACGCAAACAAGTTGATGAATAAAAGTTCATGCCCACGAGCTCAAAATCATGCCCACAAGTTCATCCAACCAAGTTCAAAATACAAACCAAGTTCAAGACACAAATGAAAGACACATCAATCCTCGTCTTCGTCTTCGTCCTCATCTTCGGAAGACGATTCTTCCGCCTCCGAAGATGAATCTTCCTCCCTCTCCTCATCGCGCACTGCATCACGTGAAGCTCCGACGGTGTTGGCAAGATCTTCAACGGCATCTTCATGGAAATGTGTGTGAGGAGGCACATCGAAAGACATTCCGCCCATGGCGGCCGGAGGTGCACCCATGCCTCCTATGAGAGAAGCAAAACTCATGCCTCCCATGGCGGCCATAGCATCGAGGGGTGCTCCAAAGCCACCCATGCCTCCCATGGCGGCCATAGTGTAGGGGGGTGCTCCAAAGCCACCCATGCCTCCCATGGCACCTAAACCGCCCACGGTACCTCCGAAGCCACCCATGGCGCCGAGGCCACTGCCACCCATGGCGCCGAGGCCGATGGTCGGAGGAGCTCCGGCGGAGGCGAGGCCGCCACCCGGGCTAGGGTTTGCGGCTGTGGAAGGGTCGCGGCTATAGGATGGTGTCGGATGTGGGGTTCCGGAGAACCCTTAAGGTTCGAACTCTGCGGTGCGCGCGAAGTCTTTCCCTCCTACCAATCTACGCCCTAGCTCGCTAAGATCTCGCGGACGAACTCGCAACACAGAAAGACACGAGATTTATACTGGTTCGGGCCATCGTTGTGGTGTAATACCCTACTCTAGTGTGGTGGTGGTGGATTGCCTCTAGGGCTGATGATGAACAGTTACAGGGGAAGAACGACCTCCTGAGGTTGAGGTGTTCTTGTGAGTAGGCTCTCGATCGGGTTGGATCAAGCTAGGATCAGATGCCTCGACTATGGTGGTGGCTAGTCCTATTTATAGAGGCCCTGATCCTCTTCCCAAATATCGAGCGGGGAGGGAGCCAACAATGGCGGGCCAATTTAAAGGGGGACAACTAGTACAAGCTATCTTGACAAAAGTAGTCTTTGCCTGCGCAAAGCTCTGGTGGTGACGCCGTCTTGGGCTCCACAATGACCTCCGTCTTGCAGTCCTTCTGGCCTTGGTCTTGTTGCACCGAAATGGCAACCTTTGCCTGATGCCTCGGTACTCCTCGCATGCGCTTGCCTCCTTAGCACCAAAGAGGAAACAAGGACGTTGCGCGTGCTGGCGCCCGCCTGGTGCCGTTCGTCATGGCTCACGTCACGAGAGCCTTGTGAGGTTCGCCCCGCCTTGATATCTCCGCTCCTCGTGAGCCTGCCGGACCAGGCCACTCCAAAGGAGGTCTCACGTCGTCCGCCTCGCGAGGCTTGGCCCCTCGCGAGGGTCTTGGATGCCTTGTTGGTGAAGATGGGCCGTACGGCCCGCTGCCTCAGCCACGCCATGGGCCACAGGCAGGCAGGTCTAGGGACCCCCGTTCCCAGAACGCCGACAGTAGCCCCCGGGCCCAAGGTGTGCTCGGGCTTGGATTTGCGGCGAAGCCAAGGGTCAAGTTCGGAGCAACGCGGGCCCCCAAAGCCTGCGGCCTTGGTCGACGCGTGGCGGTTGATTGGACGTGGGCGTCTTCGCTTCCCCACGTTGCCTCGGCAACTGCTTGACTTGACAAGTCCCTGCGACATGCAAGGAAAACTGTAACGCCCCGAGACCGATGTGGCAGGTGTCGTCCAATTATTCGCTGTTGTTTGCCTTGTCATTGCTTGCGTGTCATGCACTGCATATCATGTCATCACGTGCATTTCATTTGCATACATGTTCATCTCATGCATCCGAGCATTTTCCCCGTTGTCCGTTTTGCAATCCGGCGCTCCGTTTTCCTCCCGTGGTCATTTCTACCCTCTTCTCGTGTGTGGGGATTAAACATTTCTGGATTGGACCGAGACTTGCCAAGCGGCCTTGGTTTACTATCGGTAGACCGCCTGTCAAGTTTCGTACCATTTGGACTTCGTTTGATGCTCCAACGGTTAACCGAGAGACCGAGAAGGCCTCGTGTGTGTTGCAGCCCAACACCCTTCCAAAGTGGCCCAAAACCCACGTAAACCTCCTCCATCATCTCGGTCGTTCGATCACGATCGCGTGGCCGAAAACCGCACCTCATTTGGACTCTCCTAGCTCCCTCTACCTATAAATATGTGATCCCCTCCGAAATATTCGCGGTACAAACCCTAGATCTCTTCCCTCGCACCGCCGGACGTTTCTTCCTCCCGCGCCGGACATGTCCGCCTCGTCCCACGCCAAATCGGAGCGCGCCACGTGTCCCAGCGCCGCCCTCCGCCGCCGCGGCCCGCGGAACCCGGATCGGGCCCGCGCGGGCCCAGAGCCGCCGCCACCCGCGTGCCAGGCGCCCCCGCTCGCCAGAGATCTCCGCCGCCGCCTCTCTCTCGCCGGGGTTCGCCGGGACCTCGCCGGACGCGTCGCCGGAACTCCTCGGCGTCCGCGCCTGCCACCGACCGCCGCCATGCCCGCGCGCCACCGTGCCTCGCCATGGATCTCCGCCTCGCCGCCAAGGTTCCTCGTCGCCGGCGTGGCGCCCCGCGCCGCCCGTAGTCCGCGGCCATCACCGGACCTCCTCCTCACCGGCATGCCAGCCCGCCGGAGCGCGCAGCCTCGCCGCCCCGTCCGGATCCGCGAAGCGGGATCAGATCCACCCGCTCGCTCAACCAAACGGCGTCCTCCGTCCCGGATCCGCGCCGTCCCGCACCACCTCATCCCACGTTGACTTTTTCCGTGGGGTAAAAATTCCACTAAGTCCTCGAGATTCCCAGTTTCATATGGCCATGTTCACCATGTCGTAACTTTGCACCCGTAGCTCCGTTTTGCGCATATAGCATATCAAAATGTTCGTCTCAGAGAGCACATCATGTCATCTCATTGCATCATTTTCATTTGAGTTCATCTTGATGCCCGAAATGCTGTTAGAAGAGTGCTACTTGAGATAATTGTCAGATCTGCTGTTCCATTTAGATATTTGTCATTTTTTGCCATGATTATTGTGTGCATGATATGCCCATGAGCTCTACATGTGTTTTGGTATATGCTTTGTCATCTTTCCAGAGGTGCCACCCATGTATTTTTGTGATGTGTGTGGTGACTAGCACAAGCTTGCCAAGTGAGGCACTTGGTAATGCTGTTTTCAGGGACTTAGCATTTCCACTAAGTCCTTGACCTGTTTATCTCATATTGCCATATGTTCATGTCGTTTCCTAGTGATCCGTGCCTCTTTTGAGGATGATCAATAAGGATGTTTTGCTAATCTTGTAGTGCTCTATCCATCCATGTCTTTGTTTGCAATTATGGAGCACCCTAGCTTGGGTCAATCGAGCTCTACTTTTGCTACTTCGTGAATCCGGGCAGATTGTCTACTTGTTAGCAATTTTGCCGAGGATGTTGTAGTTGATCCGTGCATGCTATGTTATTGTTCTTGCCATGTCTAGCTTGCATTTTGTGTATTCTTGATGGGTGTATGCTTAGCTCTTCATGACTTGCTCTGTAGTGAGTGCATCGAGCTCGTAAACATGCCTACTTGATATCTGTTTTCATCATGTTCCAGTTTTCACTAAGTCTGAAAACTGTTTATGCTTTTGCTATGTTCACATGCTTGCAAATGTGTTTTCTGGTCCCTTTTGGCTCAAGGTCACTAAGGGACTTTTGTTAAGCTTTTTGAGTAGCTCCATGCCATGTTTTACTTTGCCATGTTCAGGTCCTGTAGCATATTGTTTTGTTGCTCCAAAGAATGCTATTTGATCTGAGATTCCAGACAAGTGTTAATTTCACTAAGTCTGAGATCTGTTTACCATATGCATTTTTGCCATGCTTGTTTGAACCTGTTAATGGATGAATTGGCCATAGCTCAGTGCTAGTCTTTTGTTAAGCATCATGAATGGATTCCTGCCATGTATTTTGTTTCCATGTTTAGGTGCTATAGCATGTTCATCTTGTTGCATTTAGATGGCTACTTGCTGTAAATCGCAGAACGTGGTCATATTTGAATCGCTTGCCATTTCCAAACCGTAACTCCGATTTCGGGGTTCTTTATATCGTTTTCAAGCGATTTCATCTCATCTTTCCAGTGGCACACTTGGATTTCCAAGTTGAGGCCAGGTTCAAGCTTTCCTTGTCAAATCATGCATATGCATCGCATACCGCATCCCGCATATCATACCATGTTCATGTGTTGGTTGTTTACTATGTTGTGTGCTTCTTTCCGGTGTTTGCTTCTTCGGGTTGGTTCCGGTAACGTCGTGCTTGTGAGGAACCGTTCGTCTACGTCCGTTTGTCTTCTTCATGGACTCGTTCTTCTTCCTTGCGGGATTTCAGGCAAGATGATCATACCCTCGAAATCACTTCTATCTTTGCTTGCTAGTTGCTCGCTCTTTTGCTATGCCTATGCTGCGATACCTACCACTTGCTTATCATGCCTCCTATATTGCTGAACCAAGCCTCTAACCCACCTTGTCCTAGCAAACTGTTGTTTGTCTATGTTATGGCTTTGCTCAGCCCCTCTTATAGCGTTGTTAGTTGCAGGTGAAGATTGGAGTTTGTTCCTAGTTGGAACATGGAGATGTTGTTCCTTGTTGGAACATGTTTACTTGTTGGGATATCACAATATATCTTATTTAATTAATGCATCTATATACTTGGTAAAGGGTGGAAGGCTCGGCCTTATGCCTGGTGTTTTGTTCCACTCTTGCCGCCCTAGTTTCCGTCATATCGGTGTTATGTTCCCGGATTTTGCGTTCCTTACGCGGTTGGGTTATAATGGGAACCCCTTGATAGTTCGCCTTGATTAAAGCTTTTCCAGCAATGCCCAACCTTGGTTTTACCATTCACCACCTAGCCCTTTTTTCCCTTGGGAGTCGCGCTCCTGAGGGTCATCATTATTTAACCCCCCGGGCCAGTTCTCCTCTGAGTGTTAGTCCACCTGTCAGCTGCCGGTGGCCACCAGGGGCAACTCTGGGCTGGCCTACCCGTACCTAAGACAATCTGAGTGTGCCCTGAGAAAGAGATATGTGCAGCTCCTATCGGGATTTGTCGGCACATTCGGGCGGTGTTGCTGGATTTGTTTTAACTTGTCGAAGTGTCTTGTAGAACCAGGATACCGAGTCTGATCGGAACGTCTCGGGAGGAGGTCTATTCCTTCGTTGACCGTGAGAGCTTGTTATGGGCTAAGTTGGGACTCCCCTGCAGGGATTGAACTTTCGAAAGCCGTGCCTGCGGTTATGGGCAGATGGGAATTTGTTAATGTCCGGTTGTAGAAAACCTGAAGTTGACCTTAATTAAAATACATCAACTGCGTGTGTAACCGTGATGGTCTCTTTCCGGCGGAGTCCGGGAAGTGAACACGGTGTTGGAGTTATGCTTGATGTAGGTTGTTTTAGGATCACTTCTTGATCATACTTTTATCGATCGTGATTTGCCTTCTCTTCTCGCTCTCATTTGCGTGTGTTAGCCACCATATATGCTAGTCGCTTGCTGCAGCTCCACCTCATACCTTTACCTTACCCATAAGCTTAAATAGTCTTGATCGCGAGGGTGCGAGATTGCTGAGTCCCCATGGCTCACAGATTACTATTAAACCAGATGCAGGTCCTGATGATTCCGCTCCAGGTGACGCGCTTGAGCTCAAGTGGGAGCTATAGTCGCGTCGAGGGTGTTACAAAAACCATCATTACCTGTGATCGTGGGAGGTGACGGTTGGCCTTCTCTTGCTATAAATGAGGAGGGGGCAGAGCCCCCGTCGCCCATCTCTCCCCCGCTTGCTTGTTTCTTCTTCCTTGCTCCGTCGCTTGCAGTGACACCCATGGCGCCATGAAGGAAGTTCTCTGCCGCTGAGAAGGGGAAGACCCCTCGCGAGGGACCCGGTTCCCGGGCGCCCAAGCGCGAACGCGGCCGTCCGCGCAAGCATGCCGCGACCCCTGCCGTGGCCCATTATCGAGATGGCACCGCATCATGCGGAGTGGGTCATCCCAGCCATGGCGGTCCAGTCATCGAGGGGAGGTGATGCGGAGCATCCCACGACCATCCCCATGGACGCCACCTCAACTATCCAAGCTCCAAGTGGACCCATGACAAGGGCTAGGGCACGTGCTATTCAATCTGAGGTGACATCACTCCTACTTGAGTTTCCCCCCTCTTCAAGTAAGACATGGCTACTGCCTAAGTCCGAGATACTATGTGTCATCAGGTACAACGCTCAAGACTCGGAGCCGAGGACTATAAAAGAAGAGACATGCGTCAACACTCTGGACAGCCCGGAACCTCCGGCCAGAGCCCGGAACTTCCGTCCTCCGGACCTTCCGGCCGGCCCGGAGCTTCCGGCTGCCGATGACTTCGACCAGCCCAGGCGTGCCAACTCTCGGGTTAGCCCGGACCCCGTCCCGGACCTTCCGGCGCCCGGAACCTCCGGCCTTCCCGGACCTTCCGAGTGGGAGGATTGCTCTCCACTCGGTGGGATTTTTTCAAACTTAGGCGAGTGCTCGACTGCCGTTAAGTCTCTTAGTGAGAGAACTTAGGCGAGTGCTCGACTGCAGCTAAGCCCCCGAGTGGGAGAGTTGCTCTCCACTCGGTAGGATTTTTTCAAACTTAGGCGAGTGCTCGACTGCCGTTAAGTCTCTTAGTGAGAGAACTTAGGCAAGTGCTCGACTGCAGCTAAGCCCCCGAGTGGGAGAGTTGCTCTCCACTCGGTAGGATTTTTTCAACTTAGGCGAGTGCTCGACTACCGTTAAGTCTCTTAGTGAGAGAACTTAGGCGAGTGCTCGACTGTAGCTAAGCCCCCGAGTGGGAGGGTTGCTCTCCACTCGGTAGGATTTTTTCGAACTTAGGCGGAACGGATTCGCGACTAAGCCCACCCACTGGGGGATTTGAAAAGCAAATAAGAACAACACAATCGAATGAGAGAACCGTAAGCTCTTGTCTTTGATAAACGAATTACAAAAGGTGTTGCTTATTACATTTTATTCGAGCGAGTGTTTAAGTATAAAAGGGGCGGAGCAGCTCCGCGTTCCAAGCCCGTGGCTCGTCTTTCTGATGCTCGATACTGTAAAGATGATATGCTCCGTTGTGGAGAAATTTGGTGACGATGAAGGGGCCTTCCCAAGTTGGAGCGAGCTTGTGTGATTTCTGCTGATCCACTCGAAGAACCAAGTCTCCTTCTTGAAAGGTCCGATCCCTCACATTCCTGGCGTGAAATCGACGCAAATCTTGCTGATAAATGGTCGAGTGGATCAAGGCCGTCTCTCTTTCCTCCTCTAAGAGATCGACTGAATCTTGTCGGGCCTGCTCTGCTTCCGCTTCGGAGAAGAGTTCAACTCAGGGTGCATTGTGGAGCAAGTCACTTGGCAGAACAGCTTCGGCTCCATAGACTAGGAAGAAAGGAGTTCTCCCAGTCGACCGATTAGGAGTTGTCCTTAAACCTCACAGAACTGACGGAAGTTCATCAACCCAAGCACCTGCTGCGTGTTTGAGATCACGCATCAGTCGGGGTTTCAGTCCTTTGAGAATTAGGCCATTGGCTCTTTCTGCTTGTCCGTTCGACTGCGGGTGAGCGACAGAAGCATAGTCGACTCGAGTGCCCTGAGAGGCGCAGAAAGCTCTGAACTCATCGGAATCAAAGTTCGATCCGTTGTCCGTGATGATGTTGTGTGGGACTTGAAGGAAATATGCCCTAGAGGCAATAATAAAGTTATTATTTATTTCCTTATAACATGATAAATGTTTATTATTCATGCTAGAATTGTATTAACCGGAAACATAATACATGTGTGAATACATAGACAAACAGAGTGTCACTAGTATGCCTCTACTTGACCACCTCGTTAATCAAAGATGGTTATGTTTCCTAACCATGAACAAAGAGTTGTTGTTTGATTAACGAGGTCACATCATTAGTTGAATGATCTGATTGACATGACCCATTCCATTAGCTTAGCACCCGATCGTTTAGTATGTTGCTATTGCTTTCTTCATGACTTATACATGTTCCTATGACTATGAGATTATGCAACTCCCGTTTACCGGAGGAACACTTTGGGTACTACCAAACGTCACAACGTAACTGGGTGATTATAAAGGAGTACTACAGGTGTCTCCAATGGTAGATGTTGGGTTGGCGTATTTCGAGATTAGAATTTGTCACTCCGATTGTCGGAGAGGTATCTCTGGGCCCTCTCGGTAATACACATCACATAAGCCTTGCAAGCATTATAACTAAGATGTTAGTTGTGAGATGATGTATTACGGAACGAGTAAAGAGACTTGCCAGTAACGAGATTGAACTAGGTATTGGATACCGACGATCGAATCTCGGGCAAGTAACATACCGATGACAAAGGGAACAACGTATGTTGTTATGCGGTCTGACCGATAAAGATCTTCGTAGAATATGTAGGAGCCAATATGGGCATCCAGGTCCCGCTATTGGTTATTGACCGGAGACATGTCTCGGTCATGTCTACATTGTTCTCGAACCGTAGGGTCCACACGCTTAACGTTACGATGACAGTTATTATGAGTTTATGCATTTTGATGTACCGAAGGTTGTTCAGAGTCCCGGATGTGATCACGAACATGACGAGGAGTCTCGAAATGGTCGAGACATAAAGATTGATATATTGGAAGCCTATGTTTGGACATCGGAAGTGTTCCGGGTGAAATCGGGATTTTACCGGAATACCGGGAGGGTTACCGGAACCCCCCGGGAGCCAAATGGGCCTACATGGGCCTTAGTGGAAAGGTGAATGGGGCTGCCATGGAGGGTTGCGCGCCTCCCCCCTCCCCTAGTCCTATTAGGACTAGGAGAGGTGGCCGGCCACCTCTCTCTCTCTCTCTTTCCCCCTTGGAGTCCTAGTTGGAATAGGATTGGAGGGGGGAGTCCTACTCCCGGTAGGAGTAGGACTCCTCCTGCGCCTCCCTCCTTGGCCGGCCAGCCCCTCCCCCTGTATCCTTTATATACGGGGGCAGGGGGCACCTCTAGACACACAAGTTGATCCTTGAGATCGTTCCTTAGCCGTGTGCGGTGCCCCCTGCCACCAAATTCCACCTCGATCATACCGTTGTAGTGCTTAGGCGAAGCCCTGCGTCGGTAGTACATCAAGATCGTCACCACGCCGTCGTGCTGACGGAACTCCTCCCTGAAGCTTTGCTGGATCGGAGCCCGGGGATCGTCATCGAGCTGAACGTGTGCTAAGAACTCGGAGGTGCCGGAGTAACGGTGCTTGGATCGGTCGGATCGGGAAGAACACGTACGACTACTTCCTCTACGTTGTGTCAACGCTTCCGTTGCGATCTACAAGGGTACGTAGATCAGACTCTCTCCCTCGTTGCTATGCATCACCATGATCTTGCGTGTGCGTAGGAAATTTTTTGAAATTACTACGCTCCCCAACAGTGGCATCCGAGCCTAGGTTTTATGGTTTGATGTTATTTGCACGAGTAGAACACAAGTGAGTTGTGGGCGATACAAGTCATACTGCCTACCAGCATGTCATACTTTGGTTCGGCGGTATTGTTGGACGAGACGACCCGGACCAACCTTACGCGTACGCTTACGCGAGATCGGTTCCCTCGACGTGCTTTGCACATAGATGGCTTGCGGGCGACTGTCTCTCCAACTTTAGCTGAACCGAGTATGGCTACGCCCGGTCCTTGAGAAGGTTAAAACGGAGTCTATTTGACAAACTATCGTTGTGGTTTTGATGCGTAGGTGAGATGGGTTCTTGCTTAAGCCCGTAGCAGCCACGTAAAACTTGCAACAACAAAGTAGAGGACGTCTAACTTGTTTTTGTAGGGCATGTTGTGGTGTGATATGGTCAAGGCATGATGCTGATTTTATTGTATGAGATGATCATGTTTTGTAACCAAGTTATCGGCAACTGGCAGGAGCCATATGGTTGTCGCTTTATTGTATGCAATGCAATCGCGATGTAATGCTTTACTTTATTGCTAAGCGGTAGTGATAGTCGTGGAAGCATAAGATTGGCGAGACGACAACGATGCTACGATGGAGATCAAGGTGTCGCGCCGGTGACGATGGTGATCATGACGGTGCTTCGGAGATGGAGATCACAAGCACAAGATGATGATGGCCATATCATATCACTTATATTGATTGCATGTGATGTTTATCTTTTTTGCATCTTATCTTGCTTTGATTGACGGTAGCATTATAAGATGATCTCTCACTAAATTATCAAGAAGTGTTCTCCCTGAGTATGCACCGTTGCGAAAGTTCTTCGTGCTGAGACACCACGTGATGATCGGGTGTGATAGGCTCTACGTTCAAATACAACGGGTGCAAAACAGTTGCACACGCGGAATACTCAGGTTATACTTGACGAGCCAAGCATATACAGATATGGCCTCGGAACATGGAGACCGAAAGGTCGAGCGTGAATCATATAGTAGATATGATCAACATAATGATGTTCACCGATGAAACTACTCCATCTCATGTGATGATCGGACATGGTTTAGTTGATTTGGATCACGTGATCACTTAGAGGATTAGAGGGATGTCTATCTAAGTCGGAGTTCTTAAGTAGTATGATTAATTGAACTTAAATTTATCATGAACTTAGTACCTGATAGTATCTTGCTTGTTTATGTTGATTGTAGATAGATGGCTCGTGCTGTTGTTCCGTTGAATTTTAATGCGTTCCTTGAGAAAGCAAAGTTGAAAGATGATGGTAGCAATTACACGGACTGGGTCCGTAACTTGAGGATTATCCTCATTGCTGCACAGAAGAATTACGTCCTGGAAGCACCGCTGGGTGCCAGGCCTGCTGCTGGAGCAACACCAGATGTTATGAACGTCTGGCAGAGCAAAGCTGATGACTACTCGATAGTTCAGTGTGCCATGCTTTACGGCTTAGAATCAGGACTTCAACGACGTTTTGAACGTCATGGAGCATATGAGATGTTCCAGGAGTTGAAGTTAATATTTCAAGCAAATGCCCGGATTGAGAGATATGAAGTCTCCAATAAGTTCTATAGCTGCAAGATGGAGGAGAACAGTTCTGTCAGTGAGCATATACTCAAAATGTCTGGGTATAACAATCACTTGATTCAGATGGGAGTTAATCTTCCAGATGATTGCGTCATTGACAGAATTCTCCAATCACTACCACCAAGCTACAAGAGCTTCGTGATGAACTATAATATGCAAGGGATGAACAAGACTATTCCCGAGCTCTTTGCAATGCTGAAAGCTGCGGAGGTAGAAATCAAGGAGCATCAAGTGTTGATGGTTAACAAAACTACTAGTTTCAAGAAAAAGGGCAAAGGGAAGAAGAAGGGGAACTTCAAGAAGAACGGCAAGCAAGTTGCTGCTCAGGAGAAGAAACCCAAGTCTGGACCTAAGCCTGAAACTGAGGGCTTCTACTGCAAGCAGACTGGTCACTGGAAGCGGAACTGCCCCAAGTATTTGGCGGATAAGAAGGATGGCAAGGTGAACAAAGGTATATGTGATATACATGTTATTGATGTGTACCTTACTAATGCACGCAGTAGCACCTGGGTATTTGATACTGGTTCTGTTGCTAATATTTGCAACTCGAAACAGGGACTACGGATTAAGCGAAGATTAGCTAAGGACGAGGTGACGATGCGCGTGGGAAACGGTTCCAAAGTCGATGTGATCGCGGTCGGCACGCTACCTCTACATCTACCTTCGGGATTAATATTAGACCTAAATAATTGTTATTTGGTGCCAGCGTTGAGCATGAACATTATATCTGGATCTTGTTTAATGCGAGACGGTTATTCATTTAAATCGGAGAATAATGGTTGTTCTATTTATATGAGTAATATCTTTTATGGTCATGCACCCTTGAAGAGTGGTCTATTCTTGTTAAATCTCGATAGTAGTGATACACATATTCATAATGTAGAAGCCAAAAGATGCAGAGTTGATAATGATAGTGCAACTTATTTGTGGCACTGCCGTTTAGGTCATATCGGTATAAAGCGCATGAAGAAACTCCATACTGATGGACTTTTGGAACCACTTGATTATGAATCACTTGGTACTTGCGAACCGTGCCTCATGGGCAAGATGACTAAAACACCGTTCTCCGGTACTATGGAGATAGCAACAGATTTATTGGAAATCATACATACCGATGTATGTGGTCCGATGAATATTGAGGCTCGTGGCGGATATCGTTATTTTCTCACCTTCACAGATGATTTAAGCAGATATGGTTATATCTACTTGATGAAACACAAGTCTGAAACATTTGAAAAGTTCAAGGAATTTCAGAGTGAAGTTGAAAATCATCGTAACAAGAAAATAAAGTTTCTACGATCTGATCGTGGAGGAGAATATTTGAGTTACGAGTTTGGTATACATTTGAAAAATTGTGGAATAGTTTCGCAACTCACGCCACCCGGAACACCACAGCGTAATGGTGTGTCCGAACGTCGTAATCGTACTTTACTAGATATGGTACGATCTATGATGTCTCTTACTGATTTACCGCTATCGTTTTGGGGATACGCTTTAGAGACGGCCGCATTCACGTTAAATAGGGCACCATCAAAATCCGTTGAGACGCCGCCTTATGAACTGTGGTTTGGCAAGAAACCAAAGTTGTCGTTTCTTAAAGTTTGGGGTTGCGATGCTTATGTGAAAAAGCTTCAACCTGATAAGCTCGAACCCAAATCGGAGAAATGTGTCTTCATAGGATATCCAAAGGAAACTATTGGATACACCTTCTATCACAGATCCGAAGGCAAGACTTTTGTTGCTAAATTCAGAAACTTTCTTGAGAAGGAGTTTCTCTCGAAAGAAGTGAGTGGGAGGAAAGTAGAACTTGACGAGGTAACTGTACCCGCTCCCTTATTAGAAAGTAAGTACATCACAGAAAACTGTTTCTGCGACACCTACACCAATACGTGAGGAAGTTGATGATAATGATCATGAAACTTCAGAACAAGATACTACTGAACCTCGTAGATCAACCAGAGCAAGATCCGCGCCAGAGTGGTACGGTAATCCAGTTCTGGAAGTCATGCTACTAGATCATGATGAACCTACGAACTATGAAGAAGCGATGGTGAGCCCAGATTCCGCAAAGTGGCTTGAGGCCATGAAATCTGAGATGGGATCCATGTATGAGAACAAAGTATGGACTTTGGTTGACTTGCCCGATGATCGGCAAGCAATTGAGAATAAATGGATCTTCAAGAAAAAAATTGACGCTGACGGTAATGTTACTGTCTATAAAGCTCGACTTGTTGCAAAAGGTTTTCGACAAGTTCAAGGGGTTGACTACGATGAGACATTCTCACCCGTAGCGATGCTTAAGTCTGTCAGAATCATGTTAGCAATTGCCACATTTTATGATTATGAAATTTGGCAGATGGATGTCAAAACTGCATTCCTGAATGGATTTCTGGAAGAAGAGTGGTACATGATGCAACCGGAAGGTTTTGTCGATCCAAAGGGAGCTAACAAAGTGTCCAAACTCCAGCGATCCATTTATGGACTGGTGCAAGCATCTCGGAGTTGGAATAAACGCTTTGATAGTGTGATCAAAGCATTTGGCTTTATACAGACTTTTGGAGAAGCTTGTATTTACAAGAAAGTGAGTGGGAGCTCTGTAGCATTTCTGATATTATTTGTGGATGACATATTGCTGATTGGAAATGGTATAGAATTTCTGGATAGCATAAAGGGATACTTGAATAAGAGTTTTTCAATGAAAGACCTCGGTGAAGCTGAAGGAAATATGCCCTAGAGGCAATAATAAAGTTATTATTTATTTCCTTATGTCATGATAAATGTTTATTATTCATGCTAGAATTGTATTAACCGGAAACATAATACATGTGTGAATACATAGACCAACAGAGTGTCACTAGTATGCCTCTACTAGACTAGCTCGTTAATCAAAGATGGTTATGTTTCCTAACCATGAACAAAGAGTTGTTATTTGATTAACGAGGTCACATCATTAGTTGAATGATCTGATTGACATGACCCATTCCATTAGCTTAGCACCCGATCGTTTAGTATGTTACTATTGCTTTCTTCATGACTTATACATGTTCCTATAACTATGAGATTATGCAACTCCCGTTTACCGGAGGAACACTTTGGGTACTACCAAACGTCACAACGTAACTGGGTGATTATAAAGGAGTACTACAGGTGTCTCCAATGGTAGATGTTGGGTTGGCGTATTTCGAGATTAGGTTTTGTCACTCTGATTGTCAGAGAGGTATCTCTGGGCCCTCTCGGTAATACACATCACATGAGCCTTGCAAGCATAATAACTAAGATGTTAGTTATGAGATGATGTGTTACGAAACGAGTAAAGAGACTTGCCTGTAACGAGATTGAACTAGGTATTGGATACCGACGATCGAATCTCGGGCAAGTAACATACCGATGACAAAGGGAACAACGTATGTTGTTATGCGGTCTGACCGATAAAGATCTTCGTAGAATATGTAGGAGCCAATATGGGCATCCAGGTCCCGCTATTGGTTATTGACCGGAGACATGTCTCGGTCATGTCTACATTGTTCTCGAACCGTAGGGTCCGCACGCTTAACGTTACGATGATAGTTATTATGAGTTTATGCATTTTGATGTACCGAAGGTTGTTCGGAGTCCCGGATGAGATCATGGACATGACGAGGAGTCTCGAAATGGTCGAGACGTAAAGATTGATATATTGGAATCCTATGTTTGGGCACCGGAAGCGTTCCGGGTGAAATCGGGATTTTTCCGGATTACCGGGAGGGTTACCGGAACCCCCCGGGAGGTAAATGGGCCTATTGGGCCTTAGTGGAAAAGAGAGAAGAGGCAGCCCACACCTGGCCGGCGCCCCCCACCTTTCCCAAGTCCTAATAGGACTAGGAGAGGTGGGCCGGCCCCCTCTTTCTCCTTCTTCCCCAAGAATCCTAGTTGGAATAGGATTGGGGGAAAGGAGTCCTACTCCCGGTGGGAGTAGGACTCCTCCCTGCGCCTCCCACCTGGCCGGCCGAACCCCCTGCCCCTGGCCTTTATATACGGGGGCAGGGGGCACCCCAAGACACACAAGTTAATCGCTCCTTAACCGTGTGCGGTGCCCCCTGCCACCAAATTCCACCTCGATCATACCGTTACAGTGCTTAGGCGAAGCCCTGCGTCGGTAGTACATCAAGATCGTCACCACGCCGTCGTGCTGACGGAACTCTTCCTCGACGCTTTGCTGGATCGGAGCCCGAGGAACGTCATCGAGCTGAACGTGTGCTAAGAACTCGGAGGTGCCGGAATAACGGTGCTTGGATCGGTCGGATCGGGAAGAAGACGTACGACTACTTCCTCTACGTTGTGTGATCGCTTCCGCAGTCGGTCTACGTTGGTACGTAGACAACACTCTCCCCTCTCGTTGCTGTGCATCACCATGATCTTGCGTGTGCGTAGGAAAATTTTTGAAATTACTGCGTTCCCCAACAGTGGCATCCGAGCCTAGGTTTTTATGGTTTGATGTTATATGCACGAGTAGAACACAAGTGAGTTGTGGGCGATACAAGTCATACTGCCTACCAGCATGTCATACTTTGGTTCGGCGGTATTGTTGGACGAGACGATCCGGACCAACCTTACGCGTACTCTTACGCGAGACCGGTTCCCTCGACGTGCTACGCACACAGATGGCTAGCGGAAGACTGTCTCTCCAACTTTAGTTGAACCAAGTGTGACTACGCCCGGTCCTTGAGAAGGTTAAAACGGAGTCTATTTGACGAACTATCGTTGTGGTTTTGATGCGTAGGTGAGATGAGTTCTTACTTAAGCCCGTAGCAGCCACGTAAAACTTGCAACAACAAAGTAGAGGACGTCTAACTTGTTTTTGCAGGGCATGTTGTGATGTGATATGGTCAAAGCATGATGCTGATTTTATTGTATGAGATGATCATGTTTTGTAACCAAGTTATCGGCAACTGGCAGGAGCCATATGGTTGTCGCTTTATTGTATGCAATGCAATCGCGATGTAATGCTTTATTTTATTACTAAGCGGTAGTGATAGTCGTGGAAGCATAAGATTGGCGAGACGACAACGATGCTACGATGGAGATCAAGGTGTCGCGCCGGTGATGATGGTGATCATGACGATGCTTCGGAGATGGAGATCACAAAGCACAAGATGATGATGGCCATATCATATCACTTATATTGATTGCATGTGATGTTTATCCTTTTATGCATCTTATCTTGCTTTGATTGACGGTAGCATTATAAGATGATCTCTCACTAAATTATCAAGGAGTGTTCTCCCTGAGTATGCACCGTTGCAAAAGTTCTTCGTGCTGAGACACCACGTGATGATCGGGTGTGATAGGCTCTACGTTCAAATACAACGGGTGCAAAACAGTTGCACACGCAGAATACTCAGGTTATACTTGACGAGCCAAGCATATACAGATATGGCCTCGGAACACGGAGACCGAAAGGTCGAGCGTGAATCATATAGTAGATATGATCAACATATTGATGTTCACCATTGAAAACTACTCCATCTCACGTGATGATCGGTTATGGTTTGGTTGATTTGGATCACGTAATCACTTAGAGGATTAGAGGGATGTCTATCTAAGTGGGAGTTCTTAAGTAAATTAACTGAACTTAAAAATTATCATGAACTTAGTACCTGATAGTATCTTGCTTGTTTATGTTGATTGTAGATAGATGGCTCGTGCTGTTGTTCCGTTGAATTTTAATGCGTTCGTTGAGAAAGCTAAGTTGAAAGATGATGGTAGCAATTACACGGACTGGGTCCGTAACCTGAGGATTATCCTCATTGCTGCATAGAAGAATTACGTCCTGGAAGCACCGCTAAGTGCCAGGCCTGCTGCAAGAGCAACACCAGAAGTTATGAACGTCTGGCAGAGCAAAGCTGATGACTACTCAATAGTTCAGTGTGCCATGCTTTACGGCTTAGAACCGGGACTTCAACGACGTTTTGAACGTCATGGAGCATATGAGATGTTCCAGGAGTTGAAGTTAATATTTCAAGCAAATGCCCGGATTGAGAGATATGAAGTCTCCAATAAGTTCTATAGCTGCAAGATGGAGGAGAACAGTTCTGTCAGTGAGCATATACTCAAAATGTCTGGGTATAATAATCACTTGATTCAATTGGGAGTTACACTTCCAGATGATTGCGTCATTGACAGAATTCTCCAATCACTGCCACCAAGCTACAAGAGCTTTGTGATGAACTATAATATGCAAGGGATGAACAAGACTATTCCCGAGCTCTTCGCTATGCTGAAAGCTGCGGAGGTAGAAATCAAGAAGGAGCATCAAGTGTTGATGGTTAACAAAACCACTAGTTTCAAGAAAAAGGGCAAAGGGAAGAAGAAAGGGAACTTCAAGAAGAACGGCAAGCAAGTTGCTGCTCAAGAGAAGAAACCCAAGTCTGGACCTAAGCCTGAAACTGAGTGCTTCTACTGCAAGCAGACTGGTCACTGGAAGCGGAACTGCCCCAAGTATTTGGCGGATAAGAAGGATGGCAAGGTGAACAAAGGTATATGTGATATACATGTTATTGTTGTGTACCTTACTAATGCTCGCAGTAGCACCTGGGTATTTGATACTGGTTCTGTTGCTAATATTTGCAACTCGAAACAGGGACTACAGAATAAGCGGACACTAGCAAAGGACGAGGTGACGATGCGCGTGGGAAACGGTTCCAAAGTCGATGTGATCGCGGTCGGCACGCTACCTCTACATCTACCTTCGGGATTAATATTAGACCTAAATAATTGTTATTTGGTGCCAGCGTTAAGCATGAACATTATATCTGGATCTTGTTTGATGCGAGACGGTTATTCATTTAAATCAGAGAATAATGGTTGTTCTATTTATATGAGTAATATCTTTTATGGTCATGCACCCTTGAAAAGTGGTCTATTCTTATTGAATCTCGATAGTAGTAATACACATATTCATAATGTTGAAGCCAAAAGATGCAGAGTTGATAATGATAGTGCAACTTATTTGTGGCACTGCCGTTTAGGTCATATCGGTGTAAAGCGCATGAAGAAACTCCATGCTGATGGGCTTTTGGAACCACTTGATTATGAATCACTTGGTACTTGCGAACCGTGCCTCATGGGCAAGATGACTAAAACACCGTTCTCCGGTACTATGGAGAGAGCAACAGATTTATTGGAAATCATACATACCGATGTATGTGGTCCGATGAATATTGAGGCTCGTGGCGGATATCGTTATTTTCTCACCTTCACAGATGATTTAAGCAGATATGGGTATATCTACTTAATGAAACATAAGTCTGAAACATTTGAAAAGTTCAAGGAATTTCAGAGTGAAGTTGAAAATCATCGTAACAAGAAAATAAAGTTTCTACGATCTGATCGTGGAGGAGAATATTTGAGTTACGAGTTTTGTGTAATTTGAAAAATTGTGGAATAGTTTCGCAACTCACGCCACCCGGAACACCACAACGTAATGGTGTGTCCGAACGTCGTAATCGTACTTTACTAGATATGGTGCGATCTATGATGTCTCTTACTGATTTACCGCTATCATTTTGGGGTTATGCTTTAGAGACGGCCGCATTCACGTTAAATAGGGCACCATCTAAATCCGTTGAGACGACGCCTTATGAACTATGGTTTGGCAAGAAACCAAAGTTGTCGTTTCTTAAAATTTGGGGCTGCGATGCTTATGTGAAAAAGCTTCAACCTGATAAGCTCGAACCCAAATCGGAGAAGTGTGTCTTCATAGGATATCCAAAGGAAACTATTGGATACACCTTCTATCACAGATCCGAAGGCAAAACTTTTGTTGCTAAATTCGGAAACTTTCTTGAGAAGGAGTTTCTCTCGAAAGAAGTGAGTGGGAGGAAAGTAGAACTTGACGAGGTAACAGTACCTACTCCGTTATTGGGAAATAGTACATCACAGAAAACTGTTTCTGTGAGACCTACACCAATAAGAGAGGAAGTTAATGATGATGATCATGAAACTTTAGATCAAGATACTACTGTACCTCGTAGATCAACCAGAGTAAGATCCGCACCAGAGTGGTACGGTAATCCTGTTCTGGAAGTCATGCTACTAGATCATGATGAACCTACGAATTATGAAGAAGCGATGGTGAGCCCAGATTCCGCAAAGTGGCTTGAAGCCATGAAATCTGAGATGGGATCCATGTATGAGAACAAAGTATGGACTTTGGTTGACTTGCCCGATGATCGGCAAGCAATTGAGAATAAATGGATCTTTAAGAAAAAGACTGACGCTGATGGTAATGTTACTGTCTACAAAGCTCGACTTGTCGCAAAAGGTTTTCGACAAGTTCAAGGAGTTGACTACGATGAGACTTTCTCACCCGTAGCGATGCTTAAGTCTGTCAGAATCATGTTAGCAATTGTCGCATTTTATGATTATGAAATTTGGCAAATGGATGTAAAAACTGCATTCCTGAATGGATTTCTGGAAGAAGAGTTGTATATGATGCAACCAGAAGGTTTTGTCGATCCAAAGGGAGCTAACAAAGTGTGCAAACTCCAGCGATCCATCTATGGACTGGTGCAAGCATCTCGGAGTTGGAATAAACGCTTTGATAGTGTGATCAAAGCATTCGGGTTTATACAGACTTTTGGAGAAGCCTGTATTTACAAGAAAGTGAGTGGGAGCTCTGTAGCATTTCTGATATTATATGTGGATGACATATTACTCATCGGAAATGATATAGAATTTCTGGATAGCATAAAGGGATACTTGAATAAAAGTTTTTCGATGAAAGACCTCGGGGAAGCTGCTTACTTATTAGGCATAAAGATCTATAGAGATAGATCAAAACGCTTAATTGGACTTTCACAAAGCACATACCTTGACAAGATTTTGAAGAAGTTCAAAATGGATCAAGCAAAGAAAGGGTTCTTGCCTGTATTGCAAGGTGTGAAGTTGAGTCAGACTCAATGCCCGACCACTGCAGAAGATAGAGAGAAAATGAAAGATGTTCCCTATGCTTCAGCCATAGGCTCTATCATGTATGCAATGCTGTGTACCAGACCTGATGTGTGCCTTGCTATAAGTTTAGCAGGGAGGTACCAAAGTAATCCAGGGGTGGATCACTGGACAGCGGTCAAGAACATCCTAAAATACCTGAAAAGGACTAAGGATATGTTTCTCGTATATGGAGGTGACAAAGAGCTCACCGTAAGAGGTTACGTTGATGCAAGCTTTGACACTGATCCGGACGATTCTAAATCGCAAACCGGATACGTGTTTACTTTAAACGGTGGAGCTGTCAGTTGGTGCAGTTCTAAACAAAGCGTCGTAGCGGGATCTACATGTGAAGCGGAGTACATAGCTGCTTCGGAAGCAGCGAACGAAGGAGTCTGGATGAAGGAGTTCATATCCGATCTAGGTGTCATACCTAGTGCATCGGGTCCAATGAAAATCTTCTGTGACAATACTGGTGCAATTGCCTTGGCAAAGGAATCCAGATTTCACAAAAGAACCAAACACATCAAGAGACGCTTCAACTCCATCCGGGATTTAGTCCAGGTGGGAGACATAGAGATTTGCAAGATACATACGGATCGGAATGTTGCAGACCCGTTGACTAAGCCTCTTCCACGAGCAAAACATGATCAGCACCAAGACTCCATGGGTGTAAGAATCATTACTGTGTGATCTAGATTATTGACTCTAGTGCAAGTGGGAGACTGAAGGAAATATGCCCTAGAGGCAATAATAAAGTTATTATTTATTTCCTTATGTCATGATAAATGTTTATTATTCATGCTAGAATTGTATTAACCGGAAACATAATACATGTGTGAATACATAGACCAACAGAGTGTCACTAGTATGCCTCTACTAGACTAGCTCGTTAATCAAAGATGGTTATGTTTCCTAACCATGAACAAAGAGTTGTTATTTGATTAACGAGGTCACATCATTAGTTGAATGATCTGATTGACATGACCCATTCCATTAGCTTAGCACCCGATCGTTTAGTATGTTGCTATTGCTTTCTTCATGACTTATACATGTTCCTATAACTATGAGATTATGCAACTCCCGTTTACCGGAGGAACACTTTGGGTACTACCAAACGTCACAACGTAACTGGGTGATTATAAAGGAGTACTACAGGTGTCTCCAATGGTAGATGTTGGGTTGGCGTATTTCGAGATTAGGTTTTGTCACTCTGATTGTCAGAGAGGTATCTCTGGGCCCTCTCGGTAATACACATCACATAAGCCTTGCAAGCATAATAACTAAGATGTTAGTTATGAGATGATGTGTTACGGAACGAGTAAAGAGACTTGCCTGTAACGAGATTGAACAAGGTATTGGATACCGACGATCGAATCTCGGGCAAGTAACATACCGATGACAAAGGGAACAACGTATGTTGTTATGCGGTCTGACCGATAAAGATCTTCGTAGAATATGTAGGAGCCAATATGGGCATCCAGGTCCCGCTATTGGTTATTGACCGGAGACATGTCTCGGTCATGTCTACATTGTTCTCGAACCGTAGGGTCCGCACGCTTAACGTTACGATGACAGTTATTATGAGTTTATGCATTTTGATGTACCGAAGGTTGTTCGGAGTCCCGGATGAGATCACGGACATGACGAGGAGTCTCGAAATGGTCGAGACGTAAAGATTGATATATTGGAAGCCTATGTTTGGGCACCGGAAGCGTTCCGGGTGAAATCGGGATTTTTCCGGATTACCGGGAGGGTTACCGGAACCCCCCGGGAGGTAAATGGGCCTATTGGGCCTTAGTGAAAAAGAGAGAAGAGGCAGCCCACACCTGGCCGGCGCCCCCCACCTTTCCCAAGTCCTAATAGGACTAGGAGAGGTGGGCCGGCCCCCTCTTTCTCCTTCTTCCCCAAGAATCCTAGTTGGAATAGGATTGGGGGAAAGGAGTCCTACTCCCGGTGGGAGTAGGACTCCTCCCTGCGCCTCCCACCTGGCCGGCCGAACCCCCTGCCCCTGGCCTTTATATACGGGGGCAGGGGGCACCCCAAGACACACAAGTTAATCGCTCCTTAACCGTGTGCGGTGCCCCCTGCCACCAAATTCCACCTCGATCATACCGTTACAGTGCTTAGGCGAAGCCCTGCGTCGGTAGTACATCAAGATCGTCACCACGCCGTCGTGCTGACGGAACTCTTCCTCGACGCTTTGCTGGATCGGAGCCCGAGGAACGTCATCGAGCTGAACGTGTGCTAAGAACTCGGAGGTGCCGGAGTAACGGTGCTTGGATCGGTCGGATCGGGAAGAAGACGTACGACTACTTCCTCTACGTTGTGTGATCGCTTCCGCAGTCGGTCTGCGTTGGTACGTAGACAACACTCTCCCCTCTCGTTGCTGTGCATCACCATGATCTTGCGTGTGCGTAGGAAAATTTTTGAAATTACTGCGTTCCCCAACAGAAGCTGCTTACATATTAGGCATTAAGATCTATAGAGATAGATCAAGACGCTTAATTGGACTTTCACAAAGCACATACCTTGACAAGATTTTGAAGAAGTTCAAAATGGATCAAGCAAAGAAAGGGTTCTTGCCTGTGTTACAAGGTGTGAAGTTGAGTCAGACTCAATGCCCGACCACTGCAGAAGATAGAGAGAAAATGAAAGATGTTCCCTATGCTTCAGCCATAGGCTCTATCATGTATGCAATGCTGTGTACCAGACCTGATGTGCCTTGCTATAAGTTTAGCAGGGAGGTACCAAAGTAATCCAGGAGTGGATCACTGGACAGCGGTCAAGAACATCCTGAAATACCTGAAAAGGACTAAGGATATGTTTCTCGTATATGGAGGTGACAAAGAGCTCACCGTAAGAGGTTACGTTGATGCAAGCTTTGACACTGATCCGGACGATTCTAAATCGCAAACCGGATACGTGTTTACTTTAAACGGTGGAGCTGTCAGTTGGTGCAGTTCTAAACAAAGCGTCGTAGCGGGATCTACATGTGAAGCGGAGTACATAGCTGCTTCGGAAGCAGCGAACGAAGGAGTCTGGATGAAGGAGTTCATATCCGATCTAGGTGTCATACCTAGTGCATCGGGTCCAATGAAAATCTTTTGTGACAATACTGGTGCAATTGCTTTGGCAAAGGAATCCAGATTTCACAAAAGGACCAAACACATCGAGAGACGCTTCAATTCCATCCGGGATCTAGTCCAGGTGGGAGACATAGAGATTTGCAATATACATACGGATCTGAATGTTGCAGACCCGTTGACCAAGCCTCTTCCACGAGCAAAACATGATCAGCACCAAGGCTCCATGGGTGTTAGAATCATTACTGTGTAATCTAGATTATTGACTCTAGTGCAAGTGGGAGACTGAAGGAAATATGCCCTAGAGGCAATAATAAAGTTATTATTTATTTCCTTATATCATGATAAATGTTTATTATTCATGCTAGAATTGTATTAACCGGAAACATAATACATGTGTGAATACATAGACAAACAGAGTGTCACTAGTATGCCTCTACTTGACTAGCTCGTTAATCAAAGATGGTTATGTTTCCTAACCATGAACAAAGAGTTGTTGTTTGATTAACGAGGTCACATCATTAGTTGAATGATCTGATTGACATGGCCCATTCCATTAGCTTAGCACCCGATCATTTAGTATGTTGCTATTGCTTTCTTCACGACTTATACATGTTCCTATGACTATGAGATTATGCAACTCCCGTTTACCGGAGGAACACTTTGGGTACTACCAAACATCACAACGTAACTGGGTGATTATAAAGGAGTACTACAGGTGTCTCCAATGGTAGATGTTGGGTTGGCGTATTTCGAGATTAGAATTTGTCACTCCGATTGTCGGAGAGGTATCTCTGGGCCCTCTCGGTAATACACATCACATAAGCCTTGCAAGCATTATAACTAACATGTTAGTTGTGAGATGATGTATTACGGAACGAGTAAAGAGACTTGCCAGTAATGAGATTGAACTAGGTATTGGATACCGACGATCGAATCTCGGGCAAGTAACATACCGATGACAAAGGGAACAACGTATGTTGTTATGCGGTCTGACCGATAAAGATCTTCGTAGAATATGTAGGAGCCAATATGGGCATCCAGGTCCCGCTATTGGTTATTGACCGGAGACGTGTCTCGGTCATGTCTACATTGTTCTCGAACCGTAGGGTCCGCACGCTTAACGTTACGATGACAGTTATTATGAGTTTATGCATTTTGATGTACCGAAGGTTGTTTGGAGTCCCGGATGTGATCACGGACATGACGAGGAGTCTCGAAATGGTCGAGACATAAAGATTGATATATTGGAAGCCTATGTTTGGACATCGGAAGTGTTCCGGGTGAAATCAGGATTTTATCGGAATACCGGGAGGGTTACCGGAACCCCCCGGGAGCCAAATGGGCCTACATGGGCCTTAGTGGAAAGGTGAAAGGGGCTGCCATGGAGGGCTGCGTGCCTCCCCCCTCCCCTAGTCCTATTAGGACTAGGAGAGGTGGCCGGCCACCTCTCTCTCTCTCTCTCTTTCCCCCTTGGAGTCCTAGTTGGAATAGGATTGGAGGGGGGAGTCCTACTCCCGGTAGGAGTAGGACTCCTCCTGCGCCTCCCTCCTTGGCCGGCCAGCCCCTCCCCTTGTATCCTTTATATACGGGGGCAGGGGGCACCTCTAGACACACAAGTTGATCCTTGAGATCATTCCTTAGCCGTGTGCGGTGCCCCCTGCCACCAAATTCCACCTCGATCATACCGTTGTAGTGCTTAGGCGAAGCCCTGCGTCGGTAGTACATCAAGATCGTCACCACACCGTCGTGCTGACGGAACTCCTCCCTGAAGCTTTGCTGGATGGGAGCCCGGGGATCGTCATCGAGCTGAACGTGTGCTAAGAACTCGGAGGTGCCGGAGTAACGGTGCTTGGATCGGTCGGATCGGGAAGAACACGTACGACTACTTCCTCTACGTTGTGTCAACGCTTCCGTTGCGATCTACAAGGGTACGTAGATCAGACTCTCCCCCTCGTTGCTATGCATCACCATGATCTTGCGTGTGCGTAGGATTTTTTTTTTGAAATTACTACGTTCCCCAACAGGACTCCATATCTGAATGTCAATTCTCTGATAAAACTGACAACGGTGCTAGCATCAAGGTTCTTGATAGGTTTAGCTTCGATCCATTTGGTAAACTTGTCGACTGCAACGAGCATGTGAGTGAAGCCGCTTTTGCCGGTTCTCAGCGGTCAACCATATCCAGTCCCCAAACAACGAAGGGCCGGACGAGGGGGTGGTCTTTAGGGCTGACGCTGGCTTGTGAGACATATCGGAGTAAAATTGACAGCCTTCACATCTGTCGACTATATCTTTCGCCATCTCATTTGCTCGTGGCCAATAGAATCTAGCTCGGTATGCTTTAGCCACGATGGCCCGAGAGGACGCATGGTGACCACAGGTCCCCGAGTGGATGTCATTGAGGATCATTCGACCTTCTTCTGGTGTTATGCACTTCTGACCGACTCCAGTCACACTTCCTCTGAACAGCTGCCCTCTTATCACAGTAAAGGCTTTGGATCGATGGACGATCTGTCGAGCTTCTTCTTCATCCTCTGGGAGCTCTTTCCTGAGGATGTACGCAATGTAGGGCACCGTCTAGTCGAGAGTAATGGCCAGAACCTCCATGATCAGGTCGACCACAGCTGGGACCTCGACTTCAGTCGGATCCATGGCGCTCTTAGGTTGCGGAGGCTCTTCAGTGAAAGGGTCTTCCTGAACTGTCGGCGTGTGAATATGCTCCAAGAACACACTGTCGGGCTCTTCAGTGAAAGGGTCTCTCTTCGAACCTATTTTTGCCAATTCATCGGCTGCTTGATTTTTCAATCAGGGGATGTGGTAGAGTTCTAACCCCTCGAACTTCTTCTCAAGCTTTCTCACTGCGTTGCAGTAACCAGTCATGGCTGGGCTTCTGACATCCCACTCCTTCATCACTTGATTAACTACCAAATCTGAGTCGCCATAGACCATGAGGCAACGGACGCCGAGTGAGATGGCCATGCGCAACCCATATAGGAGTGAGGAATCAAAGTGAATCTGGAGGACATATCTGAGCTTGTCTCCTCGGGGGGATACCAGAACTACTCCAGCACCAGAACCGTTCAACATCTTGGATCCGTCAAAGAACATGGTCCACTGCTCAGAGTGAACTTGAGTCGGCAGTTGTTGTTCGATCCACTCGGCGAGGAAATCTGCTATTGCTTGGGACTTGATAGCTTTCTTTGCCTCAAACTTGATATCCAAGGGAAGGAGTTCAATCGCCCACTTTGCCACTCGACCAGTTGCATCCCTGTTGTGCAGAATCTCTGACAATGGAGCGTCACTGACGATTGTAACAGAGTGATCTGAGAAGTAGTGTGCAACCTTCTTCGTGGTCATGTAAATTCCATAGACAAGCTTCTGATAGTGAGGATATCTCTGCTTTGACGGGGTCAGGACTTCAGAAATATAATAAATTGGGTGTTGAACTTTGTACACTTTTCCTTCTTCTTCCCGCTCGACCGTAAGTACTGTACTGATGACTTGTCCAGTGGCTGCTATATAAAGCAAAAGAGGCTCTTTGCTGATTGGAGAAGCAAGCACCGCCTGGGTGGAAAGCAGGGCTTTTAGCTCTGCAAATGATGTATCAGCTTCTGGAGTCCACTCGAACTTATCTGATTTCTTCATCAGTCGGTAAAGAGGCAGCGCCTTTTCACGGAGGCGAGAAATGAATCGACTTAGGGCGGCCAAGCAACCAGTAAGCTTCTGGACATCATGCACACACACCGGGCGTTTCATTCGGAGTATAGCGCCTACTTTCTCTGGGTTAGCATCGATTCCTCGTTCGGAAACAAGAAAACTGAGTAACTTTCCGCCTGGAACTCCAAACATGCACTTTGATAGATTGAGCTTGGTATCATACCTTCTGTGGTTGGCAAAGGTTTCAGCGAGGTCGGTCAGCAGGTCGGAACCTTTACGTGACTTGACCACAATGTCATCCATGTATGCTTCCACATTTCGACTGATCTGAGTGAGCAGGCATTTCTGAATCATCCGCATAAATGTGGCTCCGACATTCTTCAAGCCGAATGGCATTGTGACATAACAGAAGCACCCAAACGGGGTGATAAAAGCTGTCTTTATTTCGTCGGGTCCATACAGACGGATCTGGTGGTACCCGGAGTAGGCATCCAAAAAGGACAAACGCTCGCACCCAGCAGTCGAATCGACTATCTGATCGATGCGAGGGAGAGGGAAGTGATCTTTCGGGCAGGCCTGATTGATATGCTTGAAATCGATGCACATGCGGAGTGAGTCATCTTTCTTTGGGACCATGACAACATTGGCTAACCACTCGGAGTGGTAAATCTCTCGGATAAACTCAGCTGCCAAAAGCCGAGCCACCTCTGCGCTGATTGCTTTTCTTTTCTAGACGGCGGACCGCCGAAGATGCTCTTTGACTGGTTTCACTTTCGGGTTGACTCGCAAACGATGCTTAGCTAGTCCCCTGGGAACACCTGGCATGTCAGAAGGCTTCCATGCAAAGATGTCCCAGTTCTCACGGAGGAACTGGATGAGTGCTTCTTCCTATTTGGAGTCGAGTGTGGTCGAAATGTGGGTTGGAGCTGCATTGGGGTCCGTCGGGTGAATGTGAACAGACTTCGTCTCGCCAGACGACTGGAATGCTGAATCCGTGGCTGGCTTCTTGGCTCGCAACAAGTCACTCGGTCTGCATTTTTCTGGTATTCTTGCAATTCTACCACGGCCATCTGGGCATCGGCGATCTTTGAGCCCTTCTGGAAACACTCTTCCGCCTTTTTTTTGATTACTAGAGATAGTGATCACTCCTCTGGGACCAGGCATCTTCAGTTTGAGGTACACGTAACAAGGTCGAGCCATGAATCGTGCATAAGCTGGCCTACCCAGAATTGCATGATACGCACTCTGAAAATCCACGACTTCAAACGTCAACTTTTCTTTGCGGTAATTTGTGGCATCACCGAAAACCACGTCGAGTGTAATCTGACCGAGGGACGCAGCCTTTTTGCCTAGGATGACCCCACGGAAACTCATATGGCTTTCACTGAGTCTGGACATCGGAATGCCCATTCCTTTCAATGTTTCTGCATACAGAATGTTCAGGCCACTGCCACCGTCCATCAGGACCTTTGTCAGTCGAGTGCCTTCGACCACTGGGTCGACCACCAGCGCTTGCCTCCCAGGGGTGGCGATGTGCGCTGGATGATCAGACTGGTCGAACGTAATGGCAGTCTGCGACCATTTCAAGTAACTGGGTGTCGCCGGAGTGACCATGTTCACTTCTCTGTTGATGACTTTCAATCGACTCTTGTTTTCAACATCAGCAAAAATCACCAGAGTGGAATTCACGTGAGGATAACCATCATCATCTTCTCCTTCACTCTCAGCCTTGTCTGCCTCCTTCTCCTTTTCCTTGGGTTGTTTCTCTCGGAACTGCTGGATCAGGAGCCGACACTGTCGAGTGGTATGCTTTGGGTAAATGAAAATACCTTCTTCGTCTTTTTTGGTGTGGATATGGCACGGCAGATCCAGCACGTCATTTCCATCTTGATATTTTATTTTCTTGGGGTTCCACGGCCCTTTGGGCTTCCCCTTGAACTTTCCTTGAACCACAGCCAAGGCCTCACCCGGAGCAGCTGGTTTGGCCTTGCATTTTTGTTTCCGACTGGAGTTTCCTCCTCCGGCTTTGTGGGTGACTGCTTTGTGCTTGCCGCTCTGCAGTCGCTCTTCCTCTTCACCTTTGGCATACTTGGTGGCAATTTCCATCATCCGAGTCAGAGTCATGTTTCCTATCCGACCGCATTTCAGATTCAACTCCCGGTACCTGACGCCTTCCTTGAAAGCACAAATTGCCTGATGATCAGACACATCTTCCATTGTGTGGTGCAGGGTGATCCACCTCTGGATATAATCTCTCAAAGTTTCATTCGGTTTCTGGACGCAACACTGTAATTCTGTCAAACCTGCTGGCCATTTGCAAGTACCCTCAAATGTTCTGACAAACACTCGGGCGAGATCTTCCCAAGTATAGATGCTGCTAGGTGCCAACTGATTCAGCCATGCTCTAGCCGAGCCCTCCAACATCAGAGGAAGGTGTTTCATGGACACCTCATCATTGCTGCCACCAATCTAGACAGCCACTCGGTAGTCTTCGAGCCAGGTGTCAGGCTTGGACTCTCCGGTGAACTTACTGACTCCAGTCGCCAACCTGAAGTTGGGGGGAATCACTGCAGCTCGGATAGCTGTGCTGAAGCACTCTGGGCCAGAGACATGCACCCTATTGCTGGTTTGCGGGCCTCTGTCATGGCCATCTCGGTGAGCTATGTTTCTGTCGACCAAGCCCTGCACGAGAATAGATCTTGCGTCAAAGCCTGGCTCCCTGGGGTCGACTGGAATACCTCTTTCGACGCTGTTAGGGCGCCTGTCTTCATGTGGCCGCGGCACGTATGACCCACTCCTTGGAGGAGGAGTGGGCACTCGACGGCGACCATCGCGATCGGCTCAACGATCATACTGCTCCTGGTTTCTGTACTGATCACGCCGCTCTCCACGTCCCTCACACCTCGGGGGCGATCTCGGGCTATGGGCCGACTGGACCGTATCTGCGACCACAGATCTGCTATGGATCCTATCCCGCGACTGAGACACGGCTGTATTCTGCTCTCCTGCTGCCCAGAGCAAGGCCCTGATCTACGCCAGACCTCGGCCAGCTTCTGACTGGGAAGGTTGAATCGACTCTGCTATCCGGGCAGCAGCTGCTAGGTTTTGGATTGGTGTTCGGTATACCTAAGCCGGAGGTGGAAAAAGTTGGCGTCAGCTGGACTCAGGAGCACGCTGACGAGCGTGATCGTCGAGTGCGCGCTGGAGGTTCTCCAGCCGAGTGCGCTCAGCCAGATTGGCCAGGCGAGCCTGCTCCAAGGCCTGGGCCTCGGGTGTATCTCCAACTATAGGAGTATGCAGGGCATCCATGTTTCGGCGATGAAGTTCTTCTCTCTGCTGTGAGGAGAGAGGCTCGGGGCGGTACTCCTCGTGAATGTGCGATGGACCGCCGTTCCCATCACCTCCGTCTTCACGATCGAAGCCAGGAGGGCCGCGTGGTCCATTGACCACCAGGACTTCTGCTGCCGAGTCATTGCTGCCGCACTCGGATGCAGTCTCTACGGAACCAGTCGATAGATTGAACATGCCGTAGAGGGACTCGTCGGGCTCGATCGCCGCGACTTGAGGGGTGGCGGACTGGCGGGCCACCACATGCTTCACCCACCGTTGAAGCCTCGACCGGCCGGTGCGCTTGCTCCGACGGGTCGCAGGGAGGGGGAAAGCCGTTGGAGTTGACTGGTACTGGGTCGACGTTTTCCGCAGGAGGACGCCGCGAACGCACGCGTGAAAGTGCGTCGCCCCGCGGGCGGGGAGCGCGTCGACGTCGAGTGGTGCCTCCTGAAGCCAAGCGGAGTCGTCGGTGACAAACACGAGCGCGCCGAGAGGGATCTCGCGGCCCTCAGCCAAACCTCCGCCTGGAATCATGATGATGGGGATCGGAAAAATTGCAACTTCTCCAATAAGTTGCTAAGACACCTGCCCCACGGTGGGCGCCAACTGTCGTGATTCTAAGACTGACAGTAGAATGGGGGGTAAGTATGAGGAGGCAAGATCCTATCTATGAAGGAGTTGTACACACGAGTTTTACGAGTTCAGGCCCTTCTCGGAGGAAGTAACAACCCTACGTCTCGGTGCCCTGAGGCGGTCGACTGGATTATATGTGTGTGTGAGTTTACAAAAAGATGTGAACTCTTGTCCCAGAGGAGGGGGGTGGCTTATATAGAGTGCGCCAGGACCCCAGCTCCCCTCCGTTACACAGGGTTCAATGCTCATAAAGGAAAGGCATTACTGGTAACATCTATAGTAAAGAGTCATAAATGCTCATAATGCTATGGTTTAAATCCTGACCATTGCAGAGTGTAGGGTTCCTCATCTTCTGGTGGTCGAGTGTCTTCAAGGTGGTCGAGTGAGTGCATCTCCACGGTCGAGTGGATGACGGTTTCTCTTCGACTGCTTCTGATTCTTTGCAGAGACGTCCTTGGGGAGGGTATGCTGGGCAGGTCCGTGACCCTACCCTAGGTACATAGCTTCATCAGGCAGGTCTAGGGACCCCCATTCCCAGAACGCCGACAGTAGCCCCCGGGCCCAAGGTGCACTCGGGCTTGGCTTTGCGGCGAAGCCAAGGGTCAAGTTCGGAGCACCGCGGGCCCCCAAAGCCTGCGGCCTTGGTCGACACATGGCGGTTGATTGGACGTGGGCATCTCCGCTTCCCCACGTTGCCTCGGCAACTGCTTGACTTGACAAGTCCCTGCGACATGCAACGAAAACCATCATTACCTGCGATCGTGGGAGGTGACGGTTGGCCTTCTCTTGCTATAAATGAGGAGGGGGCGGAGCCCCCGTCGCCCATCTCTCCCCCGCTTGCTTGTTTCTTCTTCCTTGCTCCGTCTCTTGCAATGACACCCATGGCACCACGAAGGAAGTTCTCTGCCGTTGAGAAGGGGAAGGCCCCTCGCGAGGGACCCGGTTCCCGGGCGCCCAAGCGCGGACGCGGCCGTCCGCGCAAGCATGCCGTGACCCCTGCCGTGGCCCATTATCGAGATGGCGCCGCATCATGCGGAGTGGGTCATCCCAGCCATGGCGGTCCAGTCATCGAGGGGAGGTGATGCGGAGCATCCCACGACCATCCCCATGGACGCCACCTCAACTATCCAAGCTCCAAGTGGACCCATGACAAGGGCTAGGGCACGTGCTATTCAATCTGAGGTGACATCACTCCTACTTGAGTTTTCCCCCTCTTCAAGTGAGACATGGCTACTGCCTAAGTCCGAGATACTATGTGTCATCAGGTAGAACGCTTAAGACTCAGAGCCGAGGACTGTAGAAGAAGAGACATGCGTCAACACTCTGGACAGCCCGGAACCTCCGGCCATTGCCCGGAACTTCCACCCCCCGGACCTTCCGGCCGACCCGGAGCTTCCGGCCGCCGATGACTTCGACCAGCCCAGGCATGCCAACTCTCGGGTTAGCTCGGACCCCGTCTCGGACCTTCCGGCCTGCCCGGACTTTCCGGCCCCCGGATGCCAACACATCTCCATCGCGCCAACTCTCTGGTTAGGCCAGACCCTCCCCGGAACCTCCGGCGCCCGGAACTTCCGGCCCTCCCTGCGCGCAGCCACTTGGGCCGAGGCCCGTGTACCCTTTCGTCACCTAGACTATATATACTCTATCCCGTATAACTTTCTAGGGTTAGCGTTGGTTTAGCTCATACTTAGAGATAGAGCTTCGCTCATCCACATCGGATCTACTCCTCGTGAGAGACCGCGGCCTCTTCGGAGAAGATCCCTTTGGATTCAAGACCTCCTTTTGGAGAAGAACATCAAGACCTCCTCACGGAGAAGAACCGGTTACCCTTTGTATCGTCCTTAGTTGTTCGTGGATTCGTGTATCGTTCTATGTACTCGAGGACCTAGCACATGTGTGACTTGTTCATGTTAGTTTGAGTGTTCCTCTTGTGTTTCCCCTTGTGTTTTTCCTCATTTCCCCTCGTTTCCCTCTTTGTGTTCCTCGTGTTCTTCACGGGATCCACTACTTTTGTGAAAGATCGGGCGATTAGGGTTCTACCCTAGACCATCTTGGTACCAGAGCAAGGTTGATCACGATTTCGGAGCCCCCTCTTCGTTTTCTAGCCTAATTTTGTTTTGAGCGCCGAGAGGCAAGAGGTGATCCACCCATCACTACTTGGGCGCAAATGAAGGATGTCATGAGAGCACGCTTCGTACCTACCTACTACAACCGCGATCTCTTCAAGAAACTCCAACAACTCAAGAAAGGAACCAAGAGCGTTGAAGAATACTACAAGGAGATGAAGATTGCAATGATAAGAGCCAATGTCATGGAAGATGATGAGCAAACAATGGCACGTTTCTTGAATAGACTCAATCATCCTATCAAGAAGATCGCCGACTTCCAACCATACTCAAATCTCATCGAGCTAGTGCACCAATCTACCAAAGCGGAACGTCAAGTGCAAGATGATTCCAAGTATGCCAAGTTCTCATCCAAGTCCTACGGCTTCACCACCAACCAAGCTTCAACGACTCCAACACCGACTACAAAGCCTTCTTCAATCAACTTCGACAAGTCGACTTCCAAGAAAGCTTCGCCAACTACAAGCAATCCTACTACGAGAAACTTCAAGCCGAGAGCTTCATCATCATCAACCCCAACCGATGAGACCGTCAAGACAAGTTCCTTCAAGTGTTTCACTTGCAGAGGCCGAGGCCACAAGTCCTACGAGTGCACCAACAAGCGAACCATGGTCTTCAACGATGATGGCACTTATGACTCCATGAGCGAAGGCGAAATGGAAGTCCTCGAGCAGGTCACCATGCACCGCCAAGTGAACAATGAAGAAGAACAAGTCTTTTGTGATGAAGACTCAAGTCCCACACTTGTTGTTTCCAAAGTCTTGACTCTCCAACATCACCAAGAAGAAGACCAACGATGCCACATATTCCACACCAAGGCCGGCATCAATGGACGATCCGTCAAGGTCATCATCGATGGAGGGAGTTGTCACAATCTCGCAAGTGAAGAACTTTGCTCCAAGCTCCAATTGCCCAAGACGAAGCATCCACATCCATACAAAGTGCAATGGCTTAGTGACTCCGGCACTATCCAAGTCGAGCACCGAGTACAAGTCTCCTTCAAGATCGGCGCCTACGAAGACACCTTGGAGTGCGACGTCGTTCCAATGACCGTTTGTCATCTTCTCCTTGGACGGCCATGGCAATCCGTTAGAGGAGTCGTCCACAACGGCCGAATGAACCACTACATCTTCAAGATGAAGGGCAAGGAGTACGTCCTCCGTCCAATGTCACCAAGTCAAGTGATCACCGACAAGCAAACCACCCATCGTGGAGATCATAGTGAGAGAGCAAGCCACTAAAAAGAGAGTGAGCGCCACAAGCCCAAATCGAGTGCCTCCACGATGAGCGAAAACAAGAACCTAGTTCTATTTGCCACCAAACGTGAGAAGAGGAAGTGTGTGAGAACCCATTGAGTGTCCTACACTATGTCCTATTGTGCAAGGACAAGGAACCACAAACTAACACCTCTCACAATCTACCCTTGGTGTTATCTTCTTTATTGCAGGAATTTCACGATGTTTTCCCCGATGAGCTACCTCCGGGACTACCTCCACTACGAGGCATTGAGCACCGGATCGACCTCATCCCCGGAGCACCGCTTCCGAACAAAGCTCCCTATTGCGTCAACCCCGAAGAAACCAAAGAAATTCAAAGGCAAGTAAAGCATCTCATAGACCATGGACATGTGCGTGAAAGTTTGAGCCCTTGTGCCGTACCGGTCATTCTTGTGCCAAAACATGACGGTAGCTTTCGCATGTGCTCCGATTGTAGACCTATGAATGCTATCACCGTTCGCTATAGGTATCCCATTCCACGCCTAGATGATATGCTAGATGAGCTTAGTGGTGCCACTATATTTTCCAAAATTGATCTTAAGA
The DNA here is from genome assembly GCA_034509565.1 of Triticum monococcum. NCBI lineage: Eukaryota > Viridiplantae > Streptophyta > Magnoliopsida > Poales > Poaceae > Triticum > Triticum monococcum. Next base: position 698,128,671 of record CM067842.1, read on the forward strand.
GTGGTTACTATCAAATCCGCATACAAGAGGGTGATGAATGGAAAACCGCATTCAAAACCAAGTTTGGTTTGTATGAGTGGTTAGTCATGCCTATGGGTCTCTCGGAAGCACCGGGCACTTTTATGCGCCTTATGAATCATGTCTTTCGCCCTTACATTGGTATATTTGTTGTGGTCTACTTTGATGACATTCTTGTGTTTAGCAAATCTATCAAAGAGCATGTCACCCATGTCCGCACCATTTTTCAAACTCTTAGAAAGGAGCACCTCTATGCTAATATGGAGAAATGCCTTTTTGGTGTTGATAAGCTCGTTTTCTTGGGTTTTGTTGTTTCTTCTAAGGGTGTTCATGTAGATGAGTCCAAGATCAATGCTATTAAGACTTGGCCGCAACCAACCAACTTGCATCAAGTGCGTAGTTTTCTTGGCCTTGCGGGTTTCTATCGTCGCTTTGTGAAGGATTTTAGCACCATTGCTTCGCCTTTACATGCTTTGAGCAAGAAGAATGCGCCTTTTATTTGGGGACCATCCCAAGATATCGCATCCAATGAGCTTAAGAATTTGCTTACTCATGCTCCTGTGCTTGCTTTACCCAACTTCGACAAGCCTTTTGGGATTCATTGCGATGCTAGTGGTAATGGCATAGGAGGTGTGTTAACGCAAGAGAAGCGCCCCATAGCTTACTTTAGTGAGAAACTTTCCGAAGCGCAACTCAATTACCCCATCTATGACAAAGAGCTATATGCTTTAGTCCGCGTTTTGCATGAATGGGAACATTACCTTCGTCCCCATGAGTTTATCATTCATGCCGATCATGAGACCCTCAAGTATCTTAAGGGTCAAACCAAGTTGAACAAGCGTCATGCTAAATGGAGTGAATTTATTGAGTCTTTTCCCTATGTCATCAAGTACATCAAGGGTAAAGAAAACATCGTAGCGGATGCTCTTTCCCGCATATGCATGCTTGTCACGCAACTTGAGTTAGATATCATTGGCTTCGAGCATATCAAAGACTTGTATGAGCATGATGCAACTTTTGCCATTCCTTATGCCAAGTGTTTGTCGAATACATCTTGGGAACGCTATTACATCAAAGATGGCTATCTTATGAGAGCTAACAAACTTTGCATTCCCGAGTCCTCTCTTCGTTTGTCGCTTTTGCAGGAATCTCATGGAGGAGGCTTAATGGGACACTTCGGACGCGACAAGACGTTCGCCACGCTCTCGAAGAGCTACTTTTGGCCTAAGATGTTTCGCGATGTCAATCGTTTCACCAACCGGTGTTCTACATGTCGCAAAGCTAAGTCCAAAGCTCAATCTCATGGTCTCTGTATGCCTTTACCAATTCCCTACCAACCTTGGGAAGACATTAGCATGGACTTTGTACTTGGTTTGCCTAGGACTCGCAATGGGAAAGACTCCATATTTGTCGTTGTGGACCGTTTCTCAAAAATGGCTCACTTTATTCCTTGTAACAAGATAGACGATGCTTCACATGTGGCTAATCTCTTTTGTAGGAAATATTGCATCTACATGGTGTGCCAAAGACTATCGTCTCTGACCGCGACGTCAAGTTCCTTAGCTACTTTTGGAAGACCCTATGCGCCAACGCTCGGGATCAAGCTACTCTTCTCCACAGCGTACCATCCTCAAACCGACGGCCAAACGGAGGTGACAAACCGCACACTCTCCACTCTACTTCGAGTACTCATCAAGAAGAACATCAAGGAGTGGGAGGAGTGTCTACCCATCGCCGAGTTCGCCTACAACCGAGCAAGACACTCAACAACCGGCAAGTCCCCTTTCGAGGTCGTCTACGGATTCAACCTTTGTCACCATTGGATATTCTACCTCTAACACTCCAAGAGCGAATCAATTTGGACGCAAGTGCATGAGCGACCCATCTCAAGAAGGTGCATGAAGATACAAGACACACCATCGAGCGCCAAGTACAATGCCTTGCGACCAAGCTCAACGTCAACAAGCAACTTATGGTCTTCAACATTGGTGATCTCGTGTGGCTACACCTTCGCAAGGAGCGCTTTCCACAAGAACGCAAGTCTAAGCTTCGACCTCGAGCAGATGGACCCTTCAAGGTGCTCGCACGCTACAACGACAACGCTTACAAGATCGACCTCCCACGCAACAAATACAACGTGAGCGACATCTTCAACATCAAAGATCTCTCTCCCTTCCATGGTGATGAAGAATTCGATCTGAGGACGGATCTTCCCCAAGGGAGGGTAGATGATGCGGAGCATCCCACGACCATCCCTATGGACGCCACCTCAACTATCCAAGCTCCAAGTGGACCTATGACAAGGGCTAGGGCACGTGCTATTCAATCCGAGGTGACATCACTCCTACTTGAGTTTTCCCCCTCTTCAAGTGAGACATGGCTACTGCCTAAGTCCGAGATACTATGTGTCACCAGGTACAATGCTCAAGACTCGGAGCCGAGGACTGTAGAAGAAGAGACATGCGTCAACACTCTGGACAGCCCGGAACCTCCGGCCAGAGCCTGGAACTTCTGCCCCCCGGACCTTCCGGCCGACCCGGAGCTTCCGGCCGCCGATGACTTCGACCAGCCCAGGCGTGCCAACTCTCGGGTTAGTCCGGACCCCGTCCCGGACCTTCCGGCGGCCGGAACCTCCGGCCTGCCCGGTCCTTCCGGCCCCCGGATGCCAACACATCTCCACCACGCCAACTCTCTGGTTAGGCCAGACCCTCCCCGGAACCTCCGGTGCCCGGAACTTCCGGCCCCGCCTGCGCGCAGCCACTTGGGCCGAGACCCGTGTACCCTTTCGTCACCTAGAATATATATACTCTATCCCGTACAACTTTCTAGGGTTAGCGTTGGTTTAGCTCATACTTAGATAGAGCTTCGCTCATCCACATCGGATCTACTCCTCGTGAGAGACCGCGGCCTCTTCGAAGAAGATCCCTTTGGATTCAAGACCTCCTTTTGGAGAAGAACATCAAGACCTCCTCACGAAGAAGAACCGGTTACCCTTTGTATCGTCCTTAGTTGTCCGTGGATTCGTGTATTGTTCTATGTACCCGAGGATCTAGCACATGTGTGACTTGTTCTTGTTAGTTTGAGTGTTCCTCTTGTGTTTCCCCTTGTGTTTTCCCTCGTTTTCTCTCGTTTCCCTCTTTGTGTTCCTCGTGTTCTTCACGGGATCCGCTCCTTTCATGAAAGATCGGGCGATTAGGGTTCTACCCTACACTAGGAGGCATGATGTGGTGGCGCGGCCTCCTCGTACGTGCTTCCACACGGCTGAGGTGTCATCGGAGTTTGTCGTCTGGTCGGAGAACCCGGCAGCAACTGGCTCCAACTTCCACGCTTCTTCGTCGGTGAACTACCGGCCTCCGGTCCAGGCGGACTCTGGCTGCAGGCGGATGGCTGTTGCAGCAAGGCCTCTTGGGTTGCGGTCGAGACATCTGCCGCGAGCAACATAGCCCTGGCCCGCGGTTGGCAGACATTTGCCCGCGCGCGCGGCTTGGGCAGGCGGTGCGCCCTCCACTTCAGGTACGATGGTGGATCGACCCTCTATGTGAGGGTGTTTGGGGAAGATGGTCGCCACGCCGGGTGCTGCCCCGAGGCGAGCGATGGTGAGGAAGTACTCGGCCTTGGGGATGGCCGCGATGAGGACGAAGGTAAGCCCGCCCTTGGCGGTGACCGCGTCTCGTCCAGCTATGGCGGCTCTTCCTCCGGCGACATCTCCAGCAGTGGTGGCTACGATGCGCCACCACGCCCGTTTTGAAGGCTGCATCGGGTCGTCTCATCGCTGCATCTTCGTGAAGCGTGAGGAGGGATCCGGCTAGGCTCGGGGTGGCGCCAGGGGCCTGTCTTCGTGGATCGCTGCAATGCTTCTTTTGTTTTACTCTTTTCCTGCATCAAGAATGAAACCAGTATGAGCCCAGGGGGCATGTATCAAAGTATGGTTCCCCGGTTATGACAGTATGCGTGTTGTTCTCGTGTTGTGCCGTTATTTTGCGCAAAGATAACTTAACCTGATATACTCAGGACACCCTCTTCCTCGCGAGGCATTTTGCATCCATCTTGCCTTGGCGGCCTGCATTCGCTCAGGAACTGCGAAAAGCTTGTTAGAAAATGCGTTAAGAGATTTGCCGTTCATCCTGGCCCTGACCTGGCGCTTTGTGTCGCGGTACCCGTGGGGCACGGACTAGGAGGGGTGCGCCAGCTTTTGGGCTCGAACGAGGGTAGCTCACGAGAAGGCAGAAAGGAGAAAAATGCTCACGGGGGCACCTGCCTAGCCCCCTCGTGAGGCATGCGAGAGAGAGAACACGAGAAACTTCAAGCCGTAAAAACGCGGCGAAAGGCGAGGGAATCAAATCAGCAAGGAACGCCAAAGGCAAACTTTGATTAGGGAAAAACGAGCCAACTACGAAAAGCAAATGAAAAGCCGCGTCCGGCACCTAATCTAGTCTTCAAGTCTTCTCACCAGCGCGGAGCTAAGTGCTGCCACTAGGCGTGGGCGGGAGCCCCAGGGCCTGTGGCCGACGCTCCTGAGACTCCGGGGCGTGTACAGCCCCAACTCATTATTACGTGAGAGTGTCACGGGCGGCGATTCTTCACAGGCACGGGGCCTTGCTTCACAGGCTCTGGGCCTTGCTTCACAGGCTCCAGGCCTTGCTTCACGGGTAGAACTTCCGGAGGTGCTGGATATTCCAGGCGTTTTGGATAGGTACCCCTTCTTGTGTCTCCAGGCGCACGGCGCTAGGCCTGGAGATGTGAGCGACCTTGAACGGGCCCTCCCACAATGGTGAAAGCTTATGCAGCCCTTCCCTGGAGAGGACCCGCCTCAGGACTAGGTCACCCGTCTCGAGTGTCCTGGAGCGGATGTTGCGGCAATGATATCGCTGCAGCGCTTGCTGGTACCTTGCCGCCCTCAGCGCGGCCTCGCGACGACGTTCCTCCCCGAGTACGAGATCGATCCCCCGTGTGGTGTCCTGCCGCGTTTCATCGAACGCCAGGACCCGCGCGGAGCGATGCTTGATATCGTGAGGGAGGACTGCTTCAGCTCCGTAGACGAGAAAGAATGGAGTCACACCAGTTGGCTTGGTGGCGGTGGTTCGGATGGACCACAACACGGATTGGAGCTCGTCGTGCCAGCCCCTGCCGCGGGCCTCCAGCTTCTTCTTGAAGGTCCTGGTCTTGAGGGCCCTCGGTACCTCTGCGTTAGCGCGCTCGGCCTGACCGTTACTCCTAGGGTGGGCCACCGAACCGTAGCAGATCTGCGCTCCAAGGCTAGCACAGTAGGTTTTGAAGAGGTTGCTAGTAAACTGTGAACCGTTATCTATGATAATGCGGTTGGGGACCCGGAAGCGGCTCACGAGGCCCTTGATGAACTTGACAGCAGAGCCGGATGGAATGGTACGGACGGCTTCCACTTCCGTCCACTTGGTGAACTTGTCAATGGCGACGTAGAGATAGTGGTAGCCCCCTGGCGCTTGAGGGAACGGACCTAAGATGTCCAGCCCCCAGACCGCAAACGGCCACGTGAGCGGGATTGTTTAGAGGCCCTGAGCTGGCTGGTGGATTTGCTTGGCGTGGAATTGGCAAGCTTCACAAGACTTCACTAGTTCGGCTGCATCGTTAAGTGATGTAGGCCAGTAGAATCCACTGCAGAACACCTTGCCGACTAAGGTACGCGATGATGAGTGGTGTCCGCAGTCCCCGCCGTGTATGTCAATCAGCAACTCCCTTCCTTGATCGCTAGGGATGCAGCGCAGCGTGACATCGTTTGGTCGTTTCCTGTATAACTCGCCGTCTTGGATGCAGTATGTTGTGGCTTGCCAGGCCATGCGCTCCGCGTCCTCTTCCCTCTCCGGCAGCGCCCTGTGCGTCAGGTACTCTTTGAATTCCTTGGTCCAGCACTCCTCTTGAGGCTCGAGCACCAGGAGCAGCCGGGCTCCTAAGGTTGGGCCATAGGCTGGGGCTCCTGTGGCCGGGGGCTGTGGGAGCTCCTGCCGAGGCTGAGGCGCGCTTGAAAGAGGTGGCGCAGCTGACGGCTTGAAGAGCCGCTCTTCAAAGACGCCTGGCTCTTGCGGTTGCCGCTTGGATGCTCTCCTGGTGATGTCGCCGGCTTCCTTGTTGGTGCCCCGGGGCACGTGCTGCAGCTCCAGGTCCGAGAATTGCTTTTCTATCTTGCGCACCTCCGCGAGGTAGGCCTCCATGTGCTCGTCCTTACGCTCGTATACCTTGTTGGAGAATTGATGAGGAGCTGCGAGTCGCCTTTGACGGCGAGGCGCTTCACCCCCAGAGCCGCCACAGCCTTCAGGCCAGCTATGCGGCCTTCGTATTATGCGATGTTGTTGGAAACCTTCCCGCTGTGCTGGAAACAGAGTTGCACGGCGTAGTAGAGCTTGTCCTGAGTGGGCAAGATGGGCACTGTTCCAGCCCCCGCTCCCTGGTGCGCGAAGGCACCGTCGAAATACATGACCCATCCGTCCGGTGCCTCGCTCCCTGGGGAGGTGAACCGGTCTTCTCCTTCCTCAAGAGTTGGGGCATCTATCCATTCCGCCATAAAATCGGCGAGCGCGGCTCCCTTGATGACTCTGGTAGTGCTGAACTCCAACTGGAATGCTTGCAACTCGATGTTCCACTCAGCAACCCTTCCGGCTGAGTTAGGGCTCCTGAGTACCCTCTCCAATGGGTAGGCAGAGACGACCTTGATGGGGTGACCTTGGAAGTAGTGCCGCAGCTTGCGCGAGGCCACCAAGAGTGCGAGCAGGAGCTTTTGTGGCATGGGATAGCGCGCCCTTGCATCTCGCAGGACGGTGCTGACGAAGTACACCAGATGTTCGACGAGGGCTGGCACACCGTCGCGGCTCAGGTCCCATGGAGATCGGGACATATCCCGAGGTGGTGGACTTCCTGAGACCCGACGGTCCTCAGGAGCTTCTGCGATGTTGCCCTGCTGAGCTTGGTCTTCCGCCGCTGTAGGCTTTGCTGTGCCTTCCTGACCCCACACTGCATCAGCTCTGGCTTGACGCAACACACCCTTGCCTCGGCGCTCCTCCCGAACTGCAACAGTGCCGCGCTAGCGGAGTATGGGGTGGCAGCAAGATAGAGTACCAGAGGCTCGAGAGGCCGCGGTGCCACCATTACCGGGGGGCTAAGCCAGAGTACCAAGACGGTCCTCGGGGTGGCAAAATATCGTTCTTACAAATATTGACGACTTCCTCCACTCTAGAACCCAAGCATACGGTTGTGCGTCGATTTCTATGGCCATAAGCGGCTAAGCTATGCCTGGCTCTATTCTGGGAATGACTAACCTGAGAGATGATAAACTCCCTAGCATAAGTGAACAGAGACTTGATGTCTTGCACTATGGCCATATATCTTGATCTATTTTGAGCCTTTTCTTGGATCATGGACACATCTTCAGCGTTGTCTAGCTCAAATATCATGGAAGGGTTGTTCGTTGAAGAGCTATGGAGGGGCCCTCACGACAGACAGCGAGCTCGGCCTCCAATGCACTATCACATGTGATATGGCCACGGCATGGTGAAGATGATCCCGCTGACTGTGTCCAATATCACCATACCTTTTCTAGCCGATCTGCCCGCTTCCACATATGATCCATCTGTGTTGAGCTTTGTCTATCCCTCAAGCGGACGGATCCATCGAAGCTCCTCACCCGCAGCCATGTTTTTGCTTGGCATAGTCATACTTGAGCCAAGAATGGCAGGTGCGGGAAGAACCATCTTGCCATTCTACACGTTTCCATGGGGGTGTAGTTGTATGCACAAGAGAGCGTTCAAATATCCCATCGGGAAACATTGTCTGGCCTCGGTTGGTGGAGTCTCCTTGTCATGTGTTAGATTGTAACGCACACGCCACGTCTGCAAAAGCATCACTAGTAGAACCATCAGCAGTGTCTCCGAGAGGGGCTCAAGCACACCCAACAACCACTCCGGTCCAATGTTGCAGATAGAATGGACGTATGACAGTGGCCATTTCGTAGCCATGGCTTGCCAAAGAGTCACCGCGTGCAGACATCCGTAGAAGGTGTGGAAGAAATCCTCACATTGCACACCACAGAGGGGACAAGTCTAAGTGATCTCCAGCCCCCGGGAAAGTTTATTGGACCATGCATCTTACCTTTGGGGGAGCACGCCTCGTATGAACTTCTAGATGGCGTGACGATCATCCGGTGCCAAAACACCGCACTCCGTGTTCTCTGCCTATGCCCCTTCGTTTTCTCCGGCTATGCCTCCCAAGGACATGAGAAGGAACGTATGTCATGGTGAGCCTATGAACGTATTGAGCACACAAGTGATTGTTGCAGGTTGATTAACAATTTCAAAAGGTAAGATGCATTGAGTTGTAGTTAAAGTAAATTTCAAAAATATGTGATAACGCAACATTATATTTAGAGGCAGGGGACCAGATGAGTTCATTCAGGAAATTTGGTACATGTCAAATTTGATTCAAATTAACAACTAATCACGCCTTTTTCATCTCGATAGGAGTGAGACCTTGTGTTTTCGTGATTCTTAGACAACAACATATCCTTAATGTTATCTGGCGACAGGCGACTGTTTGCCACGGGGAGCGGCAGGGTAGCCAGGCCCCGGGCTAGCAGGGCAGTTGCCTAGGGCGTGAAGGCAAAACTCTTCGTGTACTATAGCAACACGGCTGTTCCGGGACATAGCAATTTCCTAACTATGGCACTGACCGTTAAAAAACCACGCCCATTAAAAAACCCTTAAAAGGAAGGAACTTCATGGCAGTTCTTTAAAACCGCCCCCTAAACGCAGTAAAAACTGCCACCACCATCCGGTTCGCTTGACATGCTGCTCCTGGCGACCGTTCGCCAAGTATGTGTGTCCCAAAATATCTACCGCTTCTCGCCCAAAAAAAACACACAATCACGCTAATGTATGTCATGAAACCTATCGATTGCCCATAGGCAATTGATCAGATGACAAGTGACAGGTACCATGCACCATGCGTCCATGCGTACGTACGTATGGTTGCATGTGTGCTTGAGTAGTGATGACTGATGAGCCGTCTGTACGTGGTCGCCATGACTACCTTCCGATCCCATCACCAAATATTCTAATTAGGCCCTCACGCCTCCCTGTCCGTTGTTAGGCACACATGTTTAGCACGTCATAAGCACCGCTCGCGCTAGGGCGGTGGTTCAGCGCAGAGGAAACATGGCGGAGCTTCTCGGAACAAGCAGAGACGACATATACCAAAGTCAGGGTAGGCATGCAGAGGGATACATTGGTTTTTCAGGAACGCACTACAAATGCTCTCAAGTAAAAGTCTCGTCGAAGCCGTTCTATCTAATGATATCCTCTCAGCAGTCCCATTTCTGATGATTTTGCCGAATCATCACCGTGGCGCACGTGTTGGCGTGTTGCGTGAATTGCTACTGCCGGGGACGGATGTTGCTGCCTTCCGGTCTTCAGTTTCACCTTGTTAAAACAAAGAGACATCGAGGAATTAAACATTTTCTAATTCAAAAAAAAAGGAATAAAGCATTTTTTGGGAGCTACATGTTTTTTTAACATCAATACAGACACAATCGCTCATATACACGCGCATACACTCACCCCTATAAACGCACACACGCACGTCCTACCTCTATGAGCACCTCCGAAAGACTGGGCCGGCATATTATCTTGAGATTTACATGTTGTGAGGTTCGCAAAGCGAAACTTTGAAAACACCAACAGTTGCGACCGGCAATGGTTTGGCACGTTGTATTTTGTTTCACAAAATCGTGTGGACCCATGTTAAGTAATAATCCCAAATTACTTTATGCTTTTGGATATTCAGTTTTACCTTTTTCTTAAATCAAGAAAAAATATGCTTTTGGATATTCAGTTTTACTTTATGATTTTGGATATTTGCCACCGAGCGGAAATTTATGCTTGTGTGGCTTCAGTTTTACTTTTTTTAAATCAAGAAAAAATCAACGGGGAAAAACATTTTCTGACAATTGCGTAGTGAGGTTCACAAAACGAAACTTTGAAAACACAAACAGTTGCGACTTGCACTGATTTGGCACGGTGTATTTTGGTTGACAATATCGTGTGAACTTCATGCTAACATTTTTTTTTGAGGGAATCATGTTATGTTAAGTTTTTTTTAGAGACAATCATGTTATGTTAAGTAATAATCCCAAATTACCTTTTGAAAAAGGCTGGTCACAAGCTCAAGTTTGCAGCTTTGATATTGGCCCGCGTTCACGTCAAATCGTTGGCCAGGCCGGCCGGGTGCTAGGCGTCCTTGCAGGCCTTTTGCCTTTTGGTGGACAGCAATGCAAAAGCTGAAGCTGGCCTACAACAGCCCGTCAATTTATTTTTTTACTTTTTCTGGGTTGTTAAAATCACTAAGCACAATAAATGCCTCGAAAAATTACTCCCTCCGTTTCAAAATAGATGACTTAACTTTATACTAACTTTAAAGGGAGTACTACTTGTAGGCACAATCTTTGAGAAAAAGATGACATTACTAAGCATAAAGCAACTGGAATAAGATGGCACGGCTGGAGCCAAACAACAAAGCTTCCCGCATGCTAGGTATATCTTCTCCATCTCTTTGGCATGTTCGACTCCGAAACGCGGATGAGTCACTGGTCAATATAAGAGATAAAGTTTAATTTTCACTTATGTTATATATGTGTGTTGAAAGCACGAATGATGGCAGATCCAAATAATCTCGACCGTCTATCCACACTATCTGATAGTCGAAAACATCCCAATGTTAAGCACCAAGCCACCAACCACATTGAGCTCACATGCATCCCACTAATTAATCCTTCCACTCTAATTCCTCCGTACCCGTCAACTGAATATCCCTCCCATGCAACCAAGTCCGGTCGCTCCTCCGCGTGGGTCGTCGCCTGCCGCACTCCGTCCCGGCAGACGCCGCTCGTTCTTGTACTCCCATCGCACTCTTGATGTCAATGGTACACGAAGCAGCGAGGGTTGTGCGGCGAACAAGTGGAAGAAGAATGACCGGGTGGGGCTACTGTCGAAGACGGCCACAGCTCTAAGCAGGCTCCTTTCGACGTCGGTACCCCCCCCCCCCCCCCCCCCGATCTCTCGATCGAGAAAAGGCGTGTAGTAGTGCATCAATAGGTTTGAGCCGACGATCTAGATCGAGCAGGTCAACACCCGATCTTTGATTTGGTTTGTCGTTCATCTCAGGTGATTTCTTCTCTAGAAAACAACTTAGAACATCAAAAACTGCATTTTGAAATGGTTCATGCAAACTGAATTTGATCGATCCTGCATTCATGAAAATTTATGAATAGGACAATGGTTCGTGTTTTCTTCTAGACGTCTGCTGTATCAAATCCCTCTGAACATCCCGATCTAGACTTGGCAACCCCCCGATCCAGACTTCATTAAGATCAACGCAAGTTTTGTGGAGACCATTAGTGCTACCAGTGTGGGTGTGGTTGCTAGGAACCATACTGGTGAAGTCATCATTTTTTCTTGGGACTATATTGAGGTTTGCAATAGCGTGGATGAAGCGGAACTGAGAACGACACTTGCAGGGATTTATATTGGTATTACCTTTCATAAATCCATCATTTTAGAAACTGGTTGCTCTTTTATGGTGTCTTTTCTTGAAAATGATTATTTGGACAGGTCTCCCCTCATCAATCTTAAGATGGAAGCGATGAGTATTTCTAAGATGATGGCTAATCTCAAGATATTTAAGATCGACAGAAAGGCCAATAAAGTGGCGCACGAGATTGCGAAGTTCAGCTTAGATAATAGGTCTGATGGTTTGCTTATAAATAGTGTTCCGCCCTGTGTGGCTAAATCTGTAACAGATGATTGTATGAATGTTATTAACTAATTAATATATACGGGAGGTTTTTTTTTTTTAAATCCCTCTGAACATCCATACACTTATTAGATTTCAAAACAAGGCCATGATAGTTGGCATTCCCGCTTCAGGTATAAAGCTTAACTCAATCATCTCCAATTAGTCTTCTTTCTTGCTATCCATGTCTTAAAAGAGTACACGGTTTGGACCCCTCTTGCAGAATGAATTTTCAGAACTCAAACACATGTATGGTACAGTTGCGATTCCATGTGCAATTCCGATTTGAATTTTCCCATGTTGCTTCATCATCCCCTTTTGTTTGCGCTTAGACTTGGAACATTTATTCCCGCTGGCTGTATATACTTCTAATCGTACCTATTTTGTGAAATTTTGATCAAATTTGTAATGCATGGTCTGCCAGCTTATATTGTCTATCTTGTTCATTTGTTAGCCCAGTTAAGCTAATTCAGCAAGTTGTATTTGATTGAAAATACTTCCTCCGTTTCTAAATATTTATCTTTTTAAAGATTTCAAATAGATTATCACATACGAATGTATATAAACATATTTTAAGAATGTAGATTTACTCATTTTGCTCCGTATGTAGTCACTTGTTTAAATCTTTAGAAGGACAAATATTTCGAAACGAAGGGAGTACAATCAAATAGCATGAGCAATTTGAAATGCATATTTGAGAAGTTCGGTTGTATCTGGTAAACTATTTTTGAATTTCCAGTTTCTTTGGGAGCGGCCTATTGTTTAGTTTCAAATTTTGAATTTGAGACTACACAACAGAAGTTTAATTCTTATGATAACGCAGCAGGGATCCTACAAAATAGTTCCAGAAGGATTTCAAGAAATAATCGGCAGCAGTATCCGGGTTTTAGGGATAAAATTGCATCGTCCTAATCTTACAGCTAACGAGTAGGAAGCAATCAATTCAAGCGCAAGCAATGAACAGAAAGGAAATCAGAGAAGCAATCAATTCATTGCCAAGCAGCAACTCAAGCACAAGATTTACGCTAAAGTTCACTTTATTCATTACTTAAATGGAACTGCTGTACCAGCAACTTCGTAAACCAAACACGTAACAGTGACTCGATAGTTCATTAAACCAACATAGGACTGACGGGAACGAGAGAACAGTTCAAATGAACAGACACAACGAGCGACCAAGCATAAACCAGCAGGTCCAACGCCAGGGCAATTACTGACCACCACGGAGGCGGAGCACAAGGTGGAGGGTGGACTCCTTCTGAATGTTGTAGTCTGCAAGGGTGCGGCCATCCTCCAGCTGCTTGCCGGCGAAGATCAGACGCAATTACTGACCACCACGGAGGCGGAGCACAAGGTGGAGGGTGGACTCCTTCTGAATGTTGTAGTCTGCAAGGGTGCGGCCATCCTCCAGCTGCTTGCCGGCGAAGATCAGACGCTGCTGGTCCGGGGGGATGCCCTCCTTGTCCTGGATCTTTGCCTTGACATTGTCGATGGTGTCAGAGGACTCCACCTCAAGCGTGATGGTCTTGCCAGTGAGGGTCTTGACGAAGATCTGCATGCCTCCCCGAAGGCGGAGGACAAGGTGAAGGGTGGACTCCTTCTGGATGTTGTAGTCAGCAAGGGTGCGACCATCCTCCAGCTGCTTGCCGGCAAAGATAAGACGCTGCTGGTCCGGGGGAATGCCCTCCTTGTCCTGGATCTTGGCCTTGACGTTGTCGATGGTGTCAGAGGACTCCACCTCAAGCGTGATGGTCTTGCCAGTGAGGGTCTTGACGAAGATCTGCATGCCTCCCCGAAGGCGGAGGACAAGGTGAAGGGTGGACTCCTTCTGGATGTTGTAGTCAGCAAGGGTGCGACCATCCTCCAGCTGCTTGCCGGCAAAGATAAGACGCTGCTGGTCCGGGGGAATGCCCTCCTTGTCCTGGATCTTGGCCTTGACGTTGTCGATGGTGTCAGAGGACTCCACCTCAAGCGTGATGGTCTTGCCAGTGAGGGTCTTGACGAAGATCTGCATGCCTCCCCGAAGGCGGAGGACAAGGTGAAGGGTGGACTCCTTCTGGATGTTGTAGTCAGCAAGGGTGCGACCATCCTCCAGCTGCTTGCCGGCAAAGATAAGACGCTGCTGGTCCGGGGGAATGCCCTCCTTGTCCTGGATCTTGGCCTTGACGTTGTCGATGGTGTCGGAGCTCTCAACCTCAAGGGTGATGGTCTTGCCGGTGAGGGTCTTCACGAAGATCTGCATGCCACCACGCAGACGCAGGACAAGGTGCAGGGTGGACTCCTTCTGGATGTTGTAGTCAGCGAGGGTGCGACCATCCTCCAGCTGCTTGCCAGCAAAGATGAGACGCTGCTGGTCCGGAGGAATGCCCTCCTTGTCCTGGATCTTGGCCTTGACATTATCGATGGTGTCGGAGCTCTCAACCTCAAGGGTGATGGTCTTGCCAGTGAGGGTCTTGACGAAGATCTGCATGCCACCACGCAGACGCAGGACAAGGTGGAGGGTGGACTCCTTCTGGATGTTGTAGTCAGCAAGGGTGCGGCCATCCTCCAGCTGCTTGCCAGCAAAGATAAGGCGCTGCTGGTCCGGGGGAATGCCCTCCTTGTCCTGGATCTTGGCCTTGACGTTGTCGATGGTGTCGGAGCTCTCAACCTCGAGGGTGATGGTCTTGCCGGTGAGGGTCTTCACAAAGATCTGCATCTGCAGAGAAGAATCCCAAAACAGAATGGTTAGGGTCAAGAAGCAGACCAAGCAAACTAATATGACAACTACTAAAACATAGATAAGCTTCTATATCATGCCGTAGAGATTAAACAAACAGGAGAAACATTTTTTTTCACTTAAGAGAAACTAACATACGGTAGGTGCATGCTCATGACCACAAAAAACTGAAAATTATGATTCCACGTAGCTGTCAGACATTAATTTAGCCCATCTTTTTCCAAGAAAAATCAAACTACAGACGGTAGATAATAAACAAACGACACTAGTATATTTTCTTCATTGAAGAGCACCTAACAGACGGTACGTGCGTGCAGATCAATTATCTCAAGGATTCCACATAGCTGTCATATATCAAGCAAAGGAAGAAGCCTAGCTTTTTCAGAGGAAAATCAACTAACAATCCTAGGCCTAGGTTAGGACTATCTCGTTGGAACAAGAAATATGATCACGAGCTACAGATAAGGCAGATTATGCAGCTACCATTTAATTCAATCATAAAGAGTTATGCGAATCTATCACACAGGAGCGGACGAACTAGTAGATAAATCATGCATATGAGACTATACAGCTTAATAAGGAATTAATTGACCGAGAACATGAACAGATCTGTCCCTTCACCAATCTATCTACACGCAAAAATCCCTAAGAATATGATCACGGGCAACAGATCAGGCAGATTATGCGGCTACCACTTAATTTCAATCATAAAGAGTTACGCGGATCTATCAGCAGGAGCGGACGAACTAGTAGATAAATCATGTATATGTGACTATATATACGGCTTAATAAGGAATTGATTGACCGAGAACACGAACAGATCTGCCCCTTCAATCTATCAATCTACACGCAAAAATCCCTAGGAATTCGCCAGAGCTTCGCAGACCTAACACGCGCGAACAGATCGGACAACAAGAATCGTTCCCGCAGCATCAGATCGGAGCAGAAACCGACGAAATTCCACAGTACTACACCTCTAACCATCTAAGCAAACGCCGTACCTTGAGGCGGCGGGGGAGGAGGATTCGACGAGCCTGGGGTCGATCGGAGACGAGATTGGCTGGGGATTTTTTGGTTCCGTTCCTGGGAGCTGTGATGAGGCTTGGAAGGAGGGGAGGGGGTGGGTGGGTATTTATACGCCGGCTGGTGACGGGCCCGGGTGGAGAAGGGATCCCGTGCCGTGGCGGGTCCGTCCGTTGGACGCGTACGTGTGGTGCTCGTCTCCGCCACGCGATCCCCCTTCTCTTCTTCGTATCCGGCGGGCGCGGAGGGTTCGAGAGAGGACGGCCGTCTACCTCGCGCGGGGTTGACGGCCGTTAGGCACCCCCCTCACGCCGTTAGATTTTTTGAGGGGTCCCGTACGCCGTTAGATGGATCGTTTAGGCCGTGTCGACGACGCATATGGCCCACTGGGCTGGTCTGCGTAGGCGTGATCCTAAGATGAGCATTCATTCATCAATGTTAGATACCAAGGATTCTAAAAGGATTAGGGCTCAGGGTACCTCAGGAGGCGCTATGCAAGGCCGCATGGTATCAACAGGTTAACTTCACAAGTCAATTGTAGAAGAGAGCACGTATGGTGTAGGTGTTCAAACATGACCTTGTAATTTTTACTAACAAGATGCCCGTGCATTACACGGAACATCAAGATGCATTTTTTTTTACAAAACATCTGTTGTGATTGATCCATGCAGGAGTAATCCCATGTGTAAAAACTAATGATATCTTGAGAATTTCATCGAGAAAGTGGTATCTCGAGAATTTCATCGAAAAAATGAGAGATAAGATGAGGAGGAGTGGGGCGCGCTGGTGACTGGTGGTCGGACTTAGCGAGGGCATGGGGATGGATGACGCCGACAGCAGCCACCATGTCAGATTGTTCCAGAGGCTTCTTTTTTTAATTACTCAACAATGAAGTTGTGGGAAATAAGGATGAACAAGAGAGGTGCGGGTATCTTTTTACAAAATTGTCATAGTCTGCTTTCTATTCATCAGATATGTAGATCAGACGGTCTATATTGCAAGATGGCAGGCACATCATCATCACCAACTCGTTTTTTTAATAAAAGTAGAGATATAAATCACATATTGTAAAATCAGACAGCCTTAAGTTTTATATAGCTCATGGTGAGAAGATGCCTCACTGAAACATTTATTTTCATTAATGTATCTTTTCTCAAAAAGGAAGAAGGGCATACCTGGAAAAGCAAAGCATTATGCCATCAGCAAAACTGTATGTAAACAACATTGCTAATGTAATAAAGATGCAAGCGCCTCATTTTGCAAGAACCTATGGTAAATCTTTGACATTCTTAATGTAGCTAGACCACATACGAGAGTAAAACAACAAAGCAACAACCTGTAGCAAATGCCATGATGGCCAATCAGAAGTTAAAGAAATAACCATACAAAAATGAGCGCATACCCCACATCACTTGAATGAAATTGAAAAGCTCCAAAATGTTATTGTAATCCACAAATTCTTGAACAGATCTGAAAATTCAAAAACCCCCGGAACAGCTATCTAGGACATAGTTCATAGGAATTGCCACAACAAGCAACAACAATACATAAAATCTCTTGTTGTCAAACAAGATTAGGCATGCCATTATACGTGAATTTCCATAGCATATGAAGCCATTTCTGGTGCACAACTCCTCTTCTATAAAGGGCTTTAGGACAGCTCGCATAATTAGGACAGGGGGGTTGGTTTGGGGGCTTTGGAGGGGAAGCTACCCCGAGTTGCTTCAGGGCTTGTTCATTTAATACCTTCCTCAAGAGGTTTGAAGGGGATTGGGAAGGATTTTGGTGTTGGGGAACGTTACAGAAAACAAAAAATTTCCTACGGTTTCACCAAGATCCATCTATGAGTTCATCTAGCAACGAGTGATCGGATTGCATCTACATACCTTTGTAGATCATGCGCGGAAGCGTTCAAAGAACGGGGATGAGGAAGTCGTACTCGACGTGATCCAAATCACCGGAGATCCTAGCGCCGAACGGACAGCACCTCCGCGTTCAACACACGTACGGTCAGCGTGACGTCTCCTCCTTCTTGATCTAGCAAGGGGAAAGGAGAGGTTGATGAAGATCCAGCAGCACGACGGCGTGGTGGTGGATGCAGCAGTCACCGCAGCAGGGCTTCGCCGTTCTTCTGCGAGAGGGAGAGGTGTAGCAGGGGAGAGGGAGGCGCCAAGACTCAAGGGTGCGGCTGCCCCTCCCTCCCCCTTTATATAGGCCCCCTAGGGGTGCGCCGGCCCTAGGAGATGGATCTCCTAGGGGGCGGCGGCCAAGGGGTGGAGTGCCCCCCAAGCCAGGTGGGGCGCCCCCCCACCCTAGGGTTCCCAACCCTAGGCGCATGGGGTGGGCCAAGGGGGGCGCACCAGCCCACTATGGGCTGGTTCCCCTCCCCACTTTAGCCCATGGGGCCCTCCGGGATGGGTGGCCCCACCCGGTGGACCCCCGGTACCCTTCCGGTGGTCCCGGTACAATACGAGTGACCCCGAAACTCTCCCGATGGCCGAAACTGCACTTCCTATATATAATTCTTCACCTCTGGACCATTCTGGAACTCCTCGTGATGTCCGGGATCTCATCCGGGACTCTGAACAACTTTCGGGTTACTGCATATTCATATCTCTACAACCCTAGCGTCACCGAACCTTAAGTGTGTAGACCCTACGGGTTCGGGAGACATGTAGACATGACCGAGACGGCTCTCCGGTCAATAACCAACAGCGGGATCTGGATACCCATGTTGGCTCCCACATGCTCCTCGATGATCTCATCGGATGAACCACGATGTCGAGGATTCAAGCAACCCCGTATACAATTCCCTTTGTCAATCGGTACGTTACTTGCCCGAGATTCGATCATCGGTATCCCAATACCTCGTTCAATCTCGTTACCGACAAGTCACTTTACTCGTACCGTAATGCATGATCCCGTGACCATACACTTGGTCACTTATAGCTCATTGTGATGATGCATTACCGAGTGGGCCCAGAGATACCTCTCCGTCATACGGAGTGACAAATCCCAGTCTTGATCCGTGTCAACCCAACAGACACTTTCGGAGATACCCGTAGTATACCTTTATAGTCATCCAGTTACGTTGTGACGTTTGGTACACCCAAAGCATTCCTACGGTATCCGGGAGTTACACGATCTCATGGTCTAAGGAAAAGATACTTGACATTTGGAAAAACTCTAGCAAACGAACTATACGATCTTGTGCTATGTTTAGGATTGGGTCTTGTCCATCACATCATTCTCCTAATGATGTGATCTCGTTATCAATGACATCTAATGTCCATAGTCAGGAAACCATGACTATCTGTTGATCAACGAGCTAGTCAACTAGATGTTGGGGAACGTAGTAATTTCAAAAAATTTCCTACGCACACGCAAGATCATGGTGATGCACAGCAACGAGAGGGGAGAGTGTTGTCTGCGTACCCACGCAGACCGATTGCGGAAGCGTTGACACAACGTAGAGGAAGTAGTCGTACGTCTTCCCAATCCGACCGATCCAAGCGCCGTTACTCCGGCACCTCTGAGTTCTTAGCACACGTACAGCTCAATGACAATCCCCGGGCTCCGATCCAGCAAAGCGTCGGGGAGGAGTTCCGTCAGCACGACGGCGTGGTGACGATCTTGATGTACTACCGTCGCAGGGTTTCGCCTAAGCACTGCTACAATATAATCGAGGTGGAATATGGTGGCAGGGGGCACCACACACGGCTAAGGAATGATCTCAATGATCAACTTGTGTGTCTAGAGGTGCCCCCTGCCTCCGTATATAAAGGAGCCAAGGGGGAGGGGGCCGCCGGCCTGGAGGAGGGCGCAGGAGGAGTCCTACTCCTACTGGGAGTAGGACTCCCCCCCCAATCCTAGTTGGACTAGGATTCCCCGAGGGGGAAACAGAGAGAGAGGGGCCGGCCACCTCTCCTAGTCCTAATAGGACTGGGGGAGGGGGGAGGCGCGCGGCAACCTTGGGCTGCCCCTTTCTCCTTTCCACTAAAGCCCATTAAGGCCCATATGGCTTCCCCGGGGGTTCCGGTAACCTCCCGGTACTCCGGTAAAATCTCAATTTCACCCGGAACACTTCCGATGTCCAAATATAGGCTTCCAATATATCAATCTTTATGTCTCGGCCATTTCGAGACTCCTCGTCATGTCCGTGATCACATCCGGGACTCCGAACTAACTTCAGTACATCAAAATGCATAAACTCATAATAACTGCCATCGTAACGTTAAGCGTGCGGACCCTACGGTTCGAGAATAATGTAGACATGACTGAGACACATCTCCGGTCAATAACCAATAGCGGGACCTGGATGCCCATATTGGCTCCTACATATTCAACGAAGATCTTTATCGGTCAGACCGCATAACAACATACGTTGTTCCCTTTGTCATCGGTATGTTACTTGCCCGAGATTCGATCGTCGGTATCCAATACCTAGTTCAATCTCGTTACCGGCAAGTCTCTTTACTCGTTCCGTAATACATCATCTCGCAACTAACTCATTAGTTGCAATGCTTGCAAGGCTTATGTGATGTGCATTACCGAGAGGGCCCAGAGATACCTCTCCGACAATTGGAGTGACAAATCCTAATCTCGAAATACGCCAACCCAACATCTACCCTTGGAGACACCTGTAGAGCTCCTTTATAATCACCCAGTTACGTTGTGACGTTTGGTAGCACACAAAGTGTTCCTCTGGTAAACGGGAGTTGCATAATCTCATAGTCATAGGAACATGTATAAGTCATGAAGAAAGCAATAGCAACATACTAAACGATCGGGTGCTAAGCTAATGGGTCATGTCAATCAGATCATTCAACTAATGATGTGACCTCGTTAATAAAACAACAACACCTTGTTCATGGTTAGGAAACATAACCATCTTTGATTAACGAGCTAGTCAAGTTGAGGCATACTAGTGACACTAAGTTTGTCTATGTATTCACACATGTATTATGTTTCCAGTTAATACAATTCTAGTTGATCTACGAGGTTCAGTAGTATCTTGTCCTGAAGTTTCATGATCATCATCATTAGCTTCCTCACTAATTGGTATAGGTGTCACAGAAACAGTTTTCTGTGATGTACTACTTTCCAATAAGGGAGCAGGTACAGTTACCTCGTCAAGTTCTACTTTCCTCCCACTCACTTCTTTCGAGAGAAACTCCTTCTCTAGAAAGGATCCATTCTTAGCAACGAATGTCTTGCCTTCGGATCTGTGATAGAAGGTGTACCCAACAGTCTCCTTTGGGTATCCTATAAAGACACATTTCTCCGATTTGGGTTCGAGCTTATCAGGTTGAAGCTTTTTCACATAAGCATCGCAGCCCCAAACTTTAAGAAACGACAACTTTGGTTTCTTGCCAAACCATAGTTCATAAGGCGTCATCTCAACGGATTTTGATGGTGCCCTATTTAACGTGAATGCGGCCGTCTCTAAAGCATAACCCCAAAACGATAGCGGTAAAAGAGACATCATAGATCGCACCATATCTAGTAAAGTACGATTACGACGTTCGGACACACCATTACGCTGTGGTGTTCCGGGTGGCGTGAGTTGCGAAACTATTCCACAATTTTTCAAATGTACACCAAACTCGTAACTCAAATATTCTCCTCCACAATCAGATCGTAGAAACTTTATTTTCTTGTTACAATGATTTTCAACTTCACTCTGAAATTCTTTGAACTTTTCAAATGTTTTAGACTTATGTTTCATTAAGTAGATATACCCATATCTGCTTAAGTCATCTGTGAAGGTGAGAAAATAACGATATCCGCCACAAGCCTCAATATTCATCGGACCACATACATCGGTATGTATGATTTCCAACAAATCTGTTGCTCTCTCCATAGTACCGGAGAACGGTGTTTTAGTCATCTTGCCCATTAGGCACGGTTCGCAAGTACCAAGTGATTCATAATCAACTGGTTCCAAAAGTCCATCAGTATGGAGTTTCTTCATGCGCTTTACACCGATATGACCTAAACGGCAGTGCCACAAGTAAGTTGCACTATCATTATCAACTCTGCATCTTTTGGTCTCAACATTATGAATATGTGTATCACTACTATCGAGATTCATCAGAAATAGACCACTCTTCAAGGGTGCATGACCATAAAAGATATTACTCATATAAATAGAACAACCATTATTCTCTGATTTAAATGAATAACCGTCTCGCATCAAACAAGATCTAGATAAAATGTTCATGCTCAACGCTGGCACCAAATAACAATTATTTAGGTCTAATACTAATCCCGAAGGTAGATGTAGAGGTAGCGTGCCGACCGCGATCACGTCGACTTTGGAACCGTTTTCCACGCGCATCGTCACCTCGTCCTTTGCTAGTGTTCGCTTAATCTGTAGTCCATGTTTCAAGTTGCAAATATTAGCAACAGAACCAGTATCAAATACCCAGGTGCTACTGCGAGCTCTAGTAAGGTACACATCAATAACATGTATATCACATATACCTTTGTTCACCTTGCCATCCTTCTTATCCGCCAAATACTTGGGGTAGTTCCGCTTCCAGTGACCAGTCTGCTTGCAGTAGAAGCACTCAGTTTCAGGCTTAGGTCCAGACTTGGGTTTCTTCTCCTGAGCAGCAACTTGCTTGCCGTTCTTCTTGAAGTTCCCCTTCTTCTTCCCTTTGCCCTTTTTCTTGAAACTAGTGGTTTTGTTAACCATCAACACTTGATGCTCCTTCTTGATTTCTACCTCCGCAGCTTTCAGCATTGCGAAGAGCTCGGGAATAGTCTTGTTCATCCCTTGCATATTATAGTTCATCACGAAGCTCTTGTAGCTTGGTGGCAGTGATTGGAGAATTCTGTCAATGACGCAATCATCTGGAAGATTAACTCCCATCTGAATCAAGTGATTGTTATACCCAGACATTTTGAGTATATGCTCACTGACAGAACTGTTCTCCTCCATCTTGCAACTATAGAACTTATTGGAGACTTCATATCTCTCAATCCGGGCATTTGCTTGAAATATTAACTTCAACTCCTGGAACATCTCATATGCTCCATGACGCTCAAAACGTCGTTGAAGTCCCGATTCTAAGCCGTAAAGCATGGCACACTGAACTATCGAGTAGTCGTCAGCTTTGCTCTGCTAGACGTTCATAACATCTGGTGTTGCTCTAGTAGCAGGCCTGGCACCCAGCGGTGCTTCCAGGACGTAATTCTTCTGAGCAGCAATGAGGATAATCCTCAAGTTACGGACCCAGTCCGTGTAATTACTACCATCATCTTTCAACTTTGCTTTCTCAAGGAACGCATTAAAATTCAATGGAACAACAACACGAGCCATCTATCTACAATCAAGCAAGATACTATCAGGTACTAAGTTCATGATAAGTTTAAGTTCAATTAATCAAATTACTTAAGAACTCCCACTTAGGTAGACATCCCTCTAATCCTCTAAGTGATCACGTGATCCAAATCAACTAAACCATAAACGATCATCACGTGAGATGGAGTAGTTTTCAATGGTGAACATCGCTATGTTGATCATATCTACTATATGATTCACGCTCGACCTTTCGGTCTCTGTGTTCCGAGGCCATATCTGCATATGCTAGGCTCGTCAAGTTTAACCTGAGTATTCTGCGTGTGCAAAACTGGCTTGCACCCGTTGTAGATGGACGTAGAGCTTATCACACCCGATCATCACGTGGTGTCTGGGCACGACGAACTTTGGCAACGGTGCATACTCAGGGAGAACACTTCTTGATAATTTAGTGAGAGATCATCTTATAATGCTACCGTCAACCAAAGCAAGATAAGATGCATAAAAAGATAAACATCACATGCAATCAATATAAGTGATATGATATGGCCATCATCATCTTGTGCTTGTGATCTCCATCTCCGAAGCACCGTCGTGATCACCATCGTCACCGGCGCGACACCTTGATCTCCATTGTAGCATCGTTGTCGTCTCGCCAATCTTATGCTTCCACGACTATCGCTACCGCTTAGTGATAAAGTAAAGCATTACAGCGCGATTGCATTGCATACAATAAAGCGACAACCATATGGCTCTTGCCAGTTGCCGATAACTCGGTTACAAAACATGATCATCTCATACAATAAAATTTAGCATCATGTCTTGACCATATCACATCACAACATGCCCTGCGAAAACAAGTTAGACGTCCTCTACTTTGTTGTTGCAAGTTTTACGTGGCTGCTACGGGCTTAAGCAAGAACCAATCTCACCTACGCATCAAAACCACAACGATAGTTTGTCAAATAGACTCCGTTTTAACCTTCGCAAGGACCGGGCGTAGCCACACTCGGTTCAACTAAAGTTGGAGAGACAGTCGCCCGCAAGCCACCTATGTGCAAAGCACGTCGGGGGAACCAGTCTCGCGTAAGCGTACGCGTAATGTTGGTCCGGGTCGTCTCGTCCAACAATACCGCTGAACCAAAGTATGACATGCTGGTAGGCAGTATGACTTATATCACCCACAACTCACTTGTGTTCTACTCGTGCACATAACATCAAACCATAAAACCTAGGCTCGGATGCCACTGTTGGGGAACGTAGTAATTTCAAAAAATTTCCTACGCACACACAAGATCATGGTGATGCACAACAACGAGAGGGGAGAGTGTTGTCTACGTACCCACGCAGACCGACTGCGGAAGCGTTGACACAACATAGAGAAAGTAGTCGTACGTCTTCCCGATCCGACCGATCCAAGCACCGTTACTCCGGCACCTCCGAGTTCTTAGCACACATACAGCTCGATGACGACCCCCGGGCTCCGATCCAGCAAAGCGTCGGGGAGGAGTTCCGTCAGCACGACGGCGTGGTGACGACCTTGATGTACTACCGTCACAAGGCTTCGCCTAAGCACTGCTACAATATAATCGAGGTGGAATATGGTGGCAGGGGGCACCGCACACGGCTAAGGAATGATCTCAATGATCAACTTGTGTGTCTAGAGGTGCCCCCTGCCTTCTTATATAAAGGAGCCAAGGGGGAGGGGGCCGCCGGCCTTGAGGAGGGCGCAGGAGGAGTCCAACTCCTACCGGGAGTAGGACCCCCCCCCCCCCAAATCCTAGTTGGACTAGGATTCCCCGAGGGGGAAAGAGAGAGAGGGGGGCCGGCCACCTCTCCTAGTCCTAATAGGGCTAGGGGAGGGGGGAGGCACGCGGCCACCTTGGGCTGCCCCTTTCTCCTTTCGACTAAAGCCCATTAAGGCCCATATGGCTTTCCGGGGGGTTCCGGTAACCTCCAGGTACTCCGGTAAAATCCCAATTTCACCCGGAACACTTCCGATGTCCAAATATAGGCTTCCAATATATCAATCTTTATGTCTCGACCATTTCGAGACTCCTCGTCATGTCCGTGATCACATACGGGACTCCAAACTAACTTCGGTACATCAAAATGCATAAACTCATAATAACTGTCATCGTAACGTTAAGCGTGCGGACCCTACGGTTCGAGAATAATGTAGACATGACTGAGACACATCTCCGGTCAATAACCAATAGCGGGACCTGGATGCCCATATTGGCTCCTACATATTCAACGAAGATCTTTATCGGTCAGACCGCATAACAACATACGTTGTTCCCTTTGTCATCGGTATGTTACTTGCCCGAGATTCGATCATCGGTATCCAATACCTAGTTCAATCTCGTTATCGGCAAGTCTCTTTACTCGTTCCGTAATACATCATCTCGCAACTAACTCATTAGTTGCAATGCTTGCAAGGCTTATGTGATGTACATTACCGAGAGGGCCCAGAGATACCTCTCCGACAATCGGAGTGACAAATCCTAATCTCAAAATACGCCAACCCAACATCTACCCTTGGAGACACCTGTAGAGCTCCTTTTATAATCACCCAATTACGTTGTGACGTTTGGTAGCACACAAAGTGTTCCTCCGGTAAACGGGAGTTGCATAATCTCATAGTCATAGGAACATGTTGTAACGCCCCATATGTAACCTTCCCGAATTGTACTCCAACTCTTGCCGTTTCCGGCATTAAGTTATATTTAATTCTCGGGTTCGGGTCTTTGTCTCCGTGTGTTGTTTTCGTTTTCGTGCATCTCTTATCATTGAAGGAAATATGCCCTAGAGGCAATAATAAAGTTATTATTTATTTCCTTATATCATGATAAATGTTTATTATTCATGCAAGAATTGTATTAACCGGAAACATAATACATGTGTGAATACATAGACAAACAGAGTGTCACTGGTATGCCTCTACTTGACTAGCTCGTTAATCAAAGATGGTTATGTTTCCTAACCATGGACAAAAGAGTTGTTATTTGATTAACAAGGTCACATCATTAGTTCAATGATCTGATTGACATGACCCATTCCATTAGCTTAGCACTTGATCGTTTAGTATGTTGCTATTGCTTTCTTCATGACTTATACATGTTCCTATAACTATGAGATTATGCAACTCCCGTTTACCGGAGGAACACTTTGGGTGCTACCAAACGTCACAACGTAACTGGGTGATTATAAAGGAGTACTACAGGTGTCTCCAAAGGTAGATGTTGGGTTGGCGTATTTCGAGATTAGGATTTGTCACTCCGATTGTCGGAGAGGTATCTCTGGGCCCTCTCGGTAATACACATCACATCAGCCTTGCAAGCATTATAACTAAGATGTTAGTTGTGAGATGATGTATTATGGAACGAGTAAAGAGACTTGCCAGTAACGAGATTGAACTAGGTATTGGATACCGACGATCGAATCTCGGGCAAGTAACATACCGATGACAAAGGGAACAACGTATGTTGTTATGCGGTCTGACCAATAAAGATCTTCGTAGAATATGTAGGAGCCAATATGGGCATCCAGGTCCCGCTATTGGTTATTGACCGGAGACGTGTCTCGGTCATGTCTACATTGTTCTCGAACCGTAGGGTCCGCACGCTTAACGTTACGATGACAGTTATTATGAGTTTATGCATTTTGATGTACCGAAGGTTGTTCGGAATCCCGGATGTGATCACGGACATGACGAGGAGTCTCGAAATGGTCGAGACGTAAAGATTGATATATTGGAAGCCTATGTTTGGACACCAGAAGTGTTCCGGGTGAAATCGGGATTTTACCGGAATACCGGGAGGGTTACCGGAACCCCCCGGGAGGCAAATGGGCCTATTGGGCCTTAGTGGAAAAGAGAAAAGGGGCAGCCCACAGCTGGCCGCGCGCCCCCCCTTCCCCAAGTCCTAGTAGGACTAGGAGAAGGGGCCGGCCCCCCTCTCTCTCCTTTCCCCCTTGAAATCCTAGTTGGAATAGGATTGAGGGGGGGAGTCCTACTCCCGGTAGGAGTAGCACTCCTCCCGCGCCCTCTCCCTAGCCGGCCGAACCCCCTCCCCCTGCTCCTTTATATACGGGGGCAGGGGGCACCCCATAGACACACAAGTTGATCATTGTTGATCGTTCCTTAGCCATGTGCGGTGCCCCCTGCCACCAAATTCCACCTCGATCATATCGTTGTAGAGCTTAGGCGAAGCCCTGCGTCGGTAGTACATCAAGATCGTCACCACGCTGTTGTGCTGACGGAACTCTTCCTCGACGCTTTGCTCGATCGGAGCCCGAGGATCGTCATCGAGCTGAACGTGTGCTAAGAACTCGGAGGTGCCGGAGTAACGGTGCTTGGATCGGTCGGATCGGGAAGAAGACGTACGACTACTTCCTCTACGTTGTGAGATCGCTTCCGCAGTCGGTCTGCGTTGGTACGTAGACAATACTCTCCCCCTCGTTGCTATGCATCACCATGATCTTGCGTGTGCGTAGGAAAATTTTGAAATTACTACGTTCCCCAACAGTGGCATCCGAGCCTAGGTTTTATGGTTTGATGTTATTTGCACGAGTAGAACACAAGTGAGTTGTGGGCGATACAAGTCATACTGCCTACCAGCATGTCATACTTTGGTTCGGCGGTATTGTTGGACGAGACGATCCGGACCAACCTTACGCGTACTCTTACGCGAGACCGGTTCCCTCGACGTGCTATGCACACAGATGGCTTGCAGAAGACTGTCTCTCCAACTTTAGTTGAACCAAGTGTGGCTACGCCCGGTCCTTGAGAAGGTTAAAACGGAGTCTATTTGACGAACTATCGTTGTGGTTTTGATGCGTAGGTGAGATGAGTTCTTACTTAAGCCCGTAGCAGCCACGTAAAACTTGCAACAACAAAGTAGAGGACGTCTAACTTGTTTTTGTAGGGCATGTTGTGATGTGATATGGTCAAGGCATGATGCTAATTTTATTGTATGAGATGATCATGTTTTTTAACCAAGTTATCGGCAACTGGCAGGAGCCATATGGTTGTCGCTTTATTGTATGCAATGCAATCGCGATGTAATGCTTTACTTTATTACTAAGCGGTAGTGATAGTCGTGGAAGCATAAGATTGGCGAGACGACAACGATGCTACGATGGAGATCAAGGTGTCGCGCCGGTGACGATGGTGATCATGACGGTGCTTCGGAGATGGAGATCACAAGCACAAGATGATGATGGCCATATCATATCACTTATATTGATTGCATGTGATGTTTATCCTTTTATGCATCTTATCTTGCTTTGATTGACGGTAGCATTATAAGATGATCTCTCACTAAATTATCAAGAAGTGTTCTCCCTGAGTATGCACCGTTGCCAAAGTTCGTCGTGCCCAGACACCACGTGATGATCGGGTGTGATAAGCTCTACGTCCATCTACAACGGGTGCAAGCCAGTTTTGCACACGCAGAATACTCAGGTTAAACTTGACGAGCCTAGCATATGCAGATATGGCCTCGGAACACAGAGACCGAAAGGTCGAGCGTGAATCATATAGTAGATATGATCAACATAACGATGTTCACCATTGAAAACTACTCCATCTCACGTGATGATCGGTTATGGTTTAGTTGATTTGGATCACGTGATCACTTAGAGGATTAGAGGGATGTCCATCTAAGTGGGAGTTCTTAAGTAATATGATTAAATTGAACTTAAATTTATCATGAACTTAGTCCTGGTAGTATTTTGCAAATTATGTTGTAGATCAATAGCTCGCGTTGTTGCTTCCCTGTGTTTATTTTGATATGTTCCTAGAGGAAATTGTGTTGAAAGATGTTAGTAGCAATGATGCGGATTGGATCCGTGATCTGAGGTTTATCCTCATTGCTGCAGAGAAGAATTATGTCCTTGATGCACCGCTAGGTGACAGACCTATTGCAGGAGCAGATGCAGACGTTATGAACGTTTGGCTAGCTCAATATGATGACTACTTGATAGTTTAAGTGCACCATGCCTAACGGCTTAGAATCGGGACTTCAAAGACGTTTTGAACGTCATGGACCATATGAGATGTTCAAGGAGTTGAATTTAATATTTCAAGCAAATACCTGAGTTGAGAGATATGAAGTCTCCAACAAGTTCTATAGCTAAAAGATGGAGGAGAATCGCTCAACTAGTGAGCATGTGCTCAGATTGTCTGGGTACTACAATCGCTTGAATCAAGTGGGAGTTAATCTTCCAGATAAGATAGTGATTAACAGAATTCTCTAGTCACCATCACTAAGTTAGTAGAACTTCGTGATGAACTATAATATGCAAGGGATAACGGAAACAAACCCCAAGCTCTTCGTGATGCTGAAATCAACGAAGGTAGAAATCAAGAAAAACATCAAGTGTTGATGGTTGACAAGATCACTAGTTTCAAGAAAAGGGCAAAGGGAAGAAGGGGAACTTCAAGAAGAACGACAAGCAAGTTGCTGCTCAAGTGAAGAAACCCAAGTCTGATCCTAAGCCTGAGACTAAGTGTTTCTACTGCAAAGGGACTGGTCACTGGAAGCGGAACTACCCCAAGTGATTGGCGGATAAGAAGGATGGCAAAGTGAACATAAGTATATTTGATATACATGTTATTGATGTGTACTTTACTAGTGTTTATAGCAACCCCTCGGTATTTGATACTGGTTCAGTTGCTAAGAGTAGTAACTCGAAATGGGAGTTGCAGAATAAACAGAGACTACTTAAGGGTGAAGTGACGATTGTTGGGGAACGCAGTAATTTCGAAAATTTTCCTACGCACACGCAAGATCATGGTGATGCACAGCAACGAGAGGGGAGAGTGTTGTCTACGTACCAACGCAGACCGACTGCAGAAGCGATCACACAACGTAGAGGAAGTAGTCGTACGTCTTCTTCCCGATCCGACCGATCCAAGCACCGTTACTCCGGCACCTCTGAGTTCTTAGCACACGTTCAGCTCGATGACGTTCCTCGGGCTCCGATCCAGCAAAGCGTCGAGGAAGAGTTCCATCAGCACGACGGCGTGATGACGATCTTGATGTACTACCGACGCAGGGCTTCGCCTAAGCACTGTAACGGTACGATCGAGGTGGAATTTGGTGGCAGGGGGCACCACACACGGCTAAGGAACGATCTCAAGGATCAACTTGTGTGCCTTGGGGTGCCCCCTGCCCCCGTATATAAAGGTTGGAGGAGGGGGAGCCGGCCGGCCAGGGAGAGGAGGCGCAGGGGAGTCCTACTCCCACCGGGAGTAGGACTCCTCCCTCCAATCCTAATCCTATTAGGACTCCCGGGGGGGAAAAGGAGAGAGAAGGGGGGCCGGCCCCCTATCCTAGTCCTACTAGGACTTGGGGAAAGGGGGGGCGCCGGCCAGCTTGTGGGCTTCCCTTTTCTCTTTTCCACTAAGGCCCAATAGGCCCATTCGTCTCCCGGGGGGTTCCGGTAACCCTCCCGGTATTCCGGTAAAATCCCGATTTCACCCGGAACACTTCCTATGTCCAAACATAGGCTTCCAATATATCAATCTTTACGTCTCGACCATTTCGAGACTCCTCGTCATGTCCGTGATCTCATCCGGGACTCCGAACAACCTTCGGTACATCAAAATGCATAAACTCATAATAACTATCATCGTAACGTTAAGCGTCCGGACCCTACGGTTCGAGAACAATGTAGACATGACCGAGACACGTCTCCGGTCAATAACCAATAGCGGGACTTGGATGCCCATATTGGCTCCTACATATTCTACGAAGATCTTTATCGGTCAGACCGCATAACAACATACGTTGTTCCCTTTGTCATCGGTATGTTACTTGCCCGAGATTCGATTGTCGGTATCCAATACCTAGTTCAATCTCGTTACCAGCAAGTCTCTTTACTCGTTCCGTA
Organism: Triticum monococcum; assembly: GCA_034509565.1. Classification (NCBI taxonomy): domain Eukaryota; kingdom Viridiplantae; phylum Streptophyta; class Magnoliopsida; order Poales; family Poaceae; genus Triticum; species Triticum monococcum. Next base: position 698,159,444 of record CM067842.1, read on the forward strand.
ATACATCATCTCACAACTAACATATTAGTTGCAGTGCTTGCAAGGCTTATGTGATGTGCATTACCGAGAGGGCCCAGAGATACCTCTCCGACAATCGGAGTGACAAACCCTAATCTCGAAATACGCCAACCCAACATCTACCATTGGAGACACCTGTAGTACTCCTTTATAATCACCCAGTTACATTGTGACGTTTGGTAGTACCCAAAGTGTTCCTCCGGTAAACGGGAGTTGCATAATCTCATAGTTATAGGAACATGTATAAGTCATGAAGAAAGCAATAGCAACATACTAAACGATCGGGTGCTAAGCTAATGGGACGGGTCATGTCAATCAGATCATTCAACTAATGATGTGACCTCGTTAATCAAATAAAAACTCTTTGTTCATGGTTAGGAAACATAACCATCTTTGATTAACGAGCTAGTCTAGTAGAGGCATACTAGTGACACTCTGTTGGTCTATGTATTCACACATGTATTATGTTTCCGGTTAATACAATTCTAGCATGAATAATAAACATTTATCATGATGTAAGGAAATAAATAATAACTTTATTATTGCCTCTAGGGCATATTTCCTTCAGTCTCCCACTTGCACTAGAGTCAATAATCTAGATTACACTGTAATGATTCTAACACCCATGGAGCCTTGGTGCTGATCATGTTTTGCTCGTGGAAGAGGCTTAGTCAACGGGTCTGCAACGTTCAGATCCGTATGTATCTTGCAAATCTCTATGTCTCCCACCTGGACTAAATCCCGGATGGAGTTGAAGCGTCTCTTGATGTGTTTGGTCCTCTTGTGAAATCTGGATTCCTTTGCCAAGGCAATTGCACCAGTATTGTCACAGAAGATTTTCATTGGACCCGATGCACTAGGTATGACACCTAGATCGGATATGAACTCCTTCATCCAGACTCCTTCGTTTGCTGCTTCCGAAGCAGCTATGTACTCCGCTTCACATGTAGATCCCGCTACGACGCTTTGTTTAGAACTTCACCAACTGACAGCTCCACCGTTTAAAGTAAACACGTATCCGGTTTGCGATTTAGAATCGTCCGGATCAGTGTCAAAGCTTGCATCAACGTAACCTCTTACGGTGAGCTCTTTGTCACCTCCATATATGAGAAACATATCCTTAGTCCTTTTCAGGTATTTCAGGATGTTCTTGACCGCTGTCCAGTGATCCATTCCTGGATTACTTTGGTACCTCCCTGCTAAACTTATAGCAAGGCAAACATCAGGTCTGGTACACAGCATTGCATACATGATAGAGCCTATGGCTGAAGCATAGGGAACATCTTTCATTTTCTCTCTATCTTCTGCAGTGGTCGGGCATTGAGTCTTACTCAATTTCATACCTTGTAACACAGGCAAGAACCCTTTCTTTGCCTGATCCATTTTGAACTTCTTCAAAATCTTGTCAAGGTATGTGCTTTGTGAAAGTCCAATTAAGCGTCTTGATCTATCTCTATAGATCTTTATGCCTAATCTGTAAGCAGCTTCCCCGAGGTCTTTCATCGAAAAACTTTTATTCAAGTATCCCTTTATGCTATCCAGAAATTCTATATCATTTCCAATTAGCAATATGTCATCCACATATAATATCAGAAATGCTACAGAGCTCCCACTCACTTTCTTGTAAATACAGGCTTCTCCAAAAGTCTGTATAAAGCCAAATGCTTTGATCACACTATCAAAGCGTTTATTCCAACTCCGAGATGCTTGCACCAGTCCATAAATGGATCGCTGGAGTTTGCATACTTTGTTAGCTCCCTTTGGATTGACAAAACCTTCTGGTTGTATCATATACAACTCTTCTTCCAGAAATCCATTCAGGAATGCAGTTTTGACATCCATCTGCCATATTTCATAATCATAAAATGCGGCAATTGCTAACATTATTCCGACGGACTTAAGCATCGCTACGGGTGAGAAGGTCTCATCGTAGTCAACTCCTTGAACTTGCCGAAAACCTTTCGCGACAAGTCGAGCTTTATAGACAGTAATATTACCGTCAGCGTCAGTCTTTTTCTTGAAGATCCATTTATTCTCAATTGCTTGCCGATCATCGGGCAAGTCAACCAAAGTCCATACTTTGTTTTCATACATGGATCCCATCTCAGATTTCATGGCCTCAAGCCATTTTGCGGAATCTGGGCTCACCATCGCTTCTTCATAGTTCGTAGGTTCATCATGATCTAGCATCATGACTTCCAGAACTGGATTACCGTACCACTCTGGTGCGGATCTTACTCTGGTTGATCTACGTGGTTCAGTAGTATCTTGTTCTGAAGCTTCATGATCATCATCATTAGCTTCCTCACTGATTGGTATAGGTGTCGCAGAAACAGTTTTCTGTGATGTACTATTTTCCAATAAGGGAGCAGGTACAGTTACCTCGTCAAGTTCTACTTTCCTCCCACTCACTTCTTTCGAGAGAAACTCCTTCTCTAGAAAGTTTCCGAACTTAGCAACAAAAGTCTTGCCTTCGGATCTGTGATAGAAGGTGTATCCAATAGTTTCCTTTGGATATCCTATGAAGACACACTTCTCCGATTTGGGTTCGAGCTTATCAGGTTGAAGCTTTTTCACATAAGCATCGCAGCCCCAAACTTTAAGAAACGACAACTTTGGTTTCTTGCCAAACCATAGTTCATAAGGTGTCGTCTCAACGGATTTTGATGGTGCCCTGTTTAACGTGAATGCGGCCGTCTCTAAAGCATATCCCCAAAACGATAGCGGTAAATCAGTAAGAGACATCATAGATCGCACCATATCTAGTAAAGTACGATTACGACGTTCGGACACACCATTACGTTGTGGTGTTCCGGGTGGCGTGAGTTGCGAAACTATTCCACAATTTTTCAAATGTACACCAAACTCGTAACTCAAATATTCTCCTCCACGATCAGATCGTAGAAACTTTATTTTCTTGTTACGATGATTTTCAACTTCACTCTGAAATTCTTTGAACTTTTCAAATGTTTCAGACTTATGTTTCATTAAGTAGATATACCCATATCTGCTTAAATCATCTGTGAAGGTGAGAAAATAACGATATCCGCCACGAGCCTCAATATTCATCGGACCACATACATCGGTATGTATGATTTCCAATAAATCTGTTGCTCTCTCCATAGTACCGGAGAATGGTGTTTTAGTTATCTTGCCTATGAGGCACGGTTCGCAAGTACCAAGTGATTCATAATCAAGTGGTTCCAAAAGCCCATCAGTATGGAGTTTCTTCATGCGCTTTACACCGATATGACCTAAACGGCAGTGCCACAAGTAAGTTGCACTATCATTATTAACTTTGCATCTTTTGGCTTCTACATTATGAATATGTGTATCACTATCTTCGAGATTCAACAAGAATAGACCACTCTTCAAGGGTGCATGACCATAAAAGATATTATTCATATAAATAGAACAACCATTATTCTCTGATTTAAATGAATAACCGTCTCGCATTAAACAAGATCCAGATATAATGTTCATGCTCAACGCTGGCACCAAATAACAATTATTTAGGTCTAATATTAATCCCGAAGGTAGATGTAGAGGTAGCGTGCCGACCGCGATCACATCGACTTTGGAACCGTTTCCCACGCGCATCGTCACCTCGTCCTTTGCTAGCGTCCGCTTATTCTGTAGTCCCTGTTTCGAGTTGCAAATATTAGCAACAGAACCAGTATCAAATACCCAGGTGCTACTGCGAGCTCTAGTAAGGTACACATCAATAACATGTATATCACATATACCTTTGCTCACTTTGCCATCCTTCTTATCCGCCAAATACTTGGGGCAGTTCCGCTTCCAGTGACCAGTCTGCTTGCAGTAGAAGCACTCAGTTTCACGCTTAGGTCCAGACTTGGGTTTCTTCTCCTGAGCAGCAACTTGCTTGCTGTTCTTCTTGAAGTTTCCCTTCTTCTTCCCTTTGCCCTTTTTCTTGAAACTAGTGGTTTTGCTAACCATCAACACTTGATGCTCCTTCTTGATTTCTACCTCCGCAGCTTTCAGCATTGCGAAGAGCTCGGGAATAGTCTTGTTCATCCCTTGCATATTATACTTCATCACGAAGCTCTTGTAGCTTGGTGGCAGTGATTGGAGAATTCTGTCAATGACGCAGTCATCTGGAAGATTAACTCCCATCTGAATCAAGTGATTATTATACCCAGACATCTTGAGTATATGCTCACTGACAGAACTGTTCTCCTCCATTTTACAGCTATAGAACTTATTGGAGACTTCATATCTCTCAATTCGGGCATTTGCTTGAAATATTAACTTCAACTCCTGGAACATCTCATATGCTCCATGACGTTCAAAACGTCGTTGAAGTCCCGATTCTAAGCCGTAAAGCATGGCACACTGAACTATTGAGTAGTCATCAGCTTTGCTCTGCCAGACGTTCATAACATCTTGCGTTGCTCCAGCAGCAGGCCTGTCACCCAGCGGTGCTTCCAGGACGTAATTCTTCTGTGCAGCAATGAGGATAATCCTCAGGTTACGGACCCAGTCCGTGTAATTGCTACCATCATCTTTCAACTTTGCTTTCTCAAGGAACGCATTAAAATTCAACGGAACAATAGCACGAGCCATCTATCTACAATCAACATAAACAAGCAAGATACTATCAGGTACTAAGTTCATGATAAGTTTAAGTTCAGTTAATCAAATTACTTAGGAACTCCCACTTAGATAGACATCCCTCTAATCCTCTAAGTGATCACGTGATCCAAATCAACTAAACCATAACCGATCATCACGTGAGATGGAGTAGTTTTCAATGGTGAACATCGTTATGTTGATCATATCTACTATATGATTCACGCTCGACCTTTCGGTCTCCGTGTTCCGAGGCCATATTTGTATATGCTCGGCTCGTCAAGTATAACCCGAGTATTCTGCGTGTGCAACTGTTTTGCACCCGTTGTATTTGGACGTAGAGCTTATCACACCCGATCATCACGTGGTGTCTGGGCACGACGAACTTTGGCAACGGTGCATACTCGGGGAGAACACTTCTTGATAATTTAGTGAGAGATCATCTTATAATGCTACCGTCAATCAAAGCAAGATAAGATGCATAAAAGGATAAACATCACATGCAATCAATATAAGTGATATGATATGGCCATCATCATCTTGTGCTTGTGATCTCCATCTCCGAAGCACCGTCATGATCACCATCGTCACCGGCGCGACACCTTGATCTCCATCGTAGCATCGTTGTCGTCTCGCCAATCTTATGCTTCCACGACTATCACTACCGTTTAGTAATAAAGTAAAGCATTACATCGCGATTGCATTGCATACAATAAAGCGACAACCATATGGCTCCTGCCAGTTGCCGATAACTCGGTTACAAAACATGATCATCTCATACAATAAAATCAGCATCATGCCTTGACCATATCATATCACAACATACCCTGCAAAAACAAGTTAGATGTCCTCTACTTTGTTGTTGCAAGTTTTACGTGGCTGCTACGGGCTTAAGTAAGAACTCATCTCACCTACGCATCAAAACCACAACGATAGTTCGTCAAATAGACTCCGTTTTAACCTTCTCAAGGACCGGGCGTAGTCACACTTGGTTCAACTAAAGTTGGAGAGGCAGTCTTACGCAAGCCATCTGTGTGCAAAGCACGTCGAGGGAACCGGTCTCGCGTAAGAGTACGCGTAAGGTTGGTCCGGATCGTCTCACCCAACAATACCGCCGAACCAAAGTATGACATGCTGGTAGGCAGTATGAATTGTATCGCCCACAACTCACTTGTGTTCTACTCGTGCATATAACATCAAACCATAAAACCTAGGCTCGGATGCCACTGTTGGGGAACGCAGTAATTTCGAAAATTTTCCTACGCACACGCAAGATCATGGTGATGCACAGCAACGAGAGGGGAGAGTGTTGTCTACGTACCAACGCAGACCGACTGCGGAAGCGATCACACAACGTAGAGGAAGTAGTCGTACGTCTTCTTCCCGATCCGACCGATCCAAGCACCGTTACTCTGGCACCTCCGAGTTCTTAGCACACGTTCAGCTCGATGACGTTCCTCGGGCTCCGATCCAGCAAAGCGTCGAGGAAGAGTTCCGTCAGCACGACAGCATGATGACGATCTTGATGTACTACCGACGCAGGGCTTCGCCTAAGCACTGTAACGGTACGATCGAGGTGGAATTTGGTGGCAGGGGGCACCGCACACGGCTAAGGAACGATCTCAAGGATCAACTTGTGTGCCTTGGGGTGCCCCCTGCCCCCGTATATAAAGGTTGGAGGAGGGGGAGCCGGCCGGCCAGGGAGAGGAGGCGCAGGGGAGTCCTACTCCCACCGGGAGTAGGACTCCTCCCTCCAATCCTAATCCTATTAGGACTCCCGGGGGGGAAAAGGAGAGAGAAGGGGGGCCGGCCCCCTATCCTAGTCCTACTAGGACTTGGGGAAAGGGGGGGCGCCGGCCAGCTTGTGGGCTTCCCTTTTCTCTTTTCCACTAAGGCCCAATAGGCCCATTCGTCTCCCGGGGGGTTCCGGTAACCCTCCCGGTATTCCGGTAAAATCCCGGTTTCACCCGGAACACTTCCTATGTCCAAACATAGGCTTCCAATATATCAATCTTTACGTCTCGACCATTTCGAGACTCCTCGTCATGTCCGTGATCTCATCCGGGACTCCGAACAACCTTCGGTACATCAAAATGCATAAACTCATAATAACTGTCATCGTAACGTTAAGCGTCCGGACCCTACGGTTCGAGAACAATGTAGACATGACCGAGACACGTCTCCGGTCAATAACCAATAGCGGGACCTGGATGCCCATATTGGCTCCTACATATTCTACGAAGATCTTTATCGGTCAGACGCATTAACAACATACTAGTTCAATCTCGTTACCGGCAAGTCTCTTTACTCGTTCCGTAATACATCATCTCACAACTAACATATTAGTTGCAGTGCTTGCAAGGCTTATGTGATGTGCATTACCGAGAGGGCCCAGAGATACCTCTCCGACAATCGGAGTGACAAACCCTAATCTCGAAATACGCCAACCCAACATCTACCATTGGAGACACCTGTAGTACTCCTTTATAATCACCCAGTTACGTTGTGATGTTTGGTAGTACCCAAAGTGTTCCTCCAGTAAACGGGAGTTGCATAATCTCATAGTTATAGGAACATGTATAAGTCATGAAGAAAGCAATAGCAACATACTAAACGATCGGGTGCTAAGCTAATGGGACGGGTCATGTCAATCAGATCATTCAACTAATGATGTGACCTCGTTAATCAAATAACAACTCTTTGTTGATGGTTAGGAAACATAACCATCTTTGATTAACGAGCTAGTCTAGTAGAGGCATACTAGTGACACTCTGTTGGTCTATGTATTCACACATGTATTATGTTTCCGGTTAATACAATTCTAGCATGAATAATAAACATTTATCATGATGTAAGGAAATAAATAATAACTTTATTATTGCCTCTAGGGCATATTTCCTTCAACGATGTGTGTTGGAAGTAGTTCCAAGATTGATATGATCATCATCGCACACTCCCCTATACTTTCGGGATTAGTGTTGAACCTAAATAAGTGTTATTTGGTGTTTGTGTTGAGCATGAATATGATTTGATCATGTTTATTGTAATACGGTTATTCATTTAAGTAAAAGAATAAATTGTTGTTCTGTTTACATGAATAAAACCTTATATGGTTACACACCCAATGAAAATAGTTCATTGGATCTCGATCTTAATAATACACATATTCATAATATTGAAACCAAAAGATGCAAAGTTAATAATGATAGTGCAACTTATTTGTGGCACTACTGTTTAGGTCATATTGGTATAAAGCGCATGAAGAAACTCCATGATGATGGGCTTTTAGAATCACTTGATTATGAATCAGTTAATGCTTGCGAACCATGCCTCATGGGCAAGATGACTAAGACTCTGTTCTTCGGAACAATGGAGCGAGCAACAGATTTGTTGGAAATCATACATACTGATGTATGTGGTCCGATGAATATTGAGGCTCGCGACAGGTATCATTATTTTCTGATCTTCACAAATGATTTGAGCAGATATGAGTATATCTACTTGATGAAACATAAGTCTGAAACATTTGAAAAGTTCAAAGAATTTCAGAGTGAAGTGAAAAACATCGTGACAAGAAAATAAAGTTTCTACGATCTGATCGCGGAGACAAATATTTGAGTTACGAGTTTGGTCTTCAGTTAAAACAATGTGAAATAGTTTCACTACTCACGCCACCTGGAACACCACATCATAATGGTGTGTCCGAACGTCATAACCGTACTTTATTGGATATAGTGCAATCTATGATGTTTCCTACCGATTTACCACCATCGTTTTGGGGTTATGCATTAGAGACAGTTGCATTCACGTTAAATAGGGCACCATCAAAATCCGTTGAGACGACGCCTTATGAACTATGGTTTGGCAAGAAACCAAAGTTGTCGTTTCTTAAAGTTTGGGGTTGTGATGCTTATGTGAAAAAGTTTCATCCTGATAAGCTCAAAACCAAATCGGAGAAATATGTCTTCATAGGATACCCAAAAGGAGACTGTTGGGTACACCTTCTATCACAGATCCGAAGGCAAGATATTCGTTGCCGAGAATGGATCCTTTCCAAAGAAGGAGTTTCTCTCGAAATAAGTGAGTGGGAGGAAAGTAGAAAACTTGATAAGGTAATTGTACCTTCTCCCTTATTGGAAAGTAGTACATCACAGAAACCAGTTTCTGTGACACCTACACCAATTAGTGAGGAAGCTAATGATGATGATCATGTAACTTTAGATCAAGTTACTACCGAATCTCGTAGGTAAACCAGAGTGAGATCCGCACCAGAGTGGTACGGTAATCCTGTTCTGGAAGTCATGTTACTAGACCATGACGAACTTGCGAACTATGAGGAAGCGATGATGAGCCCAGATTCCGCGAAATGGTTTGAGGCCATGAAATCTGAGATATGATCCATGTATGAGAACAAAGTTTGGACTTTGGTTGACTTGCCCGATGATCAGCAAGCAATTGAGAATAAATGGATCTTCAAGAGGAAGACGGATGCTGATAGTAGTGTTACTATCTACAAAGCTAGAATTGTCGCAAAAGGTTTTCGACAAGTTCAAGGTGTTGACTACGATGAGAGCTTCTCACTCGTATCTATGCTTGAGTCTGTCCGAATCATGTTAGTAATTGCCGCATTTTATGAAATCTGGCAAACGGATAAACAAAATTGCATTCCTTAATGGATTTATTAAAGAAGAGTTGTATATGATGCAACCAGAAGGTTTTGTCAATCCGAAAGGTGCTAACAAAATGTGCAAGCTCCAGCGATCCATCTGTGGACTGGTGCAAGCATCTCGGAGTTGGAATATACGCTTTGATAAGTTGATCAAAGCATATAGTTTTATACAGACTTGTGGTGAAGCCTGTATTTACGAGAAAGTGAGTGGGAGCACTACAGCATTTCTGATAAGTATATGTGAATGACATATTGTTGATCGGAAATAATGTAGAATTATTCTATAAAGCATAAAAGGAGTGTTTGAAAGGAGTTTTTCAAAGAAAGACTTCGGTAAAGCTGCTTACATATTGAGCTTCAAGATCTATAGAGATAGATCAAGACGCTTGATAAGTTTTTCAATAAGTACATACCTTGACAAGATTTTGAAGTAGTTCAAAACGGAACAGTCAAAGAAAAAGTTTCTTGCCTGTGTTACAAGGTGTGAAGTTGAGTAAAGACTCAAAGCCCGACCACGGCAGAAGATAGAAAGAGAATGAAAGTCATTCCCTATGCCTCATTCATAGGTTCTATAAAGTATGCCATGCTGTGTACCAGATCTATTGTATACCCTGCACTGATTTGGCAAGGGAGTACAGTAGTGATCTAGGAGTAGATCACTGGACAGCGGTCAGAATTATCCTTAGTGAAATAAGGATGTGTTTCTCGATTATGGACGTGACAAAAAGGTTCGTCGTAAAGGGTTACGTCGATGCAAGTTTTTGACACTGATCCAGATGAATCTAAAGTCACAATCTGGATACATATTGAAAGTGGGAGCAATTAGCTAGAGTAGCTCCGTGCAGAGCATTATAGACAAAGAATTTTGCAAAATACTTACGGATCTGAATGTGACAGACCCGTTGACTAAAATTATCTCACAAGCAAAAACATGATCACACCTTAGTACTCTTTGGGTGTTAAACACATAGAGAAGTGAACTAGATTACTGACTCTAGTAAACCCTTTGAGTGTTGGTCACATGACGATGTGAACTATGGGTGTTAATCACATGGTGATGTGAACTATTGCTGCTAAATCACATGGCGATGTGAACTAGATTATTGACTCTAGTGCAAGTGGGAGACTGAAGGAAATATGCCCTAGAGGCAATAATAAAGTTATTATTTATTTCCTTATATCATGATAAATGTTTATTATTCATGCTAGAATTGTATTAACCGGAAACATAATACATGTGTGAATACATAGACAAACAGAGTGTCACTAGTATGCCTCTACTTGACTAGCTCGTTAATCAAAGATGGTTATGTTTCCTAACCATGGACAAAAGAGTTGTTATTTGATTAACGAGGTCACATCATTAGTTCAATGATCTGATTGACATGACCCATTCCATTAGCTTAGCACTTGATCGTTTAGTATGTTGCTATTGCTTTCTTCATGACTTATACATGTTCCTATAACTATGAGATTATGCAACTCCCGTTTACCGGAGGAACACTTTGGGTGCTACCAAACGTCACAACGTAACTGGGTGATTATAAAGGAGTACTACAGGTGTCTCCAAAGGTAGATGTTGGGTTGGCGTATTTTGAGATTAGGATTTGTCACTCCGATTGTCGGAGAGGTATCTCTAGGCCCTCTCGGTAATACACATCACATAAGCCTTGCAAGCATTATAACTAAGATGTTAGTTGTGAGATGATGTATTACGGAACGAGTAAAGAGACTTGCCAGTAACGAGATTGAACTAGGTATTGGATACCGACGATCGAATCTCGGGCAAGTAACATACCGATGACAAAGGGAACAACGTATGTTGTTATGCGGTCTGACCGATAAAGATCTTCGTAGAATATGTAGGAGCCAATATGGGCATCCAGGTCCCGCTATTGGTTATTGACCGGAGACGTGTCTCGGTCATGTCTACATTGTTCTCGAACCGTAGGGTCCGCACGCTTAACGTTACGATGACAGTTATTATGAGTTTATGCATTTTGATGTACCGAAGGTTGTTCGGAGTCCCGGATGTGATCACGGACATGACGAGGAGTCTCGAAATGGTCGAAACGTAAAGATTGATATATTGGAAGCCTATGTTTGGACACCGGAAGTGTTCCGGGTGAAATCGGGATTTTACCGGAATACCGGGAGGGTTACCGGAACCCCCCGGGAGGCAAATGGGCCTATTGGGCCTTAGTGGAAAAGATAAAAGGGGCAGCCCACAGCTGGCCGCGCCCCCCCCCCTTCCCCAAGTCCTAGTAGGACTAGGAGAAGGGGCCGGCCCCCCTCTCTCTCCTTTCCCCCTTGAAATCCTAGTTGGAATAGGATTGAGGGGGGGAGTCCTACTCCCGGTAGGAGTAGGACTCCTCCCGCGCCCTCTCCCTAGCCGGCCGAACCCCCTCCCCCTGCTCCTTTATATACGGGGGCAGGGGGCACCCCATAGACACACAAGTTGATCATTGTTGATCGTTCCTTAGCCGTGTGCGGTGCCCCCTGCCACCAAATTCCACCTCGATCATATCGTTGTAGAGCTTAGGCGAAGCCCTGCGTCGGTAGTACATCAAGATCGTCACCACGCCATTGTGCTGACGGAACTCTTCCTCGACGCTTTGCTGGATCGGAGCCCGAGGATCGTCATCGAGCTGAACGTGTGCTAAGAACTCGGAGGTGCCGGAGTAACGGTGCTTGGATCGGTTGGATCGGGAAGAAGACGTACGACTACTTCCTCTATGTTGTGAGATCGCTTCCGCAGTCGGTCTGCGTTGGTACGTAGACAATACTCTCCCCCTCGTTGCTATGCATCACCATGATCTTGCGTGTGTGTAGGAAAATTTTGAAATTACTACGTTCCCCAACAATCATGTCATCACGTGCATTGCATTTGCATACATGTTCATCTCATGCATTCGAGCATTTTCCCCGTTGTCCGTTTTGCATTCCGGCGCTTCGTTCTCCTTCGGTGGCCATTTCTAGCTTTCTTTCATGTGTGGGGATTAAAAATTTCCGGATTGGACCGAGACTTGCCATGCGGCCTTGGTTTACTACCGGTAGACCGCCTGTCAAGTTTCGGGTCATTTGGACTTCGTTTGATACTCCAACGGTTAACCGAGGGACCGAAAAGGCCTCGTGTGTGTTGCAGCCCAACACCCCTCCAAGTTGGCCCAAAGCCCACCAAACTCTGCTCCATCGTCTCGGTCGTTCGATCACGATCGTGTGGGCGAAAACCGCACCTCATTTGGACTCTCCTAACTCCCTCTAGGCCTATAAATAGACCCCTTCCCCGAAATCCGGATCTCTCCCCATCCAAACCCTAAAATTCCAGATCCCGCCGCCGCCGGACACGTCCGCCACCGACGGACACGTCCGGTCCGTCCGCCGCCGCCACGTGGCACGCCACCATTGGCTCCGCCCGCCGCCGCCGCCACGGGCCGGGGAGCCCGAAGCCGGCCCCCGCGGCCCGACTCGCCCGCGCCGCCACCCGGGTTCCAGCGCCGCCGCCCGCCGCCTCTTCTTTCCCGCGTCCGGCCGCCGCCCCGCCGCCGTTCGTCTCTCCGGCGAGCCGCCGCCTCGCCGCCACCGCACCGGAGTCGGCGTCCCTCGTCGCCCGGCGCCGCCCCGGCTTCCTCGCCGCCGCCACCGCTCCGGCTGCGCCGCCCCAAGGCCTCTCCGGCCAGCCCGCTCCTCCTCGGCGCCTCGGTCGTCCTCCCCTTCGGCGGGTTTTTTCGGCGAAGCTCGGAGGTCGCGCGCGTGAACAGTGCCGAGCTCGGATCTAGATCCGGTGCTACAGTAAACCCTAATCCGGTTGACTTTCCCTCCTCTTTTTCCAGATTTTTATGCCATGTTTGACCTGCCATATCTTTGCTTCCGTGGCTCCGTTTTGGGCATATGATATATCAAAGTCTTCGTCTCGACGAGTACATCATTTCATTCCATTGCATCATTTGCATTTGAGGTCATCTTGGTGCCCAAAATGCTGTTGGAAGGAGGCATCATGAGTTAAATTGCAGATCCGTTAGCCCTACATTGACTTTTGTCATTTTTGTCATGATTATTGTGTGCATGATATGCCTGTGCCCCTTTGGGATGAATTGTTAAGCATGTTGTCTTCTTTCCATAGGTGCCTCCCATGAATTTTTAGGATGTGTGTGTTGTCTTGTGCAAGCTTGCAAAGAGGGGTACCTGAGTTTACTGATTTCAGGGACTTAGTGAAAATCACCAGTCTGGGATGTTTTAGTTCACGATGCTATATGTCCAGCTTGTTTCCTAGTGATCCGTGCCTCTTTTGAGGATGATCAGTAAGAGTGGTTTGTTATGCTTGTTGTGCTTAATCCATCCATGTCTTTACTTGTTATGTTGGAGCACCCTAGGTTGACTCAATCGAGCTCAACTTTTGCATAGTTGTTGTTTTGGGCAGATCGTGAACTCTTTTGCGATTTTGCCGGAGCTATTGCTAGTGATCCATGCATGCTATGCCATTGTTCTTGCCATGTCTAGCTAGCATTTTGTGCCTTCTTAATGGATATATGCTTGCCTTGCCATGACTTGCACCGTAGTGAGAGCATCGAGCTCGTTTACATGCCTCCGTGAGTTATTATTTCAGCATGTCCCAGTTTTCACTAAGTCTGAAAACTGATTGCGTTTCATCAATGTTCGTGTGCTCGGTAGAGCATTTTGTGAACCCTTTTGGCCCCAGGTCATTTTGGGTGTTTTGTTAAGCTTGTTGAGTAGCTCCATGCCATGCTCTTACTTGCCATGTTCAGGTTTTTCTTCATGTTGTTTTGCTGCTCCGAAGAGAGCATCGTGGTCTGAAATTTTAGACTAGCGTTAATTTCGCTAAGTCTGAAATCTGTTTTGCTTATTCAGTTTTGCCATGCTTGTTTGAAGCCCTTAATGGATGAATTTGCCTATGACTCAGTCCTGGTGATTTGTTAAGCTTCTTGAGTACATCACTGCCATGCATTTTGTTTTCATGTTTGGTGGCTGTAGCATATTCATTTTGTTGCATTTAGGAGCCTACTTGCTGTAAATCGCAGATCGGTTCGTTTAGTAAATCGCTTGCCATTTCCAAACCGTAGCTCCGATTGCCATGATCTTTATATCGTTTTCAGGGGATTTCTTCCCCTCTATCCAGTGGCACACTTGGTTTTCCAAGTTGAGGCCAGGTTCGTGCATTTCCTGTCACATCTTGCATTTTGCATCCCGCATCGCATCCCGCATAACATATCATCTTTGCATATTATTGGTTGCCCTTGCACGTGGTTGATTGTATCCTTGTTACTTGTTTGTGTTGTTGGGTAGAGCCGGGAGACGAGTTCGCTAACAAGGAGCCCGTTGAGTTTGCTTTTGAGGATCCAGTCAACTCTGACAACTGTGCAGGCAAGATGATCATACCCTCGAAATCACTACTATCTTTGCTATGCTAGTTTGCTCGCTCTTTTGCTTTGCCAATGCTACGATGCCTACCACTTTCTTGTCAGCCTCCCAATTGCCATGATTGAGCCTCTAACCCACCTTTGTCCTAGCAAACCATTGATTGGCTATGTTACCGCTTTGCTCAGCCCCTTCTTATAGCGTTGCTAGTTGCAGGTGAAGATTGGAGCCGTTCCTTGTTGGAACATTTATTTACTTGTTGGGATATCATTATATTGCTATGTTATCTTTATTCATCTATATACTTGGTAAAGGGTGGAAGGCTCGGCCTCTCGCCTAGTGTTTTGTTCCACTCTTGCCGCCCTAGTTTCCGTCATATCGGTGTTATGTTCCCGGATTGTTGCGTCCCTTACGCGGTTGGGCTATATGGGAACCCCTTGATAGTTCGCCTTGACTAAAGCTTTTCCAGCAATGCCCAACATTGGTTTTACCATTTGCCACCTAGCCTCTTTTTCCCTTGGGTTTCCGGAGCCCGAGGGTCATCTTTATTTTAGCCCCCCACGGGCCAGTGCTCCTCTGAGTGTTGGTCCGAACCAGGCAGCCTACGGGGCCACCTCGGGGAAACTCGAGGGTTGGTTTTACTCGTAGCTTGACCTATCCGAGCGTGCCCTGAGAAAGAGATATGTGCAGCTCCTATCGGGATTTGTCGGCACATTCGGGCGGTGTTGCTGGACTAGTTTTGACCTGTCGAATTATCTTGTTGTACCGGGATACCGAGTCTGATCGGTGGGTCCTGGGTGGAGGTCTATTCCTTCGTTGACCGTGAGAGCTTGTTATGGGCTAAGTTGGGACCCCCCTACAGGGATTGATCTTTCGAAAGCCGTGCCCGCGGTTATGGGCAGATGGGAATTTGTTAATGTTCGGTTGTAGATAACTTGAACTTTAGATAATTAAAATGAATCAACTGAGTGTGTTGCCGTGATGGCCTCTTCTCGGCGGAGTCCGGGAAGTGGACACGGCGTTGGAGTTATGTTTGCGTAGGCTGCTCTATATAGTTTTCCGCTCGTGCTTTGCCTCCTCTTCTCGCTCTCTTTTGCGAATAAGTTAGCCACCATATATGCTAGTCGCTTGCTGCAGCTCCACTTATACATTACCCCTTTCCTACCTATTAAGCTTAAATAGTCTTGATCGCGAGGGTGCGAGTTTGCTGAGTCCTTTGTGGCTCACAGATTACTATTACACCAGATGCAGGGACCGATGATACCTCTCCGGATGGCGCGCTCGAGCTGAAGTGGGAGTACGACGAGGACTCTCAGCGCTACTATGTGTCGTTTCCTGATGATCAGTAGGGATGCCTATTCGGGGTTAGATTCAGGGCCTAGTCGCTTGTTGGGGGTCTTTTCCATTTTGGCGCTGTAGTCGGGCCATGAGTGATTGCATGATGGATGTTATTTATGTACTTTGATGTGACGTGGCGAGTGTAAGCCAACTATGCTATTATTCCCCTTTTATATTATATATGTACATGGGTTGTGTAATGATTCCTGACTTGCGACATTGCTTTCAATGCGCCTATGTCTCTAAGTCGTGCCTCGACACGTGGGAGACATAGTCGCATCGAGGGCGTTACACATGTATAAGTCATGAAGAAAGCAATAGCAACATACTAAACGATCGGGTGCTAAGCTAATGGGTCATGTCAATCAGATCATTCAACTAATGATGTGACCTCGTTAATCAAACAACAACACCTTGTTCATGGTTAGGAAACATAACCATCTTTGATTAACGAGCTAGTCAAGTAGAGGCATACTAGTGACACTAAGTTTGTCTATGTATTCACACATGTATTATGTTTCCGGTTAATACAATTCTAGTATGAATAAAAAACATTTATCATGATATAAGGAAATAAATAATAACTTTATTATTGCCTCTAGGGCATATTTCCTTCACTAGAGGCTTACTAGGGACATGTTGGTGTCTATGTATTCACACATGTATTACGATTTCCGGATAACACAATTATAGCATGAATAAAAGACAATTATCATGAACAAGGAAATATAATAATAATCCTTTTATTATTGCCTCTAGGGCATATTTCCATCAGTCTCCCACTTGCACTAGAGTCAATAATCTAGTTACATTGTGATGAATCGAACACCCATGGAATTCTGGTGTTGATCATGTTTTTCTCTAGGGAGAGGTTTAGTCAACGGATCTGCTACATTCAGGTCCGTATGTACTTTACAAATATCTATGTCTCCATGTTGAACATTTTAACGAATGGAGTTGAAGCGACGCTTGATGTGCCTAGTCTTCTTGTGAAACCTGGGCTCCTTGGCAAGTGCAATAGCTCCAGTGTTGTCACAGAAGAGTTTGATCGGCCCCGACGCATTGGGTATGACTCCTACGTCGGTGATGAACTCCTTCACCCAAATTGCTTCATGCGCTGCCTCCGAGGCTGCCATGTACTCCGATTCACATGTAGATCCCGCCACGACACTCTGCTTGCAACTGCACCAGCTTACTGCCCCACCATTCAAAATATACACGTATCCGGTTTGTGACTTAGAGTCATCCAGATCTGTGTCGAAGCTAGCATCAACGTAACCCTTTACGGCGAGCTCTTCGTCACCTCCATAAACGAGAAACATTTCCTTAGTCCTTTTCAGGTACTTCAAGATATTCTTGACCGCTGTCCAGTGTTCCTTGCCGGGATTACTTTGGTACCTACCTACCAAACTTACGGCAAGGTTTACATCAGGTCTGGTACACAGCATGGCATACATAATAGACCCTATGGCTGAGGCATAGGGGATGACACTCATCTCTTCTATATCTTCTGCCGTGGTCGGACATTGAGCTGAGCTCAATTTCACACCTTGCAACACTGGCAAGAACCCCTTCTTAGACTGATCCATATTGAACTTCTTCAATATCTTATCAAGGTATGTGTTTTGTGAAAGACCTATGAGGCGTCTTGATCTATCTCTATAGATCTTGATGCCTAATATATAAGCAGCTTCTCCAAGGTCCTTCATTGAAAAACTCTTATTCAAGTAGGCCTTAATGCTGTCCAAAAGCTCTATATCATTTCCCATCAAAAGTATGTCATCTACATATAATATGAGAAATGCTACAGAGCTCCCACTCACTTTCTTGTAAACGCAGGCTTCTCCATAAGTCTGCAAAAACCCAAACTCTTTGATCATCTCATCAAAGCGAATGTTCCAACTCCGAGATGCTTGCACCAGCCCATAAATCGAGCGTTGGAGCTTGCTCACCTTGTCAGCATTCTTAGGATCGACAAAACCATCCGGTTGCATCATATACAATTCTTCCTTAAGAAAACCATTAAGGAATGCCGTTTTGACGTCCATTTGCCATATCTCATAATCATAGAATGCGGCAATTGCTAACATGATTCGGACGGACTTCAGCTTCGCTACCGGTGAGAAAGTCTCATCGTAGTCAACCCCTTGAACTTGCCGATGACCCTTAGCGACAAGTCGAGCTTTATAGATGGTAACATTACCATCCGCGTATGTCTTCTTCTTAAAGATTCATTTATTTTCTATGGCTCGCTGCTCAACGGGAAAGTCAGTCAAAGTCCATACTTCGTTTTCATACATGGATCCTATCTCGGATTTCATGGCTTCCAGCCATTTGTCGGAGTCCGGGCCCGCCATTGCTTCTTCATAGTTCGAAGGTTCACCGTTGTCTAACAACATGATTTCCAAGACAGGGTTGCCGTACCATTCTGGTGCGGAACGTGTCCTTGTGGACCTTCGAATTTCAGTAGGAGCTTGATCAGAAGTATCTTGATCATCATCATTAACTTCCTCTCTAATTGGTGCAGGCACCACAGGAACATTTTTCTGAGTTGCGCCACTTTCCGGTTCAAGAGGTAATACTTCATCAAGTTCTACTTTCCTCCCACTTACTTCTTTCGAGAGAAACTCCTTCTCTAGAAAGGATCCATTCTTGGCAACAAAGATCTTGCCTTCGGATCTGAGGTAGAAGGTATACCCAATAGTTTCTTTAAGGTATCCTATGAAGACGCATTTTTCCGACTTGGGTTCGAGCTTTTCAGGTTGAAGTTTCTTGACATAAGCATCGCATCCCTAAACTTTTAGAAACGACAGCTTAGGTTTCTTCCCAAACCATAATTCATACGGTGTCGTCTCAACGGATTTAGACAGAGCCTTATTTAAAGTGAATGCGGCAGTCTCTAAAGCATAGGCCCAAAAAGATAGTGGTAAATCGGTAAGAGACATCATAGATCGCACCATATCTAATAGAGTGCGATTACGACGTTCGTACACACCATTACGCTGAGGTGTTCCAGGCGGCGTGAGTTGTGAAACTATTCCATTTTTTCTTAAGTGTGTGCCAAATTCGTGACTCAAGTATTCTCCTCCACGATCTGATCGCAGGAACTTGATTTTCATGTCACGTTGATTCTCAACCTCACTCTGAAATTCCTTGAACCTTTCAAAGGTCTCAGACTTGTGTTTCATTAAGTAGACATACCCATATCTACTCAAGTCATCAGTGAGGGTGAGAACATAACGATAACCACCACGAGCCTCAACACTCATTGGACCGCACAGATCAGTATGTATGATTTCCAATAAGTTGGTTTCTCGCTCCATTGTTCCTGAGAACAGAGTCTTGGTCATTTTACCCATGAGGCATGGTTCGCATGTGTCAAATGATTCGTAGTCAAGAGACTCTAAAAGTCCATCTGCATGGAGCTTCTTCATGCATTTGACACCTATGTGACCAAGGCGGCAGTGCCACAAGTATGTGGGACTATCATTATCAACCTTACATCTTTTGGTACTCACACTATGAATATGTGTAGCATTACGCTCGAGATTTATTAAGAATAAACCATTCACCATCGGAGCATGACCATAAAACATATCTCTCATATAAATAGAACAACCATTATTCTCGGATTTAAATGAGTAGCCATCTCGAATTAAACGAGATCCTGATACAATGTTCATGCTCAAAGCTGGCACTATATAACAATTATTGAGGTTTAAAACTAATCCCATAGGTAAATGTAGAGGTAGCGTGCCGACGGCGATCACATCGACCTTGGAACCATTCCCGACGCGCATCGTCACCTCATCCTTCGCCAGTCTCCGCTTATTCCGCAGCTCCTGCTTTGAGTTACAAATGTGAGCAACCGCACCGGTATCAAATACCCAGGAGCTACTACGAGTACTGGTAAGGTACACATCAATTACATGTATATCACATATACCTTTCGTGATGCCGGCCTTCTTGTCCGCTAAGTATTTGGGGCAGTTCCGCTTCCAGTGACCACTTCCCTTGCAATAAAAACACTCAGTCTCGGGCTTGGGTCCATTCTTTGGCTTCTTCCCGGCAGCTTGCTTGCCGGGCGCGGCAACTCCCTTGCCGTCCTTCTTGAAGTTCTTCTTACCCTTGCCTTTCTTGAACTTAGTGGTTTTATTCACCATCAACACTTGATGTTCCTTTTTGACTTCTACCTCTGCTGATTTCAGCATTGCAAATACTTCAGGAATGGTCTTTTCCATCCCCTGCATATTGAAGTTCATCACAAAGCTCTTGTATCTCGGTGGAAGCGACTGAAGGATTCTGTCAATGACCGCGTCATCCGGGAGATTAACTCCCAGCTGAGTCAAGCGGTTATGTAACCCTGACATAGTGAGTATGTGCTCACTGACAGAACTATTTTCCTCCATCTTACAGCTGAAGAACTTGTCGGAGACTTCATATCTCTCGACCCGGGCATGAGCTTGAAAAACCATTTTCAGCTCTTCGAACATCTCATATGCTCCGTGTCTCTCAAAACGCTTTTGGAGCCCCGGCTCTAAGCTGTAAAGCATGCCGCACTGAATGAGAGAGTAATCATCGGTACGTGTCTGCCAAGCGTTCATAACGTCTTGTTCTGCAGGGAGAACAGGTGCGTCACCTAGTGGTGCTTCTAGGACATAATCTTTCTTTGCAGCTATGAGGATGATCCTCAGGTTCTGGACCCAGTCCGTATAATTGCTGCCATCGTCTTTCAGCTTGGTTTTCTCTAGGAACGCGTTGAAGTTGAGGACAACGTTGGCCATTTGATCTACAAGACATATTGTAAATATTTTAGACTAAGTTCATAATAATTAAGTTCATCTATTTAATGAACTCCCACTCAGATAGACATCCCTCCAGTCATCTAAGTATATGATCCGAGTTAACTAGGCCGTGTCCGATCATCACGTGAGACGGACTAGTCAACATCGGTGAACATCTTCATGTTGATCGTATCTTCTATACGACTCATGCTCGACCTTTCGGTCTTCTGTGTTCCGAGGCCATGTCTGTACATGCTAGGCTCGTCAAGTCAACCTAAGTGTTTGCATGTGTAAATTTGTCTTACACCCATTGTATGTGAACGTTGAAATCTATCACACCCGATCATCACGTGGTGCTTTGAAACAACGAACTGTCGCAACGGTGCGCAGTTAGGGGGAACACTTTCTTGAAATTATTATGAGGGATCATCTTATTTACTACCGTCGTTCTAAGTAAACAAGATGCAAAAACATGATAAACATCACATGCAATCAAATAATAATAGTGACATGATATGGCCAATATCACATAGCTCCTTTGATCTCCATCTTGGGGCTCCATGATCATCTTGTCACCGGCATGACACCATGATTTCCATCATCATGATCTCCATCATCGTGTCTCCATGAATTTGCTCGCCAACTATTACTTCTACTACTATGGCTAACACGTTTAGCAATAAAGTAAAGTAATTTACATGGCGTTTCTCAATGACACGCAGGTTATACAAAAAATAAAGACAACTCCTATGGCTCCTGCCGGTTGTCATACTCATCGACATGTAAGTCGTGATTCCTATTACAATAGCATGAACATCTCATACATCACATATATATCATTCATCATTCATCACAACTTTGGCCATATCACATCACAAAACACTTGCTGCAAAAACTAGTTAGACGTCCTCTAATTGTTGTTGCAAGTTTTACGTGGCTGCAATAGGGTTCTAGCAAGAACATTTTCTTACCTACATGAAAGCCACAACGTGATTTGTCAACTTCTATTTACCCTTCATAAGGACCCTTCTCATCGAATCCGCTCCAACTAAAGTGGGAGAGACAGACACCCGCCAGCCACCTTATGAAACTAGTGCATGTCAGTCGGTGGAACCTGGTCTCATGTAAGCGTACGTGTAAGGTTGGTCCGGGCCGCTTCATCCCACAATACTGCTGAAGCAAAATAAGACTAGTAGCGGCAAGAAAGTTGACAACATCTACGCCCATAACAAATTGTGTTCTACCCGTGCAAAAAGAACTACGCATAGACCTAGCTCATGATGCCACTCTTGGGGAACGTTGCAGAAAACAAAAATTTTCCTACGGTTTCACCAAGATCCATCTATGAGTTCATCTAGCAACGAGTGATCGGATTGCATCTACATACCTTTGTAGATCACGCACGGAAGCGTTCAAAGAACGGGGATGAGGAAGTCGTACTCGACGTGATCCAAATCACTGGAGATCCTAGCGCCGAACGGACGGCACCTCCGCGTTCAACACACGTACGGTCAGCGTGACGTCTCCTCCTTCTTGATCCAGCAAGGGGAAAGGAGAGGTTGATGAAGATCCAGCAGCACGACGGCGTGGTGGTGGATGCATCAGTCACCGCAGCAGGGCTTCGGCGTTCTTCTGCGAGAGGGAGAGGTGTAGCAGGGGAGAGGGAGGCGCCAAGACTCAAGCCTCCTCAACGACCAATGGTTAACAGCGATTCTGTGGAGCGGTTTTGCGAGAATAGTTAATAATGAGATCATCATTTTAGGAAATGATGCGGAACTGGGTAGTGATATTGATCCGGAAGAAGCTCAAAAGGCACTTGAAATAGCCGAAGCTAACTTGAGTAAAGCTGAGGGTACGAAAGATTTGGTTGAAGCGAAGCTCGCTCTCAGACGAGCTAGGATATGAATCGAGGCAAGCAGAAGGTAAAATACGAGGTACTTTATGGCTTAGTCTAGCTTTTATGGAAGCTTTAACAATTTATGGACTAGTTGTGGCACTAGCGCTTTTATTTGCGAACCCTTTTGTTTAATCTTAAAAAAAAAATTCTTTCGATTTTGATTGCCAATATACATACACTATTGGACCTTTTGAGTAAGACTGAAGCTAATTCCGATCTCCCCCCCCCCCCCAATCTGATATTATAGTGCCAGTGTAGATAGAAATTCCCTTATGATCTAATTCCGAGCGGTAGTAAATACCAGGACTTAGCAATATTTGATTGATCACAATTCGGTATATTCCATTTATAATAGGGTGCGGCCGCCCCTTCCTCCCCCCTTTATATAGGCCCCCTAGGGGTGCGTCGGCCCTAGGAGATGGGATCTCCTAGGGGGGGGGCAAGGGGTGGAGTGCCCCCCAAGCCAGGTGGGGCGCCCCCCCACCCTAGGGTTCCCAACCCTAGGCGCATGGGATGGGCCAAGGGGGGCGCACCAGCCCACTATGGGCTGGTTCCCCTCCCCACTTTAGCCCATGGGGCCCTCCTGGATGGGTGGCCCCACCCGGTGGACCCCCGGGACCCTTTCGGTGGTCTCGGTACAATACCGGTGACCCCGAAACTCTCCCGATGGCCAAAACTGCACTTCCTATATATAATTCTTCACCTCCGGACCATTCTGGAACTCCTCGTGACGTCCGGGATCTCATCCGGGACTCCGAACAACTTTCGGGTTACTGCATATTCATATCTCTACAACCCTAGCGTCACCGAACCTTAAGTATGTAGACCCTACGGGTTCGGGAGACATGTAGACATGACCGAGACGGCTCTCCGGTCAATAACCAACAGCGGGATCTGGATACCCATGTTGGCTCCCACATGCTCCTCGATGATCTCATCGGATGAACCACGATGTCGAGGATTCAAGCAACCCCGTATACAATTCCCCTTGTCAATCGGTACGTTACTTGCCCGAGATTCGATCATCGGTATCCCAATACCTCGTTCAATCTCGTTACCGACAAGTCACTTTACTCGTACCGTAATGCATGATCCCGTGACCAGACACTTGGTCACTTATAGCTCATTGTGATGATGCATTACCGAGTGGGCCCAGAGATACCTCTCCGTCATACGGAGTGACAAATCCCAGTCTTGATCCGTGTCAACCCAACAGACACTTTCGGAGATACCCGTAGTATACCTTTATAGTCATCCAGTTACGTTGTGACGTTTGGTACACCCAAAGCATTCCTATGGTATCCGGGAGTTACACGATCTCATGGTCTAAGGAAAAGATACTTGACATTTGGAAAAACTCTAGCAAACGAACTATACGATCTTGTGCTATGTTTAGGATTGGGTTTTGTCCATCACATCATTCTCCTAATGATGTGATCTCGTTATCAATGACATCCAATGTTCATAGTCAGGAAACCATGACTATCTGTTGATCAACGAGCTAGTCAACTAGAGGTTTACTAGGGACATGTTGGTGTCTATGTATTCACACATGTATTACGATTTCCGGATAACATAATTATAGCATGAATAAAAGACAATTATCATGAACAAAAAAATATAATAATAATCCTTTTATTATTGCCTCTAGGGCATATTTCCAACATTTGGCTTACAGGGGATTTAATCCCTCGCAATCCCCTTTAATCCCCCTCAAACCCAATGCAAGGGGACTGAGGCTTGTTGCCGCCAATATCATTTATGTGCCCTTGATGCAAGCTCTTTCCTCCCCTAGTTCCTCAACAGGACACCATGTCCATGGTGCCTTGCTAGCCTAACTACTCACCAGAGAGAAATACCATTAGATAGATAGAGGAGAAAGGAGGGAAACAGGAGGACAAAAGAGACGAAATACGCCTGGATACCGGTTCCGATGTGCATCTTGAATCTTTTTGCCGCTGGTCTGACCTAGATCCATCAGCAGGCGCAGGGCTTCACGGGAGCACGTGGCTGGCGCAAATAAGGATGTAACCGGCCGACCAATCTTGAGCAGATCTCGGTGGTGTGAAGATCGGCAGCAGCAGCCACACAACCGGCTACACGAACACGCCGTGGGTGGACGAAACAATTTGAGCGCCGCTCCACATGGACGCCACTGAGAAGCCCCTCGCCGCACTGGAGAGCAGAGCAAGGCAACTCCATCGCCCAAATTTTTCCCTCGTGGAAGTGCCCAGGAAGAAGAACCTCAAGACCGACAACGCTCGCACCGATCGATCTCGTCCATCGGGACCCACCTACCACAGCAACCAAATCGCCACTGCCGGTCAACCCGAGAGCACTCGTTGACCTTCATCGCCAACACTGCGAAGAACTGACCCATCGCACTGACACGTACCAAGCCGCTTATGAAGGGGGCACTGACACGTACACTGCGAAGAATTTTGTGCATTTGGGCATCCCCTTTTTATGTAATTCCCTAATCTTTAATGAAATGGAAGATCACCTCTCGTCTGTCCGTACAAAACATATATGAGAGTATCTACAATCGGGCGCCTCAAACCCGCCTCAAACGTCCTGACGGACGGCCTGGTCATTGTTGGTCACAAAAAAACCAAAACAGACGGGCTGCTCAAACGAGCCTCAAACGTCCCGGCTGGCCGGCACCCCTCATATCCAGCCCAAATCTAGGGCGGATATGGGGCGCCCTGACACGCCTAGGCGCGACCGTCAAGTCACACTGACGATGGAGTCCCGCACGGAATCGCCTGGAAAACTGGCGGTCCGACGGACGTCTACTCTTGTGGAGGGTGTGGACGCCACGTGGTGCCGCTCTAGCTCGCCGCCTAAGGCCAAATCCTGCTATTTAAGCCGGCCGACGTCCTCCAACCCTAGCCACATCCACCTCCTCCCTCTCCGCGCCACCAGCTCGAGCCTATGTAGAGGTCAACCGGCAGTTCATCCGACAGGAGTGGGCGGCGACCGACGCGCTTTTAGACGAGGTGGAAACGGAGATGGAGGTGGAGGCCGACGCGAAGCATCCGGAGCTGCGGTTGTCGCCCATGTACTCGGAGCCGGGCACGGAGATGGTGAACATCTCCGACGAGGATTCGGGTAGTATAGGTTATTTGATCTACGTAACACCCGGATTTCATCGTTTGCATGCTTTTGTATGGATCTAAAGTTTGTAGTATGAGATATCCAGATGCAGAGAAGCAAATTTAAGGCGTGATCTGTCACTGTCCGCGGACGCGTCCGGGCACATTTGCGAACATTTGAGGGGTCGGATTTGCTATCCGCGGTTGTAGATGCTGTGAAGTACCTTCTTTTTTCTGATTGATTGTGTTTGTGTCGGTAGATTTTTAGTGGTAAGTGTAACTATCTACAAAACCAAATAAAAAAATGAGTGAATTGCAGAAAACCACCACATTTGGGGCTTCATTTGCGGAAAACCACCGGGTCATTAATGTTTTGCAAAGATCACCGCGGATTCGGTAAACTTGTTGCAAATAGCACTAATCGGATGATTTGCTGCGTTTGATCACTTTCTGACAAGTGGGGCCGGGCTGTAAGGAGCTGACTTGGCAAAACAATTGCATACACACCCCTGAATTT
The DNA here is from genome assembly GCA_034509565.1 of Triticum monococcum. NCBI lineage: Eukaryota > Viridiplantae > Streptophyta > Magnoliopsida > Poales > Poaceae > Triticum > Triticum monococcum. The sequence goes on from CM067842.1 coordinate 698,185,731, forward strand.
CACAAATACACCCTTATTAAAAAAAATTAAAAAAGCAACCAGCTCCCCTTTCACCCCCGTCGTCTGCCTCCTCCCAGGTGGCAGGGAACCACCATGGGAGCCCCCTCGGAGCTCCAAGTCCGGCGTGATCCCGCCGTCCGCCGTCGTGGACGCCGTCCTCCCTAGCTCAACTCGCCGCACCACTCATCTCCATCCACCGTTCGTCACGGGTGTCGGCGGCAGCGTAGGTGCCTGGGCGCAGCCGAATCCGGTGGTCCAGTGGCCTAGGGCGGCGTTGGAGTCTGGTTGTGGCCGAGATCCGGCGGTCCGGTGACCCAGGGCTGCGCAGGAACTGGCGTAACCGCATAAGCATGGGCTCGGTGATGGAGGTGCGGACCGGGGCAGTTGTTGGGCGGGAGCGGTGGTCGTCGATGCTCTGCGGGAGAAGTCGAGGTGTCGTGGAGGGGAGGGGATGTGGTGGCAATTGGGTGGGATGGCTCACACGACGGTCGGCCGGTGGTGGCTCGCGCGGCGGCCAGACTAGAGCAAGTAGGTGAGAAGTGAGTGGGGCGGACCCTCAGCCGTCCCCCCTTCCATCCTCCATCCCGCCCACGAGCGCCAGCAAGGGACGACCTCCCTCAGCCGAGCACCCGGCGTACCGGCCTCCCTCCTCCGACGCGTGACAGCTCCGGCCAGGGCGCGGCATCCCAGCGGGTTTGGTCGATTCGGTCCTTGCAGTTTGTGCACAGGGATCTGATTGAGTTTGTTTTTTAGATTGAGGGGTGTATATGCAATTGTTTTGCCAAGTCAGCTCCTTACAACCCGGCTCCACTTGTCAGAAAGTGATCAAACGCAGCAAATCATCCGATTAGTGCTATTTGCAACAAGTTTACCGAATCCGCGGTGATCTTTGCAAAAAATTAATGACCCGGTGGTTTTCCGCAAACAAAGCCCCAAATATGATGGTTTTCTGCAATTCATTCAAAAAAAAAGGATAAAAATATAGCAACAACAAATTTTGACTCTGCAAAGAGTTAACTCCCTGTGCCAGGAAGACCATGACGACCAGCGGAATTTACTCCATGCTTCTCTTTGGATGCCTTGTGTTTTTCTTTTTGAGACCGTGGAAGGTTTTAAATTTTGGAAACAAAACAAATCCCGACCTCACTGAAATCTGCAAAAAATCAGAAGTTCTTTCGGATTTTGAGCTTTTGAAATTCACTTAATTTAAATTAACTTTAAGCTAGCAGTACAAATTTATTTTGACAGTAGTCTGAAACTGCCTCGAAATTTCTGGGTTATAGATAGTTTGGACCACACCCAAATACGTGAAATTTCGTTGAAATTTCTAACCTCTTGGAGACATGGTAAACATCACGGGCGGACACCACAAGGTTACGAACATCGCTCCATGCCTCCATTCCGTTGGTTAACCGGGAACCACAGCATCGCATTAACTCCAGAATGAGCACAAAGCTCCGCCGGCTGCAACGCCCGCCATGTTCATAACGATTTCTTGACAGGACAAAGCTGATTTGGAGCAATCTGACGCGTAATGTGACCGGAGCCTAGCACGTAGTAGTTCGTCGTATAAAAGGCCATGCTGCCACACGAACAGAAATCCCAAGCAAGCAACAAAGCCATGGAAAGCATGAGGATCACCCTGCTCTCCCTTCTCCCGTTCCTTCTCCTCGCCATCGCGGCCGAGGCAACCGGCGGCGAGCTCAGCACGTACATCGTCCACGTGCAAGCGGAGGAGAACCACGTGTTCGGCACCGCGGACGACCGGAAGGCGTGGTACCACTCGTTCCTCCCCGGCCATGGCCGGCTCGTCCACGCGTACCACCACGTCGCCAGCGGGTTCGCTGCCCGGCTGACGCTCAGCGAGCTCGAGGCGATGTCCGCCATGCCCGGGTTCCTCAGCGCGACTCCCGACCGGACGTACACGACGCTGACGACGCACACGCCCGAGTTCCTGGGGCTGAACGTGGAGCAGGGGCGGCGGAGGTACACGTCGGAGTTCGGCGCCGGCGTCATCGTAGGCGTGATCGACACCGGCATCTTCCCTGACCACCCGTCCTTCAGCGACGCCGGCATGCCGCCGCCGCCGGCCAAGTGGAAGGGGCGCTGCGACTTCAACCGCACCTCCTGCAACAACAAGCTCATCGGCGCGCGCAACTTCGTCGCCACCCTCAACGGCCCGAACGGGACTGACGCGCGGGTGCCGCCGGTCGATGACTTTGGCCACGGCACTCACACCGCGAGCACCGCGGCGGGAGCGGTCGTGCCGGGCGCTAACGTGCTTGGCCACGCGGTGGGCACCGCCGCCGGGATGGCGCGGCCCGCGCGCACATTGCCATGTACAAGGTGTGCGACCTCAATGGAGGCTGTGAGGCGTCCGACATACTGGCCGGTGTTGACGCCGCCGTGGGCGACGGCTGTGACGTCATCTCCATGTCTCTCGGCGGGCCGTCGGTGCCCTTTGACCAAGATCCTATCGCCATCGGAACGTTCGGCGCCATGGAGAAGGGCATTTTTGTGAGCATGGCTGCTGGCAACTCCGGCCCGAAAGAGAGCACCGTGATAAACGAAGCTCCGTGGATGCTCACCGTCGCCGCGAGTACCATGGACCGCTCGATCCGTTCGACCGTGCAGCTGGGGAACGGCGCGTATTTCCACGGCGAGTCACTCTACCAGCCAAACGCTGGTATGCCCGGTGCCTTCTACCCGTTGGTGTCCGCCGGCGCGAGCGGGAAGCCACTCGCAGAGTTCTGTGGGAACGGCTCGCTGGACGGCGTCGACGTCAAGGGCAAGATAGTGCTCTGTGAACTCACGAGAAACGTCTCCGCGATGAACCAAGGTCAGGTGGTGCTGAGTGCCGGCGGCGTCGGCATGATCTTGGCTAATCAGTTTGCCCAAGGCTACGACAAGTTAGCTCAGGCGAACGTCCTCCCGGCGGCGAGCGTCGACTACTTCGCGGGCGCAGCCATCAAATCCTACCTGGGAGGACAGCTCCCGGTGGCGAGTATCGCCTTTAGGGGCACAGTGGTCGGCACGTCACCTGCTCCGTCGATCGTCTTCTTCTCGTCTCGTGGGCCTAGCCGTCAGGGCCCCGGCGTTCTGAAGCCTGACGTCACGGGCCCCGGGGTGAACGTGCTCGCCGCATGGCCGTTTCAGGTCGGGCCACCGTCAGCACCAGTTCTTCCCGGACCGACCTTCAACATCATCTCAGGCACGTCCATGTCGACACCACACCTGGCCGGCATTGCGGCGCTGATCAAGAGCAAGCACCCAAACTGGTCGCCCGCGGCGATCAAGTCGGCCATGATGACGACGGCTGACATCACCGACCGCTCCGGCAATCCCGTACTTAATGAGCAGCGCGTGGCGGCCAACTTCTTCGCCACCGGCGCCGGACACGTCAACCCAATGAAGGCCGCTGACCCTGGCCTGGTCTACGACATCACCTCCGAAGATTACGTCGGCTACCTCTGTAGCATGTACACGAGCCAGCAGGTGTCGGTGATCGCGCGCCGGCCGATCGACTGCTTGACCACCGTCGTGATCAGCGACCGCATGCTAAATTACCCGTCGATCTCGGTCACTTTCGCAGCGTCCTGGAATTCGACGGCCCCGGTGGTCGTGAGGCGCAAGGTGAAGAACGTCGGGGAGGTGCCTTCGGTGTATTATGCGGCGATCGACATGCCGAGCAGCGCCGTAAGTGTGGACGTGTACCCGAGGGAGCTGGAGTTCATCGAAGCGAACCAGGAGGTGATCTTTTCGGTATACATGTGGCCGAGACAGAGTGGTGCAAGGGTGGTGCAGGGTGCTCTACGGTGGGTATCCGAGAAGCACACTGTGCGGAGCCCAATCTCCGTCACCTTTGCTTGATCACATACTTGATTTCTCACATGATAGGTCGACATGGCTCAAGTACGTTTATGTCCTTCGCACAACTTGCTCATTGGTAGTTTGTCTCCACTTAATTTCCAATATATGTCGGCTGGAATCTGTTAACTAGATCTTCTTCTATTGGATTGTATCAATCTTAAGTTCTAGGCTTTTTCCTTTTTCTGGTTGTTTATTTGTTTGTGTGATTGTGCTGGACTATGAATTTGTTTGTTTGTTTTTTCACATATCGCTCGTATCATGTACACGCATCCTCTCCTTCACCAAAAACGTACGCCTGCATCATCTACACGCATGCCAGTGGCGAAGCCACGCTTGGGCTGGGAAGTCATTTGACTACACAACGTTTTGCAAAACCTATATACATCAAGTAGAAATCATGCCAAAAAAATCTTATAAATGCATGCATCTGACTACACAACATTCAATTAACCACACATGATTCGATTCCTGGCACCGCCACTGACGCATGCGTGCTCGATTTCTAGAAAAACAAATAGCTATACCACGTCATCGTCGAATCGAACTGCATGTTGTGCACATCATCTCATCAAAGGAAAAACAAAAGGCGATCGATCCATGCATCAAATGCCCAACCAGCATAGTGAATTGAAAGAATTGAATGAGAGAGTCCATTGAGAAATTATTGACCCGCTTAAAATCAGGTGACCCAATTTAAAATTGAAGACTTCAATTAATTGCGAGGCCTTAAAAATTAGAGAGCATAAATCAATTTTAAAATTAAATATCTCAATCGAATAAGTTACAAAATTGCAGAGCATAGTGAATTAAAAGAGTGAGAGAGCTCCTTGAGAAATTGTTGACGTGGATAAAATCATCCAATTTCAAATTGAATACCTCAATTGTGAGGCCTTGAAAAAATAGGAAGCATAGTGTATTTATAGATAGATATCTAACAAAGCCTTACCAAATAAATACATGAAATAGCCAATGCCACCTTCCTGGCGAGCATTGTCGCCATATCTACAAGCTTGATGGTGTGCCCTGACCATGCGCACGGCCACCCCGCACAACCAATTCCTTTGCCCTGACAGCTGCGCACAGCCACCCCAGTCGCCTCATGGGGGAGCTGTTGCAACTCTCTTGCCCTAGCACCTTTGGCGTCGGGCGCCTCCGCCACCGCGGCCAACATTGGCGGCAACGGTAGTAGGAATCTGCCGCGAAGTAGGGGCTGGCAGTGGTAGGGTTTGACTCCCTTGGTGTCCCCTTGGGGTTGCGACACAAGGGGGTTACCAGTTCGCAGAATACAAAGAGCCTCCTAACGAAGGGAGATAAGTATTCTAATCAAACTTTTTGTTGGGTTTTTCTTCTTCTTTGAAACAATGAGGGAGGATCCCACCTAAATATGATCTTGCTTCAAAAAGAGATAGATCTACTAGTTTATAAGGGAAAGCGGATCAAAACTTTAACAGCCAGAAGGGCAATAAATCAACAACATTATAAAAAACAGGTACATGGTTACAACACCATGCAAAAGGACATCCACCTAAAGATCAGATGCATCTAGGTGCATGGTTGCAATGATGTAGTATAGGTAATGACATAACTACACACTACATACCACTAGTAGCAGAGAGGAGGTTATCAGGCAACACATCATGCTAGGAGAAAGCAGATGGGTAAACTTTGAAGAACAGACATGATAGGTCCACAAGACAATGCTGCAACAACTGGGAGGGGACCTTGGGTAGTCACATCAAGGAGTTGTGCCATTACACATGCCCATGTCATCGAGCATTCAAAACAAGGGGGGGGGGTCATTGCATTGTACAAAGTGTGAATGGAGATGGGAGGCTCTCGCTCAATGAGCATGCCTGAAGGAGAAACATTGTTCTGCCGTCGGAAGGGAAGTCTGCTCATGAAAGTGATGAGAAAAGGCTATGTGGAGGAATTGACATATCATAGAGAATTCCACTAGAGAAAATATCTCCGTAAAGAGTGGTCATTGCCCAAAGTGGAGTGTAAATGAAAGACACACATCAATGATAGGGACGACAATGGCAACATGGTGGAGAAAATGTAGAGAGCTCAGAGAGAGTTAATGGCATGCAAGTGCACTTGGTTTGGTGCAAGTGCACATGGTTTGGTTGTAGCCTTTTCGAAGTAAGAGTATCACATACGCCACTACCCCTCATCCCGCTCGGGTTACTAAATGATAATTAAGGGGTTTTCCCTCGTGGATGCAGCTTAAAAGTGGTCTTCGTTTACCCCCTGCTGCAGCGATCAGGGATGAAGGGAGATAGGCCCGACCTTTTCTTTCTTGACCTTTAGTTGCAAGTTCATCCTCGACTCACAATGGGTCCAAAGTTTTTTCCTCAATTGCAAGTCCACCATCGACTAGCAAGTAGGCTCAACCTTTTTTTTCTACATCAGTTGCAAGCCCACCCTAGACTTGCAACCAGTTTACCCTTTCTTTTGCCTCGCCTGCAAGTTCAACCGCGACTTGTAACTGAACCTGATTTTTTTTGCTCCAGATGCAAGTTCACCGTCAACTTGCAAATGGGCTCGAATTGGGCCTGACCCATTTTTTTGTTTAGTTACAAAGTCACCCTCAACTTGCAACTAGGACAGACCCCTTTGTTTGTCCTAGTTGAAAGTCCATCCTCAACATTCAACTAAATCTGACCTTTTTTCCTAAGTTGCAAGCCCACCATCCACTCTCGACTTAATGGTGAACAATTTTAAATGCACAATGAACATTTTCTAAATCTGTGGCAATCATTAAATTCACAAGTTTTTTTAGTTTGACGTACATTTTTAAGTTTCACAAATTTCTTTAAAATTTGCAAACATTTTATATTTCATGACCTTTTAAAAAATTATGAATATTTTTCTAATCAATGGACATTTTTTAGTAGTGCGAAATATGTTTTTAGTCGTGCACACAACATATGGCGTTTGGTGTACTTTTCTATTGGACATCAGTCCGTGATCTGCTATCAAAATCTAAATAAAACAACATGCAACTTATTCTTTTGAGACAAAAACAGCATGCAACTGAGAAGAAGAAACAACGTACAACTATAAGAAAATAATATGAGTAGTAGGGAGCTGGGCATAGTAAGAACGTGAACAAAGGCCCGCCCAATTTGGTGAAAAGGTAAAAGAAAAAGGACCCCGATAACACCTGAATGTTTCGGATTTGATGATGGCAAATCAAACGTCTTCAATGGCAATTTTAGTGAGAGAGGATGATAAGTTTAGTTGGCAAGTATGGCAAATTCGCGTGTAGTGTATTTTTTGCAACAAAAAAAGTACCGTGCGTGTCAATAAATTTATCATCCTCGTGTCACTTAAATTGCCATAAAAAATGTTTGATTTACCATGATCAAATTGCAAACATTCAAAATTAATTATTCCTGAAGGAAAACATGACAACGATCGAGATGGGACAACAAGAGAAGCGACAAGGCAGCTGGGAGGAGATAACGAAAAATGGTAGATCAACAGACTCATTACGGAGTCTATTCATCCCCCCCCCCCCCCCCCCCCCCCCCTGGATTTTCAGGTGGCCCGTCTCACCCCCTTAAACCAATCATAATGTGCCAAATCTCAGCCACTCCGTAAAACCCCTGTAAAACTCCATGAATGTAGCATTATTCGAGGAGGAAAACGAAATCAGAAATAAAAACAACATCATTTTAGATGTCACATAACTATGTCATATCTAAGTGAGTTTAACACACACCCACCAAAAAACAAAAAGCTATCGTGTTTCAAATCAAAAATTTGAGCATGTTAATTATACTTTACCCGATGCTTCTCACTGGATATGCTTCGTCTCCATCGAAGGTAAACGTCAAGGGAGGCTGCCAGCCTGCAGCCCCACTCCCGTACGTCCGCCACACCCGATTCGCATGTAAAAACAACCAACGCCCATTTTTCGTATCGCGGGCATCGCATTGACAGAGCTGGCATTTGGAGCCATCTACTGGATACTGTGACTGGACCCTAGCACGTACTACTAGTACATATGCTCCCACACGAACAGCATCTCAAGCAAGAAAAGCCATGGAAACCACAAGGCTATCCTTGCTCCCTCTTCTTCCGTTCCTTCTCCTCGCGATCGCTGCCGAGGCAACCGGCGGCGAGCTCAGCACGTTCATCGTCCTCGTGCAAGCGGAGGAGAGCCGCGTGTTTGGCACCGCGGACGACCGGAAGGCGTGGTACCACTCGTTCCTCCCCGACCATGGCCGGCTTGTGCACGCGTACCACCACGTCGCGAGCGGGTTCGCGGCCCGGCTGACGCGGCAGGAGCTAGAGGCGTTGTCCGCCATGCCCGGGTTCCTCAGCGCGACCCGCGCCCGGACGTACACCACGCTCACGACGCACACGCCCGAGTTCCTGGGGCTGAACGTCGAGCAGGGGCGGCGGAACTACACGTCGGAGTTCGGCGCCGGGGTCATCGTCGGCCTAATCGACACCGGCATCTTCCCGGACCACCCGTCCTTCAGCGACGAGGGCATGCCGCCGCCGCCGGCCAAGTGGAAGGGGCGCTGCGACTTCAGCGGCACCTCGTGCAACAATAAGCTCATCGGCGCCCGCAACTTCGTCGCCGCCTTCAACGGCCCGAACGGCACCTCCGCGGGGGTGCGGCCGGTCGATGAGTTTGGGCACGGGACTCACACCGCAAGCACCGCCGCTGGAGCGGTCGTGCCGGGCGCTAACGTGCTTGGCAACGCATGGGGAACCGCCGCCGGGATGGCGGTCCGCGCGCACATCGCCATGTACAAGGTGTGCTACGGAAAAGTTGTAATAGGGTGCGAGGATGCCGACATACTGGCTGGCATTGACGCCGCCGTGGGCGACGAATGCGACGTCATCTCCATATCTCTCGGCGGGCGGTCGGTGCCCTTTCACCTAGACCCTATGGCCATCGGGGCGTTCGGCGCTATCGAGAAGGGCATTTTTGTGAGCATGGCTGCCGGCAACTCCGGCCCGGAAGAGAGCACTCTACAAAACGAGGCTCCGTGGATGCTCACCGTCGCTGCGAGTACCATGGACCGCTCGATTCGTTCGACGGTGCAGTTGGGGAACGGCGCATATTTCCTCGGCGAGTCACTCTACCAGCGAGACGCCGGTTTCTACCCGTTGGTCTACGCGGGCGCGACCGGGAAGCCATTCGCGGAGCTTTGCGGAAACGGCAGTCTGGACGGCTTCGACGTCAAGGGCAAGATAGTGCTGTGTGAGCTCACGCGAAACATCACGGTGCTCAACCAAGGTGAGGTGGTGGAGAGTGCCGGCGGCGTCGGCATGATCTTGGCGAGCCCGTTTTTCCGAGGGTACGACAAGTTAGCCCAGGCGAACATCCTCCCGGCGTCGAGCGTCGACTACCTCGCGGGCGCAGCCATCAAATCCTACCTCAACTCCACGGCGAACCCGGTGGCGCGTATGGGCTTCAAGGGTACATTACTCGGCACGTCACCTGCTCCGTCGATCGTCTTCTTCTCCTCTCGCGGGCCTAGCCGTCAGGGCACTGGCGTTCTGAAGCCCGACATCACGGGCCCCGGAGTGAACGTGCTCGGGGCATGGCCGTTTCAGGTCGGCCCACCATCGGCGCCGGTTCTCCCTGGGCCGACCTTCAACATCATCTCCAGCACGTCCATGTCGACACCGCACCTCGCCGGCATCGCCGCTCTGATCAAGAGCAAGCACCCGGACTGGTCGCCGACGGCGATCAAGTCGGCCATGATGACGACGGCCGACATCACCGACCGTTCCGGCCGTCCAATACTCAACGAGCAGCGCGTGACGGCCAACCTCTTCGCCACCGGCGCCGGACACGTCAATCCAATGAAGGCCGCTGACCCTGGCCTAGTCTACGACATTACTCCTGAGGATTACATCGGCTACCTCTGTAGCATGTACACGAGCCAACAAGTGTCGGTGATCGCGCGCCGGCGGATCGAGTGCTTGACCACCGTCGTGATCAGCGACCGCCTGCTGAATTATCCGTCGATCTCTGTCACTTTTGTAGCGTCCTGGAATTCGAGCGCGCCGGTGGTGGTAAGGCGCAAGGTGAAGAACGTCGGGGTGGTGCCTTCGGTGTACTACGCGGCGATTGACATGCCGAGCAGCGCCGTAAGCATGGACATATTTCCAAGGGAGCTTGAATTCGTCGAGGAGGGCCAGGAGCTGACTTTCTCGGTATACTTGTGGCCGAGGCAGAGTGCTACGAGGGTGGTGCAGGGTGCGCTGCGATGGGTGTCCGAGAAGCACACCGTACGGAGCCCAATCTCTGTCACCTTTGCTTGATCAGACTTGATTTTCGGCATGAGAGATGGAAGGATCCAAGAGCAAAATAAAGAGATGACTTTCAGGAGGAACGCCACCGTCTCGAGGCCGAATTTGGGCAGGGGCACTTTTGCCCTCTTGTGAAGCGATTCTGCTAGGGAAAATTCCTTCTGGGAGGGGGAAATCGAAGCCATCGTCATCACCAACAACCCTCTCATCTTTGGGAGGCCAATCTTCATCATCTTCAACAGCACGATCTCATCTCAAACCCTAGTTCATCACGTGTGTTCAATGTTTGTATCAAAACCTCGGATTGGTACCTGTGGGTGACTAGTAGCGTTGATAACATCTTGTAGTTGATACTAGATGGTTTATTTGATGGGACATTATATGTTCAGATTCATTATGCTATTTAATATCCCTCTGATCTTGACCATGAATATTATTTATGAGTAATTTTCCTTGTTCGTGAGACCATGGGAGAAGTCATGTTGCAAGTAATCATGTAAATTTGATATTCGTTCGATATTTTGGTGAGTCAAGATCCAATTTATTACAACTAGAACCTCATGGCTCAACATAACATGCATACATAGCAGGAAACATGGTAGGTCTGAATACAAACATGATGTAAGTGCCTAAGAGGCTAAAAATGGAAAAGCAGCCGATCCCACCCCCACAAGGTCTCGGGCAGCCACCTAGGGTATGCATCATAGGATTAGTTCTATGGAGTAGATTGTTTATAGAAATGGTGAGTCTTAAACATCGTAGGATAGTCCTATGAACAATGTTGTGTATTCTTGAAGACTTGCATCAGACCTAAGACAGCATGCAACATTGTCAAAGAAGAGGCTATGTGATTTAGCGGTGTCAAGCACGAGATGAGAGAGTTTATGAAGGTAAAGAAACATTATAAAGCAACTACTCTAATCACTTACCTAACCACAGTCATAACACTATCTTGCCTCCTCCCTCGCAAAACCCTATGAGGAAGAACCCACTAGGCACTCACACGGTTGGCCATTATATTTTAATTTTGTTTTAGTTACCGTTATATTTTTCTTTCCTTTTTATGGGCAATACCAATGCCACTAACTCATCCCTTCTTAGGATTTTTTTTTGCAAAGACATCGTTATTATATGTTTATTCTTGCATATATTTTAAAAGTGCAATTTTTGTCATTTTTTGTTCGAGTTTTTAGTTTATTTTGTTTCTTATTAAAGGGTAACACCAATGTCACTAATTTATTATTCCTTAGATAATCCCATTGTTTTGATTTTATTTTTTGATTTTCTTTCTTCTTAATGGGTAATACCAAAACCACTAATTCATTCTTATAGAAAAGTTCATATTTTGATTTTGTTTAAGTTTCTGTTTGATTAATTCATTCCTCCTTAGGAAATTTCCTTCTTATGAATTTTTTACTATTGGATAACTAGCCAGCAACCGTTGGCTGGCTAGCGGTCCAGAGCACACACCCCAAAATTGGTAGTGGACCTCTCCCCGGATACAGCTAGCAAACCAAAAAAGGAAAGAAACGCCTCACGCACATGGCCCCCAGGGACGAGTCTGTCACAATCGTAACTGCTGCTCATGCCGATGCACCAAATCATCCTTCCCCTTCCCAGTCGCAGACTCCCAAACCTCCCCCCTTGACATGCCCTTCTCCATCTGTCCTCTCCTCCATTGCCACAACTGTTGCCCCCATTTTGGAGGCCATGGACCTGAGCTTCTATCTTGATGTGCCCTCTCAAACACCTTCACTTTTACAAAAGCCTGTGGAACGAAGGGTTTATCAATGAGGGAATATACAACAACATGGCAGTTAATGCTTGTGAAACTGCAAAAAAGAACTACTGAGGCATTATGCACGCAAAATAATGTGTTTTTTTGGCAAGTTGGAATGATGTGGAGGCAAGTCTGGAATGATTTCTAGGCAACTCTTGGTGGAAACACAGGGAAACCCCTCTCTTGAAATTACTATTCTAGTTTATGCTTCGATTTTAAGCATCTACAGAGTGTTGTAGATTGCCCGATGCTGTTGTTTTTTGGTTGATCTTCAATCTTGTCAAAGCTTTTGGGAAAGTTGTGTAGGCAACCATGGAGAAAAAAATGCAGGCAACTCATGTTTCTTTTGTGGTAGAAAAATAAATTAAGGAAAAAGAGGTCTTGAAAGTTACAGGGTTGGATTTTACTAGTGAATTTTGGGGCAAATGTATCCTCGAACTACAGGTTTCGCAATTGTAGTAGTAGCTGATGTGTTTCGTTGCGAATTTTGCTACTTCCTCCATTCCCTTATACAAGGCCACTATCAAAAATACATTTTGCATCAATACAGGGCCACCAACATTAATCGAGGCAAAAATTAATGATGTTTCCTCGTACTAGCAACTTTTTAATACTTACATGCATGTAGTCATAATGACACTCAGCCACTTCCTTCCCATTTATTCGTTGCATGCTTGTGGTGTATTAATGATCCCGATGAACGAAAAGAGAAGTTGACTTGCAAAGGAGTCATTAAATTTTATCTTGGTACCTATAATATGAGTTTGTGACCTTGTATAAGGGAATGGAGGGAGTAAAAGATTTTGGGCAATGTATCTATCTGGGAATTTGCTCTAACTATAGCATTTGTGTTGGTTGTGTTTCTAGCTGTTCACATATCTAGATAAGTTTCTATAATGTTTGGGCAAGTAGGGAATGGTTTAGAGGCAACTCTTGATTATTTAGTTGTGTGAATAAAAAGAAACATAACCCTCTTGAAGTTCTGGTTTTAGCTTGTGCTTTGGATTTTGGACACGTATCTCCTGGGGATGATGTGTATGCATGTAAAAAAAGAGATTGATTTATTGGCAACCCATGCTCAAAACCCCAAGAAGCAAAAACAGATAAAAATGTTTGCACCTTTATATGGGTTTCTCCTAAGCAAAAACTTGTATATAAAAATTCAGGCAAAATTGACCCATATTTTGCTCGTGTAATATTTAACTAACCAACCCACATATTGTAACGCCCCAGATATAACTTTCCCAATTTGTACTCCAACTCTTGCTGTTTCCGGCGTTAAGTTATATTTATTTCTCGGGTTCGGGTCTTTGTCTCCGTGTGTTGTTTTCTTTTTCATGCATCTCATATCATGTCATCACATGCATTGCATTTGCATACATGTTCATCTCATGAATTCGAGCATTTTCCCCGTTGTCCGTTTTGCATTCCGGCGCTTCATTCTCCTCCGGTGGCCATTTCTAGCTTTCTTTCGTGTGTGGGGATTAAACATTTCCGGATTGGACCGAGACTTGCCATGCGGCCTTGGTTTACTACCGGTAAACCGCCTGTCAAGTTTCGGGTCATTTGGACTTCGTTTGATACTCCAATGGTTAACCGAGGGACCGAAAAGGCCTCGTGTGTGTTGCAGCCCAACACCCCTCCAATTTGGCCCAAAACCCATCAAACTCTGCTCCATGTCCTAGAGTGTTCAATCACTATCGCGTGGCCGAAAACCGCACCTTATTTGGACTCTCCTAGCTCCACTTATGCCTATATATACCCCCTCCATTTCGGATCTCGTCTTCCCCGTCCAAACCCTACCCTGAAAAAAAACAGATCTCCGCGCCGAGCCGGACACGTCCGACCCGGCCGGACAAAACCTCCGCCGCCGCCGACCTACCGGGGCGCGCCACGTGGCAGCGGGCGCCCCACATAGCCGCCGTTTCCGCGCGGGCCCGCTCGGCCCGTGGCCGGCCCCCGCGGCCCGAGCTTCCTCCGCCGCCGCCCGGGAGTCGTCTCCCTCCTCCTGCCTCGCCCCGCCGCCACTCGCCGTCCGCCGCCCGAGCTCCGGCGAGCTCCGGTGCCGCTCCGCCCCGCCGCCCCATCCCGCCGGACGCCGCCCCTCGCAGCCGCGGTCCTCGCCGGTTGAAAGAACATGCGGTGCCCCCATGTTTGGTTTTGGTAATTGATGACAATCTCTATGGACTAATGGTTGCCTTGAGTTATATTTGAAGGTTTTGTCCATAGGGTTTTCTTGGAGTACATGTGTTGGTTTCAAGGAGAGTTTGTGTCGACCAAGGTGCTATTCAAGGAATTACCTAAAGATTGGTCTTGTGAGAGGTTGATCAAGACTAAGTTAAAGAGTGAATCAAGTTGATCAAGACTAAGTTAAAGAGTGAATCAAGTTGATCAACCCACAAAGCGTAGAAGATGTACCGAGAGGGATCAAGTGATCCCATGGTATGGTAAGCATTGTCAATTACGCTTTATGTACTAACCCATGGTCTTCGTGAGAGTTCTTTGTGGGGTTAGGTTGCGGTGTGCAAGTTCAAGTGGAGTATCACGAAGAGATCAAATGCTTGAAGCTTGCCGTCCTTTGTGGTGACAATGGACTTGTGAAGATGTGCGGAAGAGTGGCTCACCCATAGTGGAGTATGGGGGAGCAATCAACTAGTCTTCATCGAGTCAACCCAATCAAGAAAGGTGGTCCAACTTGAGGGAATCAAGATCGTCATCATCTAGCTCAAGTGGACCATGTGCAAGGCAAAGGTTTGCCCTTGATAGGTTTTCTATTTTACCGGTCTCATGATGGTAGTTGGGAGACCGGGTTATAGGATCGATTGCCGTACTATCAAGGGGGGCCCTCGATGAGTAGCTTGATTGTATCGTTCGTTGAGAGCTCAAACCTTTGCATCCTTGCATCATCTTTCTTGGTTCTTGTTTGGTTCTCTTTGTGAGTCTTAGAGCTTATGGTCATCTTGATGACAAGCTTGAGTTCATCGAAAACGGAGTTCGCATGCATCTTCTATGATGTTTTCGATGTTGGAGGTTTTGCCGGTTCTTCTCGATTGGAGGTTTCATGTAACGCCCCATATGTAACCTTCCCGAATTGTATTCCAACTCTTGCCGTTTCCGGCATTAAGTTATATTTAATTCTCGGGTTCGGGTCTTTGTCTCCGTGTGTTGTTTTGTTTTTCGTGCATCTCATATCATGTCATCACGTGCATTGCATTTGCATACATGTTCATCTCATGCATTCGAGCATTTTCCCCGTTGTCCGATTTGCATTCCGGCGCTTCGTTCTCCTTCGATGTCCATTTCTAGCTTTCTTTCGTGTGTGGGGATTAAACATTTCCAGATTGGACCGAGACTTGACATGCGGCCTTGGTTTACTACCGGTAGACCGCCTGTCAAGTTTCGGGTCATTTGGACTTCGTTTGATACTCCAACGGTTAACCGAGGGACCGAAAAGGCCTCATGTGTGTGCAGCCCAACACCCCTCCTTTTTGGCCCAAAAACCCACCAAACTCAACTCCATCGTCTCGGTCGTTCGATCACGATCGTGTGGGCGAAAACCGCACCTCATTTGGACTCTCCTAGCTCCCTCTATGCCTATAAATACCCCCTCCCGAAATTCGGATCTCTCTCCCTCTCCGAAACCCTAAAATCACCTCGCGCGTCGCCGGACATGTCCAGATCCGCGCCGGACAAATCCCCACTGCCAACCGCCGCCTGACACCTGTCCCTGGCCCGGTCCCCGCATCGCCGCCGACCGCCCTACCTCCACGGTAGTACCGCTCTGGGTCCCAGCCCCAGCCCTTTTCTTCTGGCGCGGCAGTACCGCTAAGGGGGAGCGGTAGTACCGCTGACGAGCGGTAGTACCGCCCTGCCTCTGCGGTAGTACCGCTCTCTGCGGGGCTGAGTGGGGGTTAACGGTTGGATTTTCCCCCTCCTATAAAAGGGGGTCTTCTTCCCCGTTGAACCCTAATCCTTTGAGCTCGTGTTCTTCCCCCATTGTTGACTTTCTTCGAGCTTGCTAACTCTCAATCCCTCCATGGATTCTTGCTAGTTTTTGAGGGAAAAGAGAGAGGAGATCTAGATCCACATTTCCACCAATCACTTTCTCCTCTATGTGAGGGGAACCCCTTGGATCTAGATCTTGGAGTTCTTGGTGTTCTCCTTCTTGTTCTTCCTCTCATTTCCCCCCCT
The DNA here is from genome assembly GCA_034509565.1 of Triticum monococcum. Taxonomy (NCBI): domain Eukaryota; kingdom Viridiplantae; phylum Streptophyta; class Magnoliopsida; order Poales; family Poaceae; genus Triticum; species Triticum monococcum. The sequence goes on from CM067842.1 coordinate 698,201,854, forward strand.
AGCATTAGTTGCTTTGGTGGGATTTGGGAGAGAAGAACTTGGGCACTCCGTGTGCCCTTGCCATTGCATTTGGTGCATCGGTTTGAGTTCTCCACGTGATACGTGGAAGTTACAAGTTGAGAAGCTTATTACTCTTGGGTGCTTGGTACCTTTGAGCTTGTTCCTCTTGGGTGCTTGGGTGCCCTAGACGGTTGTTGGTGTTCGGAGCTCAATCATTGTGGTGCAAAGCTCTGGGCAAGCGTCGGGGTCTCCAATTAGGTTGTGGAGATCGCCCCGAGCAATTTGACGGGTACCGGTGACCGCCCCCAAGGGTTGCCAAAGTGTACGGGTTCGGTGATCGCCCTCAAGGGTTGCCATTTGTACGGGTTCGGTGACCGCCCTCAAGGGTCCCTTAGTGGAATCATGGCATCTTGCATTGTGCGAGGGCGTGAGGAGATTACGGTGGCCCTAGTGGCTTCTTGGGGAGCATTGTGCCTCCACACCGCTCCAAACGGAGATTAGCATCCGCAAGGGTGTGAACTTCGGGATACATCATCGTCTCCGTGTGCCTCGGTTATCTCTTACCCGAGCCCCTTTACTTATGCACTTTACTTTGTGATAGCCATATTGTTTCTTGTCATATATCTTGCTATCACATAGTTGCGTATCTTGCTTCGCATAAGTTGTTGGTGCACATAGGTGAGCCTAGTTGTTTTAGGTTTTGTGCTTGACAAATTAACCGCTAGGTTTATTCCGCATTTGTTCAAGCCTAAACCGTAATTATTTTAAAACGCCTATTCACCCCCCCCTCTAGGCGACATCCACGATCTTTCAATTGGTATCAGAGCCTCGTCTCTCTTTATAGGGCTTAACCGCCTAGAGAGTAAGGATGTCCACTAGGGGATTAGGATTCTCTGACACTCTTAGTTTCGATGGCACAAATTTTGATGTTTGGGTTATTCGCATGCTTAATCTCTTTAGGGTCATGGACCCAAATTTAGAGCGAATTGTAGATATGGGTTTTTCTCCTCCGAAGGATCCCCAAAGATTATCTTTAGAGGATGAGAAAAACTCTTATCTCAATGCTCAAGCTTCTAATGTGCTTTTCGATGCTTTGAGCAATGTAGTTTTATTTCAACTCATGCCGTTCCGGGATGCTCATGAGTTGTGGACGAAGCTTCAAGATAAATATGGAGTGTCCAAGATTTGTGGGGATGATTGTTCTCCCTCCACCTCCGGTCGTATAGTCTTCTCAACTTCTTCTACTTCACCTACATGTGGTTTGCCACAAGGTAATGATATGGTGAGTAGTGTTGGTCATTGTAATGATGATAGTATGCTCATTGTGAATGATCCTTCATCACTATCTTATTGCAATGCTCCTTCTTTGGGCTTTAACACTTCGAGCACTCCAAATGTCTCACATGCTTGTGTTGATAGTTCTTGCATATCATGTAGAAATTACTTGACTAAATCTCATGATGATATGCTTGCTATGCCTTGTTGCCATGATAAAAATGTATCTATTTTCTCGAGTTGTTGTGCTAACAATGTAGAGGAAACCCAACACTCCATGGAACAAGATGTGGTTTTAAATGGTGCTTCAAGGGATCCTACATCATCATCTATTGCTTTTTGCCTTATGGCTAAGGCTTCAAAGGTATCTCCTACTTTGAAACCCAATATGTCTCTTGATGATGATGTTGATGCTAATGATGATGAGGATAATAATGAAGAGAATGATAATGTTGCCTCCTTAAAAATTAAGGGGGAAATAGTTTTTAAAGCTCTTCATAAAAATAAAATTGCTCGTTCCAACTTCATGGAAATCATGTCCATTGCCATTGAGGGCAAGAAGTATATTGATGAGTTGGAATCTCGTCTTGAGGAGCATGAGGTCACCATTGATAAAATGGAAGGTTATGAGCGTGATTACGCAAATGAAATTGCGGACCTCTCTCAAGCTCTTGAACTTGAACAAACCACCAAGGAATCTCTTGAGGAGACTTTTGCTCTAGAATTATCTAGAGTGAGGGAATCTCGTGATAGAGCTCTTGAGATGGCCAATGATTTTGAAACTAAAAATGAGGAGCTTGAAGTTGCGCATGCTAAACTCCTTGAGGACTTTGAGCACCTCGAAAATGGCTCAAGGGTCATTAAGAGTGAGCTCATCAAACTCACCGAGTCTCATGCTCAACTTAAAGCTTCATATTCTAAAGAGCTTGCCAAGTTGTCTTCTCCTCTTGTTGCTAATGATGATGCTTGTGCTACTAACTCTATCTCTTGTGAAGCATCCATATTGAAGGAGAATGTTGAGGTAAGGGCTCAACTTGAGTTGCTATCTAGCAATTATGGAATGTTGGAAGAAAATCATGTAAAGCTCACAAGCTCTCATGATGATCTTCTGGTATCCCATAATGTGCTAAAGATAGCCCATGAGGCCATGCTTGCTAAGGTAACATCTAGTGAGCCTCATGTGGATACTAGCACTACTTCTAGTCAAAATGCTATATTGCCATGTGCTAGTCCTTGTAATTCATCTACTCACAATGTTGGTACATCTTGTGATGAATTGCTTTTCTTGCCTTGTTGCTCTAACTATGAAGCTTATACTTCCTCTAGTACTTGTGTTGAGACTAACCATGTAGAGGAAATCAAAGAGCTCAAGGCCCAAGTCACTTCCTTGAAGAAAGACTTGGAAAAGAGTCATGAAGGGAAATCCACACTCAACAATATCTTGAGTGTGCAAAAATCCCCCAATGACAAAGGTGGACTTGGATTCAACTCCAATAAGAAGAAGAAGTCCAAGATGATCAAGAAGAAGGGCCAAGAACAAGTCAAGAATTCGGCCAAGATTATTTGCTTCAAGTGCAAAGTAGAAGGGCATCATGTTAGATCTTGCCCATTGAAGAAGAAGCCTATTAGTGACAAGCAACAAGGGAAGCGTCCACAAGTTCACTCTCATTCTCAACCTCAAGTTGAAGAAAGGCCTCTTCCCAAGAAGACTCAAGCTAATGCTTCTCAAGTTGAGAAATCAAGTGAGAAGAAAGTGAAGAGTCGACGTTGCTACCTATGTCGCGAGAAAGGTCACCTCGCTTCTTCATGCACTAGTGGTAACTTATCCAACCCAATTATTATTGATGATGTCTATTCTCTTGGGAAGGATAAGGTTGGCAATGTGGTTGCCAAGTTTGTTGGTACTCAAAGTGGTTTGAAGCAAAGAACCATTTGGGTAGCCAAGCCTATTGTGACTAACCTCTTAGGACCCAACTTGGTTGGGGACCAACAAGCTAAAACTTGATCAATAGGTGATGTTGGAGGTCATTGGAGACTTGGTTATATCATGAAGAATTAAGGGGACTTCATCATTCTTATTGTCTCAAGCTAAGTCATTCGGATTATCAAGTTTCTATCTTATATCCAATGTTCCTCCTTGCGGTAACTCGTGCTTAAATTGTTTACATTGAAAGTTACTTGCCCCTTTGCATGTTTGGCTTTGTTCCTTGCATGCATTTGTATATGTTGTGCTTCCAACTTGATTTTCTTGAGCAATCAAGTAGGTGTGTGTTGGTTTGCACATCATGTACATGTGTGTCGTTAGTTGAGCCTTTGTGCATCTTGGTCATATCTTAGTTGGCTCTTGTGAGAGATTAATGGAATATCCCATTGTGGGGGAGTGATGTGCTTTGTGCACCTCACAATCCTATAAATGTGTGTACATGAGAATACCATCTAGTATTGATATACAAGATTATCTAGTCGCTATGTGGTATGTCTTCTCATGAGAAATTCAAATTCTAAATAGTCCATTAATTGTCTCTTGTTGGATCCTTTAATTGCCTCTTGTTAAGTCTTTAATTGGTATCACATTATGGGGGAGTAATATGCTACGTGTATATTACTAGCCTAGAAAATGTGTACATTTGAGATATTGTCATCTAGAGTTGATATTGTAAATTATCTTGTTCCTAGGTGGCATGTTAGCTCTACAAGTTGCAATTTGCTTTTTGTTTGGTGTGAAGATGATGTCGGATATCCTTGTTATCTACCACCGGGAATTATTCCCAAATACTTCTTGTCTTTTGACAATTGGTACTCACTTATGTGTGGTAGAAATTAGTAATCATCTTTACATTGGCCTTTGCTTTTTATTTGCCCTTTTCTCCTGCCAAGGTTTGTATCAACTCCCTTTGTCTTCCATACCACTTGTGGATCTTGTGTATGTCTTGATCTTGTCTAGTGTTTTCTAGATATAGTGAAAGTGGTGATCCCACCTTGTGCATTTTGTATTCAAATGAAATTTCTCTCTAATGCACTAGTCTTGGGGGAGCTATCCTATTTTCTATAAAACACTCATCTTGCGATCCTTATCAAGTGTGTGTTGGTGGAAGGCAAGCCGTTTTCGTTTTGGTACTTTGTGCCATCATGAAACTTTGTCGAGAGCTTGGTTTGTTTGGAACCATCCTCTCTTTTGGGAGTTTGATGTCTCTTCTTTGTGTATATCAATGGATATCTCATTCCTTGTTGTATCCATTATGGATACCCTCTAAGTGATGATTTATTCATTTGGTATCTTCTCTTTCCTTGGTATTTCTTTGTCTTTTGGTATCGGTTCTTGAAAGTCTTGAGCATGCATATTAACTTCGTGTAGTATCTTCGGCAAGCTTTCTTTCTTTGACCCAATATATAGGGGAAACTCCACCAAAGTCTGAAATTGGATGAGATGTGCATGTAATTCATTTTCGTATCTATGTGCACATATTTATGTGAAGTTTGTCCTATATATTGTTGGTTCTCTAACTCTTTGGTCCCAATGAGTTTGGGTACCATTTTGTTTGTGTTGTTGTTCTAGGAACAAGTGGAGATGCATTGGATGCTCGGCTCACTCACAAGGAAGGTGTTGTCACCATGTGCTTATTGGAGTCAAGCTAGGATGATCAATGAACTACTTTGTACCTTCAATTGGTATCTACTACATCCTTCCAATGTTATCTCGGTAACAAGTATCTTCATATTCTTCATGCACACATTCCTTGCATCAACCTTGTGTAGGTTGTATCATGGCATGTTATCCATTCTTTCTTGTGATACTTGTTTCCTTTCTCAAAGCATCTCAACAATGATCTCATGTTGCTAGTTGCGATGTCTTTGATGGTTGTGTAGTAGGAATTCATTTATATACAATAAGACCATATCTAGCCATGTGCTATGCTTTCAAGCAAATATCTTATTGGTATATTTATGACTTCCTTTTGGATATCTTGTTCCTTCGTGGTGTAACTATTTTGGGTGTACATCCTTCTTTGTAGATATATATCATCATGATTTCGTCTACCTAGAACCTTATACACTTGAGAGAAATTACATCTCTAGATGATATCCTTTCTTTCATGTCCACCTTTGTTATTTCTTTGGTGGCTCCGTGAAAGCTTTTGCCTTGAGTGCGTGCCTTATCTCGTTGCATCTTGATGCACTCTTGTGTGGTGAAGATTATTTTTGTCATGCTTATCTTTACGAGGCTTTTGCCATCTTAATTGGTATCCCTCGTCTTGATGAGGCTTACATCTTCTATCTTCACCACGGGTTGTCACAAGCATAGGTTCTTTATATGCTTATTAGTAAGCTTGTGAACCCATTTTCTTGTTGTGTGTGGGAATGATAGGCCTTGCACCGTGTTGCCTCATTCTTTCAAGACTTTTTGATGCTTAATGCTCATCCGTACATTAGTCTTCTCAAGTGCATTGCCTTGACTCACACACATCATTTTGGTTGAGCCCATGCTTATGTGGCCTCTTTTACTTGTTGCTCAACCATGTGTTAGTTGCAAGTTCTAGGCTTAGTTTCCTATATGCTCACTTGCACTTGTTGTAAGTTTCTATTGATTTTGGGGGAGCTATGATCCTATTTTGTGCACTTTGTATCCTAATACAAAAATTCTTGATGTGCACAAATCATGGGGAGCTTCTCTAGTTTCTTTAGAACACTCCTCTGCTCATATCATAATATCTTTCTTTCTTGTGGCTTGTAGGATCTTTGGCCTAGTTGGTTCAATTGGTATCTTTTGATAGCTTGCTTCAATTGGTATCTTTTGATTGCTTGATTGCTTGTGTCTCTCTTTGATATGTCTTTGTGGCATATCTTTCTTTTGCAATCTTTGGGCCTCAATATAGTTTGTCTTCCTCCAAGTATTTACCGTTGGATATGTGTATTGCATTCCACTCTCTTGTTGAGAAATACACAACTTATGGAGGAACTCAATCTATATTGGCCTTCTAAGCTTTTCGCCCATTTTGGCAATCGATGCCAATGGGGGAGAAGTTTGAGAGAGTTTTGTGGAGGTTTCACGGAGTTCTGTGGAGAAGTCTTTAGAGTTTTCTCCTTGCTTTGGTTTTGTTCCTAAGCATTTGCATCTCGTACGCATGCATTATTGGTTGTTGCATTGCATGGTGATGCATAATTCCTTGTATTAAACTCTCTTGAAAGTGATTGTCATCAATTACCAAAATGGGGGAGATTGAAAGAACATGCGGTGCCCCCATGTTTGGTTTTGGTAATTGATGACAATCTCTATGGACTAATGGTTGCCTTGAGTTATATTTGAAGGTTTTGTCCATAGGGTTTTCTTGGAGTACATGTGTTGGTTTCAAGGAGAGTTTGTGTCGACCAAGGTGCTATTCAAGGAATTACCTAAAGATTGGTCTTGTGAGAGGTTGATCAAGACTAAGTTAAAGAGTGAATCAAGTTGATCAAGACTAAGTTAAAGAGTGAATCAAGTTGATCAACCCACAAAGCGTAGAAGATGTACCGAGAGGGATCAAGTGATCCCATGGTATGGTAAGCATTGTCAATTACGCTTTATGTACTAACCCATGGTCTTCGTGAGAGTTCTTTGTGGGGTTAGGTTGCGGTGTGCAAGTTCAAGTGGAGTATCACGAAGAGATCAAATGCTTGAAGCTTGTCGTCCTTTGTGGTGACAATGGACTTGTGAAGATGTGCGGAAGAGTGGCTCACCCATAGTGGAGTATGGGGGAGCAATCAACTAGTCTTCATCGAGTCAACCCAATCAAGAAAGGTGGTCCAACTTGAGGGAATCAAGATCGTCATCATCTAGCTCAAGTGGACCATGTGCAAGGCAAAGGTTTGCCCTTGATAGGTTTTCTATTTTACCGGTCTCATGATGGTAGTTGGGAGACCGGGTTATAGGATCGATTGCCGTACTATCAAGGGGGGCCCTCGATGAGTAGCTTGATCGTATCGTTCGTTGAGAGCTCAAACCTTTGCATCCTTGCATCATCTTTCTTGGTTCTTGTTTGGTTCTCTTTGTGAGTCTTAGAGCTTATGGTCATCTTGATGACAAGCTTGAGTTCATCGAAAACGGAGTTCGCATGCATCTTCTATGATGTTTTCGATGTTGGAGGTTTTGCCGGTTCTTCTCGATTGGAGGTTTCATGTAACGCCCCATATGTAACCTTCCCGAATTGTATTCCAACTCTTGCCGTTTCCGGCATTAAGTTATATTTAATTCTCGGGTTCGGGTCTTTGTCTCCGTGTGTTGTTTTGTTTTTCGTGCATCTCATATCATGTCATCACGTGCATTGCATTTGCATACATGTTCATCTCATGCATTCGAGCATTTTCCCCGTTGTCCGATTTGCATTCCGGCGCTTCGTTCTCCTTCGATGTCCATTTCTAGCTTTCTTTCGTGTGTGGGGATTAAACATTTCCAGATTGGACCGAGACTTGACATGCGGCCTTGGTTTACTACCGGTAGACCGCCTGTCAAGTTTCGGGTCATTTGGACTTCGTTTGATACTCCAACGGTTAACCGAGGGACCGAAAAGGCCTCGTGTGTGTGCAGCCCAACACCCCTCCTTTTTGGCCCAAAAACCCACCAAACTCAACTCCATCGTCTCGGTCGTTCGATCACGATCGTGTGGGCGAAAACCGCACCTCATTTGGACTCTCCTAGCTCCCTCTATGCCTATAAATACCCCCTCCCGAAATTCGGATCTCTCTCCCTCTCCGAAACCCTAAAATCACCTCGCGCGCCGCCGGACATGTCCAGATCTGCGCTGGACAAATCCCCACTGCCAACCGCCGCCTGACACCTGTCCCTGGCCCGGTCCCCGCATCGCCGCCGACCGCGCGGGCCCGCCAGGCCCGAGGCCGGCCCCCGCCGCCGCCTACCCGGGCCGCGCCCCGCGCCTCCGCCCGCCGCCGCCTCTTCGAGCTCCGGTGGCCGGCGCCGCCGCATCGCCATCGCCGCGCTCGGATCCGGCCGCCCGAGCCGGCCTCGACGCCGCCTCGCCCGAGTCACTCCGGTGGCCGCGCCGCCTTGACCGCGCCGCCCGGCCGCCGACGCCCTGGCCTTGGGCACTCTCCGGCTTCCTCCTCCCCACTCCGGCCGCCGCACCGGTGAACTCCGGCGAACTGCTACAGTGCGCGCCGGCGTGCCTCGGGAACTGCGCCGATCTGGATCTGGGAGACTCCTCGGTTGACTTTTTCATCCCCAAACCCTAATTTTCTTGCTACTTTGACCGCTCATATCTCCTCATCTGTAGCTTTGTTTTGAGCGTATGATATGTCAGAATCTTCGCCTCGGCGAGTACATCATTTCATTCCATTGCATCATTTGCATTTGAGGTCATCTTGGTGCCCAAAATGCTGTTGGAAGGAGGCATGTTGAGTTAAATTGCAGATCCGTTAGTTCAACATGCACTTTTGTCATTTTTGCCATATTTAATCCGTGCATGATATGCCTGTGCCCCTTTGGGATGAATTGTTAAGCATGTTGTCTTATTTCCAGAGGTGCCTTCCATGCATTTTTAGGATGTGTGTGTTGTCTTGTGCAAGCTTGCGAAGAGGGCTACCCGAGTTTCCTGATTTCAGGGACTTAGTGATTTTCACAAAGTCTGGGCCGTTTTAGTTCACGATGCTATATGTCCGGCTTGTTTCCTAGTGATCCGTCCCTCTTTTGAGGATGATCAGTAAGAGTGATTTGTTATGCGTGTTGTGCTTAATCCATCCATGTCTTTACTTGTTATGTTGGAGCACCCTAGGTTGACTCAATCGAGCTCAACTTTTGGATAATTGCTGTTTTGGGCAGATCGTGAACTATTTTGCGATTTTGCCGCAGTGATTGCTAGTGATCCATGCATGCTATGCCATTGTTCTTGCCATGTCTAGCTAGCATTTTGTGCCTTCTTAATGGTTATATGCTTGCCTTGCCATGGCTTGCACCGTAGTGAGAGCACCGAGCTCGTTTACATGCCTCCGTGAGTTATTATTTCAGCATGTCCCAGTTTTCACTAAGTCTGAAACTGATTGCGTTTCATCGATGTTCGTGTGCTCGGTAGAGCATTTTGTGAACCCTTTTGGCCCCAGGTCATTTTGGGTGTTTTGTTAATCTTGTTGAGTAGCTCCATGCCATGCTCTTACTTGCCATGTTCAGGTTTTGCTTCATGTTGTTTTGCTGCTCCGAAGAGAGCATCGTGGTCTGAAATTTCAGACTAGCGTTAATTTCGCTAAGTCTGAAATCTGTTTTGCTTATTCAGTTTTGCCATGCTTGTTTGAAGCCCTTAATGGATGAATTTGCCTATGCCTCAGTCCTGATGATTTGTTAAGCTTGATGAGTACATCACTGCCATGCAATTTGTTTTCATGTTGGGTGGCTGTAGCATGTTCATTTTGTTGCATTTAGGAGCCTACTTGCTGTAAATCGCAGATCGGTTCGTTTAGTAAAACGCTTGCCATTTCTAAACCGTAGCTCCGATTGCCATGATCTTTATATCGTTTTCAGGGGATTTCTTCCCCTCTATCCAGTGGCACACTTGGTTTTCCAAGTTGAGGCCAGGTTCATGCATTTCCTGTTACATCTTGCATTTTGCATCCCGCATCGCATCCCGCATAGCATATCATCTTTGCATCTTATTGGTTGCCTTTGCACATGGTTGATTGTATCCTTGTTGCTTGTTTGTGTTGTTGGGTAGAGCCGGGAGACGAGTTCGCTAACGAGAAGCCCGTTGAGTTTGCTTTTGAGGATCCAGTCAATTCTGACAACTGTGCAGGCAAGATGATCACACCCTTGAAATCACTACTATCTTTGCTATGCTAGTTTGCTCGCTCTTTTGCTTTGCCAATGCTACGATGCCTACCACTTGCTTGTCAGCCTCCCAATTGCCATGATTGAGCCTCTAACCCACCTTTGTCCTAGCAAACCATTGATTGGCTATGTTACCGCTTTGCTCAAGCCCCTTCTTATAGCGTTGCTAGTTGCAGGTGAAGATTGGAGCCGTTCCTTGTTGGAACATTTATTTACTTGTTGGGATATCATTATATTTCTATGTTATCTTTACTCATCTATATACTTGGTAAAGGGTGGAAGGCTCGGCCTCTCGCCTAGTGTTTTGTTCCACTCTTGCCGCCCTAGTTTCCGTCATATCGGTGTTATGTTCCCGGATTGTTGCGTCCCTTACGCGGTTGGGCTATAATGGGAACCCCTTGATAGTTCGCCTTGATTAAAGCTTTTCCAACAATGCCCAACATTGGTTTTATCATTTGCCACCTACCCCCTTTTTCCCTTGGGTTTCCGGAGCCCGAGGGTCATCTTTATTTTAGCCCCCACGGGCTAGTGCTCCTCTGAGTGTTGGTCCGAACCAGGCAGCCTGCGGGGCCACCTCGGGGAAACTCGAGGGTTGGTTTTTCTCGTAGCTTGACCTATCCGAGCGTGCCCTGAGAAAGAGATATGTGCAGCTCCTATCGGGATTTGTCGGCACATTCGGGCGGTGTTGCTGGACTAGTTTTGACCTATCGAATCATCTTGTTGTACCAGGATACCGAGTCTGATCGGTGGGTCCTGGGTGGAGGTCTATTCCTTCGTTGACCGTGAGAGCTTGTTATGGGCTAAGTTGGGACCCCCCTGTAGGGATTGATCTTTCGAAAGCCTTGCCCGCGGTTATGGGTAGATGGGAATTTGTTAATGTTCGGTTGTAGATAACTTGAACTTAATTAATTAAAATGAATCAACTGCGTGTGTTGTCGTGATGGCCTCTTCTCGGCGGAGTCCGGGAAGTGGACACGGCGTTGGAGTTATGTTTGCGTAGTCTGCTCTATTTTAGTCTCCGCTCGTGCTTTGCCTCCTCTTCTCGCTCTACTTTGCGAATAAGTTAGCCACCATATATGCTAGTCGCTTGCTGCAGCTCCACTCACATTACCCCCTTTCCTACCTATTAAGCTTAAATAGTCTTGATCGCGAGGGTGCGAGATTGCTGAGTCCTTTGTGGCTCACAGATTACTATTACACCAGATGCAGGGACCGATGATACTCCTCCGGATGGCGCGTTCGAGCTGAAGTGGGAGTACGACGAGGACTCTCAGAGATACTATGTTTCTTTTCCTGATGATCAGTAGTGGTGCCTATTCGGGGTTCGATTCAGGGATTAGTCGCTTGTTGGGGGTCTTTTCTATTTTGGCGCCGTAGTCGGGCCATGAGTGTTTGCATGGTGGATGTTATTTATGTACTTTGATGTGAAGTGGCGAGTGTAAGCCAACTATTACTATTTTCCCCCTCTATATTATATATGTACTTGGGTTGTGTAATGATTCCTGACTTGCGACATTGCTTTCAATGCGCCTATGTCTCTAAGTCGTGCCTCGACACGTGGGAGCATAGCCGCATCGAGGGCGTTACATTTCACTCCTCTATTTGTTGGCATACCTCCCCTGCCTCTTCTTACTATAACCAGTCACTGTTTTGATGCTACTCGTCGTCTTGTTTTCAACAAGCTTGAGTTTGCTCAATTCGGAGTTCATATGTAGAAGTTATGGCAGTTCTGGTTTTCTGGAGTGTGGTTTTTCTCCTGGACCCAACGGTAGTACCGCGGGCCACAGCGGTAGTACCGCTGAGGCTCACTAAGCGGCAGTACCGCTCCTCGGAGCGGTAGTACCACTTGATGGCCTCAGCAGCAGTGCCTCTGCGGATCCGTGCTCCTACCGCCTCGTCACAGTGGTTGGAGCGGTAGTACGGCTGCAGTCCACTAAGCGGTAGTACCGCTCCTCGGAGCGGTAGTACCGCTTGCTGGGCTCAGCCGCAGTACCGCTGTGGCTTCGAGCTCCTTCCGCTTCGATTCGAGTGCGCATTTTCTCGTGTCGGGTTTTGCGGTACTTGCTGCGGTAGTAGTGGCGGTAGTGCTGCTTGTGAGCGGTAGTACCGCCCTACCTCCATGGTAGTACCGCTCTGGGTCCCAGCCCCAGCCCTTTTCTTCTGGCGCGGCAGTACCGCTGAGGGGGAGCGGTAGTACCGCTTACGAGCGGTAGTACCGCCCTGCCTCCGCGGTAGTACCGCTCTCTGCGGGGCTGAGTGGGGGTTAACGGTTGGATTTTCCCCCTCCTATAAAAGGGGGTCTTCTTCCCCGTTGAACCCTAATCCTTTGAGCTCGTGTTCTTCCCCCATTGTTGACTTTCTTCGAGCTTGCTAACTCTCAATCCCTCCATGGATTCTTGCTAGTTTTTAAGGGAAAAGAGAGAGGAGATCTAGATCCACATTTCCACCAATCACTTTCTCCTCTATGTGAGAGGAACCCCTTGGATCTAGATCTTGGAGTTCTTGGTGTTCTCCTTCTTGTTCTTCCTCTCATTTCCCCCCCTAGCATTAGTTGCTTTGGTGGGATTTGGGAGAGAAGAACTTGGGCACTCCGTGTGCCCTTGCCATTGCATTTGGTGCATCGGTTTGAGTTCTCCACGTGATACGTGGAAGTTACAAGTTGAGAAGCTTATTACTCTTGGGTGCTTGGTACCTTTGAGCTTGTTCCTCTTGGGTGCTTGGGTGCCCTAGACGGTTGTTGGTGTTCGGAGCTCAATCATTGTGGTGCAAAGCTCCGGGCAAGCGTCGGGGTCTCCAATTAGGTTGTGGAGATCGCCCCGAGCAATTTGACGGGTACCGGTGACCGCCCCCAAGGGTTGCCAAAGTGTACGGGTTCGGTGACCGCCCTCAAGGGTTGCCATTTGTATGGGTTCGGTGACCGCCCTCAAGGGTCCCTTAGTGGAATCACGGCATCTTGCATTGTGCGAGGGCGTGAGGAGATTACGGTGGTCCTAGTGGCTTCTTGGGGAGCATTGTGCCTCCACACCGCTCCAAACGGAGATTAGCATCCGCAAGGGTGTGAACTTCGGGATACATCATCGTCTCCGTGTGCCTCGGTTATCTCTTACCCGAGCCCCTTTACTTATGCACTTTACTTTGTGATAGCCATATTGTTTCTTGTCATATATCTTGCTATCACATAGTTGCGTATCTTGCTTCGCATAAGTTGTTGGTGCACATAGGTGAGCCTAGTTGTTTTAGGTTTTGTGCTTGACAAATTAACCGCTAGGTTTATTCCGCATTTGTTCAAGCCTAAACCGTAATTATTTTAAAACGCCTATTCACCCCCCCTCTAGGCGACATCCACGATCTTTCACCGGTGCCGCCCGCGGCCACCCCGGGTCCGCGTCGCCTCCATCGCGCCCCCACCGGCCGGCCCTTCCAAGTCCGGCGATCCCCGCGCCGTCTCCGGCGAGATTCCGGCCGGATCTGGTCGGGTGGACCAGATCCACCAGTTCCGCCAACCAAACACGCCGCCCGAGCCCGGATCTCCTCGTCCCGCATCATCCCGTCCAGTTTTCGGGGTAGTTTTTTTTCACTAAGTCCTCAGGATTTTTAGCTCATATGCCTCTGTTCGGGGTCCCGCAACTTTGCATCCGTAACTCCGTTTTGGACATATAATATATCAAAATCTTCGTCTTGACGAGTACATCATTTCATTTCATTGCATCATTTGCATTTGAGTTCATCTTGATGCCCTAAATGCTGCTAGAAGGAGGCTTCATGAGTTAAATTGTAGATCCGTTAGTTCATCATAGACTTTTGTCATTTTTGCCATGATTATTGTGTGCATGATATGCCTGTGAGTCTCTGGGATGATTTGTTAAGGATTTTGTCTTCTTTCCAGAGGTGCCACCCATGCATTTTTAGGATGTGTGTGGTGACTTGTGCAAGCTTGCAAAGAGAGGCACCTGAGAATTCTGTTTTCAGGGACTTAGTGGATTTCACTAAGTCTGGGATATTTTAGTTCATGATGCCATATGTTCAGCTTGTTTCCTAGTGATCTGTGCCTCTTTTGAGGATGATCAGTAAGGCACATTTGTTAATCTTGTTATGCTCTATCCATCCATGTCTTTGCTTGCATATGTGGAGTGCTCTAGCTTGAGTCAATCGAGCTCTACTTTTGCTTCGTGGTAAATCTGGGCAGATCGTCAACTTGTTTGCGATTTTGCCGATGCTATTGTTAGTGATCCGTGCATGCTATGCCATTGTTCTTGCCATGTCTAGCTAGAATTTTGTGCCTTCTTAATGGATATATGCTTGCCTTGCCATGACTTGCACCGTAGTGAGTGCATCGAGCTCGTTTACATGCCTTCGTGAGTTATATTTCAGCATGTCTCAGTTTTCACTAAGTCTGAAAACTGATTGTGCGTGAGCTATGTTCGTGTGCTCGTTAGAGTATTTTGTGAACCCTTTTGGCCCCAGGTAACTTTGGGTGTTTTGTTAAGCTTGTTGAGTAGCTCCATGCCATGTTCTTACTTGTCATGTTCAGGTTATGTATCATGTTGTTTTGCTGCTCCGGAGAGAGCATCGTGGTCTGAAATTTCAGACTAGTGTTAATTTCACTAAGTCTGAAATCTGTTTTGCTTATTCGTTTTTGCCATGCTTGTTTGAACCTCATAATGGATGAATTTGGCCGTGGCTCGGTGCTAGTGTTTTGGTAAGCATCTTGTGTACATCCCTGCCATGTATTTTGTTCTCATGTTTGGTGGCTGTAGCATGTTCATTTCGATGCATTTAGGAGCCTACTTGCTGTAAATCGCAGACCGGTTCATTTCGTAAAACGCTTGCCATTTCCAAACCATAGCTCCGATTCCAATGATCTTTATACCGTTTTCAGGTGATTTCATCCCCTATATCCAGTGGCACACTTGGTTTTCCAAGTTGAGGCCAGGTCCATACATTTCCTGTCACGTCTTGCATTTTGCATCCCGCATCGCATCCCGCATAGCATACCATCTTTGCATCTTATTGCTTGAGCTTGCACGTGGTTGATTGTATCCTTGTTGCTTGTTTGTGTTGTTGGGTAGAGCCGGGAGACGAGTTCGCTAACGAGGAGCCCATTGAGTTTGCTTTTGAGGATCAAGTCAACTCTGACAACTGTGCAGGCAAGATGATCATACCCTCGAAATCACTACTATCTTTGCTATACTAGTTTGCTCGCTCTTTTACTTTGCCAATGCTACGATGCCTACCACTTGCTTGTCAGCCTCCCAATTGCCATGTTGAGCCTCTAACCCACCATGTCCTAGCAAACCGTTGATTGGCTATGTTACCGCTTTGCTCAGCCCCTCTTATAGCGTTGTTAGTTGCAGGTGACGATTGGAGCCGTTCCTTGTTGGGACTTTTACTTACTTGTTGGGATATCATTATATTGCCATGTTATCTTAATGCATCTATATACTTGGTAAAGGGTGGAAGGCTCGGCCTCTCGCCTAGTGTTTTGTTCCACTCTTGCCGCCCTAGTTTCCGTCATATCGGTGTTATGTTCCCGGATTGTTGCGTCCTTTACGCGGTTGGGCTATAATGGGAACCCCTTGATAGTTCGCCTTGATTAAAGCTTTTCCAGCAATGCCCAACATTGGTTTTACCATTTGCCACCTAGCCTCTTTTTCCCTTGGGTTTCCGGAGCCCGAGGGTCATCTTATTTTAACCCCCCCGGGCCAGTGCTCCTCTGAGTGTTGGTCCAAACAGAGCCACTTGCAGCGCCACCTCGGGGCAACTCGAGGGTTGGTTTTAGTTGTACGTAGTGTTCATCTGAGTGTGCCCTGAGAAAGAGATATGTGCAGCTCCTATCGAGATTTGTCGGCACATTCGGGCGGTGTTGCTGGACTTGTTTTAACCTGTCGAATCATCTTGTTGTACCGAGATACCGAGTCTGATCGGTGTGTCTTGGGTGGAGGTCTATTCCTTCGTTGACCGTGAGAGCTTGTTATGGGCTAAGTTGGGACCCCCCTGCAGGGATTGATCTTTCGAAAGCCATGCCCGCGGTTATGGGCAGATGGGAATTTGTTAATGTCCGGTTGTAGATAACTTGAACCTTAATTAATTAAAAAGAATCAACTGAGTGTGTTGCCGTGATGGCCTCTTCTCGGCGGAGTCCGGGAAGCGGACACGGTGTTGGAGTTATGTTTGCGCAGGTTGCTCTCTAGTTTCCCGCTCGTGCTTTGCCTCCTCTTCTCGCTCTCTTTTGCGAATAAGTTAGCCACCATATATGCTAGTCGCTTGCTGCAGCTCCACTTACATTTACCCCCTTCCTACCTATTAAGCTTAAATAGTCTTGATCGCGAGGGTGCGAGATTGCTGAGTCCCTGTGGCTCACAGATTACTATTACACCAGATGCAGGGACAGATGATACAGCTCCAGATGGCGCGCTTGAGCTCAAGTGGGAGTACGACGAAGACTCTCAGCGTTACTATGTGTCTTTTCCTGATGATCAGTAGTGGAGCCCAGTTGGGGTGATCGGGACCTATGTCGCTTGTTGGGTTGTCTTTTATTTTGGCGCCGTAGTCGGGCCATGAGTGTTTGGATGATGTATGTTATTTATGTACTTTGATGTGACGTGGCGAGTGTAAGCCAACTATTGTACCTCCCCTTTTACATTATATTACATGGGATGTGTGATGATTTCCTAACTTGCGACATTGCTTTCAATGCGGTTATGCCTCTAAGTCATGCCTCGACACGTGGGAGATATAGCTGCATCGAGGGCGTTACACATATCGAATCAGAATGACCTAGCATGTAGAGGAGGAAAAGAAAGAGAAGGTTTGATTTTTTCTCACCTTATTCATCTTGATTGCAACTATTTTTCCAGTGTTTTCCCCTTGTTTTCTGGCATGAGCAGCTAGTATTGATTTTACTACACCAATTGCAAGAAAACGGTAAAAAGGAATTAGTGAGCAACTATAGCGGGCTTTTAAGCAAACCAAGTATTGACAATAAGCTAGTCTTGTCAGTACATGAAAACTGTTATGTTTTCCTCCAACTACTAGTTGTTGTGCATCCAGAGAAACCCCTTGATGTTTTTCTTAAGTTGCTTTTTTGTACTAGGACTGTGTTGAGAAAACAAAAAAGAACATCCAATTTCTAGGATTTGTTTAAGCAAAATCACTATTGGCGGTAACCAGCTCTTGTATGTTTGAAGCAACTCCACTTCTTTTGCTGAAACAAAAAAGTTGGATATCTTTGTGCGAAGCTTACGTGAAAATGGGTGTTGGACCTTCTTGCTTGGGCGTGTGCACAAAACCTCAAAAATGTTGCTTTAACTTTGAATTTAGTGAGGCCCTGTAAACAAAACAAACAATCTCTTTAGGCAAGAATATCTACAAAACCATATTTATGAAACTTAGGTGATTTAGGCAAGTACTATTTATATGTAGACAACTTATCCTATTGGAAAATACCACTTTTGTTGGAATGCCAAGGTGTTTCGAGATCAGGACTACCACTCCACTCTATCACTTCAGTCCATCTTGGAGGACTTGGACCTGTAGACGCATCGACTCACTTCCGCTTATGACAAGGAAGCTGCCTTCTCGTGGCGAGCTTTCCTCTCATCACACCTAGGCGTGCCCATGTAATCATCTATTCTTCTGTGTATGTGTGTGTGCGCGCGCTTGTTTGTAATCTTGGGTTGTAAATTTGAGTAATAAATACAGGTGGGGGGACTCCCCTGGTGATTCCTCAAAAAAACTTTTGTCTTGTGCAAAGAAAATCAAATTTTTGCTAAAAAAATATCTCTGGGCAACTCGCACCAGCCTCTCTAGTAACTAACTATCATGCATTGGGCAAGTTTCGGGTGAAATAAAACCCAATGTTCTCGAGAGAGGATCTTTGAGCAACTCACGCCAGCATCTCTAGCAACTAACTATCATGTATTGGGCAAGTTTGGACACTTTCGTCTCAAATCATTGGTGATTCCAGCCCCCGCATCTCGGCAGTGGAGGGCCACTCACTCCAACATCTCTAGCAACTAACTATCATGTGTTGGGCAAGTTTTTGACACTTTCGGCTCAAATCATAGATGAATCAAGCGCCCGCATCTCGGGAGCGGATCTTTGGCAACTTACGCTGGCATCTCTAGCAACTAACTATCATGCTGAAGGAAATATGCCCTAGAGGCAATAATAAAGTTATTATTTATTTCCTTATTTCATGATAAATGTTTATTATTCATGCTAGAATTGTATTAACCGGAAACATAATACATGTGTGAATACATAGACAAACAGAGTGTCACTAGTATGCCTCTACTTGACTAGCTTGTTAATCAAAGATGGTTATGTTTCCTAACTTATTTGATTAACGGGATCACATCATTAGTTGAATGATCTGATTGACATGACCCATTCCATTAGCTTAGCACCCGATCGTTTAGTATGTTGCTATTGCTTTCTTCATGACTTATACATGTTCCTATGACTATGAGATTATGCAACTCCCGTTTGCCAGAGGAACACTTTGTGTGCTACCAAACGTCACAACGTAACTGGGTGATTATAAAGGAGCTCTACAGGTGTCTCCAAAGGTACATGTTGGGTTGGCGTATTTTGAGATTAGGATTTGTCACTCCGAATGTCGGAGAGGTATCTCTGGGCCCTCTCGGTAATGCACATCACTTAAGCCTTGCAAGCATTGCAACTAATGAGTTAGTTGCGGGATGATGTATTACGGAACGAGTAAGGAGACTTGCCAGTAACGAGATTGAACTAGGTATTGGATACCGACGATCGAATCTCGGGCAAGTAACATGCCGATGACAAAGGGAACAACGTATGTTGTTATGCGGTCTGACCGAGAAAGATCTTCATAGAATATGTAGGAGCCAATATGGGCATCCAGGTCCCGCTATTGGTTATTGACAAGAGAGGTGTCTCGGTCATGTCTACATAGTTCTCGAACCCGTAGGGTCCGCACGCTTAATGTTTGTTGATGATATAGTACTATGAGTTATGTATGTTGGTGACCGAATGTTGTTCGGAGTCCCGGATGAGATCACGGACATGACGAGGAGCTCCGGAATGGTCAGGAGGTAAAGATTCATATATTGGATGATATGGTTAGGCCAAGGGGTCAAGCCCACAGGGCTATAAGTCGGTGCAAAAGGAGTTTTGCGGAGGCTAGGGGGCCAAACGCCGGAGACCCTAGCGTCTGGCCCTGGGCCAGACGCCAAGGCCCATGGCGTCTGGGCCAGACGCCAAGGTTTTGTGGCGTTTGGTCCTGGAGTCCGAGTGGGACTCTTGCCTTTCGGGCAAAACCGACTTTGAGGAGGCTTTTGCTCCAAGTTTCGACCCCAGGGCTCAACATATAAATAGAGGGGCAGGGCTAGCACCAAAGACACATCAAGAAACACCAAGCCGTGTGCCGGCAACCCCGTCTCCTCTAGTTTATCCTCCGTCATAGTTTTCGTAGTGCTTAGGCGAAGCCCTGCGAAGATTGTTCTTCACCAACACCGTCACCACACTGTCGTGCTGCCGGAACTCATCTACTACTTCGCCCCTCTTGCTGGATCGAGAAGCGAGGATGTCACCGAGCCGTACGTGTGCAGAACTCGGAGGTGTCGTGCTTTCGGTGCTTCGATCGGTCGGATCGTGAAGACGTACGACTACATCAACCGCGTTGATATAATGCTTCCGCTTTCGGTCTACGAGGGTACGTAGACAATACTCTCCCCTCTCGTTGCTATGCATCACCATGATCTTGCGTGTGCGTAGGAAAATTTTGAAATTACTACGTTCCCCAATAGTGGAATCAGAGCCTAGGTTTTATGGTTTGATGTTATATGCACGAGTAGAACACAAGTGAGTTGTGGGCGATATAAGTCATACTGCCTACCAGCATGTCATACTTTGGTTCGGCGGTATTGTTGGATGAAGCGGCCCGGACCGACATTACGCGTACGCTTACGTGAGACTGGTTCTCCCGACGTGCTTTGCACATAGGTGGCTTGCGGGTGACAGTTTCTCAAACTTTTGTTGAACTGAGTGTGGCTACGCCCGGTCCTTGCGAAGGTTAAAACGGCATCAACTTGACAAACTATTGTTGTGGTTTTGATGCGTAGGTAAGATTGGTTCTTGTTTAAGCCCGTAGCAGCCACGTAAAACTTGCAACAAACAAAGTAGAGGACGTCTAACTTGTTTTTGCAGGGCATGTTGTGATGTGATATGGTCAAGACATGATGCTAAATTTAACTAATTGAACTTAAATTTATCATGAACTTAGTCCTGGTAGTATTTTGTAAATTATGTTGTAGATCAGTAGCTCGCGTTGTTGCTTCCCTGTGTTTATTTTGATATGTTCCTAGAGAAAATTGTGTTGAAAGATGTTAGTAGCAATGATGCGGATTGGATCCGTGATCTGAGGTTTATCCTCATTGCTGCACAGAAGAATTATGTCCTTGATGCACCGCTAGGTGACAGACCTATTGCAGGAGCAGATGCAGACGTTATGAATGTTTGGCTAGCTCAATATGATGACTACTTGATAGTTTAGTGCACCATGCTTAACGGCTTAGAATCGGGACTTCAAAGACGTTTTGAACATCATGGACCATATGAGATGTTCCAGGAGTTGAAGTTAATATTTCAAGCAAATACCCGAATTGAGAGATATGAAGTCTCCAACAAGTTCTATAGCTAAAAGATGGAGGAGAATCGCTCAACTAGTGAGCATGTGCCCAGATTGTCTGAGTACTACAATCGCTTGAATCAAGTGGGAGTTAATCTTCCAGATAAGATAGTGATTGACAGAATTCTCTAGTCACCATCACCAAGTTAGTAGAACTTCGTAATGAACTATGATTTGCAAGGGATAACGGAAACGATTCCCAAGCTCTTCGTAATATGAAAATTGATGAAGGTAGAAATCGAGAAAAACATCAAGTGTTGATGGTAGACAAGACCACTAGTTTCAAGAAAAGGGCAGAGGGAAGAAGGGGAACTTCGAAAAGAACAGCAAGCAAGTTGCTGCTCAAGTGAAGAAGCCCAAGTTTGATCCTAAGCCTGAGACTAAGTGCTTCTACTGCAAAGGGACTGGTCACTGGAAGCGGAACTACCCCAAGTGATTGGTAGATAAGAAGGATGGCAAAGTGAACATAAGTATATTTGATATACATGTTATTGGTGTGTACTTTACTAGTGTTTATAGCAACCCCTCAGTATTTGATACTAGTTCAGTTGCTAAGATTAGTAACTCGAAACGGGAGTTGCAGAATAAAGACTAGTTAAGGGTGAAGTGACGATGTGTGTTGGAAGTGGTTCCAAGATTGATATGATCATCATCGCACACTCCCTATACTTTCGGGATTAGTGTTGAACCTGAATAAGTGTTATTTGGTGTTTGCGTTGAGCATGAATATGATTTGATCATGTTTATTGTAATACGGTTATTCATTTAAGTAAGAGAATAAATTGTTGTTCTGTTTACATGAATAAAACCTTATATGGTTACACACCCAATGAAAATAGTTCGTTGGATCTCGATCGTAGTGATACACATAATCATAATATTGAAACCAAAAGATGCAAAGTTAATAATGATAGTGCAACTTATTTGTGGCACTGCCGTTTAGGTCATATTGGTGTAAAGCGCATGAAGAAACTCCATGCTGATGGGATTTTGGAATCACTTGATTATGAATCACTTGATGCTTGCGAACCATGCCTCATGGGCAAGATGACTAAGACTCCGTTCTCCCGAGCGAGCAACTGACTTATTGGAAATAATACATACTGATGTATGCGGTCCGATGAGTGTTAAGGCTCACGGCAAGTTTCGTTATTTTCTGAACTTCACAGATGATTTGAGCAGATATGGGTATATCTACTTGATGAAACATAAGTCTGAAACATTTGAAAAGTTCAAAGAATTTCAGAGTGAAGTGGAAAATCATCATGACAAGAAAATAAAGTTTCTACGATCAGATCGCGGAGACAAATATTTGAGTTACAAGTTTGGTCTTCAATTAAAACAATGTAAAATAGTTTCACAAATTCATGCCACCCGAAACACCACAGCATAATGGTGTGTCCGAACGTCATAGCCGTACTTTATTAGATATAGTGCAAATCTATGATGTTTCTTACTGATTTACCACTATCGTTTTTGAGGTTATGCATTAAAGACAGCTGCATTCACGTTAAAAAAGGGGTACCATCTAAGTCCGTTGAGACGACACAATCTGAACTGTGGTTTAGCAAGAAACCAAAGTTGTCATTTCTTAAAGTTTGGGGTTGTGATGCTTATGTGAAAAAGTTTCATCCTGATAAGCCCAAAACCAAATCGGAGAAATATGTCTTCATAGGATACCCAAAAGGAGACTGTTGGGTACACCTTCTATCACAGATCCTAAGGCAAGACATTCGTTGCTTATAATGGATCCTTTCTAGAGAAGGAGTTTTTCTCGAAAGAAGTGAGTGGGAGGAAAATAGAACTTGATAAGGTAATTGTACCTTCTCCCTTATTGGAAAGTAGTTCATCACAGAACTCTGTTCCTGTGACTACTACACCAATTAGTGAGGAAGCTAATGATGATGATCATAAAACTTCAGATCAAGTTACTACCGAATCTCGTAGGTAAACCAGAGTGAGATCCGCACCAGAGTGGTACAGTAATCCTGTTCTGGAAGTCATGTTACTAGACCATGACGAACTTGCGAACTATGAGGAAGCGATGATGAGCCTAGATTCCGCAAAATGTCTTGAGGCCATGAAATCTAAGATGGGATTCATGTATGAAAACAAAGTATGGACTTTGGTTGACTTGCCCGATGATCGGCAAGCCATAGAAAATAAATGGATCTTCAAGAGGAAGACGGACGTTGATAGTAGTATTACTATCTACAAAGCTAGAATTGTTGCAAAAGGTTTTCGACAAGTTCAAAGTGTTGACTACGATGAGAGTTTCTCACGCGTATCTATGCTTAAGTCTGTCCGAATCATGTTAGCAATTGCCGCATTTTATGAAATCTGGCAAATGGATAAACAAAACTGCATTCCTTAATGGATTTCTTAAAGAAGAGTTGTATATGATGCCACCAGTAGGTTTTGTCAATCCTAAAGGTGCTAACAAAATATGCAAGCTTCAGCGATTCATCTATGGACTGGTGCAAGCATCTCAGAGTTGGAATACACGCTTTGATAAGTTGATCAAAGCATATAGTTTTATACAGACTTGCGGTGAAGCCTGTATTTACAAGAAAGTGAGTGGGAGCACTACAGCATTTCTGATAAGTATATGTGAATGACATATTGTTGATCGGAAATAATATAGAATTATTCTGTAAAGCATAAAGGAGTGTTTGAAAGGAGTTTTTCAAAGAAAGACTTCGGTGAAGCTGCTTACATATTGAGCTTCAAGATCTATAGAGATAGATCAAGACGCTTGATAAGTTTTTTCAATGAGTACATACCTTGACAAGATTTTGAAGTAGTTCAAAATGGAGCAGTCAAAGAAAGAGTTCTTGCCTGTATTATAAGGTGTGAAGTTGAGTAAGACTCAAAGCCCGACCACGGCAGAAGATAGAAAGAGAATGAAAGTCATTCCCTATGCCTTGGCCATAGGTTCTATAAAGTATGCCATGCTGTGTACCAGATCTATTGTATACCCTACCACTGAGTTTGGCAAAGGAGTACAATAGTGATCTAGGAGTAGATCACTGGACAGCGGTCAGAATTATCCTTAGTGAAATAAGGATATGTTTCTCGATTATGGACGTGATAAAAAGGTTCGTCGTAAAGGGTTACGCCGATGCAGGTTTTGACACTAATCTAGATGACTCTAAGTCTCGGTCTAGATACATATTGAACGTGGGAGCAATTAGCTAGAGTAGCTCCATGCAGAGCATTGTTGACATAGAATTTTGCAAAATACATGCGGATCTGAATGTGGCAGACCCGTTGACTAAGATTCTCTCACAAGCAAAACATGATCACACCTTAGTACTCTTTGGGTGTTAATCACATAGTGATGTGAACTAGATTACTGAATCCAGTAAACCCTTTTGGGTGTTGGTCACATGGCGATGTGAACTATGGGTGTTAATCACATGGTGATGTGAACTATTGCTATTAAATCACACGACGATGTGAACTAGATTATTGACTCTAGTGCAAGTGGGAGACTGAAGGAAATATGCCCTAGAGGCAATAATAAAGTTATTATTTATTTCCTTATTTCATGATAAATGTTTATTATTCATGCTAGAATTGTATTAACCGGAAACATAATACATGTGTGAATACATAGACAAACAGAGTGTCACTAGTATGCCTCTACTTGACTAGCTTGTTAATCAAAGATGGTTATGTTTCCTAACCATGGACAAAGAGTTGTTATTTGATTAATGGGATCACATCATTAGTTGAATGATCTGATTGACATGACCCATTCCATTAGCTTAGCACCCGATCGTTTAGTATGTTGCTATTGCTTTCTTCATGACTTATACATGTTCCTATGACTATGAGATTATGCAACTCCCATTTGCCGGAGGAACACTTTGTGTGCTACCAAACGTCACAACGTAACTGGGTGATTATAAAGGAGCTCTACAGGTGTCTCCAAAGGTACATGTTGGGTTGGCGTATTTCAAGATTAGGATTTGTCACTCCGAATGTCGGAGAGGTATCTCTGGGCCCTCTCAGTAATGCACATCACTTAAGCATTGCAACTAATGAGTTAGTTGCGGGATGATGTATTACGGAATGAGTAAAGAGACTTGCCGGTAACGAGATTGAACTAGGTATTGGATACCGACGATCGAATCTCGGGCAAGTAACATGCCGATGACAAAGGGAACAACGTATGTTGTTATGCGGTCTGACCGATAAAGATCTTCGTAGAATATGTAGGAGCCAATATGGGCATCCAGGTCCCACTATTGGTTATTGACAAGAGAGGTGTCTCGGTCATGTCTACATAGTTCTCGAACCCGTAGGGTCCGCACGCTTAACGTTCGTTGACGATATAGTACTATGAGTTATGTATGTTGGTGACCGAATGTTGTTTGGAGTCCCAGATGAGATCACGGACATGACGAGGAGCTCCGGAATGGTCTGGAGGTAAAGATTCATATATTGGATGATATGGTTAGGCCAAGGGGTCAAGCCCACAAGGCTATAAGTCGGTGCAAAAGGAGTTTTGCGGAGGCCAGGGGGCCAAACGCTGGAGACCCTGGCGTCTGGCCCTGGGCTAGACGCCTAGGCCCATGGCGTCTAGGCCAGACGCCAAGGTTTTGTGGGGTTTGTTCCTGGAGTCCGAGTGGGACTCTTGCCTTTCGGGCAAAACCGACTTTGAGGAGGCTTTTGCTCCAAGTTTCGACCCCAGGGCTCAACATATAAATAGAGGGGTTGGGCTAGCACCAAAGACACATCAAGAAACACCAAGCCGTGTGCCGGCAACCCCGTCTCCTCTAGTTTATCCTTCGTCATAGTTTTCGTAGTGCTTAGGCGAAGCCCTGCGAAGATTGTTCTTCACCAACACCGTCACCACGCCGTCGTGCTGCCGGAACTCATCTACTACTTCGCCCCTCTTGCTGGATCAAGAAGGCGAGGACGTCACCGAGCCGTACGTGTGCAGAACTCGGAGGTGCCGTGCTTTCGGTGCTTGGATCGGTCGGATCGTGAAGACGTACGACTACATCAACCACGTTGATATAACGCTTCCGCTTTCGGTCTACGAGGGTACGTAGATGTAACGCCCCAAGACCGGAGCTTCAGATGCCTTCCAGGGTTTTCGGGTTTTCGTCGTGTGATTTGTTTGGTTCTTTGCATTCATCATTGCATTATGTGCATTGCATCATGTCATCATGCCATCATGTCATTTCTTTTCTTAACTCAACTAAACAAATGGCATGGATCTTTGATCCATTTAAACCGAGGGAATTCACCTGGTGACTTCTCTTTATAACATACCCTCCCGATAGTAGGGAGATGTATTAAGTATTCCAATTATGTGGAATTATCATCACACACTTGCAAATATTCTCCCCATGCCTTCGTCCCATTTTTCCCCTTCTCTATTAATGTCCATTCTTTTCCTATAATTCTAGACTGTGCCAGGATCACCTCCTCCAATTTTCAGATCCTTTGAACTTGTTTTGGTTGGATTCAAAAATGGCTCAAGTTTGAATCTAATTCAAACTTGAATTATTTTTCTATCTCTAAAATATCGCCAAACCATTTTATTATATTTGTGCAAGTTCCGGCGCTCCAAGAATATTTTATTTTTCTGAAATATTCTTTCCCTAACCCTCTCTTTATTTATTTTTCTCTCTATTTGTTTTCCTGTTAAAGCAAATTAGAGGGAGAGAGAAGAGAGCAGAGCCCAGTGGTCAGGTGGCCTGCTTTCCCGTGGCCCATTTGGCCAAGTCCTACCATGCCCGGCCCAAGCTTCCCCGCAGCGAGTGGCCCAAGGCCCAGCCGCGCCGCGCGGTAACCCTAGCCCGCACCTGGCTCTCCTCCTAGCGCCGCCACCAGAGAGCCTCGTTCGCAACCTCCCTCTCTCCCTCTCTCCCACGAACCCATCTCCTTCCCTCCAGCGACGCACGCCCGATCCCATCCTCCTCTCTCGCTCCCTGCTCGACCTCCTCTCGCCCGATCCATGGCCTCCTCCTCAACTTGAGAGTCCCGCGCGCCCGATCCACATGGTTCGTGCCTACCTCGCGCGCAACCCCACCGCCGTGCACCACCGTTGCGCTACGCCGGCTGCCGACCTCGCTCGGCCCGAGCGCCACCAGGAGCCTAGGCCCCGCCGCGTTTCGGCCGCCGCCAGCGAGCACCTCCGTCGATGCCTCATCCCCGAGCTTCGATTTTGTCGCCGCTTACTCCTCCCTCTCTGTCCTCTGCTGGTGAGGAGCACCACAGGTCGTCCTCGCCGCCGCCGCGACCAGGAGGTGCTCGTCCGCCTCAGCTCCGCACCACACGGCCCTCTGCGTCCGTGGCTTCGCCTCCTCTTCTCGGCGTCTGTCCGCCGACGACCACCAGGAGCACTGCTGCCTCCTGCTCTACTCCCTCGTCCCGCCACCAGCCGGGTTGGACGCCCATCTGCCGGATCCGCTCGTCCCGTGGCGCCCTCTTCATCTTCGGCGTATCTCGCTTCGCTGCAAGTCCCTGCCGCCGGCCTCTGTTTTCCCTGCTCATCGCCTGAGCATCAGCACCCGCTCGCTCGCCCGTGCGTGAGTGCTCGCGTGGGCCACTTCGACCGTCGACCTCCTCAAGTTCAGGACCAAGACCCGAGACCTGAGACCCGTGGCCTCCGCTGTTAATTTCCGTGGACGTCAAGTACCTCTTCCGGTGATCCGAACATCTATGAACTGTGTATGACTACCGGCGCTGAAGTCCGCGAGTACCACTACGTTTGCGATGTACATCTACACCAAGACTGGACCGACAAGTACCGCGAGAACATTTGTACCTCTACCATCGTCGTGGATCCGACAAGTACCCCTACAACAAATGTACCTCTACCTCGTCTTCGGAATCGTTAAGAACGTCAAGTACCCCTTCGAGATGACGAGATCGGCAAGTTCGGATGACCCCAAGTACCTCTTCGAAACGATCGAGTACCATTACCATCGGACGCGTGTACCACTACTTCCTCTACCGTCCCGAGAACGACTACTTCCCCTCCGAACCGTTTCACTTCGAAATGCACGCTTCGAAGGTATAACCCCGAGACGACCTTCCGAGAATGAATGTTGTGTGGTGTATGAGATGAACCGTGTGTTTGCACCGTTTGCGATTGTTCGTTGCGATGCTCCTCTTTTGCCATGCCACCATCTTGTGGGAACCCGGTATCCGGGATCACCCCACCTTCTATCGCATGTCACGCTCTCGTCACTTTTCCTTTTGCACCGGTATCTCCATGAGCTATCGGAACCGGAATGTTGTCGTGGCATCATTTCCGTTATCTTTGCCGTGGCACCCTTTTGTTCCGCCATGACGACCAAATGCTTCATATTGCTCTTGTCAACTTTTAAATAAAATTGCATAAACTTGTTCATGTCATCCGCATCATCATAACAACAATTAAAATGTTGTTTGTTTAACTTTTGCTTACATGCCATGCTAAAATGATTTAATTCATAACTAAATAACCGTAGCTCCGATTTAAATAAACTTTATATGTAAATGGGGTAGAATTTTGTCTAGTTTATCATGGTGACCTTTATTTGCATGTTTAACTACTCTAAAATTGTGTTTAGGGCAGAACGGTACCAAACCTTAATTTATGCATATGAGGATTTTCCGGAATTGTTGTTTGTTATTCCGGCCTCATTTAAACTTGCCTAATTAGGTAGTTTTATTATGCTTCTCCTCTTGCCATGTTTAACAACATTTAATATTGTTGGGTACATAAACGAGATCGAACTAAATAATTGATGTGCTGTTCCGTCAATATGCAACTCGTTGCATATTGAGCTCCACTTAATTTGTAGGATTGTTTGTGCACTTTGCCATGCCTCTTTAATCCGGACATGCATCATTCTTGGTTGTGCATCATGCGATGTCTATGTGGTGGTTGTCTACTATGTTGTGTGCTTCTTTCCGGTGTTTGCTTCTTCGGGTTGGTTCCGGTAACGTTGAGTTTGTGAGGACCCGTTCATCTACGTCCGTTTGTCTTCTTCATGGACTCGTTCTTCTTCCTTGCGGGATTTCAGGCAAGATGATCATACCCTCGAAATCACTACTATCTTTTCTATGCTAGTTTGCTCATTCTTTTGCTATGCCATTGCTACGATGCCTACCACTTGCTTGTCAGCCTCCCAAATTGCCATGTTCAGCCTCTAACCCACCAATGTCCTAGCAAACCGTTGATTGGCTATGTTACCGCTTTGCTCAGCCCCTCTTATAGCGTTGTTAGTTGCAGGTGAAGATGAAGTTTGTTCCTTGTTGGAACATGGAGATGTCGTTCCTTGTTGGAACATTTATTTACTTGTTGGGATATCACCATATATCTTATTTAATTAATGCATCTATATACTTGGTAAAGGGTGGAAGGCTCGGCCTTATGCCTGGTGTTTTGTTCCACTCTTGCCGCCCTAGTTTCCGTCATATCGGTGTTATGTTCCCGGATTTTGCGTCCCTTACGCGGTTGGGCTATAATGGGAACCCCTTGACAGTTCGCCTTAAGTAAATCTTTTCCAGCAATGCCCAACGTTGGTTTTACCATTCGCCACCTAGCCTTTTTCCCCTGGGAGTCGCGCATCCCGAGGGTCATCTTTATTTTAACACCCCCGGGCCAGTGCTTGTCTAAGCGTTGGTCCAAACTAGAGCCACTTGCGGCGCCACCTCGGGGAAACTTGAGGGCTGGTTTTAGCTGTACGTAGTGTTCATCCGGTGTTGCCCTGAGAACGAGATATGTGCAGCTCCTATCAGGATGTCGGCGCATCGGGCGGTGTTGCTGGTTTAGTTTTACCCTGTCGAAATGTCTTGTTGTACCGGGATACCGAGTCTGATCGGAACGTCTCGGGTGGACGTCTATTCCTTCGTTGACCGTGAGAGCTTGTCATGGGCTAAGTTGGGACACCCTGCAGGGATTTGGACTTTCGAAAGCCGTGCCCACGGTTATGGGCAGATGGGAATTTGTTAACGTCCGGTTGTAGAAAACCTAAAGTTGACCTTAATTAAAATGAATCAACAACGTGTGTAACCGTGATGGTCTCTTTCCGGCGGAGTCCGGGAAGTGAACACGGTTGTTGGAGTTATGCTTGACATAGGTAGTCCAGGATCGCTTCTTGATCATACTTTTATCGACTGTGCTTTGCCTTCTCTTCTCGCTCTCATTTGCGTATGTTAGCCACCATATATGCTAGTCGCTTGCTGCAGCTTCACCTCATACCTTTACCTTACCCATAAGCTTAAATAGTCTTGATCGCGAGGGTGCGAGATTGCTGAGTCCCTGTGGCTCACAGATTACTTCCAAAACCAGCTTGCAGGTGCCGATGAGACCGTGCAGATGACGCAACCCAGCTCAGGAGGAGCTCGTTGAAGACCTTGTTCATTTGTGTTGTTTCGTTCTAGTTGATCAGTAGTGGAGCCCAGTTGGGGTCGATCGGGGACCTTTGTCGCATTTGGGGTTCTTCTTTTATTTTGGTTCCGTAGTCGGACCATGAGTGTATTTGATTGATGTAATGCTTTATTCATGTAATTGTGTGAAGTGGCGATTGTAAGCCAACTATGTATCCTTTTCCTTATTATATTACATGGGTTGTGTGAAGATTACCTCACTTGCGACATATGCCTTCAATGCAATTATGCCTCTAAGTCGTGCCTCGACACGTAGGAGATATAGTCGCATCGAGGGCGTTACAAGTTGGTAATCAGAGCCTTCCCCGACCTTAGGAGCCCCCACTGATTGATCGTTTTTAGCGGCCGAGTTGTGTCTAGAAAAATGTTTTGAGTCATTTAGGAATTATATATCGGAGAGTTTAGGAATTCTTTTTACTTCCCAGTCTCCTCATCACTCTGGTAAGGCATCCTGACGTAGAGTTTTGACTATTCTCTTCTCAAATTTCACTAAAAAAATTTAGGATCACGCGGGTATCTTGGAATCGTTCCGATGGTTTTATGATGAGAACATTGTCTTGGTGCCTCCTGTAAGGGGTTTAGTGGAAGTGTCCCGGGGAGTTGAGCTCTGAGGTGTTGTCATCATAATTTTATCGTTGCAATTCTGGAATACTTGAGATATGTTCGCCGACATCGAAAATCTCTTTTATGCAGTTCGTTGGTGAGATAACCTCGACGCCACCCAGTACTGGGGCGGGAGTTCGGGAGTATCGCCATAACTTGTATAACGGATGCTTTTTGAAGGTTGAGGTAGATGGTTTCCGAAGGTTTCTTGGTTATGTGTTGAAGGATGGATACAGCTGGATGTAGGATTTGCTAGTTTTGGGTGAGATATTATGCTTCCCCTGTATCCCCAACACCTGATTGCATAACCGGAAAGTTTCCGGAGTTTCATAGGTGGGAATTCAAGTAGCTCTTAGGATATCTTTCCAACGGATGTATTATATGAAATTGGGGTTCGACGTCTAGTGGTTCGCCTATTCACGGTTGGTTTTACAGTGGTCTCGTTGTGTCTTAAAGAGTCCTTGGCTATGCTGACTCGGGGACGCTTCGTATGTCATGTGCACTGCCTTGTACATGATGGTGCTGTACGATCGAGCCCGTGTAGGTCCCACCATGAAAACTTCGGACGAAATCTCTATCATATGTTTGTTCCGGCTTATTCTGCAAGTCAACCCTTTGTTTTTGTTTTGACTTGTGGTATTCAAGTTGCTTCGAAGTCAAATGTTGATTCCATACCTTTCCCAAGTGGTGTTCTCATACTCCGATGTGAATACTAATCCCTCTTGATCATCGAGATTGTGTTGTCAATCCTTTTCAACCGACGTGTTTCTCTTCAAGTGGATCCGATCATTCCAATATCAACAAGATTCAATCTCAGCTTTCTCAACGGTGTTCATTTCATTCGTCCCAAGTTGCCTTTGTTTTCCCGCCCACCCACCCTTTTCTTCAAGGAATCCGATGTCTTAATCAAGTATCCTTTATTCTTGTGAAGTCTCTCCATTCTTTTTCTTCATGTTCTTATCCGGTGATTCTCATGAAGATTTTTAACGGAGCTTCTAGTTCATCATTATTCGTTCTTTTTCTTCTCTGGTGGATCGAATTCAAGTTTTTGGTGTTTCTTTACCCTTTTCCTCATTTCAAGGCTTTCTCATGCCGGTGCACCTCTGATTCATTCACTTCTCGCTATTTAATTGTTTCGGAGTGCTCAAGTTATCTCGAAGATTCATGTTTTCCACTCTGCTTTCGTTCAAGCTCTTTCGAGGATGTCCCCTCATTCAAGTCATTTAATTCAACCGGTGCTTTCTCTCTTTTAAATCGTTCTACGGTGTTTTCTTTCGAGTGGGCCCTAACCCACAGGTTCTTTTCCCAGGATCTTACCTGGCTCTTCTAATTTTCCCAGAGGTATCCTCAAATTCTTTTAAAGTTTGACGTAAGAATGAATTGTCGTCAGTCAAATGTCTTTCTCCAAGATCGGTTAAATTCTTTTCATTGTTGGCTCAACCTCTTCGTTTTGATTCTTCCGGAGTATCTAAATAATTCTTGGTGGTGTTTCTCGTCGTCATTCTCAACATTGGAAGAACGAAGAAGAGTTTCTCTTTAATCTTGCTCCATTCTCTTCAAGATTCGTGATTCTAGCTTGTGACCATCCTCTCATAATTGTTTTGATCGTGAGAATTCTTTTTATCCATCTGGTGCAAATTCAGAAGTCTTTTCAGTTTGTTCATCCGGAGCCCATCATCTCATAATTATTCATTCCCAGCTTTCAGTTATCGTTCTCCTAATTTTACCGGTGCATCGATCAAATATCCTCTAATCAGTGCATGATCTCTTCTTTCTCTCATATATAATTTCTCTCAAGCATCTTCATTCATTTGTTAATTTTTCCCGGTGTTTCTTTTCGTTCATTTTTAATTCTTACGGTGGTTCGTTCAAGAGCTCTCGTCATTCGTTTTCATATCAATTATTTGTTGTTTTCAATCCTTCCGGTGGTTTGTTGAAGACCTTCTCAAGTTTGCGCTATATCTATCTTAATCCTTTCAACAAGAATAAGTAGTATGCCAAATCTGTTGCTTGTCAGCAATTAAATAGTTGAAGGATACGCATAACATAATTCTTATTCTTGTTCCATCCAAGTGATTAATTTCTTTTTCCGGAGTGGTTCATCATATCATATTTTTAGTTCGAGATGCCTTGTCTTTTTTTCCTGGAGTTCCAACCCCTTTCAATTATATTATCACGGAGATCTCTATCTAAATCATTGCGAGGCTTCAATCTTATTCTTTTCATCATTCAATTATTTTGGGTCATTCTTTTATTACCGGAGTTCTTCATGGAGGCTCTACATGATGGTTCATAAGGGATTTAATTCCCTCTCGAAGTGTTCAATATTCTGTTCAGGGGAACTCAAGCTTTCATCATCTTCCTTTCCGGAGTGCATTTCTGTCTATCGTATCTTTGGAGGTGGTTTTAGATCATTCTTGATAATTTGAGTTCATGTTTCACATGTTATTAAGAATGCGGTATTTTAAATCCATCAATCTCGTCATTGGAGTTATCTTGGGTTATATTTCACCTTAAGCCTTCCATAAGGATGGTTGTTATTATGGTGCTTATATATGATC
The DNA here is from genome assembly GCA_034509565.1 of Triticum monococcum. NCBI lineage: Eukaryota > Viridiplantae > Streptophyta > Magnoliopsida > Poales > Poaceae > Triticum > Triticum monococcum. The sequence goes on from CM067842.1 coordinate 698,235,170, forward strand.
CAAGTTTTTCATCTATCCTCCCGGTGAAATAAGTTTCTCGTCTCTTTGTTCTTATCAATCCAATTCTTTTCCCGTGAGTGGCAGGTTTTTCATCTCTTAATTTGAGTTGTATTCCATAAGACCATATCAAGCCTATCTTTTCGTTGTGGGTTTTCCAACAACACCGTTCTAGCACTTGTTGTAAGCGTGCTCCCTCAAGATCTTGTTTTCTCGTCGTTCATTCCATTCCATTCGTACTTTTGTTCCGGAGCCTTTGTGATGTTGCTCTCTTCAACCCATCTTCTTATTTTGTCAGGATCGTGTTCTTTTCGTTCCTATCCTTTTAATTGGAGTGTTGTGTCCTCTTTTCAAGTATCTTCTCATCTTATCAAGTTATTATTCAATTCCTTTTCTTTTCAACCGGAGTGCTGCCCGAATTTTGGTTTCTCCTTGATCTCCTTCCTTAACCGGAGTGTTTTTCTATATATATCTTCCCTTCAACCTCAAGGTTTCGCAATGCTCTTTGTCCCTAGTTTCTAACGGAGTGTTTTCGACTTTGTTCACCTTCGTTGTATTCTTTTCTCGAATTTGTTCAACCTCGCAAGGTTCTTTGGTTTCACTCGATTGTCAAAGAAGCAACTTAGTTTTACCTCTTCTCTTTCTCTTCCGTCTTCCCCCGATGCCATTCTAGATCTCGGGACGAGATCCTCTCGTAGTGGTGGAGTGTTGTAACGCCCCAAGACCGGAGCTTCAGATGCCTTCCAGGGTTTTCGGGTTTTCGTCGTGTGATTTGTTTGGTTCTTTGCATTCATCATTGCATGATGTGCATTGCATCATGTCATCATGCCATCATGTCATTTCTTTTCTTAACTCAACTAAACAAATGGCATGGATCTTTGATCCATTTAAACCGAGGGAATTCACCTGGTGACTTCTCTTTATAACATACCCTCCCGATAGTAGGGAGCTGTATTAAGTATTCCAATTATGTGGAATTATCATCACACACTTGCAAATATTCTCCCCATGCCTTCGTCCCATTTTTCCCCTTCTCTATGAATGTCCATTCTTTTCCTATAAATTCTAGACTGTGCCAGGATCACCTCCTCCAATTTTCAGATCCTTTGAACTTGTTTTGGTTGGATTCAAAAATGGCTCAAGTTTGAATCTAATTCAAACTTGAATTATTTTTCTATCTCTAAAATATCGCCAAACCATTTTATTATATTTGTGCAAGTTCTGGCGCTCCAAGAATATTTTATTTTTCTGAAATATTCTTTCCCTAACCCTCTCTTTATTTTCTTCTTCTCTCTATTTGTTTTCCTGTTAAAGCAAATTAGAGGGAGAGAGAAGAGAGCAGAGCCCAGTGGTCAGGTGGCCTGCTTTCCCGTGGCCCATTTGGCCAAGGCCTCCCAGGCCCGGCCCAACCTTCCCCGCAGCGAGTGGCCCAAGGCCCAGCCACGCCGCGCGGTAACCCTAGCCCGCACCTGGCTCTCCTCCTAGCGCCGCCACCAGAGAGCCTCGTTTGCAACCTCCCTCTCTCCCTCTCTCCCACGAACCCATCTCCTTCCCTCCAGCGACGCGCGCCCGATCCCATCCTCCTCTCTCGCTCCCTGCTCGACCTCCCCTCGCCCGATCCATGGCCTCCTCCTCAACTTGAGAGTCCCGCGCACCCGATCCACATGGTTCGCGCCTACCTCGCGCGCAACCCCACCGCCGTGCGCCACCGTCGCGCTACGCCGGCTGACGAGCTCGCTCGGCCCGAGCGCCACCAAGAGCCTAGGCCCCGCCGCGTTTCGGCCGCCGCCAGCGAGCACCTCCGTCGATGCCTCATCCCTGAGCTTCGATTTTGTCGCCGCTTACTCCTCCCTCTCTGTCCTCTGCTGGTGAGGAGCACCACAGGTCGTCCTCGCCGCCGCCGCGACCAGGAGGTGCTCTTCCGCCTCTGCTCCGCACCACACGGCCCTCTGCGTCTGTGGCTTCGCCTCCTCTTCTCGGCGTCTGTCCACCGACGACCACCAGGAGCACTGCTGCCTCCTGCTCTACTCCCTCGTCCCGCCACCAGCCGGGTTGGACGCCCATCTGCCGGATCCGCTCGTCCCATGGCACCCTCTTCATCTCCGGCGTATCTCGCTTCGCTGCAAGTCCCTGCCGCCGGCCTCTGTTTTCCCTGCTCATCGCCTGAGCATCAGCACCCGCTCGCTCGCCCGTGCGTGAGTGCTCGCATGGGCCACTTCGACCGTCGACCTCCTCAAGTTCAGGACCAAGACCCGTGGCCTCCGCTGTTAATTTCCGTGGACGTCAAGTACCTCTTCCGGTGATCCGAACATCTACGAACCGTGTATGACTACCGGCGCTGAAGTCCGCGAGTACCACTACGTTTGCGATGTACATCTACACCAAGACTGGACCGACAAGTACCGCGAGAACATTTGTACCTCTACCGTCGTCGTGGATCCGACAAGTACCCCTACAACAAGTGTACCTCTACCTCGTCTTCGGAATCGTTAAGAACGTCAAGTACCCCTTCGAGATGACGAGATCGGCAAGTTCGGATGACCCCAAGTACCTCTTTGAAACGATCGAGTACCATTACCATCGGACGCGTGTACCACTACTTCCTCTACCGTCCCGAGAACGACTACTTCCCCTCCGAACCGTTTCACTTCGAAATGCACGCTTCGAAGCTATAACCCCGAGACGACCTTCCGAGAACGAATGTTGTGTGGTGTATGAGATGAACCGTGTGTTTGCACCGTTTGCGATTGTTCGTTGCGATGCTCCTCTTTTGCCATGCCACCATCTTGTGGGAACCCGGTATCCGGGATCACCCCACCTTCTATCGCATGTCACGCTCTCGTCACTTTTCCTTTTGCACCGGTATCTCCATGAGCTATCGGAACCGGAATGTTGTCGTGGCATCATTTCCGTTATCTTTGCCGTGGCACCCTTTTGTTCCGCCATGACGACCAAATGCTTCATATTGCTCTTGTCAACTTTTAAATAAAATTGCATAAACTTGTTCATGTCATCCGCATCATCATAACAACAATTAAAATGTTGTTTGTTTAAATTTTGCTTACATGCCATGCTAAAATGATTTAATTCATAACTAAATAACCGTAGCTCCGATTTAAATAAACTTTATATGTAAATGGGGTAGAATTTTGTCTAGTTTATCATGGTGACCTTTATTTGCATGTTTAACTACTCTAAAATTGTGTTTAGGGCAGAACAGTACCAAACCTTAATTTATGCATATGAGGATTTTCCGGAATTGTTGTTTGTTATTCCGGCCTCATTTAAACTTGCCTAATTAGGTAGTTTTATTATGCTTCTCCTCTTGCCATGTTTAACAACATTTAATATTGTTGGGTACATAAACGAGATCGAACTAAATAATTGATGTGGTGTTCCGTCAACATGCAACTCGTTGCATATTGAGCTCCACTTAATTTGTAGGATTGTTTATGCACTTTGCCATGCCTCTTTAATCCGGACATGCATCATTCTTGGTTGTGCATCATGCCATGTCTATGTGGTGGTTGTCTACTATGTTGTGTGCTTCTTTCCGGTGTTTGCTTCTTCGGGTTGGTTCCGGTAACGTCGAGTTTGTGAGGACCCGTTCATCTACGTCCGTTTGTCTTCTTCATGGACTCGTTCTTCTTCCTTGCAGGATTTCAGGCAAGATGATCATACCCTCGAAATCACTACTATCTTTGCTATGCTAGTTTGCTCGTTCTTTTGCTATGCCATTGCTACGATGCCTACCACTTGCTTGTCAGCCTCCCAAATTGCCATGTTCAGCCTCTAACCCACCAATGTCCTAGCAAACCGTTGATTGGCTATGTTACCGCTTTGCTCAGCCCCTCTTATAGCACTGTTAGTTGCAGGTGAAGATTGAAGTTTGTTCCTTGTTGGAACATGGAGATGTCGTTCCTTGTTGGAACATTTATTTACTTGTTGGGATATCACCATATATCTTATTTAATTAATGCATCTATATACTTGGTAAAGGGTGGAAGGCTCGGCCTTATGCCTGGTGTTTTGTTCCACTCTTGCCGCCCTAGTTTCCATCATATCGGTGTTATGTTCCTGGATTTTGCGTCCCTTACGCGGTTGGGCTATAATGGGAACCCCTTGACAGTTCGCCTTAAGTAAATCTTTTCCAGCAATGCCCAACGTTGGTTTTACCATTCGCCACCTAGCCTTTTTCCCTTGGGAGTCGCGCATCCCGAGGGTCATCTTTATTTTAACCCCCCCGGGCCAGTGCTTGTCTAAGCGTTGGTCCAAACTAGAGCCACTTGCGGCGCCACCTCGGGGAAACTTGAGGGCTGGGTTTAGCTGTACGTAGTGTTCATCCGGTGTTGCCCTGAGAACGAGATATGTGCAGCTCCTATCAGGATGTCGGCGCATCAGGCGGTGTTGCTGGTTTAGTTTTACCCTGTCGAAATGTCTTGTTGTACCGGGATACCGAGTCTGATCGGAACGTCTCGGGTGGACGTCTATTCCTTCGTTGACCGTGAGAGCTTGTCATGGGCTAAGTTGGGACACCCTGCAGGGATTTGGACTTTCGAAAGCCGTGCCCGCGGTTATGGGCAGATGGGAATTTGTTAACGTCCGGTTGTAGAAAACCTAAAGTTGACCTTAATTAAAATGAATCAACAGCGTGTGAAACCGTGATGGTCTCTTTCCGGCGGAGTCCGGGAAGTGAACACGGTTGTTGGAGTTATGCTTGACATAGGTAGTCCAGGATCACTTCTTGATCATAATTTTATCGACCGTGCTTTGCCTTCTCTTCTCGCTCTCATTTGCGTATGTTAGCCACCATATATGCTAGTCGCTTGCTGCAGCTCCACCTCATACCTTTACCTTACCCATAAGCTTAAATAGTCTTGATCGCGAGGGTGCGAGATTGCTGAGTCCCTGTGGCTCACAGATTACTTCCAAAACCAGCTTGCAGGTGCCGATGAGACCGTGCAGATGACGCAACCCAGCTCAGGAGGAGCTCGTTGAAGACCTTGTTCATTTGTGTTGTTTCGTTCTAGTTGATCAGTAGTGGAGCCCAGTTGGGGTCGATCGGGGACCTTTGTCGCATTTGGGGTTCTTCTTTTATTTTGGTTCCATAGTCGGACCATGAGTGTATTTGATTGATGTAATGCTTTATTCATGTAATTGTGTGAAGTGGCCATTGTAAGCCAACTATGTATCTTTTTCCTTATTATATTACATGGGTTGTGTGAAGATTACCTCACTTGCGACATATGCCTTCAATGCGATTATGCCTCTAAGTCGTGCCTCGACATGTAGGAGATATAGTCGCATCGAGGGCGTTACAGTAGACAATACTCTCCCCTCTCGTTGCTATGCATCACCATGATCTTGCGTGTGCGTAGGAAAAATTTGAAATTACTACGTTCCCCAACACATGCGTTGGGCAAGTTTTGGACACTTTTGGCTCAAGTCAGAGACGATTCCAGGCCCCACATTTTGGGAGCGGATCTTTGGCAACTTACACAAGCATCTCTAGCAACTACTATCATGCGTTGGGCAAGTTTTGGACACTTTCGGCTCGAATCATCAACGATTCCAGCCTCTGTCTCAGGACCGGATCTTTGGGCGACTTACACCGGCATCTCTAGCAACTAACTGTCTTTCGTTGGGCAAGTTTTAAAAACTTCCAGCTGAAATCATACAAGATTCCAGCCCACACATCCCCAAGTCACAAACCCCCGCCGCGCTCAAAATCGGTTCACCCATAAACATGGGACCCCCACACCCCTCTTCAACCTCCCTATTCCGCCTATATCACATAGAATTGTATATGTGAGCAGAAAAACACATGCTTAGAGGGGCGATTTCGAGATACTTACCAGTGATTTGGGACCTAGTTCCTCGACCACTTGAGACAACGCTTTCCCAGATCTAGCTCCACCCTACTAGGTGGTCGTGACGCACAGATGGCACTGCCCACTTGGCTCTAGAAGAAAGCATGTTTTCTGGCTAGAACTCAATGCGCACAAATATTATAGATTGACTAGAAGAAAGGACGTTTTTTGGCTGCTGACTTTCTCGGTCTAGAGTACAGTCTGCAGCTTCTTACTTTTGCTTGCTTAATGATGTACTAGTGGTTAGCAGAAGTGTCGACATGGAAATTGGAAGCAGCTACAACTGGGGAAGGAGAACTAGTGAATTGATCAAACAGATGGAACTGTGAGTGCACACATCAATGCAATATCTTGTTGTTAAATGCATCTTGCCTGTGGCATCAACGATTACTGTAAGACAAATAATTTATCAGTCAGATGCGGTGTTGCTTTCCCCTAGGAGAGTTTAGTTTTATGTGTACTAAAAATAGCATAACAATAATGCTATGTCCTCATGCTTTATAAAATCAATGTGATTCTGGCGGCATTATTCAGCAAGCACTGATGTGCTTCTTGTTGTACACATATCTTGTATTGTAAAACTAAATCCGCCCACTACCTTCGTATTTCCCAATGCACCCTCTCTCACACCTCGCTGCCCTCCAGCTACATAGACTATCTGAGAAAAAACCTGACTTGGTACACCGACAAAGCAGCCATATATAGAAGAAAAAAACTAAATTCACCAAGTCATGCCTATTGGTGGTAAAAAAAAGTGATATCAAACTTCGTGATCGATATGCACTTGAGGGCCCTTGTCTAAAACAAGACCGGGGGGGTGAGCAGGTGAAAGTGCGTTATATCGACTAGAGGGGGGGTGAATAGGCGATTTTTATGAAAGTCTTCAAAACGTGGAAGTTATGAAGACAAACAGTGAAGATATGCCTATCATTATGCAGCGGAAGTTAGATTACACAAGCAAGCTAAGGTCAAGTATTCAATAGAGTGAAAGCACAGCAACAATAGCTTCAGTGTAATTAGGATCAGGTAGGAAGAAGTTATGAAGCCAATCAGATCATACAGTTATGTTGTGAAGACAAAGGATAGAGCGAGCATGCAATGGCTTCTCAATGAATAACAGTAAGTTGAAGGGAAGTGAAGATGAAACCAGTGACACGTTGAAGACAATGATTTGTTGGACCAGTTCCAGTTGCTGTGACAACTGTACGTCTGGTTGGAGCGGCTAGGTATTCAAACCAAAGGACACACAGTCCCGGACACCCAGTCAAGGACACTTAGTCCAAGACACCCAGTCCTCGCCGTATTCTCCTTGAGCTAAGGTCACACAGACCTCGCCCAATCACTCAGGTAAGTCTTCAAGGTAGACTCCCGAACCTTCACAGACTTCGTTCACCGGCAATCCACAATTACTCTTGGATGCTCAGAACGCGACGCCTAACCGTCTGGAGGAAGCACAGTCCTCAAGTGTAATAAGTCTTCAGATCACACAGACAAGAAGACTTAAGTGATGCCCAATTTACTCTGGCTCTGGGTGGTTAGGGCTTTTCTCCTCGCTAGGGATTTTCTCTCAAAGGCTTCGAGGCGGGTTGCTCTCAAACGACAAAAGCCGTGCACTGAAATCTGAGCAGCCAACCGTTTATGGTTGTGGGGGTGGGCTATATATAGCCACTTGGCAACCCTGACCTGATTTGTCCGAAATGACCCTGGGTCACTAAGGAACTGACACGTGTACTAACGGTCGGATTTTGAACTCTCGCGGCAACTTTACTTGGGCTGCAAGTAAAGCTGACTTGTCTGACTCTGGACAAGATTTTTCTCTCATTGTCTTCACTTGAAGACATAGGATTTGAATTAGGCATCACTTCAGTCATCCTGACTGGTTTTCTTGGACCCCACTTAACAGTACGGTGGTTCCTATGACACAACATGAATAAAGTAAAGCTACGAAGGATCTAAGTCTTCGAGTCCCAAAAGCTTCATGGGGAGTCTTCATATGTCATTGTCTTCGACATGAATGTCTTCATGAACCACCATTGTCTTCAATATCTTCATACATTTTTGGGGGTCATCTCTGGTAGCTAAACCGAATCAAAGAGGGACTTCTACCTGTGTTATTCTGCAATTCTCACAAACACATTAGTCCCTCAACTAGGTTTGTCGTCAATACTCCAAAACCAACTAGGGGTGGCACTAGATGCACTTACAATCTCCCCCTTTTTGGTGATTGATGACAAACTAGTTGAAGTTTTCAACGGGGAATATAATTTGTGAAATTGTAAAGGAATTGTCTTCATAGGCTGCAAGGGCTCCCCCTGAAGATGTGCATGTTAAGTGATTTGCTTCTGGAATGCAAATGCACACAGCAGGTTGTATTTGTGGGAATCTGCTTCAACTTATGATGACAATCCATCATGCACGTAAAGATATATGAAGATAATGATATGCATAATGAAAAATGGACGTCTGCGAAATGATAAGAGTGCGGAAATTGTCGTCGCATGAACACATTGGCAAACATAGTAGCAGACGACCATCAAGTCTAAGTGTTACAACTCAAAGAACCAAATGTAGCAAAACGAGAGTTGTAAGCACGAAGCAAAATGCAAAATATAAAGCACCCACCCATATTATTGACCCGCTTGAAGACTATAAACATCATATGCTTCTCCCCCTTTTGTCAGTGATGACCAAAAAGGTTTGAAGACATAGAGTTTTCTATGCGTTCCCAGGCGCAGCAGGGTCGGTGGAGACGTTTGGTGGTGCAGGCGAGCTTGGGGCAGTGACGACGCGCGGTGAAGTCATTGGTGGTGATGTGGCGTCGTCTTCTTCCTCAATGATTTTTCCCATCACGGTGGCAGCAGAGGAAGAGAACTCGGATTCTTCAAGTGAAGGAGTCCCACGCAACACAGCTCTTCTGGGGGGTGTGGAGTCAAACTTGAAACGCTCTTTGAAGCCATCCTCTTGCAATTCAGCTTCAGTGCACATCATAGTGAGGCCTTTCCAAGTGCGGCGACAGGTTTCGTGTGCGACGAAGGCGTTCTTGGTGGCCAGATTCCTGATGCGATTGACGTCTTGCATGAGATTGTGCATCTGCCTCTTGAGCCAGTCGTGATGCCTATCTTGCTTTTGATGCAGAGCCACAAGAAGTTCACGATCAATGAGTGTACGAGCTCGTTTCTTGGGTCTCTGCCCAGCTTCGCTGTCAGTGGCTTCAGTGGATGCAGGGGCACGTGGTGCCAGCCATTGGATAGACTCTTGAAATGGCTTCAACACCTTCATCATGTGGAGTGAAGCTTTGGTGTTCTGCATTCTGAAGACTTAGTGGCTGTTTGGCAGGCTCAGGATAAATGGCTTCACCAGAGGTGTCCACATCGGGTAAGAAGATTCTGTGGTTGCGGGCTGAGGGCTGATATGATATCGCAGAGTGGAGCTTGATTAGCCTCATAACCCATGGAGCATAAATCTTCAGACCAAAGAGATCTAAGCCAGACGCAGCAAGTTGACGGATGAAGAGATCCTGGGCATTGAAGCATTTGCCGTGTAGGATGTAGAAGATGAGAGTCTTCATGGCACCTTCAACCTTGGCATATCGAGAGTGCCCCTTAATGGGCCATAGAGTCCGCCTGATGATGTGATAGATAGTTCTCGGCAGGTACTCTAAGTCTTCAACGAAGAACTCCGCTGGGTAAGGTGCGTCAGAAGGCAATGGCTTCATCATCGAGAGCATCTGACTCATATTCGGCTCAGGTCGCTAAAATATGCTCTCAACTGCTTCAGTGTGGAGTTGGCAGCCTTCTTCGAAGTGTTCGCCTGGAGTGGGTAGGCCGGTGAGCTCAATGATATCAAATGCATTGGCTTCATGATGGACATTACCGGTCATCCACTCCAGGACCCAAGTCTTCGGATCTCTGTTGTATCCCTTGATGTGCAATGTGGCATAGAACTGAAGCAGAAGCTCTTCGTTCCAGTGCTCTTCGTCCGTGACAAATGGCAGCAGGCCAACTTGCTTGAAGCAGTCCAGGGCTTCTTCCAGACCAGGCAGACCAGCAAAAGCTTCAACTTCAAGGCGCTGATGTGGAAAGATACGGTTCTGGTTGTAGAGGACGCAGGAGTAGTAGCTGCGCTGTGGGTAGCTCCAGAACCTATCTGACACAATCTTTTCCCTTGAGTAAGGGTTCTTGGAGTTGTTGAAGAAAGTGTTGTCTGCCCTGAAGCAATTGACATTGAAGGAGCCAGGAGCAGTGACTGGTCCTGGGAACCTTGGCAGTCGTGAAATTGGCTTCTGTACCTGGGGCCTGTGCACAATGTGATAGTTGAATTGCGGGCCGGCAGCAGAGTCTGGTGCAGAAGGTTCAGGGTCAGCAGTTTCAGTATGTTCTGAAGCTATTGTCGGAGAGGACTCCACATTGGCTTCAGCATTGTGTGTGGCAGCCTCAATGTTTTCATCCTCAGCACGTGCAGTGAGAGGAACGAACTCAGGCACGTTCTCCTGGAGAACGGCCTCTTGTTGGGGTGGTGGAGTTGGAGCTTGGGGTTCCTGTGGTGCTTTCTCACTGTCTTCGGCTGGTGCAGCCGGAATGTCGTCAGCAGCTTGAGCCCTTGGTCCTCTGCGAAGCCTACGGAATGCAGGCGATGCTAGTGGAGTTGCAGTGGTCTGGGGATCATCCTCTTCCTCCTGTGGGCGATCTGCCCACGATGCATCTTGTGTGATTGGCGTCAAGGGACGACCAATGCTGAGCAATTCACTTGATTCGAGCTGAGGAAGGACTGCATCATCTTGTACATTGTCTTCGAGACCAATGTCTTCAGCAGCGGTGGGGTCGGCTGCTGGAATGTCTTCATCACGCTGAGCCTCGGTGAGAGCAGGCTCATGGACGGTCAGCTGACGATCTTCATTAGGACGGCGAACGGAAAGGGGTTCAACTATCAAGGGCTCTGTGGGAGCAGCCCGAGACTTCTTGGACTTGTGCTTCTTGGTGGTGGGGTCTGAAGGAGAGGCTTCAGAGTGTTTCCTCTTCCTTGCTTTGGCTTCGGCTATCCTTGTCTTCTTAAGCTCTGAAGCGGGTGAGCGCTTTGGCTTCGAGCTAGGCTTGTCGGTGGGGAAGACAGTTGGAATAGCTTCTTGGCGTGGGGCCTCTTCTTCAGCCACGGTGGGCGTCTTCTTTTTCTTGGCGGCCATCCTGGGGTCGATGCCGGGACACCCAAGTGCCTTTCGCTTCTCGGCCTCGTTGTAGGCCTGTACGCAGAGATCAGCCAAATGCTTCATGCGCTCGCGGGATCCCTGAGCCTCTGCACGTTTCTGCATGAAGTTTTCCTTCAGTTCATGCAGCATGACCTTGAAGTCTTTGATCTCCTGGACGCTGAGCGTGGCCATGTTCTGCTTAAACTGAGCCTTCTCAAAATCTATCTTTTGCTTCAGTTCCACGATGCGCTGGGCAATAGCGAGTTCTGAAGCGATAGCTCCTTGGAAGGCCACGCTGAGGCCAATGGGCAGCTGCAGATCGTCAAAGCTGATGTTGGGCGTGTCAAACCACTCATCTATGAAGCTGTGGATGATCTTTGCATCGAACAGAGGCAGATTGTTGAAGATTTCAGCCTCCTCCTTGCTCTTGATGAGCTGCTCAAGAGCGTCATCACCAAGATCTTCGTCACTGGACAGATCAATGTCTTCGCAGTGAAGAACGGCAGCGACAGTTAGCTCTTTGCTGGTGTGTGGCTGTGGTTTCTTTGCATCTTGAGGCTTGGAGACTCTTGATAAGCCTTCAGACTGCACACTGGCTTCAGGAGGTGCAGTGGCCAATGGCTTCGCTTTGGAGATCTTGGGGGAGGCGACTGGCTTGGAAGCTTTTGGCTTCTTCTTCATCTGCTTTGGCTCTGGGGCAGCAGGAGCATCATCAGACTCAGTGTCTGCTGGAGGGTCGTTCACGGTAGTCCCTTGGACTATAATGTGAGTGATGAGGCCGTCGAGATTGGCAAATGGCCCGATGACATTGGGATTAGCGTCGCGTGTGCCATCTGCCCTCGGTTTGGAGGGACCAGGGTTGAAGTCCCATCCAAACTCCTTCTTGTTTTGCTTCGCAGAGTTCTGGGCAAATTGGAAGTTGCGCTTGAAAAGAGTGTCATCGCGACACCAGAGAAGGGACGATGGATGTGCATCAGCTGGCTGTTGTCCCCTAACCATGCATGGAAAGAAACCTTGAGCTATGGCTTCGTCTCTGGTTCGGGGTACAAGATTTTTGTACAAGACATCTCCCCATGGCTGCTTGATGGCGCACTTCTCTGCATATTCTTTGGTGATGAAGCGGTATAGGAACCACTGCTCCGCCCAGTACCTGCGAATCCATTGGATTCGTGTCTTGCGCTGAGCATAGGTTTCTTCAGGATCTGTTTGGTACGTTTCTGCCAAGTCTTCAGGCAGATCCTTTGATGTGTCACCTCGTCTCTGTCTGCCTCCCTTCCTTGATTGTTTCTGGGAAGCCATGAAGCTTAACTTGGAAGACTTTAAAAGATTCAAAGGATTCAAAGGCTTCGAAGGCTTCCTTTTGCTTGACCAACAGGAACTTGCTTCGGGTGAATTGATGTGACGCTGTAGGAACTCTGCAAATGAATGCAGACTATGAGAACCAAAAGATTCTCCCATGGACATGTACCTGTGACAGCATTGAGGTGCGAGGGAAGGGGAAGAGGTCATATGCATTCTCAGAAGATTTTGAAGATAAATTCGTTTAGAAGACATTGACCTCATTATACGAAGACATTCACTTAGAGAAAAGAAGTTGGTTCCAGATTTGTACGAACCCATAGATAAGTACAAGTGAGGAATCTAACTACTTCAGGATGCACAAGTGAAGATTCTAGGCAGTTTATGAGATGCAGACTGAGAGAGATGTTACTTGTGATAGCAGTAAACTTCTTACGGAAGAGAATGACTGAGCTATAGGATCAAAAGAGGCAGTAAAAAGGGGTTTTAATTACCACACTTGGAACTGCTAGACGAAGTGGGATTTGAGGCCGAGCAGTTCGATCCTCCGTGCCCTAACTTGGCGACGGAAGACACCTACGGCGACGGCGGAGAGGTTGAGGTCCGCGGTCGGCGTGAAAACGGCGTCGGAGAGGTTGCGGCAGTGAAGCGCTTCGTCGCCGGCGTCGTCTAGGGCTAGCGGTGGCGCTAGGGTTCGTGCGAGCGAGGGTGGAAAAAGAAATAGTGACCGCTGTGAATCGTGTACTTATAGGAACAGAGGCGGCAATGCGCTATTACTTAGGTGCCCCGGGCGGTTCGCATCTGAACAGCACGTGGCCATCATGCGGAATCTCGGGGGCAGTTCCACATCCCACGTTCGCCTGGACTGTCGGGCGGTCGTTCCTACTTCTCCGGAGCATTGAAAACGGTTTTAAAGTTTGTCTCTTTGTCTTCAACTGACTAGGGTGCAGTGAAGACATTCGACAGTTTCAATAGAATGCATACGACTTGGAGAGATAGAGTTTGAGGTAGGAAGCATGGAGAGGTTAGGGTCCGATCACATTCACTTAGTTCAAAAGATTCAAACAAGAAGACATAGCTATAAGTGAATGCTGTAGAGGACAGAACACCAGTGCATATGTAATCAACATAGTGAAGATAATCATGAAGACATGTTGGGATTGAAGCCAAACTAAATGTGAAGACATTGTGAGGTAACGCCATGAATGAAACACTTCAAATAGAATGGTTGGTGGTGGCGTTACCCACCGTATAGGAAGTATTAGACCCAGACACGGCGCACAATTATCGTGGCGCTCCGAAGTCTATTTCCGCATTAATGTATTCACACTTAGAGTGTATGTCTTCATTGATTGAAGATATACGTTACTTTGTGTGTTGCACACCTAAGTCGTCAATATGCATAAGTGTTAGGATGTGTGCCTGATCACAGGACATTTGAGGATTCCAAGATATTTAGCTCACACCGTAACTTGCAAAACCTCTTCTCATCCAAAGGCTTGGTGAAGATATCTGCCAATTGATCTTCAGTGTTGACGTGTATGATATCAATATCTTCCTTTGCCACATGATCTCTGAGAAAATGATGACGAATTTCAATGTGCTTTGTCTTCGAGTGCTGAACTGGGTTGTTGGCGATCTTGATGGCGCTTTCGTTGTCGCAGTAAAGTGGCACTTGTTTTAGATGAATGCCATAATCCTTGAGGGTTTGCTTCATCCATAGAAGCTGAGCGCAGCAGGATCCAGCAGCAATGTATTCAGATTCAGCAGTGGAGAGAGATACACAGTTCTGCTTCTTTGAAGACCAACAGACAAGAGATCGGCCCAGAAAGTGACATGTGCCTGATGTGGACTTCCGATCAACCTTGTCACCAGCATAATCAGCATCCGAGAATCCAACCAGATCAAACTCTGAGCCCTTTGGATACCACAATCCCAGAGTTGGTGTGTGAGCCAAATATCGAAGAATTCGCTTCACAGCTAAGTGATGCGACTCCTTTGGTGTCGCTTGGAATCGAGCACACATGCAAACACTAAGCATAATATCTGGCCTAGATGCACATAAATAAAGAAGAGAACCAATCATGGAGCGGTATACCTTTTGATCGAACTCTTTACCATTGTCGTCAGGACCCAGATGATGTTTGGCTGGCATTGGAGTTGTGAAGCCTTTGCAATCTTGCATACCGAACTTCTTCAGGCAGTCTTTGAGGTATTTCTCTTGAGATATGAAGATGCCATTGCGTTGTTGCCTTATCTGAAGACCGAGGAAGAACTTCAGCTCCCCCATCATGGACATCTGATATTGCTCTTGCATCATATAGCCAAACTCTTCACTGTACTTCTGATTTGTGCAGCCGAAGATAATGTCATCCACATATATTTGGCACACAAACAGTTCACCATCATATGTCTTCGTGAAGAGAGTGGGATCCAGGGAACCAGGTATGAAGCCTTTGCTCTTCAGGAAGTATTTGAGTGTGTCATACCAGGCCCGAGGGGCTTGTTTGAGGCCATATAGTGCCTTTTTGAGCTTGTATACCATGTCAGGATGTTTTGGATCTTCAAACCCTGGTGGTTGTGCAACATACACTTCTTCTTCAATCTTGCCATTGAGAAAGGCACTTTTCACATCCATTTGATATAGAATTATGTTGTGATGATTTGCATAGGCCAGCAGTATACGGATGGCTTCAAGTCTGGCTACAGGAGCAAATGTTTCATCGAAGTCAATGCCTTCCACTTGAGTGTATCCTTGAGCAACGAGACGAGCCTTGTTTCTGACGACTTGGCCATGCTCATCTTGCTTGTTGCGGTATATCCATTTGGTGCCTATTATGTTATGCTTCCGTGGATCAGGACGCTTAACCAACTCACATACATCATTCAGCTCAAATTGTTGAAGCTCTTCTTGCATAGCTTGAATCCATTCAGGTTCCATAAAGGCTTCGTCAACTTTCTTGGGTTCTGAGATTGAGACAAATGCGAAGTGCCCACAGAAGTTTGCCAGTTGTGTTGCCCTTGAACGAGTCAGTGGACCAGGTGCATTGATGCTATCAATTATTCTGTCAATTTGCACTTCATTGGCAACACGAGGATGTAGGGGTCGAAGACTTTGCTCTTGCTGATCTACATTATCATGGGGAGGTATGTCTTCAGTCTGAGCATTATCTTCAAGTGGATCAGGTGCTGAGATGATAAGTTCTTCTTCAGGACGAGCTTCAGAAGGTATAATCTCTCCAGTTCCCATTAGCTTGATTGCTTCACTAGCTGGAACTTCATCTAGCACATTTGGCAGTTGTTCTCTTTGAGATCCATTGGTTTCATCAAACCGCACATCCACTGTTTCAACCACTTTGTAGTGAAAAAGATTGAAGACTCTGTAGGAGTGCGAATCCTTTCCATATCCAAGCATGAAGCCCTCATGTGCTTTTGGTGCAAACTTAGAGGTATGGTGTGGGTCCTTGATCCAGCATCTTGCACCAAATACTCTGAAGTAACTGACGTTTGGCTTCCTGCCAGTTAGGAGTTCATAAGGTGTCTTGTTCAGCAGCTTGTGAAGATATACACGGTTGATAGTATGGCATGCAGTGTCAATGGCTTCAGTCCAGAATTTTCTTGGTGTCTTGTACTCATCTAACATTGTTCTGGCCATCTCAATGAGTGTTCTGTTTTTGCGTTCGACGATGCCATTCTGTTGTGGCGTGTATGGAGCTGAGAATTCATGAGTGATGCCCAATGTATCAAGATATGTGTCAAGGCCAGTGTTCTTGAATTCTGTGCCATTGTCACTTCTGATGTGCTTTATCTTGGCGCCATAATTGTTCATAGCTCGATTGGAGAAGCGTCTGAAGACATCCTGCACTTCAGTCTTGTAAAGGATTATGTGCACCCACGTATATCTAGAATAATCATCAACAATAACGAAGCCATAGAGGCAAGCAGTAGTGTTAAAAGTTGAGTAGTGAGTGGGACCGAAGAGATCCATATGAAGCAGTTCGAAGGGTTGAGTAGTGGTCATGATTGTCTTCGAAGGATGTTTTGCCCTCGTCATCTTTCCAGCTTCACAGGCACCGCATAAGTGATCTTTCTTGAACTTGACGCCCTCGATGCCTATGACATGCTTCTTCTTTGCAAGGGTGTGGAGGTTCCTCATGCCAGCATGCCCAAGTCTTCAATGCCAAAGCCAGCATTCTGAAGCCTTTGCGAGAAGACAAACTGCAAGCTGTGGCCCTGCTGAGAAATCTACCACGTACAAATCATCCTTTCGATACCCTTCAAACACTAGAGACTTGTCAGATTCCATTAGTACCAAACAACGATATTTTCCAAAGATCACAATCATGTTCAAATCGCAAAGCATTGAGACAGACATTAAGTTGAAGCCAAGGGACTCAACAAACATGACTTTATCCATGTGTTGATCCTTTGAGATTGCAACTCTACCTAGACCCAGTACCTTACTTTTACCAGTGTCAGCGAATGTGATGTGGCTCTTGTCGGATGGACGTAAGGTTGAGTCCATAAAGAGACTTCTTTTGCCAGTCATGTGATTTGTACACCCGCTGTCAATAATCCATACTGAAGACTCCGAAGTTACTGGTGTCGTACCCTACAGTGCAGTTAGGGGGATAGGCTTCACCAAGAGTGTTGTGAAGCAAGAACATTTGACGAACCAGTGGATTATGAAAACTGAGATCCAGGTTAGGACAAGCAGGGAGAGTAGCATGCGATTCAGATATAAAATACATAGTGATGCCATTTGGGCATTTGATCTTGCACCCCACAAGTTTTTTAAGGTCCCCAGCAGTAGCATCAGAAGGTTTTGGTTTTGAGCTGGAGACCTTTCCCTGCAAAAGAGAGTTAAGCTTTCTTAACCACCCACATCTTCAAGGGTGGCTTAGAAGCAATAAGTCTAAGTGCAGCATCTGAGAATTTTAGCTTTGGAGCCCTAGCAAACAGTCTAGCAGGTGGACAATAGTACTCATAAGAATAGGCAGAATAGTTCTTGGTCAGATGAACATGACGGTTTGACGAACTACTCTCATATTCATATGCCTGAGTATGGTTTCCCTGCAAAAGATTTGCGTTAGTGTGACTCAGGTGAGTCCTCTGTCTATATGAAGCCTTTGGACCGTATGAAGCCTTTGGTCTGGGGTTTGTCTTCTTCAAGTGAGGTGTCATGAAGACATTCACAGGAAGATTTTCCAGACACGTTTTTGGAACCCAGATCCTCTTCATAGGCGGTCCATTCCTGCGATTAGTACCAATGTATCTGGCAAACACTTCACCATTCTGATTCTTAAACAGTTTATAGTTTGCATCAAAGGATTCATCAATAATAATGGGGTTGGCACACGTGAAGCCAGACAGATTGGATGGATCTGCTGAGGATTCCTTTGCAGCAACCCATGTGGTTTTGGGGTACTGCTCAGGTTTCCAGTAAGAGCCATCTGCATTTATTCTCCTTGTGAACCCAACACCCTCCTTCCTAGGGTTTCGGTTCAGAATCTGCTTCTTGAGGACATCACATAATGTCTGATGCCCTTTGAGACTTTTGTACATCCCTGTTTCAAGCAATGTCTTCAACCTAGCATTTTCGTCAGCAATAGCAGTGGTATCCTCCGCAGAGGGGTTAGTTACCACTTCAACAGTTGAAGATATTTCAACAGCAGTAGCAGTGGAACATTCAGCAACAGAAACAGCATTATCACGCTCAATGCATTTAAGGCATGGTGGTTCAAATCCTTCTGGAGCGGAACTGATCTGTTCGGCTCGAAGTGACTCGTTTTCCTTTTGAAGATCTTCATGATCCGCTCTCAACTTCTCAAGATCTTGCTTCCTTTGAAGATAATCATAGGAGAGCTTTTCATGAGTAGTTGAGAGAGTCTCAAGACGATCTTCAAGTTCCTGATACTTAACGTGAAGATTTTTTATGTCTTCAATTAAGGATTCAGAACGAGTCATTTCAGCACCCAACAGATCATCGCTTCTTTCTAACAGCTTTTGAATGTGTTCCATATCCTTTTGTTGTTCAGTTGCAATTTTAGCAAGAGTTTTGTAGCTAGGTTTCGAATCACAATCAGAGTCATCGTCACTGGATGTTTGATAGTGAGTTGTGCGTTTGGTTACCTTGGCACCACGGGCCATGAAGCAGTAGGTGGGAGTGGAGTCGTCCTCGTCATTAGCGTCGGTGCTGGTGATGAAGTCATTGTCTTCAGTGTTGAAGATGGACTTGGCAACATAGGCAGTAGCCAGACTCGCAATGCCAGAATCAGATTCCTCCTCAGACTCCACCTCTGCCTCCTCAGACGCAGACTCCTCCTCTGAATCCATTTCCTTGCCAACAAATGCACGAGCCTTGCCAGATGACCTCTTCTTGTGTGATGAAGACTTTGAGGAAGACTTGGACGAAGACTTTGAGTATTTCTTCGTCTTCTTATCGTCAGAGTCATATTCCTTGCTCTTCTTCTTCTTTCTGTTCTCATTTTGCCACTGTGGACACTCAGAGATGAAGTGTCCAATTTTCTTGCACTTGTGACATGTTTTCTTCTTGTAGTCATGCGCAGACGCTTCATCATTCCTTGAGCTTGATCGTGAAGACTTTCTGAAGCCTTTCTTCTTGGTGAATTTCTGGAACTTCTTCACAAGCATAGCAAGTTCCCTTCCAATGTCTTCAGGATCATCAGAACTGCTGTCAGATTCTTCTTCAGATGATGACACAGCTTTTGCCTTCAATGCACGAGTTCGCCCATAGTTTGGACCGTAGATATCTCTTTTCTCAGAAAGCTGAAACTCATGTGTGTTGAGCCTCTCAAGTATGTCAGACGGATCGAGTGTCTTGAAGTCTGGACGTTCTTGAATCATCAGGGCTAGGATGTCAAATGAACTGTCAAGTGATCTCAGCAGCGTCTTGACAATTTCATGTTTGGTGATCTCAGTGGCGCCGAGGGCTTGAAGCTCATTTGTGATGTCAGTGAGCCGGTCAAATGTGTGCTGGACATTCTCATTGTCATTTCGCTTGAAGCGGTTGAAGAGATTGCGAAGAACACTGATTCTCTGATCTCTCTGGGTTGAGACGCCTTCATTGACCTTTGAGAGCCAGTCCCAGACCAGCTTGGATGTCTTCAAGGCACTCACACGGCCGTACTGTCCCTTGGTCAGATGACCACAGATAATATTCTTGGCAGTAGAGTCCAGTTGAGTGAACTTCTTGACATCAGCAGCAGTGACACCTTCTCCAGCCTTGGGAACGCCGTTCTCGACGACATACCATAGGTCGACGTCAATGGCTTCAAGATGCATGCGCATCTTATTCTTCCAGTAGGGATATTCAGTTCCATCGAAGACGGGGCACGCAGCGGAGACTTTGATTATCCCTGCAGTCGACATAGCTAAAACTCCAGGTGGTTAAACCGAATCACACAGAACAAGGGAGCACCAGGCTCTGATACCAATTGAAAGTGCGTTATATCGACTAGAGGGGGGGTGAATAGGCGATTTTTATGAAAGTCTTCAAAACGTGGAAGTTATGAAGACAAACAGTGAAGATATGCCTATCATTATGCAGCGGAAGTTAGATTACACAAGCAAGCTAAGGTCAAGTATTCAATAGAGTGAAAGCACAGCAACAATAGCTTCAGTGTAATTAGGATCAGGTAGGAAGAAGTTATGAAGCCAATCAGATCATACAGTTATGTTGTGAAGACAAAGGATAGAGCGAGCATGCAATGGCTTCTCAATGAATAACAGTAAGTTGAAGGGAAGTGAAGATGAAACCAGTGACACGTTGAAGACAATGATTTGTTGGACCAGTTCCAGTTGCTGTGACAACTGTACGTCTGGTTGGAGCGGCTAGGTATTCAAACCAAAGGACACACAGTCCCGGACACCCAGTCAAGGACACTTAGTCCAAGACACCCAGTCCTCGCCGTATTCTCCTTGAGCTAAGGTCACACAGACCTCGCCCAATCACTCAGGTAAGTCTTCAAGGTAGACTCCCGAACCTTCACAGACTTCGTTCACCGGCAATCCACAATTACTCTTGGATGCTCAGAACGCGACGCCTAACCGTCTGGAGGAAGCACAGTCCTCAAGTGTAATAAGTCTTCAGATCACACAGACAAGAAGACTTAAGTGATGCCCAATTTACTCTGGCTCTGGGTGGTTAGGGCTTTTCTCCTCGCTAGGGATTTTCTCTCAAAGGCTTCGAGGCGGGTTGCTCTCAAACGACAAAAGCCGTGCACTGAAATCTGAGCAGCCAACCGTTTATGGTTGTGGGGGTGGGCTATATATAGCCACTTGGCAACCCTGACCTGATTTGTCCGAAATGACCCTGGGTCACTAAGGAACTGACACGTGTACTAACGGTCGGATTTTGAACTCTCGCGGCAACTTTACTTGGGCTGCAAGTAAAGCTGACTTGTCTGACTCTGGACAAGATTTTTCTCTCATTGTCTTCACTTGAAGACATAGGATTTGAATTAGGCATCACTTCAGTCATCCTGACTGGTTTTCTTGGACCCCACTTAACAGTACGGTGGTTCCTATGACACAACATGAATAAAGTAAAGCTACGAAGGATCTAAGTCTTCGAGTCCCAAAAGCTTCATGGGGAGTCTTCATATGTCATTGTCTTCGACATGAATGTCTTCATGAACCACCATTGTCTTCAATATCTTCATACATTTTTGGGGGTCATCTCTGGTAGCTAAACCGAATCAAAGAGGGACTTCTACCTGTGTTATTCTGCAATTCTCACAAACACATTAGTCCCTCAACTAGGTTTGTCGTCAATACTCCAAAACCAACTAGGGGTGGCACTAGATGCACTTACAGCAGGCAACTCCCCTGCTTGTTTGTAGGCAAGTCTAATTATTTCTCAAAAAAGCAACTCTGATTTTGATTGTAGGCAAGTCTAAAATCAAAATACTGTTAGACTTAATCTATTACTTATTTAGGATAAAAGAATGTAGACTTGATCTATTAGTTATTTTGATTGTAGGCAACATAGTCAATATTAGTATCATTTGATAAGTCATTGATCTCGGCATTGACGAGTTTAATGAGCACACAACCACTAAAGCAAAAAAATCTGAACATGTCAAGCAACTAAGTAACCAAAACAATGTGTATAAAACTTTAGGATTGTTCATTATGCGAGTTATTTTGAGGCAACTACCTACAATGTGTGGGCAAGTTTTGGCAAAAACTCACGCAACTAAGTAACACATGACACTGGATTTTGCAATCGTTTCCTGGCATTGCTGTGACATAAATCTTACCGAGGCATTGCTGTGATTTTATCCCCTTTCCCCCATAAATTATCATGTAAGCTCTTTCTATTACAGAGATGCTCAGATTCCCATATTATTCTACAAAAGGAGAGGCCTCTAACTAACCATGCCACTGCACTTAGCATTCATGTTCTGTAATTAAAAGGAGAGCAAAGGGTACTACCATGGCAGTTAGCTTCCGCTGGAGTTCGGGTGAGACACCAGGAAGTCGGGGTACTCATGAAGACGAGGAGCTCACCAAGCTAGCAGAGAGTATGAGCTGTACGAGCGCGACAGCCTCCGGCGGCCAGACACGGCCTAACTGCGCCTCCTGAAATCAGCATGCCCCCACACCACCTGTGAGGCCAATACGACTTCGATTCGATTGGAATAAAACGCATGTGTGCAGGAATCAACGATGCTTACCGGTGATCTGAGGCCCGATTTCTCGACCGTTGACAATGGCGCTTCTGGCTCTCGCTCTTCGCCGCTAGGAGTCGTGCTGCACAGACGTGCGGTGTCCCTCCCGTTCGATCCGTCGCTTCATGGACGCGGCACGCAGAGAAGCGACGGCCCCGGACGCCACCCTTCCGCCTCCGCCTAGTGGTCACTGCGCGCGGAGCTCTAGCCCCTCTATCCTCCTTATGTAGGGGGTTCTCTCCTCCCGCTTCTACAATGCCTTCCCAATCTCCAGCGGACCTCCGGCAACGCGCCTCAAAATGACGAAGCAGAGTGGAGAGAGGCTGGGGTTGTGGTGGGCCCTCGTGCCCGGCGAGACGACTCTCATCGCACGAACCACATCCACGCCCCGACCGGGAAACACCTGGAGATCATGATTTAGATCCGATGGTTACGGAGGGTGTGTGCTCTGCACTTTTTAGCATTTGGGTTTACTATTATAGATTTATTCTTGCATATTATAAAAAACGCAATTTCTATGTAAACTGTGTGCAAATTTTTCCATTATTTATTTATCTATTTTTCATTTTCATTTTCTTTATATATTTGCATTTCTCTTTAATTACACAAATGCATGGGATATGGGTAGTGATACGATAGCCCCTAGCTAGCTTTTTTCTTTACTTGGAAGCCCCTACCTAGCTTGTACTGTTTGTGTCTATACATGCATGGCGGCTTGCTGGCATGCTTGTTCGCTTCCGCTGAGTGTGAGGCAGCGAGCCGTTCCCTGCACCCTTGCACGCATGCATGCTCGTCCTTCCGGTCAGCGTAGTGCACAGGGTCGGGTGAAGCGCGTTGTGTGTTTCTACTCATGCGCACATGCACGAATGGTGATACCAACGCCACATGACAGAAATCGACTGACTGAAATCATCTAACCCTTAGTCGGTCCCTTTATTATTAGGTAAAGATTATGTAGATGTAGCATTGTCCTAAATTGTGTGCTTCCTCGTACATAAACTGCTCCACCAAAACAAAGGGATTGCTTCCGTAAATGACGTAATTTGGGTCCCTGATTCCATGGGATTGACTGCGGATATGGATTGGTCATTGATTTCAGGAAACAGGTTGCGCATTTTAGGCAGCAAGCCTCCTTTTTTTCTGTACAAATTAAAAACTTCTGAGCAACGTTATTCAAATTTGCATCACAGGGAACTACTTCGTGCTCCCACCTTTGTTTGCAATGTTGTGTATCAGGTTTTGTTGCAACAAATAATATGTTTCCGTTCATTGGAAATTTTGCTTCTATGGTGAATAAACAACTTAAATTTATTTGAAATTTGATGTCATATGTGAAGGAAATATGCCCTGGAGGCAATAATAAAGTTATTATTTATTTTCTTATATCATGATAAATGTTTATTATTCATTCTAGAATTGTATTAACCGGAAACATAATACATGTGTCAATACATAGACAAACAGAGTGTCACTGGTATGCCTCTACTTGACTAGCTTGTTGATCAAAGATGATTATGTTTCCTAACCATAGGCATGAGTTGTCATTTGATTAACGGGATCACATCATTAGGAGAATGGTGTGATTGACTTGACCCATTCCGTTAGCATAGCACTTGATCGTTTAGTTTGTTGCTATTGCTTTTTTCATGACTTATACATGTTCCTATGACTATGAGATTATGCAACTCCCGTTTACCAGAGGAACACTTTGTGTGATACCAAACGTCACAACGTAACTGGGTGATTATAAAGGTGCTCTGCAGGTGTCTCCGAAGGTACTTGTTGGGTTGGCGTATTTCAAGATTAGGATTTGTCACTCCGATTGTCGGAGAGGTATCTCTGGGCCCACTCGGTAATGCACATCACTATAAGCCTTGCAAGCATTGCAACTAATGAGTTAGTTGCGGGATGATGTGTTACAGAACGAGTAAAGAGACTTGCCGGTAACGAGATTAAACTAGGTATTGAGATACCGACGATCGAATCTCGGGCAAGTAACATACCGATGACAAAGGGAACAACGTATGTTGTTATGCGGTTTGACCGAGAAAGATCTTCGTAGAATATGTAGGATCTAATATGAGCATTCAGGTTCCGCTATTAGTTATTGATCGGAGATGACTCTCGGTCATGTATACATAGTTCTCGAACCCGTAGGGTCCGCACGCTTAACGTTCTGTGACGATTTGTATTATGAGTTATGTGATTTGATGACCGAAGTTTGTTCGGAGTCCCGGATGAGATCGGACATGACGAGGAGTCTTGAAATGGTCGAGACGTAAAGATAGATATATTGGAAGGCTATATTCGGACATCGGAAAGGTTCCGGGTGTTTCGGATATTTTTCGGAGTACCGAAGAGTTACGGGAATTCATATTGGGCCTTAATGGGCCATACGGGAAAGGAGAGAAAGGCCTCAAGGGTGGCCGCTGATGATGTCGTGTACCTAGGGTAGGGCAATAGACCTGATCTAAGCACCCCTCCCAAGGACACTGCCCTACAATCAAAGGACAACAAGTTCAACCCGACTGGAGTCACCAGAGTGCATGCCCACTCGACCAACATCTCCATTCGGATATCCCAATTCCATTCGACCGGCATATCATCACTCGACGGTACAAAAAACCACTCGGAGTATAGAAGGCCTAAAGTCACCCTGGGTAGCAACAGTCAGGCATTCACTCCGTAGTATTAATGATCAATTATATGACTTTATTGCTGGCGTTACCAGTAACGCCCCGTCTTAACATACATTGAACCCTGTGTAACGTGGGATGGCGGGGGTCCTGACGCACTCTATATAAGCCGCCCCCTCCTCTGGCACAAGGGTTTGCACCCCCTGCAACTTCACGCATAATCCAATCGACCCAGCCTCTGGGCACTGAGACGTAGGGTTGTTGCTTCCACCGCGAAGGGCCTGAACTCGTACATCTTGTGTGCACAATCTCACCGTAGTTAGGATCTTGCCTCTACATTCCTACCCCCATACTTTACTGTCAGACTTAGAACCACGACAGTTGGCGCCCACCGTGGGGCAGGTGTCTTAGCGACTTTCCGGTGAGGTTACGATTTCTCCGAGTCCTTTCATCATGGTTTCCAGCGGAGGTTTGGCTGAGGGCTACGAGATCCATCTCGGCGCACTCGTCTTCATCGCCGACGACTCCGCTTGGCTTCAGGAAGCTCCTCTCGATGTCGAGGCGCTCCCCGTCCGCGGGGCGACGCACTTTCGCGTGTGCGTTCGCGGTGTCCTTCTGCGGCAGCTGTCGACATAGTATCGGTTGGCCCCCGCGGCATCTTCGCTCCCCGCTGTTCGCCATCACAAGCGATCCGGTCAGTCACGACTACAGCGGTGGGTGAAGCATGCGGTGGCGCATCAGTCAGCCACCCCTCAAGTCGTGGCAATCGAGCCCAACGAATCTCTCTACGGCCTGTTCGACTGGCTCCGGCGAGACCCTGTCCGAGTACGACAGCAGCGACCCCATAGCGGAGGTCCAGATCGTTGACACGCCTCGTAGTCCGCCTGGCATGCGTAGCAACGGCGGCGACGACGGCGGCGGCGATCCATCGCGTGTTCATGAATGATGAGACCCGACTAGATGGCGAGTCGTTCGTAGGCCCAATCTTTCACGGTACACAAAGTTCAACGACGAACAATTATTGTGACAATAGAAATAGACAAAGAAGCAATAGGCAGCTCTTCGGATCAAGCGATTTGCAAGAAGACCAAAGATCAAAATCTGCGCAAGAGTAAGATCAGATCACACCCCGCGTAGCAGCTCCTGAAACCCTCAAGGATCAGCAAACAAATCACGGCTATTTTCCTGCATCCAACATGCTGTCTTTTGTGTATATTTTCCAAAAAAAAATCCCCCCTTACACGATCGACCTATCGGTCCTTTTATAGTGCATGCAGGCACTGGACTATGACTCCTAATTGGACTCGTACGAATCAAAACAAACCTGCCCAAAAGCTAACAACCGATCTCTAATCTTTTCCTATTTTTAAGCTCACGTATACAGACTCCAAGAACAACTTTAGTACTAGGACTCCCTAATTAGTATAAGGAAACTAATTAAATATTCCGGCCACGTTGATCACATAGCATCTAATCAAATAAAGATAGATGATATATTCCTTGCACGCTCTAGACTACCATCTTGGAGGAGTTCTGAAACTTGGCGTCACCGTATTTTTCTTTGGCTCGTCTGGTGGCACCTCCATGCAAATAGAACCAATGTAAAACACAGATGGAGTTTGTATAGTTGCATGCACAGAAGCCTTGACGTTACATGCATCTCCCTCCTCTTGATTAATGTGTGGCGGAGCTTCTATAACACATGTGATATCCTTTACTTTGCTATCGATGGTCTCATCATCTCCTCCTCCTTTAAGAAAAACCGACCTCGGTTTTAATTTTGTTTTCTCAGTTTCCTTCAGTAATGAAACAATGACATCCATCTTGATTGCACGATCAAACATCGGCCGCAAAACATGTCGCTTCCCAGCATTCCAGAATGAGTAAGTGTTGGTTCGACCTTCATGCGTTGCGTTATGGTCGTATTGCCATGGCCTTCCCAATAACAAGTGGCATGCATCGATGGGTATAACATCGCAGATGACCATATCAGTATAATCTCCAACAGAGAATTTAATGCGTACCTTATGAGTGACCTTGAGCTTTCCGGTATGGTACAACCACTCGACACGATGGGGCTGTGGGTGCTTCCATGCAGGCAACCCCAAAGCATCAACTAACCCTTTGTTGACTGCATTGGTGTAACTTCCACCATCTATTATTAGCTTGCAATTGGTGTTGTTGATCTTACATTCGGACTGAAAAATATTCCATCGCTGCCCCTTATCCTCAATACGGTCTTCCTGCACTCGTTGCACCATTAATGATGGGTATGCTTCTGCAGCTTCAAAACTCATCTCAGTCACCTCTTCATCACCTTCAAATTTCTCACTAGACGTGTCAATATTTTTTTCTCCATCACTTGCAGACATGTATCCTTCTTCTGTGAGGAGTACTCTCCTCTCATTTGGACACTCAAACTTTTTATGCCCCCTGCCACCACACTTAAAGCACACAATATCACTAGTACGAGAGTTAGAAGCATGAGACGATGCAACCTTGGATGGAGATACTTCCTTGGTAGCCCGCTTAGAATCAGATTTGAAACTGCTATTACCACCTCCTTCTCGTTGAAAATTACATCGCATTGAGTTTGATAAATTATCATGACCACCACGACGCTTTACTTGCTGCTCCGCTCGTATGGCATGGTGTAATAATCCCTGTAATCCCGTATATTCAACCATATCGACACGGTCTCGTATCTCTGATTTCAGACCATGCATGAACCGTGCCATTGTAGCCTCTTTTTGCTCCTCTACCCCTGTACGAATTAATAATATTTCCATCTCCTTATAATACTCCTCAACACTAGAGTTACCTTGTTGAAGCTGCTGCAAGCATGTGTACAAGGTCCTAGTGAAGTGCTCCGGAACAAAACGTCTCTTCATGATACTCTTCATCTGATTCCAAGACTCTGGACGTCCTCCCGCGCGACATAGTTGGTTCCACCATATTAAAGCATAGCCCGTGAACTCAATAGATGCAGCACGAACCTTTTTCTCCTCGGTGTATCGTTGTCCATCAAAAATCTGATCCACGCACATCTCCCACTCCAAATAATCATCCGGGTTGTCTTTGCCGCTAAACGACGGTATGGAAATTTTTATTCTTCCAATACCATCATCTTCGTAGGTGCGCCGCGGACGTTCATGTCCTCCCCCATGGTGTAGGCCACCGCCATGATGATTATAGGCACGCCGCACAGGCTCATAATAGTTACCATCCCCCTCAGACTGATAGTCTCGATACTCACCATTGTTGCGAACTTGTTCGCCTACCTACTGTCCAGATAATTGCCGATGACGACGCGGTGCAGCAGACCCATCACTAGGTGGTGAACATGGTCTCAATCGATGAACGGCCTCAGTCAAATCAGCAATCTTTTTTCCTAGACTTTCCTCAACCTTGTCGATGCGTCTCCCCACTAGATTCAGCACATAGTCACGAGTTGCCTACAATCCTAGCACGATAGCTGGCGCAACAGTTGCATCATAGACGGGCAAGGGCAGCTCGTCCTCGGCATCTCCTTCATGTGCACCATGCACACTTGAATTTGATTTCTGTGAATTCACCATGTAGCAACTCAAGTAGATTAACTGAAGAACCAGAGAGAAAAAATTGTACCGTGATCAACCTTGCTCTGAATACCACTTGATGAGACCCGACTAGATGGCGAGTCGTTCGCAGGCCCAATCTTTCACGGTACACAAAGTTCAACGACGAACAATTATTGTGACAATAGAAATAGGCAAAGAAGCAATAGGCAGCTCTTCGGATCAAGTGATTTGCAAGAAGACCAAAGATCAAAATCTGCGCAAGAGTAAGATCAGATCACACCCCGCGTAGCAGCTCCTGAAACCCTCAAGGATCAGCAAACAAATCACGGCTATTTTCCTGCATCCAACATGCTGTCTTTTGTGTATATTTTCCAAAAAAATTCCCCCCTTACACGATCGACCTATCGGTCCTTTTATAGTGCACGCAGGCACCGGACTATGACTCCTAATTGGACTCGTACGAATCAAAACAAACCTGCCCAAAAGCTAACAACCGATCTCTAATCTTTTCCTATTTTTAAGCTCACGTATGCAGACTCCAAGAACAACTTTAGTACTAGGACTCTCTAATTAGTATAAGGAAACTAATTAAATATTCCGGCCACGTTGATCACATAGCATCTAATCAAATAAAGATAGATGATATATTCCTTGCACGCTCTAGACTACCATCTTGGAGGAGTTCTAAAATTTGGCGTCACCGTATTTTTCTTTGGCTCGTCTGGTGGCACCTCCATGCAAATAGAAC
Source organism: Triticum monococcum (assembly GCA_034509565.1). Taxonomy (NCBI): domain Eukaryota; kingdom Viridiplantae; phylum Streptophyta; class Magnoliopsida; order Poales; family Poaceae; genus Triticum; species Triticum monococcum. The sequence continues at coordinate 698,264,157 of CM067842.1, forward strand.
CGATGTAAAACACAGATGGAGTTTGTATAGTTGCATGCACAGAAGCCTTGACGTTACATGCATCTCCCTCCTCTTGATTAATGTGTGGCGGAGCTTCTATAACACATGTGATATCCTTTACTTTGCTATCGATGGTCTCATCAATGAAGAGTACCACCCCGAAACTCTCTCTTCTCAGCAGAGGGAGGAACTTCACCGCCGCAATGTGGAGGCCCTCCACACGCCCGTTGTCGGCGAGTCCTCTAAGGCTCGGGCCTTGGAGGTGGCGCATTTGTCCACTTTGGCTGAGCGCACCCGACTGGAGAACCTTCGGCGTGCACTCGACGACCATGCTCGCCGACTGATCCCCGAGTCCAGTCGACGGCAGCGGCAGCTATTTCCACCAGAACCACAAGTATACCGCACTCTGATTCAGAATCTTACCGCTGCATCCCGTATAGCAGAATCTATTGAGCCGTCCCAGTCGGAAGCTGGTAGAGGTTTGATGCAGATCAGAGCGCTTCTCCGAGCAGCAGGAGAGCAGAATACTGCAGTGTCTCAGTCGCGTAACAGAATCCTTAGCAGATCTGTAGTTGCTAACACCGTTCAGTCAGCTCATAGCCCAAGATCGCCTCCGCGGCGTGAAGGACGAGGGCATTGCCAAGGGCAGTATTTGGGTCGGAACCACGAGCAGCACGATCATCGACTCGACCGTGATGACCGTCGTCGAGTGCCTACACCCCCTCCGAGGGGTGAATCATACGTGCCCCGGCATTATGATGATTGGCGCCCGTACAGCGAGGAGCGGAGGAGGCCAGTCGACTCAAGAGAACCAGGGTTTGATGCAAGGTCCATTCTGGTACAAGGTTTGGTGGACAGGAATCGAGCACATAGAGAAGGGCAAGACAGAGATCACATGACTGGAAGCAGAGTGCATGTTTCTGGTCTAGTGTTTTAGCAGAGCCATCAGGGCTGCAGAGACCCCTCCCAACTTCAGGTTGGCGACTGGGGTCAGTAAGTTCACTGGTGAATCAAAGCCTAACACCTGGCTTGAGGACTACCGAGTGGCTTTGCAGATCGGTGGAGGAAACGATGAAGTGGCAATGAAGCATCTGCCCCTGATGCTTGAAGGGTCGGCTAGAGCTTGGTTGAATCAGTTGACCCCAGGCAGTATTTTCAGCTAGGAGGAGTTGGCCCGAGTGTTCGTCAGAACGTTCGAGGGCACGTGCAAACCGCCAGCAGGATTGGCAGAATTGCAACACCGTGTGCAAAAACCGAATGAAACTTTGAGGGATTACATCCAGAGCTGGTCCACTTTGCATCGCACATTGGAGAATGTGTCTCAGCACCAAGCAGTTTGCGCCTTCAAGAAGGGCGTTCGGTATCGGGAGCTCAACCTGAAATTCGGTCGGACAGGAGATATGTCTTTGACCTGAATGATGGAGATAGCCACTCGGTACGCAAATGGTGAAGAAGATGACCGGCTCCGGAGCGGCAAGAGAAAACCAGTCGGCCAGGACACTGGAGGAGGCAATTCCAATCGGAAGCAGAAGTGTAAAGCAGAACTTGCGGGTCCTGGAGAGGTTGCAGTCACAACCCAAGGAAAAGCTAAAGGAAAACCTAAAGGGCCCTGGACCCCCAAGAAGGTGAAAGACTCAGCCGGGAATGACGTGCTAGATTTGCCATGCCACATTCACATCAAGGATGAAGAGGGTACGTAATCTTATCTATCCAAAGCATACCACTCGACAGTGTTGAGTCCTTATACAGCGGTTCCGAGAAAAGCAACCCAATGAGAAAGAGAAGGAATCTGATAAGGATGAGGATAAAGAAGAGGATGATGAAGGATTTCCCAATGTCAATTCCACTGTGGTGATTTTTGCTGACGTCAAAAGCAAAAGTCGACTGAAAGTCATCAACAGGGAAGTAAACATGGTTGCTTCAGCGATGACGACGTATCTGAAATGGTTAAAAAATCCTATCACATTCAACCAGTCAGACCACCCGCCGCACGTTGCCACCCCTGGGAGGCAAGTGTTGGTGGTCGACCTGGTCGTTGGAGGCACCCGATTAACCAAAGTCTTGATGGATGGTGGCAGCGGATTGAACATTTTGTATGCTGAGACCCTTCGAGGGATGGGCATCCCGATGTCCAAACTCAGTGAGAGCAACATGCGGTTCCACGGAGTTATACCTGGAAAGAAAGCCGATTCACTCGGCCAGATCACTCTTGATGTGGCTTTCGCTGATTCAAAGAACTATCGTAAGGAAAAGTTGACATTTGAAGTCGTAGATTTTCACAGTGCCTATCATGCTATCCTGGGTAGAAATTGCGTATGCCCGTTTCATGGCTCGACCATGTTATGTGTATCTCAAAATCAAGATATCTGGCCCTAGGGGTGTGATTACCGTCACTGGTAATCGGCAGCGAGCAGAAAAGTGCTTCCAGAAGGGCTCGCAGATTGCCGATGAACAGATGGCAGCAATAGAAATGGAGGAATACAAGAAGACAGCAGATCCGAGTAATTTGTTGAGAGCTAAGAAGCCTGCTTCAGAGTCTGCATTTAAGTCGTCTGGCGGAACAAAGTCAGTTCATATTCACCTGACTGATCCCAATGCTACTCCGACTTACATATCACCAACACTCGACAGCAAATAGGAAGAAGGGCTCATCCAGTTCCTCCATGAGAACTGGGACATCTTTGCATGGAAACCTTCTGACATGCCACGTGTACCCAGAGAACTGGCTGAGCACCGTTTGCAAGTCGACCCAAAAGCAAGACCTGTCAAAGAGCACCTCCGACGGTCCGCCGTGGAGAAAAGAAAGGCAATTGGCGAGGAAGTGGCTCGGCTTCTGGCAGCTGAGTTCATTGGAGAGATTTACCACTCCGAGTGGCTCGCCAATGTAGCCATGGTTCCCAAGAAGGATGATTCACTCCGTGTGTGTATTGACTTCAAGCATATCAATCAGGCCTACCCGAAATATCACTTCCCTCTCCCTCCCATCGATCAAATAGTTGACTCGACTATGGGATGTGAGCGATTGTCCTTTCTGGACGCATATTTCGGGTATCATCAGATCCGACTGTATGGACCCGATGAAATAAAAACGGCTTTCATCACCCCATATAGGTGTTTTTGCTATGTTACCATGCCCTTTGGTCTCAAGAATGCTGGCGCCACATTCATGCGTATGATACAGAAGTGCATGCTCACTCAAATCAGTCGGAATGTGGAAGCATACATGGATGACATCGTGGTTAAGTCGCGAAAAGGTTCCGACCTGCTGACTAACCTCGCTGAAACCTTTGCCAATCTGAGAAGATATGATATCAAGCTTAACCTGTCGAAGTGTATATTTGGAGTTCCAGGTGGAAAGTTACTCGGTTTTCTCGAACGAGGTAGCGATGCAAACCCAGAGAAAGTTGGCGCAATACTCCGAATGAAACGTCCTGTGCGCGTACACGATGTTCAGAAGCTTACTGGTTGTTTGGCCGCTTTGAGTCAGCTCATCTCTCATCTCGGTGAAAAGGCATTACCTCTTTATCGATTGATGAAGAAATCTGATAAGTTTGAGTGGACTCCTGAAGCTGACGCGGCGTTTGCAGAGGTCAAAACCCTGCTTTCCACCCAGCTGGTGCTCACTGCTCCAATCAGCAAAGAGCCTTTACTGCTTTATATTGCAGCCACTGGACAAGTTTTCAGTACAGTACTCACGGTCGAGCGGGAAGAAGAAGGTAAAGCCTATAAGGTTCAGCGCCCAGTGTATTCTATTTCTGAAGCCTTAACTCCGTCCAAGCAGAGATATCCGCATTATCAGAAGCTTGTCTATGGAATTTACTTGACTTCGAAGAAAGTGGCACATTATTTCTCAGATCAGTCCATCACAGTCGTCAGCGATGCTCCATTGTCAGAGATTCTGAACAACAGAGATGCAACTGGTCAAGTGGCAAAGTGGGCAATTGAACTCCTTCTGTTGGATATCAAGTTTGAGGCAAAGAAAGCAATCAAGTCCCAAGCAATAGCAGATTTCCTCGTCGAGTGGATTGAACAGCAGCACCCAACTCAAGTTCAGTCGGAACATTGGACTTTGTTTTTTGATGGATCCAAGATGCTGAATGGTTCTGGTGCTGGAGTAGTTCTGGTATCTCCGCGAGGCAACAAACTCAGTTATGTCCTTTAGATTCACTTTGATTCCTCCAACAATGAAGCTGAATATGAAGCACTTCTGTACGGGTTGCGAATGGCCATTTCACTCGGCGTCCGTCGCCTAATGGTCTACGGTGACTCAGATTTGGTGGTCAATCAAGTGATGAAAGAGTGGGATGTCAGAAGTCTAGCTATGACTGGTTATTGCAATGCAGTAAGAAAGTTAGAAAAGAAGTTTGAAGGTCTAGAGCTCCACCACATTCCCCGACTGAAGAACCAGGCAAGAGATGACCTGGCAAAGATAGGTTCTAAGCGAGAGTCCATTCCCAACAATGTGTTTTCGGAGCATCTTCACACACCATCAGTTCAAGAGGATCCCTTCACAGAAGAACCCCCACAGCCTAAGAGTTCTATTGATCCGACTGAAGTTGAAGTCCCAGCCGTGGTCGACTTAGTCATGGAGGTTTTGGTCATCATTCCTGACTGGACAGTACCATATATCGCATATATTCTCAGGAAAGAACTTCCAGAAGACGAAGATGAAGCACGGCAGATTGTCCGTCGGTCTAAAGCCTTCACTGTGATAGGTGGTCGATTGTACAAGGAATGTGTGACCGGAGTTGCCCAGCGATGCATTACCCCAGAAGAAGGTCGAATGATTCTCAACGATATCCACTCGGGGACTTGTGGTCACCATGCGTCCTCACGGACAATCGTGGCCAAAGCATACCAAGCAGGTTTTTACTGGCCGCGAGCAAATGAAATGGCAAAGTAAATAGTCGACAAGTGTGAGGGTTGTTAGTTCTACTCCAAGATGTCTCACAAGCCCGCTTCAGCGTTGAAGACCATTCCACTCATCTGGCCATTTTCCGTTTGGGGGTTGGATATGGTTGGACCCTTGAGGACTGGCAGAAGTGGTTTCACTCACCTGCTTGTTGCAATCGACAAGTTCACTAAATGGATCGAAGCCAAGCCCATCAAGAACCTCGATTCGGGCACTGCCGTCAGCTTCATTAGTGGGTTAACATTCAGATTTTGTGTCCCACGCAACATCATCATAGACAATGGTTCAAACTTTGATTCAGATGAGTTCAGAGCTTTCTGTGCTTCCCAAGGCACTTGGGTCGACTATGCTTCAGTCGCTCACCCACAATCGAATGGACAGGCAGAAAGAGCAAATGGTTTGATCCTCCAAGGGTTGAAGCCCAGATTAATGCGAGACCTCAAGCATGCAGCTGGCGCCTAGGTAGATTAGTTACCATCAGTACTATGGGGTCTGAGAACAACACCAAATTGGTCTACTGGCCAGACTCCCTTCTTCATGGTATATGGAGCTGAAGCCATACTGCCGACGGATTTGCTCCACAACGCCCCACGAGTAGAGCTTTTCTCAGAGGCAGAAGCAGAACAAGCCCGACAAGATGTTGTTGACCTTCTGGAAGAGGAAAGAGAGATGGCCCTGATTAGGTCGACTATCTAGCAACAAGACCTTTGTCGGTTCCATGCCAGAAACGTCAGGGGTCGAGCATTTCAGGAAGGGGACCTGGTTCTCCGAGTGGATCAGCAACGACCGCACAAGCTGGCTCCCGCTTGGAAGGGCCATTTCATCATCACCGAAGTGCTTCACAATGGAGCATACCACCTGTACGATGTGGAACACAAGAAGGACGAGCCATGCGCTTGGAATACGGAGTTTCTCCGCCATTTTAATACTTGAATAGTCAGACTGTTGAGATGTAATAAGAAGTACCTTTCAGTTTGTTTATCAAAGACATGGTTTTACAGTCACCTAAATGATTGTTATTACTTATAGATGAGTACAAAATCCCCTAGTGGGTGGCTTAGCTGCGAATCCGATTCGCCTAAGTTTCAAAAACAAAATCCTACCGAGTGGAGAGCATGCCTCCCACTCAGGGACTTAGCTGCAGTCCAGTACTCACCTAAGTTCAAAAAATCCTACCGAGTGGAGAGAAAACCTCCCACTCGGGGGCTTAGCTGCAGTCCAGTACTTGCCTAAGTTTAAAAAATCCTACCGAGTGGAGAGCAAACCTCCCACTTGAGGGCTTAGCTGCAGTCCAGTACTCGCCTAAGTTTATAAAATCCTACCGAGTGGAGAGCAAACCTCCCACTCGGGGGCTTAGCTGCAGTCCAGTACTCGCCTAAGTTTATAAAATCCTACCGAGTGGAGAGCAAACCTCCCACTCGGGGGCTAAGCTGCAGTCCAGTACTCGCCTAAGTTTAGAAAACCCTACCGAGTGGAGAGCAAACCTCCCACTCGGGGGCTTAGCTGCAGTCCAGTACTCGCCTAAGTTTCAAACATGCTCTATCCTTATCCGCAAGGATGACGAGGTGCAGGTCGACCACAACCTTATCCTCGGAGCTGCGACACAAGTACAACGATATCCGCCACGAGCCTCAATATTCATCGGACCACATACATCGGTATGTATGATTTCCAACAGATCTGTTGCTCTCTCCATAGTACCGGAGAACGGTGTTTTAGTCATCTTGCCTATGAGGCACGGTTCGCAAGTACCAAGTGCTTCATAATCAAGTGGTTCCAAAAGCCCATCAGTATGGAGTTTCTTCATGCGCTTTACACCGATATGACCTAAACGGCAGTGCCACAAATAAGTTGCACTATCATTATCAACTCTGCATCTTTTGGTTTCAACATTATGAATATGTGTATCACTACTATCGAGATTCATCAAAAATAGACCACTCTTCAAAGGTGCATGACCATAAAAGATATTACTCATATAAATAGAACAACCATTATTCTTTGATTTAAATGAATAACCGTCTCGCATTAAACAAGATCCAGATATAATGTTCATGCTCAACGCTAGCACCAAATAACAATTATTTAGGTCTAATATTAATCCCGAAGGTAGATGTAGAGGTAGCGTGCCGACCGCGATCACATCGACTTTGGAACCGTTTCCCACGCGCATCGTCACCTCGTCCTTTGCTAGTGTCTGCTTATTCCGTAGTCCCTATTTCGAGTTGCAAATATTAGCAACAGAACCAGTATCAAATACCCAGGTGCTACTGCGAGCTCTAGTAAGGTACACATCAATAACATGTATATCACATATACCTTTGTTCACCTTGCCATCCTTCTTATCCGCCAAATACTTGGGGCAGCTCCACTTCCAGTGACCAGTCTGCTTGCAGTAGAAGCACTCAGTTTCAGGCTTAGGTCCAGACTTGGGCTTCTTCTCCTGAGCAGCAACTTGCTTGCTGTTCTTCTTGAAGTTCCCCTTCTTCTTCCCTTTGCCCTTTTTCTTGAAACTAGTGGTCTTGTTGACCATCAACACTTGATGCTCCTTTTTGATTTCTACCTCCGCAGCTTTCAGCATTGCGAAGAGCTCGGGAATAGTCTTGTTCATCCCTTGCATATTATAGTTCATCACGAAGCTATTGTAGCTTGGTGGCAGTGGTTGGAGAATTCTGTCAATGACGCAATCATCCGGAAGATTAACTCCCAATTGAATCAAGTGATTATTATACCCAGACATCTTGAGTATATGCTCACTGACAGAACTGTTCTCCTCCATCTTGCAGCTATAGAACTTATTGGAGACTTCATATCTCTCAATCCGGGCATTTGCTTGAAATATTAACTTCAACTCCTGGAACATCTCATATGCTCCATGACGTTCAAAACGTCGTTGAAGTCCTGATTCTAGGTCGTAAAGCATGGCACACTGAACTATCGAGTAGTCATCAGCTTTGCTCTGCCAGACGTTCATAACATCTGGTGTTGCTCCAGCAGCAGGCCTGGCACCCAGCGGTGCTTCCAGCACGTAATTCTTCTGTGCAGCAATGAGGATAATCCTCAAGTTACGGACCCAGTCCGTGTAATTGCTACCATCATCTTTCAACTTTGCTTTCTCAAGGAACGCATTAAAATTCAACGGAACAACAGCACGAGCCATCTATCTACAATCAACATAAACAAGCAAGATACTATCAGGTACTAAGTTCATGATAAGTTTAAGTTCAGTTAATCAAATTACTTAAGAACTCCCACTTAGATAGACATCCCTCTAATCCTCTAAGTGGTCACATGATCCAAATCAACTAAACCATAACCGATCATCACGTGAGATGGAGTAGTTTTCAATGGTGAACATCGTTATGTTGATCATATCTACTATATGATTCACGCTCGACCTTTCGGTCTCTGTGTTCCGAGGCCATATCTGCATATGCTAGGCTCGTCAAGTTTAACCTCAGTATTCTGCGCGTGCAAAACTGGCTTGCACCCGTTCTAGATGGACGTAGAGCTTATCACACCCGATCATCACGTGGTGTCTGGGCACGACGAACTTTGGCAACGGTGCATACTCAGGGAGAACACTTCTTGATAATTTAGTGAGAGATCATCTTATAATGCTACCGTCAATCAAAGCAAGATAAGATGCATAAAAGGATAAACATCACATGCAATCAATATAAGTGATATGATATGGCCATCATCATCTTGTGCTTGTGATCTCCATCTCCGAAGCACCGTCATGATCACCATCGTCACCGGCGCGACACCTTGATCTCCATCGTAGCATCGTTGTCGTCTCGCCAATCTTATGCTTCCACGACTATCACTACCGCTTAGTAATAAAGTAAAGCATTACATCGCGATTGCATTGCATACAATAAAGCGACAACCATATGGCTCCTGCTAGTTGCCGATAACTTGGTTACAATACATGATCATCTCATACAATAAAATTTAGCATCATGCCTTGACCATATCACATCACAACATGCCCTGCAAAAACAAGTTAGACGTCCTCTACTTTGTTGTTGCAAGTTTTACGTGGCTGCTACGGGCTTAAGCAAGAATTCATCTCACCTACGCATCAAAACCACAATGATAGTTTGTCAAATAGACTCCGTTTTAACCTTCTCAAGGACCGGGCGTAGCCACACTTGGTTCAACTAAAGTTGGAGAGACAGTCGCCCGCAAGCCATCTATGTGCAAAGCACGTCGAGGGAACTGGTCTCGCGTAAGCGTACGCGTAAGGTTGGTCCGGGTCGTCTCGTCCAACAATACCGCCGAACCAAAGTATGACATGCTGGTAGGCAGTATGACTTGTATCGCCCACAACTCACTTGTGTTCTACTCGTGCAAATAACATCAAACCATAAAACCTAGGCTCGGATGCCACTGTTGGGGAACGTAGTAATTTCAAAAAAATTCCTACGCACACGCAAGATCATGGTGATGCATAGCAACGAGAGGGGAGAGTGTTGTCTACGTACCAACGCAGACCGACTGCGGAAGCGATCACACAACGTAGAGGAAGTAGTCGTACGTCTTCCCGATCCGACCGATCCAAGCACCGTTACTCCGGCACCTCCGAGTTCTTAGCACACGTTCAGCTCGATGACGATCCTCGGGCTCCGATCCAGCAAAGCGTCGAGGAAGAGTTCCGTCAGCACGACGGCGTGGTGACGATCTTGATGTACTACCGACGCAGGGCTTCACCTAAGCACTGCAACAATGTGATCGAGGTGGAATTTGGTGGCAGGGGGCACCGCACACGGCTAAGGAACGATCACCAAGGATCAACTTGTGTGTCTAGAGGTGCCCCCTGCCCCCGTATATAAAGGAGCCAAGGGGGAGGGGTGCGCCGGCCAGGGAGAGGGCGCAGGAGGAGTCCTACTCCCACCGGGAGTAGGACTCCCCCCCCCCCAATCCTAGTTGGACTAGGTTTCCCAAAGGGGGAAAGAGAGAAAGGGGGCCCGGCCCCTTCTCCTAGTCCTAATAGGACTGCCACCTATGGGCTGCCCCTTTTCTCCTTTCCACTAAGGCCCATGAAGGCCCATATGGCTCCCGGGGGTTCCGGTAACCTCCCGGTAATCCGGTAAAATCCTGATTTCACCCGGAACACTTCCGATATCCAAATATAGGCTTCCAATATATCAATCTTTATGTATCGACCATTTCGAGACTCCTCGTCATGTCCGTGATCACATCCGGGACTCCGAACAACCTTCGGTACATCAAAATGCATAAACTCATAATAACTGTCATCGTAACGTTAAGCGTGCGGACCCTACGGTTCAAGAACAATGTAGACATGACCGAGACACGTCTCCGGTCAATAACCAATAGCGGGACCTGGATGCCCATATTGGCTCCTACATATTCTATGAAGATCTTTATCGGTCAGACCGCATAACAACATACGTTGTTCCCTTTGTCATCGGTATGTTACTTGCCCGAGATTCGATCGTCGGTATCCAATACCTAGTTCAATCTCGTTACTGGCAAGTCTCTTTACTCGTTCCGTAATACATCATCTCACAACTAACATCTTAGTTATAATGCTTGCAAGGCTTATGTGATGTGTATTACCGAGAGGGCCCAGAGATACCTCTCCGACAATCGGAGTGACAAATCCTATTCTCGAAATACGCCAACCCAACATCTACCGTTGGAAACACCTGTAGTACTCCTTTATAATCATCCAGTTACATTGTGACGTTTGGTAGCACCCAAAGTGTTCCTCCGGCAAACGGGAGCTGCATAATCTCATAGTCATAGGAACATGTATAAGTCATGAAGAAAGCAATAGCAACATACTAAACGATCGGGTGCTAAGCTAATAGAATGGGTCATGTCAATCAGATCATTCAACTAATGATGTGACCTCGTTAATCAAATAACAACTCTTTGTTCATGGTTAGGAAACATAACCATCTTTGATTAACGAGCTAGTCAAGTAGAGGCATACTAGTGACACTCTGTTTGTCTATGTATTCACACATGTATTATGTTTCCGGTTAATACAATTCTAGCATGAATAATAAACATTTATCATGATATAAGGAAATAAATAATAACTTTATTATTGCCTCTAGGGCATATTTCCTTCAGTCTCCCACTTGCACTAGAGTTAATAATCTAGATTACACAGTAATGATTCTAACACCCATGTAGCCTTGGTGCTGATCATGTTTTGCTCGTGGAAAAGGCTTAGTCAACGGGTCTACAACATTCAGATCCATATGTATCTTGCAAATCTCTATGTCTCCCACCTGGACTAGATCCCAGATGGAGTTGAAGCGTCTCTTGATGTGTTTGGTCCTTTTGTGAAATCTGGATTCCTTTGCTAAGGCAATTGCACCAGTATTGTCACAAAAGATTTTCATTGGACCCGATGCACTAGGTATGACACCTAGATCGGATATGAACTCCTTCATCCAGACTCCTTCGTTCGCTGCTTCCGAAGCAGCTATGTACTCCGCTTCACATGTAGATCCCGCTACGACGCTTTGTTTAGAACTGCACCAACTGACAGCTCCACCGTTTAAAGTAAACACGTATCCGGTTTGCGATTTAGAATCGTCCGGATCAGTGTCAAAGCTTGCATCAACGTAACCTCTTACGGTGAGCTCTTTGTCACCTCCATATACGAGAAACATATCCTTAGTCCTTTTCAGGTATTTCAGGATGTTCTTGACCGCTGTCTAGTGATCCACTCCTGGATTACTTTGGTACCTCCCTGCTAAACTTATAGCAAGGCACACATCAGGTCTGGTACACAGCATTGCATACATGATAGAGCCTATGGCTGAAGCATAGGGAACATCTTTCATTTTTTCTCTATCTTCTGCAGTGGTCGGGCATTGAGTCTGACTCAACTTCACACCTTGTAACACAGGCAAGAACCCTTTCTTTGCTTGATCCATTTTGAACTTCTTCAAAATCTTGTCAAGGTATGTGCTTTGTGAAAGTCCAACCAAGCGTCTTGATCTATCTCTATAGATCTTTATGCCTAATATGTAAGCAGCTTCCCCGAGGTCTTTCATCGAAAAACTTTTATTCAAGTATCTCTTTATGCTATCCAGAAATTCTATATCATTTCCAATCAGCAATATGTCATCCACATATAATATTAGAAATGCTACAGAGCTCCCACTCACTTTCTTGTAAATACAGGCTTCTCCAAAAGTCTGTATAAAACCAAATGCTTTGATCACACTATCAAAGTGTTTATTCCAACTCCGAGAGGCTTGCACCAGTCCATAAATGGATCGCTGGAGCTTGCACACTTTGTTAGCTCCCTTTGGATCGACAAAACCTTCTGGTTGCATCATATACAACTCTTCTTCCAGAAATCCATTCAGGAATGCAGTTTTGACATCCATTTGCCAAATTTCATAATCATAAAATGCGGCAATTGCTAACATGATTCTGACAGACTTAAGCATCGCTACGGGTGAGAAGGTCTCATCGTAATCAACCCCTTGAACTTGTTGAAAACCTTTTGCGACAAGTCGAGCTTTATAGACAGTAATATTACCGTCAGTGTCAGTCTTTTTCTTGAAGATCCATTTATTCTCAATTGCTTGCCGATCATCGGGCAACTCAACCAAAGTCCATACTTTGTTCTCATACATGGATCCCATCTCAGATTTCATGGCTTCAACCCATTTTGCGGAATCTGGGCTCACCATCGCTTCTTCATAGTTCGTAGGTTCATCATGATCTAGTAGCATGACTTCCAAAATTGGATTACCGTACCACTCTGGTGCGGATCTCATTCTGGTTGATCTACGAGGTTCAGTAGTATCTTGTCCTGAAGTTTCATGAGCATCATCATTAGCTTCCTCACTAATTGGTATAGGTGTCGCAGAAACAGTTTTCTGAGATGTACTATTTTCCAATAATGGAGCAGGTACAGTTACCTCGTCAAGTTCTACTTTCCTCCCACTCACTTCTTTCGAGAGAAACTCCTTCTCTAGAAATGATCCATTCTTAGCAACGAATGTCTTGCCTTCGGATCTGTGATAGAAGGTGTACCCAACAGTCTCCTTTGGGTATCCTATGAAGACACATTTCTCCGCTTTGGGTTCGAGCTTATCAGGTTGAAGCTTTTTCACATAAGCATCGCAGCCCCAAACTTTAAGAAACGACAACTTTGGTTTCTTGCCAAACCATAGTTCATAAGGCGTCGTCTCAACGGATTTTGATGGTGTCCTATTTAACGTGAATGCGGCCGTCTCTAAAGCATAACCCCAAGACGATAGCGGTAAATTAGTAAGAGACATCATAGATCGCACCATATCTAGTAAAGTACGATTACGACGTTCGGACACACCATTACGCCGTGGTGTTCCGGGTGGCGTGGGTTGCGAAACTATTCCACAATTTTTCAAATGTACACCAAACTCGTAACTCAAATATTCTCCTCCATGATCAGATCGTAGAAACTTTATTTTCTTGTTACGATGATTTTCAACTTCACTCTGAAATTCTTTGAACTTTTCAAATGTTTCAGACTTGTGTTTCATTAAGTAGATATATCCATATCTGCTTAAATCATCTGTGAAAGTGAGAAAATAACGATATCCGCCACGGGCCTCAATATTCATCGGACCACATACATCGGTATGTATGATTTCCAACAGATCTGTTGCTCTCTCCATAGTACCGGAGAATGGTGTTTTAGTCATCTTGCCTATGAGGCACGGTTCGCAAGTACCAAGTGATTCATAATCAAGTGGTTCCAAAAGCCCATCAGTATGGAGTTTCTTCATGCGCTTTACACCGATATGACCTAAACGGCAGTGCCACAAATAAGTTGCACTATAATTATCAACTCTGCATCTTTTGGTTTCAACATTATGAATATGTGTATCACTACTATCGAGATTCATCAAAAATAGACCACTCTTCAAAGGTGCATGACCATAAAAGATATTACTCATATAAATAGAACAACCATTATTCTCTGATTTAAATGAATAACCGTCTCGCATTAAACAAGATCCAGATATAATATTCATGCTCAACGCTGGCACCAAATAACAATTATTTAGGTCTAATATTAATCCCGAAGGTAGATGTAGAGGTAGCGTGCCGACCGCGATCACATCAACTTTGGAACCGTTTCCCACGCGCATCGTCACCTCGTCCTTTGCTAGTGTCCGCTTATTCCGTAGTCCCTGTTTCGAGTTGCAAATATTAGCAACAGAACCAGTATCAAATACCCAGGTGCTACTGCGAGCTCTAGTAAGGTACACATCAATAACATGTATATCACATATACCTTTGTTCACCTTGCCATCCTTCTTATCCGCCAAATACTTGGGGCAGTTCCGCTTCCAGTGACCAGTCTGCTTGCAGTAGAAGCACTCAGTTTCAGGCTTATGTCCAGACTTGGGCTTCTTCTCCTGAGCAGCAACTTGCTTGCTGTTCTTCTTGAAGTTCCCCTTCTTCTTCCCTTTGCCCTTTTTCTTGAAACTAGTGGTCTTGTTGACCATCAACACTTGATGCTCCTTTTTGATTTCTACCTCCGCAGCTTTCAGCATTGCGAAGAGCTCGGGAATAGTCTTGTTCATCCCTTGCATATTATAGTTCATCACGAAGCTCTTGTAGCTTGGTGGCAGTGATTGGAGAATTCTGTCAATGACGCAATCATCCGGAAGATTAACTCCCAATTGAATCAAGTGATTATTATACCCAGACATCTTGAGTATATGCTCACTGACAGAACTGTTCTCCTCCATCTTGCAGCTATAGAACTTATTGGAGACTTCATATCTCTCAATCCGGGCATTTGCTTGAAATATTAACTTCAACTCCTGGAACATCTCATATGCTCCATGACGTTCAAAACGTCGTTGAAGTCCCGATTCTAAGCCGTAAAGCATGGCACACTGAACTATCGAGTAGTCATCAGCTTTGCTCTGCCAGACGTTCATAACATCTGGTGTTGCTCCAGCAGCAGGCCTGGCACCCAGCGGTGCTTCTAGGACGTAATTCTTCTGTGCAGCAATGAGGATAATCCTCAAGTTACGGACCCAGTCCGTGTAATTGCTACCATCATCTTTCAACTTTGCTTTCTCAAGGAACGCATTAAAATTCAACGGAACAACAGCACGAGCCATCTATCTACAATCAACATAAACAAGCAAGATACTATCAGGTACTAAGTTCATGATAAGTTTAAGTTCAGTTAATCAAATTACTTAAGAACTCCCACTTAGATAGACATCCCTCTAATCCTCTAAGTGATCACGTGATCCAAATCAACTAAACCATAACCGATCATCACGTGAGATGGAGTAGTTTTCAATGGTGAACATCGTTATGTTGATCATATCTACTATATGATTCACGCTCGACCTTTCGGTCTCTGTGTTCCGAGGCCATATCTGCATATGCTAGGCTCGTCAAGTTTAACCTCAGTATTCTGCGTGTGCAAAACTGGCTTGCACCCGTTGTAGATGGACGTAGAGCTTATCACACCCGATCATCACGTGGTGTCTGGGCACGACGAACTTTGGCAACGGTGCATACTCAGGGAGAACACTTCTTGATAATTTAGTGAGAGATCATCTTATAATGCTACCGTCAATCAAAGCAAGATAAGATGCATAAAAGGATAAACATCACATGCAATCAATATAAGTGATATGATATGGCCATCATCATCTTGTGCTTGTGATCTCCATCTCCGAAGCACCGTCATGATCACCATCGTCACCGGCGCGACACCTTGATCTCCATCGTAGCATCGTTGTCGTCTCGCCAATCTTATGCTTCCACGACTATCACTACCGCTTAGTAATAAAGTAAAGCATTACATCGCGATTGCATTGCATACAATAAAGCGACAACCATATGGCTCCTGCTAGTTGCCGATAACTTGGTTACAAAACATGATCATCTCATACAATAAAATTTAGCATCATGCCTTGACCATATCACATCACAACATGCCCTGCAAAAACAAGTTAGACGTCCTCTACTTTGTTGTTGCAAGTTTTACGTGGCTGCTACGGGCTTAAGCAAGAACTAATCTCACCTACGCATCAAAACCACAACGATAGTTTGTCAAATAGACTCCGTTTTAACCTTCTCAAGGACCGGGCGTAGCCACACTTGGTTCAACTAAAGTTGGAGAGACAGTCGCCCGCAAGCCATCTATGTGCAAAGCACGTCGAGGGAACTGGTCTCGCGTAAGCGTACGCGTAAGGTTGGTCCGGGTCGTCTCGTCCATCAATACCGCCGAACCAAAGTATGACATGCTGGTAGGCAGTATGACTTGTATCGCCCACAACTCACTTGTGTTCTACTCGTGCAAATAACATCAAACCATAAAACCTAGGCTCGGATGCCACTGTTGGGGAACGTAGTAATTTCAAAAAAAATTCCTACGCACACGCAAGATCATGGTGATGCATAGCAACGAGAGGGGAGAGTGTTGTCTACGTACCAACGCAGACCAACTGCGGAAGCGATCACACAACATAGAGGAAGTAGTCGTACGTCTTCCCGATCCGACCGATCCAAGCACCGTTACTCCGGCACCTCTGAGTTCTTAGCACACGTTCAGCTCGATGACGATCCTCGGGCTCCGATCCAGCAAAGCGTCGAGGAAGAGTTCCGTCAGCACGACGGCGTGGTGACGATCTTGATGTACTACCGACGCAGGGCTTCGCCTAAGCACTGCAACAATGTGATCGAGGTGGAATTTGGTGGCAGGGGCACCGCACACGGCTAAGGAACGATCACCAAGGATCAACTTGTGTGTCTAGAGGTGCCCCCTGCCCCCGTATATAAAGGAGCCAAGGGGGAGGGGTGCGCCGGCCAGGGAGAGGGCGCAGGAGGAGTCCTACTCCCACCGGGAGTAGGACTCCCCCCCCCCAATCCTAGTTGGACTAGGTTTCCCAAAGGGGGAAAGAGAGAAAGGGGGGCCGGCCCCTTCTCCTAGTCCTAATAGGACTAAGGGAAGGGGGGCGCGGCCACCTATGGGCTGCCCCTTTTCTCCTTTCCACTAAGGCCCATGAAGGCCCATATGGCTCCCGGGGGGTTCCGGTAACCTCCCGGTAATCCGGTAAAATCCTGATTTCACCCGGAACACTTCCGATATCCAAATATAGGCTTCCAATATATCAATCTTTATGTCTCGACCATTTCGAGACTCCTCGTCATGTCCGCGATCACATCCGGGACTCCGAACAACCTTCGGTACATCAAAATGCATAAACTCATAATAATTGTCATCGTAACGTTAAGCGTGCGGACCCTACGGTTCGAGAACAATGTAGACATGACCGAGACATGTCTCCGGTCAATAACCAATAGTGGGACCTGGATGCCCATATTGGCTCCTACATATTCTACGAAGATCTTTATCGGTCAGACCCAAGGTTGGAAAAAGCGGTAGGCGTAAGTGAGGCGGTTGGCCTTTGCCTAGTGCCTAGGCGGTGCTTAAGCGCCCTAGGCGCAGCCTAGGCGGTAATATAGATTCTACTATCAGGGTGTATTTTTGGTTATTATATGTGTACTGATGTTAATTTAGGGCAGATAAATAAGTTAAGTACCAGCTACTACCATTTGAATATGTGATGTTTGGCATTTCAGTGCAATATGGCATGATTTCTCGCTTGGGTAAACAATTTGTTGCATGCACTGTCTAGACTACCATTTATGCCCTAGGCGAGGCGTTTGGCCGTCGCCTAGCGCCTAGGCATGCCTAAGCGCCTCCTAGGCACTGCCTTTTGCAACAGAGGTCAGACCGCATAACAACATACGTTGTTCCCTTTGTCATCGGTATGTTACTTGCCCGAGATTCGATCGTCGGTATCCAATACCTAGTTCAATCTCGTTACTGGCAAGTCTCTTTACTCGTTCCATAATACATCATCTCACAACTAACATCTTAGTTATAATGCCATCAAGGCTTATGTGATGTGTATTACCGAGAGGGCCCAGAGATACCTCTCCGACAATCGGAGTGACAAATCCTATTCTCGAAATACGCCAACCCAACATCTACCATTGGAAACACCTGTAGTACTCCTTTATAATCACCCAGTTATGTTGTGACATTTGGTAGCACCCAAAGTGTTCCTCCGGCAAACGGGAGTTGCATAATCTCATAGTCATAGGAACATGTATAAGTCATGAAGAAAGCAATAGCAACATACTAAACGATCGGGTGCTAAGCTAATAGAATGGGTCATGTCAATCAGATCATTCAACTAATGATGTGACCTCATTAATCAAATAACAACTCTTTGTTCATGGTTAGGAAACATAACCATCTTTGATTAACGAGCTAGTCAAGTAGAGGCATACTAGTGACACTCTGTTTGTCTATGTATTCACACATGTATTATGTTTCCGGTTAATACAATTCTAGCATGAATAATAAACATTTATCATGATATAAGGAAATAAATAATAACTTTATTATTGCCTCTAGGGCATATTTCCTTCACATCAAGCCCGAAAGAGTTTAACGGTTACAAAACCACTCGGCATACCGAGGCAAATTTAATTGGATTATAAAAGTTTGTTCACTCCGCGAGAGGAGGACTAGCGGGCTCGATGAACTCATCCAAGTCGATTCCATCTGCAATTCGAGTGGCGACAGCAATAAAGGTCTCCATGAAAGACTGGAAGTTGTGTATCCTAGTGTTGGCAACCTTGATCGCTGCTAGTTTTTACTCCTTGGACTCCTTGCAATGGACTCAAACTAGTGACAGAGCTACGTCAGCACCGCATCGAGCACACGACCTTCTTCCATTCCTACACTCGACCAGGGATCTCATTAAGTCGAGTCATCAAAGACCCGAGGTCGTTTTGGAGCGTATCCTTCGGCCAGAGCGCTGTGTCAATTCCCGACACCACAACTTTTAGGCGGCTGAGGTAGTCTGTGACGCCGGCAAGGCGAGATTCCAGTCAGAGCACGTTCGTAGCAGCTTCATCATTGACAGGGGAATTTATGGGGTCCAAGCTCGTCTCGATTCACCCAGTTTCTTCCTCAAAGTTTTGGCAGAATTCTGCAACCACAAAGAGCTAATGAGTCGACCGATTTATGGTGACTTGACAAACGGCAAAACAGCCGTACAAGGAAAAATACCTTCAAGCATAAGGAATAACTTCTTGGCGAGGGCTCCTGGATAGGCCTCCAGGTCATTTCTCTTATGAGAAATGCCTTCAATCTTCTCGTTCAAAGCTACTTTGTCTTTCTTTAGGCGGGTCACTTCTTTGTTGGCTTCAGTAAGAGCACTCTTAAGCTTGGCGTTATCTTCCTCTAGCGCCTCGATTGAAGCCAGCTCCTTATCAGTGAGTATTGTTTTCTCCTGAACCTCCTTCTACGCAGCTGCAAGATCAAGGTCCTTCTGTGCCAGAGCTTGCCTCATTTTCTCTGAAGAATATACACTCAGGTTAGAAAGAAGAACGAAGAGATAACTTGTGAGATGGTCAAGATAGACAGTCGACATGTTGTTAGCTTCCGTACCAGCTGCTTCGTCTTTGGCCTTTTGCAAGTTCTGATTGGCCAGCTCCAAGTCAAGTTTGAGCTATCTCTGCTTCTCCTCGAATTCGACAAATTTGGAGATGAGCTCACAGGATTTCTGAAATCAGCAAAAAGATACATTAGTGGACAGAATCAAATACGGTTAGCTTCCGAGTGAAAAGAACTCTAAGACTACTGCCGAATCAAACATTCAATAGTAGCCTCAGGGACTACACCCAATGGGTGCACTTAGCGTGCCCCCACTGGTCCAGATTCCATTCGACATGGTCCCCCCAGACTGAGTGGAAAATAAAAGAAACAGTTATTCTCAGACCCCACCCGACTGCCCGCAGTCGACCGCGGTCTCGGGGACTACACCCAGTGGGTGCACTCTGTGTGCCCCCACTAGTCCAGATTACACTCAACCTGGTCCGCCCAGACCGAGTGGAAGAACTAAAGGACAAGATATTTTTATCAAGGCCCCTGCCGAATCACACTTTCGACGACGGCCTTGGGGACTACACCCAGTGGGTGCACTCTACGTGCCCCCACTAGTCCAAAACTACAATCGACATAACCTAGTCGACTCGACTGGAAGAACTACTCAGCATAAGTTGAAACACCCACTGGGTGTACAGATGCGAAGAACAGACTAACAAATGGAAGCGCAATGAAATTTTTTCGGGTAGCATATCCTAACAGAACAAGCGCCAAGATAAGAGTTCAGTCGGAAACCAATTTACCTGGACATTGGCTCGGAGGGCTGCACTGGCATCATAAGCAGCTTGGCTATTCTCGTGCACCATCTTCACTCGCTCCATCATCAGACCCGCTTGGTGTATGGCTTCTGCAGCGGCGCTTGCCCGGTCCTCCGGAACATAATGGGTAGTGAAGAACGAAGACAGCGGTTCTGTCGCGGTAGCCTAAGAATCTGAGGCGTGATGTTGGACATATGAAGAAGGGGCTGGCACAGTCGATGATGAAGGGCGTTCACTCGACACTGGAATAGCAAAGGTAACAAAAGCCTAGTTCACGTCTTCATACTATTGAATCACGGGCTCCGTCACTGGCACCGATTGAGACGTCTGGCCAGCGGGTGCCTTCTTGCTCAAAGCTCTGCCCCTCCTTCCCATGGCCCTTTGCGGAACGTCTTCGTCATCATTGGGAAGTTCAATGACATTGGGTGGAGCTGCAAAGCAATCGATTACAGAAGTTCGGTCGACCATCCAAGTGGATGAAAAAGAAGAGTCAAAGTCATAAAAGTTATACCTGCGTGGGAAGTGACTGCGTCCTCCATATCCTCCTCATCATCATCTCGGTAAATAGAGGTTCCAGAGGCAGCACCGCAAATTTCAGAATTCACTCGGTCAAAACAAGAAAATCAGTTGACCAAAGTTTGAGTCATGCAAGAACTAAGAAGTCGAGCTCAGTAGTTACCCAGAAGCAATGGGGACAGCCACTTTAATCTTGGGCAGGGCCTTCCGAGGCTTTGATGTCATGACTTTGGGCTGCTTAGGAGCCTTCTCTGTCGGCACAGGAGATGACGTCCGAGTGCACTTGGAGGTTTGTGCAGTCGGTGGAGTCGATTTGCCACGGACGCTGGTCAGGTCCTGCCTTTGCTTGGAGCTCCTTTCCGTGCGAGGAGGGGACTCGACCTCTTCACCACTACTCAAGTCCTCACTCTCCTCGTCTCCCCTTCCATCAGAATGCCACTCGCCACTGTCGCCTCCACTCGCCTCCCCTTCATCCTCCTGCTCTCCGTTGGGCATCGAGTACATTTCAGTGTAGATTTGCAAGACACGGAGTCGAGTGGATACCAATCAGTTTCAAGAGCAAACACATATCAGAACAAGATACACTCGAAAGGAAAGAATAAGACCTTGTCAGGTTCGGTGGTGTGCTCGAGTGGAGCAACCCTCATAGACCCCCTGGGGTTGTCCTTGTTGTCAGTGATACCTTGCAGCCACAATGCCACCATCTGCTCTTCGACCTCCTTCGGATGGATCTGAGTGATGTCTTCAACACCAGAATACATCCACATTAGATGGTCACGGGCTTGGAGTGGCTGCATGCATCGACTGAGAAATGCTTCTAACGGGTCCATGCCAGTCACACTGTCACGGACAAGCTGGACGACTCGCTCAACCCACATATTAACCTCCGCTTTCTCAGCTCAAGTCACTCTCAAGGGGGAAGGTTTCTCAACTCGCTCTATGGAGAACGGGGGAGACCAGTCGACTGACCAGGGGTCAGTTGATCCTTACAGTAGAACCAAGTCGACCGCCACCCCCTGACCGACTCGAGAAGAATCATAGCAGGGAAAATACTTTTGTTCCTCATATGGATCCCTAAACCCCCACACATCTGGATCACGTGTGTCCTCTCATCACTCGGATTGGCCTTCTTAACCGACTGAGAACGACAAATGAAAATGTGTTTGAAGAGGCCCCAGTGCGGTCGACAACCCAGAAAGTTTTCACACATGGACACGTACGCGGCGAGGTATGTGATGGTGTTGGGAGAAAAATGATGAAGTTGGACTCCAAAGAAGTTCAGAAAACCCTGGAAGAAAGGGTGGGGAGGCAAAGAAAAACCACGGTCGACGTGGGTCGCAAGAAGGACACACTCACCCTCTTGCGGTCGCGGCTCAGTCTCGTCCCCCAGAAGCCACCAAGACTCCTGGGCGATCAGCCCCCCGTCAACCAGATCCTCGATATCTTCTTTCAAGATCGTCGATCGGATCCAGTCGCCCTGGATCCAGCCGGGCGGCAGGGCAGATCTCGAGGACGACCCGCCCCGGCTCATCTTCTTCACCTTCGCCTTCTTCACGCGCTCCAGAGCAGCGTTCTTGTCCTTCCCCATTGCGGCGGATCGATCTCGAGCTGGGCGGCGACGCCGAGAGCAGAGGCAGAAGGAATGGGGAGTGGAAGAAGAGGGGGGAGAACGGGGCGCACAGTGCGAAGGCATCAGCTCCGACGCCTTATATGGCCCCATTCCCCGAGTGACTGACTTGTGGACCCAGACGATCCTCTCAAATCATGCAACAGGCGCGCGTAGTACGTGGCGAAAAAGGTGGCACAGGGATCGAGGCACCTGATAACCCACAAGTATAGGGGATCAAATCTAGCCTCTTTCGATAAGTAAGAGTGTTGAACCCAACGAGGAGCTAAAGGTAGAACAAATATTCCCTCAAGTTCTATCGACCACCGATACAACTCTACGCACACTTGACGTTCGCTTTACCGGAAACAAGTATGAAACTAGAAGTACTTTGTAGGTGTTGTTGGATAGGTATGCAAGATAATAAAGAGCAAGTAAATAAAAAGTAGGGGCTTTTTAGATAAAGACACGGCTAAGTTAGATTTAGTAGAGAGTTTGTTGTTACGAGAAAGTTATTTGTCCCTAGGCAATCGATAACTAGACCGGTAATCATTATTGCAATTTCATTTGAGGGAGAGGCATAAGATAACATACTTTCTCTACTTGGATCATATGCACTTATGATTGGAACTCTAGCAAGCATCCGCAACTACTAAAGATTCATTAAGGTAAAACCCAACCATAGCATTAAAGCATCAAGTCCCCTTTATCACATACGCAAACAACCTACTTACTCGGGTCTGTGCTTCTGTCACTCACGCCACCCACCATAAGCAAATCATAAGCATATTGCAAACCTTACAGCGGGAATCCCTCACGCTTGCGCGACACGGAGAGCACCATAGGACAGCACCAATAATAAAACATACAACTCAAACCAATCACGATCATCAAATAGCCATTAGGACAAAATAGATCTACTCAAACATCATAGGATAGCCATACATCATTGGGAAATAATATATAGCGTTGAGCACCATGTTTAAGTAGAGATTACAGCGGGTAAGAGAGAGGTTACACCGCTGCATAGAGGGGGGAAGAGTTGGTGATGATGGCGGTGAAGTTGTTGGTGAAGATCGCGGTGATGATGATGGCCCCCGGTGGCACTCCGGTGCCACCGGAAGCGAGGGGGAGAGAGCCCCCCCTCCTTCTTCTTCTTCCTTGACCTCCTCCCTAGATGGGAGAAGGGTTTCCCCTCTGGTCCATGGCCTCCATGGCGTGGGAGGGGCGAGAGGCCCTCCGAGATTGGATCTATCTCTCTGTCTCTCTCTGGTTCTGCGTTCTATTCTGGCTCTGTTTCACCGTTTCATGTATATATGGAGATCCGTAACTCCGATTGGCCTGAAACCTTCACCGTGATTTTTTCCGAAAATTAGCTTTCTTGCGGCAAAAGAAGGGCTCCAACCGCCTTACGGGGTGGCCACGAGGGTCAGGGGCGCGCCTGACACCCTAGGGCGCGCCCCCTACCTCGTGGGCCCCTCGAGCATCGTCTCGCATGGATTCTTCTTCCCAAAAATCATATATATTCCAAAAAAATCTCCGTCAGTTTTTATTCCGTTTGGACTCCGTTTGATATGGATATTCTGCGAAACAAAAAACATGCAACAAACAGGAACTGGCACTAGGCACTGGATCAATATGTTAGTCCCAAAAATAGTATAAAAATTTGCCAAAAAGTATATGGAAGTTGAATAATATTGGCATGGAACAATAAAAAATTATAGATACGACGGAGACGTATCAGCATCCCCAAGCGTAATTTCTGCTCGTCCTCGAGTAGGTAAATGATAAAAAATAATTTTTGATGTGGAATGCTACCTAGCATAATCTTGATGATATGTCTAATCATGGCATGAATATTAAGACACGAGTGATTCAAAGCAATAATTTATCCTTTGACATAAAAACAATAATACTTCAAGCATACCAACCAAGCAATTATGTCTTATTGAAATAACATTGCCAAAGAAAGCTCATCCCTACAAAATTATATAGTCTGACTATGCTCCATCTTCACCACACAAAGCATTCACATCATGCACAACCCCGATGACAAGCCAAGCAATTGTTTCATACTTTTGACGTTCTCAAACCCTTTCAACTTTCACGCAATACATGAGCGTGAGCCATGGACATAGCACTATAGGTGGAATAGAATATGATGATGGAGAAGACAAAAAGGAGAAGATAGTCTCACATCAACTAGTCGTATCAATGGGCTATGGAGATGCCCATCAATAGATATCAATGTGAGTGAGTAGGGATTGCCATGCAACGGATGCACTAGAGCTATAAGTATATGAAAGCTCAAACTGAAACTAAGTGGGTGTGCATCCAACTTGCTTGCTCATGAAGACCTAGGGCATTTGAGGAAGCCCATCGTTGGAATATACAAGCCAAGTTCTATAATGAAAATTCCCACTAGTATATGAAAGTGATAACTCAAGAGACTCTCTATATGAAGAACATGGTGCTACTTTGAAGCACAAGTGTGGAAAAAGGATAGTAGCATTGTCCCTTTTATTTTATTTTTTTGGCCTTTTTTGGGACAATGCTCTATTAATGATGATCATCGCACTTTTATTTACTTACAACTCGATACTAGAACAAAGATATGACTCTATATGAATGCCTCCGGCGGTGTAACGGGATGTGCAATGATCTAGCGTAGCAATGACATCAAAAAATGGACAAGCCATGAAAACATCATGCTAGCTATCTTACGATCATGCAAAGCAATATGACAATGATGCTCAAGTCATGTATATGATGATGATGGAAGTTGCATGGCAATATATCTCGGAATGGCTATGGAAATGTCATAATAGGTAGGTATGGTGGCTGTTTTGAGGAAGGTATATGGTGGGTTTATGGTACCGGCGAAAGTTCCGCGATACTAGAGAGGCTAGCAATGGTGGAAGGGTGAGAGTGCGTATAATCCATGGACTCAACATTAGTCATAAAGAACTCACATACTTATTGCAAAAATCTATTAGTCATCGAAACAAAGTACTACGCGCATGCTCCTAGGGGGATAGATTGGTAGGAAAAGACCATCGCTCGTCCCCGACCGCCACTCATAAGGAAGACAATCAATAAACACATCATGCTCCGACTTCGTTACATAACGGTTCACCATACGTGCATGCTACGGGACTTGCAAACCTCAACACAAGTATTTCTCAATTTCACAATTACTCAACTAGCACGACTCTAATATCACCACCTTTATATCGCAAAACTATTGCAAGGAATCAAACATATCATATTCAGTGATCTACAAGTTTTATGTAGGATTTTATGACTAACCATGTGAATGACCAGTTCCTGTCATCTCTCTAAATAGATATAAGTGAAGCAAGAGAGTTTAATTCTTTCTACAAAAGATGTGCCCGTGCTCTAACAAATATAAATGAAGCAAAAGAGCATTCTACAAATGGCGGTTGTCTATGTAAAGAGAAACAGGAAATCCAAACTTCAAATGATATAAGTGAAGCACATGAAGCATTCTATAAAGCCATACTCAAAAGATATAAGTGAAGTGCAATGAGCATTCTATAAATCAACCAAGGACTATCTCATACCAGCATGGTGCATAAAATAAAAATAAAAACCTAAATGCAAAAGACGCTCCAAGACTTGCACATATCGCATGAACGAAACGAATCCGAAAACATATCGATACTTGTTGAAGAAAGATGGGATGCCTCCCTAGCATCCCCAAGCTTAGACGCTTGAGTCTCCTTGAATATTTACTTGGGGTGCCTCGGGCATCACCAAGCTTGAGCTCTTGCCTCTCTTCCTTCTTCTCACATCGAGACCTTCTCGATCATCGAACACTTCATCCACACAAAATTTCAACAGAAAACTCGGTAAGATCCGTTAGTATAATAAAGCAAATCACCACTATAGGTACTGTTGCAAACCAATTCATATTTTGTTTTTGCATTGTGTCTACTGTAGTATAACTTTTTCATGGCTTAATCCACTGATATAAATTGATAGTTTCATCAAAACAAGCAAACTATGCATCAAAAACAGAATCTGTCTAAAACAGAACAGTCTGTAGAAATCTGAACATTTACCATACTTCTGGTACTTGCAAAATTCTACAAAAATTAGGAAAAATAAAACATTTGTATAGGAAGACATTGCAAAAATAATCAGAACCATTTGACATTCGAGCTAAAAATGTAAAATCGCGCACTACAGCCAAAGTTTCTGTCCTGCATCGTACAAACCATCAAGCAAATGTAAACATCCTAAAGACAAACCTTGGCACATTATTTTTATATTTAAACTTTCTAAAAGCACACAACAGAAATAAATGACTCTTTAAAACTTCCGGGTTGTCTCCCTGGCAGCGCTTTCTTTAAAGCCATTAAGCTAGGCATATAGTGCTCAAGTAATGGATCCACCCGGATCCCAAGGTATATCAAAGCCAATTTTAATCAACAATGATTTGTAATTTAATAGTGAGCACAAAGCAACATATATCAAGCAATGACGAAGTCTAACTCTCTTCCTATGCATCGGCATGTCATAAAAGAACAATTCATGCACACCTAGTAAAGGCCAATGCATAGTATAAACAGTTTCTTGCAATTTTATCATGTTGGAAACATAGAGAGGTGGAGATATAGTTCCTCTCTCATAATAATTGCAAGTCGGAGCATCAAGCACATGCATATTATATCTATCAAAATCATCATGTGCAACGGTAAAAGGCAACCCATCAATATAATCCTTAATAAGAGCAAACTTCTCCGATATAGTATAATCGGGAGAATTCAAGAAGATAATAGGACTATCATGCGTGGGTGCAATAGCAACAATTTCATGTTTAACATAAGGAACTATAGCAAGTTCATCTCCATAAGCATCATTCATATTGGCATCTTGGCCACAAGCATAGCAAGCATCATCAAAAAGGGATATTTCAAGATAATCAATGGGATCATAATAGTCATCATGGCAATCATCCTTCGGTAAGCACGAAGGGGAATTAAACAATGTATGAGTTGAAGAGTTACTCTCATTAGAAGGTGGGCACGGGTAGCTAATCCGCTCTTCCTCCTTTTGTTCTTCGCTCTTCTCCTCATCTTTTTCATCCAATGAGCTCACAGTTTCATCAATTTCTTTTTCCATAGACTCCTGCAAAATATTAGTCTCTTCTTGGACAGCGGAGTATTCCTCAATATATAGTTTAACATAGGCATTAGAAGCATAATTATCATAGCAATATTTAAGTACGGCAAAATTTTCAGATTTGTGAAAAGTAGCATCATACTTTTCAATCAAAGAAGCAATTTCATAAGCACCCTTAAAAGCAACAAATTCTTCAATTTGTTGAACATCATAGTAATTGTAAACACCCTTAGCATACGAGGATACGATTCCATTATCACTAAACAAACATTGGTAGGGGAGGTGTTTCTTAGGGTCTTCAGAACAACAAGTATAATCATATATTTCACATAAATTCCAAGCATAGCATTGCAAACGGTGAATTTGATCTAGTAAAGTTTTCCCTTTTTCAGATATTCTGTGTCGCACAAAAAAAGCATGCTCATCTAAAGATTTGCCCTCAACTAATCTAGTTGGGGTTTCAGCACGAGCACATAGGGATCGAAGATGATCCAAGTAATAAGCTTCAGGAGTGTAATAGATTTTGATTGGTTCTTGAACCATTGGTTCAGTAGGTACAACTATTTTTTTTGGTATTTTGTGTTTCCTACCCATAACTAAAGATAGAAAACAACTAAGAACAACAAATAAAAATTACTTAGTGATAAAGCAAACAGGCACACACGAGAATATTCACCCCACGCTATTGCTCCCCGGCAACGGCGCCAGAAAAAGGTCTTGATAACCCACAAGTATAGGGGATAAATTGTAGCCTATTTCGATAAGTAAGAGTGTCGAACCCAACGAGGAGCTAAAGGTAGAACAAATATTCCCTCAAGTTCTATCGACCACCGATACAACTCTACGCACACTTGACGTTCGCTTTACCGGAAACAAGTATGAAACTAGAAGTACTTTGTAGGTGTTGTTGGATAGGTATGCAAGATAATAAAGAGCAAGTAAATAAGAAGTAGGGGCTGTTTAGATAAAGACACAACTAAGTTAGATTTAGTAGAGAGTTTGTTGTTACAAGAAAGTTATTTGTCCCTAGGCAATCGATAACTAGACCGGTAATCATTATTGCAATTTTATTTGAGGAAGAGGCATAAGCTAACATACTTTCTTTACTTGAATCATATGCGCTTATGATTGGAACTCTAGCAAGCATCCGCAACTACTAAAGATTCATTAAGGTAAAACCCAACCATAGCATTAAAGCATCAAGTCCCCTTTATCCCATACGCAAACAACCTACTTACTCGGGTCTGTGCTTCTGTCACTCACGCCACCCACCATAAGCAAATCATAAGCATATTGCAAACCCTACCGCGGGAATCCCTCACGCTTGTGCGACACGGAGAGCACCATAGGACAGCACCAATAATAAAACATACAACTCAAACCAATCACGATCATCAAATAGCCATTAGGACAAAACAGATCTACTCAAACATCATAGGATAGCCATACATCATTGGGAAATAATATATAGCGTTGAGCACCATGTTTAAGTAGAGATTACAGCGGGTAAGAGAGAGGTAACACCGCTTCATAGAGGGGGGAAGAGTTGGTGATGATGGCGGTGAAGTTGTTGGTGAAGATCGCGGTGATGATGATGGCCCCCGGTGGCACTCCGGTGCCACCGGAAGCGAGGGGGAGAGAGCCCCCTCCTTCTTCTTCTTCCTTGACCTCCTCCCTAGATGGGAGAAGGGTTTCCCCTCTGGTCCATGGCCTCCATGGCGTGGGAGGGGCGAGAGCCCCTCCGAGATTGGATCTATCTCTCTGTCTCTCTCTGGTTCTGCGTTCTATTCTGGCTCTGTTTCACCGTTTCGTGTATATATGGAGATCTGTAACTCCGATTGGCTTGAAACCTTCGCCGTGATTTTTTTCCGAAAATTAGCTTTCTTGCGGCAAAAGAAGGGCTCCAACCGCCTTATGGGGTGGCCACGAGGGTCAGAGGCGCGCCCCCTACCTCATGGGCCCCTCGAGCATCGTCTCGCGTGGATTCTTCTTCCCAAAAATCATATATATTCCAAAAAAATCTCCCTCAGTTTTTATTCTGTTTAGACTCCATTTGATATGGATATTCTGCGAAACAAAAAACATGGAACAAACAGGAACTGGCACTGGGCACTGGATCAATATGTTAATCTCAAAAATAGTATAAAAAGTTGCCAAAAAGTATATGGAAGTTGAATAATATTGGCATGGAACAATCAAAAATTATAGATACGACGGAGACGTATCAGCGCCCCTGCCTAATCTGCTCCGATTACTACGGCCCTCTCCGCCTCGCGTGCTTCCCCAAATTTCGAATCCCGCAAGATCCGAAAATGGCAGAGCAGTCAATCATGCCAAAAAATTTATGCAACACCAGCAGTCGAAGCTTATTAGCAGAAATCCACTCGACAACCTCTGAATGGCTCAAGGTGACTGAAAAGTGAAATCGAAGCTGTTGCATGGTTCACCAATCCAGTAAAATGCTTCCGCGGCATAAAGATTGGGTCGGAACTACCTTCAACTCCATTTTCCACTCGGACCCAGAACCATTCGGGGGCTAATGACGATGGCGTGTACCTAGGGTAGGGCAATAGACCTGATCTAAGCACCCCTCCCAAGGACACTGACCTATAGTCAAAGGACAATAAGTTCAAACCGACTGGAGTCACCAGAGCACATGCCCACTTGACCAACATCTCCATTCGGATATCCCAATTTCATTCAACCGGCATATCATCACTTGACGATACAAAAAACCACTCGGAGTATAGAAGGCCTAAAGTCACCCCGGGCAGCAACGGTCAGACATTCACTCCGTAGTATTAATGATAAATTATATGACTTTATTGCTGGCGTTACCAGTAACGCGTCGTCTTAATGTACATTGGACCTTGTGTAACGTGGGATGGCGGGGGTCCTGGCGCACTCTATACAAGCCGCCCCCTCCTCTGGCACAAGGGTTCGCACCCCCTATAACTTCACACATAATCCAATCGACCGAGCCTCCAGGCAGCGAGACGTAGGGGTTGTTACTTCCACCGCGAAGGGTCTAAACTCGTACATATTGCGTGCACAATCTCACCGTTGCTAGGATCTTGCCTCTACATTCCTACCCCCCTACTTTACTGTCAGACTTAGAACCACGACAGTCGCGCCCCTTCCCCATGGACTGGTCTGAATTGGACTAGGAAAGGGGGCGCCCCCTTCCTTCCTTCTCCTTCTCCCTTCCCTTTTTCCTATTCCATGTGGGAGGTGGAATCCTACTAGGACTAGGGAGTCATAGTAGGACTCCACACTTTGGGCGCGCCCTATGAGGGCCGGCCTCCTCCTCCCTCCATCCTTTATATACGTGGCCAGGGGCACCCCATAGACACACAAGTTGATCATTGATCCTTTAGCCATGTGCAGTGGCCCCCTCCACCATAATCCACCTCGGTCATATCGTCGTAGTGCTTAGGCGAAGCCCTGCGCCGGTAGCTTCATCATCACCGTCATCACGCTGTCGTGCTGACGAAGCTCTCCTAGACACTCAGCTGGATCGAGATTTCGTGGGACGTCACCGAGCCGAACGTGTGCAGATCGTGGAGGTGTCGTACTTTCGGTACCAGGATCGGTCGGATCATGAAGACGTACGACTACATCAACCGCGTTGTCATCACTTCCGCTTACGGTCTACGAGGGTACGTGAACAACACTCTTCCCCTCTCGTTGCTATGCATCACCATGATAAATCTTGTGTGTGCGTAGGATTTTTTTTAAAATTACTGCGTTCCCCAACACTATGAACATGAGATTTTGTTTCAGAAGCATCACTATCTTGCTTCAATCAACAAGAGAATTGCTTCGAACATGGTCCCATCAAAAAACAAATTATTCCACATGTTTGAGAAAGAGAAAATTCCTTATATAACACTATTTTAAATTTTGTTTCCCTATTTAACACTGTAAAACTATTTCTTCCTTATATAACACCTTGTCTCAATTGTATGCCTTTTATAACACTTCTGTCCATTTTAAGCCTTAACAGTGTTAAATGACACATGAAAAGACCTATTTGCCCCTCGTGGGCATGTGACCAAAAATTTCAAGTAAAATGCATTATGTGGTCTCTAAAGTAGTTGACGATGTTCAGAACTGTCCTCTAACTCATGAACTGTCTTAATATGGTTTCGAAACTTACAAATACAGTCTCAATACGGTCGTGAAAATTGATGCGCCGGTCCTCCAATATGCAGTACGAATTGTTAACCACCACAGATACTAGCACTTCATGGAAATTGGGGCCAGATTTTATATAAAATTTCCATCAACCATGGCGCGTGTGCGGCGCGCGTGAGGGCTGGAACAGATCAACAGACCATGTTTACGTACGCATGCAAGTTTGTGCGCAGTGCACAGCTAGAGCTAGCCCAGGCCATGTTCACGTACAAGTACTTGTATAGAATCGATCAAAGCTCTTTTTTTTAGCTAGCTTTGGGTGTATATATTATTTATTGCTCAACAGTGGTAAGGGCATGAGCGGCTTACGTACATGCACTGGCGAGGCATACGAAGAGGCGCTAACATCACCGGTGAACGTGAAGATATAGCACGTGTCCGACGTGCAATCGGTGGTCTAAGCTATAATTTTCTGTCCGGTGCCAGCGGTGGTTCATAGGTGCAACAAGACCAACGAGGGTCGGTTGATTTTGCTTGGGAATTGAATACACACATACACATAAAATTTTGGTCACACATCATTTGAGAGGCAAATAGGTCTTTTTAGGTGTCATGTGACAACTTTAAGACTTAAAATGGACAAAAATGTTATAAAAAGCATAAAATTTAGACACCGTGCTAAATAAGGAAGCAAAATAAATCCAGTGTCAAATAAGGCAATAAATTTTAAAAGAGTGTTAAATAAGGAATTCCCTCTTTGAGAAACATCACACATTTTGTTTACACCGACTAGAGAATTGCTCCTAACTAAAGTTCTAGTTTGACGTACATTTTTAAGTTTTAAGAACTTTAAAATTTGCAACCATTTTATATTTCATGAACTTTTAAAAAAAATCTAATCCATAAATTTTTTTTGTCATACAAAATATGTTGTAGCTCCGTCTCTTCTTTCCTCGTTCCGGCTCGTTACAGATCCAGTCATATTCGGATGCTACCCGGCCTAGTGATTCTTCAGAGCGCCGTTCACTTTCTGCTTACTGTGTCTTTTTTGGTGGTTCTCTTATTGCCTGGAAGACGAAGAAACAGATTGCAGTTTCTCGTTCGAGTGCAGAGGTTGAGTTATGAGCTATGACTCTTCTCACGGCAGATGTGATTTGGTTACACTGATTACTTGAGGATTTTGGTGTTACTGTTACTACACCTACTACACTTTTGTCAGATATACTTGTGCTATCAGTATTGCGCGGGACTCAGTGATGCATGAGCTTACCAAGCATATTGATGTTGATGCTTTCTTCGTACACGCCGGTGTACAGGACCATGTTATTGCTCTTCGGTATACAGCCTCCTGTACATGTATATATCATAGCTTTTGTCTCCTGATAATATCAAGTTGCTATTTCTAACATTTTAGACACAAACAACAAAAAACAACAAATTATCGTGTTTTAAATCAAAATTTTGCGCATGTTAACTATACTTTATCCTGATGCTTCTCACTGGATATGCTTCGTCTTGATCGAAGGTAAACGTCAAGGGAGGCTGCCAGCCTGCAGCCCCACTCCCGATTCGCATGCAAAATAATCAACGCCCATTGTTCGTATCGCCCCCATTTCGTTGGTTAACCAGGCATCGCATTCACAAAGCTGGCATTTGGAGCAATCTATTGGACACTGTGACAGGATCCTAGCACGTACGTAGTATATATGCTCCCACACGAACAACATCTCAAGCAAGAAAAGCCATGGAAACCACAAGGCTATCCTTGCTCTCTCTTCTTCCGTTCCTTCTCCTCGCGATCGCTGCCGAGGCAACCGGCGGCGAGCTTAGCACGTACATCGTCCACGTGCAAGCAGAGGAGAACCGCGTGTTCGGCACCGCGGACGGCCGGAAGGCGTGGTACCACTCGTTCCTCCCGGACCATGGCCGGCTCGTGCACGCGTACCACCACGTCGCGAGCGGGTTCGCGGCCCGGCTGACGCGGCGTGAGCTTGAGGCGTTGTCCGCCATGCCGGGGTTCCTCAGCGCGACCCGTGCCCGGACGTACACGACGCTGACGACGCACACGCCCGAGTTCCTGGGGCTGAACGTCGAGCAGGGGCGGCGGAACTACACGTCGGACTTCGGCGCCGGGGTCATCGTCGGCGTGATCGACACCGGCATCTTCCCGGACCACCCGTCCTTCAGCGACGAAGGCATGCCGCCGCCGCCGGCCAAGTGGAAGGGGCGCTGCGACTTCAGCGGAACCTCGTGCAACAATAAGCTCATCGGCGCACGCAACATGGTCGCCGCCCTCAACGGCCCGAACGGCACTTCCGCGCGGGTGCCGCCGGTCGATGAGTTTGGGCACGGGACTCACACGGCAAGCACCGCCGCTGGAGCGGTCGTGCCGGGCGCTAACGTGCTCGGCCACGCATGGGGCACCGCCGCCGGGATGGCGGTCCGCGCGCACATCGCCATGTACAAGGTGTGCTACGGAAAAGTTTTTGTAGACTGCGAGGATGCCGACATACTGGCTGGCATTGACGCCGCCGTGGGCGACGGCTGCGACGTCATCTCCATGTCTCTCGGCGGGCCGTCGGTGCCCTTTCACCTAAACCCTATGGCCATCGGGACGTTCGGCGCCATGGA
The DNA here is from genome assembly GCA_034509565.1 of Triticum monococcum. Taxonomy (NCBI): domain Eukaryota; kingdom Viridiplantae; phylum Streptophyta; class Magnoliopsida; order Poales; family Poaceae; genus Triticum; species Triticum monococcum. The sequence continues at coordinate 698,298,359 of CM067842.1, forward strand.
GAAGGGCATTTTTGTGAGCATGGCTGCTGGCAACTCCGGCCCGGGAGAGAGCACCGTGATAAACGAGGCTCCATGGATGCTCACCGTCGCCGCGAGTACCATGGACCGCTCGATTCGTTCGACCGTGCAGCTGGGGAACGGCGCGTATTTCCACGGCGAGTCGCTATACCAGCCAAACGTTGGCTTCTGCCCGTTGGTCTATGCGGGCGCGAGTGGGAAGCCATTCGCCGAGTTCTGCGGAAACGGCAGTCTGGACGGCTTCGACGTCAAGGGCAAGATAGTGCTGTGTGAACTCACGAAAAACATCTCGGTGATCAACCAAGGTGAGGTGGTGGAGAGTGCCGGCGGCGTCGCCATGATCTTGGCGAGCCCGTTTTTCCGAGGGTACGACAAGTTAGCCCAGGAGAACATCCTCCCGGCGTCGAGCGTCGACTACCTCGCGGCCGCAGCCATCAAATCCTACCTCAACTCCACGGCGAACCCGGTGGCGCGTATGGGCTTCAGGGGTACATTACTCGGCACGTCACCTGCTCCGTCGATCGTCTTCTTCTCGTCTCGGGGGCCTAGCCGTCAGGGCACTGGCATTCTGAAGCCCGACATCACGGGCCCCGGAGTGAACGTGCTCGCGGCATGGCCGTTTCAGGTCGGCCCACCGTCGGCGCCGGTTCTCCCTGGGCCGACCTTCAACATCATCTCCGGCACATCCATGTCCACACCGCACCTTGCCGGCATCGCCGCTTTGATCAAGAGCAAGCGTCCGGACTGGTCACCGGCGGCGATCAAGTCGGCAATGATGACGACAGCCGACATCACCGACCGCTCCGGCAATCCCATACTCAACGAGCAGCGTGTGGTGGCCAACCTCTTCGCCACCGGCGCCGGACACGTCAACCCGATGAAGGCCGCTGACCCTGGCCTAGTCTACGACATCATCCCCGAGGATTACGTCGGCTACCTCTGTAGCATGTACACGAGCCAGCAGGTCTCGGTGATCGCGCGCCGGCCGATTGACTGCTTGACCACCATCGTCATCAGCGACCGCCTGCTGAATTACCCTTCGATCTCGGTCGCTTTCCCAGCTTCCTGGAATTCGACTGCGCCCGTGGTCGTCAGGCGCAAGGTGAAGAACGTCGGGGAGGTGCCTTCGGTGTACTACGCGGCGATCGACATGCCGAGCAGCGCCATAATCGTGGACGTATTTCCGAGGGAGCTGGAATTCGTCGAAGCGGACCAGGAGCTGACTTTCTCGGTATACGTGTCGCCGAGGCAGAGTGGTGCGAGGGTGGTGCAGGGTGCCCTGCGGTGGGTGTCCGAGAAGCACACCGTACGGAGTCCAATCTCTATCACCTTTGCCTGATCACATACATGATTTTTCACAACAACGTTGCTATATAGACGACATCCTATGCATGATTTACGGACGATACTAATAATCAAGCCATTGATGTCATCTAGCTCTCTGCAGGACACCGTTCGATTGCATATCGTGCATGCATCGTCCATTCACCAGTCGTCCGTGAAGTAGTTTCGTTTTCACAATACAAGTCGGATAAAGATGAAAGTATCAAAGAGCAAGCTATGCCCCAACTTTCTTTCTTTCCCCTTCTCTCGAAATAGGCTCTTGCCCTCATTTATAAATAAAGTCACATGATCAACAATACAAGGTGCTTCACTTGAGCTGCCAACCTAGTTACCTCGGCACTCTCCTCTGAGGCTGGGCCATGTGGCCTCCAACTATAACTCCTCTTCGGGGGCTCCATAGAGAACGAGGGGAGTCCGGGCCAGACTGGCTCCTATCGTACATGGTTTACAATTATGAATTGTTTGTGATGTGTCGGGCATCATAAACGTAGAGCCAGTTGGGTATGTGCCTGGAAAAATCTCGTGCCTGGAATGTGCGTGGACTGCGCCTGGTTTTAGGTAAAACCACAGAAGTCCGACTATGATGGCAATGCTAGCACAAACGAGTTACAAGGGTGAAGCGTTTGGGCTATTCGAGATATCAGAAATAGTTTTATAAGGACAACTGTATGCATCATGGCTCGCTATCCTCGATGATTTTTGGGTCGTGTGGGAAGGACCCCTCTATCGCACACACTCACTTGGAGACGGTTTAAAATGTTGTCGCGGAAAGGGGTTAAAACCGTTTGTATAGCACCATGTTGTACCAGTGGTCTTGTGATGGTAGGGTTAGGAATGAATGCAGATTTGGGCTTCGATCGATTGCAACGAGATGATGGCATCATTATCAGTATGGAATAAGGTTTCCCCGCCTCATCCTCATTCCGGTGATACTTTCTTGAACGGACGAGAGGAATGTGGAGAATGGTGTATCGCCAGATCCCTCCGAGTCTGACTTATTTGTCTTCACGCTTGTCTCACTGACATTTTCTTCTGCAGCAGACAACGGGCATGTGCGTGTTGGTCTTCCGGCTCTAGTTCTGACCGATGAAGGTTGACCAGCTCTGTTACAGGCCCTCTACCACGGGGGTTTTTTCCGGTGATTTGCTACACAGATCACGGCCCTCGGCATTTTCCAGTCTGCAGCGACGATTTTCTGCCAATGCTTCTACAAACTATTGATTTTAACAAGTTTACTCCGCCGAGTCAAAGGGCTCACGGCAGTGGATGCGGAAAGAAGAAGACTTCAGTACCCCAAGGACATGGTTGTATTATGCAATTTCTATAAGGATGTTTTTGTAAGTATCTGCAATACTTAATCATGACCATTGATCTTTTCGCACAAAAATGAAAAATGAAAGACAATGTGAGTGCTCGTAGTTCCTTTTTTCGCGGAAGTCCTCATAGTCCTTTGAACATGCATTTTTTCGCAAATACGTAAGATGCTTATCTTTTCATTGATAGAAGGAGAGTACACACATGGGGTTACAACGCTTACAAGACCATGTGCCCAAGAGGCATGGTAAGAAAGCGTAGAAGCGGACTAGATCGAAGGGGTTGCTCAGCCCCAAAACAATGCTACGAACTACGTGTCGGGGAGGATATTTTGTGGCCCGTTGGCGCCGGCCTTGGCCAAAAGGCATGCCTCGTCCTTGATGGTGTTGGAGATGAGGGTGATCGATGGTCTGACGCCGTCGAAGATGCATCCATTGCAGTGTTTCCAGAGCCACCACACCGTCAGTATGATGAGGGAAGACAAACCTTTGCATGTAGAGGCTGGCGTGTGGTCGTGGGAAGTCATCCACCAGATGTGGAAGGGTGTGTCGGGGCCGGGCAAGTCGACCGTAGCGTGAACTCATCTGAGAATATCATGCCAGACTTGTCGAGAGAATGAGCAGCCTGCCAGGAGATGCTGCATGGTCTCCGGTTCCTGATCGCATAGTGCACATGCCTCCTCGTACAGTAGACCGTGCCGGGCGAGCCGCTCCACCATCCATCAACGGTCTTGCATGGCCAACCATAGGAAAAACTTGACGGAAAGTGGTTCCCAGGGTCACCATGTGAGCCGCCGGTGTGGGTGTCGGTGTCAAAACTGGCGGATCTCGGGTAGGGGGTCCCAAACTGTGCGTCTAAGGCGGATGGTAACAGGAGGCAGGGGACACGATGTTTACCCAGGTTCGGGCCCTCTTGATGGAGGTAATACCCTACGTCCTGCTTAATTGTTCTTGATGATATGAGTATTACAAGAGTTGATCTACCACGAGATCAGAGGGGCTAAACCCTAGAAGCTAGCCTATGGTATGATTGTATGTTGTCCTATGGACTAAAACCCTCCATTTTATATAGACACCGGAGGGGCTAGGGTTACACAAGGTCATTTACAAAGGAGGAGATATACATATCCGTATTGCCTAGCTTGCCTTGCACACTAAGTAGAGTCCCATCCGAACACGGGACGAAGTCTTCAATCTTGTATCTTCATAGTCCAACAGTCCGGCCAAAGGATATAGTCCGGCTGTCCGGAGACCCCCTAATCCAGGACTCCCTCAGTAGCCCCTGAACCAGGCTTCAATGACGTCAAGTCCGGCACGCAGTATTGTCTTCGGCATTGCAAGGCGGGTTCTTCTCCAAATTTTGAATGTTTGTTAAGTAGTGTCCGGCCCCATAAATGTTGGACTTCTTGGCTTCTGTGCTCAATAAGAGCTATCTTCCATGCGTCAAATGAATACGAGGGGCCAGGGCGTTTTTACATTCGCCCCCCTAGCCAGATAAATTAATTGTCTATTAAAGGGATGGGGATTCTTAGATCCAATTCATACCATCCTCCCACAGCGAGAATCCATCGAAGCGCGCTTCAGAAAAATCCACCCCAACATGGCCGACCACCGCAACTCCTCCTCTCGCCCTCGTAGCCCTAAGTGTTGGGGAACGTTGCAGAAAACAAAAATTTTCCTATGGTTTCACCAAGATCCATCTATGAGTTCATCAAGCAACGAGTGATTGGATGCATCTACGTACCTTTAGATCGCGAGCGGAAGCGTTCAAAGAACGAGGATGAGGGAGTCGTACTCGACGTGATCCAAATCACCGGAGATCCTAACGCCGAACGGACGGCACCTCCGCGTTCAACACACGTACGGTCAGCGTAACGTCTCCTCCTTCTTGATCCAGCAAGGGGGAAGAAGAGGTTGAGGAAGATGGCTCCAGCAGCAGCACGACGGCATGATGGTGGTGGAGCTGCAGTACTCCGGCAGGGCTTCGCCAAGCTCTATGGAGGAGGAGGAGGTGTTGGAGAGGGAGAGGGAGGCACCAAAGGCGTAGGTGAGAGGTCCTCCATCTCCCCCACTATATATAGGGGGCCTAGGGGGCGGCGGCCCTAGGAGATGCAATCTCCTAGGGCGGCGGCGGCCAAGGGGTGGGGGGCTTGCCCCCCAAGCAAGGGGGCGCCCCCCTTTAGGGTTTCCACACCCTAGGCGCATGGGCCCTAGGGGAAGTGGCACCCCAGCCCACTTTGGGCTGGATCCCTTCCCACTTCAGCCCATTGGGCCCTCCGGGATAGGTGGCCCCACCCGGTGGACCCCCGGGACCCTTCCGGTGGTCCCGGTACAATACCGGTGACCCCGAAACTTGTCTTGATGGCCGAAATAGCACTTCCTATATATAATTCTTTACCTCTGGACCATTCCGAAACTCCTCGTGATGTCCGGGATCTCATCTGGGACTCCGAACAACATTCGGGTTACTGCATATACATATCCCTACAACCCTAGCGTCACCGAACCTTAAGTGTGTAGACCCTACGGGTTCGAGAGACATGTAGACATGACCGAGATTGCTCTCCGGTCAATAACCAACAGCGGGATCTGTATACCCATGTTGGCTCCCACATGCTCCTCGATGATCTCATCGGATGAACCACGATGTCGAGGATTCAAGCAACCCCGTATACAATTCCCTTTGTCAATCGGTATGTTACTTGCCCGAGATTCGATCGTCGGTATCCCAATACCTCGTTCAATCTCGTTACTGGCAAGTCACTTTACTCGTACCGTAATGCATGATCCCGTGACCAGACACTTGGTCACTTTGAGCTCATAATGATGATGCATTACCGAGTGGGCCCAGTGATACCTCTCCGTCATACGGAGTGACAAATCCCAGTCTTGATCCGTGTCAACCCAACAGACACTTTCGGAGATACCCGTAGTATACCTTTATAGTCACCCAGTTACGTTGTGACGTTTGGTATACCCAAAGTACTCCTACGATATCCGGGAGTTACATGATCTCATGGTCTAAGGAAAATATACTTGACATTGGAAAACTCTAGCAAACGAACTATACGATCTTGTGCTATGTTTAGGATTGGGTCTTGTCCATCACATCATTCTCCTAATGATGTGATCTCGTTATCAATGACATCCAATGTCCATAGTCAGGAAACCATGACTATCTGTTGATCAATGAGCTAGTCAACTAGAGTCTTACTAGGGACATGTTAGTGTCTATTTTTCACACATGTATTACGATTTTCGGATAACACAATTATAGCATGAATAAAAGACAATTATCATGAACAAGGAAATATAATAATAATGCTTTTATTATTGCCTCTAGGGCATATTTACAACAGTCTCCCACTTGCACTAGAGTCAATAATCTAGTTACATTGTGATGAATCGAACACCCATGGAATTCTGGTGTTGATCATGTTTTGCTCTAGGGAGAGGTTTAGTCAACGGATCTGCTACGTTCAGGCCCGTATGTACTTTACAAATATCTATGTCTCCATCTTGAACATTTTCACGAATGGAGTTGAAGCGACGCTTGATGTGCCTGGTCTTCTTGTGAAACCTGGGCTCCTTGGCAAGTGCAATAGCTCTAGTGTTGTCACAGAAGAGTTTGATTGGCCCCGACGCATTGGGTATGACTCCTAGGTCGGTGATGAACTCCTTCACCCAAATTGCTTCATGTGCTGCCTCCGAGGCTGCCATGTACACCGCTTCACATGTAGATCCTGCCACGACGCTCTGCTTGCAACTGCACCAGCTTACTGCCCCACCATTCAAAATATACACGTATCCGGTTTGTGACTTTGAGTCATCCAGATCTGTGTCGAAGCTAGCGTCGACATAACCCTTTACGACGAGCTCTTCGTCACCTCCATAGACGAGAAACATTTCCGTAGTCCTTTTCAGGTACTTCAGGATATTCTTGACCGCTGTCCAGTGTTCCTTGCTGGGATTACTTTGGTACCTACCTACCAAACTTACGGCAAGGTTTACATCAGGTCTGGTACACAGCATGGCATACATAATAGAACCTATGGCTGAGGCATAGGGGATGACACTCATCTCTTCTATATCTTCTGCCGTGGTTGGACATTGAGCTGAGCTCAATTTCACACCTTGCAACATAGGCAAGAACCCCTTCTTAGACTGATCCATATTGAATTTCTTCAATATCTTATCAAGGTATGTGCTTTGTGAAAGACCTATGAGGCGTCTTGATCTATCTCTATAGATCTTGATGCCTAATATATAAGCAGCTTCTCCAAGGTCTTTCATTGAAAAACTCTTATTCAAGTAGGCCTTAATGTTGTCCAAGAGTTCTATATCATTTCCCATCAAAAGTATGTCATCTACATATAATATGAGAAATGCTACACAGCTCCCACTCACTTTCTTGTAAACGCAGGCTTCTCCATAAGTCTGCGTAAACCCAAACGCTTTGATCATCTCATCAAAGCGAATGTTCCAACTCCGAGATGCTTGCACCAGCCCATAAATCGAGCGTTGGAGCTTGCACACCTTGTTAGCATTCTTAGGATCGACAAAACCTTCCGGCTGCATCATATACAATTCTTCCTTAAGGAAACCATTAAGGAATGCCGTTTTGACGTCTATTTGCCATATCTCATAATCATAGAATGCGGCAATTGCTAACATGATTCGGACGGACTTTAGCTTCGCTACCGGTGAGAAAGTCTCATCGTAGTCAACCCCTTGAACTTGTCGATAACCCTTAGCGACAAGCCGAGCTTTATAGATGGTCACATTACCATTTGCGTCTGTCTTCTTCTTAAAGATCCATTTATTTTCTATGGCTCGCCACTCAACGGGCAAGTCAGTCAAAGTCCATACTTCATTTTCATACATGGATCCTATCTCGGATTTCATGGCTTCTAGCCATTTGTCGGAATCCGGGCTTGCCATAGCTTATTCATAGTTCGAAGGTTCACCGTTGTCTAACAACATGATTTCCAAGACAGGGTTGCCGTACCACTCTGGTGCGGAACGTGTCCTTGTGGACCTTCGAAGTTCAGTAGCAACTTGATCTGAAGTTTCATGATCATCATCATTAATTTGCTCTCTAGTCGGTGCAGGCACCTCAGGAACATTTTCTTGAGTTGCGCCATTTTCTGGTTCAAGAGGTAATACTTCATCAAGTTCTACTTTCCTCCCACTTACTTTTTTCGAGAGAAACTCTTTCTCTAGAAAGGACCCATTCTTGGCAACAAAGATCTTGCCTTCGGATCTGAGGTAGAAGGTATACCCAATAGTTTCTTTAGGGTATCCTATGAAGACGCATTTTTCCGATTTGGGTTCGAGCTTTTCAGGTTGAAGTTTTTTGACATAAGCATCGCATCCCCAAACTTTTAGAAACGACAGCTTAGGTTTCTTCCCAAACCATAATTCATATGGTGTCGTCTCAACGGATTTCGACGGAGCCCTATTTAAAGTGAATGCGGCAGTCTCTATAGCATAGCCCCAAAAAGATAGCGGTAAATCGGTAAGAGACATCATAGATCGCACCATATCTAATAGAGTACGATTACGACGTTCGGACACACCATTACGCTGAGGTGTTCTAGGCGGCTTGAGTTGTGAAACTATTCCACATTTTCTTAAGTGTGTGCCAAACTCGTGACTCAAGTATTCTCCTCCACGATCTGATCGCAAGAACTTGATTTTCCTGTCACGTTGGTTCTCAACCTCACTCTGTAATTCCTTGAACTTTTCAAAGGTCTCAGACTTTTGTTTCATTAAATAGATATACCCATATCTACTCAAGTCATCAGTGAGGGTGAGAACATAACGATAGCCACCACGAGCCTCAACACTCATTGGACCGCACACATCAGTATGTATGATTTCCAATAAGTTGGTTGCTCGCTCCATTGTTCCTGAGAACGGAGTCTTGGTCATTTTACCCATGAGGCATGGTTCGCACGTGTCAAATGATTCGTAATCAAGAGACTCTAAAAGTCCATCTGCATGGAGCTTCTTCATGCGTTTGACACCTATGTGACCAAGGCGGCAGTGCCACAAGTATGTGGGACTATCATTATCAATTTTACATCTTTTGGTATTCACACTATGAATATGTGTAGCATTACGCTCGAGATTCATTAAGAATAAACCATTCACCATCGGAGCATGACCATAAAACATATCTCTCATATAAATAGAACAACCATTATTCTCGGATTTAAATGAGTAGCCATCTCGTATTAAACGAGATCCTGATACAATGTTCATGCTCAAACTTGGCACTAAATAACAATTATTGAGGTTCAAAACTAATCCCGTAGGTAAATGTAGAGCTAGCGTGCCGACGGCGATCACATCGACCTTGGAACCATTCCCGACGTGCATCGTCACCTTGTCCTTCGCCAGTCTCCGCTTATTCCGCAGCTCCTGCTTTGAGTTACAAATATGAGCAACTGCACCGGTATCAAATACCCAAGAGCTACTACGAGTACTGGTAAGGTACACATCAATTACATGTATATCACATATACCTTTCGTGATGCCGGCCTTCTTGTCCGCTAAGTATTTGGGGCAGTTCCGCTTCCAGTGACCACTTCCCTTGCAATAAAAACACTCAGTCTCGGGTTTGGGTCCATTCTTTGGCTTCTTCCCGACAGCTTGCTTTCCGGGCGCGGCAACTCCCTTGCCGTCCTTCTTGAAGGTTTTCTTACCCTTGCCTTTCTTGAACTTCGTGGTTTTATTCACCATCAACACTTGATGTTCCTTTCTGACTTCTACCTCTGCTGATTTCAGCATTGCAAATACTTCAGGAATGGTCTTTTCCATCCCCTGCATATTGAAGTTCATCACAAAGCTCTTGTAGCTCGGTGGAAGCGACTGAAGGATTCTGTCAATGACCGCGTCATCCGGGAGATTAACTCCCAGCTGAGTCAAGCGGTTATGCAACCCAGACATAGTGAGTATATGCTCACTGACAGAACTGTTTTCCTCCATCTTACAGCTGAAGAACTTGTCGGAGACTTGATATCTCTCGACCTGGGCATGAGCTTGGAAAACCATTTTCAGCTCTTCGAACATCTCATATGCTCGTCTCTCAAAATGTTTTTGGAGCCCCGGCTCTAAGCTGTAAAGCATGCCGCACTGAACGAGGGAGTAGTCATCGGTACATGCCTGCCAAGTGTTCATAATGTCTTGTTCTGAAGGGAGAACAGGTGCGTCACCTAGCGGTGCTTGTAGGACATAATCTTTCTTGGCAGCTATGAGGATGATCCTCAGGTTCCGGACCCAGTCCGTGTAGTTGCTGTCATCGTCTTTCAGCTTGGTTTTCTCTAAGAACGCGTTGAAGTTGAGGACTACGTTGGCCATTTGATCTACAAGACATATTGTAAATATTTTAGACTAAGTTAATGATAATTAAGGTCATCTAATCAAATTATTCAATGAACTCCCACTTAGATAGACATCCCTCCAGTCATCTAAGTATAACATGATCCGAGTTAACTAGGCCGTGTCCGATCATCACGTGAGACGGACTAGTCAACATCGGTGAACATCTTCATGTTGATCATATCTTCTATACGACTCATGCTTGACCTTTCGGTCTTTTGTGTTCCGAGGCCATGTCTGTACATGCTAGGCTCGTCAAGTCAACCTAAGTGTTTGCATGTGTAAATCTGTCTTACACCCGTTGTATGTGAACGTTGGAATCTATCACACCCGATCATCACGTGGTGCTTCGAAACAACGAACTGTCGCAACGGTGCACAGTTAGGGGGAACACTTTCTTGAAATTATTATGAGGGATCATCTTATTTACTACCGTCATTCTAAGTAAACAAGATGCAAAAACATGATAAACATCACATGCAATCAAATAATAATAGTGACATGATATGGCCAATATCACATAGCTCCTTTGATCTCCATCTTGGGGCTCCATGATCATCTTGTCACCGGCATGACACCATGATCTCCATCATTATGATCTCCATCATCGTGTCTCCATGAAGTTGCTCGCCAACTATTACTTCTACTACTATGGCTAACGCGTTTAGCAATAAAGTAAAGTAATTTACATGGCGTTTCTCAATGACACACAGGTCATACAAAAAATAAAGACAACTCCTATGGCTCCTGCCGGTTGTCATACTCATCGACATGCAAGTCGTGATTCCTATTACAATGACATGAACATCTCATACATCACATATATATCATTCATCATTCATCACAACTTTGGCCATATCACATCACAAAACACTTGCTGCAAAAACAAGTTAGACGTCCTCTAATTGTTGTTGCAAGTTTTACGTGGCTGCAATAGGGTTCTAGCAAGAACATTTTCTTACCTACATGAAAGCCACAACGTGATTTGTCAACTTCTATTTACCCTTCATAAGGACCCTTTTCATTGAATCCGCTCCAACTAAAGTGGGAGAGACAGACACCCGCCAGCCACCTTATGCAACTAGTGCATGTTAGTCGGTGGAACCGGTCTCACGTAAGCGTACGTGTAAGGTTGGTCCGGGCCGCTTCATCCCACAATACCGCTGAAGCAAAATAAGACTAGTAGCGGCAAGAAAGTTGACAACATCTACGCCCACAACAAATTGTGTTCTATTCGTGCAAAGAGAACTACGCATAGACCTAGCTCATGATGCCACTGTTGGAGAACGTTGCAGAAAACAAAAAATTTCCTACGGTTTCACAAAGATCCATCTATGAGTTCATCTAGCAACGAGTGATTGGATGCATCTACGTACCTTGTAGATCGCGAGCGGAAGCGTTCAAAGAACGGGGATGAGGGAGTCGTACTCGACGTGATCCAAATCACCGGAGATCCTAGCGCCGAACGGACAGCACCTCCGCGTTCAACACACGTACGGTCAGCGTAAGTCTCCTCCTTCTTGATCCAGCAAGGGGGAAGGAGAGGTTGAGGAAGATGGCTCCAGCAGCAGCACGACGGCGTGGTGGTGGTGGAGCTGCAGTACTCCGGCAGGGCTTCGCCAAGCTCTATGGAGGAGGAGGTGTTGGAGAGGGAGAGGGAGGCACCAAAGGCGTAGGTGAGAGGTCCTCCATCCCCCCCACTATATATAGGGGGCCTAGGGGGGCGGCCAAGGGGTGGGGGCTTGCCCCCCAAGCAAGGGGGCGCCCCCCTTTAGGGTTTCCCCACCCTAGGCGCATGGGCCCTAGGGGAAGTGGCGCCCCAGCCCACTTTGGGCTGGATCCCTTCCCACTTCAGCCCATTGGGCCCTCCGGGATAGGTGGCCCCACCGGGTGGACCCCCGGGACCCTTTCGGTATACCGGTGACCCCGAAACTTGTCCCGATGGCCGAAATAGCACTTCCTATATATAATTCTTTACCTTCGGACCATTTTGAAACTCCTCATGACGTCCAGGATCTCATCCGGGACTCCGAACAACATTCGGGTTACTGCATATACATATCCCTACAACCCTAGCGTCACCGAACCTTAAGTGTGTAGACCCTACGGGTTCGGGAGACATGTAGACATGACCGAGATTGCTCTCCGGTCAATAACCAACAACGGGATCTGGATACCCATGTTGGCTCCCGCATGCTCCTCAATGATCTCATCGGATGAACATTGTCAATCGGTATGTTACTTGCCCGAGATTCGATCGTCGGTATCCCAATACCTCGTTCAATCTCGTTACTGGCAAGTCACTTTACTCGTACCGTAATGCATGATCCCGTGACCAGACACTTGGTCACTTTGAGCCCATAATGATGATGCATTACCGAGTGGGCCCAGTGATACCTCTCCGTCATACGGAGTGACAAATCCCAGTCTTGATCCGTGTCAACCCAACAGACACTTTCGGAGATACCCGTAGTATACCTTTATAGTCACCCAGTTACGTTGTGACGTTTGGTATACCCAAAGTACTCCTACAATATCCAGGAGTTACATGATCTCATGGTCTAAGGAAAAGATACTTGACATTGGAAAACTCTAGCAACCGAACTATACGATCTTGTGCTATGTTTAGGATTGGGTCTTGTCCATCACATCATTCTCCTAATGATTTGATCTCATTATCAATGGCATCCAATGTCCATATTCAGGAAACCATGACTATCTGTTGATCAACGAGCTAGTCAACTAGAGGCTTACTAGGGACATGTTGGTGTCTATTTTTCACACATGTATTACGATTTCCGGATAACACAATTATAGCATGAATAAAAGACAATTATCATGAACAAGGAAATATAATAATAATGCTTTTATTATTGCCTCTAGGGCATATTTCCAACACTAAGCCCGGTGATTGGGAGAGGTGTTCCGTCCCACACAGTCGATTAATAGAACTGAAGACTCGGGGATTTCTCCCTCCAGCGTATATGGTTCCCGTCCGAGCCGGGCTCGCCACCTATAATGGCGGGGAGCAAGCGGAGAGCTTCCCCAGCCCCTCTACGGGGGAGCGGGTGTGCCTTGTTCCTTATTTACTAAGGGGACTCGGATTTCCAATTCATCCGTTCCTCTGCGGGCTCCTGGAGTTTTACGGCCTCCAACTGCATTATTTACCCTTGCTTCCATATTACACATCGCCGGCTACGTTGCCCTTTGCGAGTTATTCCTGGGCTGCGAGGCTCATTTCGAGCTGTGGAAAAGGTTATTTTGCCTCGTCCCCCGCACACAGAAGGGGTCACTTTATCAAGTGGGCGGAGCCGAAATATGGCGCATCACCGAAACCGGATACCTGTCCGGTACTCTGAAGAAGACGCCCGAAGACTAGCCTTCAGAATGGTTTTATATGGAGGACGTTCCCCTTTCGGATCCTGTTCGGCGGGGTCTTCCTGAGTTCAACAATGCTCCTCTGAAGAAACGCCTAAGCTGGCGCCCACGGAACCCCCAGGAGCAAGACAACGGAGAAGTCCTTTACCTGATGAACCGGATTAAAGCGCTGGCTCAATCAGGATTGACAGTAATCGGGTATGTCAATATGCATAATGCGGGGAGTGCAACCACTTCAATATCGAGGGCACCCCCTGTGGTGTTTTAATGGGGAAGATGATGCCACCCGTTGCGGGCATAAGGGACCGGACTCCGCTGCTGCTTTAGCAAAAATTCTGTCTGAGTTGTTCAAGGGAGAGGAAGAGGAGTTCATCCGTATCAAGCCACGGGATGGATTCTCCATGTACAACCCTCCAAGCTGGGTGAGTTATATCTCAATACTCCCATTCTTCCCGCATTATTCGCCGTAGGTACTCACCTTGCCATTTTACGACAGGAACTAAGAAAAGCTGTAAGGGAGGTCCACAGCCCATCTCCACAACCAGAGGACCCCGACCGGGCCCTTGGTCCCAGGCTCGAAGAAGATCCGGACATATTCGTGGAGCTGATAGACAGGCAGTTCTATCAATTGAGCTGTGATGACGCCATGGTGGCCATTACGGCCGACTATCCCGGACTGCTCCCTGCGTCGCACGTAAGAAAAACCAAAATCCCAACTCCAAAAACTAGGATCCATTTTTAGACACTTCGCCTACCATACACATATGGTGTTTTACAAGGAAGGAATTCGGCATGCCGTGCCGAACCCGCAGCAACTCGCCAACAAAAGGCACCGAGGCCGGGTAGGCCAAAAAGGAAGGCCGCCGGGACGGAGACGCCGACGCAGAGGTATGACACAAAACCCCGCTCCGTGGTTGTCGTCTTTCTCAAAATGTAATGACGTCCATGTTTCTTTAATAGAAAGAACGCTCGCCGGAATATGTCCGGAGAGGCTGCCGATCACGCTTCCACCAGTCGGGTTCCAGGGCCGGACATAGAGGCGGAAGCCGACATGGGGCGGATGCCGGATGCTCCTTCTACAGAGGATGTGGATAGACTGTCCGCTACAAATTCAGAAGTGGAGAGCGCCGTGAAACATAGGCGTCGCCGGGCCGTACTCCGTGACGCTTGCTTCTCACCAGAGGCATTTGATACCTTCAATTCTGGAGACGCGTACTCCGTGCTGCTAAAAATGGCCTAGCCAGAGCCACGAACCAGTATGTAAGGGATGTACGGGTAAGCAAATCTGACGATTATATGTATCAGTAGCCCCTGAGACTTGAAAAAGTTGACGCAACTAATTTAAGGATCGTTATTGGTGCAGGTTCTTACGGAGAAGAATTCCCAACTGTCTCAAGAGCTGGACGAGTGCAAGGCCCAGCTGGAAGCCGCTGTTGCCGCATTGAAGGAGTCCAAAAAAGATCCCCCTGGTAACTCTTTTGTTTATTGCAAAGAATACCAGTACCAGGTAGTATGCGGCATGTATGCACACCTAACAATAGATGTTGCAGGTGGCCCCGGAGTGAATCCGGAGGACGTGGAGGCGGATACGGCACGTGATGATCGACAGTGAAATGCTGGCGAGCGCATGCTGACGCGAGTCAGGCAGGAGAAAAATGATCTCCAAGATGCCAATATCCGGCTGGGCGTGGAACTGAAGGATGTCCGAGCCCAACTTGCGGACTCCATGAAGGAGAATAAACGGCTTCAGCGCAGCATTTTTAGTAAGTGCTTGAACGAACGTTTTAAAGGAGTTCGGCGAAGAAGCCTGCTAACAGCGTTATGTCTGCAGGTATGATGACGGGTCGTCCCGCGGAGGAGATGCCCGGGTCCTCGGGTGATCTTCTGCCATAGCTCTCACAACTGCACGAACAAGTTCGGCAGGTGATGCAGAGTATTACCCAAGCCTTGTGGCCATTCGCGTCCCCGCCAGGAGGCATGGGGGAGCTTATAGAGAAGCTCAAGGGAGCGCGGAGGCGCTTCCGATTATGGAAGATATCAGCCAGCCGACAAGGTGCACGGGAAGTCTGGGCTATGGTGAAGACACGATATACCAAGGTTGACCCAAACCACATGGCCGAGGTCGGACCTGTGATGGGAAAGAGATCCCTGTCAGTGTATGATCAAGTAGAATTAGCCGCAAAGTATTCCCAACAGGATTGTAGGCTAGACAGCCTGTTGGATGGTATAGAAGAAGAATTTAATCAGTCTTAGTGATTGTGTACTTCAAGTGACATATGTAATGTCCCTAGCCGGATTGTAAATCATTTGACATGGCGGACCTTTTCGCTTCGACCTCTGGACCCGATAGTCCGGAGTGTATCCGAATACCCACTCGGTTATATAAAAACCGGGGTATGCATGGAAACCAGGCATAGGGGTCATAAGTGCTTGAACAGACAAGTATCCAACTGGCTATGTTATATTACATGGATAGTAAGAAACATCTTCCAGGGAGAATAATTCCGTTAAGGGTTCCTTTCCCTGGGTACGCATACCCTAATGTGCATGTCTGAACTGCGAGATGCAGGCTAAAAACATCTGGGGGCGTGTAGTAATTTAAATGAAAGTCATCTTTTATTCACCAACTGAATATTACCTTAAGAACGCTAGCTTTCGGCTTCACTCAGTCTGAGGTACACATCCGGCTGACCCGGCAGTAACAATCGCAGATGTGCTCCCCTTATGCCCTAGTAGAATTAACAGGAACGTAGGGCATAAACACAAGAGCCAGGCAACCCAGCTTGGCCAAAACTTAAGTCATATCGATGCATATAATGGCGAAAAAAGGTACATGCGGAAGAATAACACATGTGCGGGGCATAAAGCCCGGAAAGATAATTAGATTAAGCTTCTGTATAGGAAGCCCCAGGTATATTGAGCGCGGTTGGCGTGTCAAGATTGTGTAAACAAGACACAGGTTTAGCCCTTTAGGGCTTTTGAAGAGAAAAGAGAGAAAGAAAGAGAGAAAAAACAGATGTGCAAAAAATTCATGGAGGTAAGGAGACAAACATAGAATCCGGCGCTAAGCGTAGAATCTTCGGAGTCTGGATGCGTTCCATGGGTTTGGATCGAGTCGATTATTCGATGCATCCTGCAGACGATACGCTCCACCGGTCAGAACCTGGTCAATAATGAAGGGACCTTCCCAATTGGGCTTGAGCTTGGTCTTTTTCTTCTCCGGAAGGCGTAGAACTAGTTCACCAACGTTATAGGTTTTGGCCCGCACTTCTCTGCTTTGATACCTTCGAGCTTGTTGCTGATAGAATGCGGAAGGGGCTTTTGCTACATCGCGCGCCTCCAGGGCATCCAAATTGTCCTGCAGATCGACCTCGGCCTCTCTTTCTTCGTACATGCGCACTCGAGGTGAATCATGAATTATGTCGCAAGGCAGCACCGCCTCAGCGCCGTACACCATAAAAACGGTGTGTATCTGGTCGTGCGATTCGGTGTGGTCCGCATCCCCCATAGTACGGAGTCGAGATCCTCTACCCAATGGGTGTCTGATTCCTTTAAAGAGCGGACTAATCTGGGTTTAATGCCACTCATGATAAGACCATTCGCTCGTTCGACTTGACCGTTAGTTTGCGGATGATAGACAGGAGCATAATCCAGCTTGATGCCCATGTTGCTGCACCAAAGTTTCACATCGTCAGCTGTAAAGTTCGTGCCATTGTCAGTGATGATGCTGTGGGGGACGCCATAACGGTGTACAGCCCCGGATATGAAGTCTATCACCGGTCCGGATTCAGCCGTTTTGACAGGTTTGGCTTCTATCCATTTGATGAATTTGTCCACCATGACCAGTAAGTATTTTCTCTTATGGATTCCCCCTTTGAGGGGTCTGACCATATCGAGCCCCCAGACCACAAAGGGCCAAGTAATGGGGATTGTTTGGAGGGCGGTAGGTGGCATGTGGCTTTGGTTTGCAAAAAGCTGGCAACCGACACAGTGTTATACTAGATGTTGTGCATCTGCCCGAGCCGTCGGCCAATAAAAACATGTACGGAAGGCCTTGCTTACAAGGGCCCGGGCTGCTGCGTGGTGGCCGCCGAGTCCGGCATGGATTTCTGCCAAAAACTTCCGCCCTTCCTCTTCGGAGATGCACCTTTGAAGGACTCCAGTTGTGCTTTTCTTATAAAGCTCTCCCTCATGGACCTTGTAGGCTTTAGATCGCCGCACTATGCAGCGAGCCTCATTTTGGTCCTCGGGTAATTCCTGTCTAGTTAGGTAGGCCAGGAATGGTTCTGTCCACGGGGCGATGACGGCCATTATCACATGGGTTGAAGGTGTTATTTCGGTGGTAGAGCCTCCGATTGTGTCAGAGTACTCGGTATCTGGCGTTGTGGTCGGGTCCGGACTATTTTTGCCAGTGTCCCCTTCCCATACCACGGATGGTTTAAACAGTCTTTCCAGGAAGATGTTCGGTGGGACAGGGTCGCGTTTAGCGCCGATACGGGCTAGGATGTCCGCCGCCTGGTTGTTTTCCCGAGCCACATGGTGAAATTCCAGCCCCTCGAACCGGGATGACATTTTGAGGACGGCGTTGCGATATGCCACCATTTTCGGATCCTTGGCATCGAAGTCTCCATTTATTTGGGATATTGCGAGGTTCAAGTCCCCATGCACCTCTAGGCGTTGGATGCCAATGGAGACTGCCATCCGGAGGCCGTGTAATAGAGCCTCGTATTCGGCTGCATTATTGGAGTCTGTATATAGTATTTGGAGCACGTATTGCACCGTGCCTCCGGTGGGGGATGTCAGGACGACGCCAGCCCCTAGACCAGCCAGCATTTTAGAGTCGTCGAAGTGCATGATCCAATTGGAGTATGCGCCGTACTCTTTAGGGAGTTCGACTTCTGTCCATTCGGCTACGAAATCGGCCAGTACTTGTGACTTAATGGCTCGTCGTGGCTTATATGTTATGTCGAACGGGAGGAGCTCAATGGCCCATTTGGCAATCTGGCCCGTGGCATCGCGGTTGTTTATTATGTCATTGAGTGGTACTTCGGAGGCCACCGTAATCGAACACTCTTGAAAGTAGTGTCGTAATTTCCGGGATGCCATAAATACCGTGTATGCTATCTTTTGGTAATGTGGGTACCGTGATTTGCATGGAGTGAGGACGGTGAATACATAGTATACCGGCTTTTGAAGTGGGAATTTATGTCCGTCCATCTCTCGTTCGACGACGAGCACTGCGCGTACAACTTGGTGAGTTGCCGCTATATATAATAGCATTGGTTCGCCAACCGTTGGCGCGTCCAGGATTGGGTTGGCGGCCAGGATGGCTTTTATTTCTTCCAGTCCGGCCGTGGCTGCGTCCGTCCACTCAAAGTGTTCGGTGCGCCGAAGAAGGCGATAAAGAGGAAGTGCTTTTTCTCCTAATCGGGAGATAAAGCGGCTTAAAGCCGCCACATATCCAGTCAATTTCTAGATTTGCTTGAGGTCAGTTGGGATAGCCAACTGTGACAGAGCTCGGATTTTAGCCGGATTTGCTTCAATTTCTCTACTGGAGACGATGAAGCCCAGGAGCTTTCCGGCGGGAACACCAAAAACACATTTTTCCGGATTGAGCTTAATGTCGTATGTTCGGAGATTGGTGAACGTGAGCCTCAAGTCGTCTATTAAAGAGTCAACGCGTCTGGTTTTAATGACCACGTCGTCTACATATGCCTCCACAGTCTTACCGATCTGCTTTTCCAGACATGTCTGGATCATGCGCTGATATGTTGCGCCGGCGTTTTTGAGCCCAAAGGGCATTGTGTTAAAGCAGAAGGGGCCATATGGTGTTATAAATGCCGTTGCGGCTTGATCAGACTCCAACATGTTAATCTGGTGGTAACCAGAGTATGCGTCGAGGAAGCACAATGATTCGTGTCCTGTGGTAGCGTCGATAATTTGATCGATGCGAGGGAGTGGGAAGGGATCCTTTGGGCAAGCCTTGTTAAGGTCTTTGAAGTCGACACATAGGTGCCAGGATTTGTCCTTCTTTGGTACCATCACCAGGTTTGCTAGCCAATCCGAATGTTTTTTTCTTTAATGAATCCGGCTTCCAATAGCTTGGCCAGCTCCTCTCCCATGGCTTGTCACTTAGGTTCAGAGAAACGCCGAAGAGTCTGCTTGACCGGCTTGAATCCTTTTAGAATATTAAGGCTATGCTCGGCCAATCTGCGTGGGATTCCTGGCATGTCTGAAGGATGTCAGGCGAATTTATCCCAATTCTCGCGCAGAAACTCCCGTAGTGCGGCGTCTACAGCGGGGTCTAACTGTGCCCCAATGGATGCTGTTTTTGTAGGGTCCGTTGGATGGACTTGGAATTTAACTATTTCGTCCGCTGGTTTAAAGGAGGTGGGCTTGGATCTTTTGTATAGTATCACGTCGTCCCTGTTCACCGTGGAGCGCAACATGGTTAACTCCTCCGCCACAAGGGCTTCGGATAATGCCTCGAGGGCTAGTGCGGCTGTTTTGTTCTCGGCGCGGAGTGCTATGTCCGGATCACTAGCTGGAGTGATAATTCCCTTGGGTCCGGGCATTTTGAGCTTCATGTACCCGTAATGGGGTATGGCTTGAAAAATCGTGAATGTCTCCCGCCCTAGAAGGGTGTGGTATCCGCTACTGAACGGGGCCACTTGGAATGTAGTTTCTTCGGACCTGTAATTCTCCGGAGTGCCGAATACCACATCAAGTGTGGTTTTCCCAGCGCAACGTGCCTCCCGACTAGGGATGATTCCTCGGAAGGTCATACTGCTTTGCTCAATACGGTTGCTGTCTATGTCCATTTTTTGGAGAGTTTCCTCATAGATGAGGTTTAATCCGCTGCCGCCATCCATGAGCACCTTAGTGAGCCGAAAGTCGTCCACAATTGGACTGAGGACCAAAGCGGCCGGTGCTCGGGCTATTCGGAATTTAGATTCGTCACTGGCGTTGAAGGTGATAGCCGTGTCTCTCCATGGATTTATTGATGCCACGTGGCAGACTTCGGCAAGGCCGCGGAGTGCTCGCTTACGCCTATTATTTGAGGCGAAGGTTTCGAAGACTGTTAATACTGTGTTGTTATCCGTGGGAAGGTGCTCTGAGGTATTTTGGGTGAGAAGATCCTCACCGCTTTTGTCCACCTGCCAGAGTACCCAACATGCTCTAAGACTGTGTCTTGATATGTTATCCGCTGTACTATGGATTTTGCAGGGCCCGTTGAGCCATCCCTCCAATACGGTTCCACGCCCTGTAGTGGGCTTTTGCTTCTTTGTAATTGAGTCGAGCGACTTATGAGAGTGCGCCCTTTTAGTTCGGATTGGGGGTTTTGTCAGAGCCGGATTATCCCAAAATTGCGTTTGGGTTTTTCAGGCACTTTCCATCGCACAGTGTTTCCGTACTATGCCCGCCAAGTCAGCAAAGTGTGCTACGTCACGGCGACTTATGGCGTTGAGGACTCCCTTGTCCGTGTAATTGTTGCAAAAGAACAAAATTGCATTTTCCTCGCGACAGTCCCTGACATTGTTCATTACAAGGAGGAATCTGGCCCAATAGTGATGTACTATCTCTTGGGGCGCTTGCCTAATGTGGGAAAGATAGTTTGTATCTGGGTGGGTGGGTGGATTTAAGTCCAGACCTTGACCCAATCTGTGATCCCGGGGCAGGGGAGTTTCCGATCTTGGAAATTCGGGCTCCGGGATGTTGCCCTGCGGGTTCGGTATGCTGCCTGATTCTGGATTCAGGCTTAGGGCGGCGTCCTCCCGTGAGCGAGTATCCTGTTCGGAGAGCTCTGGAATCCGGACATAGTTCGTCCTCAGGATAGAGGGAGAATCGCCGCATTGCTCCTCCACCACCGCTATCTGATGGGTGACCGGCGGAGAGTTAATCTCCCTTTGGTCCGGTTTAAGCCCGATCCGATTGTAGTCCGTAGTGACTCCCAGAGCGGCAATGTGATCCAAGAGCTCATTCAAAGAGGAGAGCTCCATTGGATCCATCTGCTCGGCAAATTTTGAGCCGGTGTGGAGGCTATTTTCGATGACCCGAGAGGTCATCGTCGGCGCAGCGGCCGAGCGGGCGGTCATGACGAAGCCGCCTAGTCGGAGAGTTTGGCCTACCGCCAGGGCTCCCCCAGAGGTGATGTTGTCCTTGACAACGAGGCGAGCCATCTTCCTTATGATGACGACACGGTGAAACTCTCAATGAAAGCACCAATGTCGGTGTCAAAACCGGCGGATCTCGGGTAGGGGGTCCCGAACTATGCGTCTAAGGCGGATGATAACAGGAGGCAAGGGACACGATGTTTACCCAGGTTTGAGCCCTCTTGATGAAGGTAATACCTACATCCTGCTTGATTGTTCTTGACGATATGAGTATTACAAGAGTTAATCTACCACGAGATCAGAGAGGCTAAACCCTAGAAGCTAGCCTATGGTATGATTGTATGTTGTCCTACGGACTAAAACCCTCCGGTTTATATATACACCGAAGGGGGCTAGGGTTACACAAGGTCGGTTACAAAGGAGGAGATATACATATCTGTATTGCCTAGCTTGCCTTCCACGCCAAGTAGAGTTCCATCCGGACACGGGACGAAGTTTTCAATCTTCTATCTTCATAGTCCAACAGTCCGGCCAAAGAATATAGTCCGGCTGTCCGGAGACCCCCTAATGCAGGACTTCCTCGGTGGGTCTTAACAAGCACCGATGAATAACGCCTTGTAACAGGAGCTCGCCGAGAGGTTAGTGTGGCGCACTTGACGCCAGAGCTCGACATATTGCACCATGGCCGCTGGCAAGAGCCCGACATGCATTTTGTACTTCCCTCCGTTCTTAAATATAAGTCTTTGTAGAAATTCCACTATGAACCACATACGGATGTATATAGATGCATTTTGAGTGTAGATTCATTCATTTTGCTCCGTATGCAGTTCATCTAGTAAAAACTCTATAAAGACTTATATTTAGGAACGGAGGGAATATTTCACAAGCCAAAGCTCACCTCATCTAAACGTGGTCTTGTACAATAGGAATATTCACCCATGACAACAAAATACTACTACTCCACTAGGCGAGTTGAAGGCGTCAACCTGCACAAGTAGCTTATATGCGAATTAATCAGCCAAGTGTGCCGCACTATGCTGGCGCACATACGTACATCGCCATGTCAGTGCTGGTTCTGGCTGTCGACGTCTAAGTGGAGGCCATGGTAACTTGTCCGCGACGAAGAAGAACCGATGAGCCATAGCTCACGGTGGATGTTTCCTGTTGCCATCTATCTAGCAATAGCAATAGCGATAGCGAAACAGGCGGCTGCCGCGCCGCTCCTACAGCTAACTCCCATCAGTTCTGGATCGCCTTCTGCCGCCGGCCGTGCGTACGGCAATTCCCAAGCGACCCAATCCATGTTCATGACCCGGTCTTGTCGTCCTCACGCGCAAGCATGCATCTGCTAACACTTGGACTGCTCCAAAGCTCCAAACTGCCTCGGATAAACAAAGCCGGCCACTGCCTGCAGGCTGCCCCAACGACGGAAGGGAAGGATAATCTAACGGGAACCGGCATGTATAAATTGCCATGCACGCGCACGTACCAGATAACCAGATAACCAGAGCAGAGCAGCAAACCAGCCATGGCAGCCTTCAGGATCGCCTCGCTCTCCCTCCTCCTCGCCCTCGTCGCCGCGGTGGAGGGCGCCGGCGATGAGCGCAGCACGTTCATCGTGCACGTGCAGCCCCAGGCGAGCCACGTGTTCGGCACGGCCGACGACCGCAAGGCCTGGTACAACTCCTTCCTCCCCGAGAACGTCCGGCTCCTCCACGCCTACCACCACGTCGCCAGCGGCTTCGCCGTCCGGCTGACGCGGCGGGAGCTCGACAAGATGTCCGCCATGCCTGGGTTCGTCGCCGCGGTGCCCGACCGGGTCTACAAGCTGCACACGACGCACACGCCGCGGTTCCTCGGGCTGGACACGCGCCAGGGCGGCAGGAACTACTCGGCCGGATCCGGCGATGGCGTCATCATCGGGGTGCTCGACAGCGGCGTCACTCCCGACCACCCGTCCTTCAGCGGCGATGGCATGCCGGCGCCGCCGGCCAAGTGGAAGGGGAGGTGCGACTTCAACGGCCGCTCCGTGTGCAACAACAAGCTCATCGGCGCTCGCGTTTTCGACACTGCCGTCAGTTCTGGGAACCGCACCACCCCTACCGGTGCGCCGCTGTCGCCGATCGACGAGGATGGGCACGGCACGCACACGTCGAGCACGGCGGCGGGAGCAGTCGTTCCAGGCGCCCAGGTGCTTGGCCAGGGCAGGGGCACCGCGTCCGGGATAGCGCCCCGCGCGCACGTCGCAATGTACAAGGTGTGCGGCCTGGAGGACTGCACCAGCGCCGACATACTCGCCGGCATCGACGCTGCCGTGGCTGACGGCTGCGACATCATCTCCATGTCCCTCGGCGGGCCGTCGTTGCCGTACCCCGAGGACAGCATCGCCGTCGGCACGTTCGCCGCCGCAGAGAAGGGGATATTCGTCAGCATGTCAGCCGGCAACTCCGGCCCAAACTACACCACGCTGTCGAACGAGGCGCCCTGGATGCTCACCGTCGCCGCGAGCACCATGGACCGTTTGATCCGCACCAGGGTGCGCCTTGGGAACGGTCTCTACTTCGACGGCGAGTCCGTGAACCAGCCAGACGCCGCGTCGACCGTCTTCTACCCGCTGGTGTACGCTGGCGCGAGCTCCACGCCAGACGCGCAGTTTTGCGGCAACGGCTCGCTGGACGGCTTCGATGTCAAGGGCAAGATAGTGGTTTGTGAGCGCGGCAATGACGTCGGTAGGGTTGACAAAGGCGCAGAGGTGTTAAGAGCCGGAGGCGTCGGCATGATCCTGGCCAACCAGGCCATTGACGGCTTCAGCACCATCGCCGACGTGCACGCCCTCCCAGCGTCGCATGTCAGCTACCACGCCGGAGACGCGATCATGAACTACATCAAGTCGACGGCGAGACCGATGGCGCAAATCATGTTCAGGGGGACGGTCCTCGGCACGTCGCCGGCCCCGGCTATCACTTCCTTCTCCTCGCGCGGGCCAAGCACGCAGAACCCCGGCATTCTGAAGCCCGACATCACGGGCCCCGGCGTGAGCGTGCTCGCGGCGTGGCCATTCCAAGTAGGTCCGCCCTCGTTGGCCGCGAAGTACTCCGGGCCGACCTTCAACTTCGAGTCCGGAACGTCCATGTCAGCGCCGCACCTCAGCGGCATCGCCGCGTTGATCAAGAGCAAGTACCCGGACTGGTCGCCGGCGGCGATCAAGTCCGCCATCATGACAACGGCCGACAGCACGGACCGCTCCGGCATGCCGATAACCGACGAGAAGGGGACGGCGGCGGACCTCTTCGCCCTTGGTGCCGGCCATGTCGACCCGGACAAGGCCATGGACCCCGGCCTGGTATACGACATCACCCCGGCCGATTACATCGGCTTCCTCTGCGGCATGTACACGGACAAGGAAGTCTCGGTGATCGCGCGCCGTGCGGTGGACTGCTCGGCCGTCACGGTGATCCCGGACCGCCTGCTGAACTACCCGTCGATCTCGGTCACGTTCCCCTCGTCGTGGAACCCGATGACTCCCATGGTGGTTACACGCAAGGTGACGAACGTCGGGGAGGCGCCGGCGGTGTACTACCCACAGTTCGACCTGCCGGAAAACTCCATGAACGTCACCGTCATGCCGAGCTCGCTGCAGTTCACTGAGGCGAACCAGGTGAAGGTTTTCAAGGTGACCGTGTGGCCGAGGACCAGCGGCGATGCGGTGGTGGTGCAGGGAGCGCTCCGGTGGGTGTCGGACAAGCACACCGTGAGAAGCCCCATGTCCGTCGCCTTCGCCGGACACTAGAGCACCATCTGCTTGACAATTTATTTTACTATACGCCAACCTTTTTTTTTTTGCGAGAGTACTATACGCCAACTTGATGCTACCATTTCCCCCCAAAAAAAAACCTGATGCTACCTTTATTTGTCAGGTTTTTGCTTCTTCTTACGGGTTAGTTCGACATGATTGGGTTGACATGATAATGTAATGGTGCGTGTTTGACATAATTTGCTGTGAATTATAGCATGTTTGCGTTACCTATTTTATTAAAATTATCTCACAATTTGAAGGATTTGGTTACTTAATATTCGATTGAAATGGATATACAATAATTCTAAAAGAACAAATTTTATTTATATTTCATAATCATATCTAGTTTCACTCTAAAAATATATCTGAAAATTGTTGGAGTGAGAGATTCAATTAAATCATCCGGTAAAGAAACTACCCATGCTTGCGAGTACAAATTAATATTCTGAGCTTTTCTACCACATTGGTATGCATGCTCAAATTTGTTATGGCGTAGTGTGTGTTCTTGGAATGGACATGACTAATTCCGTTTAGAAGTCAATAGTGTCTTTAATCACACGTGGTTAAAAGATATAAAAATGTTTTCTAACATTATTATTAGATACTTGTTCATGTGTTGTAACGGGCATAAATATTCTAGTAGGTTAGCGTGTGATTTATTTGCCCATATTATTTGATTGTGTAAAAGAAATAAAATTAAATATTTGATAAACACTTGTTGATTTATCAAAGAAAACAAAATTTTATTTGATAAGTACATAAGAGATGGGGCACTTGAGGCAGTTTTCATTGAAAAAACCATATGTGAGCAAAAAAAATAGAGAGGGAGGATGAACTATGTAAGGTTGGACAAAGGAGAAGGGGATGACAGAATCATACATTCTTTTTAAGTAAGATAAGTGCATGCCGGACCGGTGAGACCCATGCCCGGCAGGCGTTCTGGATGGGATCTCAGGTCTTAGATGTTAGGTTTGGCTGCGATGTCTGTTTGGTATTAGGCTTAGGCTATCTGCGCCCCTTCATCAGCTGGATAGAGATGCTTAGACGGCGGCTTTAGTCTTACTGTTGTATTACTTTGTAAGGTCTTGTGAGAATAATTAATAAAGTGGCCGTATGCATCGCCCAGATGCAGAGGCCGGGAGTCATCCTCCTTTTCTAAAAAAAAGCTAGATAAAACCAGACATGGCCTCCAGATGCTCCATATCTCTCCCTCCCATGGCCTTCTGCATGTACAACACAATCCCAAGTATGCAAAGAAAACACAAAGCCCAAATTTGAACAAATTGTATATGTGATTGAGTAAAGAAGGGGGGTAAGAATTGAATGACATATGTGGTCGCTACTGAGGTCGACTCTATAGAACTGCTCATGGACGAAGTGGGAGAAAGAAAGATAGAGGGCGTGTATGGTTTTCACATTTTATTTTACCCTTATTGCTTGTATAGTTTTCGGCCCAGTTTTTCTTATAAATGAGGTCAACTTGTTTATGTTTTTTATCTGGTTTCCCTTACAAACTGAAACAAAAATTTCTTTGAATGAGATCAAATTCAGGTAGGGACCTCTCTGTTGACCGTGAAAAAAAATAGTGTAATTTTCACAATCAACTACTCCCTCCGTTGGCGCTTAGTGAACGTTATTTGGGTCTTCCAACATTGGTTGGAAGGTCAAAAGATGGTACTTTCAAACATGTTACTGAATGCTCTAAAGGAAAAGTGAGTGGTTGGAAGGGCCAAGGGTTGTCAAAAGCAGCCAGAGAAGTTTTGATTAAATCTGTTCTCCAAGCAACACCGACTTACACCATGAGTTGTTTTCACCTCTCTAAGAAGATGTGCCGGAACCTGACTTCGATCTCTTCTAAATTCTGGTGGGGTGCAATGAATGGTGAAAGGAAGGTCCATTGGATTGCTTGGCAGAAAATGTGTGCTAGCAAGCGTGATGGAGGGATGGGCTTTAGGGACCCGGAGGCCTTCAACCAAGCCTTGTTGGCTAAGCAAGCATGGCGTATCCTTCAGGTTCCGACTTCTCTGTGCGCGCGCGTGCTCAAAGCACGGTACTTCAAGGAGGACACCATCTTGTCGGCCTCTTGCCCAGCGTCTGCGTCTTTCACGTTTCGGAGCATTTTGCATGGACGGGACTTGCTGAGGGAAGGTCTCATTTGGAGAGTGGGCTCTGGTGCGAGCATTAACATCCACCATGATCCATGGATTCCGAGAGGTGGCTCTACTAGACCTCTTGGTCAGATTTATGTTCATGGTGTAAACAAGGTCGCGGACCTATTGACTGCGGATGGGACGGCTTGGAATGAGGGAATTATTGACACCATGTTCAGCCCGGATGATGCTGCAGATGTGAAGCAAATAGCGATAGGGGGACCGGACTCGGAGGATTTTCTGGCATGGAACCTTACAAAGAATGGCACTTTTTCTGTAAAGTCAGCATACCATTTGAGAATGTCACTGAATAGAGCTCGGACCGGACAGCCGGAATCCTCAAGCTCGGTGGCAAAACATAAGGGATATCTTGCTCTATGGGAGACTAGCGCACCGGCGAAAGCAAAAATACATATGTGGGGGATGATTCGCAATGGGCTTGCGGTTGGGGCGGAACTCCATCGTCGACGCATAAAACCTGGAGTTTTCTGTGTTGTATGTGGGAGAGAGGAGACCATGATGCATCGATTTTGGGCATGTCAACATGCGGCTCAGTTTTGGGAGCAATTGCGGGAGAAGTTGGGTTTAATGATTGAATCACCGCCGAGACATTTTGACAATCAGCGAGCTTTGGCCTCATGGCTGCTTGACTGGCTTGCCGGGGCCTCTGAAGAGGAGAAGGAGATAATGTTGCAAGCGGTGTATGGAATGTGGCTGGCCAGAAACGAGGCTAGAGAAGGAAGAAGGATAGCTCAGCCACAGGAAATAATAGCTACAGTACAAGTGCAGCTCACGGACTGGAAAATCGCACATGAGACGCGGGCGTCACAACCGGAGCCAAAGACCGTTCAGCGTTGGGAACCTCCTGACGAGGGATGGGTAAAGATAAACTCCGACGGCGCGGTCTCAAAACATGGAGACAAAGGAGGAGGTGGTGCAGTTTTCAGAGACCACCATGGAGCGTTTAGAGCTGGTATGTGCCATTTCTTCCCAAATACCGTTGACCCTGAGATGGCGGAAGTACTGGCCTGCAGGAGAGCTGTACAGGAGGCGATCAATCTTCATATTCAGAGAGCTCATGTCGAGCTTGACAACCAAGCTGTGGTGCAGATGCTTAATAGTCCAAAGAAGAGTTTATCCGCTGTAGGACCATGGGTGCAGGACATCAAGGCGATGCTAAACACATTGGTGGACGCCAATGTTTCGTGGGTACGTCGTTCAGGGAATGTAGCCGCTCATAAACTTGCTAAAGTAGGTGTAGGAGATAATCGATCAGAGATTTGGGTGGGTTACCCACCACACTTCTTGCTTGATGTAATTGCAGACGAGATTCCTAGCTTTGTTTAAATAAAGCGGCATGATTTCCCCTCAAAAAAAAATTACTCCCTCCGTTTCTAAATATTCGTCTTTTTAGAGATTTTAAATGGACTATCACATATGGATACATACGGATGCATATAAACATATTTTAGACTGTAGGTTGACTCATTTTGCTCCGTATGTAGTCATTTATTGAAATCTTTAGAAAAACAAATATTTAGGAATGAAGGAACTATAATTTATGCACATGATGTTCAATATTTGTCCATTCATTGCAGCGAACCTCCAGTGGACACGGCAAGGAGCAAGGGTGTGGTTAGATCGACTTGACGAAGTCTCAGTCAAGTGGTAGAATATATATATAAAAAGAAGGAAGAAAAATTTATACAATCTTCACATAAGATGTAACGAATGTAGCATGTTTCCGGATCAAAGCTGCACAGTGCTATTTGCGGTTGCACCGTTGGCGGTGAGCTCCTTGATAAAGCCCAGGAGCCTCTCGAATTCCGACGCCGAGGAGCCCCCTTCGGCGATGTCCGTCCTCACCTGCTGCGCCAGCGCCTGGGCCGACCTCCTTAGCTCGCCGGACTCCATGGCCTCCCTCACCATCCGTTCCACGACGGCCCTCTCGCACACGTCCTTCATGTCCAACCCCGCCCCCCACACGGCGGCCGTGAACCGGCTGTTGATCTGCTGGTCCGCGAAGAACGGCCAGCACACCAGCGGCACGCCCTCGGCGATGCCCTCCAGCGTGGAGTTCCACCCGGCATGCGTTAGGAAGCACCCCACGGCGCGGTGCCGCAGCACGTCTCGCTGCGGCGCCCAGTCCACGACGCGCACCTTGCCCTTGCCCGCCGCGTCCACGGCTTCCTGGAGAGCGGCGCTCTGGCTCGACCCGACCATGTCCGGCCGGAGCGCCCACAGGAACGCGTAGCCGGCGCCGACGAGGCCGGACAGGAACTCGGCGAACTGCTCCAACGAAATGACGGCGAGGCTCCCCAGGCTCACGTACACGACGGACCGGTCGGCGTGCCCATCGAGCCACGCCATACAGCCGTCGTCCTCGCGCCACAAGCTGGTGGCCATCGCCGGCGCGGCCGAGATGGCGTGGAGAGGGCCTATGGCGAAAACGTCGCGCATGTGCGGCGCGATGTGTGCCAGCGCCGACCGCTCCAGTGACGCGGTCGTGTTGAATATGAGCGCCCGAGCCGTGCAGCTGTGAGCGGTGTACTTGGCGAGTACCTGCAGCATGGGGTCGAGTTTGTCGGCCTCGGCGCCGTGGCCGCGGCAAGAACTTGTAAGATCTCGCCGCCGCAGGAAGCCCTCCATCCCCGGAACGCCACGGACCGGCTCGTCGAGGTCGGCGCCTACAGGGATCGGAACCTCGCCGAGCTCCACGAGCCTGGGCACAGAGAGGTAAGCCAAGATGCTGCACGCGCTCTCCGTGCGGAAAGCGAGCGCCGGCACGCCGAGCTCCTCGGCGATGTCGATGGCGAACGGCAGCAAGCCGTCGGCCACGACGCACGACACCGGCGGGAACCCGCCGTCGGAGAGCGGCGGGGCAAGCAGGGCACGGTACGCGGCGCTGGCGCTCGGCCTCAGGGACCTGCCGATCTCACCGAGGTGGGCGACCGAGCGCGGGTGGTCGTCGGGGAGGCCGTCCGGCACGGACGCGAAGCGGAGGCGTGGCGAAGCGGCGTGGTCGACCCGGCGGAGGTTGTGCTCCGTGTGCAGGAAGGTGACGTGGACGCCGGCGCCAAGGAGGCCCGCGGCGAAGGGGAGCATGGAGTTGATGTGGCCCTGCAGCGGCCAGGGGAACACCAGCACGTGCGCCGGCGCCATGTCCGTTGGCCTCTCCTCCATCGCCCGGTACTGCTTCTTCTTACCGCTGCGCGTCAAGTGCGTTCCGTCAAATCCAACTCAGCAAGCGCCGGAGGTTTCAACTTTTCATGTTGCTAAAGTATTTATGTCTGTTTTTTTTTTGCAAGTGGGAGCATCGCATTCCAGTTTCTGCTATACTTTACTCGCTGAAGGGCGAGCATGACCGGCTCATCCTTTTTCTTTTCCTTCGAATCCGCTGAAAGAGGCCGGCATACGGAATATATACTGATCAATTGACGGAATTAATAAAATTGGAGAAACTATTACAAACAACACGTTTTGCTAACTTTGCTGAGTTCATGGGCAACAAGATTTGTTTCTCTAAAACAGTGCTCAAAACTAGTCGCCCAAAATTGGCATGCGATATGGTAGCCAGGAGAATTCACCAAAATCTTGTTGCAACCAGCTGTTTGCGCAAGCGACAGTCCAAATCGATGAGCAGTTGCTTCAGCCATTAGAGCGCTTGCACTCCAATCAATCTTATAATTACCAGCCGCAATAAAAAAAACTCCTTTGAGTTTCTCAGTACAGCTACAGTTGCAGCCTGTATTATAAAGTACATACACTGATTGATTAATTTTAGACTAGTTAAAGGCACGTGCTTTGCACGTGTGCGTTCTTAATTAAAAACATCATACATGAAGAAAATTTTAAATACAGACGATGCACTTTGACAAACCTCTTGCCAACTTACAATGTCCGTGGACAAATTTGATTTTCTTATAATTTCAAAACATGCATAGAGTAATTTTGGTTAACACTTACTCCATCTGTAAATTAATATAAGAGTGTTTAGATCACTAAAGTAGTGATCTAAATGCTCTTAAATTAGTTTACGGAGGGAGTACTTGACAAACTTACAATTTCCTGCAAAAAAAAGAGAGAGACAAACTTGAAGTAAATATTCTCAAAACAGTAAGTTACATCATGGGATTAAAGTTTGTTCAAGAAATAATCATCTCCGCGCATTCTACATCACTTGGATGTACATGGAATGTAATGCATTCTACCTTGCATAATATTTATTGTCAACAAAAAAATAGATATGTGTCGGTCCATATATACTTTTTTAGTAGTCTATATCAGTCCATATACAGTCCTAAAATTCATGGGGAAAACGTGAGAATAGCCTGTTCCACTTGACCTTTTGTTTTTTCCCAAATTTTTATTTGTTTCTATATTTTTTATTTTTAACAAATTTGTTTTTTATTTGAGGGGAGATCGTTGGACCTTCTGCAGGCTAAAATATGGATTTGGGCTGACATTCGGCCAGACGGGCCTTGAAGCCTGCCACTGGGCTAGCTGTATGGAGCCCCACTCAAAAACGCGAACCAGGTCCTCCTGCCTCTGGCTATCGAGCGGAGTTCTATAAAATGAAAGACTGTCGTTGTCTCAAAAAAAAAAAAAGACTGTCGAGCGGAGCGCCGCCGCACCTTCTCCTGTCCCCGCCGACCCGCCGAACGCCGACCCTAGGACTCCCACGCCGCTGGCGCAGCGCACGACCCGGCCATTGGATATCGTGCTGGACTCGCCCAGTCGTCATCAGCAGGCACAGTGGCTCCTGAATTCAGCAGCCACGACCGCACACAACACACGCCGGTAGGCGGCACACTTCATGCCTCCGAGCGATGGCGCAGGTGAGTAGCACCGACCGTAGCATCACTACATCAACATTCGGCATTTAGCAGGCATCAGCATGGTTTGTTCTCCAATTTCGGATTTTATCGGATGTCTCTGAGGGGATTCAATTTCTGATTTTTTTTCCAATTAAAGAACGAAGAATAAGATTGATGGTTGTGATACTTTTTTTGATAGAGAAGTGTGAAAATTGCTGATTTGTAGGTTCCAAAAATAAAGAATAAGCGTGGTGATTGAAACATTTGTGCCCCCATTTGTTGCTTACAAAAAAATCATATAGTTAAATTGTAATTGTTTCTATGTCCTTTCAATGTAACTAAATATATTGGATGTTGCCAATACTAAGAACAATTTTTAGGTTCGTTGTCATTATTGTGAATTTTCATATCTTGTATTTGTAGCTTCTGCAGGTGTAATTTCAAGGTATCACCATGGTGAGATCCTCTTTGCTGATAATCAGGAACGTGAGAATTGTTTCGATGCTGAAAACTCTGAAGTGAGCACTGTGAAGTATGATATGCACTTGACGCTGGATCATTGCACTACCCCATTGAGTTCGAATATGATTCTGCTAACTCTGATGTAGCGCCAGCATGTAGAAGCTACAACATCTACGTTGATGTTCGTAACCTTCGTTCCTGGTTTATCACCTGTGTAAGTTCCTGAAAATTGGTAGGCAACGCGTTGGTTCTGTTCATGTTCTTGCTGCCCAGGCACATTAGATTAGAATTAGTAATCTATCTATGGATGGGGCATGTCCCTCCATTGTTGAGTTGGTTTGTAATGACTCTGTAATTGATTTCGTATGACTAAAGCAAAATGGTCTGTGCTCCCTTCTGTTGACCGGATGATTCTGTTGTATGTTAAAACTGAAAAATGTCAGTACATTGCATATACATGTGAAGCCCAATGGCTCGGTATAATAAAGAATGATATTTGCTCACTTATGTTGCTGGATTTTTGCTATATGCAATAACTGAAAAAGGAATGGTACATCTATAAGACTTGAGTATTGTATATGCTAGAATAATACCACTGCAAATATATCTTTTGGTACATAATAACTCTCACAGGGACAAGCTAATGACTGAAACCCTATATAACATTATATTTCCTGGGTAGTACTATTTACAGGAATACAACCATATTAGAAACATCACACGGCAATACACAGCATGTACATGTAGTACTATTTACAGGAATACAACCATATTAGAAACATCACACGGCAATACACAGCATGTACATGAATTATACCAAAACATCCCTGTAGACAATATTTTTTGTGCTTTTCCCTGATGGGTCAATATCCTTATTTGGTTTTGCAAGTACTCTAGTTGTTTGTCTTGATATCCCTCTAGACAGAGCGACATAGAGTTGGCCATGAGAGAACACCGGCTCAGGAAGATAGATGCCAACATTTGGGATGGTTTGACCCTGGGCTTTGTTGATTGTCATGGCAAAACTAAGCCGAATTGGAAATTGCTTTCTTTTAAACTTGAAGGGGAGAACATCATCCTCTGAAGGATAGAGAGGAATTCGTGGAAGGAACACTCGCTTCCTAGCATATTGTCCGCCAATAATTTGTGCATGAATAGCGTTCTCTTGAAATGCCTTAATGATAAGCCTTGTACCATTGCATAAACCATTAGAAGGATCAAGGTTGCGAATCAAAATAACAGGGCAGTTGATCTTCAATCTGAGAATATGTGGAGGAAGGCCATTAGGTGTGAGTGAATTTAGGAACTCAGGTTGATAGTGATTATGTGGATCATCAACCACTGAGTCAAAACTGTAATAGACCTTTTCTTCTCCAGGAAATCGGTCAATAAGCATATCATTTAACTCATCCACATATTCATTATTTGTGGAAAGAATTGCACGTGCACTAATATAGGACGGTGAGTTTCCATTTTCCATTAGAGGAAAGATGTCATCAATTAACTTACTAACAGAGGCCTTCAAATCCGTGTAACCTATAACAATTTCTTCAGGTAGGCGCACATATTCTTGACCAATTGATTCCTCTGTACCGTTACCAATTCTAAGGAGAAAATCAGAGAACCATGGATCAAACAAAGCCCTCATATTGCGCCAAAGTTTGATATGTTTTATGTCTTGCCAAAGATAAGACTTCTTTAGTGTAGCATCTGTAATTTGTGCTCTAGTGCCATGCCTCACCACTGGAAGAACCTATCTAAAATCACCTCCAAACACTACTACTTTTCCTCCAAAGGGTGATCCACAACCGGTGATATCTCGCAGGGATCTATCAAGTGCCTCCACAGCTTGACGCTTTGTCATAGCAACTTCGTCCCAAATTATTAAAGACGACCTCTTGAGTAATTCTGCAGTTCCACTCTGTTTACTGAAGTTGCACATGCTGTCATCCTGAATATTAATGGGAATTTTGAACCTGGAATGTGTTGTTCTACCGCCAGGCATGATAGACGCAGCAATGCCTGACGTTGCTGTTGCGATAGCTATTCGCCCCATCGACCGCACTTTAGCGAGCAAAGCCTTATAAAGGTACGTTTTTCCTGTACCTCCCGGACCATCTATGAAAAAAACCATACTCTTCTGGTGCAAGACATGAGTCATTATCTCATCAAAAGCAAGTCGCTGCTCATTGTTTAGCTTGTTATACAAATCCAAGTGTTCCTGCTCAACCTCAATAAACATCTCATCATATAATTCTCTCCAATCTAAGCTCTCCAAATCATTATCATCCAATAAGCAGGGCAAGTCAAAGTTCTTTATGTCCTTTCCCATTGAATATAACAAACTTCTAAGATCTATAAGCACCATCTGATCAATTACTTCAGCATTTACATTTTCTCTTTGAAAATCATCACCCATGGCTTCAAAATGCTTGTCCCACAGTTCACGGACATTTGTTACCTCGCAGAAAACTAAAATTGTTGCAAAAAGTCTTCTAAGTGCAGATGGCATTTGAAATGCCGCAGCCTCGCTGAGACAATCAGAAATACTACGATCATCCTCAATGAGACCCCTTCTCTGTGCAGCCTCTCTAAATGTCGAGAAAATAACACCATCAACAGTTCGTAGATCCTCAAATGATTTGGCTCCCCTCACGTGATTCAGTAGTATCCTCAAATAATAACGCTCTTCTTCAGCAGGGTGCGCAGACACAAGTCTACCAATCTGAATTCGTTTCTGCTTGCGACGTCTCCAATTCTTGCAACTGCTATCCCACACAAAATATTCTGGAAACTCCTTGTACAAGAAATTCCTTGCAAAAATATCAACAGAATTCATTCTAAAATATTCACTAAGCATGGTTTTTGAAGATGATTCTCTGCGTAACATGCTATCCAAATTATCAGAATCTTCATAATGCACAAGATGCATATTTGGCAAATGGACCTGTAACTGCAAAACTGGAGGTGACATCTCACTTAGATTGAAAGAATAAATCCTCCATATAGCCTCTGGAGGTGATATAAACCTTGCATCCCTATATTCGCGAATCTCATCAATAACAACATTATCTCCTCTGGACTCAATGACAAAGGATGCGCGATCATGACCTTTGTAGATGTACTTAAATAAATATTTAACGGCCTTAATGCTAGAGCAAACTTCTACATTTATATGGCAATTATATCGCATAAGTAGATATGGACTATAAGGAACAACCCATCTATTATCCAAGACCGCACCCCTAATGCGAACTCGACAACCATCATCCCTCCGTCTATAAATTGGATATGAGTCCTTTCCTTGTAGTGTTGTCTCTGAGAATGTCCGTGGATAATGGTATCTACAACTTCCATTTTCCATGCAAGTATTCTTACTGTTGAGAACTCCAAATGGTTCATGCATCATGTGCTTAATAACTAAAGCATGCAGTACAGGGTATTTGTCTTTATCTAGGATCTTTGCTGATATTATCTCATCATATTGATCTGGATTAGTAATCTTGCAAGTTGACTTCAGAATAATTAAGAAGTGTGCATGCGGTAGGCCTCTCTTCTGAAATTCTATTACATGAACATGTGCAACAACTTCACCAAATAATTTCCTCTTGAATAAAAGATCTTTAAGATCCTCCAACTTTGCCTTGAAGACCCGTGCTACCAAATCTAGACGATCTTGTGGCGATTGACCTGGTTCCAGCTCTCTAGTTATCTCTTCCCATTGCGGGTTGCAAATCATTGTAATGAATAAGTCTGGCTTTCCAAACCGTTGGACCAATGCCATTGCATCTAGATACCTTCGGCGCATGTCTCTTGGTCCTCCAATAAATTTCGGGGGAGCACAATACGCTTTCCAGTCATGCATGCACGTGTCTCACCGGCTACGACACTATCAACCAATCCTTGATATAAATCTGCACGTATGAGAACCTGAGTTGACGGTTGTAAATAGAAAGCCAACCTTATTGATTCAATCTTGATGTACATATCAACAATATACTGTTGAGTTAATCTCTTTCCAAATAGTAAGACGTTGAACTCGCCATCTCGGATTTGTAACTTATAACAATAATATTCCCTTGGTGATACACAAGAACCAGAGCTCTTTTCCACTCCTGCATTCAAGGCAAGTTATGGTTAGATAAATGAATCTGAAACAAAGTAATCAAGCAAAAAAAATTGAAAAAAAAACTTGCCTTCTTCGCTGAGAGCATTTGCTTGATCGTTTCTCTTCCTCTTACCATGGGGAGCAACTTTTGGTAAATTCAGGTTCCATCCAACTTCCCCATTCGGGAAAAAAAGTGGATATGACAATGGATCATAGCAACCATGGTATGCTTTTATGTATTGTGGTTTGTCCGATTTACCGTAAACCATGATACTCCTGTCAAAATAACTTCGAGGATTATTTCCCTCGACCCAAATTGCTGCTACTTGTGATGTTGTCGGAGCATTATATACTCTTTGATCTAAGGCAATATTTGTGTTGAGCTCAATATTATATTCATCAAGGTTTGGAATAGAACCAAGGTTTCTAAATATTTGTGCATAAGGATTACTTGAAAGTATATTCACCAACTTCCGGATCAGAGTTTGGTCAAGGTTTGGCGAGTGAAGAAATCTTTGTTGCAAATCTGCATCCGTGTCATAGAAGTATAACTGTAAATGCTTGGGGCCATCTTCTTTTGGAACCAACTGGTCAATACGATGATAAATTTGGCCCTGTGCGCGAAAGGTGTATACTCCAGACCTCCTATTGCAGAATCTTTGGTCCAAGATCACACCAAGAGAGGTAAAAGAGAAATGAGAATTGAAGTACCGTATATGATCTTGGAAGTATTTTGCATTTGGATCCTGGCTCGTGTACAACTGACGCAATTCATCAGGAACCACTGGGGTTACTATCTTTACTTTTCCATTCATGCAACAAAATGTTGGCGTCTCATATTGGAACCTTTTCGCATTGCAATGTCTACAGTTGGGCACTCGCTCTAGAAAATGATAGCCACGGGGCAATTTATGATATATATGATCATATGGATCTGCTTGTATGCATTTTGTGACATGCTTTGGCTCTTGATATGATTCAAAGTCAAGACCTGTGTTTTTCAAAAGTAATTTAGTAAGTATTACAAAAATTGAGAATCATTGATGAAAATATCAGTCAATACTTACATGGTCTATTATACATTAGACTCTCATCATCCACATCATCGTACTCAATGGAGTCTTCAGTATTTGCCAGATATTCTGTTAAAAAATTATCTCTAGTTGTCAATAGATGAAATACTTGCTATGTGCAACATATAATTGAATCATTGTTATTTATGACAAACATTACCATGAATGGCAGGAAAAGAATCCTGGGGCACATAAATGAGGTCTTCATGCAAGTTGTTGGTCCCTCTGCCACGATCCCGTGCAGTACTACAACTTTCTTTTTCTGGCCTCTGTCTTTTATTATGGCCACAAATCTCTTGTACGTGTGTTTCTTCTTGATCATGTGACAGTTCTGAGTGCATGTTGACGCAACGATGTCGCTTACGCTGACGTACATTTTTCAATTCATATTTTGCAGCTTGATCTTCCGAGGATATTGATGATAAATATATGCCAGATGAACTGATGGTGAATCGAGTTCCAGCTTTTGGACGACTTGTGCCAGAACCACCAACATCCGCCACTGTTTTAAGGAAAAAGGGTCAACGACAGTGTGATGAAATATACAAAAAAATAAATTTTGATATTTGATATTTGTTAATTCATTACGTATCACAACCTTGTTTTCCTTTTGATGAAGACCCCAGTTGAGTAAATACCGAATCATGCTTCTCATAGTTTGAACTGGCCACGACTTCCTTTCCTGTAATGTAGGTTCAACCTTATCTCGTCAAAAATTATACATCATATAGTAAAGAGGTAAATGAGCATTCAACGGTCATTGATAATATTAGAAATGAATATTTTGTCGATTAGAACAGTACCTGTCATGCATATGTTCTTATTAGCTCTTGTATTTTTCTGCTGGGGTGCTGGTTGTGTATTGCTACAACTTGCGCTGCACTCACGCCTCATTCTTTTGTACTCACGATTCCTTTGCAAATAGGCTTCCCTCTGATATGGAGTCATTTGCAAGTATCTATCCCGGTCACGGTAACGCTTACGCTGGGAAGAATTCATTTGCGTAGCATTTCTGGTTTCAACTAAAGGATCATTCTGCTCTCCAACGACAGCTAATATTTCCCCACAAAACAAAACAAACAAAAAACAAATAGTATGTCAAGGCAAAGGATTGATAAGGATAATAATTAGATATCAAGATAATAAAAAAACTTATAGTAGTTCCTTTTTGGTGAAGTTGTTGGGTGAACATTTGTAATATCTCTGAATGGAACCCGGCCTTCCATCTTGTCGATTTTACTTGATTTTGTAAGCCAAGTGTTTTCAACCACAACCTACAGTATAAGCATTAGACCATTTTTTAGGTTACCAAACCCAAGAAAAATAATTAAAGCATATACAAATTTACAAATAGCCATGAGACATGAACAGAATGAACATATGTTGCATTGCCTTTCATAGTGTACTGTTTGGACAAAAACACAAACACCTTGCGTGCAAGAAAAGTAGAAAAATCAGCAAGCTACAATCGGACCAGTGGATTTGTATTTCATATCATTGTAAGCAAGAAGAATCACTTGCAGAACATTCTCACCCAGCAAAATTCCCAAAGGAGCAGAAGAATCAGCAACCTCACCTGTGATCAGCGGCACCTGTGGTCAGCTGGCCGTAGATGGATGTCCAACTACTCTGAGCCTGGAATCACCAGGCGCAAACAAATTTCGAAGCAAGCCACAGACTGCAAGGAGATGGGGCTGGAGATGCAATCTGGACGTGGAGGTGATTCGGAGGTGCTGCCGTGCTGGGTGTGTGGACGGGGGGATGGACCAATGGAGCTGGTGGTGTGTGACCCGCGGGCTAGAGAAATTGGAATACTGAATACGGAGCATCCAGATTACAGGGGAAAGATCAACGTGAGGAGGTTGGCGGGGAATTGATTTGCCAGAGCCTGGAGGCTACCGTGGGTCGTGGAGTTCTCTAGAAGCGCGGCTCATTTTCAGGTTTGGCGGGATTGCGTGGGTGACGAATCCGGGTGATACAGGCCGTTCGATTTAATAAGTTGACGGCCACAGATGAAAGAGGGCAGATTCAAATATTCAAAAAATCGTGTACTATAGTAGTAGAGATTTGACCATCATGCCCTTCAAGCCGAAGAGGAGGGGCTCAGACACCGTTCATAGAAAAAACAGCAGACAAGCAAACAAAATGTCATATCGACTATGCAGTCGAATGTACCATCCATTACATTGTACTTCGACCAACTCAAACTTATTTGGAATTTTCTAACAGGAAATTATAAGAAGTTAACAACAGAGACTACACATGCATGCCCGGTGTCAGGCAGTTTGCGATGGCCCAGCCAGCCAATCCATGACTTTGTTATCCATGGTGCACTTACAGGGCTCCTGAGGATTAATGTTGTGTTCTCCACAATTTGAGCAGTCCATGAACTCGCCGAGCTCAAACTTCGAGTTCCAGATAAAGGCCTTGAGCCGTGAAGCTTTATGAAGCACGCTGCTTGAGATGGCCGAGGTCTCATAACCTGATATATCCAGATACTCAAGCTCCTCTAGGCAATCCAGGAATTTTACTATTGCAGCACAGGACATATCAGAATTTGGTATCTCGAGCTTCTTCAGCCGCGGAAGGGACTCGCAAATTACAGAGGCCATATCTTCATCCACATAGAGAGCAAACACTTTCAGCTCCAGAAAATCTGGGCAACACTGGTGCACATGGAGGAGGACTTCATAATTAACAAGACTCTCATCCACCGCCATGCCTTTAAGTGACTGAAGTTTGCTGATCACCTCACAGAAGTCATCAGAAGTCACACATGTGGTAGGAAAGCTGAAATGGTGCAGGTTTGGGCTCCTGTATAAAACATCCGGAAAGGCATTTAGCTGCAATCAGATTTCGTAACGACCATAAGCATGCCCATAAAAATTTCCGTGTCAAACAAATGCCGTACTGCCACATATAAATTATATACCATAATACAACATACAGTCAGCAGCCTTGACGTGGCGGCTGACTGGATGCTGACTGGGCTGTTGACCAGTAAAAAACCAGTCCAGGGTTGTTTCTTGTCCGGTTTTGAAAGTTCAAGGTTGTAAAGTAGACAGTTTCATAGTTCAGGGTTGTATATTAGACTTTGGTGGTAGTGCAAGGTTGTAATATGGACTTTTCTCAAAACCAAATACACCCGAGTTTACAAAAATCATGTTAAATCAGTTTTGCAAGTTTGCGGGCTTTTCCACTGAAAATATCACAACCACAAATAAAAATGCACTAACAAATATCATTCATTAATGAATCCTTACCAGATTGTCAAAAGATGACATCAGAAGCAGTTTATAAACATCAAGAACCAAATAATCAACTGACCAAGTAAAACTTCTCACTAATATCTAGATGAACTGCATAACCATGATATGTCTCATTGTTCCAAAAAGTAGATTACATGTGTACAGTAGGTGTGACTTGAATGTACATGTCATGCAGCCAACCATTAATTCAAGAATATTGTTCAAGACAAAACAAACTTATAAGAATACCAGGGCATGAAATAAACGATAGGAACCAAACAAATTGCAAGAAGAAAAATAAACTTAACATATTAAAAGCTGAGAACACTGGCTTCTTTTGTGATTTGCAAAGCGGAGTCACCTTAACATGTTGTATGATATACTGTAATAACTTAAGAAGTCATCAATTATTCAGTTCTCACGGGGAAATTTAATTCATGAAACACAATATTCACACCCCTGCTTCTCTTTCTTACTTTCAGTTTTTTTTCTAAAATGTACCAAACTAACATTGCATGTGCACAATAGGAAGATTGCCTAGGATGGTTGGTTTACCATCAACCATGATATGCAAATGTATAGATGACTTCCAATGACAAAGAAGCAAGCTGTGAGGATGGTTATAAGGAAAGGCAAGGGATACAGAGTCAACAAGTAGGAGGTGGTGGGAAGGCGAACCGTAAACAGCAAGCCTGAGCTGGTGAGGTGCAGCAAGGATGTAAGTATGCAGCTCAGTACTTCAAGAATTTATCAAGGAGTGCTAGAATGAAACACATAGAATGGACGAAACATGGCAAGCAAGGGGGTAGGAGACAATTGCAGTTCAACAGCGTCATCTAGTAAAATGCAAGCAGTGGCATCCCACAGGGGACAGCGTCATGTAAAACCATTCAAATAATGACAGATACAACATGCGTTGTAAGGCTCTCATATTACTGAGTAAAAACAGATATGTTGAATAATTAACAAGAAATACATCAGCTTAAAACATCTACTAATAACAAATCTAAAAAAATGGCATGCTAGCTTCAGCGTTACAGCCACCACGTGCCACATTGACTGGCATACCTCATCTGTAAAACCATCATCCCTCATCTTTCATGTAACTGATTTATTAACTTATGATAGTTAAAGGACCATAATTTTCAAATACAAGTCCAAGAACTTAATTGACAATTGAAAGCTGTAACTGCCAGAAGCACTTCAATTTCATTATGATTCACCAAAACATTGTCAACAAAAAAGAACATAAGTTTATTATGAGTCCATTGGGAACGATTATTTTCATTGTTCGACTCATGTAAACTGCAGATCCCTCTTCAATTGCACTTCTATCCCTATGGTAACCTAATATTCCCGGTGGCAAATTCCCTCTTCAATTTCACTATTACCACTGCCAGTGGCACTTCATTTTCATCATGATTCAACAAAACATTGTCAGTAAATAAATACTCCCTTCGTCCCATAATGTAAGACGTTTTTTGACACTACACCAGTGTAAAAAAACGTCCTATATTATGGGACGGAGGGAGTAGAAGTTTATTATGAGCCCACTGGGAATGATAAGTTTCATTATTCGAATCATGTAAACTGCAAACTCCCTCTTCAATTTCACTACTGTCCCCTCTGGTAACTTCTACACATATGAGGTAGAAAAACAGTAGCAACATAATAACTACATAAACATAGCAATTGAAATAAAAGCTGTCTATAAGATTGTGTTCCAGAGCATTCGGGGTTCTACAGACTAGGTTACAAAGTATCAAATTCACTTGGATACTTGAAAAAAAAATCTTTGTTAAAAAAGGATTAGTTAAATTTAAACAAAAATGTGTGAAAACCTAAAAAAATATCACAGAAATTAATAGCAATTTCACTCCATTCAAGTTTAATGACATGACACTACACCATTCGAACTGACAAAACAATCTAAAAATGAAATATCAGTAGCTACTCCATAAGAATAAAAATTCAAACAAGAAACTCATCACGTTAATATGAATTTGATGGTAATGTTGCCAAAGTTCTATAAAATGAACATTCAGAAACTTGGAGGCCCCTTATGGATTTACACTTGAACAATCATAATCCTAATTAGATCATGTCAAATCCTATGGAGTAGTGCTGACCCATAAAAAATGCTGGGAATTAAAAGAGACATTTTCCGCAAACACGCATTACACAGCTACGTTACTAGAATCCTCAATTGCAGTACAGAAAAATGTGATTAGTACAAATTTACAGGCAAAGTTTCACTTTATCAGTATAGTTATATTTAGTTCTACACGGATCAACCGATCATATGAGTTATCACAGAAAATAACAAAATTAATTAGTTAATCGAATACAAGAA
The DNA here is from genome assembly GCA_034509565.1 of Triticum monococcum. Lineage (NCBI taxonomy): Eukaryota > Viridiplantae > Streptophyta > Magnoliopsida > Poales > Poaceae > Triticum > Triticum monococcum. The sequence continues at coordinate 698,341,919 of CM067842.1, forward strand.
GGTACGGCAGAAGGATAACCTAACCAATTTTGTGCAGTAAATGACTACAGCGGAATGAACATCACAGGGACCACGCAAACAAGATTGCAGGAACAAGGAAAAAGAAGCTTCACCTCTCGGCGAGGAACATGAGGTGCCCTTCATCGGCAAACTCCGGGAGGAGCACAGCCTCCATCCGACCATCTGCCCGCGTTGCGGCGACCTCAAGGTCGCCGGTGAGAGCGGCCTGGACGGAGATGCTCCCTGTGGTGGCACCGGACCCAGCCGCGCGCCGGGCGGAGGTCCGGGCTGTCCAGTCCCGGAGATCAACGCGGCGCCATGCGAGCGGGTCGCGAGCGGCGGCCCACCACGCAGAGCAGGTACGGGGTGCGCCGCCAGAAAGTAAATCGGGGGCGCCCACGCGGGACATAATCGCCACAAGGAGGTCGTGCTGCAGCTCCCCCCACGACCGGACCGCCGGCGGCGCCATGGACGGTCGGAGAGCGGTAGGTTTCCTTTTTCTTTCGCAAATGGAGAGGTAGGTTGTGGGGGTGTACCAGCAAGAATGCCGACCGTGCCTAAGTTTTCTTTTTACAAATATAACCTTAGAGCATCTCTAGCACATCCCGGCCATCCGACATAATAACCGCCGAACGAAGGCAATTTTGCCGGCTAGATAGATCCCGTGTAATCGACCATTTTGAAAAAAAGTTACGGGATTCTGTGTACTTCGTTCGTTTCCGCCATATCTACGAGATTCACCTTTGTTTTTGTCGGATCCTCTCTCCTTAGCACGAACCAACTTTCGTTCCCGCCTCCCGCGCCGCCGCCACCGCCTCTAATCTTGTCTTCGACCTCGTTGTCCGGCCACGTGACGCAGGAAACCAACCGGATGGAGTACCCGCAGCCGTCGAGTGCCCCTTATCACGCGCCACCGCCACCTCCAAAGTTGTCTCTTCATCCGCCCGCGCTTTCCACGGTCGTTCATGTCGGCGCCGGCGCGGCTCCACCCTCTTTCGGCCTCGCTCTGATTCCTCCTGTCAAGGCCGACGATGGGAGGAACAAGACCGCCTGCACCGGCCCAGCCGATGCATAGGTGAAGCCCCCGAGGAAGAAGGTGATCGCGACAAGAGGCCGAGCTCCTCCTACGCCTCCGGCTGACCAAGTTCTCCCCAATCACAGCCACTCCACAGGATCACGCCCACCATGTGTTCGATGAAACGTCTGGGACGTACATTTTTTTCTTTTGCTTCATTTGCTTTCGTGATCTTTGCTTTGAGTTTGAAGCACTTGTTTGAGCTTTGCCCGTTGAATTTTATAGCCAAAGCATGCACTCAACATATCCCGAAAAGTTGATCGGGCATTTGTAAGGTTAAACTTGTTACCTCGTATTTTGTGCATGATTTTGGATGTGATGAACTAGTATGATGATAAACTAGTGATGTATATATAAATTTCGTGTACTCATATGCAAGCACTTGTCAATATTTGTCGTATGAATTTTTTTTGCGGTATCGCGAGGCCTCCGGTGCGGAACAGATCCCGTAAACTCGTCCTACAAATGTTTTGCAGGACGGGTTTACGTTCCACCGAAGGGCTCGCGGTACCACAATTTTTTTTACAGGCGCCCATAAAGGGTCTTTGTGGGACGGAGGTGTACCGAATCTGCTAGAGATCCTCTTAGGGCATCTCCATTGCGGACCCTCAAACCGCCCGTGTCCGTCCGGACGCACGATTTTTGCCATCCAACAACACTGATATGTATCTGTCCACGGCCGGTCTGGATGTCTATTTCCCACAAACTGGAGGCAAACTCAGGCGTCTTTGCGGGAGTCCATACACCAATCACGTAGGACTCCGACATCTTAGGCCCACTGAAATCCCCTTCCCGATACCCTTTTATTCCAGTCCACCACTTCTTCCCCTTCCTTTCATCTACACCTCCGTCCTCGGTAGCCGCCGCTATACCTTTTCGTCCACGTCCCAGCCATCCTCAGGCATCCATAGACCCCACCCACAAGACTGCCGGCCTTGGACGACACCATTGTCCACCCAGGAATCCCTGCAGTCAGGTACCCTCCGCATCCCTGTCAACACCGTTCATAGCGGACACCCCATCCGGCAGGTGTTCTATCAAATGCCATTGAGTTTTTTTGAACTTCTTATTGTTCTAGAGAAGGACAATAGCGGGGTACTTGATGTACGAGGATGAGTTGTTGTGCGATGTGTGGTTGACCGTTTTTAGGACTTTGTAGGCATGAACATTGGCCCCATGTAACGCCCTCGATGCGGCTATATCTCCCACGTGTCGAAGCACGACTTAGAGGCATAACCGCATTGAAAGCAATGTCGCAAGTGAGGTAATCTTCACACAACCCATGTAATACATAAGGGAAAGAGATACATAATTGGCTTACAATCGCCACTTCACACAATACATAAATAAAACATTACATCATCCAGATACAATCAAGGTCCGACTACGGAACCAAAATAAAAGAAGAACCCCAAATGCGACAAGGCCCCCGATCGACCCCAACTGGGCTCCACTACTGATAAACTAGAACGAAACAACACAAAGGACAAGATCTTCATCGAGCTCCTCCTGAGCTTGGTTGCGTCATCTGCACGGACTCATCGCACCTGCAAGCTGGTTTTGGAAGTATCTGTGAGTCACGGGGACTCAGCAATCTCGCACCCTCGCGATCAAGACTATTTAAGCTTATGGGTAAGGTAAAGGTATGAGGTGGAGCTGCAGCAAGCGACTAGCATATATGGTGGCTAACATACGCAAATGAGAGCGAGAAGAGAAGGCAAAGCACGGTCGATAAAAGTATGATCAAGAAGTGATCCAAAAAACAACCTACGTCAAGCATAACTCCAACACCGTGTTCACTTCCCGGACTCCGCCGGAAAGAGACCATCACGGTTACACACGCAGTTGATGCATTTTAATTAAGGTCAACTTCAGGTTTTCTACAACTGGACGTTAACAAATTCCCATCTGCCCATAACCACGGGCACGGCTTTCGAAAGTTCAAATCCCTGCAGGGGTGTCCCAACTTAGCCCATCACAAGCTCTCACGGTCAATGAAGGAATAGACCTCCTCTCGAGACATTCCGATCAGACTCGGTATCCCGGTTCTACAAGACATTCTCGACAATGGTAAAACAAGTCCAGCAAAGCCGCCCGATGCGCCGACATCCTGATGGGAGCTGCACATATCTCGTTCTCAGGGCAACACCGGATAGGTCAAGCTACGAGTAAAACCAGCCCTCAAGTTTCCCCGAGGTGGCCCCGCAGGCTGCCCATTTCGGACCAACACTGAGACAAGCACTGGCCCGGGGGGGGGGGGGGGGGTTAAAATAAAGATGACCCTCGGGATGCGCGACTCCCAAAGGAAAAAGGCTAGGTGGCGAATGGTAAAACCAAGGTTGGGCCTTGCTGGAGGAGTTTTATTCAAAGCGAACTGTCAAGGGGTTCCCATTATAACCCAACCGCGTAAGGAACGCAAAATCCGGAAACATAACACCGATATGACGGAAACTAGGGCGGCAAGAGTGGAACAAAACACTAGGCATAAGGCCGAGCCTTCCACCCTTTACCAAGTATATAGATGCATTAATTAAATAAGATATATTGTGATATCCCGACAAGCAAACATGTTCCAACAAGGAACAAACTTCAATCTTCACCTGGAACTAACAACGCTATAAGAGGGGCTGAGCAAAGCGGTAACATAGCCAATCAACGGTTTGCTAGGACAAGGTGGGTTAGAGGCTTGGTTCAACAATATGGGAGGCATGATAAGCAAGTGGTAGGTATCGCAGCATAGGCATAGCAAAAGAGCGAGCAACTAGCAAGCAAAGATAGAAGTGATTTCGAGGGTATGGTCATCTTGCCTGAAATCCCGCAAGGAAGAAGAACAAGTCCACGAAGAAAACAAACGGACGTAGTCGAACGGGTCCTCATAAACGCGACGTTAACGGAACCAACCCGAAGAAGCAACACCGGAAAGAAGCAAACAATCATGGTAAACAACCATCACATAATCATGGCATGATGCACAATCAAGTATGATGCATGTCCGGTTTAAGTATGCATGGCATGGCAAAGTGCACAAGCAATCCTACAAATTAAGTGGAGCTCAATATGCATCGGGATGCATATTGACAAAACACCACATCAATTATTTAGTTCTCTCCCGTTTAAGTACACAACAATATTAAATGTTGATTAACATGGCAAGAGGTGAAGCATAACAAAACTATACCCATTAAACAGTTTAAATGGGGCCGGATATAACAAACAACAAATCCGGTAAATCTCCATATGCATTAGTAATTTATTGAAACAACAATTTAAACATTTTAATAGTTGTTATCATGATGCGGATGACATGAACAAGTTTATGCAATTTTTTATTAAAAGTTGACAAGAGCATTAGAAAGCATTTGTCACCATAGTAGAAAGAAAGGGGTGCCACGGCGACGATAACGAAACGGTGCCACTGCAATGTTCCGGTTCCGACAACTCATTGAGAACGTCGGTGCAAAAGAAAGTGTGGCGGGAGCGTGCAAAAGATGGTGGGGTGATCCCGGTTACCGGGTTCCCACGAGACAACGACGACATGACAACGAGGAGGAACCACTAACATTCACGGGCGAAAACAACAACTAACCATGCATCTCATACAACACATGCTTTCGTCCACGGGTCATCGTCTCGGCGGTTATACCTTCGAGGTGCATTCTCGGAGCGGTTTGGGTTCGTACAGGAAGTAGAGGAAGTAGTCGTCCACGGCGACGGTAGTTGTACACGATCATTGTCGGACTTGACGGGTTCGAGGTCTCCGGGTGTAGTGGTACTTGGCGTCCCATCGTGTAGTCGTTTGTCGTAGTCGGACTTGACAAAATGCACACCCGCTATAGTCGTACACGATTCGTAGACGTTCGAATCTTCCGTAGGGGTACTCGTTACATCTCTAGATGTAGTGGTACTTGTCATAATCCGAAATGGTCTTGGCGATCTTGACGGATCCAAGTGACCCCAGGCATACGTCCACGGTAGTCTTCGGACTTGGGCTCCGGGTAGATGACTTGAGGGTCTCAGTCAGGAGAACTTGTGGCAAAGAAGTCCGTGAACGAGACGATGCAGCACGAACAGGAGGCGGATGTCACGTTCGGCGAGCGGTGGGGCTCCCTGGTCGGAGTCGGTAGGGACGGCACGAGGCGGTGACGAAGAGGAGGTCGCAGGAAGAGCTGCTGGAGGTGGATGCAGAGGGTCGAACAGGAACGTGGCGGCGCAGCAGCAGCTAGCGAGGCATGGGGGAGGCCTTGCGCGGCGCCGGAGACGGGGAACGGGTGGAACCGAGGTTCCCGGCAGCAGGGACGGCGTCTAGCGATGCGCGGCCCGGGCGGCTCGATGCAGGACGCGGGAGGAGGCTAGAAGGCACGGCGGCGGCTTGCTGGACTTGGACGCGATGGCGCAGCAGCAGAAAAGCTTCGGTGGAGAAAATGGAGCGCTCGTGCTGCTCGGAATTGAGCCTTTGCTCTCCCGAGCAAGGAGGCGGCGATGGTGGTGGAGCGCTCCGGCGAGACAGGGACGCGGGGGAAGGAGTAGAGCGCGGCATTGCAGGTCGGGTCGCCAGCGCGGGCGCCATGGCCGGAGGCGGGGAGGCAGCGGCGAGGTCTTGCGACGTTCATGGCGGGGCAAGGCAGGAACGTGAGGGGAGGAGACTGCTGGAGGCGGCCGATGCTCGAAGATAGGAGATCGGGAGGATGAGAGGGAGAGGGATCGAGCGAGGCAGCACTGTCCCTCTCCTTGGCGATGCGTGAGTGGAGGCGCGAGGGAGGAGAACGAGGGAAGGGAGAGGGATCGAGGGAAAGAGGTAGCGATCGGTTAGGGTTAGAGCAGTGGGCTGCGGGATGGCCTTGGGCCAAATGGGCCTAGGCGCAGATGGCTGGGAGGCCCAGCTGGGCTGACTTCCCCCCACTCTCTCTCTCTCTCACTCATATTACTTTAGCAGAAAAGACCAAAAAAAGAGAGGAAAAGAAAGAGAGTTTTAGGAAAAGATTTTGGACAAGGAGATAATTTTCCCGAACTCACAAAAATACGCTTATTCCGAGAAAATAGAAAAGGCCAAGATTGGAAGATGTAAATTCAAACTCATTTGAATTTAATTCAAATGGGTTTGAACTAGGACTAGGTTCTAGGAGTTTCCAAAAATGTTGAGAATTTTGGTAGAGCTCCGGAAAATTATGAAAGAATAAATGGCAAGGTTCGAGGTCAAGCAACGAGATAACAAAGGCATGGAGAAATTTGCAAGTGTGTTTTAGGTGATTCCATAAGAATGGGTTATTTTACAATAGCTCCACTAATATCGGGAGGATATATTATAAAGAGAAGTCATCCTTCCCTCGATTTAAATGGATCGAAGATCCATACGATTTATTTAGTTGAGATGCAAAAGATTTATGAGATGATGGCATGATGACATGATGCAATGCCAAAAAAATAAAAGGGCAAGCACCAATGAAACACACGACGAAACCCGGAATATAAGGAAGTCTTCTCGAGCATCGGTCTCGGGGCGTTACACCCCACCTTTTGGCAAAGCATGCATACTTTGTTTCATGAGCGAAAGAACTCCCTACAACACATGCACGTCGTCCATGCATGCAATGTGAAGTCGCTAACACATCGATGGCACGCCATATGCAACTTTGTCATGAAGTTTTGGCGGTGCAATTCACCAAGTGGAGACAAGGTGGCAATTGGGCACGTGAACCATTGAGAGAATAAGTGTTGCTTTCTGTTACTCTACACGTTGATTAATTCATTCATTCACTTAATGTTGATGTACACGCTGTATAGCCTGCTCATGATGCCACGACGTACTACAGGACCGAGGGCAGGCCATTCGCGTACATATATTGTTGGATGAAACTCAAGGGGTACTTTATGTGGGACGGCATGTGTCGGTTCTAGCACCCAATTATCTCGTTGAAGTTGAAGTATTGTTGTACTAGAGATATTTGAACTAATGTTGTACTAGTGTTGCAGGCTATTTTTTATAAATTATGTATGAACTTTGCTTAATTTCATCATGTTTGCATGAATTTCATTCAGTTTGTTGAAATCCACTTTGAAACGTATGCGGCTACGGTTAGATGACCAATTCTCACATCAATGTTCACAGACTGGTCCCCACTAATTCGTGGACGAATAAAGTATCCAGTTTGAAGGCCATCGTTGGAGATGCCCTTATGCCTATTTACATGTTAAAAATACCCACTCCAAAATTGATAGCCACAAATGCCTTAGCATCTCCAGCCCATCCCATACAATTTAACTCTTTAGGTCTCCTTTGATTCATAAAATGAGAATATCATAGGAACAGGAAACCCATAGGAAGTGAGATGGCATATATTTTATTGCGCACATGGAACGGGGAATAAGATGTCACTTGATTCATAGGGTAGGAATTTAGGGCATCTCCAACGGCAACCCGCAAATTTTCTCCCGCATCCGTCCGTGGACAGGGGGGACAACCCGCAGACACGGATGCGGGAGGCAGCCATCCAACCATAGCGGCATATATTTTTACAATAGTTTGAACCAGCCGGACGAGATTCGTGCAAACCGAGCGAATTTTGATATAAACACGACGAATTTCATTTGAAATAGGATAATTCGTACATAAAATTGGATGATATTTCGTTCGGTGAACTAAAAGCCTTAAAATAAATTTCTAATCTACCTTATACTTGACGGTGACCTCATAGGGTATGTCGAGCTGGCCGGCGGCTCCTCCTCCGTCATGGTCGCCCGATTCGGCGTTGGAGTCGGGCTTCGGGCGGCGGCATTGCGGCAGGGCTTTGGGTGGCAAAGAGCACTGAGGGGATGCCGGCTCCGGCTTCACAGGAATGAGCATCCCCGGTGGCGGAGCCAGGCCATTAAGGTGGGGCACGGAGCGACGGAGCATCAGCTCCATCTGTCCCTTGTACTCCATGTCGGTGGCGGCGTACACCTAGCCTACCACCGCTGACGAGGTGGTTGCTGGTGCTTCGACGGCTGGCCCTCCTTGTCGCCGGAAGATATGATGATCTCCGCCTTTGTCGAGGAGCCGCCTACCGATGTGGATGACGGCCCCGGAGTTCGAGGGCGGCGTCGCCACATTCCGCATGAGCCCACCCCAAAATGGTCATCTGCCGGTGTCGATGCCCATGACTTACCCATCGCCAAAGTTGTGCAGGGAAATGCGTGGGAAGAGGAGAGGAGGAGGAGGATAGTTTGCGATGTGGACGGCGCTGGAGCGCAGCTTATATAGCCGCGACCAGGCCATGCGAAGGGCCGGTCAGCCGCTTCAACGCGGCGCAACGGCCAGATTCTGTTCCTCGGGAAGCTGCGTTCGCATTGAAGCAGTAGCTCCCGAGAGGCCGCGTCGGTCAGCGCCGCCTCCCTTCCTCCAGCCACATCGTGGCATCAACTCCGCCCACTGCGTGCTCTGGGCCGACATGAATGCGGCGCGTGCATCAGAAGGAAATGCCAAGAGGTGTGGGTGGGGGTTTGGGTGGGCCAAGGCTGTCAGAAGTGGGCATGGCAGCGGACCTGACTCCCACAAGCCCTCCCTGATAACCCACAAGTATAGGGGATCGCAACAGTTTTCGAGAGTAGAGTATTCAACCCAGATTTATTGATTCGACACAAGGAGAGCCAAAGAATATTCTCAAGTATTAGTAGCTGAGTTGTTAATTCAACCACACCCAGAAACTTAGTATCTGCAGCAAAGTGTTTAGTAGGAAAGTAATATGATAATAGTGGTAACGGTAGCGAAAGGTAAGGTAGCAAAAGTAATATTTTTGGTATTTTGTAGTGATGATAACAATAGCAACGGAAAAGTAAATAGGTGAAGAACAATATAGGGAAAGCTCGTAGGCAATGGATCGATGATAGATAATTATGCCGGATGCGGTTCATCATGTAACAGTCATAACCTAGGGTGACACAGAACTAACTCCAATTCATCAATGTAATGTAGGCATGTATTCCGAATATAGTAATACATGCTTAACTTGCATGACATCTTTCGTCCTACCCTCCCATGGCAGCGGGGTCCTAGTGGAAACTAAGGGATATTAAGGCCTTCTTTTAATAGAGTACCAGACCAAAGCATTAACACATAGTGAATACATGAACTCCTCAAACTACGGTCATCACCGGGAGTGGTCTCCCGATTATTGTCACTTCGGGGTTGCCGGATCATAACACATAGTAGGTGACTATAGACTTGCAAGATAGGATCAAGAACTCACATATATTCATGAAAACATAATAGGTTCAGATCTGAAATCATGGCACTTGGGCCCTAGTGACAAGCATTAAGCATAGCAAAGTCATAGCAACATCAATCTCAGAACATAGTGGATACTAGGGATCAAACCCTAACAAAACTAACTCGATTACATGATAAATCTCATCCAACCCATCACCATCCAGCAAGCCTACGATGGAATTACTCACCCACGGCGGTGAGCACCATGAAATTGGTGATGGAGGATGGTTGATGATGACGATGGCGATGGATTCCCCTCTCCGGAGCCCCAAACGGACTCTAGATCAGCCCTCCCGAGAGAGTTTAGGGCTTGGCGGCGGCTCCGTATCGTAAAACGCGATGAATCCTTCTCCTCTATTTTTTTCTCCCCGAACACGAATATATGGAGTTGGAGTTGAGGTCGGTGGAGCTCTAGGGGGCCCACGAGGTAGGGGGCGCGCCCAGGGGGGTAGGCGCGCCCCCACCCTCGTGGCTAGGGTGTGGGCCCCCTGGCCTTGATTCTTTGCCAGTATTTTTTATTATTTCCAAAAATAATCTTCGTGGAGTTTCAGGTCATTTCGAGAACTTTTGTTTCTACACATAAATAACACCATGGCAATTCTGCTGAAAACAACGTCAGTCCGGGTTAGTCCCATTCAAATCATGCAAGTTAGAGACCAAAACAAGGGCAAAAGTGTTTGGAAAAGTAGATACAACAGAGACGTATCAACTCCCCCAAGCTTAAACCTTTGCTTGTCCTCAAGCAATTCAGTTGACAAACTGAAAGTGATAAAGAAAAACTTTTACAAACTCTGTTTGCTCTTGTTGTTGTAAATATGTAAAGCCAGCATTCAAGTTTTCAACAAATATTATGAACTAACCATATTCACAATAACTCTTAGGTCTCATGTTTACTCACATCAACAGCATAATCAACTAGCGAGCAATAATAATAAATCTCGGATGACAACACTTTCTCAAAACAATCATAATATGATATAACAAGATGGTATCTCGCTAGCCCTTTCCGAGACCGCAGAACATAAATGCAGAGCACCTTTAAAGATCAAGGACTGACTAGACATTGTAATTCATGGTAAAAGAGATCCGGTCAAGTCACACTCAATGTAAACTAACAGTAATGAATGCAAATGACAGCGGTGCTCTCCAACTGGTGCTTTTTAATAAGAGGATGATGACTCAACATAAAAGTAAATAGATAGGACCTTCGCAGAGGGAAGCAGGGATTTGAAGAGGTGCCAGGGCTCGATTTTGAAATAGAGGTGAATAATATTTTGAGCGGTATACTTTTATTGTCAACATAACAACCAAGATATGGCGATATCTTCCATGCTACACACATTATAGGCGGTTCCCAAACAGAATGGTAAAGTTTATACTCCCCCTCCACCAACAAGCATCAATCCATGGCTTGCTCGAAACAACGAGTGCCTCCAACCAACAACAGTCCCGGGGGAGTTTTGTTTGCAATTATTTTGATTTGATTTGCATAAAGCATGGGACTGGGCATCCCGGTGGCCAGCCATTTTCTCGTGAGTGAGGAGTGGAGTCCACTCCTCTTGAGAATAACCCGCCTAACATGGAAGATACGGACAACCCTAGTTGATACATGAGCTATTCGAGCATACAAAACATAATGTTTATTTGAAGGTTTAGAGTTTGGCACATACAAATTTACTTGGAACGGCAGGTGTCGGTGTCAAAACCGGCGGATCTCGGGTAGTAGGTCCCGAACTGTGCGTGTAGGCTGGATGGTAACAGGAGGCAGGGAACACGATGTTTTACCCAGGTTCGGGCCCTCTTGATGGAGGTAAAACCCTACGTCCTGCTTGATTAATATTGATGATATGGGTAGTACAAGAGTAGATCTACCACGAGATCAAGGAGGCTAAACCCTAGAAGCTAGCCTATGGTATGATTGTTGTATATGGAGTTGATGAAGTTGTCCTACGGACTAAAACCCTCTGGTTTATATAGACACCGGATAGGGTTAGGGTTACATAGAGTCAGTTACAATGGTAGGAGATCTTGAATATCCGCATCGCCAAGCTTGCCTTCCACGCCAAGGAAAGTCCCATCCGGACACGGGATGAAGTCTTCAATCTTGTATCTTCATAGTCCAGGAGTCCGACTGAAGGTATAGTCCGGCTACCCGAACACCCCCTAATCCAGGACTCCCTCAGTAGCCCCTGAACCAGGCTTCAATGACGACGAGTCCGGCGCGCAAATTGTCTTCGGCATTGCAAGGCGGGTTCCTCCTCCAAGTCCTTCATAGAAGATTGTAAACACCAAGAGTAGTGTCCGGCTCTGCAAAATAAGCTTCCACATATTGCCGTAGAGAGAATAATATTAACACAAATCAAATCTGCTGACGTATTCCGCAGTGCGTCATCACACCACAGCCAAGTCCTTTACTCAAATCGCTTTTACTTTCCCACCTCAGCGTGTTTTGCGAGGCGGTTTCCTTGGCACGTCTTGTCGAAGCAGAGATCGTGTACCCCCCTTTTACGGGATTCTCATCAATACGGATGTGGGTAACCCAACCGCGCCACTTATCACGGCGCTTGGGAGGCAAGCGAGTTTTACTAGGCTGGTGGGGACGCATAGTCGCATCCGCCCATATAAGGGGATAAGGATCCATCTTTTTACCTACGCCTTCTTCCTCCTTTGCCTATCCATCTTCTGCGAACCCGAGCTCCAGCGCCCAAGCCCGCACTTCCCACCTCAACCTTCTCCAGCAATGTCCGGAGCGGGAGGCAAGTGGATGGTCTCCTCCGCCACGGAGGACAAAATCAAGAGGCTAAGGAAGGCCGGATACCTGTCCAAGGACATCGTGCACCGGCTCCCCGAAGAGGGGCAGCTTCTTCCCACCCCAAGGCCCCATGAGAGGGTAGTATTTCTCCCCCACTTCCTCTGCGGACTGGGTTTTCCACTTCACCCATTTGTCCGGGGGCTCATGTTCTACTACGGCCTGGATTTCCACGATCTGGCCTCGAACTTCATCCTCAACATCTCGGCGTTTATCGTCGTGTGCGAGGCTTTTCTCCGCGTCCGCCCTCATTTCGGCCTCTGGCTCAAGACCTTCAATGTCAAGCCCAAGGTGGTGCGCGGCAGCCAGGCGGAGTGCGGAGGCGCCATGGCGGGCAAGATGGCCAACGTCCTATGGTTCGAGGGCTCTTTTGTGGAGACCCTAAAGGGATGGCAATCTGGGTGGTTTTACATCACCGAGCTGCGCGATCCGAAATGGACCGCAGCCCCCGAGTTCCGATCCGGACCCCCCACGTGGCTTGTGTCCTGGAAAGAGACGGGCCTGTCGTGGGATGACGAAAAAGAGGTGACCGGTTTGCAAACATGCATCCAGTCCCTAGTGAACAAGCCAGTCCGGCTTGTTAATATAATCCAGGTTATGCTCGTCCGCCGGATCCTCCCGTGCCAACAACGGGATTTTAATCTGTGGGAGTTCGACCCGGCGCAGCATCGAACCCTCAGCAGGCTCTTCGACACGACGTACGAAGACGCCTGGAAGATGCTATTCAAGGGCGCCGAGGCTCCCGCATCCGCTTCCGAGGACCACGGATACAGCTCGCAGCATCACGCTAGCGAGGTAAGCCATCTACACCTTTTACAGGATGTTTAAGCTTTTCTCATAGTTTGACTCTATGCGGGATCTAAACTCCCTTACCTTTGACAGGCTTGGCGGGCGGTATCCGGACCGATTAACTATCCGGCTCCGCTGCCCGAAGACCCAGCCCCAGCTCTACTAGTGAAGCTGCTGGCTCCGGCGCCTTATGTGGTGCCGGAGAAGAAGGCCAAGAAGAAGAAGGCCACGGGGACTCGAAAGAGTTCCCGGCGTATGGTGGTGTCAGACTCATCGTCCGACGAGTCCGAGACGCACTCCTCCCGTGAAGACGAGGAGGAGGAAGAAGAAACCTCTCCCCCTCCAGCGGGAGGAGAGAAGAGAAAGGCCGCCCCAGTAGGGGAGGCCGAGGGGTCCAAGAAGAGGAAAGCCCCTCCGCCGGACTACGTCCCCGACGCCAACGAGGACGAAGAGGATTGGCCGGACAGGGCCAAGCGTCCGACGAGATCGTAAGTGTTCGGATACCAGAGTAACTCATGATGTTCCTCTGCTGCACAGCTTTCCCTATTGTCGAATGTAATTATGAAGTCCGCCCCGGGCCGAAGTCGACGAATCGTCGGGCGGCTCCCTGGACTCATCGAACGTGAACTCAGTTCCGCCCGCTGTCTCCCCCCGCACTGCGGACGACGCCGAAGTGGCGTCGCGACAAGTTCTGGGGCAGGAGGAGGTGGTCCCGGAGGAGCCACAAGGCAACCTCCCGGACTCCAGGAGTGAAGGGGACAAGACCCCCCAGGGCTCCAAGTCTGGCTTTGAGCCGGACACCGCACCAGAATTTACAACAGTTCCGGACCGCGGTAGGCGAACTCCTTCCAAGAGGAGTAAGCCTTCTGAGCCGGCAGCCTCTGTCGAACCGGAGGTGCCGGACAATCTGCTGGAGGTGCTTGACGGCGCCTCCATCGACGAGGAGCACCGTACTATTATGAGTACGGTGATCCAGAAGGTTCAGTCCGCCAAGAGCGGACTGAGTGAAGCTTGCGCTAGCCTTCTAACAGGCTTCGAGGTAAGTAAGAATATGTAAAAATATTACCGTATAGACAGTAGCCCCTGATGCTCTGTTTGGCGTTCGGAAAGAAAAGCCAAATAGAGGATCTATTAAATATCGCAGGAGTCTAGCTAAAAAGGAGTCAATATACGTATGCAGGCTTCGCTGCTGGCCACCGCCGCACTGACTGTGGAGGTGGGTGCCCTGAAGCAGGGCCTCGAGCGGACCGAGCAAGAGCTCGGCCTTGCCAAACGGCAGCTCGAGGAGAAAGAAGGTAAGAGATACCTTATAGAAAAAATGCCTATAGGGTGGCGCAATTGCAAAAAATAACAGGATTGTACTGCTTATTGTAGGGGCCATGACTGAGGTGGCGACCCTCAAGCAGGCGCTGTCCGAGGCCGAAAAGAAAACGGCCACGGAGTGCACCGAGCGAGAGAAACTTGAGGCCCAGGTCGGCGAGGTGCAGCAGGAGCTTTGGGCTCTCATGAAAAAACATGAGAGTTTGGAGCTTGAGTCCAAGACGCAAGCGTCCGAGCTCGCGGCGGCCCTTGAGACTGCCAAGTCTGCCAAGGCTGAAGTCCAAAAGGCCCTCCAAGAGTTGGAGGAGATGAAAAAGATAGCGGCGGGTAAGGCATTCTTTATGCAAAGCAGAAGTATAAAAGTGAAGTACTTGTTACTTACCCGAATCCATAGCTCTCTAGGGGCATTCGCAGATCTTCCCCGCAGCGTATCCGACGCCGCCGCATTCTACCGAGCCGAAGAGGGCAGCTCGACGGAGAAGGTGTTCTGGTCTCAGTATGCTGAGGCCGGACACCCTGTGCCCTTGAGCGACCAGCTGAAACAACTGGTCGAGCTCCACAAGGCGGCTGAACAGGCCATGAAGGGCTTCATAGTTTGGCTGTGGCCCGGAGAGGCCCTGCCTGGGAGCTACTTCGGGCTGGTGTGGCGACTGGTGGAGGCCTGTCCAATGCTCGAGGTCATCAAGCGCTCCGTCTGCATCGAAGGTGCCCGTAGGGCCCTTGCCCGTGCAAAGGTGCACTGGGGCAAGCTAGACGGTGAGAAGCTTGTGAGGGACGGGCCGCCGCCGGGGAAGGAGCATCGCAAGCCCGAGAACTATTACAAGGATGTTCTTGCTGGTGCCCGCCTTGTGGTGGATGAATGTACCAAGGATGTAATTTTTGAATGAACTCGCTCGTGTTATCCTGTGCGCTGAAAACTTGTTCATATGCGCTTAAGCAATGCTTGAATTTAAAATATTACTTTTTGTGCGGCCGTTTATCAAAAAAAAATTGAGAGATGGCCAGTCGTCGGCTTCTGCCCCCATGCCACTAGTGCTGGGGTGTTCGGGATAAACCTGAGCGCTCTTTTTCCTATGATTGGGTCCATCAAGGGAGGCGGTCAGCACAACGAACCAGGCAATCGGACTATAATGCTTGAACACTCTCACTTTGCCATAGAACTCTATAATTTTAAATTTCGGCGAAGCCCCTAGTTCGGAAGACCGAGTTCGTGGCGCTATCCACGCCTTGGCCGGACAAAGCCAGCTCCTCGCTCGAAGCGGCATGAGCCTTTAGGGACTCGAAAAACCTCTCGAACAGTGACCGGTCTCTCGCCACATCATGACAGTCAGTTTTAGCTTTCTCCACTGAGGTGCTTAACCCGGCTCAACCGGGGCACAATCGCAGTGGTTCTCCTAGTGCTACCTTAGCCGATATAGCGGAACGTAAGGCACCAAAACATAGGAGCCGGGCAAACCCAACTATTGACCCAAATCATGATTCGGAGCCGATGCATATAGTGCTATAAGTTCGGGGTGCCGCACTTGTGAAAGTGTACGGACTTCTCACGCCATATTTATGGGTACTAAAGCCCCTGACGTATTTTACTTTTACCGTACCACAGTGTACGGGTGCAACATGTCATAAACATATATATGAAAAGATGATAATGCGAAAAATAGACAGAAAGCTATGCATTGTTTATAGAGAGGCTATTTATCAAAGCCGAACGATACAAATAGTGCGGTAAGCAAAAGATATTGGACTATTTAGTATGTCCTGACCAGGGGTAGGCCGCGGAGTTGTATTTAAAACAGGTATACCGCTCGTAACAGAGACCACCTGGGAGTTCCATAATGCGGCATGGCTTGTCTGCCTCCCTGGATCTTGCATCATTTGTGCGGCAGTCGAATTGCCGAATAGGTCGTCCGATAGTATGGAGTCCTGAAAGTAAGAGAAAATTACAAAAAGAATCCAACAGCCCCTAGTACGTTTTAAGCCGTATTTTGGGCGTGCCGTTATTGTGCCCCTTCCCCTGTGCCCATGGTATTTCAAGGGCGTAGTTATGTACGCGAGGTACTGGTTTCGCTATGTCGCGAGAGCTGGGGTTGGGGCCGCATTGCTACGCTTGCTTAAAGTGTGCTAGGCGGTCCTGCCGTGGGTTACTCCGGGCGCGCTTGGCAGTGTCTGGCTTTTTAATGGCCGGACTGGAGAATTGCCTGAGAAGGCCACTTTGTACCTCCGCTGCGAGAGCCGCCGTATGCTCCTCCGTACGGAGGGAGCGTTCGGTGTTTCTGTTGACCGTAATTACTCCTCGAGGGCCTGGCATCTTGAGTTTGAGATATGCGTAGTGCGGCACCGCATTGAACTTTGCGAATGCGGTTCGTCCGAGCAGGGCGTGATAGCCACTGCGAAACGGGACTATATCGAAGATTAACTCTTTGCTTTAGAAATTGTCCGAGGATCCGAAGACCACGTCAAGTGTTACTGAGCCTGTACAGTTGGCCTCTACACCTGGTATAACGCCTTTAAAGGTTGTTTTTGTGGGCTTAATCCTTGAGGGATCTATGCCCATTTTCCGCACTGTATCCTGATAAAGCAGGTTCAGGCTACTACCGCCGTCCATGAGGACTCTTGTGAGATGAAATCCGTCGATGATTGGGTCGAGAACCAATGCGGCAAAGCCGCCATGACGGATGCTAGTGGGATGGTCCCTTCGATCAAAAGTGATCGGGCAGGAGGACCATGGGTTGAACTTTGGGGCGACTGGCTCTATCGCGTATACGTCCCGTAGCGCACGCTTCCGCTCCCGCTCCCGCTTGGGAATGTGGGTTGCGTATATCATGTTCACCGTCCGCACTTGTGGGGGAAAGCCCTTCTGTCCATTGTTGTTCGGCGGCTTGGGCTCCTCGTCATCGCTCTGCAGCCCCTTGTCTCTGTTTTCGGCCCTTAACTTGCCTGCCTGCTTGAACACCCAACAATCTCTGTTAGTGTGATTGGCTGGCCTTTCGGGGGTGCCATGTATCTGGCACAAGCGATCGAGTATTCGGTCCAAACTGGACGGGCCCTGAGCATTCTTTTTGAATGGATTTTTCCGCTGACCGGATTTATAGCCTTTGAATCCGGCATTGACTGCCATGTCTTCATTCCTGTCGCTGCTAACGCGGCGTTTTTGCTTATTCCGACGTGTCCTGCCACTTTTGTCCTTGGTATCTGAATTACCAGGGTTCTTTGATAAGTTGTTACGGCGAGCTAGCCAGCTGTCTTCTCCCGCGCAAAAGCGGGTCATGAGTGTCGTGAGGGCTGCCATAGATTTCGGCTTTTCCTGTCCCAGGTGCCGGGCAAGCCACTCGCCGCGGATGTTATGCTTGAAGGCTGCTAGGGCCTCTGCATCCGGACAGTCGACTATCTGGTTTTTCTTTGTTAGGAACCGTGTCCAGAATTGTCTGGACGATTCCTCTGGCTGCTGAATTATGTGGCTGAAGTCATCAGCATCCGGTGGTCGCACGTAAGTGCCCTAGAAGTTGTCGAGGAATGCGGCTTCTAGGTCCTCCCAAGAACCGATTGAATCTGCTGGCAAGCTGTTAAGCCAATGCCGGGTCGGTCCTTTAAGTTTGAGCGGGAGGTATTTGATGGCGTGTAGATCATCGCCGCGTGCCATGTGGATGTGAAGGAGATAATCCTCGATCCATATCGCCGGGTCTGTTGTGCCATCGTATGATTCGATGTTTACGGGTTTGAAACCCTCTGGGATTTTATGATCCATTACTTCATTCGTGAAGCATAGCGGGTGTGCGGGGCCTCTATACTGGGCTATATCACGACGCAGCTCGAAAGAGCTATGTCTGTTGTGTTCGGCCAGGCCGGATTTGTTGTATCCGGAGTGGAGATCATTGTCACATGCCGTAGGGCGCCTGCGCGATCCGTAGATTGATCTTGCTTGTCTTGCCTTATCCTCCAGTATGTCTCGCAGGTCGGGCGCATTTTCCCGTGCCTTATTTGAGCGGCGTCGGGGCATGGCTTGGGTGGAGGGCCGAGAGGCCTCTCTGTCACGGCCGCGAGGTGGCCGGTCCGCCATGTCATGCGCTGGTGATGTAGGTGCTTCCTCCTCTGATCGGGGTAGCGGCCTGCGCGTCGGGTAATTCTTGGAGGGGCGTTCGAGTTCATACTCTTCGGCCGCAAGGACTTCCGTCCATCTGTCAGCTAGCAAATCTTGGGCAGCTCTAAGTTGTTGCTGCTTTTTCTTGAGGCTACTTGCCGTGGCTAAAAGCCTGCATTTGAAACGCTCTTGTTCGGCGGGGTCTGATGGTATGACGAATTCGTCGTCATCGAGGCTTGCCTCGTCTTCAGAGGGAGGCATGTAGTTATCATCCTCGACCTCTTGGTCTGCTGCTCTCTCACGAGGGCTAGCTTCTCCATCTTCCTGTACCGAATCTTGCTGAGGTGGGTGTTCTTCGGCGCTATCTGGGGTAGTATTATCTCCCATGCCGGAATCACCGTTTTTGCATTGGTGGGATTTAGAGCGGCACCGCTGACGCCAGCGCTTTGGCTGTTTCTTGGGGGTGTCATTCCCCACTGTTCCATCGCCATCTCCATCTTTTGGAGTATCTTCATCGTCCGTATCCCATCCTCGCTGACCGTAATCTGGCCAGGGCTCTCCTGATAAAGAGAGAGACTTAAGAGAATTCAGGATGTCGCCAAAAGGCGAGTGCAGAAAGATGTCTGCGGTGGTGAACTCCATTATCGGCGCCCAATCGGATTCGATTGGTAGGGGCGCAGGGGGTTTGGAGTCCGGGGAGGAGTCCGGATCCTCAGAGTCACGGGTCATGCAGAGTGCGGGGCTAGCGTTCGGCTCGATCGCTTTTGGGATCGCAGCCCCCGAGGTGACGTCCAACCGTTCATCCTCGATTGGCGCAATAGGCTCCGAGTTAGGGGTCGAAACCAATGCGTGTGCGGCCTCCAGGACACTGTCCGGGGGTAGAGCTAGATCATGCCCCTCGAGGTAGTGCGGCGCGCTTGGCCGTGGCTCGAACCCATCGAAGATCAAGTCTCCGCGGATGTCAGCCGTGTAATTTAAGCTTCCAAACCTGACTTGATGGCCAGGGGCGTAGCTTTCGATCTGCTCCAGGTGGCCGAGCGAATTGGCCCGCAGAGCGAAGCCGCCGAAGACGAAGATCTGTCCGGGGAGAAAAGTCTCACCCTGGACCGCATCATTGTTGATGATCAAAGGAGCCATCGGGCCTAAAGGCGACGACACAGAGGAACTCTCAATGAAAGCACCAATGTCGGTGTCAAAACCGGCGGATCTCGGGTAGTAGGTCCCGAACTGTGCGTCTAGGCTGGATGGTAACAGGAGGCAGGGAACACGATGTTTTACCCAGGTTCGGGCCCTCTTGATGGAGGTAAAACCCTACGTCCTGCTTGATTAATATTGATGATATGGGTAGTACAAGAGTAGATCTACCACGAGATCAAGGAGGCTAAACCCTAGAAGCTAGCCTATGGTATGATTGTTGTATATGGAGTTGATGAAGTTGTCCTATGGACTAAAACCCTCCGGTTTATATAGGCACCGGATAGGGTTAGGGTTACATAGAGTCGGTTACAATGGTAGGAGATCTTGAATATCTGCACCGCCAAGCTTGCCTTCCACGCCAAGGAAAGTCCCATCCGGACACGGGACGAAGTCTTCAATCTTGTATCTTCATAGTCCAGGAGTCCGGCTGAAGGTATAGTCCGGCTACCCGAACACCCCCTAATCCAGGACTCCCTCAGCAGGTAGATACCGTATATAGGTAGGTATGGTGGACTCATATGGAATAACTTTGGGGTTTATGGGATTGGATGCACAAGCAGTATTCCCGCTTAGTGCAGGTGAAGGCTAGAAAAAGACTGGGAAGCGACCAGCTAGAGAGCGACAACAGTCATGAACATGCATTAAAATTAATCAACACCGAATGCAAGCATGAGTAGGATATAATGCACCATGAACATAAATATCCTAGAGGCTATGTTGATTTTGTTTCAACTACATGCGTGAACATGTGCCAAGTCAAGCCACTCGAATCGTTCAAAAGAGGATACCACCCTATCATACCACATCACAACCATTTTAATAGCATGTTGGCACGCAAGGTAAACTATTATAAACTCCTAGCTAATCAAGCATGGCATAAGCAACTATAATCTCTAATTGTCGTTGCAAACATGTTTATTCATAATAGGCTGAATCAGGAACGATGAACTAATCATATTTACAAAAATAAGGGAGGTCGAGTTCATACCAGCTTCTCCCATCTCAATCAGTCCATCATATATCGTCATAATTGCCCTTCACTTGCACGACCGAATGATGTGAATAATAATAACAGTGCACGTGCATTGGACTAAGCTGGAATCTGCAAGCATTCAATAAACAGGAGAAGACAAGGCAATATGGACTCTTGGTTAAATCAACAATAATGCATATAGGAGTCACTTCAACAATTTAATTATGGTCTTCTCCTATCGACCCCCAAAGAAAAAAAGAAATAAAACTATTTACACGGGAAAGCTTCCAACAAGTAAAAGAAGAATAGGAAATCTTTTTGAGTTTTCTTTTTAATTACTACTACAAGCATGGAAATTAAAGCTAGCTAAAAGCTACAACTATTTTTTGTTTTCTTAAGGTTTATCAAACACACAAGAAGAAAGCATAAAAAGGAAATAAACTAGCATGGATATTACAATGAAAAAGTATGAGCACCGACAACTAGCAATGAGTGTGTGAAGATGAATGTAATGTCGGTGGGAAATACATACTCCCCCAAGCTTAGGCTTTTGACCTAAGTTGGTCTAATGCCACGGATGGCCTAGCAGATATCCAAAGTTCTAGTTGGGGTCATACTGAGATGCAACAGTCATTGCATCGTGGGCTGCAGCTTGGAGGCGAGCTATCTCAGCCCTCCTCTTATACTCTTCCGTCTCCTCTCTAGTTATAAAATATCTCCCTTTTGCCTGAAAGTCAAAGAAAGTAGAAGCAGGGAGAGCGACGTGATAGGTGCGTCGTCTGTCAAAGATTAGTCGGTACTGGAGGAACTGATCGTTCCTCTCAACAAAATGATGATGAACCATAGCCTCATAATCCAAATAAGCAGGAGGCAACTCAATATCATCCTCACGTATGGTTATACTAAGAAAATTAGCTATATGGGTTGCATAAATTCCACCAAAGAAATCTCCATTAAATCTATTATGATGGAACCTACGTGCAACAATGGCTCCCAAATTATAAGATTTATCTCCTAACACAGCACTCCTAAGAATACTGAGGTCAGGGACACACATATGACATGCTTCATCTTTACCATTTATGCACCTACCTATGAAGAGAGCAAAATAATGTATAGCAGGAAAATGAATGCTCCCTATGGTAGCTTGTGCTATATCTCTAGATTCCCCCACAGTTATACTAGCAAGAAAATCTCTAAATAGATTCACTAGCACTACCCCATTGTGGAAGTTTGCAAGCAGTGGTAAAGTCCTCTAAGTCCATAGTATAAGAATTTTCATAGAGATCAAACAGGACAGTTTGAGAATTGCGTGAAGATGAACATTCAAACTTCCTCACAAAGGAACTAGTGAGATAGTGGTACTGACGGCACTTTTCTGCCTCGAAGCTCACAAGACCAGCGTTACGCAAATATGCGTTAAATTCTTCCTTAATTCCTGCTCGATCCATGAAGTCCTCTGAAGGCCATTCACAAGGCCGCACTAGAGCGTCCCTTGGTGGCTCATCATCAGCATCACGCATTGCAAGCCTGGGTCCTTGTTTCCTTGAAGAACCACCTTGGTACATTTTCCTAAGCATATTTTTTCCTCTGAAAAATTTCTGAAATTTTTAGTAACTTCAAATAAAAGTAAACCAAACTCAACAAAATTGACAGCAACTACTCCTACAAGTGCCTAGAGCCTATATCATGCATTAGAACTACTTGGAACCATATAAATTTGACATGCAAGCTCAAGAACATGGTCACCTAGGCAGCACAAATTTGCAATGAATAAAGCACTAGAACAAAAACTAATTGGACCAATGGAGGAGTCACATACCAGGGAACAATCCCCCAAAGCAGTTTTGTGAGAGGTGCTTTGAGCAAAGAGATCAAAAATCGCAGCAAAATGAGCTAGAACTCATGCTTGAGCTGGTTAGTGGTGTTTGTGGGAGGAAGAAGGAGTGTGTGGGTGTAGGAATAAGTGGAGGGGAGCCACCGTGGGCCCATGTGGCAGGGGGCACGCCTAGGGGGGTGGGCGCGCCGTGGACCCTCGTGGCCAGGTGCTTGCTCCCCCTGCTGTGTTCTTAGTGCCAGATATTCTCAAATATTCCAGAAAAAATCATATTTAAATTTCAGGGCATTTGGAGAACTTTTATTTTCGTGGTATTTTTATATTGCATGGATAATTCAGAAAACAGACATAAATTACTATTTTTGCTTTATTTAATATAACTAGCAGAAAGTAAAAAAAAGAGGGTACAGAAGGTTGTGCTTTCTAACTTCATCCATCTCATGCTCATCAAAAGGAATCCACTAACAAGGTTGATCAAGTCTTGTTAACAAACTCATTTCGAGTAACATGAAACCGGAGAAATTTCGAATAACACCAGGTTACCTCAACGGGGATATGCACATCCCTAACAATAAGAATATCATATTTCTTCTTGGTAGTAGGAAGAGGAAATTCAAAACCTCCAAAAATAGTCGATGGAATTTTTCCAATAGAATTAATACTGTGGACTTGAGGTTGTTTCCTCGGAAAGTGTACCGTATGCTCACTACTATTAACATGAAAAGTGACATTGCCTTTGTTGCAATCAATAACAGCCCCTGCAGTATTCAAAAAAGGTCTTCCAAGAATAATAGGCATACTATCGTCCTCGGGAATATCAAGAATAACAAAGTCCGTTAAAATAGTAACGTTTGCAACTACAACAGGCACATCCTCACAAATACCGACAGGTATAGCAGTTGATTTATCAGCCATTTGCAAAGATATTTTAGTAGGTGTCAACTTATTCAAATCAAGTCTACGATATAAAGAGATAGGCATAACACTAACACCGGCTCCAAGATCACATAAAGCAGTTTTAACATAGTTTCTTTTAATGGAGCATGGTATAGTTGGTACACCGGGATCTCCTAGTTTCTTAGGTATTCCACCTTTAAAAGTATAATTAGCAAGCATGGTGGAAATTTCAGCTTCCGGTATCTTTCTTTTATTAGTAACAATTTCTTTCATATACTTAGCATAAGGATTCATTTTAAGCATATCAGTCAAACGCATATGCAAAAAGATAGGTCTAATCATTTCAGCAAAGCGCTCAAAATCCTCATCATCCTTTTTATTGGATGGCTTAGGAGGAAAAGGCATGGGTTTTTGAACCCATGGTTCTCTTTCTTTACCGTGCTTCCTAGCAACAAAGTCTCTTTTATCATAACGTTGATTCTTTGATTGTGGGTTATCAAGATCAACAGCAGGTTCAATTTCCGTATCATTATCATTACTAGGTTGAGCATCAACATGAACATCATCATTAACATTATCACTAGTTTCATGTTCATTACCAGATTGTGTTTCAGCATCAGAAATAGAAATATCATTGGGATTCTCAGGTGTGTCAATAACAGGTTCACTAGAAGCATGCAAAGTCCTATCATTTTTATTTTTCTTCCTTTTAGAAGGACTAGGTGCATCTATATCATTTCTCTGAGAATCTTGCTCAATTCTCTTAGGATGGCCCTCAGGATACAAAGGTTCCTGGGTCATTTTACCACCTCTAGTCATAACTCTAACAACATTATCATTTTTCTTACTATTTAATTCATTGAGCAAATCATTCTGAGCTTTAAGTACTTGTTCTACTTGAGTGGTAACCATAGAAGCATGTTTACTAATGAGTTTAAGTTCACCTTTAACTCTAGACATATAATCACCCAAGTGTTCAATCATATAAGCATTTTGTTTCAATTGTCTACCAAAATAAGCATTGAAGTCTTCTTGCTTAACCATGAAGTTATCAAACTCATCCAAACATTGGCTAGCAAACTTAGTAGGAGGGATTTCACCTTTATCATATCTATAGAGAGAATTTACCTTTACTACGTGTGTCGGGTTATCAAGACCATGTGTGTCACAGCCCTAGCATTAGTCTTGCTTGTCATTGCATCATCATCTTGCATCATGTTTAAATTCCTTTTAAACTTGAATTGGGGACTGTTGAAACCCTAGCACGGATGATTCCAACTAGGTTTATATAAAAAAAATCATTTTCAATGATCCCAAAATTCCTTTGGAAAAGTTCATCATTTTTGAATTGGTCTAGAACCTCTGCCAAAAATGGTGCACATTTTCCTAGGTCACTTTGGATTTTTGAATAAATTCATAAAGTATTTTAATTTGGGCATTTAATTTCTATAAATAATTAAAATGCCCAAATAATTCTGAAAGTGGTTGAGGGCTATTGGAAATATTTTCAAAAGTGCCCACAATTATTTTCAGGGTTTTTGAAAATGCCTTAGCATTTTATTTAAGTCAAAACAATTACAGAAAAATAGAAAACAGAAACTAAATTAGGAAAGAGAGAGAAGGAACCTCACCTGGGCTTACCTGGCGGCCCAAGTGGCCGGCACAGCCCACCACCGCAGCACTCTGTCGCCTTCCTCCTCGCGCCAGTAGGCAGAGGGCGTGTGCCCGCGGCGCGCCGGCATGCGCCAGCCACCTCCTCCCTGCCTGGCTGCCCCCTCCTTCCCCTGGATGTCTCTCGCGACGCCATGCACCCCATGCACCGCTCCGCTCTCTCCCTGGTTCTCTCTCCCTCTCTGGTTCTCTCCCCGCAGCCGCCCAAGAATGCCGCCATCGCGCCGATGAGCACTACCGCGGCCATCGTGCACCCCTCACCCTTCCGCCAAGTACAGAAGCACCCTCGAAGCCTCCTCGTCCTCCCAATCGAGCTAGGACACGCCAGGAGGCCCTGCCTCATCGCCATCGCGGTCATCTTCAACCTCGGGCACCCGAGCCCCTCACCGTCGATTCGCGCCGTCAAGGACGTCCCCGAGCCCACTGACCTACTGTGCCGCCTCCCTTTGAGCTCCTGACTCCTCTCCCCCTAGCCCCGCCGTATTTTTCTTCCTCTAACCGCGCCAACCGCCGGAGCCGTGAGCTCCTCGCCGCTGGCCTCGATGCCGTCGTGGCCACTGCCGCCGCCGCTTGCGTCCAAGCACTGGAACGTGCTCAGCGTCCCTCCACGAGCCCGTAGCCACCAACGGCTTCCCCTCTCGAGCTCCGTAGCGCCGAACCCACCGTTCCCATAGCTCCAGCCACCGCCATGGTTGCCGTGGCCATCGTCTCCGGCCACCCCGCAGCCTCCCGCATGATCCCCCGGATGCGCGCGAGGATGGGCATCCCTCTGGTGCCTCCAGCGCGTCGAGTCGACCCCTGTAGCGCCGTCCCGAGCAACTCCGGCGATCCTCCGCCGCCGGGTTTGGTCGCCGGCGTCCAACTCCGGTGGCTGGTGACGTGGCACCATCATTAGGGCCTAAGCACCCTACTGATTACCCCCTGGAGTCAATGACAACCGGGCCCCACCGCCCAATTAACCGGCTAACTAAAATAGATTAGGTTAGTGTAAATTACCTGTTTAGATTAGTGCTAACCCTGTGGACCCCACGTGTCAGCTTTGACTTGGTCAAGTCAACGTTGACTGGTCCCACTTGGCATCCACCCAAACCAGCTAGAGACACTGACCAGTGGGTCCCACTGGTCAGGTTTGACCTGGACCGCGCCGTTGACCTAATGACGTCATAGTGACATCATGCTGACACAGTAATATGTTTTCTGGATTTTAAATAAATCAGAAATGATTTATTTAATTCATAAAATGTCCAAAACTTCCAAAAATCATAGAAATTCAACCGTAACCCCAAATGAAATAAATTATATATGAAAAATGATCAGAAAAATCCAAAGAATCTGAATATGGCATTTTCATGCATGTTTGAGCAAGTTAACCTCACTGTTTAGGTTGAAACATGATTAGGGCAAATTTCATAATAGGTTTGGAGTTGGAATTTGATATAGTTTTGAATTCCACTTCAATTAAAATGACTTTCTGTTGCATTAGCCCAAAACACATTCATATTGCCATGCCATAGCATTCATCATATTGTTGCATATCGCCATGTGTTGATTGTGTTCTTTATCAGTTGCCGGTGTTTGTCCCCTCTCAGTAGACGTGGTTTCAACGATGAGATCGATGGCACCGATGAAGAGCTATACTATCTTCAGAAGTGCTAGGCAAGCAAAACCCCCTTGTTCATTATGATAGAAACCCACTCTCTCGCTCCTGCTCTCTTTTATCGCATTAAGGACAACACCGTTTCAACTGTTACATGCTGCGGTAGCTGAACCCCTTTCCTCTGCATGACCTATCATTGCCACAGTAAATAGATGAAACCCACTAGCATGAGTAGGAATTGTTTGAGCCCTGATATGCCTACTCATTCATGCTTGTTGTCATGCCTACTACTGCTTAGAGTTGAGTCCGGTCTGATTCATCGAGAATGAATTGGAACGTGGTGAACATGTCCTACCGTTGAGAGCTAAGTGTGTGAACACGATTTGGTAAAGGTAGCGGTGAGAGGCCATGTAGGAGTACATGGTGGGTTGTCTCATTGCAGCCGTCCTCAGAAACCGAGTCCTGTGTTTGTGATCCATGAACAGTTACTACCACACATTGGGTTCCGGTAACTCGACCCCTCTCGGCTTATTAATCAACTCGATCTCTGTCCAGGAGTTGCAACTAGTTTCTGGTGTTTGTAGGTAGTGTTAGTAGTCTACCAAGTGGCACCCGGTACAGGTGGGCATGGGACAGACTTGTTGGGGAACGTAGTAATTTCGAAAATTTTCCTACGCACACGCAAGATCATGGTGATGCATAGCAACGAGGGGGAGAGTGTTTGTCTACGTACCAACGCAGACCGACTGCGGAAGCGATCACACAACATAGAGGAAGTAGTCGTACGTCTTCTTTCCGATCCGACCGATCCAAGCACCGTTACTCTGGCACCTCCGAGTTCTTAGCACACGTTCAGCTCGATGACGATCCTCGGGCTCTGATCCAGCAAAGCGTCGAGGAAGAGTTCCATCAGCACGACGGCGTGGTGACAATCTTGATGTTCTTAATGTCGCAGGGCTTCGCCTAAGCACCGCTACAATATGACCGAGGTGGAATATGGTGGCAGGGGGCACCGCACACGGCTAAGGAACGATCACGTGGATCAATTGTGTGTCTATGGGGTCCCCCCTGCCCCTGTATATAAAGGATGGAGGAGGAGGAGGCCGGCCAAGGCATAAGGTGCGGCCAGGATGGGAGTCCTACTAGGACTCCAAGTCCTAGTAGGAGTCCACCAAAAGGGGAGGAAGGGAGAAGGAATAGGAGGAGAAGGAGAGGTGGCCAGCCCCCTTTTCCCTAGTCCAATTCGGACCAAAGGGGAGGGGGGGCGCAGCAGCCTTTTCCTCTTCCCACTAAAGCCCATCAAGGCCCATTACCTCTCTCGTAACTACCCGGTACTCCGAAAAATACCCGAATCACTCGGAACCTTTCCGATGTCCGAATATAGTCGTCCAATATATCGATCTTTACGTCTCGACCATTTCGAGAATCCTCGTCATGTCCCCGATCTCATCCGGGACTCCGAACTCCTTCGGTACATCAAAACTCATAAACTCATAATACAACTGTCATCGAAACCTTAAGCGTGCGGACCCTACGGTTCGAGAACAATGTAGACATGACCGAGACACGTCTCCGGTCAATAACCAATAGCGGGACCTGGATGCCCATATTGGCTCCTACATATTCTACGAAGATCTTTATCGGTCAGACCGCATAACAACATACGTTGTTCCCTTTGTCATCGGTATGTTACTTGCCCGAGATTCGATCGTCGGTATCCAATACCTAGTTCAATCTCGTTACCGGCAAGTCTCTTTACTCGTTCCGTAATACATCATCTCGCAACTAACTCATTAGTCACAATGCTTGCAAGGCTTATGTGATGTGTATTACCGAGAGGGCCCAGAGATACCTCTCCGACAATCAGAGTGACAAATCCTAATCTCGAAATACGCCAACCCAACATCTACCTTTGGAGACACCTGTAGTACTCCTTTATAATCACCCAGTTACGTTGTGACGTTTGGTAGTACCCAAAGTGTTCCTCTGGTAAACGGGAGTTGCATAATCTCATAGTCATAGGAACATGTATAAGTCATGAAGAAAGCAATAGCAACATACTAAACGATCGGGTGCTAAGCTAATGGAATGGGTCATGTCAATCAGATCATTCAACTAATGATGTGACCTCGTTAATCAAATAACAACTCCTTTGTCTATGGTTAGGAAACATAACCATCTTTGATTAACGAGCTAGTCAAGTAGAGGCATACTAGTGACACTCTGTTTGTCTATGTATTCACACATGTATTATGTTTCCGGTTAATACAATTCTAGCATGAATAATAAACATTTATCATGATATAAGGAAATAAATAATAACTTTATTATTGCCTCTAGGGCATATTTCCTTCAGTCTCCCACTTGCACTAGAGTCAATAATCTAGATCACATCACCATGTGATTAACATCGATAGTTCACATCATCATGTGATTAACACCCATAGTTCACATCGTCATGTGACCAACACTCAAAGGGTTTACTAGATTCGGTAATCTGGTTCACATCGCTATGTGATTAACACCCAAAGAGTACTAAGGTGTGATCATGTTTTGCTTGTGTGAGAATCTTAGTCAACGATCTTTCACATTCAGATCCGTTATGTATTTTGCAATTTTCTATGTCTACAATGCTCTGCACGGAGTTACTCTAGCTAATTGCTCCCACTTTCAATATGTATCTAGATCGAGACTTAGAGTCATCCAGATCAGTGTCAAAACTTGCATCGACGTAACCCTTTACGGCGAACCTTTTTGTCACCTCCATAATCGAGAAACATATCCTTATTCCACTAAGGATAATTTTGACCGTTGTCCAGCGATCTACTCCTAGATCACTATTGTACTCCCATGCCAATCAGTGTAGGGTATACAATAGATCTGGTACGCAGCATGGCATACTTTATAGAACCTATGACTGAGGCATAGGGAATGACTTTCATTCTCTTTCTATCTTCTGCCGTGGTCGGGCTTTGAGTCTTACTCAACTTGACACCATGTAACATAGGCAAGAAACTTTTTCTTTGACTATTCCATTTTGAACTACTTCAAAATCTTGTCAAGGTATGTACTCATTGAAAAAACTTATCAAGCGTCTTGATCTATCTCTATAGATCTTGAAGCTCAATATGTAAGTAGCTTCACCGAAGTCTTTCTTTGAAAAACTCCTTTCAAACACTCCTTTATGCTTTACAGAATAATTCTACATTATTTCCGATCAACAATATGTCATTCACATATACTTTATCAGAAATGCTGTAGTGCTCCCACTCACTTTCTTGTAAATACAGGCTTCACCGTAAGTCTGTATAAAACTATATGCTTTGATCAACTCATCAAAGCGTATATTCCAACTCCGAGATGCTTGCACCAGTCCACAGATGGATCGCTGGAGCTTGCACATTTTGTTAGCACCTTTCGGATTGACAAAACCTTCTGTTGCATCATATACAACTCTTCTTTAATAAATCCATTAAGGAATGCAGTTTTGTTTATCCATTTGCCAGATTTCATAAAATGCGGCAATTACTAACATGATTCGGACAGACTCAAGCATAGATACGAGTGAGAAGCTCTCATCGTAGTCAACAACTTGAACTTGTCGAAAACCTTTTGCGACAATTCTAGCTTTGTAGATAGTAACACTACTATCAGCGTCCGTCTTCCTCTTGAAGATCCATTTATTCTCAATTGCTTGCCGATCATCGGGCAAGTCAACCAAAGTCCAAACTTTGTTCTCATACATGGATCATATCTCAGATTTCATGGCCTCAAACCATTTCGCGGAATCTGGGCTCATCATCGCTTCCTCATAGTTCGCAAGTTCGTCATGGTCTAGTAGCATGACTTCCAGAACAGGATTACCGTACCACTCTGGTGCGGATCTCACTCTGATTACCTACAAGATTTGGTAGTAACTTGATCTGAAGTTACATGATCATCATCATTAGCTTCCTCACTAATTGGTGTAGTAGTCACAAGAACAGGTTTTGTGATGAACTACTTTCCAATAAGGGAGAAGGTACAATTACCTTATCAAGTTTTCTACTTTCCTCCCACTCACTTCTTTCGAGAGAAAACTCCTTCTCTAGAAAGTTTCCGAATTTAGCAACAAAAGTCTTGCCTTCGGTCTTGTGATAGAAGGTGTATCCAATAGTTTCCTTTGGATATCCTATGAAGACACATTTCTCTGATTTGGGTTTGAGCTTATCGAGATGAAACTTTTTCACATAAGCATCGCAACTCCAAACTTTAAGAAACGACAACTTTGGTTTCTTGCCAAACCATAGTTCAGACTATGTCATCTCAACGGACTTAGATGGTGCCCTTTTTAATGTGAATGCAGCTGTCTCTAATGCATGATCCCAAAACAATATTGGTAAATCGGTAAGAAACATCATAGATTTGCACTATATCTAATAAAGTACGGCTATGACGTTCGGACACACCATTACACTATGGTGTTCCAGGTGGCGTGTGTAGTGAAACTATTTCACATTGTTTTAATTGAAGGCCAAACTCGTAACTCAAATATTTTAATTCTGCGATCATATCGTAGAAACCTTATTTTCTTGTCACGATGATTTTTCACTTCACTCTGAAATTCTTTGAACTTTTCAAATGTTTCAGACTTATGTTTCATCAAGTAGATATACTCATATCTGCTCAAATCATCTGTGAAGATCAAAAAATAATGATACGTGTCGCGAGCCTCAATATTCATCGGACCACATACATCAGTATGTATGATTTCCAACAAATCTGTTGCTCGCTCCATTGTTCCGAAGAACAGAGTCTTAGTCATCTTGCCCATAAGGCATGGTTCGCAAGCATCAAGTGATTCATAATCAAGTGATTCCAAAAGCCCATCAGCATGGAGTTTCTTTATGCGCTTTATACCAATATGACCTAAACGGCAGTGCCACAAATAAGTTGCACTATCATTATTAACTTTGCATCTTTTGGTTTCAATATTATGAATATGTGTATCACTACGATCGAGATCCAACAAACTTGTTTCATTGGGTGTATGACCATCGAAGGTTTTATTCATGTAAACAGAACAACAATTATTCTCTGACTTTAATGAATAACCGTATTGCAATAAACATGATCAAATCATATTCATGCTCAACGCAAAAACCAAATAACACTTATTTAAGTTCAACACTAATCCCGAAAGTATAGGGGAGTGTGCGATGATGATCATATCAATCTTGGAACTACTTCCAACACCCATCGTCACTTCACCCTTAACTAGTCTCTATTTATTCTGCAACTCCTGTTTCGAGTTACTACTCTTAGCAACTGATCCAATATCAAATACCGAAGGGTTGCTATAAACACTAGTAAAGCACACATCAATAACATGTATATCAAATATACTTTTGTTCACTTTGCCATCCTTCTTATCCGCCAAATACTTGGGGCAGTTCCGCTTCTAGTGACTAGTCCCTTTGCAGTAGAAGCACTTAGTCTCAGGCTTAGGATCAGACTTGGGCTTCTTCACTTGAGCAGCAACTTGCATGCCATTCTTCTTGAAGTTCCCCTTCTTCCCTTTGCCCTTTTCTTAAAACTAGTGGTCTTGTCAACCATCAACACTTGATGTTTTTCTTGATTTCTACCTTCGTTGATTTCAGCATCACAAAGAGCTTGGGAGTTGTTTCTGTTATCCCTTGCATATTATAGCACATCACGAAGTTCTACTAACTTGGTGATGGTGACTAGAGAATTCTGTCAATCACTATCTTATCTGGAAGATTAACTCCCACTTGATTCAAGCGATTGTAGTATCCAGACAATCTGAGCACATGCTCACTAGTTGAGCGATTCTCCTCCATCTTTTAGCTATAGAACTTGTTGGAGACTTCATATCTCTGAACTCGGGTATTTGCTTGAAATATTAACTTCAACTCCTGGAACATCTCATATGGTCCATGACGTTCAAAACGTCTTTGAAGTCCCGATTCTAAGCCATTAAGCATGGTGCACTAAACTATCAAGTAGTCATCATACTGAGCTAGCCAAACGTTCATAACGTCTGCATCTGCTCCTGCAATAGGTCTGTCACCTAGCGGTGCATCAAGGACATAATTCTTCTGTGCAGCAATGAGGATAAACCTCAGATCACGGATCCAATCCGCATCATTGCTACTAACATCTTTCAACACAATTTTCTCTAGGAACATATCAAAATAAACATATGAAAGCAACAACGCGAGCTATTGATCTTCAACATAGATATGATAATACTACCAGGACTAAGTTCATGATAAGTTAAAGTTCAATTAATCATATTACTTAAGAACTCCCACTTAGATAGACATCCCTCTAATCCTCTAAGTGATCACGTGATCCAAATCAACTAAACCATAACCGATCATCACGTGAGATGGAGTAGTTTTCAATGGTGAACATCGTCATGTTGATCATATCTACTATATGATTCACGCTCGACCTTTCGGTCTCTGTGTTCCGAGGCCATATCTGCATATGCTAGGCTCGTCAAGTTTAACCTGAGTATTCTGCGTGTGCAAAACTGGCTTGCACCCGTTGTAGATGGACGTAGAGCTTATCACACCCAATCATCACGTGGTGTCTGGGCACGACGAACTTTGGCAACGGTGCATACTCAGGGAGAACACTTCTTGATAATTTAGTGAGAGATCATCTTATAATGCTACCGTCAATCAAAGTAAGATAAGATGCATAAAAGATAAAACATCACATGCAATCAATATAAGTGATATGATATGGCCATCATCATCTTGTGCTTGTGATCTCCATCTCCGAAGCACCGTCATGATCACCATCGTCACCGGTGCGACACCTTGATCTCCATCGTAGCATCGTTGTCGTCTCGCCAATCTTATGCTTCCACGACTATCACTACTGCTTAGCAATAAAGTAAAGCATTACATCGCGATTGCATTGCATACAATAAAGCGACAACCATATGGCTCCTGCCAGTTGCCGATAACTTGGTTACAAAACATGATCATCTCATACAATAAAATCAGCATCATGCCTTGACCATATCACATCACAACATGCCCTGCAAAAACAAGTTAGACGTCCTCTACTTTGTTGTTGCAAGTTTTACGTGGCTGCTACGGGCTTAAGTAAGAACTCATCTCACCTACGCATCAAAACCACAACAATAGTTTGTCAAATAGACTCCGTTTTAACCTTCTCAAGGACCGGGCGTAGCCACACTTGGTTCAACTAAAGTTGGAGAGACAGTCTTCCGCAAGCCATCTATGTGCAAAGCACGTCGAGGGAACCGGTCTCGCGTAAGAGTACGCGTAAGGTTGGTCCGGATCGTCTCGTCCAACAATACCGCCGAACCAAAGTATGACATACTGGTAGGCAGTATGACTTGTATCGCCCACAACTCACTTGTGTTCTACTCGTGCAAATAACATCAAACCATAAAACCTAGGCTCGGATGCCACTGTTGGGGAACGTAGTAATTTCAAAAATTTTCCTACGCACACGCAAGATCATGGTGATGCATAGCAACGAGGGGGAGAGTGTTTGTCTACGTACCAACGCAAACCGACTGCGGAAGCGATCACACAACGTAGAGGAAGTAGTCGTACGTCTTCTTTCCAATCCGACCGATCCAAGCACCGTTACTCTGGCACCTCCGAGTTCTTAGCACACGTTCAGCTCGATGACGATCCTCGGGCTCCAATCCAGCAAAGCGTCGAGGAAGAGTTCCGTCAGCACGACGGCGTGGTGACGATCTTGATGTTCTTAATGTCGCAGGGCTTCGCCTAAGCACCGCTACAATATGACCGAGGTGGAATATGGTGGCAGGGGGCACCACACACGGCTAAGGAACGATCACGTGGATCAATTGTGTGTCTATGGGGTGCCCCCTGCCCCTGTATATAAAGGATGGAGGAGGAGGAGGCCGGCCAAGGCATAAGGTGCGGCCAGGATGGGAGTCCTACTAGGACTCCAAGTCCTAGTAGGAGTCCACCAAAAGGGGAGGAAGGGAGAAGGAATAGGAGGAGAAGGAGAGGTGTCCGGCCCCCTTTTCCCTAGTCCAATTCGGACCAAAGGGGAGGGGGGGGGGCGCAGCAGCCTTTTCCTCTTCCCACTAAAGCCCATCAAGGCCCATTACCTCTCCCGTAACTACCCGGTACTCCGAAAAATACCCGAATCACTCGGAACCTTTCCGATGTCCGAATATAGTCGTCCAATATATCGATCTTTACGTCTTGACCATTATGAGACTCCTCGTCATGTCCCCGATCTCATCCGGGACTCCGAACTCCTTCGGTACATCAAAACTCATAATACAACTGTCATCGAAACCTTAAGCGTGCGGACCCTACGGTTCAAGAACAATGTAGACATGACCGAGACACGTCTCCGGTCAATAACCAATAGAGGGACCTGGATGCCCATATTGGATCCTACATATTCTACGAAGATCTTTATCGGTCAGACCGCATAACAACATACGTTGTTCCCTTTGTCATCGGTATGTTACTTGCCCGAGATTCGATCGTCGGTATCCAATACCTAGTTCAATCTCGTTACCGGCAAGTCTCTTTACTCGTTCCGTAATACATCATCTCGCAACTAACTCATTAGTCACAATGCTTGCAAGGCTTATGTGATGTGTATTACCGAGAGGGCCCAGAGATACCTCTCCAACAATCGGAGTGACAAATCCTAATCTCGAAATACGCCAACCCAACATCTACCTTTGGAGACACCTGTAGTACTCCTTTATAATCACCCAGTTACGTTGTGACGTTTGGTAGTACCCAAAGTGTTCCTCCGGTAAACGGGAGTTGCATAATCTCATAGTCATAGGAACATGTATAAGTCATGAAGAAAGCAATAGCAACATACTAAACGATCGGGTGCTAAGCTAATGGAATGGGTCATGTCAATCAGATCATTCAACTAATGATGTGACCTCGTTAATCAAATAACAACTCCTTTGTCTATGGTTAGGAAACATAACCATCTTTGATTAACGAGCTAGTCAAGTAGAGGCATACTAGTGACACTCTGTTTGTCTATGTATTCACACATGTATTATGTTTCCGGTTAATACAATTCTAGCATGAATAATAAACATTTATCATGATATAAGGAAATTAATAATAACTTTATTATTGCCTCTAGGGCATATTTCCTTCAAGACTAGGCACCGTGGCACGGTGTACCAAGTGGCACCCGGATGGTGGGCTTGGGAACCCTGCACACATCGTTTGGGGCCGTGAGCGACACCCCGGCCAGATCTCCTTGCGGATGGAACCCGAATAGGCGATAAACCTGGACTAGAGACTTGTTGGTTAGTCAGGTCGTGGCCGACTCCCTCGCCCGGCTTCCGCTTGAAGGTTGCCGAGGTACATGACGTGTACAGGGCTATAAGTGGCGAGAGCGTGTGTGAAGAAGTACACCCCTGCAGGGTTATCATTATCCATTCGAATAGCCGGATTCCTCGGATATGGAAACTTGGACCCCTTACATAGTTCATAGACAAGTGAAAGTGAATACTCTAAAATGCGCAAGATAAGCGTGAGTGCTATGGATGGCGTCTCGTAGGTAGACGAGAGCAGATCCATAGTAGTGTATTGAATGGTGAATATGTGGACTCGTGTGCGCCACCTCAAAGAGTTGCTTACAGTCGTAGTTCAGATTAGCCACTGAGTCAAAGCTGGCTTGCTGTAGTTAAACTCCACCACCCCCCTTGTTGATACCGATGCATATGTAGTT
This sequence comes from Triticum monococcum, assembly GCA_034509565.1. Lineage (NCBI taxonomy): Eukaryota > Viridiplantae > Streptophyta > Magnoliopsida > Poales > Poaceae > Triticum > Triticum monococcum. The sequence goes on from CM067842.1 coordinate 698,378,148, forward strand.
TAGTTCTGATGTAAGTCTTGCTGAGTACCTTTGTACTCACGTTTGCTTAATTTATGTTTTGCAAAGAGATTTCAGTCTCGCTAGTAGTTTCGCGTGGACTTCGACGTTTAGCTTGTTACCTCAGCTACGATCATGTGACCTTGGCAGGATCTGGTAGATAGTCAGGCTTCTCAGCCTTTTTCATTTGTAGATGTCTGTACTCAGATATGTTAAGCTTCCGCATGTGCTTTGACTTGTATGCTCTGAATGTTGGGTCATGAGACCCTTGTTTGTAATATCTCGCTCCTCGGAGCCTAGTGAATAAATACTTTGAGTCATAGAGTTATGGTGTGATGCCATGTTGTATTTGCACATATCGAGCATATTGTGTGTATGATTGAAATGCTTGGTATGTGTGGGATCCGACAACCTAGTGGTTTATCCTTGGTAGCCTCTCTTATGGGGAAATGTAGTCTTGTGCTTCCATGAGCCATAGTAGTCCGCTATAGCCCGGTTCACCGGAGTCCTGCTAGCCCAGCACTACTGCTCCGGAACACTTGATTGGCCGGCATGTGTTTCACTTTGTCGGCGCGATGGCGGCATTCTTGGTCGGCCCAGGTTCTCTGTCATATGGATGCTAGCGACACTATCATATACGTGAGCCAAAAGGCGCAAACGGTCCCGGGCCAGGTAAGGTGGCACCCGTGGGAATACCGTGCGTGAGGCCGCAAAGTGATATGATGTGTTACATGCTAGATCGATGTGACCTGGAAACGGGGTCCTGACAATGTGTTTCTTCAATATGTGGTACATTAAGACCATGTATTTCTTCAATAGGAGGTAAATTCTTAACATCTTGAGCTTTAATACCCTTTTCTTTCATGGATTTCTTTGCCTCTTACATATCTTCAGGACTGAGAAATAGACACCTCTTTTCTTCGGAGTTGGTTTAGGAATAGGCTGAGGAGTTGGCTCAGGAAGTGTCCAATTATTTTCATTTGTCAACATATTATTCAGCGTCATGGATATTGTGCTTGAAGGCTGCTAGGGCCTCAACGTCCGGACAGTCGACTATTTGATTTTTCTTTGTTAGGAATCGTGTCCAGAATTGCCTGGCCGATTCCTCTGGCTGCTGAATTACGTGATTTAGGTCATCGGCGTCTGGGGGTCGCACATAAGTGCCCTGGAAATTGTCGAGGAATGCGGCTTCCAGGTTCTCCCAACAACTGATTGATCCTATTGGCAAGCTATTAAGCCAATGCCGAGCTGGCCCTTTAAGCTTGAGTGGGAGGTATTTGATGGTGTAGAAATCATCGCCGCGGGCCATGTGGATATGAAGGAGATAATCCTCGATCCATACCGCAGGATCTGTTGTGCCATCATATGATTCGATATTTACAGGTTTGAAACCCTCGGGGATTTGATGATCCATTATTTCGTCTGTGAAGCATAGTGGGTGTGCGGTGCCTCTGTACTGGGCTATATCACGACGTAGCTCCAATGAGCTTTGTCTACTATGTTCGGCCCTGCCGAATTTGTGGCCGATGTGACGGTTATCGTCTCGAGCCGTGGGGCGCCCACGCGATCCGTAGATCGATCTTGTTTGCCTTGCCTTGTCCTCCAACATATCTCATAAGTCTGGCACATATTCCCGTGCCTTGGTATGGGGTGCGGCTTGAGTGGAGGGCCGAGAGGCCTCTCTGTCGCGGCCACGAGGTGGCCGGTCGGCCGCATCAAGTGCTTCCTCCTCTAATCGGGGTAGCAACCTGCACTTTCGGTAGCTCTTGGAGGGGCGTTCGAGTTTATGCTCTTCGGCCGCAAGGACTTCAGTCCATCTGTCGAATAGCAAATCTTGATCAGCTCTAAGCTGTTGCTATTTTTTCTTGAGGCTTCTTGCCGTGGCCATAAGCCTGCATTGAAAACGCTCTTGCTCGACGGGATCCTCTGGCATGACGAATTCGTCGTTGTCGAGGCTTGCCTCGTCTTCGGAGGGAGGTATATAATTATTGTCCTCGACCTCTCTGTCTGCCGCTCTCTCATGAGGGCTGGTTTCTCCATCCTCCTGTGCTAAATCTTGCTGGAGGGGGTTTTCTTTGGCACTTTCCGGAGTATTATTATCTCCCATGCTGGAATCACCGTATTTGTTTTGGCGGGTTTTTGAGCGGCGCCGCTGACGCCGGCGCTTAGGCTGTTTTTGGAGGGGTCATCCTCCACTGTTCCATCACCATCTCCTTCTTTTGGGGTGTCCACCATGTATATGTCATATGACGAGGTGGCTTTCCAGGGCCTGATAGGCGCTGGTTCTTCATCGTCTCCTTCATCGGCGTCCATACCGTCGATGTCTTTGGAGTCGAAGTCGAGCATGTCGGTTAAGTCATCGACAGTGGCTACAAAGTGGGTGGTGGGTGGGCTTTGAATTTCTTCATCGTCCGAATCCCAACCTTGCTGACCGTAGTCCGGCCAGGGCTCTCCTGATAAAGAGAGAGACTTCAGTGTCTTCAGAATATCGCCAAAAGGCGAGTGCTGAAAGATGTCCGCGGCAATAAACTCCATGATCGGCGCCCAATCGGATTCGATCGGCAGGGGCGCGGAGGGTTCGGAGTCCGGCTCCTTGGAGCCACGAGTCTCGCAGAGTGCGGGGCTGGTGTTCAGCTCGATCGCCGTTGGGATCGCAGCGCCCGAGGCGGCGTCCAACCACCCATCCTCGATCGGCGTAGTTGGCTCCGAATTAAGGGTCGAAGCCGATGCGGGTGCGGCCTCCAGGGCACTGTTCGGCGGCAGAGCTAGATCATGCTCGTCGTGACAGTGCGGCGTGCTTGGCAGTGGATCGAATCCGTCGAAGATCAAGTCCCCGCGGATGTCAGCCGTGTAGTTTAAACTTCCAAATCTGACCTGACGGCCAGGGGCATAGCTTTCAATCTGCTCCAGATGGCCAAGTGAATTGGCCCGCAGTGCGAAGCCGCCGAAGACGAAGATCTGTCCGGGGAGGAAGATCTCACCCTAGACTGCATCGCCATTGATGATCGTAGGAGCCATCAAGCCTGACGGCGACGACACAGAGGAACTCTCAATGGAAGCACCAATGTCGGTGTCAAAACCGGCGGATCTCGGGTAGGGGGTCCCGAACTGTGCGTCTAGGCCGGATGGTAACAGGAGGCAAGGGACACGAAGTTTTACCCAGGTTCGGGCCCTCTCGATGGAGGTAAAACCATACGTCCTGCTTGATTAATATTGATGATATGGGTAGTACAAGAGTAGATCTACCACGAGATCGGAGAGGCTAAACCCTAGAAGCTAGCCTATGGTATGATTGTTGTTGTCTATGTTGTCCTACGGACTAAAACCCTCCAGTTTATATAGACATCGGAGAGGGTTAGGGTTACACAAAGTCGGTTACAATGGTAGGAGATCTGCATATCCGTATCTCCAAGCTTGCCTTCCACGCCAAGGAAAGTCCCTTCCGAACACGGGACGAAGTCTTCAATCTTGTATCTTCATAGTCCAGGAGTCCGGCCATCCGAACACCCCCTAATCCAGGACTCCCTCAATGATGGTAGCGATTACACGGAGTGGGTCCGTAACTTGAGGATTATCCTCATTGCTGCACAGAAGAATTACATCCTGGAAGCACCGCTAGGTGCCAAACCCGCTGCAGGAGCAACGCCAGATGTTTGAACGTCTGGCAGAGCAAAGCTGATGACTACTCGATAATTCAGTGTGCCATGCTTTACGACTTAGAACCGGGACTTCAACGACGTTTTGAACATCATGGAGCATATGAGATGTTCAAGGAGTTGAAGTTAATATTTCAAGAAAATGCCCGAACTGAGAGATATGAAGTCTCCAATAAGTTCTATAGCTGCAAGATGGAGGAGAATAGTTCTGTCAGTGAGCATATACTCAAAATGTCTGGGTATAACAATCACTTGATTCAACTGGGAGTTAATCTTCCGGATGATATTATCATTGACAGAATTCTTCAATCACTGCCACCAAGCTACAAGAGCTTCGTGATGAACTATATTATGCAAGGGATGGATAAGACAATTCCCGAGCTCTTCGCGATGCTAAAGGCCGTGGAGGTAGAAATCAAGAAGGAGAATCAAGTGTTGATGGTCAACAAGACCACCAGTTTCAAGAAAAAGGGTAAAGGGAAGAAGGGGAACTTTGAGAAGAACAGCAAACCAGTTGCTGCTCAAGTGAAGAAGCCCAAGTCTGGACCTAAGCCTGAGACTGAGTGCTTCTACTGCAAAGGGACTGGTCACTGGAAGCGGAACTTCCCCAAGTATTTGGCGGATAAAAAGGATGGCAAGGTGAACAAAGGTATATGTGATATACATGTTATTGATGTGTACCTTACTAATGCTCGCAGTAGCACCTGGGTATTTGATACTGGTTCTGTTGCTAATATTTGCAACTCGAAACAGGGGCTACAGATTAAGCGAAGATTGGCTAAGGACGAGGTGACGATGCGTGTGGGAAATGGTTCCAAAGTCGATGTGATCGCAGTTGGCACGCTACCTCTACATCCACCTTCAAGATTAGTTTTAGACCTGAATAATTGTTATTTGGTGCCAACGTTGAGCATGAACATTATATCTGGATCTTGTTTGATGCGATACGGTTATTCATTTAAATATGAGAATAATGGTTATTTTATTTATATGAGTAATATCTTTTATGGTCATGCACCCTTGAAGAGTGGTCTATTTTTAATGAATCTCGATAGTAGTGATACACATATTCATAATATTGAAGCTAAAAGATGCAAAGTTGATAATGATAGTGCAACTTATTTGTGGCACTGCCGTTTAGGTCATATTGGTGTAAAGCGCATGAAGGAACTCCATTCTGATGGACTTCTGGAATCACTTGATTATGAATAACTTGGTACTTGCGAACCATGCCTCATAGGCAAGTTGACTAAAACGTCGTTCTCCGGAACTATGGAGCGAGCAACAGATTGGTTGGAAATCATACATACTGATGTGTGTGGTCCGATGAATGTTGACGCTCGCGGCGGGTATCTTTATTTTCTCACCTTCACAGATGATTTGAGCAGATACGGGTATATCTACTTGATGAAACATAAGTCTGAAACATTTGAAAAGTTCAAGGAATTTCAGAGTGAAGTGGAAAATCGTCATAACAAGAAAATAAAGTTTCTACGATCTGATCGTGGAGGAGAATATTTGAGTTACGAGTTTGGTCTTCATTTAAAAGAATGCGGAATAGTTTCGCAACTCACGCCACCCAGAACACCACAGCGTAATGGTGTGTTCGAATGTCATAATCGTACTTTACTAGATATGGTGCGATCTATGATGTCTCTTACTGATTTACTGCTATCGTTTTGGGGTTATGCTTCAGAGGCGGCTGCATTCACGTTAAATAGGACACCATCTAAATCCGTTGAGATGACGCCTTATGAACTATGGTTTGACAAGAAACCAAAGTTGTCATTTCTTAAAGATTGGGGCTGCGATGCTTATGTGAAAAAGCTTCAACCTGATAAACTCAAACCCAAATTGGAGAAATGTGTCTTCCTAGGAAACCCAAAGGAGACTGTTGGGTACACCTTCTATCACAGATCCAAAGGCAATACATTCGTTGCTAAGAATGGATCCTTTCTAGAGAAGGAGTTTTTCTCAAGAGAAGTGAGTGGGAGGAAAGTAGAACTTGATGAGGTAACTGTACCTGCTCCCTTATTGGAAAGTAGTTCATCACAGAAACCTGTTCTTGTGACTCCTACACCAATTAGTGAAGAAGCTAATGATGTAGATCATGTAACTTCAGATCAAGTTACTACCAAACCTTGTTGGTCAACCAGAGTAAGATCCGCACCAGAGTGGCACGGTAATCCTGTTCTAGAAGTCATGTTACTTGACCATGACGAACCTACAATCTATGAGGAAGCGATGATGAGCCCAGATTCTGCAAGCTGGCTTGAGGCCATGTAATCTGAGATGGGATCCATGTATGAGAACAAAGTGTGGACTTTGGTTGACTTGCCCGATGATCGGCAAGCCATCGAGAATAAATGGATCTTCAAGAAGAAGACTGACGTTGACGGTAATGTTACTGTCTACAAAGCTCAACTTGTTGTGAAAGGTTTTTGACAAGTTCAAGGAGTTGACTACGACGAGACCTTCTCACCCGTAGCGATGCTTAAGTCTGTCCGAATCATGTTAGCAATTGCTGCATTTTATGATTATGAAATCTGGCAAATGGATGTAAAGACTACATTCCTGAATGGGTTTCTGGAAGAAGAGTTGTATATGATGCAACCTGAAGGTTTTATCGATCCAAAGGGTGCCAACAAAGTATGCAAACTCCATCGATCCATCTATGGACTGGTGCAAGCATCTCGGAGTTGGAATAAATGTTTTGATAGTGTGATCAAAGCATATGGTTTTATACAGACTTTTGGAGAAGCCTGTATTTACAAGAAAGTGAGTGGGAGCTCTGTAGCATTTCGAATATTATATGTGGATGACATATTGCTGATTGGAAATGATATAGAATTTCTGGATAGCATAAAAGGATACTTGAATAAGAGTTTTCCAATGAAAGACCTCGGTGAAGCTGCTTATATATTGGGCATCAAGATCTATAGAGATAGATCAATACGCTTGATTGGACTTTCACAAAGCACATACCTTGATAAAGTTTTGAAGAAGTTCAAAATGGATCAAGCAAAGAAAGGGTTCATGCCTGTTGTCGGTGTCAAAACTAGCGGATCTTGGGTAGGGGGTCCCTAACTGTGCATCTTAGGTCATTGGTAACAGGAGACAGGGGACACGGTGTTTACCCAGGTTCGGGCCCTCTCTATGGAGGTAATACCCTACGTGCTGCTTGATTGATATTGATGAATATGAGTATTACAAGAGTTGATCTACCACGAGATCGTAATGGCTAAACCCTAGAAGTCTATCTTGTATGACTATGGTAATGAGTATTCAGCCTATCTACGAACCTAGCCCTACGGTTTATATAGACATGGGAGGGATCTAGGGTTACACAAGGTCAGTTACAGAGAAAGGAATCTACATAGTTGCCCACCAAGCTTGCCTTCCACGCCAAGGAAAGTCCCATCCGGACACGGGTGCAGTCTTCGGTCTTCATATCTTCACAGCCCATCAGTCCGGCCCATGGCTAACAGGCCGGACGCCCGAGGACCCCTTAGTCCAGGACTCCCTCAGTAGCCCCCGAACCAGTCTTCAATGACGAGGTGTTCGGCACATAGATTATCTTCTGCATTGCAAGGCGGGTTCCTCCACCGATGACCTTCGAGTAGTGTGCTCGGCCTTCGATTTAATGTTGTACCCCTCGGCTTCTATGCATCAACAACTTCAGTTTCCACGTGTTGAGGGAATGCGACAGGTCAGGATATTTTTTGCATATACCACCCTGACCGTACCACAAAGGTGCTTATTTAAAGAGAATAGATCTCAGATCCATTCCACACCCCGCGAAAAATCCTCAGAGCTTGCTAAGAAAAACCCACTCCAACATGGCTAGCACTCCCAGCTCATCCTCTCGTCCCCACGACTCCAAAGAGGGTGATTGGGGGAGATGTTCTGTATCCCACAGTCAGCTGGCGAAGCTGCAAACACAGGGCTTTCTTCCCCTCGCGGACTTGGTCCCCGTACGAGCAGGGATGACGTCCTTCAAGGGCGGGGCTCAAACGGAGAACTTCCCCAATCCGTCCAGGGGAGAACGAGTATGCTTCGCCCCCTTCTTGTTAAGAGGTGTCAGATTTCCGATCCATCCCTTCCTCCGAGGTGTGCTAGAGTATGACGGCCTCCAACTGCATAGTCTCACTCCCACCTCTATCCTTCATATTGCGGGTTATGTCGCTCAATGCGAGCTATTCCTGGGTTGCGAGGCCCATTTCGATTTATGGAGAAGACTGTTCTGCCTCGTCCCTCGCAATCAAGGTGGGTCAGTTTTTGAAGTGGGAGGAGCCAAAGTGTGGCGCATCGCCGGGACTGGATACCTACCCAACACGCCGAAGAAAGCCCCCGAAGAGTGGCCTTCCGAATGGTTCTACATCGACAACGTCGCTCTACCCGACCCCGTCCGCATGGGTGTAACACCCCGAGACCGATGTGCCAGGTGTCCTCCAGTTATTCGCTGTTGTTGCCTTGTCATTGCTTGCATGTCATGCATCTCATATCATGTCATCATGTGCATTTCATTTGCATACATGTTCGTCTCATGCATCCAAGCATTTTCCCCGTTGTCTGTTTTGCAATCCGGCGCTCCTATGTCACCCGGTGTCCCTTTCTACCTCTTTTCATGTGCGAGTGTTAAACGTTTTCGGATTGGACCGAGACTTGTCATGCGGCCTTGGTTTACTACCGGTAGACCTCCTACCAAGTTTCATGTCATTTGGACTTCGTTTGATACTCCAATGGTTAACCGAGGGACCGAAAAGGCCTCGTGTGTGTTGCAGCCCAACACCCCTCCAAAGTGGCCCAAAACCTACCTAAACCCCCTCCATCATCTCGGTCATTCGATCACGATCGCGTTGCCGAAAACCGCACCTCATTTGGACTCTCCTAGCTCCATCTACCTATAAATATGTGGATCTCCCCGAAAATTCGCGCAGTCTAACCCTAGCCTTCCTCTACCTTGCGCCCGGACAAAAACCCCTGCGCCACCGGACATGCCCGCGCTGCCCTCCTCAGTGAATCCGGCGCCACCACCTCACCGCCCTCTCTCTCCTCCCACCGCGGGCCCGAGGAGACCCAGATCCGGCCCGCCCTGGCCCGGATCCCCGCGCCGCCGCCAAGTCAGCGCTGCCCCGCTCCTCCTTCGACCGCGCCGCCTCCTCTTCCCGCGGCCGCCGCCTCTGCCACCCCGACGAGGTTCCGGCCACCGCCTCACCGGCTGGTCTCGCCACCCCGCCGCGCCGGACAAGCACCGGGATCCCGCGCCTCCCGCGGCCGTGTGACGCCACCCCTTCACCGCCGGCGCGCCACCGCGGCGCCGTCGCCGGCCTCCTCCATCCGAGCTCATCGGCCCAACTCCGGCCACCCTGTTTTCTCCTCGCCGGCGAACCTCGAGCGCCATGTTGCTACAGTACCGCTCGGATCTGGATCCAGATCTGAGATCCACCTCGGTTGACTTTCCCCCCGCAACCCTAATTTTTATGCAATCTTCATCATGCCATAATTCTGTCATCGTGGCTCCGATTCATGCGTGTAGCATATCAAAATGTTCGTCTCGACGAGTACATCATTTCATCTCATTGTATCATTTTCATTTGAGCTCATCTTGATGCCCGAAATGCTGTTGGAAGAGGGCTATGTGATGATTATGTCAGATCTGTTTCAGCAAATGGCCTTTTGTCATTTTTGCCATGCTTAATGTGTGCATGCTATGATCCTGAGCTCTACATGTGTGTTATAGTATGTCATGTTATCTTTACAGGGGCGTATGCCATGTATTTTTGTGATCTTTGTGGTGACTAGCACAAGCATGCAAAGTAGCTTACTCAATGATGCTGATTTCAGGGACTTAAAATTTCACTAAGTCCTTGCCCTGTTATTATTTGTATGCCATATGTTCATGTTGTTTCCTAGTGATCCGTGCCTCTTTTGAGGATGATCAGTAAGGATGTTTTGTTAATACTTTGGTGCTCTATCCATCCATGTCTTTGTTTGCATTTATGGAGCACCCTAGCTTGAGTCAATCAAGCTCTACTTTTGCTATAAATTGTTCCTGGCAGATTGTTGACATGTTTAGCGATTTTGCCGAGGATGTTGCTATTGATCCGTGCATGCTATGTTGTAGTTCTTGCCATGTCTAGCTTCTATGCCATGTCTTATTGATGGGTGTATGCTTAGTTTGTCATGCCATGCTCTGTAGTGAGTGCATCGAGCTCGTAAACATGCCTACTCGTTAATCTGTTTGCATGCTCCAGTTTTTCACTAAGTCTGAATCTGTTTATGTTTTTGCTATGTTCACATGCTTGCAATTGTATTTTCTGATCCCTTTTGGCTCAAGGTCACTAAGGGACTTTTGTTAAGTGTTTTGAGTAGCTTCATGCCATGCCTTGCTTTGCCATGTTAAGTTCCGGTAGCATGTAGTTTTCATGCTCTAAAGAGTGCTTCCTGATGATAAATTCCAGACTTGTGTTAATTTCACTAAGTCTGAAACCTGTTATCATTTGCACCTTTGCCATGCTTGTTTGAATCTGTTATTGGATGAATTAGCCGTAGCTCAGTGTACATCTTTTGTCAAGCATCATGAGTGGATCCCTGCCATGTATTTTGTTGCCATGTTTGAGTGCTGTAGCATATTCATCTTGATGCATTTAGTTGGTCACTTGCTGATTATCACAGACCGGGGCCATATTTGTTTTGCTTGCCATTTCCAAACCGTGCATCCAATTCCGGTGATCTTTATATCGATTTCAACCGAAATCAACTCCTATTTCCAGTGGCACTCTTGGTTTTACAAGTTGAGGCCAGGTTTAATCATTCCTTTCCAAATCATGCATATGCATCACATACCGCATACCGCATCCCGCATATCATACCATGTTCATGTGTTGGTTGTTTACTATGTTGTGTGCTTCTTTCCAGTGTTGCTTCTTTATGTTGGTTTCGATAACATCGTGTTTGTGAGGAATCGTTCGACTACGTCCATTTGTCTTCTTCATGGACTCATTCTTCTTCCTTGTGGGATCTCAGGCAAGATGACCATACCCTCGAAATCACTTCTATCTTTGCTTGCTAGTTGCTCGCTCTTTTGCTATGCCTATGCTGCGATACCTACCACTTGATTATCATGCCTCCCATATTGTTAAGCCAAGCCTCTAACCCACCTTGTCCTAGCAAACCGTTGTTTGGCTATGTTACCACTTTGCTCAGCCCCTCTTATAGCGTTGTTAGTTGCAAGTGAAGATTGGAGTTTGTTCCTTGTTGGAACATGGATATTTTGTTGGGATATCACAATATCTCTTATCTAATTAACACATCTATATACTTGGTAAAGGGTGGAAGGCTCGGCCTTATGCCTAGTGTTTTGTTCCACTCTTGCCGCCCTAGTTTTCCGTCATATCGGTGTTATGTTCCCAGATTTTGCGTTCCTTACACGGTTGGGTTATAATGGGAACCCCTTGACAGTACGCCTTGAATAAATCTCCTCCAGCAATGCCCAACATTGGTTTTACCATTCGCCACCTAGCCTTTTCTTTCCCTTGGGTTCTGCAGACTCAAGGGTTATCTTTATTTAAACCCTCCCGGGCCAGTGCTCCTCTGAGTGTTGGTCCAAACTAGAGCCCTGTGCAGCGCCCCCTCAGGGAAACTTGAGGTTTGGTTTTAGTTGTATGGAGCGCTCATCTGAGTGTGCCCTGAGAATGAGTTATGTGCAGCTCCTATCGGGATTTGTCGGCACATTCGGGCGGTGTTGCTGGACTTGTTTTACCATTTTCGAGGATGTCTTGTAACCGGGATGCCGAGTCTGATCGGATTGTCTTGGGAGAAGGAATATCCTTCGTTGATCGTGAGAGCTTGTGATGGGCTAAGTTGGGACAACCCTGCAGGGATTGAACTTTCGAAAGTCGTGCCTGCGGTTATGGGCAGATGGGAATTTGTTAATGTCCTGTTGTAGAAAACCTAAAGTGGATCTTAATTAAAATACATCAACCGTGTGTGTAACCGTGATGGTCTCTTTCCGGCGGAGTCCGGAAGTGAACACGGTGTTGGAGTTATGTTTGACGTAGGTTGTTCTAGGATCACTTCTTGATCATAGTTTCTCGACCGCGCTTTGCCTTCTCTTCTCGCTCTCCTTTACGTATGTTAACCACCATATATGCTAGTCGCTTGCTGCAACTCCACCTCATACCTTTTACCCTACCTATAAGCTTAAATAGTCTTGATCGCGAGGGTGTGAGATTGTTGAGTCCCCGTGACTCACAGATACTTCCAAAACTAGTTTGTAGGTGCCGATGTTACCGAGCAGGTGACGCAACCAAGCTCAAGGAGGAGCTCGATGAAGATCTTGTCCATTGTGTTGTTTCATTTCAGTTGATCAGTAGTGGAGCCCAGTTGGGTGGATCAGGGATCTGTGTAGCATTTGGGGTAGTCTTCTTTTATTTTGGTTCCATAGACGGACCTTAATTGTATCTGGATGATGTAATGCTTTTATTCATGTAATTGTGTGAAGTGGCGATTGTAAGCCAACTATGTATCTCTTTCCCTTATGTATTACATGGGTTGTTGTGAAGATTACCTCACTTGCGACATTGCTTTCAATGCGGTTATGCCTCTAAGTCGTGCTTTGACACATGGGAGATATAGCCGCATCAAGGGCGTTACAATGGGCCTCCCCGATTTTTCAAATGCTTCGCTGAAGAAACGCCATAGCTAGCGTCCTCGGAGCCTCGAGGAAGAGGATAGTGCAGAGATCAGCCAGCTGCTGGGCAAGATTAAGACGCTCGCCCAGTCCGGATTGCCAATAGTCGAGGTAATGGCGATCTCTATAACGCGGGGGTCCAGCCACTCCAATATAGAGGGCTTCCCATGTGGCATTATAACGGGGAAGACGACGCCTCACGCTATGGTTGGAAGGGCCCGAAGACCCCCGCCGCCCTGGCCAAAATACTGTCCGAGCTGTATAAAAGGGAGAAGGAGGAGTTCACTCGTCTCCAATATCGATATGAATTTTCCATGTATAATCCTCCCAGCTGGGTAAGCTTCAGCTCCACTATTTTACTCCTGTCACTGAATCATTCTTGATAGACAGTATCTTATCCGCTTATAACAGGAATGGCGAAAGGCTGTCGAGGGGATCCATGACCCTGCCTCTCAGCCGGAGAATCGCAACCGGGATCTTGACCCCGGATATGAGGAAGATCCAGACATATTTGTGGAGCTCGAGGATGGAATATTCTATCAGATGAGCTATGACGGTATAGATGTACCCATCATCGCCGATTACCCCGGCCTCCTTCCTGCTTCACATGTAAGTAATGCGGAGATACCTTGTCCAAGAGAGTTATCTCATTCCTCCTTACCCACCGCACTGTCCTGCGCTCAAAAGGGGAGGCGTTCGGCGCGCCATGCTGCCCCGAGGGCATCTCCGAAGAGAGCGTCCCCCACACCAGGAAAGCCCTCGAAGAGGAAGGCAAATGAAGATACAGCCGAGCCTTCATCAAAGAGGTATGAATTTGCAAATATGCACCTTGGTAGTCACATCCAACCGTGACCTTTCCGTTTACCCTGTATCAGGAAAAAGGTGTGCCAGACTATATCCGGGGGTCCGGCCGGTCATACTTCCCGCAGCCAGGATCCAGATCCTACCGTGAAGACGGGGGCTGATGCGGGGCTGACGCCGGACTGTCCTCCAGCCGAGGATTCAGATGATGTATCCGTTACCAACTCGGAAGTGGAGAGCGCCATGAATCATCGGCGCCGCAGGGCCGTTTTACAAGACCCTGGCTTTTCAGAAGAGGCATTTAACGCCTTCAGCTTGGCTGATGCATATATCCGAGCTGCTCGAGATGGGCTTAACAGTGCCACAAAGCAACATTTAAAAGATGTGTAGGTAAGTTTACTTTGTCTGACTATGATAACCATATGCCAGTAGCCCCCGAGACTTAAATTAGTTGGGACAACTAATTTGAGGATCGCTGCATGACTAGGTTCTGTCGGAGAAGAACGATGTGCTAGCCCAAGAGCTAGAAAAGTGCTGGTCGCAGTTAAACGCAGTGACCACCGAACTGGAAAAATCCAAAGCGGCATCTTCCAGTGATATTTCCCTCCATCGAGAAATAGTTATTGCATAGCGACCGTGTTAACACTGCGGATTTATCTCATAACAGGATCATCGGATCAATTGGAGGAAAAAGAGTCGAAAAGACTGCATGCCGCAGGCGAGCGGGTTTTGACCCGTGTCAGACAGGAGAAAAACAAACTCCAAGATGCAAACACCCAGCTGGGCAAAGAGCTGAAGGATGTGTGGGCCCAGCTAGCCGACTCCGTGAAGGAGAACAAAAAACTGCGAGGCGGCATATTCAGTATGTGGCCGTATTTACCTTATAACAGTTTGGAAGTAAAAGTATCTGATATAGCTGTGATTGCAGGTATATTGACGGGCCGTCCCGAAGAGGAGGTGTCCGGATCATTAAGTGATCTTCTGCAAGGGCTGTCGCAGTTGCACGAGCAAGCTCGGCAGGTGATGCGGAGTGTAGCCAAGGCCTTATGGCCATCCGACTCCCCTCCATGGAGTATGGAGAAGCTTGTAGAGCTGTTTAAGGGAGTGCGGCAGCATATCCGACTATGGAAGATATCAGCCTGTCGAGAGGGTGCGCGAGAGGCCTGGGCCATGGTAAAAACACGATATACCAAGCTGGATCCGAATCACATGGACCGGGTCAGACCGCTAGGGTCAAATGGGGAAGAAATTCCCGTTAGTTTAGTATATGGCCAAGTGGAGGTGGCTGCTAGATACTCTCAAGAGGATTGTAAATTAGACCGCCTGTTGGACGGTATAGAGGAGGAAGTTTTTAAGTCCTAAGTGACTATGTATTTTCCTTCTAGCTGGATTGTAAACGATTGTCATGGCCGACCTTTTCGCTTCGATCTCTCGACCCGAAGGTGCGGAGTGTTTCCGAATACCCGAGCGGCAAAACAAATCGGGGTATGCGTGGAAACCAGGCGTAGGGGTCATAGGTGCTTGAACAGACAAGTTGTATCCGGCTAGTTATGTTATATTACATTGAAATTGTAAGAAACATCTTCCAGAGAGAATAGTTCCGTTAAGGGTTCCTTTCCCTGGGTGTGCATGCATCTATGTGCATGTCCGGACTGTGATGAAAAAAATCATAGTGTGTATAACTTCTGGGGGTTCATAATGGAGCGAGTGCAAAAACATCTTTAGTTCACCGACCGAATATTCCCTTAAGAACGCTAGCTTTCAGCTTCACCCAGTCTGAGGTACACATCCGGATGGCCTGGTAGTAACAATCGCAGAGGTGCTCCCTTTATGCCCTAGCCGAACTAACGGGAACATAGGGCATAAGCACATGAGCCAGGCAACCCAGCTTGGCCGAAACTTAAGTCATATCGATGCATATAATGGCAAAGAAAAGGTACATATGGGAGGAAACGCATATGTGATGAGCTTTATCCTCGGAAAATAGAAATAGCAACCTTCTGTCCAAGAAGCCCCCAGGTATGATAGACATACATACTTGAAGATGTATGCGTCGGGGGTGCATAGTCTAACCGCACGAAAGCCTTTAAGGCTAAAGAGAAAAAACGAAAAGAGAGAAAAAATAATGAAAACAATAAGAGGAAGGAGACGAACAAAGAGTTCGGCGCTAGGCATAGAATCTTCGGAGTCTGGCCGTGTTCCAGGGATTCGGCTCTAGTCGATTGTCTGACGCATCACGCAAGAGGTACGCTCCTCCATTGAGGACCTCGTAGATGATGAAGGGACGCTCCCACTTGGGCTTGAGTTTGTCCTTTTTCTTCTCCGGTAGGCGTAGAACGAGTTCGTCGATGTTGTAAGTTCTGGCCTGCACTTCTCTGCTTTGATACCTGCGAGCCTGCTGTTGATAAAATGCGGAACGGGCTTTTGCAACGTTGCGCTCCTCCTCCAGGGCGTCTAAGCTGTCCTGCCGATCGAGCTCAGCCTCTCTCTCTTCGTACATGCGCACTCGAGGTGAGTCATGGATAATGTCGCAGGGTAGTACTGCTTCTGCACCGTACACCATGAAAAAAGGTGTGTATCCAGTAGTGTGATTGGGAGTGGTCCGCAGCCCCCAGAGTACGGAGTCGAGCTCCTCAACCTAGTGCTTGTCTGATTCCTTCAAAGACCGCACTAGTCTAGGCTTAATGCCGCTCATAATAAGACCATTGGCTCGTTCAACTTGGCCGTTTGTCTGTGGATGATAGACAGAGGCATAATCGAGCTTGATGCCCAGATTAGCACACCAGGATTTCACTTCGTCGGCTGTGAAATTGGAGCCATTATCAGTGATGATGATGTGCAGAACACCATAATGGTGTACGACACTGGATATAAAGTCTATTACTGGCCTGGACTCGGCCGTTTTAACTGGTTTGGCCTCTATCCACTTGGTGAATTTATCCACCATGACCAGCATATATTTTTTCTTATGGCTTCCTCCTTTAAGGGGTCCAACAATATCCAATCCCCAGACCGCAAAAGGCCAAGTGATGGGGATTGTTTGTAGGGCAGTGGGGGCATATGGCTTTGGTTGGCGAAGAGTTGGCATCCAATGCAACATTGAACAAGGTCCTGTGCATCCGCTCGGGCCGTCGGCCAATAGAATCATGTACAGAAGGCCTTGCTAACAAGGGCCCGAGCTGCGGCATGGTGCCCGCCGAGACCAGCATGAATCTCAGCCAGGAGCGGCCACCCTCCTCCTCCTCGGAGATACATCTTTGAAAGGACTCCGGTAGCACTTTTCTTATAGAGCTCTCCATCATGAACCTTGTAGGCCTTCGAACGCCGGACAATGCGGCGGGCCTCATTCTGGTCCTCAGGAAGCTCCTTCCTGTTAAGGTAGGCCAGGAAGGGTTCGGTCCATGGGGCAATGACTGCCATGATGAGATGCGCCGGCGGTGTTATTTCGGTGGCTGAGGCTTCGATGATGTCGGTGTTTTCGGAATCTGGGGTTATGTTCAGATCCAAACTAGTGTTGCCATTTCCCCTGCCACACCACGGATGGCTTAAAAAGCCTTTCCAGAAAGATATTAGGTGGGACGGGTCACGCTTAGCGTCGATACGAGCAAGAACGTCCGTCGCTTGATTACTTTCTCGAGCCAGCTGATGGAACTCGAGCCCCTCGAACCGGGCCGACATTTTTATGACGGCATTACGATAAGCTGCCATCTTTGGATCTTTGGCATCGAAGTCTCCATTTATTTGAGTTATTGCAAGGTTTGAGTCCCCGCACACTTCTAGGCGTTGTGCAATAAGGCCTCTTATTCGGCTGCATTGTTGGAGTCACTGTATAGTATTTGGAGTACGTACTGAACGACGTCTCTAGTAGGTGATGTTAAAACGATGCCCGCCCCTAGCCCTGCCAGCATTTTGGATCCATCGAAATACATAACCCAATTGGAATATGTGCCGTACTCTTTAGGGAGTTCGGCCTCTGTCCATTCGGCGACGAAGTCAGCCAGTACTTGGGATTTAATAGCTCGACGTGGTTTGTATGTAATATCAAATGGAAGGAGCTCAGTGGCCCATTTGGCAATCTAGCCCGTGGCATCGTGATTTTTTATAATGTCATTGAGTGGTACTTCGGAAGCCACCATGATCGAACACTCTTGGAAGTAGTGACGGAGCTTTTGGGATGCCATGAAGACCACGTATGCTATCTTTTGATAATTGGGGTACCGGGATTTGCATGGTGTAAGGACAGTGGATACGTAGTATACTAGCTTCTAAAGCGGGAATTTGTGTCCGTCCTATTCTCGTTGAACGACGAGCACGACGCTCACCACCTGATTTGTTGCCGATATGTATAATAACATCGGTTCACCGATGTTTGGTGCAGCCAAGATTGGGTTGCTCGCAAGAAGGGTTTTTATTTCCTCCAGTCCGGCTGTTGCCGCGTCCGTCCACTCGAAGTGATCGGTTCGCCGTAGAAGGCGATAGAATGGCAGTGCCTTTTCTCCCAATCTAAAGATAAAGCGGCTTAGAGCTGCCACGCAACCCGCGAGCTTTTGGACTTGTTTAAGGTCTGTTGGCGTAGCCAATTGTGACATACCTCGTATTTTGGCTGGATTTGCTTCAATTCCTCGGCTGGAAATGATGAAGCCCAGCCGTTTTCCAGCGGGGACGCCGGAAACGCACTTTTCCAGTTTGAGCTTAATGTCATACGCGCGGAGGTTATAAAATGTGAGATGTAAATCGTCTATTAGTGTTTCGACGCGCCTAGTTTTGATGACAACGTCGTCCACATAAGCTTCAACTGTATTGCCGATCTGTTTCTCCAGGCATGTTTGAATCATGCGTTGGTATGTGGCGCCGACGTTCTTGAGCCCGAAGGGCATGGTGTTGAAGCAGAATGGCCCATAGGGGTAATGAATGCTGTTGCAGCTTGATCGGACTCCTTCATTTTGAATTGATGGTATCCGGAATATGCATCAAGGAAACACAGTGAGTCATGTCCTGTGGTAGCATCAATGATTTGATCAATGCGGGGGAGGGGGAAGGGATCCTTAGGGAAAGCCTTATTGAGGTCTTTAAAACCGACACACAACTGCCAGGATTTGTCCTTCTTTGGTACCATCACCAGGTTTGCCAGCCAGTCTGGATGTTTTATTTCTCTGATGAATCCGGCCTCAATTAGCTTGGCCAGCTCCTCCCCCATAGCTTGGCGTTTGGGCTCGGAAAAGCGCCGCGGTGCTTGTTTGATTGGTTTGTATCCTTTTAAATATTAAGGCTATGTTCGGCCAGCTCACGTGGGGTTCCAGGCATGTCAGAAGGGTGCCAGGCGAATATATCCCAATTTTTGCGAAGGAAATCCCTTAGTGCGGTGTCGACCGTTGGGTCTGGTTGTGCTCCAATAGATGCTGTCTTCTTGGGGTCCGTTGGGTGGATCTGGAATTTGACTATTTCTTCTACCGGTTTGAAGGAGGTGGATTTGGGTCATTTGTCTAAGATCACATCGTCCCTATCCACCGTGGAGCGCAGTGTGGCTAATTCTTCAGCCGCGAGGGCTTCAGATAATGCCTCAAGGGCCAGGGATGCGGTTTTGTTTTCGATGGAGAGTGCTATGTCCGGATCACTGACAAGAGTGATTATGTCGTTTTGTCCGGGCATTTTGAGCTTCATATACCCGTAATGAGGTATAGCTTGGAAGCATGTAAAAGCATCCCGCCCCAACAGGGCGTGGTATCCGCTGCTGAAAGGAGCCACTTGGAAGGTGATTTCTTTAGACCAATAATTCTTCGGCGTGCCGAATACCATGTCAAGTGTGAGTTTTCCCACACACCGCGCCTCCCGACTGGGAATGATTCCTCGGAAGGTCGTGCTGCTTTGCTTGATGCGGCTCCTGTCTATTTCCATTTTGTGGAGTGTGTCCTCATAAATGAGGTTTAGTCCGCTTCCACCGTCCATGAGGACCTTGGTGAGTCAAAAGCCGTCCACGATGGGACTGAGGACTAAAGCGGCTGGTGCTTGGATTGTCCTGTATTTTGGTTCGTCGCTGGCATTAAAGGTTATAGCCGTGTCGCTCCAAGGGTTTACTATGGCGATTTGACAGACTTCGGTGAGGCCGTGAAGTGCCCTTTTGTGCTTATTGTTTGAAGCGAATGTCTGAAAGACCATCAGTACTCTGGGGTCGTCGTCTTCTGGAGGGTGTTGCTCTGGGGTGTTTTTGGTAAGGATGTCCTCGCCACTTTTGGCTACCTGCCGGAGTATCCAACATGCTCTAAGGCTGTGGGTTGGTATGGTATCCGGTGTTGTGTGCATTTTGCATGGGCCATCGAGCCATCCCTCCAGAACGGTTCCGCACCGCGTGATGGGTTTGTATTTCTTGGCTATTGGACTGGGCGCGTCACGGGGATGCGCCATTTTTGCCTGGACCAGTGGTTGAGTTGGGACCGATGGCTCCCAACAAGCTGCCTGATCCCTCCAGGTGCTTTCCATTGCGATGTACTTCTGTACGATAGTTGCCAAGTTAGCGAAGTGTAGTATGCGGCAGCGATTAATGGCGTTGAGGATTCCTTCGTTCATGCAATTGTTGCAGAACGCTGATATCGCATCCTCGTCGCGGCAATCTTTAACCTTGTCCTTGACAAGGAGGAATCTGGCCCAGAAGTGGTGGACCTTTTCCTGAGACTGCCGTTGTATGCTCGTCAGATCGCTTATGTCTGGGTGGGTGGGTGGAATTGGATCTGGACCCTGACCCGATCGATGATCCGGAGTCTGAAGTATTTCCAAACTTAACAGTCCAAGCTCCGGCGTATCTTCTGGTTGCCTTTGCCCGCCATCCGATTCTATGTTCGGAAGGCCGGTCACCCTCTTTTGCGGGTGGGTATCCGGCTCTGCAGGGCTGACGATCCGGACGTTGTCCGTCTTCAGTATAGGGGAAGAGTCGCCGTCTTGCTCCTCGACTACCGCTATCTGGTGGGTGATCGGTGGAGATTTGATTTCTCTTTGGTCGGGTTTGAGCCCGATCCGATCATAATCTGTGGCGATTCCCAGGGCGGCAATAAGATCAAGGAGCTCGTTTAAAGACGAAAACTCCACTGGATCCATCTTCTTGGAGTGTTTGGGCTCGATACGAAGAGGATTTTCGATGGCCCGAGAGGTCATCGTCAGCTTAACGGCCGAACGGGCGGTCATGGTAAAGCTGCCCAACCAGAGGGTTTGGCCTGGGGCCAGTTCTCCTCCGGTAGTGATATTGTCTTTAAGGACAAGGCGAGTCATCGATCCTATTGTCAGCGGCACATTGTAATTCTCAATGAAAGCACCAATGTCGGTGTCAAAACCGGCGGATCTCGGGTAGGGGGTCCCGAACTGTGCGTCTTAGGTTCGATGGTAATAGGAGACATGGGACACTGTGTTTACCCAGGTTTGGGCCCTCTCTATGAAGGTAATACCCTACGTCCTGCTTGATTGATATTGATGAATATGAGTATTACAAGAGTTGATCTACCACGAGATCGTAATGGCTAAACCCTAGAAGTCTAGCCTGTATGACTATGGTAATGAGTATTCGGCCTATCTACGGACCTAGCCCTCCGGTTTATATAGACACGGGAGGGATCCAGGGTTACACAAGGTTGGTTACAGAGAAAGAAATCTACATAGTTGGCCGCCAAGCTTGCCTTCCACGCCCAGGAAAGTCCCATCCGGACACGGGTGTAGTCTTCGGTCTTCGTATCTTCACATCCCATCAGTCCGGCCCATGGCTAACAGGCCGGACGCCCGAGGACCCCTTAGTCCAGGACTCCCTCACTTGTGTTACAAGGTGTGAAGTTGAGTCAGACTCAATGCCCGACCAGTGCAGAAGATAGAGAGAAAAATGAAAGATGTTCTCTATGCTTCAGCCATAGGCTCTATCATGTATGCAATGTTGTGTACCAGACCTGATGTGTGCCTTCCTATAAGTTTAGTAGGGAGGTACCAAAGTAATCCAGGAGTGGATCACTGGACAACGGTCAAAAACATCCTAAAATACCTGAAAAGGACTAAGGATATGTTTCTCGTTCATGGAGGTGACAAAGAGCTCGTCGTAAACGGTTACGTCGATGCAAGCTTTGACACTGATCCGGATGACTCTAAGTCACAAAACGTGAAGGAAATATGCCCTAGAGGCAATAATAAAGTTATTTTTATTTCCTTATTTCATGATAAATGTTTATTAATCATGCCAGAATTGTATTAACCGGAAACATAATACATGTGTGAATACATAGACAAACATAGTGCCACTAGTATGCCTCTACTTGACTAGCTCATTAATTAAAGATGGTTAAGTTTCCTAACCATAGACATGAGTTGTCATTTGATTAACGGGATCACATCATTAGGAGAATGATGTGATTGACTTGACCCATTCCGTTAGCTTAGCACTTGATCGTTTAGTATGTTGCTATTGCTTTCTTCATGACTTATACATGTTCCTATGACTATGAGATTATGCAACTCCCGTTTACCAGAGGAACACTTTGTGTGCTACCAAACGTCACAACGTAACTGGGTGATTATAAAGGTGCTCTACAAGTGTCTCCGAAGGTACTTGTTGAGTTGGCATATTTCGAGATTAGGATTTGTCACTCCGATTGTCGGAGAGGTATCACTGGGCCCACTCGGTAATGCACATCACTATAAGCCTTGCAAGCATTGTAACTAATGAGTTAGTTGTGGGATGATGTATTATGGAACGAGTAAAGAGACTTCCGGTAACGAGATTGAACTAGGTATTGAGATACCGATGATCGAATCTCGGGCAAATAACATATAGATGACAAAGGGAACAATGTATGTTGTTATGCGGTTTGACCGATAAAGATCTTCTTAGAATATGTGGGAGCCAATATGAGCATCCAGGTTCCTCTATTGGTTATTGACCAGAAACATGTCTCGGTCATGTCTACATAGTTCTCGAACTCGTAGGGTCCGCACGCTTAAAGTTAGGTGACGATCGATATTATGAGTTTATGTGATTTGATGTACCGAAGGTAGTTCGGAGTCCCGGATGAGATCGGGGATATGACGAGGAGTCTCGAAATGGCCGAGACATAAAGATTGATATATTGGAAGGTTATATTCGGACACCGGAAGGGTTCCGGGGGTTACCGGATAAATACTGGAGTACCAAGGGTTACCAGAACCCCTCGGGGGCTTAATGGGCTTACATGGGCCTTAGTAGAAATAGATGGCAGCAAGGGTAGTGTGGGGCGCGCCCCCCAAGGCCCAAACCGAATTGGTTTAGGGCAAAGGGGGCCGCCCCCCTCTTTCCTTCTCCTCCTCCCCCTTTCCTTCCCCTCTCCTACTAGGACTAGGAAAGAGGGGGCAAAACTACTTCGAGTAGGATTGCCCCCCTGGGCGCGCCTCTCCCCTTGGTCGGCCCTCTCCTCCTCCCCTCCTTTATATACGGGGGCAGGGGACACCCCAAGGCACACAAGTTAATCAGTTGATCTTTTAGCCATGTGCGATGCCCCCCTCCACCATAATCCACCTTGGTCATATCGTAGCGGTGCTTAGGCGAAGCCCTGCGTCGGTAGCATCAACATCACCGTTATCATGCCGTCGTGCTGACAGAACTCTCCCTCGAAGCTTTGCTGGATTGGAGTTCGTGGGATGTCACCGAGCTGAACGTGTGCTGAACTCGGAGGTGCCGTACGTTCGGTACTTGGATCGGTCAGATCGTGAAGATGTACGACTACATCAACCGCGTTCTCATAACGCTTCCTCTTACGGTCTACGAGGGTACATGGACGAAACTCTCCCGTCTCATTGCTATGCATCACCATGATCTTGCGTGTGCGTAGGAAATTTTTGAAATTACTACCTTCCCCAACAGTGGCATCCGAGCCAGGTTTTTGCGTAGATGTTATATGCACGAGTAGAACACAAGTGAGTTGTGGGCGATACAAGTCATACTGCTTACCAGCATGTCATACTTTGGTTCGGCGCTATTGTTGGATGAAGTGGCCGGGACCGACATTACGCATACGCTTACGCGAGACAGGTTCTACCGACGTGCTTTGCACACAGGTGGCTAGCGGGTGTCAGTTTCTCCAACTTTAGTTGAACCGAGTATGGCTATGCCCGATCCTTGTGAAGGTTAAAACAACACTAACTTGACGAAGTATCGTTGTGGTTTTGATGCATAGGTAAGAACGGTTCTTGCTCAGCCCGTAGTAGCCACATAAAACTTGCAACAACAAAGTAGAGGACGTCTAACTTGTTTTTGTAGGGCATGTTGTGATGTGATATGGTCAAGGCGTGATGGAATATAAATTGTTGTATGAGATGATCATGTTTTGTTAAAGTTATTGGCTACTGGCAGGATCCTTATGGTTGTCTCTTTATTTGCATAAGATGCAAGTGCTATGTAATTGCTTTACTTTATCGCTATGCGGTAGCAATAGTTGCAAAAGCAATAGCTGGTGAGACGACCATGTGACGACACGTTGATAAAAGATCAAGATGATGGAGATCATAGTGTCATGCCGGTAACAATGGAGATCATGACAGTACTTTGGAGATGGAGATCAAAAGCACAAGATGATGGCAGCCATATCATGACACATATTATGATTGCATGTGATGTTTATCTTTTATACATCTTATTTTGCTTAGTTCGGCGGTACCATTATAAGATGATCCCTTACTAAATTTCAAGGTAAAAGTGTTCTCCCTGAGTATGCACCATTGCCAAAGTTCGTCGTGCCGAGACACCACATGATGATCGGGTGTGATAAGCTCAACGTTCATCTACAACGGGTGTAAGACAGTTTTACACACGCAGAATACTCGGGTTAAACTTGACGAGCCTAGCATATGCAGATATGACCTCGGAACACTGAGATCGAAAGGTCAAGCATGAATCATATAGTAGATATGATCAACATAGTGATGTTCACCATTGAAAACTACTCCATCTCACGTGATGATCGGACATGGTTTAGTTGATTTGGATCACATGATCATTTAGATGACTAGAGGGATGTCTATCTAAGTGGGAGTTCTTAAGTAATATGATTAATTGAACTTTAATTTATCATGAACTTAGTCCTAATAGTATTTGCATATCTATGTTGTAGATCAATAGCTCGCACATAGCTTCCCCGTTTATTTTTTGATATGTTCCTAGAGAAAAATAAATTGAAAGATGTTAGTAGCAATGATGCGGATTAGATCCGTGATATGAGGATTATCCTCATTGCTGCACAGAAGAATTATGTCCATGATGCACCGCTAGGTGACGGACCTATTGCAGGAGCATATGCAGACGTTATGAACGTTTGGCAAAGCTCGGTATGATGACTACTTGATAGTTTAGTGCACCATGCTTTACGGCTTAGAACCGGGACTTCAAAAATGTTTTGAACGCCACAGAGAATATAAGATGTTCCAAGAGTTGAAATTGGTATTTCATACTCATGCCCGTGTCGAGAGGTATGAGACCTATGCCATTACTTTGCCTACAAGATGGAGGAGAATATCTCAACCAGTAAGCATGTGCTCAGATTGTCTGAGTACTACCATCGCTTGAACCAAGTGGGAGTTAATCTTCCAGATAAGATAGTGATTGACAGAGTTCTCTAGCCACTATCACCAAGTTTCTAGAACTTCATGATGAACTATAATATGCAAGGGATAACAGAAACGATTCCCAAGCTCTTCATGATGCTGAAATCGACAAAGGTAGAAATCAAGAAAAGCATCAAGTGTTGATGGTTAACAAGACCACTAGTTTCAAGAAAAGGGCAAAGGGAAGAAGGGGAACTTCAAGAAGAACGACAAGCAAGTTGCTGCTCAAGTGAAGAAGCCCAAGTCTGGACCTAAGCCTGATCCTAAGTGCTTTTACTGCAAAGGAACTAGTCACTGGAAGCGGAACTGCCCAAGTATTTGGCGGATAAGAAGGATGGCAAAGTGAACAAAGGTATATTAGATATACATGTTATTGATGTGTACTTTACTAGTGTTTATAGCAACCCCTCAGTATTTGATACTAGTTCAGTTGCTAAGAGTAGTAACTTGAAACGGGAGTTGCAGAATGAACAGAGACTAGTTAAGGGTGAAGTAACGATGTGTGTTGGAAGTAGTTCCAAGAATGATATGATCATCATCACATACTCCCTATACTTTCGGGATTAGTGTTGAACCTAAATAAGTGTTATTTGGTGTTTGCGTTGAGCATGAATATGATTTGATCATGTTTATTGCAATACGATTATTCATTTAAGTTAGAGAATAATTGTTATTACATGAATAAAACCTTCTATGGTTATACACCCAATGAAAATGGTTTGTTGAATCTCGATCGTAGTGATACACATATTCATAATATTGAAGCCAAAAGATGCAAAGTTAATAATGATAGTGCAACATATTTGTGGCACTGCCGTTTAGGTCATATTGGTGTAAAGCGCATGAAGAAAATCCATGTTGATGGGCTTTTGGAATCACTTGATGCTTGCGAACCATGCCTCATGGGCAAAGATGACTAAGACTCTGTTCTCTAGAACAATGGAGTGAGCAACTGACTTATTGGATATAATATATACTGATGTATGAGGTCCGATGAGTGTTGAGGCTCGCGGCGGGTATCGTTATTTTCTGACCTTCACAGATGATTTGAGCAGATATGGGTATATCTACTTGAAGAAACATAAGTCTGAAACATTTGAAAAGTTCAAAGAATTTCAGAGTGAAGTGGAAAATCATCGTAACAAGAAAATAAAGTTTCTATGATCTGATTGCAGAGGCGAATATTTGAGTTCCGAGTTTGGTCTTCAATTAAAACAATGTGGAATAGTTTCACAAACTCATGCCACCTGGAACACCACATCGTTATGGTGTGTCTGAACGTCATAACCGTACTTTATTTCATATAGTGCAATCTATGATGTCTCTTACTGATTTACCACTATCGTTTTGGCATTATGCATTAGAGACAGCTGCATTCACATTAAAAAGGGCACCATCCAAATCTGTTGAGATGACACCGTATGAACTGTGGTTTAGCAAGAAACCTAAGATGTCGTTTCTTAAAGTTTCGGGTTGCGATGTTTATGTGAAAAGGTTTCATGTTGATAAGCTCAAACCCAAGTCGGAGAAGTGCGTCTTCATAGGATACCCAAAAGTAACTGTTGGGTACACCTTCTATCACAGATCCGAAGGCAAGATATTTGTTGCTGAGAATGGATCCTTTCTAGAGAAGGAGTTTCTCTCGAAAGAAGTGAGTGGGAGGAAAGTAGAACTTGATGAGGTAACTGTACCTGCTCCCTTATTGGAAAGTAGTTCATCACAGAAATCTATTTATGTGACTCCTACACCAATTAGTGAGGAAGCTAATGATGATGATCATGTAACTTCAGATCAAGTTACTACCGAACCTCGTCGGTCAACCAGAGTGAGATCCGCACCAGAGTGGTACAGTAATCATGTTCTGGAGGTCATGTTAATTGACCATGACGAACCTACGAACTATGAAGAAGCGATGATGAGCCTAGATTCTGCGAAATGGCTTGAGGCCATGAAATCTAAGATGGGATGCATGTATGAGAACAAAGTGTGGACTTTGGTTGACTTGCCCGATGATCGGCAAGCCATAGAAAATAAATGGATCTTCAAGAGGAAGACGAACGCTGATAGTAGTGTCTCTATCTACAAAGCTAGACTTGTCAAAAAAGGTTTTGACAAAGTTCAAGGTGTTGACTACGATGAGATTTTCTCACTCGTATCGATGCTTAAGTCTGTCCGAATCATGTTAGCACCACATTTTATGAAATTTAGCAAATGGATGTCAAAACTACATTCCTTAATGGATTTCTTAAAGAAGTGTTGTATATGATGCAACCAGAAGGTTTTGTCGATCCTAAAGGTGCTAACAAAATGTGCAAGCTCCAGCGATCCATCTATGGACTGGTGCAAGCATCTCAGAGTTGGAATATACACTTTGATGAGTTGATCAAAGCATATAGTTTTATACAGACTTGTGGTGAAGCCTGTATTTACAAGAAAGTGAGTGGGAGCACTACAACATTTTTTATAAATATATGTGAATGACATATTGTTGATCGGAAATAATGTAGAATTTTCTGGAAAGCATAAAGGAGTATTTGAAAGGAGTTTTTCAAATAAAGACCTCGGTGAAGCTACTTACATATTGAGCATGAAGATCTATAGAGATAGATCAAGACGCTTGATAAGCTTTTTCAATGAGTACATACCTTGACAAGATTTTGAAGTAGTTCAAAATGGAACAGTCAAAGAAAGAGTTCTTACCTGTGTTACAAGGTGTGAAATTGAGTAAGACTCAAAGCCCGACCACGGTAGAAGATAGAAGGAGAATGAAAGTCATTCCCTATGCCTCAGCCATAGTTTCTATAAAGTATGCCATGCTGTGAACCAGATCTATTGTATACCCTACACTGAGTTTAGCAAGGGAGTACAATAGTGATCTAGTAGTAGATCACTGGACAATGGTCAAAATTATCCTTAGTGGAATAGGGATATGTTTTTTGATTATGGAGGTGACAAAAGGTTCGTCGTTAAAGGGTTACGTTGATGCAAATTTTGACACTGATTCAGATGACTCTAAGTCTCAATCTGGATACATTTTGAAAGTGGGAGCAATTATCTAGAGTAGCTCCATGTAGAGCACTGTTGACATAGAAATTTGCAAAATACACACGGATCTGAATGTGGCAGACCCGTAGACTAAACTTCCCTCACAAGCAAAACATGATCACACCTTAGTACTCTTTGGGTGTTAATCACATAGCGATGTGAACTAGATTATTGACTCTAGTAAACCCTTTGGGTGTTGGCCACATGACGATGTGAACTATGGGTGTTAATCACATGGTGATGTGAACTATTGGTGTTAAATCACATGGCGATGTGAACTAGATTATTGACTCTAGTGCAAGTGGGAGACTGAAGGAAATATGCCCTAGAGGCAATAATAAAGTTATTATTTATTTCCTTATTTCACAATAAATGTTTATTATTCATGCTAGAATTGTATTAACCGGAAACATAATAGATGTGTGAATACATAGACAAACATAGTGTCACTAGTATGCCTCTACTTGACTAGCTCGTTAATCGAAGATGGTTAAGTTTCCTAACCATAGACATGAGTTGTCATTTGATTAATGAGATCACATCATTAGGAGAATGATGTGATTGACTTTACCCATTCCGATAGCTTAGCACTTGATCGTTTAGTATGTTGCTATTGCTTTCTTCATGACTTATACATGTTCCTATGACTATGAGATTATGCAAATCCCGTTTACCGGAGGAACACTTTGTGTGCTACCAAACGTCACAACGTAACTAGGTGATTATAAAGGTGCTCTACAGGTGTCTCCGAAGGTACTTGTTGAGTTGGTGTATTTCAAGATTAGGATTTGTCACTCCGATTGTCGGAGAGGTATCTCTGGGCCCACTCGGTAATGCACATCACTATAAGCCTTGCAAGCATTGTAACTAATGAGTTAGTTGTGGGATGATGTATTACGGAACGAGTAAAGAGACTTTCCGATAACGAGATTGAACTAGGTATTCAGATACCGACGATCGAACCTCGGGCAAGTAACATACCGATGACAAAGGGAACAACGTATGTTGTTATGCGGTTTGACCGATAAAGATCTTCGTAGAATATGTGGGAGCCAATATGAGCATCCAGGTTCCGCTGTTGGTTATTGACCGGAAACGTGTCTCGTTCATGTCTACATAGTTCTCGAACCCATATGGTCCACACGCTTAAAGTTCAATGACAATTGGTATTATGAGTTTATGTGATTTGATGTACCGAAGGTAGTTCGGAGTCCTGGATGAGATCGAGGATATGACAAGGAGTCTTGAAATGGCCGAGACATAAAGATTGATATATTGGAAGGTTATATTCGGACACCGGAAGGGTTCCGGGGGTTACCAGATAATTACTGGAGTACCGGGGGTTACCGAAACCCCCCGGGGGCTTAATGGGCTTACATGGGCCTTAGTGGAAATAGAGGGCAGCAAGGGAAGTGTGGGGCGCGCCCCCCAAGGCCCAAACTGAATTTGTTTTGGGCAAAGGGGGCCGGCCCCCTCTTTCCTTCTCCTCCTCTCCCTTTCCTTCCCCTCTCCTACTAGGACTAGGAAAGAGGGGGCAAACCTACTTGGAGTAGGATTACCCGCCTTTGGGCGTGCCTCTCCCCTTGGCCGACCCTCTCCTTCTCCCCTCCTTTATATACAGGGGTAGGGGGCACCCGAAAGACACAACAATTTATCATTGATCTCTTAGCCGTGTGCGGTGCCCGCCTCCACCATAACCCACCTCGATCATATCGTAGTAGTGCTTAGGAGAAGCCCTGCATCGGTAGCTTCATCATCACCGTCACCATGCCTTCGTGCTGACGAAACTCTCGTGTGAAGCTTTGCTGGATCAGAGCTCGCATGACGTCATCGAGTTGAACATGTGCAGAACATGGAGGTGCTGTACGTTCGATACTTGGATCGGTCGGATCATGAAGATGTACAACTACATCAATCGCGTTGTGCTAACGCTTCCGATTTCGGTCTATGGGGGCACGTGGACAACACTCCCCCCTCTCGTTGCTATGCATCACCATGATCTTGCTTGTGCGTAGTTTTTTTTTGAAATTACTATGTTCCCCAACAAACCGGATACGTGTTTTTATTGAACGGAGGAGCTGTCAGTTGGTGCAGTTCTAAGCAAAGCGTCGTGGCAGGATCTACATGTGAAGCGGAATACATAGCTGCTTTGGAAGCAGCAAATGAAGGAGTCTGGATGAAGGAGTTCATATCTGATCTAGGTGTCATACCTAGTGCATCGGGTCCAATGAAAATCTTTTGTGACAATACTGGTGCAATTGCCTTGGCAAAGGAATCCAGATTTCACAAAAGAACCAAGCACATCAAGAGACGCTTCAATTCCATCCACAATCAAGTCAAGGAGGGAGACATAGAGATTTGCAAGATACATACGGATCTGAATGTTGCAGACCCGTTGACTAAGCCTCTCTCATGAGCAAAACATGATCATCACCAAGACTCCATGGGTGTTAGAATCATTACTGTGTAATCTAGATTATTGACTCTAGTGCAAGTGGGAGACTGAAGGAAATATGCCCTAGAGCCAATAATAAAGTTGTTATTTATATTTCCTTATATCATGATAAATGTTTATTATTCATGCTAGAATTGTATTAACCGGAAACTTAGTACATGTGTGAATACATAGACAAATAGGGTGTCACTAGTTTGCCTCTACTTGACTAGCTCGTTGAATCAATGATGGTTATGTTTCCTAACCATAGACATGAGTTGTCATTTGATTAACGGGATCATATCATTGGAGAATGATGTGATTGACTTGACTCATCCGTTAGCTTAGCATGATGATCGTTTAGTTTATTGCTATTGCTTTCTTCATGACTTATACATGTTCCTATGACTATGAGATTATGCAACTCCCGAGTACCAGAGGAACACTTTGTGTGCTACCAAACGTCACAACGTAACTGGGTGATTATAAAGGTGCTCTACAGGTGTCTCCGATGGTACTTTTTGAGTTGGCATAGACCGAGATTAGGATTTTTCACTCTGATTGTCAAAGAGGTATCTTTGGGCCCTCTCGGTAATGCACATCACTATAAGCCTTGCAAGCATCATGACTAATGAGTTAGTTCCGCGATGATGCAATACAGAGCGAGTAAAGAGACTTGCCGGTAATGAGATTGAACTAGGTATGAGATACCGATGATCGAATCTCGGGCAAGTAACATACCGATGACAAAGGGAACAACGTATACCGTTATGCGGTTTGACCGATAAAGATCTTCATAGAATATGTAGGAGCCAATATGAGCATCCAGGTTCCGCTATTGGTTATTGACCGGAGACGAGTCTCGGTCATGTCTACATAGTTCTCGAACCCGTAGGGTCCACACATTTAAAGTTCAGTGACGATCGGTAATATGAGTTTATGTGTTTTGATGCACCGAAGGTAGTTCGGAGTCCCGGATATGATGAGGAGTCTCGATATGATCTACCACGAGAGTTACAAGAGTTACAAGAGTTGATCTACCACGAGATCGTAATGGCTAAACCCTAGATGTCTAGCATGTAGGATTATGACTGTCTCTACGGACTAAACCCTCTGGTTTATATAGACATTGGAGGGGCCTAGGGTTGTACATAGTCGGTTTACACATAAAGGAATCTTCATATCCGAATGCCAAACTTGCCATACACACAAAGGAGAGTCCCATCCGGACACGGGGGAAAGTCTTCTATCTTGTATCTTCGCGGCCCATTGGTCCGGCCCATGTTGCACAGCCTGGATGCCCGAGGACCCCCTAATCCAGGACTCCCTCAATAGCCCCTTGATACGTATCCAACATTATGTACTTTTTATCACGCTTTTCCTCTTGTTTTGGACTCTAATTTGCATGATTTGAATGAAACTAACCCCGAACTTACACTATTTTCAGCAGAACTACCATGGTGTTGTTTTTGTGCAAAAATAAAAGTTCTTGGAATGGAATGAAATTTTTGAGGATTTTTTATACCAATAATAAGAATTTATGGAGCCAAGACCCACCGGAGAGGGGCCCCTGGGTGGGCACAACCCACCAGGGCGCGCCCCCCTCTCCTGGCGCGCCCAGGTGGGTTGTACCCACATGGTGGCCCGCTGATGACCCCCTGATACTATAAATTCACATACTTCCAGAAAAAAATCAGGGAGAAAGAATTATCATGATCCACGAGACGGAGTCACCACCAAGCCCTGTTCTTCCTCGGGAGGGCAGATCTGGAGTCCGTTTGGGACTCTGGAGAGGTGGATCTTCGATCTTCGTCATCACCAACCTATCTCCATCGCCAATTCCATGATGCTCCCCACAAGGAGTGAGTAATTCCTTCGTAGGCTCGCTGGTCGGTGAGGAGTTGGATGAGATTCATCATGTAATCGAGTTAGTTTTGTTAGGGCCCGATCCCTAGTATCCACTATGTTCTTAGATTGATGTTGCTATGACTTTGCCATGCTTAATGCTTGTCACTTTGGGCCCGGGTGCCATGATTTCAGATCTGAACCGTTTATGAATTCATCATTATATCCATGTTTTTGATCCGATCTTGCAAGTTATAGTCACCTACTACGGTTAGGATCCGGCAACCCTGGAGTGACAACAACTGGGCCCACTCCCAGTGATGACCGTAGTTTGAGGAGTTCATGTATTCACTATGTGTCAATGCTTTCTTCCGGTTCTCTATTAAAAGGAGGCCTTAATATCCCTTAGTTTCCAATATGGACCCCACTGCCACGGGAGGGTAGGACAAAAAATGTCATGCAAGTTCTTTTAATAAAGCACATATGACTATTTACGGAATACATGCCTACATTATATCGATGAACTGGAGCTAGTGCCATATCGCCCTAGGTTATAATTGTCTCATGATGAATACATCCAACAAGTCACCGATCCAACGCCTACGAATTTATCCTTATTGATTTTGCTGCGTTACGACTGCTATCATCACTGTTACACTTGCGACAAAATATTGCTATCACTGTTATTGTTATCTATGCTACTATTACTACTATCAAAACTGTCAAACTACTTTGCTACTGATCACTTTGCTGCAGATAATTAATCTCCATGTGTGGTTGAATTGACAACTCAGCTGCTAATACTTTCAAATATTATTTGGCTCCCCTTGTGTTGAATCTATAAATTTGGGTTGAATACTCTACCCTCGAAAACTGTTGCGACCCCCTATACTTGTAGGTTATCAAGACCTTTTTCTAGCGCCGTTGCTGGGGAGCATAGCTATATTTGTTGAGTCACTTGGGATTATGATCATATCATCACTATGAAGAATCTGAAGGATCCAAAGACTAATATTTATCCCTCTAAGACAAGGGGAGGTAAGGAACTGCCATCCAGTTCTGCTTTAGATTCACCTTTTGTTATGAGTAAACTTGCAACACCACCACATGCTATCAATTCTGATATGTCCCAAGTTATTGATAATGCTACTTCTACTATGAATGATGCTTATGATGATGCTAGTACCTTGCTTGATAATGATGATGTGCCACTTGGTCAATTTCTTGATAACCAAATTGCTAGAGTTATACAACATGGTGTTGTTGAATCTGATGATGAGCTTGAAACTGAAACTCCTAAAACACCTGCTAGAACTAGCCTTCCTAGATATGAATTGCCTAAGGTACCGGAAGGTTATGTTTCGAGTGAAGAAGCAACTAGATATATTCTTGCTTGTAATGATAGAGATGATCTAGAGAAATTACTACAAAATTATAAAGAAAATCTTTGAATGCTCGAATGAAATGTGTTCCTAAGTTTGCTACTTCACCTATCTGTATTGCTGATAAGGATTATGAATTCTCTGTTGACCCAGAGTTAATTACTTTGGTTGAATCTGATCCTTTCCATGGTTATGAAACTGAAACTGTTGTGGCACATCTTACTAAGTTGAATGATATAGCCACCCTTTTTACTCATGATGAGAAAACTCGTTATTACTTTATTCTCAAATTATTTCCTTTCTCATTAAAGGGTGATGCTAAAGCTTGGTACTACTCTTGCTCTTGGTTGTGTGCGTAGTCCCCAGGATATGGTTTATTACTTCTCTCAAAAATATTTTCCTGCTCATATGAAACAAGCTGCCTTACAAGAAATATTTAACTTTGTGCAAACTAAAGAAGAGAGTCTCCCACAAGCTTGGGGGAGGCTTTGCCAGTTACTTAATGCTTTGCCTGATCATTCTCTTAAGAAAAATGAAATATTGATATCTTCTATAATGGACTAACCGATGCTTCTAGGGACTTCCTAGATAGTTGTGCTGGTTGTGTTTTCAAGGAACGAACTATTGCTCAAGCTGAAGAATTATTGAATAACATATTAAAAAATTATGATGATTGGACTATTCCTGAACCACCACCTAAACCCACTCCGAAGAAGAGGGGTATATTATATCTCAGTCCCGAAGATATGCAAGAGGCAAAGAAATCTATGAAGTAAAAAGGTATTAAAGCTGAGGATGTTAAAAATTTACCTCCTATTGAAGAAATACATAGGATTAATACACCACCAATGCCTAAGATGGTAGAGGTAAATTCTCTTATGAAGTTTAATGAAAATGATAATCCTCACAATATGCCTCCTAGTCAATGCCTTTATGAGTTTGAAAACTATATTAGAAAACAAGATCACTTCAATGCAAACATTATGAAACAATTGAAATACAATTCTGATATGATTGCTCACTTGAGTGACTTGTCATTTAGAATATCAAATGATGTTAGAGGTGTTGGAAAGCATGCTTCTATGGTTCAAACTCAATTAGAACAAGTTGCTAAATTACAAAGTGAATTACTTGATGAAATGAATCATAATAGGCATGACTTTGCTGTTAGAGTTGCAACTAGAGGAGGTAAAATGACCCAGGAACCACTTTATCCCGAGGGACGCCCTAAAAGAATAGAACAAGATTCACAAAGAGCTAACATTAGCGCACCTAGTTCTTCTAAAAAGAAAAAGAAAAAGAAGAATGATACGACTTCACATGCTCCTAGTGAACCTGAAATGGAGAAACCTCCTGACAATGAAAATGAAACTTCTATGTCTGACGCTGAAACTCAATCTGGTAATGAATACTCACCTAATGATAATGAAAAGATAATGATGGGGTTCATGAATACTCTCAACCAACAAATGATAAAGAACCAGATAATGATGTTGAGATAGAACCACCTGTTGATCTTGATAAGCCACAATCTAAAAATAAAAGATATGGCAAAAGAGATTTTGTTGCTAGAAAACACGGTAAAGAAAGAGAACCGCGGGTTCAAAAACCTATGCCTTTTCCACCCAAATTAACTAAAAAGAATGATGATGGAGAATTTGAACGCTTTGCTGAAATGCAGAGGCCAGTCTTTTTGCGTACTCGCTTGACTAATATCCTGAAAATGCCTCCTTATGCAAAGTATATGAAACACATCATCACAAATAAGAGAAAAATACCGGAAACTAAAATCTCCACTATGCTTGGTAATTATACTTTTAAATATGGAGTACCTAAAAAACTTGGAGATCCGGGAATACCAACTATACCTTGCTCTATCAAAAAGAATTATGTGAAAACTGCTTTGTGTGATTTAGGAGCTGGTGTTAGTGTTATGACTTTCTCTTTATATAAAAGACTTGACTTGAATAAACTCACACCTACTGAAATATCTTTGCAAATGGCTAACAAATCAACTGCCATACCTATCGGTATCTGTGAGGATGTGCCCGTTGTTGTTGCTAATGTTACTATTTTGACTAACTTTGCTATACTTGAGATGCCCGAGGACGACAACATGTCGATTATCCTTGGTAGACCCTTCTTGAATACTGCAGGGGTTGTTATTTATTGCAATAAAAGCAAGGTCACTTTTCATATCAATGGTAGTGAGCATACGGTGCACTTTTCGAAGAAACAATTCCAAGTGAATGGTATTAATATTATTGAAAAATCTCCGACAATCACTATTGGATGTTTTCAAATACATCTACCTACCGTCAAAAAGAAATATGAAATGCTTATTGTTGGGGAAATGCAAATCCCATTGAGGTAACTTAGTGATTTATGAAAGTTCTTCGGTTTCATGCTAATCGAAAGTGGTTGTTAATAAGACTTGATCAACCTTATTAATGAATCATTTTTAAACGGTATGAAGTTGATGAATTTAGTAAGCACTACTTTTTGTCCCTACTTTTTATTCTCTGTTTTTATTAGTTAAATAAAATAAAATGCCATGTTTTGTCCGTTTTCTGAATTTCCCGTGCAATTAAAAATGTCCCAAAAATAAAAGTTCACAGAATGTCCTGAAAATTTTATTTGATTTTTCCTGAATATTTATGAATTTTTGGTACAAAAATAAAAGTCACCAGGTGGGCACAACCCACCTGGGCGTGCTAGCACCCCCTGGTGCGCCCTGGGGGGTTGTGGTCCCCACGTGGGCCCCCTCACTTATCTCTTCATCCCACATTGTCACCTACCTCCAGAAAAAAATCACTCTCCCTCTCTCTCCCGAGTTCTTGCTCATTTTGCTGCCATTTTCGATCTGTTTGCTCGAAGCTCCATTTCTGAAACTGTTTTGGGAGATTGTTGCTTGGTATGTGACTCCACCATTTGTCCAATTAGTTTTTGTTTTAGTAGTTTATACTTTGAATAATTAGCTACTCTTGGTGCTGCTGTAGATGTGCTTGCATGTTGAATTCTTAGTGTTCTAAGTAGTTTGAATGCTTGCTATGGCCTCTATGTATCCCCACGAGTAGTTTCTACAAGTTTTGTTGGAAAAAATTTGTGAACTAAAAATTTAGATTTTTGTTCATAGGAAAAACTGTATGCAGACATGAATATCTTTAGGAAATACGGCTCAAGGAAGAACTCCAAGGGTGTTATTGGGGAGTCTTCTGACAATGATCTCCACCCTCAGAGGTTGGCAGTGGTACGACCATGCGAATGGCCGCACATCCCATGCTTGCAAGAAGCTGGAATTCATGATGAGTTCATGCAATTCATTGCCAATGCCGGTATCACCAACTTCATCACAGATGAGTGTGACCAGCACCAAATCCTCACAAATATGTTTGTTTAAAGCTTTACTTTCTTGCCTAAAAATAATCCTCCTGAAGTGAGCTTTGATCTATATGCTGAAAATCATCAGATACCACTTACTAAGTTTTGTGACATATGATTGATCCCTTCTGACAGGAGCTTGGCTGAGCCTAGGTCGGCTGAGTTTGAGGATTTCTGTTGCACTTTACAGTGGGTGATGAGAGGAGAGTGTCAGCCATCACTGCCGGTGGTTTACATTTTCTTGCTGTTCGTTACTTTGCATATTTCATTACCAAATGCTTTATTGCTAGGGAGAAGGTGGGTGCACTTAGTTCACCAGACCTTGCTGTTTTGCGTGCCATTCAGGGCGACAACACGTATAGCTTGGGAGCTATCGTGGCTCGTCGCCTGCACCTTAATAAATCTCAGGGTAAAATACATGGTGGGATTTATGCTACTCGTTTGGTGGCTCACTTCGAGGTTGAGATACGCCCTCATGATTTTCCTTTGACCAAAGTTTACCTAGACCGTGCAGCCATGGATCACCATCACTTTCTTGCACATGATCGTCCTGACATTGCCATTCCTTATAACTTAGTCTATAACATTGACACTCGTGATGTTATTCCCTTTCCCGCACCTGCTTTGTTTGATTTTGTTGCCAGGGGCGGATACCGGATTATGCCTACAGACATCCTCGCTTACTGGAATGTTCAGGCTGCTGCAGAGGCTGCACAAGCACCTCCATAGTGGGATCAGTGGATGCCCGCTCCTCAGTAGTGGGATGAGTGGATGCCTGCTCCTCAGGATCCATACTACCCTCCAGGCTACTGATTCACTACCAAGTTAGCCCCAAAGCCTAAGCTTGGGGGAGTACGTGTTTCTCACCGACTTTATATTCATGTTCACATATCATTTCATTTGTCGATGTTCACACTTTTTCATTGTATCATCCATGCTTAGATTTATTTTTCTTGCTTTCTTCTTGTGTGTTTGAAAAACTTTAGAAAAAATTTAGTTGTAGTAATTTACTCTCTATGCATGCTTAGTAGTAGCACTAAAAAGAAATTCCAAAAAGATTTCCTTGTTCTTCTTTTTCTTGTTGGGAGCTTCCCCGTGTAAATAGTTTTTCTCGTTTTTGCTTATTATTTGCTTGTTGAAGAAAAACCAAAAACTCCAAAAATATTTCAGTGTGTTTCTCTTAAATTCTTTTCTTTTATTCGAGCTGTACCGAGGAGAAGACAGCGATGAAAATGTTGAGTGGCTCTCACATGAGTAACTGTTGAACTAACAAGAACCCATTTTACCTTGTCTTCTCTTGTTGAATAAAATGTTTTGCAGATTCCAGCTTAGTCCTTGGCACTCTTGCATTATTATTATTTTCATATCATTCGGTCGTGCAAGTGAAAGAAAATAATGACAATATTCGATGAGCTGGCCGTGGCAAAGAGAAACTGGTATGAACTCGACTTGTCTTGTCTGTGTAAATATGTTTAACCTAGTGCTCATGATTCAGCTCATTATGATTAAACATGTTTGCAATGACAATTAGAGATTATAGTTTCTCATGCCATGCATAAGTAGCTGGGAGTGGATAATGATTTATGTTGGGTATCAACATAGCATTAAAATGATTGTGATGTAGTATGATGATATGGTATCCTCCTCTGAATGTTTGAGTGGCTTGACTTGGTACATGTTCATGCATGTAGTTGAATCAAAACCAACATAGCCTCTATAATGTTTATGTTCATGTTGTTCATATCCTACTCATCCTAGTGTCCAATGTTAATTATGCATAATGCCTTGTTATGATTGTTGTTGCTCTCTAGCTGGCCGCTTCCCAGTCTTAAATTCCTAGCCTTCGCATGTACTAAGTGGGAATTCTGCTTGTACATCACAAAACTTGAACCCAAAGTTATTCCAGATGAGTCCACCATACCCACCTATATACAGTATTACCCTGCCGTCCTATGTAAATTTGCATGTGCCACCTCTAAAAACTTCTAAAAAAGTATCCAATTTGTGTGCCTTGATCATTCATGGAACGACATGAGGTGGTCGATATCTTCCGTGCTAAGCATGTTATCCTCAGGTCGAGTGTTTATTCACTCGCCATCGCACGAGGAAATGGGCGGTAATAGGGATGCCCAGTCCCAAACTACAAAATACAAAAAGAGTCCATCTCTTACATAATCAAACAAAAACTCCCAATGGAGTCAAAACCTTTACTTTCCGCTTGCACTACAAAAAAAGACACATCCGTGACATTTTGGGCCGAATGAATTTTTTTTGTCATACATAGGACACTTCTATGATGGTAATTGTGACAAAACCCGGTATCATCATAGATGTGGTGGGCTCCTACTTCTATGACAAAAAATCATGACAGAAAATGGGCTTTTCGTCCTGGGCGGGCCGGAGACGCAGCTGCATGACATTCTTTGGGCCGTCCATGACGGAAAAAACCGTGGTAGAAGCGAGGGCGAGGAAAATTTCGGGGAGTTCCCGGTTATGGTGGGAGGTCGGGGGGGCAAGCGATGCACGTTTCTCTCATACACGTATGCGCGTGTGTGCGAGGCGTTGGCTCTAACTGAACCCGAGCGAGGCGTTGGGCTCTAACTGAACCCGAGTGATTGCACTGCAGGCTACGTGTTACTGAACCCGAGTGATCAATCAATGGCTGTTAACTGAACCCGATCGAGCGATTCCTTCGCTACTGCTGCTAACTGGAGCCGATCGATTGGATGAACAGTGAGCGTTGCGGGGGGGGGGGGGGGGGTTGGATGAACAGTGAGCGGTGGCGTTGCCTTTGGATGAACAGGACCCCGTGGTGTGGTGGAGGGCTGGATGAATAGTAGACGATGGAGGGGTGCCCGTGGAGGGGTGGTTGAACAGGACCCCGTGGTGTGGAGGGCTAGATGAACAGTAGACGGTGGAGGGGTGGTTGAACAGTAGCCGGTGGAGTAGCGCGCGGTGGAGGCTGGATGAACAGGAGCCCGTGGGGGCTGGAGGAGGTCGACGGTGGAGATGAACAGTATCCCATGGAGTCCCATTTTGCGGTACGCCACACCCCTCCCGATGAACAGGACCCCCGTTTCGACCGTAGCGCTCCAACACAAGTCCATTTCGTCCGTTTTGCGGTAGGCCACACCCCTCCCGATCCACAGGACCCTCGTTTCGACCATAGGAGGTCCGTTTCATCTGTTTTGCGGTATGCCACACCCCTCCCGATCAACAGGACCCCCGTTTCGACCGTAGGAGGTCCGTTTCCTCCGTTTTGCGGTACGCCAGACCCCTCCCGATCAACAGGACCCCGTTCCAAACGTAGGAGGTCCGTTTCATCCGTTGTGCGGTACGCCAAGCCTCGTTTCCCTCGCCTGTTCCGTCCAAGCCCCCCCGATGAACACGACCGCACATTCCGTTCCGACCCAGCCGGTTGGCTCTCACGCGTTCCGTTGCCTCCCGATGAACACGACGCATTCCGTTGCCTTCCCATGAACACGACACATTCCGTTGCCTCCCCATGAACACGACGACGACGCTGTTTCTCCGTTCTGACCCAGCCATGTACACGAGCCCTGGCCGTATGTATGCGCGAGTAGGCATTCGAGACCCCGCCTGTATGTACACATACGTGGCCGTATTTTCTTTCTTGCACCCTGGCCGCTGTACATATGTGTACATGCTACGTGCACGCCTCTACTACGACATGTACGCGCCTCTACTACGACATGTGCGCGCCTCTACATCCACGTATATATGTACGCACACGTTCGCGACCAGAATGACAATGCTACGTACTCTTCGACCAGGTGCGTCCCGACTGTCAGGCACTTCCTTGCCTGCGCAGATGTAGCTGGTGGGTCCCAGCAGTCAGGGGGCGAATCGTTTTTTTGCCCGGATGCACTTCCTTGCGTGCGAAGATGTAGCTGGTGGGTCCCAGCAGTCAGGGGCAAA
Organism: Triticum monococcum; assembly: GCA_034509565.1. Lineage (NCBI taxonomy): Eukaryota > Viridiplantae > Streptophyta > Magnoliopsida > Poales > Poaceae > Triticum > Triticum monococcum. Next base: position 698,418,921 of record CM067842.1, read on the forward strand.
CGTTTTGTTTGCGAAATACGGTGGCCCGTCCGGTGGTCCCCGCTGTCAGGTGGAGGAATAATTATTTTGCACGTAATAAGGAGGCACTTCCTTGCTGTGGCCGTGGACCCAGCTGTCAGCCTCTCCACGTACAATCCATGTCCGATGGAAGCCATTCCTTCACCACGTTGACCACGCCGCGCCGAGAGTACCAGGGCGATGGACGACGGCGAGGCCTAGGAAGGGGACGATGCGGAGCGGGGGAAGACGCGGCAGTGGATGCACACGCGTAGAGGAGTACGAGGGTTCACTGGTTCGCTGCGGTGTGAGGCTACTGTCGCCGCAGAATAACAGGGGATGTTGGTGAGTAGAGGGATGGCCTGGCCAGCGGTGGGAGTAGTAGGGAGCAGTGAGGCCTCCGCCGCGTCACAGCCGGCCACGAGAGGCAAGAGCACGAGGCATGCCCGGTGCCGGTTTGGGCGGCTGGAGCAAGAAGACCAGAGGTTGAAGAAGCATTACGGCCATTGGATGGACATCATACGGTCACTAGAGCTAGAATCGTGCATATTGACTAAGTTGACAAAGCCCTCCATCCCCGTCAACTTAGTAGGCCCACAAGTCAACCTCCCACTATACTGGGTCCCAGCTAACAGGGGTAGTATTCATTTTTTGTGCGTAATAAGGAGGCACTTCCTTGCATGCGAAGATATAGCTGGCGGGTCCGAGCTGTCAGCGGCTGTAATGTTTTTTCACGAAATACAGAGGCCCTTTCAGTGGGTCCCTGATGTCAGGTGGAGGAATCATTATTTTGCGTGTAATATGGAAGCATTTCCTTGCGTGCGGCTGTGGACCCAGCTGTCAGCCTCTCCACATACAGTCCACTTCAGATGCATGTCGGTCGTTGACCATGTTTACCAGGCCGCGCCGAGAGCACCAGGGCGGTGGACGACGGTGAGGCCTAGGAAGGGAACGACACAGAGGCAGGGAAGACTCGGCAGTTGTTTCCCACGCGGAGGGGAGTACGACGGTACGAGGGTTTACTGGTTCGTCTGCCGTCGCCGGAGAATAACAACAGGTGTGGGTGAGTAGAGGGATGCCTAGGCCAGCGATGGGAGTACGGTGGGGCGGTGAGGCCTACGCGGCAGCACAGCCGGCCGCGGGGAGGAGGGAGTAGGCAGTCCTGTCGGCGCTTGTTTGAGCGGCTGGAGCAGGAAAAGCAGAGATTGAAGAAGCACGACGGCCGTTCGATGGACATCCAACAGTCACTGCTTGTGCGTCAACCTTTTTTTAGGAAAGCCTCAAATCTATGGAAAACAGCATACAACCCATCTGCCATTATTTCTAATAATTTTCAGCCCATTTGCTAATTCTAAAGGTTTGTTTGGAGCCCATATTCTTTTTGTTAGCATTACAGCCCATATTGTGGCCACGGTTAAAAAATTATATGAAAATTTGCATATTTCGGTGCGGTCTGAACTGTTTTTAATCCCGAAATTTCGACTCACATTCAAACTGATTTTAAAAATAAATGTATATCAATATAAAATCCAACAAATTCTCCACGCATAAAAAAATAATGTAATTTAAAATCTCAAAATGAAAAAAAAAGATATTTGAAACTAATTGCCGGTTTGATGTGTTTTAAAAATGTACAACCCATTTCTCACTACTGATGGGCCATTTTCTCGGCTAGCCGAATGAAAGCTCTCCTCGTCTCGAAAGATTTGCAGCCCAACAGGCCTGACAAAGCGACTTACTTGGCAAATCACAAAAAAACTAGGCTGTGGCCGTGGACCCAGTTGTCAGCCTCTCCACGTACAGTACTCTTCCAATGGAAGTCATTCCTTGACCATGTTGACCACGCCGCGCGGAGAGCACCACGGCGGTGAATGACGGTGAGGCCTAGGAAGGGGACGACATGGAGCCGGGGAAGATGCGGCAGCGGAAGCCCGCGCGGAGAGGAGTACGAGGGTTCACTAGTTCGGCTGCGGTGTGAGGCTACCATCGCCGCAGGGCCTGGCCAACAGTGGGAATAGTAGGGGGCGGTGAGGCCTCCGCGGCAGGACAGCCGGCCACGGGAGGCAGGAGCATGCGGCACGACCGGCGCTGCTTTGAGCGGCTGGAGCAAGAAGACCAAAGGTTGAAGAAGCACTACGGCCGTTGGATGGACATCGTACGGTCACTGGAGGTAGAATCGTTCATATTGACTAAGTTGACAAAGCCCTCCGTTCCCGTCAACTTAGTAGGCCCACAAGTCAGCCTCCCACAATGGTGGGTCCCAGCTAGTAGGAGGTATTCATTTTTTTGTGCGTAATAAGGAGGCACTTCCTTGCGTGCGAATATATAGCTGGTGGGTCCGACATGTCAACGGGGGGAACGTTTTTTCGCGAAATTCAGAGGTCCTTCCGATGGGTTCCAGTTGTCAGGTGGAGGAATCATTATTTTGCGCGTACAGTCCACGGCCGATGGATATCGTTCATTGACCATGTTGACCAGGCCACGCCGAGAGCACCATGGCGGTGGACGACAGCAAGGCCTAGGAAGGGAACGACACGGAGCCGGGGAAGACTCGGCAATGGTTGCCCACGCGGTGGGGAGTATGAGGGTTTACTGGTCCGGCTGCCGTCACCGGAAAATAACAAGAGGTGTGGGTGAGTAGAGGAATGGCCTGGCCAGCAATGAAGTAGGGTGGGGCGATGCGGCCTGTGCGGCAGCACAGCTGGCCACGGGAGGCGGGAGCAGGCAGTCCCACCGGAGCTGGTTTGGGCGGCAGGAGCAAGAAGATCAGATATTGAAGAAGCAGCACGGCCGTTGGATTAACATCCAACGGTCACTGCTGCTAGAATCGTTTGTGGACTAAGTTGACAAAGCCAAAGTACACGTCAACCTAGTAGACCGACAAGTCAGCCTCCAAATCTGTCCCAAACAGCATACAGCCCGAAATTTCTAGGCAGATTCAAATTAATTTTAAATCTAAATATACCTTAATTTAAATTCAATGAAATTTTACCCGCACAAAAACAATGAAATATAAAATATCAAAATCTGAAAGAAAACAGTATTTTGGAACTAATTGCCTGTTTGCTATATTTTTTCATTTTACAGCCCATTTATTATTACTTATAGCCCATTTCTTATTACTTATAGCCCATTTTCTGGGCAAAATGCATCCCTCCTCGTCTTGAAAGATTTCCGGCCCAGCAGGGCATAGAAAAGCAAGTAGGCCTACGTTGGTTATTCTGCAAAAAAACAAAATAGCTGGCTAGCCATTTTTAGAAAGGAAAAAAACAAACTGGGCTGGTCATGTGCTAAACATATGAAATAAAAGCCTGGGCTAGACGGGCCACGGGTCCCGCACAACCCAGTTGATACCCTTCTCCGTCCCGAAAAAACAAAATTACTACGCGCGCTGCTGGGTCCCTACTATCATCCTCACCATGTACAGTCATCTCCTTATTCCTCTCGGTTGTTGACCATGTTTACAACACCGGAGGGCAGCGCCGCGGCGAGCGAACCAAGGCGGAGGACGATGGTGAGGCCTCGGACGGGAACGAATAGGAGCCAGGGAAGATCATAGCCAGCCGTGGGAGGCGGGAGCAGGCGGTCCCGCCGGCGCTGGTTTTTGCTTTGGCGGCTCGAGGGAGAAGAGACTGAAGAAACGCGACATACGTTGAATGTCAATCCAATGGTCAAGGTTGGCACAATCGTTTGTTGACTAAGCGGACACCAAGTAGCATACTTTTATATATATAGAAAGAAAATCAAAGACTTGGGAAGGTGTACAGAACAAGCTAGTGTACCAGTAAAGAGACGTTGCCGAGTTTTAGAAAAAAGAAAGACGTGCTCCTGTAGCTGGTTCGAATCTCAACCTAGACTATGACTATATATGGTGCTATGCTACTCTGCAAGTAATGAAACTAACATATCCAACATTCGCTTCTCCTCTTCTCTACTTACTCTACCTAGCATCAGAAGCTCTGGCCGCAACAACCATGTCCGCTGGCTGCTCGTCCACCTGCTCTTCACCAAGCAACAACCAGATATGCCCCAAGTCGCCACCCGTACCATCGCCTGTGGGTCTCATCACACCCCCGCCGGCATGCGCATCGCAGCCGATTGCTCATCGCAACCTGCTGCCATTGGTGTGGTGCCACTGCTGCAAATCACGCAGAGTCATCCGTCGCGTCTCAACCACAATCCGCAACCCTGGCCGAGTCTTCTACAAATGCCCGAATCATGGGGTAATAATATGTTTAAGTGTTGTTCTGCTACTTTAAGTTGCTGATTTTTTAATAGTTTGGTTGATGATCTTCCAATTTGATTCGTGCAGAAAAGGGAAGATTCGTGTGATTTGTATTTCTGGGAAGTTGCTGACATGGGGGAATGCAACTACGCTGATTATTTGGTTAGCCGAGGAATCCCAACACCAGCAGGTTGGGGTGTTGGACAAGTAACTGAAGGAACGATAGAAGAGGAAGATGCAGAGCAGAAGGTTAAAGACGCAGTTCCTCTGATCATGGCCAAGCAATAGCTGCTGAACGGCCTTGACAGCAATGAGGAGATGAAAGAGCTTGTGAAGATAATGGGCAAAATCGATGTGCTCTGTAGGATGATTGTCTCTTTATTTGCAGTGTATGTAGCACTCATGATGTATTCAGTGGCTACGACATGAGCACTTTGCTTAAACTAGTAATGAATGAAACCTGTGTAGCAGGCTGGGCGTAGTGTTGTGAACATCTAATGATTTCTATTAACGGAAATCAGGGGGTATCCCCTTTTTCTCATATAAATAAATAAATAAATAAATAGGAGAGGCCCTGTCGGATCAGCTTTGTTCTCATTCGAAGACGTCGAGCAAATTGCAGTCCAACAGCAAACTATGTCATCAAATTCAAGTTTCACAGCCAAATATGAGTACAACTAAACAACAATGTCATCATGTTTTAGTTGTCATACAATCACCAAACACAAATCAGCGTACATAACAAGTGATGTTCTCACATCAAAATACTAAACAACATGTTCATCACGTTTCAGTTGTCATAGCAAACACAATTTCACATAGTAGATAAAAAAACATCTTCTGACAGGCCAATACGGCAAAAGCAATGTAATCATCATCCGCAGCAGCAACGTTAACATCTTCGCCATTTGTATCAGTCTGAATCGTAATTCCCCACGGTGTCATCTTCTTATTCGTCCTCAACGTCTTTGAACGTTGGCTTCTTCTTGATCAACTCTTGTATCTCCACAGCACGACAGGCAATCTTTTCGCCGGCGTCATTGACATGATGGTTCTCAAAGATATTAGGAACATCTGTGTTATCTTATACATCAGGAGTAGTGTAAGCATCATCTTGTTGTGCAACTTCATTAAACAAATTCCTCTGCTCAAACCTTTGCAATACTCTCCTGTCATCGCTACATGCAAATGTGTCTTCCAAGAAAAATATCTGTGTTGCTTGACTTGCCAAAATAAAAGGCTCGTTGGTCTGGTATGCCACCTTGACATTGATGGATTTGAAATAATCATCAGCTCTGGGTTTTGCGATCCTGGAAAACAGGTTATACCAACGACAGCACAACAGAACCACACACCGATGATCCTCGAAACTGGAGATATACTGCAACTGAACAATGTCTGTTATTTTAGCATACGTTTCAGTTGTCTCTTTATCATACGTATCCGTGCTCATGATAGCACTGTTTTGTGTCTTCCTGCCTTCGTCTCGTGCAAGGGTGTTGTAGCGCACATCTCCAACAATGCAAGATTCATAATGTCTTACCTGAGTATCAGGACCCATTGCTAGTGAGTAAAGGGCATCATCAACTGCATGCCCATCCTCCCGCATCTTCTTAACCTATGGTTAGAAAATAGACAAGCTGATCATCATATGTACTCAATATATTAAAAAAATGATAGTGCACTTCAAAAGATTACATGGTTCTTGAACCATTTCGCAAATCCTGCCATAACCAGTTTGCCAATGTTTCTTGGATTTTGCGGTAGTAACTCATCTTTGTAGATGCTGCACAACATAGTGATCGCGTCAAACATCTAAATATATAAGAATGTGCTGCAAGTTTAGTAGATTACGATGTACTCCCTCCGTTCCAAATTACTCATCGAAGAAATGGATGTATCTAGAACTAAAATACATCTAGATACATCCATACCTGCGACAAATAATTCAAAACGGAGGGAGTATAAGCTGTAGTACTGCACTTACTTGATATAAGGTAGTATCTTAGGACAGTTATTCAACACATACCAAACCATTTTGTCCAAATCTTTAGGTTTGTCCTCTTGTCGACTCTTCCCTGTAACTCGAACAGAATAATCGAAAACGTTGAGCCCGGGATTGTCTTCACCCACCTCTTTGCTAAGCTGATCAGCTGTTTCAATGTATTTTGAGCAGAATGTCAACGCTTCTGTAGCAATGTAGGCCTCTGCAATGGAACCCTCGGGTCTAGCTCTGTTCCTAACATAGCCCTTGAAAGTGCCTAGCCGCCTTTCAATAGGGTACATCCAGCCATACTGTACTGGACCTCTAAGTAGTGCCTCATCAGGTAGATGAACAGCCAAATTTACCATCACATCAAATAAGGCTGGAGGATATATCTTCTCAAGGTCGCATAGGATAGTTGGTATCTTGTCTCTAAGACGCTCCAAAGCATCTATCCTAATATTCCTACCGCAGAGTTCCCTGAAGAATTGTCCCAACTCTGCAACTGCTCTGTATAAGTCAGGGCGGCCCAATCCTCTAAGGATAACAGGTAAAACCCTTTGAAGTAGGACGTGACAGTCATGAGTTTTCAACCCTTGTACCTTGTTTCCATCTGCACTGACTCTCCTTTCAGGGTTGGAAGCAAATCCATGTGGGAATCTCACATGTGACAGGACCTCACAGAATTCTTTTCTTTTTACCTTGTCCAAGATGTACACAGCTGGTGCCATATCCCGTGGTTTACCTTCATCTTGCACCTGTAAATCCTTTCTGATCCCTAGGTGTGTCAAATCAATCCTAGATATTAAGGTATCTTTCGTCTTGCCTTCAATATTAAGAAGTGTGCCGATAATGCTGTCACATATATTTTTCTCGATGTGCATCACATCAAGATTATGTCATAGATCCAAATCTTTCCAATACTCCAAGTCCCACTAAGTGGACCTACGGGTAAACAATAATATCTCTTCTACACTACCACACTTCCTTTTCAAGCTACCATTACCAGGATGGTTTCCTGGTGTAATATGCCTGACCTTCTCTAATTCCACTTGCAACTCATCGGCGGTGAGCCTCTTTGGCGCATCACGGTTTTCATGCTTTGCATTGAACACATGTCTTCAGTATTTTCTAGGATGTGGCTTGTCCTTGGCAAGGAAACAACGGTGTCCAATGTAACAGATCTTGCTAAGTATTGCATATGACAGCGGATTCCTGTCACAGCGAACACATGCATTGTAACCATGTGTCGTTCGCCCTGACATAGTGCCCAAAGCCGGATAATCATGGATGCACCAAATTATAACAACACGTAGAAAGAAATCAGCTAGTGGGCTGCTATATAGGTCTCGGGTGAGAACACCCTTCCATAGCTGTTGAAGTTCCTCCACAAGAGGCTCCATGAACAAATCAAAATCCTTTCCAGGACTTTTTGGACCTGGGATGAGCAAGGCCATCATGTAGTTTGATTCTTTGGTGCAGACATTTGGAGGCATGTTGTAAGGGATAACAAGCACTGGCCACATGCTATATGTGGCGCTCTGGTGGCCAAATGGGTTACATCCATCTGAAGCTAAGCCAAGTCTAATGTTTCTCGGGTCAGCAGCAAACTCTTTGTGTTTATCATTGAAGCTTTTCCACTCACTACCATGAGATGGATGGCTCATTACATTTTGATCTCTGCACTCCTGGTTCCTAGAATGCCACAGTACATCCTCTCTTGTTTCAGCATCATGAAACAACCTCTGCAATCTTGATGTAATTGGAAAATGTCTCAGAACATTATGAGGAATCCTCTTCACAGCATCGCCATCTTTCCATCTTGATGATTTGCATTTCGGGCATTCACTTAAGTTGGCATAATCCTTCCGGAACAGAACACAATTATTCTTAAAACATGGATCATATCATATCCAATTCCAACTGCATGAAGGAAATTCTTCATTTTACTGTAGGTGTGTGGCAGCTCATACGCATCTGGGAAAGATTTGCGGAAAGCAGCCAACATCGCATCGAATGATTTGTTGGTCATCCGCTCAGATGTCTTCACCTAAAGAAAGGTGACCATAGCTGAGAATACTGGCAGCTTATTTCCTGGGGTGACAGCAACGTTGCATTGTTCCAACATGCAGGCCCACCGTTTTTCTTCTGCAGGTGAAAGTTCAAAGAATGCACGAGCATTTCGTAGCATTGTTTCAATGTTGGTCAAACTCACTGGCTCCGCCACCACCACCTCCTCCTCCTGTTCGACCTGAGCATCAGGCAGATCAAGATGTTGATCTGCTGCTTCCACGTAGTCAATAACATTGACGTTCACAACTTCACCATGATGAACCCACCTAGTATATGTGACCGACATCCCATACAAGTGTAGATGATTTTGCACAGTTGACTGGGGTCTTGTAACTCAATTCATACAACTGCTACACGGGCAGAGCACATATGATTTCGGACCACCGTACTCAGCTCTAATAAAGTTCATGAAGTTTTCAACCCCCTCGACATATGCAGTGGAGAATCTTCGAGCAGAAGTTATACAAGTCCTGTCCATCTGTTAGACATACAAATTAGTTCTTCTACTAGATATTACAGGAAAAACTTATATGCTTTTTTATGAAGTCCAGAAAAAAATACCTAGGTCGATGTCTAAAGCTATGGCAAGATATTTGGATGAGCAGATCTAAGTAACGAAATATACGTAAAGCTAATTCAGCAAACAGATTTGAGAGCCAAATTATGGCAGGCTATTTCAGCAGTCAATGAGGCTGAGCACACAGCCATCAAACTATCGAAGGCCATCGCAGCAACAAAGATCGAGTATAAAACAGTGTAGAGCTATTTCACCTAACAAATTGGCTACTAGACCATGGCAATCTACGTCACAATAAATATATGACAGGATATTTTAGCAACTAATCGGCCTTGGCATGCCATCTCAGTTAAGCAGATTGAGTGCAGAACAGGGCAAGGAAGCTTCTTAAGCAGAGCATATTGACAATAAACTAGTTCGGCAAACAGTGAGATTAACGACGTCTATCAGCTAACATTCAGTGCTACACCGACATGAACGGGGCCTCACTCTAGAATGCGCGTACCGTGGGAGAAGCTGACCGTCGTGCGTCTCCACACGAACGTCGTCAGTGGTGGCGGCGTTGACCGCCGTGCGCCTCCACAAGAACATAGCCAGAGGTGGCGGCGCGGCTAGAAGACTGCAGTCTACGAGAGCGTACTGTGGGAGCGAGAGGATCACCGAACCGCGGTGCCGACGTATCGGCACAGCGGGGAGGGCGGCTTTGGCGGAGCGAATGGAGTGGAGGGGGACAGGGGGAGGGGGGTTTGGGGAATATTATTGGCTACTTGCCTGAAGGGCGGTTGAATCGGATTTGGGCGGAATTTTTGGGTGTGGGGGGAGGAGGATTTTCGCGCGGTGGGCGGGGGGAGTTTGGCGCATGGTCGGTTTCTCCAAGTGCAGTCCCACGTGTCAGTGAAGAGGCAAGCCGAAGCGCGTTCCGTTTGCGTGAGCCGTGTGCAGGACCGAACGTGTGTGGGGTGCAATGCGACCACGACATGAGTGATGTGAGTGTACCACCTTTTTTCCTTTTAAACTAGGTGCTTCGCCCCCTCAAATTTTTTTTGCTTCGCATGATCCATCGATACTACTACTAGTAATCCGGTAATCCCGACTAAAATGGCGCGACCGGGTTTTTCCCCGCGCGATATGCTGGGAGGTTGGCTTAGTTGGGTTTTTTAGGATGAGTAATGCTACACCTACGAAATCCCAGTTACGTAATTAACGTAATGTGAAACGTGTGAGCTGTTGATTGTAGATTGGGGGGAGGGAGGGGCCCACCACCATGAAAATTAGGGGAGGAGAGAGAGAGGCAATTTACGTTAACCCTTTCGTAGGTTCCCGTAGATGTAGAAAGATGTGAAATGCGTGAATGTGTAGTGGATGTACTATTGGAGTGCCTAAGATAATTTGTGTATGTATAGACCCTATGTGTTTATTTTACTTCGCATGTTAGATTTGTCTCGGTTCAATAAAAAGCAGAGTTGGTGATGATGGTGTGCCTGTCATCCTGCAATATAGGTCGTCCGATCTATATCTAACGGATAGGAAGGAAACTATGACAATTTACCCGCACTCCTCTCCACATTTGCAGATAAGGCTTTCCCTCGTTCATCCTTTTCTCCCACAAGATCTTGATCTTCCGTGCAACGCACGGGCATCTTGCTAGTACTCCTACAATATGTATATTATTGTGAAAGTTCATATACACCAACCGAGATTAATGCAAACATGACAGATTTTCATTACATTTCGAACTTTTATAGGACAGAAAAATAAAAGAAACCCGACCCTAAACCTATTCTACGGCGGCGACCGAGGTCCTCCATCTGCGATCTCTATGTACGGGGGCGGGGTTCAAGACCCGTGAAGTGAAGGTGCGGTCTCTGGCGAGGAAGAGTAGAACACTGGATACGGACCGGCCAGTTGGCACACCATGCCCTGCCGCCTCCCATGCCCTACTCATCCTCGGCGGTGCCAGACGTTGGACGGCGGCAAGTAGGACGCGTGGCTGACGGTGCTCCCGTCGTCGGCCGCCAGCGTGGCCACCACTTGTGCAGTCGCATCGGCATCCGGCTACGTCGCTATTGCGTCGCGAGAGGCGACTTGAGCGAGGGCGGCGATCTCGAGCTTCATCCCCGAAGACAAGCTCTCCCACGGAGCGTTCGCACTTGCGGTCATGGTGGATGTGGTGCCAAGTAGGAGGACGATGTGCTATGCTGTGGAGGTTAGCTTGGCATTGCCGCTTTAAGTAGCGCATTTCGGTGAGGCCAAGCATCCGGATGCGTCATTAAGTCGCCGAAGTTGGTTCCTCGGGCACCGAGCCTCTTAACGACGACATACGAATGGACGGCATGAATGCGGGCAGCTGGCGCCGGCTGGGAACGCATCGCGCGACGGCGCGAGGGACGAGGGTTTTGGTGTGCCAGGGTAGTCAGCTGCGGTCGTGGCAACGTTGGAGATGCCCTTTGCTCACATGCGATCCCCGCATGTCATTGAAAAAGCAAGACGACCCGGCATGGTCTCAGGTCCAGAGGATGCAGTTGGCCGCGCTACACCACTCCACGGACACGTCGCGGTGCCCCATGCATCCTCGACGAGCCGGGTGTTGGGGTGTGTTTGGATTGTGGCCAAAGTGCACCTTACCAAAATTTTGGTCATGACCCAAAGATTGGTCTTTGTTTGGATGGTTCCCATTTTTTGGCATGCCAATGATATCTAGCCAACTCTAGTTCATTTTTCTTGCCAATGTCGGCCAAATCATGGGCAAGCAATACCTCAACCAAAATTTTGGTCATGACCCAAAGATTGGTCTTTGTTTGGATGGTTGCCATTTCTTTGGCATGCTAATGAACTCTAGCCAACTCTAGTTTATTTTTCTTGCCAATGTCAGCCAAATCATGGGCAACCAATACCTCAACCAAATTTTTGGCTACCCAATGCTTTGATGGGGCAACCTTGGGCACAAAACAAACATACCGTTGGTCGTGCCACAGCACTAACGCCACCCTCGACACATTGAAACCAACCGTGTCTAGCTACGATATGAGCGTGTCGCTCACCGCGGTCGCCGTGTCCAGAGGCGGTGCTGGAGCTGCGCCCCGTTGTTGGCCCCAACGACCCACATGAACGGTTGTCGGTGGCGAGTAGGTCGTGGGCCAGCTCCTCCATTGGACTAGTTTGGGCTACGTCGTCCCGACGGGTGTGCCCCACATGTCGGTTTCCCTGTTTTCCCGGCCATATTTAAGCGTCAGTGCTCCATGTTGCGCATTAGGCCTTTCACTATGTAGGCCAAGCGAGACAACTTATTGTTTATTTGAGCCGTTCAAGTATAATCATGTGGCGTTTGCTTATTTCTCTTTCCTCTCCAACCCTCTTCTCCATCGATCATGTCTCCCTCGAGTCGAGTCCATCCTCCCGCATGCCTCATTTGAACATTCCGCCGAGTATCATTCGCATGTACCCACCCTAGTCCTCTTTCAATAGATCTCCGGACCCCGAGATGAAATCGAGAGGGAACGAGTGGGGGCATGTGATACCTAAGGCGGATTCAAAATTTTGAACCGGTGATCATAGCATCCGTAAATCATATAAAGGGTATTCAATGTTCGTTTCATTTTTGAACGTATAATATACTCCCTCCTATCCTTTCTAGTTTGCATATAAGTTTTATGTGTAGTCAAAGTATCTCTACTTTGATAAAAAAAAGGCATCAACATTCAACAACGCCCAATCAATATTGTTAGATTCATACGTACTCCTAGATTTGTACTCGAGATGGTTTCCAATTTGACTATTGACAAGATTAATAGTACATGAGATGTATAATGTGAAAATTATATCATTGGAAACTCCTTTCACATACGAATTTGACCATATGCTTTGTGTAAGCTGCATGTCATATATTATTACTCTAACATTTGGTCAAAGTTAGCCTCGAAAAACGCATTAGACCCTGTATGCTTTGTGTAAGTTGCATGTCATATATTATTACTCTAACATTTGTGTAAGTTGCATGTCATATATTATTACTCTAACATTTGGTCAAAGTAGTATAGTGGAAGTGGATCCTCTGACGTAGGTATCCCTGCCTTACCCTCCCTTTCGGTCACTTACTGGCGGACCCCATGCTTGCTAGGCCCCGCATGTCAGTTACTCAATGGGTTTAGCCGCGTCAGGGGATCCTCATCTGTAGTATACTCCCTCTGTTTTTATTTACTCCACATAAAACGGAGGGAGTGGTGGTATAATAAATGACGCGGGTGGGGGAGGGGGAGGGACGTCGGTTTGCTCTCAACCGCGGTCCCACAAGCGAGGGAAAACGCAAGACGAAGCGTGTTCCATTCGGTGAGAGACGTGGAGGGTCCAGCATGCCAGGCTGCAACGTGAACACGACAAGAGCGATGTACAGTCAAAACCGATTGACCGGTCGTCACCGAAACCACTATTCACACCAGAACCTTCGCTGCTCGGCCTACGCCATCCACTGCCCTAAAACCACACCAAATCTCCAGCCCATTCCCCCACCTTTCGATCCCCTAGCCCGCATCAAGAGTCCCCTAGTTCGCCGGAAAGCCATGGTGCACCACAAGATCACTTACTACAAGATGCTGACGCCAGAGCGCCACGCAGAAATTGCGGCGGCGGTCGGCGCCACAGACCTCCGTTCCCAAGCTCGCTTTGCGGCGGGCCAATCCCTGAGTTCTCTGGAGCCAAGCTACGAGGAGGAGGAAGCCAATCCAATGTTCACGGCGGAGGTCGCGGCGCAGAAGGCTCCCGATGGGTATGAGACGATGGACGTCGACTTCGTGCCGGCGTCTGTGTCCCCCATGGTGCAGGTGGACCAGCGGTTCAACATGGCGATACTAAAGGAGGACCGGGAGGCAGAGGCTCAACTCAATGTGGAGCACGCGCATGCTGCTGCCATCAAGGCTCTCCTGCAGGCGGAACCGGATGTCTTGGATGTGAACCGGGCAGCAGAGGCTCAACTTGAGGCGGAGCGCGCGGATGCCGCTGCCATCGAGGCCCTCCTGCAGGCGGAACCGGACGTCCTGGACTTGAACCGGGCGGCAGAGGCTCGACTCGACATAGAGCGCGCGGATGTCTCTCTCATCGATGCCCTCCTACAGGCGGAACCGGGCATCCTGGACTTGAACCGGGCGGCGGAGGCTCGACTCAACATGGAGCGCGCGGATGCCGCTGCCATCAAGGCCCTCCTGCGGGTGGAACCGGACGTCCTCGACTTGAACCAGGTTGTCCTCTCGTCCGTGTAGAGCGCCCGCATGCTCCGCTTGAATGAGTAGCTGGAGGCCGAGGACAACCACGGGGCGGAGAGACACGTCGGCAACGACGGCTGGTTCGCGCCGACAGCCAAAGATGACGAGGCCGTCTCTTTCCGCGAGCAGTGATAGTTTTTCTTTATGTTGTTGTTTTTATGGATCTTTTGCTATGTAAAAACATATATTTGTTATGCAAGTCGCCTGACTTGGGCCAGTCTACCATTTTAGGCGGTTGGATGAATATCCTACGTCTCCTAACCCTTCTTTCCTTCTTCCTCACCTCTTCTTCTTCCCCAACAGACCACCGCACGGGCTGTATGGATACTCCCCAACATGCGGTTGGATAAACATACTCTATGAACAAAAATTATGTGTCAGCGATAGGATGGCTGAGTTTGGTTTGTTCACATGTGACAACACGTTTCAGTGAGGGTGTGTTCCCTTGGTTGGGTTTGCGGCGTGCAGGAGCGACTGTGTGAGGGTGCGGTGCGACCATGGCGTGCAGGAGCGGCCGTGTGAGGGTGCGGTGCGACCGTGACAGCCGTGCGCAAGTGTACCTCCTTCTCATTTTGAAAACTTTCGGCAAGCTTGGCAAAAATGTGTGGCGAAGTTTGGCAATGCAAGGCCTAGACCCAAACAGGATAAGTACGTACGTACTAGGAGTACTAGTGTTAAAAAAGAAAGGCGGGGTTTTCCTTCACGGGATTTAATCGATACAAATCCTCTTTTTACGTGTCAATTAATGCGTATTTTTTCTCCAAAGACTAAAGAGCTAACCATCTCACTCCTCATCGATTGATTAATGCAGCGCCAAGCAAACCAACCTTCTCACTTCCGCATGCGTGCATGTCGTCTCTCTCTCCCCTGTCCATCTCTCTGCACGCATGCACCTCTCGCTCTCTCTCTCGTTTCAGCATGCAAGCAACTCTCTCTTCCTTGGGAAGATGCGAAGCACATGGGAAAGAGAGATGGGATTACTGCAGGCACGCATGCGGTGGAAAGGGATGGAGGGCACGGTTGGAAAGAGCATCGAAAGAATGCCAATGCGCAGAGCATTGCGGGGAAAACGAAATTTTCTTAGACGCAGACAAAAAAGGACCGGAGGGAGTACTACTAGGAGTACTAGTGCGGTGAGATGGTTTCTCAAAGAAGACGATGGAGAAGCGGAGTCAGCGAAGAGTGAAATGATGGTTGCTTCGTCCGTGCTTTTGTGATTTGACGCCTCACTGCTTTGTGATTTGTGATAGAAGGGACAGGGGAGTAGACTCTGTGCTCTATACTGTACTACATGCGTCCAAGCATGGGAGAAAGAGGAGAGACGTTGCATTTTCTATTCCTTCAATCAATCAATCAGGGAGCTTTGGTTCCATCTTTTTGGCTTTGGCAACACCGTCCAGAATGGTTCCCACGATGCCAAAAGCTATTTTCACATTTGGCTACACATTGTGGATGCCCTTAACCGTACCACTTGGTTTTTCTCCTGTGTGCTATCTATACAAATCACAATTATATTGATGTAAAAAATTATAGAATCAAGATTAGTAAAAAGGAGGTGATTTTGCCGCACGGATGGCGGGGGAGGTTTCTTATTTGAGCAATGCTACATCCACGTAATGGTTTACATAAAGTTACAAACTGATGTGATGTGGGACTATTTGATTGGATTAAAGGAGAGGATTAGGCCCACCCCACCTGAAAATCAGGGGGGCATATATAGATTACATGGAAAGTATACGTAGCAGCTACGTAGCCCTTTGTAAGTCTAGGATTAGGCTTCTTATTTTCGGAGGACGTTGTCCTGGAGGTTTGCTAACATGCGGTCCCACGTGTCAGTGCTTTACCAAGCCGATCCGCGTCCCACATGAGGCAGAACAATGGCAGAAGCAACACGTGGTTAAGTTGAAGAAGATGAGGGAGAAGCGGATTCAGTAACGAGTGAAATGATGGTTGCTTCATCCCTCCAACTTAACTGCGGGAAAGGTGCAGCTTTGTGATTTGACGCCTCATTGCTCATTACTATGCTGGCGCCATGACTGGGGTGCTTCACCCCGGCTGCTCTGCACTGTATTCCGGTATGGCACGTGGACCCGGTAGCTTGATGTCCCACATGTCGCCGAAAGGGACTAGAAGATTTATGAAAGCGAGCGCTCCACTCTTACGACGGAGGAGTAGACGATATGACAGCCTAGTGAACTGTCACTTGTACTGTATAGTACTATAGTTTTGCTTTTTCGCATGATCCATCGATACAAACCCAATTAAACAGGAAAGGGTGGGATTTTTCCCATGTGGTAGATGATACTGGCCATACATTTCAAAGGCAATTTTAATGTATGCAAACTGAATAATTATAAGTAATAATATGATATCTAGTAAAACTAAAAACACATATGATTTATTGTGTTAGAGTGTAGTAGTAGTGCTGTATTGCATACTGTAGTTGTTAGATGTAACATGCGAGAACATGTAGAGATGTAGTTTTTGAGGGCCTACAGAGAGAAAAGCGTAATACTGTCACCGAACTTCAGAATAAGCTGATTACGGTCACTATATACGTTTTGCGGTGATTATATGGTCACTTGCTCACAGTTCAGCATCGGATTGCACTCTGTTGACCGGCCAAATAGTCTGTGTGGAGCCATGTTGACTAGTTAAATTGACCACGTTCCTTGTGGCTCCCACCTGTCAATTCGCATAGGAAAAAGGTCAGATAAACACAAATTTACGCAGGCGCAACAAGGCTCCAACCCATGCGCGGGAATCACCTGGTTGTGTATGTGTCTGTCAGGGCCTAATGTGTGCGCATGCACGTGTAGGTTGAGCACTTGAGCGCGAGAGTGTGTGTTGGTCGTGTGGTGCACTGGTGTGTGCATGCATGTGTGCGTGTGTGCGTGTGAGTGTTGCGTGCGTGCGTGGCTGCGTGTGTATGTGTGAGTGTTGCGTGCGTGCGTGGGTGCATGTGTTTGTGTGAGTGTTGCGTGGATGCAGTTTGTGTGCATGCATGCGTGTGTGTATAATCACCACACCAGCTCCTGTGTGTTAAAACAGACGGCTCAGCATACCAATACAAGGCCACCTTGTCCGATGTGCCCGCGGTCATGACTTCGAACCACCGTCCAAATATTTTTTTGTCGTTTGTTTTCATTCTTACTAGCAAGATGCCCGTGCGTTGCACGTAACATCAAGATGCATTTGTATAACTTGTTTATCTTGTGAGAGAAGAGGATGAACAAGGGAAGGCCTTATTTGCAAATGTGGAGAGGTGTGTGGGTACCTTTTTGCAAAACTGCCATAGTTTCTTTCCTATCCGTCAGATATAAATCGGACGACCTATATTGCAGGATGGCAGGCGCACCATCATCACCAACTCTGTTTTTTATAAGAGTGTATTTTATGTATTTTATAAGAGTGTAGATGTAGAGTAGATACAAGTCGACAGATGGGCACGATGGTAGTGAGATAATGTGATGCAACACTAGAGGTGCCACGTGGAGCGTTTAACTGGTCAACTAGTCATGTCATGAGCAAATACAGAGTTGTACGGTGAGCCCGTGACTGTATAATAACCACTAAACGTAAATGGTGACCGTAATAAGTGGATTCTGAAGTCCAATGTACATATCATGCTTTCACTTCAAATACAATGATCATCATTGCATATATCGCGAGAGAAAGATGAAACATGCATGAATTTTCTGGGGGCTTACTTTTAGAGGACCTGGAGATAGTTTTGTGTGCATACGTGAAAGGGGCGTACATGGGGGTATGCGATGGAGAGAGAGATGCTCTTCGTTTCTCTTTATTATGACTAACTTTGTATATAGTATAAAAATATACAAATTCACAGTGTGGAATAAATATCATTGTGGGCACCATGCAATGCAAATTAGCTTTCATACTCCTCCATATAACTTTGTATGTTGTATATATGTAGAAACTCTAAAATAATTTTTTGGCCACACTTTATTCAAAAGGAATGTTGTATGCGAAATAAACGTGAAGAGAGGGCTTTTTAGATCAATGGGGTACGTGATGTAACATGTGTGAATGTGTAGTTGATGCATTTGGCGGGGCCTAGAGAGGTATGTGTGTGTATTACGTATTCGAGAGAGGCATGGATAGAGGAGCCGACGGGGGGGCATGGGAGAGATAGCACGAGAAATGAGGGTGGCCTAGAGAGAGAGAGACGAATATGACGTCACGACAAGAGATTCCATTCCCTTGAGTGTGTATATGCAAGAGGGGAGGGAATAGAGACACTAGGATAAATTTTCTGTGTGTGTGGTGTTTGTGTTGGTATGTGTGGGTGTGAGAAGATAATGAGACGTGGGGGCAGAGGGTGTGTCACCGCGTGAGGTCCGGTGGGTCGAGGTGAGGCCCTTCGTTCGGTTCCGTCCTGCGCCACATTGGTCGGCCCATGACGCATTTAGGAAGACCTATGGATGACTAGTCGTACAAGACAAAGATAGCAGAATTGTGAAGGAGGCTGTGTCCACTGACAAAGCCGGCTAGGATTTGTAACCCTAGGTTCTCAGACTAAGGTAACCCATTTATCTCTGATATTACTATTCATCCAACCTAACTTTAAGGGGCATCCTACAGAATGCTCTGCTAGAATCATACTCATCGATTAGGAAGAGAGGTGTGAGACAATGTGTGAGAGACAGGCGTAAAGATAATGTGCGTACATGAGACACGTAGGCAGGTCCATGTATATAGAAAGGGTCGATGAGGATTGTGCATGTGTATGTTTGCGAAAGGAAGAGTGCTTGTGATAAAGGTTAGTGGAAACAGTTGTAAATGGTTACGAGAGGGAGGGAGGGTTATATCTAGAGCATGTGTGCGAGAAAGAGACCTCGGGAGAGAGTGTGTGAGCATGTGCGAGAGACCACCGATGGAGAGTGAAACTACACGTAAAAGACTGCTCTACACATTGATTAAAGATATAAATTGTATCCAAATATTAGGATGGGATCATGATATTTGCAATTCGAGTAAGGAGCGGTCATTAATCCATCAGACATCTAGATTCTATCGAATTTGAGCATGTCTATGTTATTATCCGACACAATTGATCCACATAGTTAGTATTTTGAACTCCAGACAATGCATCGCTTTAGCAATCGAATATAAACGTGAGTATAGTTCATGTTGTGTGTGTAAAGCACATTATACATACGAAAGTTACACAATGGACATTATAAATAGCTACCTATGAACTAGCATACATTTGAATTCAACTTAAGGTGGTTTAAAATAATTGAATTCAACATGAAGTACATTCAATTATTTGAATTTGATATCATGGCATTTGTAAACCATACCTAAATTATGGGAGCACCAACCTTTGCTCTGATTTTGTACATGATAGCATATGTAGTCATGTACAAAATAGATTCAAATTTAGCTCCTCCATTCCAAATTAATCATAGTTATAGGATTTTCAAGTGTCAAAATTTCAAAAAGAAGCGGATAATTTAATGAGGTTTTCAAACATACAAGGTCAAATATAACGGTGTCTATTTAGGTCAATCCTAATAGTTCAAGAGTACTCTAAACGTGAATGCGTGTGTTTCAAAATTTTGAACGAAGCGCCAAAAGAGCCTCTAATCGCCCGAAACCGTGTGAGACCAATGTTTGGTAGTACAAGGAAATTACTTTTCTAATAACTCCGACCCGTGAACCTACTGGCCTGACGTCCAAAGGTCTAAACCGGGGTAGGTTTGTAGCTTCATCTAGACGCCACACAACCGCATTCAAAAAACATTCATACACAATGGCCGCCTAAGCACACATGCGCGCGACCGAAATCACTCCCGCCCACTATTTGGGACACCTGGGATTACCATCCTACCCCTGACCCGTAGTAGGTCCGAAATTTAAGAGGGGGGCAAAGTTTGTACTTTCCCCAAATTTCAAACAAGCGCGTCCCATCTTCTGTTCAAAAAAGCCAAAAACAAACGCGTCCCAGACCGAAACATGGTTCCCCCACCCGTCCGATTCCCCATTCGTACTCCGTGGGCGCCAAAACTACCTCTCCACCAGCCGGGAAACCCCGGCGTCCTCCGTCCGCCACCCCATCCCACCCATCAACCGCCGCCCTCTTCCATCACGTCGGAGCCGATACCCCGACGTCGTCGTCCACCGCAACCACAACCGCAATGCCCTCCATGACTAGTATCTGATGCTAAGGCAGAGCCGTCCGTAACCGAGACAGTTCAACCACGCCGTCCTGCGCCTCACCATTGCCGCTCCAACTTCACCACCCTCCACCGCACCGGAGCTTTTCCTGCTACGCCGTCCTTCGCCGCCTCAAATCTGCTTCCCCTCCACCGACATACGGCCACGGCAACATAATCAACAATTTGGCCATTGGTTCGTCCAAGCCTGCACTCTCCAGAACATCGGTTTCCCCGGTAAAAAGAAGAAGATCGGTGCGACATGTGGAGGTGACCACACCGGCAAAATAAAAAGGTACTCCTCTTCCCTTATTCGTGCAAATCTTACGTCTCTGCTTGCACGGTATTCATCCCACAGAAGACACTAGTTGATCGCTTCTTCTTGATACTAGATGTTCCTAGTAACTCGCGATGCACAAGGTTTCTCCTCATATACTATTTCACCTTAGCTAGAGGTCCGTCGCCCCCTGAATTTCAATTTCTAGCCAGTTGATTCCCAATTAACGGAAGCATTCCCCGGCGTAACAGGCGCTAGTACGCCTGTTACGCTGGGGAAGCAATGCCTTGGTGTTTATCTTAGGGGAGTGTGCTGCCTAGAGCTACTGGCGCCCGATCAGGAGGTCGGCCGGGATTAAAGGGATGGCCTGGGGGTGCTGCCAAGCACGGCGGTGGTGTGAGGTCGATGGGAGGGAAGGGCGGCGGAGGCAGGGGTCTGGGCCGATGGTCACTGGCGGTTCGAGAAAGATCGTCAACAGTGACTGGCGGGAGGTAGACGGAGGCCATCTGCCCGTTCCTTATAGATCGGACGGTTCATTAAAAAAATCGACTGACCTATTTATTTTCAGTCGACTGTTATCTTAGATATGACCACATGTGGTGGTGTGCTGGAGGAGTACCTGCATTTCCTGTGCTCATATATTACAAAATCATATGGAGTAGAATCTAATTTTGTTTGCCATGCATTGTTGTAGAGCTATCATATGTCTCCTGTCATTTATTTTTCAGCTACCTGCTATCTTCTACTTTTACAGTGCACTAGTTCTGCACACACTTCACCCTTACTCTCACTATTGTGTTTTTATGCAAGCGTATTTTAGACTTTGCTACCATGAGAGAAGCCAAAAAGAAAAGAGAGAAGTCGCTCCAGCTTCGTATGCGGGTAGGCAAGACACGTTATAGCGCTATAAAGGGTGCAGTGTCAGCAGATGGAGACGGTAAACGTAGCTCTGGAGTTGATGACCTCGCTCGCAGTGAACCACCATCCCAGGTGCTTGCTTTAACTTTGCGGTGTCATATGTGGTTGCATGTTCCAGATGGTGTCTAAATTGTATTCGAAAGGCCGAAGTCGGTAATATAAGGAAATATATTTTTTTACATGAACCACCATCCCGTGAGCACCAGAAGACAAATAGCTAGTCAGGGCACTGGCCGAGCCAGTGACAAGCCCAGTAAAGATAGGCATCACCTGGAAGCCAACTAAAAAGCTGCAATGGTGGCGAAGCAGCCCGCCTCCCACCAGGCTTTTAGGTCCTAGATGATCATGCTCACCACTCCAGCCGGATGTCTAGCTTGTATTGCTTCCAATTTGGTTAAATTGCATCTGCTTAGCTTACACATTATACCTTTGAATATGACATGCCTTTCTGTTTTTGGTACATACTAGTACATCTGTGTATTAACCATGTTCTTACATCAAACTAATGTTCTTGTGTATCCCTCATCAATCACTTATGACGAGGCAGGCAGGCAAGGGGACTACTCCTCATTTAAAGAATGCAGCGTCAGCCTCCCGACATGATTCTGAAGAAACAGAAATGCTAGATGAAGATAGTGAACGTAGCTCTGTAGTTGATTACAGCATTTCCCCTACACTAGCATCGCAGGTGCTTGCTCTAACTTGGCAGCGTGATATGTGGTTGCATGTTGCATATGGTGTCCAGATTGTAATTCTTCCAATCTGGTTAAACTGCATGTGCTAGTCTGCTTAGCTTATACATTATACCTGTTAATGTGACATGCCTTAATGTATTTAGTACATAGTACATCTGTCTATTAAGCATGTCCTTACATAAAACTATTGTTTTATTTTTGTATCCCGCATCAATCAACATGATGAGACACCTTTAGTATATGTAGTGCGATATTAGTTGCATCTTTCATATGATTTATAGCATGCACTGCTTCTAATTTGTTGAAATTCCATTTATGATGGGATGCTTTTAACTTGGCAGAGTCATATTGGCTGCATCTTTCATGTGGTGTCTAGCTTGCATTGCTTCTTATTTGCTGGAATGGTTTTTGCTTAGTTTACACAAATAGTTGTGAACATGCCATGCCGTCCTATTTTTCGTACATATTCCATCCTGGTATCATGCGTTTGCCTTACATCAAAGTAGTGATTGTTAGTATCATGCATGAATGAGTTCTGAAGAGAGAATTTTATTGCTTTTTCTTGTCGGTTTTACTTGATAATTCAAAATCAATAAAGCGGAAGGAAGTTAGCAAGGCAGCGGATAAAGGTGCTCCTTCCGAACGGAGGGCCTCTACAGTTTCTACTCATCCACACCCCCAAGATGATTTCCAAGACAACACATGCATAGACACTCAACAAAGCTGTGTTTATGATGAGCACGTCTCCCCTAGTGCAGCATCACCGGTGCTCCCTCTAACTTGGCACTGTTATATGTGGTTGCATGTTATGTGCGATGTCTAGCTTGTATTGCTTCTAATTTTGTTGAATTCCATCTGCTTACTTTACACATTATACTTGAATAAGACACGTGTTCCTGTTTCTAGAACATACAATATCTGTCTATCACACCATGTTCTTACATCAAATTACTACTGTTGTGTACCCTACAACAATCACTTATCATAAGACACGTTTGACTTCGGAGTGTGATATAGGTTACATCTCACATTCTTTTCTAGCTTGTACTACTAATTTGTTGAAATGACACTTATGAAGAGACAGTTTTAACTTGGTAGAGTGATATTCGTTGCATCTTTCATATGGCGTCTAGCTTTCAATGCTTCTAATTTGTTGAAATGCCTTCCCCTTAGTTTACACATCATAAGTTGTGAATATGCAATGCTGAGAATATGCAATGGCACTAATGACGAGAGACCTCTAACATGGTAGTGTGATGTTGTTTGCATCTTGCATATGATTTATTTCTTGTACTGCTTCACATTTGTTTAAACGCCATTTATGACGAGACACTGTTAACTTGGCAGAGCGATATTTGTAGCATCTTTCATATGGTGTCTACCTTCCATTGCATTGCTTCTAATTTGGTGAAATGCCTTCTTCTTAGTTTACACATCATAGTTCTAGTTATCTCTTCCGTCCTGTTTTTCATACATATTACATCCTCCTATCATGTGGTTATCTAACATCAAAGTTCAGTTCGTCTACATCACGCATCAATTTGTTCTGAAGAACTAAATTGTTATTCGTTTTTCTTGTCGGCTTGACTTAACATGGCACAGAGAAAGAAGAATAAACACATAATGGCAGGGAATGAGAAGCAGATGAATCCTGCAGATTCTGCTGGTACTGATGGTGCAATAGAAGGTCAAAGTCCAGCGGAAAATTCTAAAAACACGGCATCCCATGCTACACGAGTTGCAAAAAAATCCAAACAGAAACAAATAGCTGCCACCAAACAAGCAGTGACAACCCTAGTTCTTGCAACACCTACCACAGTACTACCAGCTGCACGACTTACTCATGCGTCAACTGAGCTAGCAGCACGTTCCCAAGCTCCCTTGTCACCTGACACTACTTCCCAAGCACTCTTGACACAAGACAAGTTGGCAATATCAGATGAACCTTGTGAGCTTTAACAGCAAGAAGGTAGTTGCTGGAGTCAAGCTACAGTTGCATGCTTCTTTATATGTAGTCTCACAGTTTGATGTACACTAACACTTCCTATGTTCGTTGTTGGACTAGCACCTAGGCGCAAGCGGAAACAAACATCAGGGATAATGCTCGATAGGTTAACTAAATCTAGAGGAGGAAGAATGGAGATCTGTTTTGAGGCAGGTTTAAAAAGGCCACGTGATGCTACAGAGTCAGCCAAGTTAGTATCAGAGGTAGCGGTTGCCGTTAGGTGTCATGTACGTATCCTCCCAACATGGATTCAGTACAGGAATGACAAAGACGAAACCCAGTTCAACACCTTCCTCGACCATTTATCTTTAAGTATGGTTATGTATGGAAACTAGTAATATCGTCTTGCTCTGTCCAATACTTTCTAGGTTGCTGATAATGAGACTCCCATAATTTTCAACAAATGAGGTTCAAGTTGGATAGCCAAGATGATGCAACCAGACAAGCTTGCATCCATGTTTTCAAGTCTGCTCTATGACAATATCGGTATAACTTGAGGAAAACTCACTTTGAAGGCAAGGCCAACAGTTAACTCTCCCAAACATCTCCAATGGAAAATATATCGGATGAAGACTGGAGGGGCCTTGTTAAACACTGGTCTGATCCGAAGTATTAGGTACATTATATATATGTGATCAGATCACATGTTGAAGTCCTATTTACGCATGTGCCACACAAATCTATCTTCTTGTAGGTGAACTATTCAAAGAACAAGGCCAATCGTACGAAAGTGAAATTCCAACAGACGACAGGATCTCGTAGCTATATTGCACATTGCGAGGCTCTTGTAATTAGCTGCTGTTTCACTCTTTTCGATGTACCATATTATCAGATCTATATTGACTTGTTCGAAATGCAGAGGAAAGCCCGCAAGGACCAAAAAGTACCTGAACCAAATGATGTGGAAATGTTCAAGGACTATCACACCAGCAAGAAGAAGGGCATGACTACACCAGTCAAAGCCGCTGTTGTAAGTCCTTAATCCTCATGCCTTTTAACTACTACTTACTTTGACTTGTGCCATGAACTGCATGGTTTGCAGCCAATGTCTATTAATCTTTTCAATTTTATACACAATTGTCTTAGCGTATCATTGCACCTTACAAGGTTTAAAAGAAAGGAGTGATGTTCCTTTGATCTTGACCCGTAATCTAGTTCCGTGCTGGACTTGCCCACACAATGTTACAATTGCCTGTTTGTCTGTTCTCAGTTGTTTTGTGATATGAATGATGTCATACTATGCTTACCGTATTATAAACTTCGTATCTTTATCCTTAGCCCTCAATACAATGTGAAGAAATAGACAATACATTAGCGATGGTACATGGTCATATGTTTGGAACCTGGTTTTATTATGTACTTTGCAATAAAATACAACTAATATTTTACATGGGTTCACCAGAATAAGTTTTGTATATAGACCAAAGCTATTTTGTTTGGTTTTGCTGCCTCCTTAATATCTTCTATTCTGGTACTACTAATGTAAAACCTCAACTTTTCAGCGAGCTATGGAAAAAATGGTGGAACCGCCACCTTCTGAAGGTGGCGAGGCAACTATAACCGCAATGCCAGCTCTTGCTGTAGTGGGTCAGTACCTGTCCACTAACAGTGCCAAAAGCACGTTCCTGCGTAATACTGGGTTGGTTGTTAAGGCAATATCGTCCAAACTGCCTCATGATCAAGATATGCAAGCTCAAAGCAATGTTGTAACTGCGCTCCAGACACAAGTCCATTCCCTAACAGAGACCCTTTGTGAAACAAGGGGAAACATTGCTCAATCTCGTCAAGATATGCATGGTTTTGAAACCAGACTATCAGACATTTGCTATGTTGTTCAAGAGCCTAGGGGAAATGAAGGCAAGGGTTATGGTGCTCCATCGGACAATACAGCATGAAAACGTAACAGTCAGGTCAAATGAAATGAGCTTCTGAACTTCTGGTGGTGCATTTATTTGCTAGACTGTTAAGTTTTATGCCAACCTTCCTTTTGTTATATAGTTGTAATTTGTTTTGGTGCGATACAAAATTTATTCTTAACGTGCAGCCACTGGCTGAAGAAAACAGCAAGCCATTTTTGTATAGTGTAGGGTGTTCCCTATATTTGCACTGGTGGCGATCTTTGATGCCGAGTGGATGTAATCTGTGCAATCGCCTTAATAGCCTAGCGTTAGTTTCGGCCTTACTTATTTCCTAGTCTTCTTTTTCCCTGGTTTGCTAGTGGCCGCAACTACCATGGGCCATATACGGGCCGTAGGATCCATGGGTCTCCTACGGGCCGTCGATAAATGGGCCTGTAATCGGTGGGCCTCGGGCCTTCGGATAAATGGGTCTACATGGGCCGTAATCGGGCATAATTGGTATCGGCCCAACACGGTAACATGCCATTAACATGCCGTAGGACAAAGGCTTAATTATGTCACAGGCATAACGGGTCGTTAATGGGCCAGAATATAGGACGGGCTGGAAACGGCGCAACGGGTTAACAGGCCAGAAACGGGCCGACTCTTGCCATGGGCCGAATTTGGCCCATTAGGGTAACAGACCAGTAATGGGCCGACTCTTGCCATGGGCCGAATTTGGCCCATTAGGGGAACAGGCCAGTAATGGGCCGGAAGTAATCAAGGGCCGAAAAGGAGCCCAAGAACGTATGGGCCGTCAATAGGCCGAAAGCTAACACAGGCTGGAAATGGCCCATGTAAATCACGGGTCGTTAACGGGTATAAAGAAAATTATTGTTCATTATGGGCTAGAGTCATGGTGGGCTAGTAAAGGGCCGAAAGATACGAAGGCCTCATATGGGCCGAAAGACGTCGTGGGCCATACATGGGCCGAAAGTGAAATGGGCTGGTGTTATATTCGACGGCCCACATGACGTTGTTGGGCCGATTTCCTTTAGGGCCTAACGGGCCGTGAGTTAAGGGGCCGTAAAATGGGGTATTTGCGAAGAGACCGTTAACAGGCTTTTCATGGGCCAGCCCGTTAACTTTTGACCAAGTCAAACGGGCCGGCTTTGTAAGCTAAATGGGCCAGTAGTGGGCCGTGGCACGTGTCGACATATCATAGGCGCCTATCTGACCCACTGACGAGCTGACATGTGTGTTTCGTCCGGCCAATAAGAATTTTACACATGGAAATTTCCCATTGGTTGGGGCTGTTAACGGGTTATCGGATCCAAAACCTGACCCGATAGCTTAACGATGTTCTGTTACGGTGGAAGCCACATGTCGGTCACCCTTGACGAAAGCACTTCTGTGACGCGCGATTTATCGTCATGGAAGTGGACACTTCCGTGATGATAATTTTGGTAATGTCATGGAACACTTCTACGACAGCACAGGTATGACTATCTTGATTATGTCATAAATTTGTCATGGATGTACATGCATGACAAAAAGGCGACCTACTGTGACAAACACGTATCATCACGAAAGTGTATTTTTTTGTAGTGTTGGGAACCGCCACTAGCATGCTTAGCATGGAAGATGTTGATAACTGATAGTCGTAAAGTGAATGAGAAGGGTGCATGTCTCAAAATATCATTTATCTCTGTTTTAAAAACTTGAGCTATGGCACCTCTACAAATCACTGCTTCCCTCTGCGAAGGGACTTTCTATTTACTTTTATGTTGTGTCATCACCTCCTATAAACAAGTGCCAGAAACTAAGTAGAGCATAGCAGTCATGATTTATGCATTGTGCATAGCTAATGAAGGGTGCATCATGACTGGATCTTTCCTACCATGACTTACAATATTTAGTTACTGCTTGAACTTTGGAGGTGCTCTGCATTTATGTTTTGCGGTCTCAGAAAGGGCTAGCGAGATACCATTATTGTCATATTATATCATGATTGTTTTGACAATGTGTTGCTGTTTGAGATATCTTATTATTGCTCGCTAGCTGATTATGTCATTGATATGAATCATTATAATCTTTAAGAGTTATTGTCGACATGGTTAGTTATAATGCTGGCTGAAAACTTGGGTGTTGTATAAGCTTATTTATGCAAACAAGAGCAAAAGAGTTCGTAAAAGTTTTTCTTTCTCACTTTCAGTTTATCAACTGAATTGCTTGAGGACAAGCAAATGTTTAAGCTTGGGGGAGTTGATACGTCTCCAACGTATCAACTTTTTCTCATGCTTTTCCTCTTGTTTTGGACTCTAATTTGCATGATTTGAATGAAACTAACCCCGGACTGGCGCTGTTTTCAACGAAACTACCATGGTGTTGTTTTTGTGCAAAAATAAAAGTTCTCGGAATGGAACGAAACTTTTTGAGGATTTTTTATACCAATAATAAGAATTTCTGGAGCCAAGACCCACCGGAGAGGGCCCCCTGGGTGGGCACAACCCACCAGGGCACGCCCCCCTCTCCTGGTGCACCCAGGTGGGTTGTACTGACCTGGTGGCCCCGCTCATGAACCCCCTGATACTATAAATTCACATATTTCCATAAAAAATCAGGGAGAAAGAATTATCACATTCCACGAGATGGAGCCGCCGCCAAGCCCTGTTCTTCCTCGGGAGGGCAGATCTGGAGTCCATTTGGGGCTTCGGAGAGGGGGATCTTCGATCTTTGTCATCACCAACCTATCTCCATCGCCAATTCCATGATGCTCCCCACCGGGAGTGAGTAATTCCTTCATAGGCTCAATGGTCGGTGAGGAGTTGGATGGGATTCATCATGTAATCAAGTTAGTTTTGTTAGGGCCTGACCCCTAGTATCCACTATGTTCTTAGATTGATGTTGCTATGACTTTGCCATGCTTAATGCTTGTCACTTTGGGCCCGGGTGCCATGATTTCAGATCTAAACCATTTATGAATTCATCATTATATCCATGTTTTAGATCCGATCTTGCAAGTTATAGTCACCTACTATGGTTATGATCTGGCAACCCCGGAGTGACAACAACCGGGCCCACTCCCGGTGATGACCATAGTTTGAGGAGTTCATGATGAATATCATCCAACAAGTCACCGATCCAATTGATGACCGACAACTATAGGGGATCTATCGTAGTCCTTTCGATACGTAAGAGTGTCGAACCCAACGAGGAGCAGAAGGAAATGATAAGCAGTTTTCAGCAAGGTATTCTCTGCAAGCAGAAGGAAATGATAAGCCGAGCATTTAAATTCTGAATAATTATTTCTCTTAAGAGCTCATGATTGGGGCATGAATATAGTATTGATTTAAGCCTCCCCAAGCTTGAGCGATGCTTTCTCGTTCGCGAGGCCAAAAATTATATATATAATTGCGATCACGATGAACAAGATGCATAGGATAAAACTTCTAATGAAATTCCAATTTCAACCGTTTGTAGTTCCATGACCCCATATCATCACATAGCCTATACCATGTCAATGCATCTCCCTTCAAAGATAAAGGGAAGACCTTCTTCTTAATAACATCTCCGGGCACACCTGCAAGCTTAAATAATCCACAAACTTCATCCATATAAATTAGGTGCTCATCAGGATGCTTTGTTCCATCTCCTGCAAAGGATTAGCTAGCAGTTTTTCTATCAAACCCGAAGGAATTTCAAAGCAGACATTTTCAATTTTAGTAGGTTCAGTAGGTTGGGGAGCAACTCTTTGCTCTACTGGTCGGGGTGAAGATACCCCGAACAAGCCCCTCAGAGGATTACTTTCCATAGTAACAAGTGCCAGTAAATTTCAGCACACTATATAAATTTTTCCTTACCAAATTACACCTACCAAAGGCGCTTCACTCCCCGGCAACGGCGCCAGGAAAGAGTCTTGATGACCCAAAAGTATAGGGGATCTATGGTAGTCCTTTTGATAAGTAAGAGTGTCGAACCCAACAAGGTGCAGAAGGAAATGATAAGTGGTTTTCAGCAAGGTATTCTCTGCAAGCACTGAAATTATAGGTAACAGATAGTTTTGTGATAAGATAATTGGTAACGAGCAACAAGTAACAAAAGTAAATAAAGTGCAGCAAGGTGGCTGTCGGTGTCAAAACCGGCGGATCTCGGGTAGTAGGTCCCGAACTGTGCGTCTAGGCTGGATGGTAACAGGGGGCAGGAAACACGATGTTTTACCCAGGTTCGGGCCCTCTTGATGGAGGTAAAACCCTACGTCCTGCTTGATTAATATTGATGATATGGGTAGTACAAGAGTAGATCTACCACGAGTTCAAGGAGGCTAAACCCTAGAAGCTAGCCTATGGTATGATTGTTGTATATGGAGTTGATGAAGTTGTCCTATGGACTAAAACCCTCCAGTTTATATAGACACCAGATAGGGTTAGGGTTACATAGAGTCGGTTACAATGGTAGGAGATCTTGAATATCCGCATCGCCAAGCTTGCCTTCCACGCCAAGGAAAGTCCCATCCGGACACGGGACGAAGTCTTCAATGTTGTATCTTCATAGTCCAGGAGTCTGGCTAAAGGTATAGACCGGCTACCCGAACACCCCCTAATCCAGGACTCCCTCAGTAGCCCCTGAACCAGGCTTCAATGACGACGAGTCCGGTGCGCAAATTGTCTTCGGCATTGCAAGGCGGGTTCCTCCTCCAAGTCCTTCATAGAAGATTGTAAACACCAAGAGTAGTGTCCGGCTCTGCAAAATAAGCTTCCACATATTGCCGTAGAGAGAATAATATTAACACAAATCAAATCTGCTGACGTATTCCGCAGTGCGTCATCACACTTTAGCCAAGTCCTTTACTCAAATCGTTTTTACTTTTCCACCTCAGCGTGTTTTGCGAGGCAGTTTCGTTGGCACGTCTTGTCAAAGCAGAGATCGTGTGCCCCCCTTTCACGGGATTCTCATCAATACAGACGTGGGTAACCCAATCGTGCCTGTTAGCATGTTTTCTCGATTAAAGGCGAGTCCCAAACGGTTACGGGGAGGGCTCCTGGTATTCAACCTCTTATAAAGAGACTAGGGCCTTACTCCTTTTTTCAATCTCAAGCGAGTTCGCCCGTCGCCTCGAGTTCCAACACCCTAGGCTCCAAATTCCAGGCGCTTCGGACCTTCGACAATGTCCGGTTCTTACCTTCAAGGCCGATGGATGCCCTCCTCCGTCACGGAGGAGGACGTGCTAAAGTTGAGAGAGGCTAAGTTCTTGACCGCCGAAATTTCGCACAGGTTGCCTGCTCAAAGGCAGGCTATCCCCAGTCCCCAGCCCGGTGAGAGCGTAGTGTTCGTGTCTCACTTCCTTCGGGGGTTGGGCTTCCCGATGGACCCCTTTGTGAGGGGACTGCTGTTTTATTACGGGCTGGAATTCCACGACTTAGCTCCGGAGTCCATCCTCCATATCTCCTCGTTTATCATTGTATGCAAAGCGTTCCTCCGTATTACCCCTCACTTCGGATTGTGGCTCAAGACTTTCAAAGTGGGGCCGAAGATGATCAAGGGACGGCACGCAGAGTCCGGAGGCGCTGTTATAAGCAAAAATGCTGATGCTCCATGGCACGAGGGCTCTTTTCAAGAGGAGCTAGGCATGTGGCAACGAGAGTGGTTTTATACCACCGCTCCCCGGAGCGCCAAGTGGGTGGCGCTTCCTGCCTTTCGCTCGGGTCCCCCACCACGGCTGGCGTCATGGGTTAACAGAGGGTTAAATTGGGGTTTGCCCAAAGACATGCCCTTGTTACAGGGCCGCATTAAGGATCTCTTGGAAGGAGACCTCAGCCTGGTCAAGGAGACGCAGGTCATGCTGATTCGCCGAATATTGCCCGGCAAAGTCGCCCCCTTCGCCTGTGGGAGTTTAATCCGGAGGGACCGCGAGCTCTCCAGAACTTTATGGGCGCAACGCCCGTGGAGATGTATAAACTGTTCTTCGGATCACAAGAGATGTGTCCGGATTTAACCGAGGACGCAGGCCTAAGCTGCAATCGCCCGGATACTCAAGTAAGCAACCTTGCGCCCGGACCTTCTATCCGTATAATTGTCATAAACTTGCCCCCTAAAAGAACCGTCCTTTTAAACAGGAGTGGATAGCGAAGGCAAAGCTGATCAGGTGTCCGGCTCCCCTTCTCGAAACCAGGCCGGATCCTGTGCTAGTCAGGATGCTGGAGATAATGCCTTTGGAAGGAAGCAAGGGGGAGGGCAAGGAAACTATGGCCTCCTCGAAGGAGGCTGCTCCGAAGGGAGGAACCGACAATTCCTCTCCTAAGGGGAAGAAGAGAGCCGCCTCTGACGACCCGGAAACCATGGCCTCGAAGCGGGGGAGAAAATCCTCGTCAGAGGGTCCGACGCCGGGGAGTTCCTCGGCCGGACTACGCCCTCAAGGGGATCAGCCCTCCAGCGAGCCGTAAGTAGAGAAAGATTTTCCTTTTGAGGGATGAGGGAAATCCTTAATTTATATTTGAGAAGATTAACCGAACCTTTACCTTGTAGCTCGGACCTCAGCCCTTCTCAGCAGAGCTCGTCTTCGGGGGATCTCCTTCCGGAGATGATGGAGAGCGGGACGCCTCCCCTTGCCGTGCCGCCTAGCGAGGCGGGCGACCCTGAGGTGTCGTCGCGGAGGGTTTCTCCGAATCCGGTAGGGGCGGAAGGTAGATATGCGGTCCCCCGAGGTTCTCTGCGTCCGGCCTTTGAAAGAGGTCATGGGACGAGCCCGACACCGTCTGGTGCTCGGCCAGAGGAGCTAAGGATTCTGCTGGGGCGAGCTTCTATCTCAGAGGAGCACCGCACATTGATGGGGACGGTGATTGAAAGGATCTCATCCGCAGAGAGCGGATTGCATGAGGCCGCCAAAAGTTTACTGATGGGTTTCGAGGTACATTAGATAATGTATACTTTTGTCAGTTGCGCATGAATAAGATGCGCCCTGTGTAGATAGTAGCCCCTGAGACTCTGCGCGTCGTCAAGAGATGACGGCACGCGGAGGATCATAATCCCAGGTCTAAGAGGTCGCCTTTGAATGTAGGCGGCAGGGTGTCCGGAATCGAGCCGAACTGACTATTTTGCCGAACTAAAGCGGCAACTGGATGTGGCAGATGCCGACATCACGCTTGTCAACAAGCGGCTTGATGAGGGTCAAGGTATGTAATTCCTCGGGCTGCATCAGGTAGGAACCGTTTTATGCCTGTGTCTTATGATGTTTGTGCTTGACGCAGATGGTGCGGTCACCGTGGAGAGTCTTAGGGCAGAACTTGCCCGAGCTAAAGAACAAGCCAGAGAAAGTGATGCAGCTGCCAAGAAAGCCCTTGAAGAGCTGAGAGCCGAACAGGCTGCTCATTGCCGAAGCAAGGAAGAGATGGCCAAGATGGCCGAAAAGTTAAAAAGTGCCGCAGACCGTTGCAGACTTCTTGAGAAAGAAGACCAGGCGAAACAGACGATCTTAGAGAAGGTCGTTGCCAATGCCAAGGACGCGCGCTCTACGATGAGAGCTGGGAAGGAGGAGCTGCGTCAGGCCGAACAGATTGCTGCTGGAAAGCCTTTTATGCTGCGAAGGAAATTTTGCGACCCGAAGTTTGCTCCGTTGGACCGGATGTGGAGCGTGGAGGATGCCTATCTGGATTTGGCAGCGAGTGCTGCTGATGCGGCCGAACACTTTCGAGATTAGAAAGATCGCCGTGTGGAAAAGCTTTTCTGGTCGCAGTTTCACAATCCAGAGCGTCCACTGGCAATGGACGATCGTTTGGTTCAATGGGCCGAACTGAATAGGTTGTCCGGACTCGCCATGAAGTACGTCATGGGTCATCTGTGGCCGGGGAGATCGGAGCCGAAGAGTTATTTTAGCTTGGTGTAGCAATTCCTTGACGCGGTGCCGCGTATTAATGCAATGAAGAGGTCAGCATGCATAGAGGGCGCAAGGATGGCTCTTGCTTGTGTCAAGACATACTGGGCAGAGATGGAGACCACCGTTGTTGCGTCCCGAGATTCGGACAAAAGCCGAGTACCCTCCGAGCACTATTTTTAGGAAGTCCTTGAAGGCTCTCGTGTAATCGAGACGAGTGCTCAAAAGATGCTATGTTATGATAGCATATGTAATTATAAAGTAATATTTTGATAAACAGTAGTGGCCTTTTTATACTTGTGCCTTCAAGTATTGGGAACACCTCCTGTGCGGCCGTTTTAATATATACATATAAAATCTGAAAGATGACAGTCGTTGGCTTCAGCCCCCACGCACATAGTGCGGGGGTGCCCGCAGAAGACGCATTTTCACACTTAACCCAACGTCTTGGTCCTACAAAGGAGGTGATAGCGCAGCAGGCCAGGCAACCGGACTATAATGCTTTAACACTTTCACTTAGCCATAGGAGCTTGACGGTGAGACTATTTAAGTAGCTCCTTGGTGGCGACTACGCTCATCCGAGTTTGGGCGCGTATGTGCCTGACCGGGAAGCGGCCCTTCGTTAAAGCGGAGGAATCCGATAGATTCCGATAGGTCATCGAGTGGCCGACCAGTCTCACGCTACATCATGACAGTCAATTTTCGGCTTTCTCTACTGAGGTGCTCGCTCGGCCGAACCGGGGCACAATCGCAGTAGTTCTCCTGGTGCTACCTTAGCCGATAGAGCGGAATGTAAGGTAGCCGAACTCAGGAGCCGGGCAACCCAACATTTGACCAAAGACATGATTCGGAGCTGATGCATATAATGCCAAAAATCGCGACGCCGAACACTCCCTAAGGTGTTCCGTCTTTATGAGTGCGGACAAAATAGCACTCTTTATTAAAAAAAGCCCCTAGTGTCCAGGTACGTGCAAAAATTCTGACGTGGCCACATGCCAAGACGCCAGCCTCCTCCTTTGGTTATATCAGAAAAAACCAGGGGATGTGTATCAACAAGAGACAGTAAAAAAGGTTTACGCAGGGTCTTAATCTAAAAAGAATCCTTTAGGACAGGTCGCTACTACACGTCTGCGCATGTGTCTCCGTTGTGCCGTATCCTGGACGGGCGCCGCACGAGGTTCATCTGTAAAAAAGAGGAACTGAGTTGAAAATGGGTCGTGTCGAACAAAAGTTTAAAATAAACAAAGTAAAATATATAAAATTGAGCTTTATTGTCCCGTATTGTATATGCATGGAGCCCCTAGTGGGGGTATATCGCCACTAAGCCTGCATCAATGATGATTTTGTCCCGAACTCGTCTATCCGCGTTCGTGGTCTTTTAATGACCTATTTTGAAGTTTTTTGGCTGGTGAGGCCATTTTACTGTGGGGCTATTAAAGCGGCCGCACAGTCCTCCCCTTGGGGAGGCGCACTTTAGTGCTTCCCATTCAAAGAGATGATGCCTCGTGGACCGGGCATCTTAAGCGTGAGAGATGCATAATGCAGTATTGCGTTAAAGCGGGCAAAAGCTTCGCGTCCCAGTAGTGCTTGATAGCGACTTGAGAACGGGACGATATGGAAGGTCAGCTTTTCGTGGCGGAAGTTATTGGCAGAGCCGAATATGACTTCGAGCCGGAGAAAACCCATACAATGGGTGTCTGGACCAGGTGTTACCCCTTGAAAGGAGGTTTTGCTGTGGCGGATTCTTGCTGGGTTTATCCCCATGTGATGGATTGTATCCTGATATATCAGGTTTAGTCCACTGCCGCCGTCCATAAGGACATTTGAAAACCGGAGTCCGCCAATTATTGGATCGAGTACCAAGGTAGTCCGGCCTGCATTCTTGATATTTCTAGAATAATCTAGCTGATCGAAGATGATTGGTTTTGACAACCAGTGGCGGGACCCTTTGGGGATAGGTCGTGTGGTGCGTACCTTTATGGGCGCCGCACGTTTTGTTATGTGAAGTAAGTTCACTGTTTTTACTTCTTGTGGGAAGTTCTTTTGTTTCCTGGTGCTCTGCTTTTGGGGTTCGTCCTCGTCTTCGCTTGGTGTGTCGAGCCCCTTGTGTTTGGCATTGAGTCTGCCGGATTGTTTGAAAACCCAACAATCTCTGTGGGTATGGTTAGCAGGCTTCCCGAGAGTACTGTGTATCAGACATATCCTGTCTAGGATTTTATTTAAGTTGGATGGATCGTCCCTGTTATCCTGGGGGGGCGATTTTGCCTGATTTTGTCGTGAGCCTTTGAATCCGGCATTGACTGTCGTGCTCTTTGGACTTTTGTCCTTAGTCCAGCGACGATCCTTGTTGCGTCGCAGTTTTCCATTTCCATCCCTAGTTTCGGATGTACTTGGGTCGCTGGGGCTGCACCTTGCCAACCAGCTGTCCTCTCCTGCACAAAAGCGGGTCATGAGGCTTGTTAATGCGGCCATTGCTCTTGGCTTTTCTTGGCCGAGGTCTCTGGCGAGCCATTCGTCTCGGACGTTATGCCTGAAAGCTGCTAAGGCTTCGGCGTCCGGACAGTCGACTATCTGATTCTTTTTAGTGAGGAATCTATTCCAGAACTGTCGAGCTGATTCTCCGGGTTGTGGAGTTATGTGACTAAGATCGTCTGCATCCGAAGGGCGGACATAGGTCCCTTGAAAGTTTGCTCGAAAAGCATCCTCGAGCTCTTCCCAGCTTCCAATTGTGTTTTCGGGAAGGCTTTTAAGCCAATGCCCGGCTGGCCCTTTAAGCTTAAGGGGTAAATATTTTATGGCGTGGAGATCATCTCCGCTAGCCATGTGTATGTGGAGGATATAATCCTCGATCCAGA
Source organism: Triticum monococcum (assembly GCA_034509565.1). Lineage (NCBI taxonomy): Eukaryota > Viridiplantae > Streptophyta > Magnoliopsida > Poales > Poaceae > Triticum > Triticum monococcum. Next base: position 698,455,612 of record CM067842.1, read on the forward strand.
CTCCAGGGTCTGTTGTTCCATCATATGCCTCCATGTTTATGGGTTTGAATCCCTCTGGAAATTCATAGTCCAGGACCTCATCGGTGAAACATAGGGGGTGTGCGGCGCCCCTGTATTTGGGTGTGCCGGATTCTGATGATGGTTTCATAGCATTGCTTACGAGAGCTTGCTTTCTTGGCCCATAAATGGACCTGACTGGGCCATGGTGCGAATCCTGAAGTGGGTCGCATGCCGATTTGAGTGCGGCGCCGCTTGCCGCTTTACGGGGTCGTCTATCCGACCGTGTGGCTTTCTCATTTTTTGAATGCGAGGGCTCTAGGGCCTCTTCGTCGAATTCAGGCAGTAGCTTTCTTTTTGGATAGCTTTTAGTGCGGCGTCTGTCGCCATATTTATCTGTGGTATTGATTACTTTGCTCCATCTAATCCGGAGTGCATCTTCCGCTGTTTTTAGCTTCCGTTTCTGCTTTTTTAGGCTGCATGCAGTTGCAACGAGCCTCTCATGGAGATTCTTCTGCTCCATAGGTTTATCCGGCGTGAGGTCGTCCGGAATGCCGTTTTCGTTGGAGGAGGGATGTTCGGTTTCTTTATCCATATTGCCCTGTTCGGACGGTTGCTCTAAGGCCTTCTCGTCGTCTACCGGCTCGTCCTGCTCTATGGCTGGGTTTTTGTCGAGTCGGGGCATGGGTCGGCGTTTACGCCGATGCTTTGATTGCTTTTCGGGGGGTCGATCTCCCATCCCTTCCCCTTTTTCCTCGTTGTCGCTTCCTTTAGGGGTATCCACCATGTACACATCGTGAGATGGGGTGGCTGTCCAATGCCCTATGGGCGTTGGTTCGTCGGTATCTCCTGCATCGTCATCCATGCTGTCGATGTCTCCGGAGTCGAAGTTCAGCATGTCGTTTAAATTGTCGACGGTGCCTACCAAGTGGGTGGTGGGTGGGCTTTGAGTTTCTTCATCGTCCGTATCCCATCCTCGCTGACCGTAATCCGGCCAGGGCTCTCCTGATAAAGAGAAAGACTTAAGAGAATTCAGGATGTCGCCAAAAGGCGAGTGCTGAAAGATGTCTGCGGCGGTGAACTCCATTATCGGCGCCCAATCGGATTCGATCGGCAGCGTCACGGGGGGTTCGGAGTCCGGGAAGGAGTCCGGCTCCTCGGAGTCACGAGTCATGCAGAGTGCGGGGCTAGCGTTCGGCTCGATCGCTTTTGGGATCGCAGCCCCCGAGGTGACGTCCAACCGTTCATCCTCGATTGGCGCAATAGGCTCCGAGTTAGGGGTCGGAACCGATGCGTGTGCGGCCTCCAGGACACTGTCCGGGGGCAGAGCTAGATCATGCCCCTCGAGGTAGTGCGGCGCGCTTGGCCGTGGCTCGAACCCGTCGAAGATCAAGTCTCCGCGGATGTCAGCCGTGTAGTTTAAGCTTCCAAACCTGACTTGATGGCCAGGGGCGTAGCTTTCGATCCATTCCAGGTGGCCGAGCGAATTGGCCCACAGAGCGAAGCTGCCGAAGACGAAGATCTGTCTGGGGAGAAAAGTCTCACCCTGGACCACATCGTTGTTGATGATCAAAGGAGCCATCGGGTCTAAAGGCGATGACATAGAGGAACTCTCAATGGAAGCACCAATGTCGGTGTCAAAACCGGCGGATCTCAGGTAGTAGGTCCCGAACTGTGCGTCTAGGCTGGATGGTAACAGGAGGCAGGGAACATGATGTTTTACCCAGGTTCGGGCCCTCTTGATGGAGGTAAAACCCTACGTCCTGCTTGATTAATATTGATGATATGGGTAGTACAAGAGTAGATCTACCACGAGATCAAGGAGGCTAAACCCTAGAAGCTAGCCTACGGTATGATTGTTGTATATGGAGTTGATGAAGTTGTCCTACGGACTAAAACCCTCCGGTTTATATAGACACCGGATAGGGTTAGGGTTACATAGAGTCGGTTACAATGGTAGGAGATCTTGAATATCCGCATCGCCAAGCTTGCCTTCCACGCCAAGGAAAGTCCCATCCGGACACGGGACAAAGTCTTCAATCTTGTATCTTCATAGTCCAGGAGTCCGGCTGAAGGTATAGTCCGGCTACCCGAACACCCCCTAATCTAGGACTCCCTCAGTGGCCCAATCCTTTTTGTAGCAAAGGACAAGCCTGGAAAAACTCTTATATAGAGAAAAGCGCTCCCGAGGATACATGGGAATTATCGTCAAGCTAGGTTCCATCACGTTCATATGATTCGCGTTCGGTATTTTGATAATCTGATATGTGGGTGGACCGGTGCTTGGGTGCTGTCCTTACTTGGACAAACATCCCACTTATGATTAACCTCTATTGCAAGCATCCGCAACTACAACAAAAGTATTAAGGTAAACCTAACCATAGCACGAAACATATGGATCCAAATCAGCCCCTTACGAAGCAACGCATAAACTAGGGTTTAAGCTTCTGTCACTCTAGCAACCCATCATCTACTTATTACTTCCCAATGCCTTCCTCTAGGCCCAAATAATGGTGAAGTGTCATGTAGTCGACGTTCACATAACACCACTAGAGGAGAGACAACATACATCTCATCAAAATATCGAACGAATACCAAATTCATATGACTACTAATAGCAAGACTTCTCCCATGTCCTCAGGAACAAACGTAACTACTCACAAAGCATATTCATGTTCATAATCAGAGGGGTATTAATATGCATACAGGATCTGAACATATGATCTTCCACCAAATAAACCAACTAGCATCAACTACAAGGAGTAATTAACACTACTAGCAACCCACAGGTACCAATCCTGGACTTAGAGACAAGAATTGGATACAAGAGATGAACTAGGGTTTGAGATGAGATGGTGCTGGTGAAGATGTTGATGGAGATTGCCATCTCCCAATGAGAGGAGCGTTGGTGATGACGATGGCGATGATTTCCCCCTCCCGGAGGGAAGTTTCCCCGGCAGAACAGCTCCGCTGGAGCCCAAGATTGGTTTCGCCAAGGTTCCGCCTCATGGCGGCGGAGTCTCGTCCGGAAAGATGGCTTGTGATTTTTTCCTCATCGAAAGACTCCATATAGGAGAAGATGGGCATCGGAGGGCCATCAGGGGGCCTAGGGGGTAGGGCGCACCCCCCCACCCTCGTGGGCAAGGTGTGGCCCCCTGGTGAACTTCTTGTGCTCAGTATTTTTTATATATTCTGAAAATGACTTCCGTGAAGTTTCAGGACTTTTGGAGCTGTGCAGAATAGGTCTCTAATATTTCCTCCTTTTCGAGCCCAGAATCCCAGCTGTCGGCATTCTCCCTCCTTATGTAAACCTTGTAAAATAAGAGAGAATAGGCATAAGTATTGTGACATAATGTGTAATAACAGCCCATAATGCAATAAATATCGATATAAAAGCATGATGCAAAATGGACATATCAACTCCCCCAAGCTTAGACCTCGCTTGTCCTCAAGCGAATGCCGAAATCGAAAAATATGTCCACATGTTTAGAGATAGAGGTGTCGATAAAAATAAAATACGGACATGAGGGCATCTTGATCATTCTTAGAACAACAACTTATATAATTCTTGTCATATGATCTCTTATGCTAGAGTAATAATTCAATCACAATTTCAAGTATGAATCATAAACTTCATTGAAAACTAACAAACTATAATCTCAGTCATTGGAGCAATTGCAATTTATCATAACATAGGAAAGACTCAATATATAAGAGCTTTTTAGCAAGTCCACATACTCAACTATCATATAGTCTTTCACAATTGCTAACACTCACGCAATACTTATGGGTATGGAGTTTTAATCGGACACAGAGAATGACAGGGGCTTATAGTTTTGCCTCCCAACGTTTTACCTCAAGGGTAATGTCAACAATAATAGTTCATGAAAACTCACGTCCAATTAGCCATATATACCAGGATCTTTCCAACATATTGTGCCTACCAAAAGATAAAATGTAAAAAGGAAGGGTGAAGATCACCATGACTCTTATGTAAGGTAGCAGATAAAAGTAAAAGATAGGTCCTTCGCAGAGGGAAGCAGAGGTTGTCATGCACTTTTAAGGTTGGATGCACAAAATCTTAATGCGAAAGAACGTCACTTTATATTGCCACTTGTGATATGGACCTTTATTATGCAGTCCGTCGCTTTTATTTCTTCCATATCACATGATCGTATAAAGCTTATTTTCTCCCACACTAATAAGTCATACATATTTAGAGAGCAATTTTTATTGCTTGCACCGATGACAACTTACTTGGGGGATCTTACTCAATCCATAGGTAGGTATGGTGGACTCTCATGGCAAAACTGGGTTTAGGGATATTTGGAAGCACAAGTAGTATCTCTACTTGGTGCGAAGAATTGGCTAGCATGAGAGGGAAATGCAAGCTCAACCATGTTGGATGATCCATGACAATATAATTTATCTCAGATGTAAGAAAACATAACCCATTACGTTGTCTTCCTTGTCCAACGTCAACTCTTTAGCATGTCATATTTTAATGAGTGCTCACAATTATAAAAGATGTCCAAGATAGTATATTTATATGTGAAGACCTATCTTTCTTTATTACTTCCTATTATTGCAACGATGACCAAAACTACGTTTGTCCACTCTCAACAACTTTTATTCATCATACTCTTTCTATGTGAGCTCATTACTCTCCATAAGATCCATCTGATCTCTTTGTTTCTTTTTATTATTTCTCTTTTCTTTTATTCACTCAAGATCATGGTAAAATAATCAAGCCCTTGACTCAACACTAATTTTTATTATATATATAGCCCCTGTTCAAGAATTCGTTCGTTTAACAAGTTAACTTGCGGATTAATCCTTATTCGTAGGGTCACCGAGTAGCCGACTAACCGATAAATCATTTGATTAATTAATTAAATGGCCGATTAACTTGCTGATTAGCCTATTAATCCCTTACTCGCCAGCCAACCGAGCAGTTACCAGTTAACGATTTTCTCTACAATGTATATAGCTCACAGACTCTATTACATAGAAAGATCATAAAGCAAAACTCACAACTAGATCATACTAAGAACTTTTATTCTACTAGATCAAAATATTACCAAAAGGATCAAACTAAGAAAAATGGTAAAGATAAAAGTGATGGTGATACGATACCGGGGCACTCCCCCAAGCTTGGCAGTTGCCAAGGGGAGTGCCCATACCCGTGTGATTATGTCTCCTTTATTGGTGAAGAAGATGGTGGTGATGAAAGGTAGTCGCACATCGAGCGTAGGAGGTCTTCCAACTTGCGGATAATGCCCTTGAGTGCGATGATATGCTCCTTCAACAAAATATTTTCACACGTGAGATACTTGTGTTGTATACGAGCTAGCTCAATCATCTTGAAAGATTCGATCTTAGTTGGGGTAAGAAGATTGTGATCAAGTTGAAGGATGTCTTCTGTTGTCGGAACTTGGTCCTCCGTGGCCTTCTTGATCCCTTCATCCTTCTTGATCTCCATGGGTTCTTCTCTCTTCAGCTCTATCTTCATTAGCCAAGCATCTCATTGCCCTCATTGTTGGAGGAGGAGGTAGACGACATGATGCTTGGCTTTGACAACCCAGGCAGAAAACAACTCAAAACAAGAACAGGAGATTTTTGCGTGATACGGTGGTCAAAACCTTCGGGAGGTTATATAATGAATGTCTACCGACCAAAATACGTAATGTGTAAGAAAACGGAGTCCGGAGAGCACACGAGGTGCCCACGAGGTAGGCCCTCCACCCTCGTGGAGCCCTTGTGTCCTTCCCGGACTGCTTCTTATTTTTCTATTTTTCTAAATATTCCAAAACAGAAGAAAATTGCCATTAGAACTGTTTTGGAGTCAGTTTACTTACCGTTCCACATACCTATTCCTTTTCGGAGTCTGAAACGTTCCGGAAAGTGTCCCTTATGTATTCCTCCGGGGTTACGGTTTCAATAACATTGGTTTCAACATTTATAGGATAACCTGAGATATAATGTTTAATTCTTTGACCGTTCACCACCTTCGGATTTGTGCCTTTGAAGTTGTTGATTCTTATGGCACCGGAACAATAGACCTCCTCGATAACGTAAGGACCTTCCCATTTAGAGAGAAGTTTTCCTCCAAAAAATCTTAAACGAGAGTTGTATAATAATACATAATCACCAACATTAAACTCGCGCTTTTGTATTCTTTTGTCATGCCATCTTTTGACTTTTTCTTTAAACAACTTGGCATTCTCATTGGCTTGGGTTCTCCATTCTTCAAGTGAGCTAATGTCAAATAACCTCTTCTCACCGGCAAGTTTGAAATCATAGTTGAGCTCTTTAATAGCCCAATAAGCCTTATGTTCTAGTTCGAGAGGTAAGTGACATGCTTTTCCATAAACCATTTTATACGGAGACATACCCATAGGATTTTTATATGTAGTTCTATAGGCCCATAATGCATCATCAAGTTTCTTGGACCAATTCTTTATAGATCTATTAATAGTCTTTTGCAAAATTAATTTGAGCTCTCTATTGCTCAATTCTACTTGACCACTAGACTGTGGGTGATAATGAGATGCAATTCTATGATTAACATCATACTTAGCAAGCATTTTACGGAAAGCATCATGAATAAAATGTGAACCACCATCAGTCATTAAATATCTAGGGACTCCAAACCTCGGAAAAACAACTTCTTTAAGCATCTTAATAGAGGTGTTATGATCAGCACTACTAGTTGGAATAGCTTCTACCCACTTAGTAACATAATCAACAGCAACTAAAATATGTGTATATCCATTAGAGGCAGGAAAAGGTCCCATATAATCAAAGCCCCAAACATCGAATGGTTCAATAACAACTAAATAATTCATAGGCATTTCTTGACGTCTACTAATATTACCAATTCTTTGACATTCATCACAAGACAAGACAAACTTACGGGCATCCTTGAAGAGAGTAGGCCAATAAAAACCAGATTGCAATACCTTATGTGCAGTTCTATCTCCAACGTGGTGTCCTCCATAAGCCTCGGAATGACACTTGCATAGGATCTGTTCCTGTTCATGCTCAGGTACACAACGTCTAATAACACCATCTACTCCTTTATAAACATGTGGGTCATCCCAAAAGTAATGCCTCAAATCATAGAAAAACCTTTTCTTTTGTTGGTATGTGAAACTAGGTGGTATAAATTTAGCAACAATATAATTAGCATAGTCAGGATACCATGGAGCAGTATGAGAAGCATTTATGACATTTAATTGTTCATCAGTAAAGCTATCATCAATGGGTAGTGGGTCATCAAGAACATTCTCTAGCCTAGACAAATTGTCTGCAACGGGGTTCTCAGCTCCCTTTCTATCAATAATATGCAAATCAAATTCTTGTAGCAAGAGAACACATCTAATAAGTCTAGGTTTAGCATCTTTCTTTTCCATAAGATATTTAATAGCAGCATGATCCATGTGAATAGTTACTTTAGAATCAACAATATAAGGTCTGAACTTATCACAAACAAATACAACTGCTAAGAATTCTTTTTCAGTAGTAGCCTAATTTCTCTAAGCATTGTCTAGAGTTTTACTATCATATTGAATAACATTTAATTTCTTATCAACTCTTTGCCCTAGAACAGCACCTACAGCATAATCACTAGCATTACACACAATTTCAAAGGGTAAATTCCAATCAGGTGGCTGAACAATAGGTGTAGAGATCAATCTTTCTTAAGTATTTCAAATGCTTCTACGCAATCATCATAAAAACAAATGGTATATCTTTTGTAGTAAATTAGTCAGAGGCCGAGAAATTTTTGAGAACTTCTCAATGAACCTCCTATAAAAACCGGCGTGACCAAGGAAACTTCTTATACCTTTGATGTCCTTGGGACATGGAATCTTTTCAATCAACCTTAGCTTTATCAACTTCAATGCCTCTTTCAGAAAATTTATGCCCCAAGACAATACCTTCATTAACCATAAAGTGGCACTTCTCCCAATTCAAGACAAGGTTAGTTTCTTCACATCTCTGCAAAACTCGATCAAGGTTGCTTAAGCAATCATCAAAAGAGGATCCATAGACGGAGAAATCGTCCATGAAAACCTCACAAATCTTTTCACAAAAGTTAGAGAATATAGCCATCATGCATCTTTGGAAGGTAGCAGGTGCATTACATAAACCAAAAGGCATACGTCTATAAGCAAAAGTACCGAACGGGCAAGTAAAAGTGGTCTTAGATTGATCATCAACTGACACAGGTATTTGAGAGAAACCAGAATAACCATCTAGAAAGCAAAAATGTGTATGTTTGGATAATCTTTCTAGCATTTGATCAATAAAAGGTAAGGGGTAATGATCTTTTTTGGTAGCCTTATTTAATTTGCGGAAATCAATTACCATCCTATAACCAGTAATAATTCTTTGCGAAATCAATTCATCTTTATCATTAGGAATGACAATAATACCTCCCTTTTTAGGGATACAATGGGTAGGACTTACCCACTGACTATCAGCAACGGGATGAATTATACCTGCCTCAAGGAGCTTTAGTATTTCCTTACTTACCACTTCTTTCATCTTAGGATTCAGTCGTCGTTGGTGATCACGAACTGGTTTGGCATCTTACTCCAAATTTTTTTTGTGTTGACATAGTGTGGGACTAATGCCCTTAAGATCATCAAGAGTATATCCAATAGCAGCACGGTGCTTCTTCAGAGTTTTCAATAATCTCTCTTCTTCATGCTCTGAAAGGTTAACACTAATAATACCAGGATATATCTTCTTTTCATCAAGATAAGCATATTTAAGAGTATCAGGTAATGGTTTAAGCTCAAACACGGGATCACCCTTGGGTGGAGGAGGATCCCCTAGGATTTCAACAGGCAAATTGTGTTTCAGGATGGGTTCCTGTTTAAAGAATACTTCATCTATTTCCCTTCTTTCATTCATAAACATATCATTTTCATGGTCTAGCAAATACTGTTCTAAAGGATCACTAGGAGGCACGGCAATAGAAGCAAGACCAATAATTTCATCTTTACCAGGCAATTCCTCTTCACGTTGTTGTCTATGAAATTTAGAGAAATTAAATTCATGAGACATATCACCTAAACCAATAGTAACCACATCCTTTTTGCAATCTATCTTAGCATTAACTGTGTTCAAGAAGGGTCTACCAAATATAATGGGACAAAAGCTATCTTGTGGGGAACCAAGAACAAGAAAATCAGCAGGATATTTAGTTTTCCCACACAAGACTTCAACATCTCTAAAAATTCCCATTGGTGAAATAGTATCTCTATTGGCAAGTTTAATTGTGACATCAATATCTTCTAACTCAACAGGTGCAATATCATGCATAATTTCTTTGTATAAGTCAATAGGTATTGCACTAGCACTAGCACCCATATCACATAAGCCATGATAACAATGATCTCCTATTTTAATAGAAATAACAGGCATGCCTACCACGGGTCTAGGTTTATCTTTAGCACAAGGTTTAGCAATTCTAGCAGTTTCATCACAGAAATAAATAACATGCCCATCAATATTATCAGACAAGAGATCTTTAACAATAGCAATATTAGGTTCAACTTTAACTTGCTCAGGAGGTGTATAAGTTCTAATATTGCTTTTACGAACCACAGTTGAAGCTTTAGCATGATCGTTTATCCTAATAGGAAAAGGTGGTTTCTCAACATAAGCAGTAGGAACAATAGGATCATTATAAGTGACAGTCTTTTCTTCAACTTTAATAGGTGCAACTACTTTTACTTCTATGGGAGGATGATATTTAAACCACTTCTCCCTAGGGAGATCAACATGAGTAGCAAAAGATTCATAGAAAGAAGCTACTATTTCAGAGTCAAGTCCATATTTAGTACTAAATTTACGAAAAACATTGGTATCCATAAAAGATTTAACACCATCAAACTTAGGTGTCATACCTGACTCCTTACCTTCGTCGAGGTCCCAATCTTCATAGTTGTGTTTAATTCTTTCCAATAAATCCCATTTGAATTCAATAGTCTTCATCATAAAAGAGCCAGGATAAGAAGTATCGAGCATAGTACGATTGCTATCAGAAAGCCGAGCATATAAATTCTGAATAATTATTTCTCTTAAGAGCTCATTATTGGGGCATGAATATAACATTGATTTAAGCCTCCCCCAAGCTTGAGCAATGCTTTCTCCTTCGCGAGGCTAGAAATTATATATATATAATTGCGATCACAATGAACAAGATGCATAGGATAAAACTTATGATGAAATTCCAATTTCAATCGTTTGTAGTTCCATGACCCCATATCATCACATAGCCTATACCATGTCAATGCATCTCCCTTCAAAGATAAAGGGAAGACCTTCTTCTTAATAACATCTCCGGGCACACCTACAAGCTTAAATAATCCACAAACTTCATCCACATATATTAGGTGCTCAGCAGGATGCTTTGTTCCATCTCCTGCAAAAGGATTAGCTAGCAGTTTTTCTATCAAACCCGAAGGAATTTCAAAGCAGACATTTTCATTTTCAGTAGGTTAGTAGGTTGGGGGGCAACTCTTTGCTCTACTGGTCGGGGTGAAGATACCCCGAACAAGCCCCTCAGAGGATTACTTTCCATAGTAACAAGTGACAGTAAATTTCAGCACACTATATAAATTTTCCTTCCAAATTCCACCTACCAAAGGCGCTTCACTCCCCAACAACGGTGCCAGAAAAGAGTCTTGATGACCCACAAGTATTGGGGATCTATCGTAGTCCTTTCGATAAGTAAGAGTGTCGAACCCAACGAGGAGCGGAAGGAAATGATAAGCGGTTTTCAGCAAGGTATTCTCTGCAAGCACTGAAATTATAGGTAACAGATAGTTTTGTGATAAGATAATTGGTAACGAGCAACAAGTAACAAAAGTAAATAAAGTGCAGCAAGGTGGCCCAATCCTTTTTGTAGCAAAGGACAAGTCTGGAAAAACTCTTATATAGAGAAAAGCGCTCCCGAGGACACATGGGAATTATCGTCAAGCTAGGTTTCATCACGTTCATATGATTCGCGTTCGGTACTTTGATAATCTGATATGTGGGTGGACCGGTGCTTGGGTGTTGTCCTTACTTGGACAAACATCCCACTTATGATTAACCTCTATTGCAAGCATCCGCAACTACAACAAAAGTATTAAGGTAAACCTAACCATAGCACGAAACATATGGATCCAAATCAGGCCCTTACGAAGCAATGCATAAACTAGGGTTATTAACCTCTATTGCCAGCATCCGCAACTACAACAAGTAACTAAATTCACATGACTACTAATAGCAAGACTTCTCCCATGTCCTCAGGAACAAACGTAACTACTCACAAAGCATATTCATGTTCGTAATCAGAGGGTTATTAATATGCATACAGGATCTGAACATATGAACCAACTAGCATCAACTACAAGGAGTAATTAACACTACTAGCAACCCACAGGTACCAATCCCAGACTTAGAGACAAGAATTGGATACAAGAGATGAACTAGGGTTTGAGATGAGATGGTGCTGGTGAAGATGTTGATGGAGATTGCCATCTGCCGATGAGAGGAGCGTTGGTGATGACGATGGCGATGATTTCCCCCTCCCGAAGGGAAGTTTCCCCGGCAGAACAGCTCCGCCGGAGCCCTAGATTGGATCCGCCAAGGTTCCGCCTCGTGGCTACGGAGTCTCGTCCGGAAAGATGGCTTATGATTTTTTCCTCATCGAAAGACTCCATATAGCATAAGATGGCATCGGAGGGCCACCAGGGGGGCCATGAGGTAGGGGGGCGCGCCCAGGGGGTAGGGCGCACCCCCCCACCCTCGTGGGCATGGTGTGGCCCCCCTGGTGAACTTCTTGCACTCAGTATTTTTTATATATTCTGAAAATGACTTCCGTGAAGTTTCAGGACTTTTGGAGCTGTGCAGAATAGGTCTCTAATATTTGCTCCTTTTCCAGCCCAGAATCCCAGCTGCCGGCATTCTCCCTCTTTATGTAAACCTTGTAAAATAAGAGAGAATAGGCATAAGTATTGTGACATAATGTGTAATAACAGCCCATAATGCAATAAATATCGATATAAAAGCGTGATGCAAAATGGACATATCACCAATGCCTACGAATTTATCCTTATTGATTTTGCTGCGTTACTACTGCTATCATCACTGTTACACTTGCTACGAAATATTGCTATAACTGTTACTGTTACCGTTGCTACTGTTGCTACTATCAAACTACTCTGCTACTCATCACTTTGCTGTAGATAATTAATCTCCTGGTGTGGTTGTATTGACAACTCAACTGCTAATACCTTCAAATATTCTTTGGATCCCCTTGTGTCGAATCTATAAATTTGGGTTGAATACTCTAGCCTCAAAAACTGTTGCGATCCCCTATACTTGTGGGTTATCACCCCTGAACCAGGCTTCAATGACGATGTGTCCGGCACGCAGATTGTCTTCGGCATTGCAAGGTGGGTTCCTCCTCCGAATACCTTAAAGTAGTTGATCAACAAGAACTATGTCCAGATCTGTTTAACAGGTTAACCCTCCAACCATAAAGGCATAATACTTAAAATAAGATATATCCATCGACAGCTTTTTCCAGCGAAACATCACGCTTAGCTCTGCTATCATTTTGAGCCGTTTTTGGGCCTCCTGCCTCGCGTTTCAATACGCAACTCCTATTGGCACGTCTTGTCAAAGCAGAGATCGTGTCCCCTTATTGCGGGATTCTCATCAATACGAGTTTTGGTAATCTAACCGTGTTTTTCGCATGACCACTTGGGAACATGCGAGTTTTAAGGCTCGAGGGAGGGGGATGCTTGATATTCGCAGCCCATATAAGTGGATAGAATCCAACTCTTCCATCCTACGCCTCATCCTCTCTCTGCCTTCCCATCCTCGAGCTCCAGCGCCCAAATTGCAAGATTTTCTCCCCTCCACAACTCTTCCGACCATGGCCGGCTCTCAAGGCAAGTGGATGGCCTCCTCCGTCACGGAGGAGAACATCAAGGAGGCGCGGGAGGCACGGTATCTAACCGCGGAAATCAAGCACATGCTTCCCAATCCGGCGCAGGTCATCCCCACTTCGGGGCCTGGCGAGACGGTGGTGTTCATCCCCCACTTCCTCCATGGACTCGGATTCTCCCTCCACCCCTTTGTGAGGGGTCTCATGTTCTACTACGGGCAGGATTTTCATGATCTGGTCCCAAATTCGTTCCTCCACATCTCGACACTCACCGTTGTGTGTGAGGCCTTCCTCCGGGTCCCTCCACACTTCAGCTTATGGCTCAAGATTTTCAACGTGAAGCCGAAGGTGGTCAATGGGCAACACGCGGACTGTGGTGGCGCCATGGTGAGCAAGCTCCCCAAAGTCAATTGGCCAAAGGGAGTTTTTGTGGACACCGTCTGGATATGGCAACAGGAATGGTTCTATCACAAAACCCTGTGGCCCTAAGTGGGCAGCTGCTCCAGCCTTCAGATCCGGACCCTCGCTAAGGCTCACATCCTGGACCGACAGGGTCCGGACTGGGGATCAGTCAATGAGGTGCTACTGCTACAGAAACGCGTCCAAGGCATGATAGCAAAGGACATTACCCTCGCTGATGTGATCCAAGTGATGTTGATCCGCCGAGCACTTCCCTACCAGCGGCGGCCCCTCAAGATGTGGGAGTTCAATCCGAAAGGACCGCGGACCCTACAACAGTTCTATAGCACAACGCATAAGGGGATCTGGATGTAGCTTTTTAAGAAGCAGAAGTCATGGCCAAAGTCATCGGGTGACGTCAGCCTCGACTGCAGCCATCCAACCTCCGAGGTAAATTCTAAAACCTCCGAACACCAATTGGTTCATCCATCCAAAGGAGAAGTATTGAGTAGTCCACCTCCAAACATGTCTGGACCAAGAAGGCAGAGCAGATCCGGTGTCTGGCTCCGCTCCCCGAAAACCCAGCCGATCCTCTACTAATGAGGATGTTGGTCCCGGCGCCATACCAGGCGCCGGTAAAGAAGGACAAGAAGAAGAAGAAGAAGAAGAAGAAGAAGAAGAAGAAGAAGAAGAAGAAGAAGAAGAAGAAGAAGAAGAAGAAGAAGAAGAAAGAGGAGGGCTCTTCGGACGCAGTGTCCGGAGAAGCTGATGCCCAGTCCTCTCACGAGGGCGGCGAGGAGGCGGAGGAGGAGGAGGAAGAATAAGATCCTCCGTGCAAGGGAAAGAAGAGGGCGGCCTCCGAAGACCTCGAGGCCGAAGAATCCAAGAGGGACAAGATTACCCTCTCCGATGACTCGGAGTCACACACCGAGGCCATCCCGAAGTACCGTCGCCAAACCAAGCCCCAAGCCGACTCGTAAGTAGTCCGGGATTTTTCACGTACATCCAATCTCTATGGACTGTGATGATAACTCTAAGTTCTATTTTTTAGTCTGGCACACAATCTCCCCCAGATATCCTCACCCTCGGGGGATCTGCCGCCGGAGATGATGGAGAGCGAGTCGCCTCCACTAGCTTCCCCGCCGCCTAGGGCGGATGATGCTGAGGTGTCATCCTAGAGGCCCTCCCGGGACCTTGAAGAGATGCGGGGGAGGGGGCCGACTTAATGGCACCGGAGGGCAATACCTCGGCTGCCAAAGGACTGGGGGGTACGACCCCCATGGAGAGCGGCGACGGGGGCCCCGGTCAATCCGAACGCCAGATGTATACTACTCCAGAGACCCATACGGCTCCAGAGTCTAGTGAGCGACCCCCTGCGGGAGAAGGGGAAGCGGCGACCTATGTTAATCCGGAGGCGCCGAATCCCACGGCGGACACACTGCAAAGTGCATCCGTCCTGGATCAGCACCGCATCCTGATGGGTACGGTGGCTGAGAAGATTCAGTCCACCAAGAGCGGGCTGAATGGGGCCTTCTCCATCCTACTAGCAGGCTTTGAGGTACGCAATGTAATATCTTTGATCATTTTTATGAGAAATATGCGTGTATATAGATAGTAGCCCCTGAGACTCTATTCGGTTCTTTGAAAGAAAAGCGAGCAGAGGATCAAAAGTTAGTTGTCAGGTGGTAACATGCTATTTTATTTGGATTAAAACATGCCTCTCTATTGGCGGCGACTGCCCAGACCGCGGAAGTTTCTGAACTCAAACGGAAACTGGCGCGAGCCGATGAGGACCTAGTCCTTGTTAACACGCGACTCGACCAGGCGCAAGGTATAAAATACATCTTACTTTATACTTGTTTATGTCCGTGTTCTGTGAAATTTCAAGAGCTGCAATGTGTGTGATTGTACAGATGGTGTCGCCGCGGTAGAGACCCTCGGGGGTGAGCTTGCCCAAGCCAAGGAGCAAGCGAAGGTAAGCACGGCGGCCGCTGATAAAGCGGCTCCGGACTTAACGGCCGAAGAGGCCGCTTGGCGCCATTTTGAGGAACGGGTGACCGAGGTGGAGCAGAAGCTCAAGGACGCCACCCGCAAGTGCGAGTCCCTAAAAGAGGAAAATAAGGCGAAGGGGATCGAAATCACCAAGGCCCTTCAAGACGCCAAGGAGGCGCGGTCCGAATCCCACGCGGCGCACGAGGAAATCCGTCAAGCCGGATAGATAGCGGCTGGTAAGCCCTTTCTTTTACAGGCTAAATGTGGGGATCAGAAGTATGCCTTGCTTGATCAATTGTGGAGTTCTCCAGACGCATATGTGGATCTACCGAAGAGTGTTGCGGACGCCGCCCAATTCTTCCAGGCCCAGGAGGGGTACGCAACGGAGAAGCTCTTGTGGTCACAGTTTGCGGGGCAGGAGCGTCCCGCACTGCTAAATGACCAGATGGCACAATGGGCGGAGCTACATAAGATGTCCAGCGCAGCCATGGAGGACGTCATAGTTCGGTTGTGGCCAACAGAAGCTATTCCGGGCAGCTACTTCGGTCTTGTGCGGCGTCTCGTCGATGCGCTGCCCCAAATCGACGCCGTCAAGAGGTGGTCCTGCATAGAGGGAGCACGAATGGCCTTTGCCCGTGCCAAGATGCACTAGGCAAAGATGAACGCCGAAAAGGTGGCAGTTGAGGGTCCGCCCGAAAGCAAGGACCATCGCACACCGGAGTGCTATTTTGAGGACGTACTAAAAGGTGCCTGCCTTGTAGAAGGCCAATGCTCGAAGGATGTAGTGTTCGAGTGAACAAGTTCGAACTATTCAGGAGTTTGTATTATGAACTAAGGCTTTTGTAATATATTCATGCCTTTATGAAGAGTTTTATCCTCCTGTGTGCCTATTTTTATATCTGAGAGTTCCCAGTCGTCGGCTTCAGCCCCCATGTAGATACTACTAGGGTGTTCGGAATTGCACATGACTAAACTTAACCCAACGTCTTGGTCCATGAAGGAGGTGTCAGTGCGGTGAACCAGGCAATCGGACTATGCGGTTTTATTGCTCTCACTTAGCCATAGGATTTTCACGATGGGTCTACAAAGTAGCCCCTGGTATGTGCGCGCTATCCCAATGCGGATGCGTTGCATATGTGACCGGAAAAAAGTCCTTCATGTAATACGGAAAAAATCACTAAAGATTTTAATAAGTCGCCGAGTGGCTGACCAGCTCTCGCCGCATCATGACAGTCAGTTTTCGGCTTTCTCTACTGAGGTGCTTAATCGGACGAACCAGAAACACAATCGTAGTAGTTCTCCCTTTACTACCCTAGCCGATCAGACGAAACATAAGGTAGCAAACACAGGAGCCGGGCAACCCAACTATTGACGAAAGACGTGATTCGGAGCCGATGCATATAGTGTCGAGCTCGGGACGCCGAATTGTGCTATAAAGTTGTTCGGACTTTTTGTTTGGCAACACATGTGTTGCCATATAGAGCCCCTGGCAATTTGTGCCGAGGTGTGCATGAGATAAAGAGGGTACCATAATCACCAAGGCCATTTTACATGCTGGGGGTCTAAGGCTAAAAAGCTCCATACCGGTTCTTGAGTGAAGTTGTGGTCTACAAAATCCCTTGCACCTTCCTACCGCACGTCTGCGCCGCTTTCCCCTGAGTAAGAAAGATTCCTTGAGAGGAATGGTCTTCGACTGTTTGTACGGAACCGGGCTCGGAGAGAGTCCTTGTGAGTCCCTAGGATGAGTAGGTTTTAATTCACCTGTGGTAAAAGATATGAAATAAGTAAAAAGGAGGGGAAGGCCATGTAGGGTCGAACCGTACTATAGGCCTATGCGTATTTTGTCTCCGCTGATGCCCAAGGTACTTTGAGTGCATAATTGTGCACTCGTGGTACGAATTTCACTGATGTACATGGCAATCGACAGAGGCGAAACTGCTAATCCAGCCCTGGAATTGCCGGCCTGCCGGCATGCGGAATCGACCGGCCTTGCGTAATAAAGTTCGGCGGCTTAATAGCTGATGAGGTGTACGGCTTGACAGGGATTTTTTGTACTTCGGCCGCAATGTCCGCGGCATGCTCCTTAGTACGGAGGGAGCATTCCATGTTTCTGTTGATTGTAATGACGCCACGTGGACCGGGCATCTTGAGCTTTAGATAGGCGTAGTGTGGGACCGCGTTAAAGCGGGCGAAAGCAGTTCGTCCGAGCTGTGCGTGATAGCCACTGCGGAAGGGGACGATATCGAAGAGCAAGTCTTCGCTTCGGAAGTTGTCCGGCGAACCAAAGATGACTTCCAGTGTGATTGAGTCCGTGCAGCGGGCCTCTACACCAGGTATTACTCCTTTAAAGGTTGTTTTCCTGGGCTTGATTCTTGATGGATCGATGCACATTTTGCGGACAGTGTCTTGATAAAGTAGATTGAGACTGCTGCTGCCGTCCATGAGGACTCACGTGAGATGGAATCCGTCGATGATTGGATCAAGGACCAGAGCTGCCGAACATCCATGACGAATACTGGTTGGGTGGTCCTTTCGATCGAAGGTGATCGGGCAAGCCGACCATGGGTTGAATTTTGGGGCGACCGGCTCTATGGCGTCGACGTCCCATAATGCGTGCTTGCGCTCCCTCTTAGGGATATGTGTGACATATATCATATTCACTATTTTTACCTCGGGGAGAAATTGCTTCTGTCCCCCTGTGTTCGATTGACGAGGCTCTTGGTCATCGTCGAAGCTGGGCGACCCTTTCCTCTTGTGTTCGGCATTGAGTTTCCTGGCCTGTTTAAAGACCCAACAATTTCTGTTGGTATGATTGGCAGGTTTATCGGGGGTGCCATGAATCTGGCAGGACCGATCAAGTATTCTGACTAAACTGGATGGGCCATCTCTATTTCTCTTAAATGGCTTCTTCTGCTGACCGGATTTTGAGCCACTGAATCTGGCGTTGACCGTCGTTTCTTCGGTATTGTCATTGTTGCTTCAACGCTTGTTTTTGTTGCGTTGGGGTCCTTCGTTGCCGTTTCTGGCTTCGGACGTGCCAGGGTCGCTGGTACTGTTACTTCTACGGGCTAGCCAGCTATCTTCGCCTACGCAAAAGCAGGTCATGAGTGTTGTAAGGGCTGCCATGGACTTTGGCTTCTCTTGGCCAAGGTGTCGGGCGAGCCATTCGTCGCAGATGCTGTCCTTAAAGGCCGCTAAGGCTTCTGCGTCCAAATAGTCGACAATTTGGTTCTTTTTAATTAGGAGCCTGGTCCAGAATTTTCTGGCGGACTCTCCAGGTTGCTGGACTATGTGACTGAGGTCGTCGGCGTCCAGAGGCCGGATATAAGTGCCTTGGAAGTTGTCTCTAAAGGCATATTCCAAGTCTTCCCAGCTTCCAATAGATTTTTTCGGGAGGCTGTTTAAACAGTGCTGAGCTGGTCCCTTAAGTTTTAGGGGGGGGGGGTATTTGATGGCACGTATATCATCACCGCGAGCCATGTGAATGTGGAGAAGAAAATCTTCAATCCATATTGCGGGATCTGTTGTGCCATCGTATGATTCAATGTTCAAGGGTTTAGACCCTTCTAGGAAATGGTGCTCCATTACCTCATCGGTGAAGCATAGGGGGTGTGCGGCACCTCTATATCGGGCGACGTCTCTACGCAGTTCGGCTGAAGTTCAAATGCGGTTTTCGGCTGGGTGAGGTTGTGCTTATCGTGCTAGGCATGTTGGCCGTCATCTCGCGCTGGGGCATGCCCCCTTGATCCGTAGATTGATCTGGTCTGACCGGCTCTATTGTCCAGGTCTTGTCGTAGGTCGTAAGTGTATCCTGCGGCCGTTGTCTCTCTGCCTCTACGGCAAGGTGGTGCGGGCTGGTGTTTGGCTCAGGTTGCCGCTCTGTCCCGACCACGTGGTGGTCAGCAGGTTTGTCAGAGGCATTATATGCTGGCGGTATAGGCTCCAGGGCCTCATCATCGAATTGGGGTAGCAGCTTGCGCTTCGGGTAACTCTTAGTTGGGCGTACGAGGCCGTATTCCTCGGCTGCCAGGACATTAGTCCATCTGTTATTGAGTAAATCCTGATCAGCTTGAAGCTGATGCTGCTTATTTTTCAAGCTTCTTGCAGTGGCTATTAGCCGGCGCTTAAAGTGCTCTTGTTCGAGGGGTTCCTCTGGCACGATGAAATCTTTGTCGCTGAGGCTCACATCCTCTTCGGAAGTTGGTGGGTAGTTACTATCCTTCGAGCCCTCGTTCCCGACAGGATCGTCGGGGTTAACTTGCCCATCGTCCCAATCGTCCTGATCGGATGTTGGCTCGACAGGGGCTTCTTCGTCTTCGGCGTTCTCTAGAGTATTATTGTCTTCGGCGCGGGTATTGTTGTCCTTTTCGCGACGCGATTTTGAGCGGTGTCACTGGCGTCGACGTTTTGGAGGTGCCTCAGCAGGCTTGTATTCAATCGGATCCTTCTTGCCGTCTCTGTCATCTTCTTTGGGTGTGTCCACCATACACACGTCATATGTGGAAGTGGTCGTCCAGTGTCCGGTGAACGGCGGGTTCTGGCCTTGCTCATCTCCGGCATCATCGTCAGTACCGTCGATGTCTTCGGAGGCGTAATCGAGCATGTCGGTTAAATCTTCGACAATGGCTATGAAGTGGGTGGTGGGATGGAAGTAAATTCCCTGCTTTCAGCCCCTAGTCCGGGTCGGGTGCAAATTGGAAGCGATTTCTCTATGATGGCGAGGGATCCCATTAGGTCCAAAGCCTCGTTTAAGAGTGAGGTTTGGACGGGGAAGCGAGAGTACGTGGAGTTGGGCGGGACAGAAGTTCCTTGGCCAAGCTCTTGTACCACGGACTTCGAGGGTCCGGACCTAGAGTTCGGCTTCATGATGATAGAGGAAGCCTGGCGTAACTCCGGGCCTGCTGGTGATGCGCTCCCGTCTGGTTCTTCGATGACAAGCTCTATAGCTGCAGAGAGTCTGACAGGCTCTAAACTCCCGTCCTCGGACCTGGTGATGTGCTCCGGATCTAAGGCCAGAGCAGCGGTTGGGGCCGCGAACCCTTGGAATACCAAGTCTCCTCAGATATCAGCGACATAGTTCAGATTTCCAGAACTGATCTGGTGACCGGGGGCGTAGCTGTCGATCTGCTCCAGGTGGCCAATCGAGTTGGCGCGCAGTGTGAAGCCGCCGAATATGAAAACTTGGCCGGGGAGAAAAGTCTCCCTCAAGGCGGTATTGTTGTAGATGATTAATGGAGTCATCGAACCTTCTATTGACAGCACAGAGGAACTCTCAATGAAAGCACCAATGTCGGTGTCAAAACTGGCAGATCTCGGGAAGGGGGTCCCGAACTGTGCGTCTAAGGATCGAGGGTAACAGGAGGCAGGGGACACGGTGCTTACCTAGGTTCAAGCCCTCTTGATGGAGGTAAAACCCTACATCCTGCTTGATTGACTTTGATGAGTATAGGGGTTACAAGAGTTGATCTACCACGAGATTGTAATGGCTAAACCCTAGATGTCTAGCCTGTATGATTATGACGGCCTCTACGGACTAAACTCTCCAGTTTATATAGAAACTGGAGGGGCCTAGGGTTGTACAAAGTCGGTTTACAGATAAAGGGATCTTCATATCCAAATGCCAAGCTTGCCATCCACGCAAAGGAGAGTCCCATCCGGACACGGGGGAAAGTCTTCTATCTTGTATCTTCGCGGCCCGTTGGTCCGGCCCATGTTGCACAGCCCTGACGCCTAAGGACCCCCTAATCCAGGACTCCCTCAATATGCCCCCGTTGCTAGACTTGAGTCCATCCGCATCTTACTTGGCTATGAAAATCACCATGATATTACCTTGTACCAAATGGACATTAGTGCTTTTCTAAATGCTGAAATTGAGGAGGAAGTTTATGTTAAACAACCTCCGGGCTTTGTTAATCCTAAGAAACCCGACCATGCTTACCAACTTCACAAAGCTCTTTATGGTCTTAAACAAGCTCCTAGAGCATGGTATAAATGACTGACTAAGTTCCTTATTGAAAAAGGCTTTGAGATTGGAAAATTTGATTCAACACTTTTTACTAAAAGGGTTAATGGAGAATTATTTGTGTGCCAAATTTATGTTGATGATATCATATTTGGTTCGACTAACCCTCATTTTAGTGAAAAGTTTGGAAAGCTAATGTCAGAGAAGTTTGAGATGTCTATGATGAGTGAACTCAAGT
This sequence comes from Triticum monococcum, assembly GCA_034509565.1. NCBI lineage: Eukaryota > Viridiplantae > Streptophyta > Magnoliopsida > Poales > Poaceae > Triticum > Triticum monococcum. Next base: position 698,477,158 of record CM067842.1, read on the forward strand.
TCTTTCTTGGTTTGCAAATCAAGCAAACTAAGGAGGGTACCTTTGTCTCCCAAACAAAATATATCAAGGACTTATTCAAGAAGTTCAACATGCAAGAATGCAAAGGTATGAATACACCCATGCCTACTAGTGGTCATCTCGACTTGATTAAGGATGGCAAACCGGTTGACCAAAAGGTTTACCGCTCTATGATTAGTTCATTGTTATATCTATGTGCCTCCCGTCCCGATATTATGCTAAGTGTGTGCATGTGTGCACGATATCAAGCGGCCCCCAAAGAATGTCATCTTAAGGCTGTGAAAAAGATAGTGAGATACTTAATTCATACACCAAATTTTGGCATTTGGTATCCTAAGAGGTCCTCTTTTGATCTTGTTGGCTACTCTGACTCGGACTATGCCAGTGACAAGGTTGATAGAAAGTCCACTTTGGGTACCTGTCAATTTCTTGGTAGATCTCTTGTGTCTTGGTACTCCAAGAAACAAAACTCGGTATCCTTATTCACCGCCAAAGCGGAATACATTGCCGCCGGTTCATGTTGTGCTCAATTACTCTGGATGACCCAAACTCTTACAGATTATGGGATACATGTGAAACATGTCCATTGCTTTGTGATAATGAAAGTGCTATTAAGATTGCTCACAATCCCGTGCAACATTCTCGAACTAGCATATTGAAGTTCGTCATCATTTCATTCGAGATCATGTTGCTAAAGGAGACATTGACCTTAAGCATGTTCGTATCGGTAAGCAATTGGCGGATATATTCACAAAACTGCTTGATGAGAAAGTATTTTGCCGCTTAAGAGGTGAATTGAACATTATTGATGCCTTAAACTTGGAGTAGGAACTCCATTTGGATGCATGCAAGGCATGAGCCTTTGACTAATCCTTGATATTTCTGATGATGATCATATGTCTTGGATCTACACTTTTACCCTTGCATGCTATCTAACCCTTGTAGGTACTTGGATGAGCTTGAATTCATGAGATTGCAACTCACTCACATCTTGAGCAATTTCTACATCACCAAGTCTCTACAATATGGTGGTTGAAGACAAGGAAGCATGAAACCTTTCAACATATCCTTTGACAAATTCTATATATCAAATTTCATTTGGTATCAAATTTCATGATTATCACTTTGGATACACAAGTGCTCTTCCTTGCAAGACTAATCCATGTAGGTAGATGAACTCAAACTACAAGTGGTGCTCCCAACTCATTGATAAGCTACATCAACCTTGAGCATCCCACACAAGTTCAACTACATGATTAAGATCACCACCACCACCCAAGGTATGTTATTCCATCTTAGAGAAGCTTTACCCCAAGTCATGGGTCAAAGCAGCTCAACAAGATGTGAATACATCAAAATGCTTAAACGAAAAATGGCAACCCCATTTTGAGCTTAAACGATGAGTATGACCTATGATCAAGTGATCTCACTTGACCTCTCAGTCAATATACTCTAACATAGGTGACTTTGTTGCCGACCAATTCTAGATGAAATTCTCTAGTGTTTTCTGTGTCCTTGCATTTGTCTTTTGCATGTTTGTTTCCCTCTTCATCTAGATTTATTCTCCTTTCTTTGTTTTGTTCTGCATTCCTAGCATCCAATTCATTGCAAATCTTTCAGTAAATTCCCTGCAAATCTTTGTGAGATCTTATTTGCCTAGTGAGCTGAGATGACAATTGTGTTCTCTCTGTGCTGAATTCGTCCTCACCTGTTTGTTTCTTTCGGCTGAACTGAAAACATCTAGGTGCCACCGAAGAAAAGGACTCGGTGTTGCCGATTTCAATGCTGAGAAAACACATTGTCATTTGCATCCTGCATATTTGTTCCAGCTCCACTCAATGATTATTGTCCTCTAACGGCATCTTATATTACATGTTACTTTGTAATGTGACTCAAGGACCAAACCTACTTGACTCTTGCTCCAGAAGATCTCTTCTTGGAAATTGATGTCAAAGGGGGAGAGAGCACATCCAAGCTTATCACATATGAGAGAATGCACTCCTTAAGCTTCTCGAGATGCTTTTACCTATAGAGGAGATAAGTCACATGTCCTCAAGAGGGGAAAGACATGTTAGCATGTGTTAAGTTTGTTATGTTTGTTTTGCTCTGATTTTCTTTTCCCTATCTTCTCCCATTATCCAATATCAGATTTAGGGGGAGAAAGACATCTAAAGGAAGGAAATCTTCGAATTCATTGCATATCTTTACTCTTTGGGGACATGTCTATATCAAATAGAGTACTAAGTACTCACTCTCTACATGTCGTCCCAATCTTGGTACTCTTGTGGTTTCTTAAATTGCTTTGTCCAGTAGGTATTCGTGTGTTATCTAACCTTGTTTACTCAGGTCCATCTCTTCCAAAGCTACCTCAAGACCACAAGGTAAGTATATGCATCACATCCATGTGCATGATGATTTTATTGCTACTGTACATATTGTTTGCAAGAAGAAATCATGAACATATGGAGGTACATTTCCTATAGCTACATCATTGGCTCTGATGCACATAGCCAAGATACATGTAACTCATTGCTTGCTCTGTCATGGTCATGCATTCACATGCTCTTATATTCATATTCACATGATTGCATACATGTAGGGGGAGCATATGCATGTTACATGTCTTTCCAAAGCTTTACTTGTCATTCTTCACATCTTTATCTAAAGCTTTGATGTATGTTGTCATCAATTACCCAAAAGGGGGAGATTGAAAGCACAAGTGCTCCCTGGGTGATTTTGGTAATTAATGTCAACATATCTCTTGTTGGACTAATACTTTTATCTAGTATATTTCAAAGAGTTCAACAAAGGCGTGGCATGGACAAGAGGATGTGGAACCCCTTCAAGATGCTAAGGACAAATGTTGGCAAAATCTCAAGACTCTACATTTTCATTTTAGTGATCCAAGATCACATTGAGTCCATAGGAAAGCCAATACTATTAAAGGGGATGAGGTGTTGCTTAATGGATTGCTTGCTCAAAGTGCTTAGTGATATGATCAAAAGCCATCAACCACTTTCTCATTTCCACATATGTCCCAAACCTAAAGTCAAACTTGGCCCCACCGATTTGATCTATCCGGCGCCACCGAGTTCACTTGACATAGCCACTGCCAGAAACCCTAATCAGTTTGGTCTCACCGATAGGTATCTCGGTCTCACCGAGATGGACTTGCAAACTCTCTGTTGCCTGTTGCAATTATCTCGGTCCCATCGAGATATGCAATCGGTACCACCGAGTTTGCTTGACCAACTCTCTGTTTTGCTTATTATCAAAATCGGTCTCACCGAGTTTGTGTAATCGGTCAAACCGAGTTGAGGTTTTACCCTAACCCTAGCACATCAGTCCCACCGAGCTGATCATATCGGTCCCACCGAAAACTCTAACGTTCACATTTTGAACCATATCGGTCTGACCGAGTTTCTCGATTCGGTCCCACCGAGTTTGATGAATTGTGTGTAACTGTTAGATTTTGTGTGGAGGCTATATATACCCCTCAACCCATCCTCCATTCATGGAGAGAGATATCAGAACATGCCTATACTTCCACTACTCATTTTCTGAGAGAGACCCACCTACTCATGTGTTGAGACCAAGACATTCCAATCCAACCACAAGAATCTTGATCTCTGGCCTTCTTCAAGTTGCTTTCCACTCAAATCATCTTTCCACCATATCCAAATCTGTGTGAGAGAGTTGAGTGTTGGGGAGACTATCATTTGAAGCACAAGAGCAAGGAGTTCATCATCATCATGCCATCTGTTACCTTTTGGAGAGTGGTGTCTCCTAGATTGGTTAGGTGTCACTTGGGAACCTCCGTCAAGATTGTGGACTTGAACCAAGGAGTTTGTAAGGGCAAGGAGATCGCCTACTTCGTGAAGATCTACCCAAGTGAGGCAAATCCTTCGTGGGCGATGGCCATGGTGGGATAGACAAGGTTGCTTCTTCGTGGACCCTTCGTGGGTGGGGCTCTCCGTGGACTCGCGCAACCGTCACCCTTCGTGGTTTGAAGTATCCATCAACATGGATGTACGATAGCACCACCTATCGGAACCATGCCAAAAATCTCTGTGTCTCCAATTGCGTTTGCATACTCCAATCCCATCCCTTACTTTCTTGCAAGCTGCATGCTTTATTTTCCGCTGCTCATATACTTTTGTCATGCTTGCTTGAAATGTATTGTGAATGTTTAAACTTTTGCTAAAACTCCACCTTAACTTGAAGAAATTAAAAACTGCTATTTTTCTTTGTTGAGGGTCTAATCACCCCCCTCTAGACACCTCTTCTCGATCCTTTCAACCGCGGGGGGACAGGGGCTGACCTTTTCAGGCCGGCCTCTCGATCGCACTAGTGGGAAGCCGGCCGCCCACTATACGTGTCCTATTAAAAGTGGAGGAACAAACAACTAAAAAGAGAAAAAAATAGAAGTGAAAGAAAAAACATTGAAAAAATCACATGTTGTTGTCATGTGTGGTAATATTTACTTATATCTCATTTAGTAATAAGAGAAATCCTACCTTTCATCTGACAAATGAAGCCGCACGCATCGTCCGCCTCCATGGCCATCCGATCTATTTTGATCAGACAACTCGCAGCCATCTCCAACCTTTGCAACTTGACCCATGTTGCAATGCAAGGAGCGCAACAAAGGTGCTTGTTGCAAAGGTTGGTTGCCATGTCCATCACGCGCTAGCCTCATAGGCGATGGCTGGTATTCGACCACCGCCAACAAGGCCCCGCCCACGTGCACCTCCTCTTCTCCTGTTCATCACCGTCGGAGTCGCCCTGCATTGCGCCACCATGGAGCTTCGCCGCACGTGTCTCAACCTAACAACCGAGCCTGACTGAGCGCCTTTGCCTATAGGTCATCGTCATTGAGAGCCTTCATGTTGGAACTCTGCCGTCAAACTCTTCCTTGGTGACCAGGTCGATGGATCCGGTGAGATCCGCCACGCTGACAAGGAGTGCCGCCAACCTCACCTCGTCCTCAAGTGCACGTGAGTTCCTCCTTTGTGGCGCGTCCAGATTGCAAACAAGGGACGTGTCAAAATTGCAACATGCCTCTTGTTGCAATGGGACGAGACACATGTGAGCCAAAGATGTTTTTTTGCAACAAGGGTTTTGTTACAGTTACAAACATGTGCCTTCTTGAAATTGGAACACGGCTCTTGTTGTAATGGGACAGGACATGCATGAGCCAAAGATATTTTTATGTTTTGCAACAAGGCTCTTTTTGCACGAGTCGCATATACCTTTTTGCAACAAGGCTTTTGCTGTAGGATTTCTAAGAAAATCACGCTCGTGTTGAAGAGGAACCCAGTGTGTTTGCGCTATAGAAAATATAGGAACTCATGAGGCATACGATTTCTAAGAAACTAGACTTAACAGGAAATTTCTTTCTAATTGAGGGCAAAGTGATCCTTAAATACACCTCCTACCCAAATAAATACAATAGATCGCATGTCAATATAGAGGGGGACTGCAGCCACACATACATTTGCCCCTAAATGAAGAAAAACAGTTGTCGCGATCATCCACACCTGTATTTCAACACGAGCAAAGAAAACAAAACAGAACAAAACAATCTGTCACTCGAGCAAAGAACTAACATGAGCTGAAGGCCCCTCAGCTCCCGACGTGGCCTCTTCCTCCCCGTCGCCGGGCAATATGAGGATCGGGCTTCGCACGATGTGCTTGCTGGAGACCCACTTGAGCTGCCCTTCGACGGCGCCTTCCGGCACGGCCGCCGCCTTGACGGAGACCGTGTAGTTCAAGACCTCGTCCAGCTCCTTGAACTCCAGCTTCGTCGGTGTCACTTCCACCGTCACCGATTTCGGCACCTCAACCTCCATCTCGTACGTCGAGCTTGCCACACCGACGTTGGTCACCGCGCGAGTGGCGTTCACGGTGGTGTCTGCCTTGTCGATGATGATGGTGATCGACGGGTAGTTGAGATCCTTCTCGCTGATCTTTGTTATCTTGTTGCAGTCCACCGCCGGCTCCGGGTGGATGATCGAGTTCACCTGCTGGTCCGTGTAGTTGAGCCCGCACAGGTAGGGGACGTAGTCCGACGCCGACAGGTTGTACACCAGCCCCGGGTCCATGGCTTTCTTCGGGTTCACGTGCCCGGCGCCCGTGGCAAAGTACGTCGCCTGCGTGCCGTCCACGTCGGCGAACGGTTTCTTCTTGTTATCGGTGGTTTCGGTGGTCGTCATCAGCGCCGACTTGATGGCGGCGGGCGACCACGTCGGGTGCGCGTTCTTCAGCAGCGCGGCGACCCCGGCGAGGTGCGGGCACGACATGGACGTGCCGGACTTGACGTCGAACTTGGGCATCTCTGCTTTGGGCGGCAACACCAAGTCCGCGATGCCGGGGACGCCCGCGAGTATGTTCACTCCCGGGCCGATGATGTCAGGCTTTAGAATCCCCCGGCTTTGCAGGTTCGGCCCCCGCGCCGAGAAGGGCGCCATCATCGGCGACCGCGGGGTGTCGAACGACGTTCCTTTCAAGATGAAGTTCGCCGTGGCTTCTTTCTCGGACTGCACGTAGGTCTTGAGCTTCTGCCCGACTTTGTAGGGCACTTGCACCGTCGGGACGACGTGGGGCCTCGGGATGATCACCGGGCCAAACACCTCAGGGGTGACGACGATCATGCCGAACCCTCCGGCCTTTTCGACCATTTTGGCCTTGGTGGTGCTAGGGGTGCCGCCAGTCTCGCAAATGACGATCTTCCCGGTGACGTTCTCCGCACTCAACACGGTGTCGCTGGTGCACTTACCGTCGCCCACGTCGCGCGCCAACGGCCGCAGCTCCTTCCCGTAGTCCTTGACTTCGCTGAGCGACTCGCCGTCAAGTTCATCTCCACTTCCAAGCTTCACGGTGGCCGCGAACCGCCTGTCGGTGGTGCTCGCCCCCACGGTGAGAAGCCAGGGTGCCCCGTTGGCGACGGTTGCCGGGTTCGGGCCGATGTTGCCAGCCGCCGTGCTGACGAACACGCCGTTGAGGGCAGCGGTGTATCCGCCGAGCGAGACGGGGTCCTCCGAGAAGTCAGCGTCCGGGTTCCCGCCAAGAGACATAGAGAGCACGTCGATGCCGTCCTCGATGGCATCGTCGACCGCCGCGAGTATGTCATCCCGGTCGCAGCCCTTCTGCTCGAAGCACACCTGGTAGAAGGCGATGTGCGCGCGGGGCGCCATGCCGACCGCCGTGCCCACCGCGAGGCCGGATATGTTGGCGTCGGGCACGAACGCGCCGGCGGCGGTGCTGGACGTGTGCGTCCCGTGCTGGCCCTCGTTGATCGGGAGCACCGGGTCGTCGACGCCCTTCCACTTCCACTTGGCCGACTCGAAGAAGGACCGCGCGCCGATGAGCTTGTTGTTGCACACGGTGTTGTTGAAGTCGCACCGGCCAGTCCACTTCTTCGGCGGCGGCTTCATCCCCTCGTCGTCGAACGACGGGTGGCCGGCGTAGATGCCGTCGTCGAGGACCCCGATGATGATGCCCTCGCCCATGTTGCTGGTGTTCCAGACGCCTTCCCCGGCGCGGTCCTCGCCCATGAGCCCCAGCATCTTGGGCGTGTGCGTGGTCATGAGGTGGTACGTCTTCTCAGGATAGGCCTTATAAAACCAGTCCTTCTTTTTCATCTCCTCCAGCTCCTCCACCGTGAGACGGGCGGAGAAACCATTGACGACGTTGCGGTAGGAGTATAGGAGCCGGGTGACGGAGGAGGGGTCATTCTCCATCGCCTCCTTGGCCATGTCGCACACCTCGGCCAGGAGCGACGCGTGCCAGCTCGACGTGTTCTTGTACAGCTTCGTGTCGTACACGTACGGGCTGCGCACGACGATGAGGAAGTTCTTGTGCAGGCCGGTGTCATTGCCATGGGGGCCATGGCTCGCCGCCGGGGTCGCGGCTACGCACAGGAAGAGGAGGACGGAGGCGACGCGGAGGGCGAGACGCGGCGGCGAGCATCCTCCATGGATTCGATTGTCCATTTGGGTCTAAGGAGAATGATCAGAGGAGGGAGTTGCGCGAGGTAGCGTTACATATGGGGAGTTGGCTCTTGTGATCTCTAAAGATGGAACGTAGCCTTCTGTGGTCAGACGGCGAGATGGCTTAATAAAGATAGCAAAGGCATGCAATAATTGGGGAGGCTTTGCTCTGACCAGAAGTTCAATTAGACTTTGCGTTTTCACTTCAGGGCTTTTCTTGTAGAGGAAATGAAGGAGACCAGATGCCTTGAAATGAAGCTTAAAGTAGGCGACTACGATTTTTCCCCATGACTTGGCTAAATGTAGATTTTCCATGCGTTGATATCTCTGTTTTGATGTCCGTGCAAGACAGAGGAGATCAAAACTAGATCACATGGCTAGCACCATCATCTTTTTTTTTTGCCGATAAATCAGTGAGCTTGATTCAGGTAAAAGCATTCCTTGGACAATCAGTCAAGAGGCCGGCCACTATAAAGCTGAAAGTTTCGTCAAGATAGCTCTCGGTCACATTCAATGTACAAGTGTGCACAAAGATGTGGCAGAAGACTTGCTGACTTGTTTACATACTGAATATCAGAAAGAGAGAAAACATTGGCAAGCTCTCTTATTTCTAATAGGATAGGAGTCACAATTGAACAAGAGGCGAGTGTTACAAAGTGTCTCCAACTCCGGACAGTCCACCTCCATTATCACATGCCGGAATCATCAAAATGTTGCGAAACGAATGCCATTGCACAGTGAAAAGGTTTCGGGTATCAATGGGTCAGAAATATCCATATATGGTTTACACCATGCACCAAGCATGGCCGAAGAAGAGCGTGCAACGCCTCCCGCACCACCCGGCCATCAGCAAAGTTTAAGGAGCCCCCGGTGTCAGGGATATACCCCGCGGTATGACCCGGCCGGAAATATGACCCGGCCGGACTTGGCGGTTTACTTGAGACCCGGTTTACACTTGGCGATTCACTGGCGACCCGCCCTGACTAGACGGTTTACAAGCAACCTGCCTGAATATTATGACTCATTGGTAACCTGGCAGGCGGGACAGACGGATGACAAGGCCCAAGGCCCAGAAGGCCGGTTTATGTTAATGGTGGGCCGGTTTAAGAGGAAAGGCGTGAGGAATATTTACCTTACAAGGAGTTAAGACCCGGACTTGTATCCGGTTTGTATTAGAAGATAGACTAGTCCTAATCCTAATAGGACTCCAAATGTAACCCGCCCCTCTAACTTATATAAGGAGGGGCAGGGCACCCCAAGAGGGGAGGTTTTTGACAAGTTAGGTTTAGACAGACAAGTCAATAGCTCTCGAGATAGAGCTTCCTTGTAATCGTGATCATCATCATCAATATCAATGAAGCAGGACGTAGGCTTTTACCTTCACCGTGAGGGGCCGAACATGGGTAAAATCTCGCGTCTTTCGTTCCACTCAACCCCTCTCAAGCTATATGCGTCGGCCTCACGATTAAGTCCTGACACTAGGACATCTGCCGTGACAATTCCACGACAGTTGACGCCCACCGTAGGGCTTGCGCACGGTGGTGTTGAGTTCTTGAAGTGAATTCTTAAAGGATTGAGAAGCTCGCGATATATCAGAAAAAGAAGAGATGTACAAGGATCTGCGGGCTTGACGAACAGCCGCAATGGTGTGTATGAAATTGAGATCAACAAAGTTTAGGTTTGCAGTATGTCCGCCGACCTGACCGTGCGATTTGAAAAAAAAATCATCGTAATCAACCAAACACGGCGGTCAGTCGAGCCTCATCGGAGAGTTCTGCTGAAAATTCGATCTGCGGCGGCCGTGTCCGAGTGCTATTGCATCTTGTCAAAGCGTACAACACAATCGATCAAATTCCGATGCTATTGCCACGAAACGAGTCACCAGGGGTACTGTAAAAAGCGACAACCGAGTCCACAATGTTTTGACCAATTACAACTAGTACAGCTACTCGCTGGCAAGAAGGGCAAAATGACAAATTTGACCTATGGACGAAATTAAATCATAGAATGAGCTGCCCATGGAACCATTTCACGTGGCTGACCTTTTTGTGTGACGCCCGACATGAAGGCGTCACACTACACTGTGCAACGCCTCGCAGATAGGCGCTACACACCTGACCAACGTCGCACCCATGTGATCCGAAAATTACTAAGTCAGTGTGCAGCGCCTAAGAGTTTGGCGCCACACTATACAGTGTAGCGCCTAGCTTCTAGGCGTTGCATTAGTGGTTGCTTCATTTTATAATGCAACCACTAGTGCAGCGCCTGAGCGCTAGGCGCCACACTATACAGTGCAGCGCCTAGCTCGTAGGCTCTGCACAATGACTTAGCAATTTTTAGGTAGTTTGGGATGCAACGTTGGCCAGGCGTGTAGCGCCCATCTGTAAGGCGTTGCACAATGTAGTGTGACGCCTTCTTGTCGGGCGTCACACAAAAAGGTCAACCGCGTGAAATAGTTTTACGAGCAGTTCATTCTGTGATTTGATTTCGTTCACATGTCAAATTTATTAAATTTGCTTGCAAGAAGCAAAGGAAAAAGCTGCAGTGTGCCACTACGAGGCGAATCAGGAATCCACTGCTAATAAACAATTCAACCGTGGAGCATCAGCCAAATGGAAGATCAATGGACGATTGAATCTGTTGGCCAAAAGTTGATGCGACCTGGAAGCGGATTGGGACATGAGGCTTGGTCTTCACCATCAAGCCTGCCTCGTTTCACCGATCTCCATCCGGCCGGGTCACCCTTCCGCCGTAGGTGCACGGCCTCACCTTGCCACCTCCTGTCTGAGTCACTATCACCCCCGTCTCCGCCTTATGCTGCTATGCGTGCTGCGCCGAACCGGCCACGGCCGCGCTTCTCTAACCCGCCGCTGTCGTGCCCCCAGTACAGCCTTGACCTGTCGGTGCCTTGTTGACCACCTACCGTTCGCGCTAGCCATCTCCACTTCCGCTGACTCGCCGAACGAAAACAATCGGGTCAATTGACTCATGGCAAGCCCGCCGAGTCGTCTTTGTCGCGATGAACGAATCATCCGTTGTCCGAACAACAAACATCAGGTGATATTTGTCCAGTCTGTTTTAATAACACATATAAATTTTTGTGTGAATAGTTATTTTGGATTGCGGTATTTTTTATGCAGGGCAATGGTTCATTACAAATGAGGCATTATATTGCGGGTTTACATCAACGCGCCGGAAAACTTGCCCGTCCGCACCGGCTTACTACGCCGCGGCCGGTTCACGTATCCCCACCGGCTTTCAACACGGAGGTCAACTTGCTCGTCCGCACTGGTTTATAATGCCGCGGCCGGTTTATCTGCCGGCACCCGCGGCCGACTCGCTCGTGGTTGATTCCAGCTTCGCCATCGTGATCTTCAACACCGTGGCTGGTAATTTACGGCCTAACATATCAAGGTGAAGTCTGTCCAATCGATTTTTATTTTTTATTCTTAAAAGAAAAATTACTCCGGCTTGTGATATTATTTATGCAGGAGCAATTGATCGTGTCATGGATGTATAGGTTGCGCCACCATTATAATGCGCTAGCATCTGACCATACCATCAAGCTCGATGAATATATGTGCAAGCCGCCATTCTGCAGACCAGTTTACATCAACATGATGTGGCTAACTCGCCCGTCCACGCCGGCTTATAATACCACGGCCGACTCAGCTATCTGTGCTGCCTCTGAAGCCGCAGTCGTCTTTGTCGTCTGTCTCTCGCGACCTGGTCTACATCAACATACCGCGCCGCACCTATCTGCATGAGTTGTTTGAGCAAGTCACAGCTTGGGTAGCCCAGTTTTCTTTCAACAAAATGGAGGCAAATTATCATATACTATAAACCGCTGTCTGCACCAGGTGGCTCAATGGGCAGGCGCACAAGTCGCCGCCACTACAGTTTGGTTAACTACAAATCGCCAGTTGTAAGGAACCATTGGCCGAGTTGCTGACACGGCTCATACATGATCATTTATAACCTGCCACAATCACCTCAACCTTCTGTGGATTCACATCGTGCTATCCACACCAATGATATACAAGTTATGGCAGATTATATCACGGTCAAATATGGAGAATCTCAAGCCAACTGCTCGAGTCGCCTTGAGACTCGGGGGCTACAATGATATGACTCCAGCAAATGTTGCCGGTTTTCAGTGAATTTAAGAACCCCATGACGTTGGAGGGAAAGTTAACCCGGTCCCGGAGGCTACTACCATATTGATGAAAATTTAAAGGCTGTCAGAAAATTTCCGGTTCAAAATGAAAATTCCGGTTTAAAAATCTGGTTCAAGGGAAATCTATTCTTTCAACAAAGGTTCTAAAGCTCTCAAATCCGGTTTAAGAATTTCTGGTTCAAAAAGAATTAATCTCTCGCAAGTTCGAGTTTAAAGGCCGTCAGAAAATTTCCGGCTAAAAATAAAGATTCCGGTTTAAAATCCGGTTCAAGGGAAAGATGTCTTCCACAAAGCTTTGAAGCTCTCAAAATCCGGTTTAACATCCGGTTCAAGAAGAAATATCTCTCGCAAAGTTCGAGTTCTCAGAAAAATCACTTCGGGGCTTGGTCGTATTCGAACCATAGCTACACCTCTTGATCGGCGTAAGGCCACTAGGGAAATCACTTGGGGGCTTGCTCGTATTCGAACCATAGCTACACCTCTTGATCGGCGTAAGGCCACCAGGGAAATCACTTGGGAGCCAAAGAGAGTGTTGCAAAAGCACAACTTAAACATAGGCACCCACTGAGCACAGCTCAAAATATTGCTCGGGAGCTCTTTGCCTCTCAAGGAACAAAGAGTCCACACCCTTGTAATAGGCTATCAAGCCAGGCTTGGAAGCCAGGTGTATTCACCTAAAACCCCGGGTTATCCTGCCTCTTTAAGTAAGCCACTCCGTCCAGGTAATCCTGGTATGACCCGCCGAACGTTTGACAAGTCAATCTCATAGACCCTAAACTTGTCAAAGTTAAAATGACGATTGGTTAATGTGAGGTCCATCTTAAAAGGCTTTGTAAATGATTTAATTCAGTGGCCTGGCAGCCCATGAAAAGCCTCGATTTTGGGCCTGGCAGCCCATGAAAAGCCTCGCATATTCCTTTTATGCTTTTATTTGCCAAGTTTTTTCTCCTTTGATGAGGTTCATATTATCTTATGATAAACCGACGTTTATTGACCCGGCTTGGCTTTCAACTACAAGTTGTCAGTACATGATCAGTTATAATCCGTTGCTTATTGACCCGGTCTAGTTTCGACTACAAGTCGCCAATATTATATATGGATAACCCAGTGTTTATTACAACCCGGTACGATTTTACTATAAACCGGCAAGACATGGGAGGAGTTATGAGTACTCAAAATTTGGGTTATCACCCTTACTACAAAAAGTTGGTAAACCAACGATGTGATTCAATGTCACAGGTATGATATATTTCATATTTGATTATTTTTAAGCGCAGCCTTGGTTATAAACCCGGGTTATATGTTGGGCATTATGACCCGTCCGGCGGTAAACCGCTAGGACACTTTAAACTTGTTGTATGCAGAAACAGGTTGAATAAAGCATGATTATAAATCACCGGCATTTATTAACCGGGCCTGGCTTTCGACTATAAGTCGCCAGTATGATAATAAATTATCCAGTGTTTATGAACCCGGACTAGCTTGGGATTATAAGTCGCAAATATATATTTGGATTGCGCCATTGAAATCATGCGCTCATAAATCATTGGATTATATTATTCAAATATTGAATAGCCAACATGGCTGAATTTTTATTATGGTTATCAATAACCAGTATTATGATTAAGGTTTCCAAAGTTGCTTCAACGCAATGGCTATTATTTATCAATGGATATGATTTATTCTACAATGAAAGGAATAGTCCTGAGTCGCTACAGGCTTACGACCCGGCACTTGGGGACTACATTATTCAAGTTGAGATTACAGCAAATATGCAAGTCTCATGTCGCTGCAAGCATGCACCATGACACTTGGGGGCTAATGGAAAGTCATTTTTTTCTCACCTTATTGAAGACCCGACTCATCACATTGTAATGAGCCAGCCCTTGGGGGCTACCAATTACTCCTGTCAAAAATTTAAGGTACACAAGTCTTAATCCATTATATTGAAGGATCCACTGCTCAGTTGGTAAAACACAAAGCTCTTAACCTTGTGGACGTGGGTTCAAGCCCCATGATGAGGTTACATCATATGACATTATTTTTAATGAAGTATATATATATATATATATAAAGTCCCTGCTCATTATTGTATAATGACCCGGCCCTTGGGGGTTACACATTGCTGATTCAAGTCTACATGATCATATTTATAAAGTCCCTGCTCATTATTGCATAATGACCCGGCCCTTGGGGGCTACACTGGTTGAAGTTTTTATGAGCATAAAGGCAATTATAAGTCCCAGCCTGCTGCAAGCATGACTGTCGGTGTCAAAACCGGTGGATCTCGGGTAGGGGGTCCCGAACTGTGTGTCTAGGCCGGATGGTAACAGGAGGCAAGGGACATGAAGTTTTACCCAGGTTCGGGCCCTCTTGATGGAGGTAAAACCCTATGTCCTGCTTGATTAATATTGATGATATGGGTAGTACAAGAGTAGATCTACCACGAGATCGGAGAGGCTAAACCCAAAAGCTAGCCTATGGTATGATTGTTGTTCTGTATCTTGTCCTACGGACTAAAACCCTCCGGTTTATATAGACACCGGAGAGGGTTAGGGTTACACAAAGTCGGTTACAATGGTTACATATCCGTGTCGCCAAGCTTGCCTTCCACGCCAAGAAAAGTCCCTTCCGGACACGGGACGAAGTCTTCAATCTTGTATCTTCATAGCCCAGGAGTCCGGCTAAAGGTATAGTCCGGCCATCCGGACACCCCCTAATCCAGGACTCCCTCAGTAGCCCCTGAACCAGGCTTCAATGACGACGAGTCCGGCGCGCAGATTGTCTTTGGCATTGCAAGGCGGGTTCCTCCTCCAAGTACTTCATAGAAGATTTTAAACACAAAGATAGTTTACGGCTCTACAAAATAAGTTTCCACATATTGCCATAGAGAGAATAATATTTACACAAATCTAATCTACTGACGTATTCCGTAGTGTGACGCACCACGGCCAAGCCTTTATTTGAATCATTTTATTATCCCACCTCAGCGTGTTATGCGAGGCGGTTTCCTTGGCACGTCTCATCGAAGCAGAGATCGTGTCCCCTTATTCCGGGATTCTCATCAATACGGGCGTGGGTAACCCAACCGCGCCATTGATTACGGCGCTTGGGGATAAGTGAGTTTTACCAGGCTGGTGGGGACACGTAGTTGCGTCCACCCATATAAGCGGATAAGGATCCACCTTTTCACCTACGCCTTCTTCCTCCTTTGCCTATCCATTCTCGCGCACTCGAGCTCCAGCGCCCAAGTCCGCACTCCCCACCTCAACCTTCTCCAGCCATGTCTGGAGCGGGAGGCAAGTGGATGGTCTCCTCCGTCACGGAGGGACACATAAAAAAACTAAGGAAGGCCGGATACTTGTCTAACGACATCACGTACCGGCTTCCCGAAGAGGGGCAGCTCCTCCCCACCCCAAGGCCCCATGAGAGGGTAGTGTTCCTTCCCCACTTCCTCTATGGACTGGGCTTTCCTATCCACCCATTTGTCCGGGGGCTCATGTTCTACTACGGCCTGGATTTCCATGATCTGGCCCCGAACTTTATCCTCAACATCTCGGCGTTTATTGTCGTGTGCGAGGCTTTCCTCCGCATCCGCCCCCATTTCGGCCTATGGCTCAAGACTTTCAATGTCAAGCCGAAGGTGGTGCGCGGCAACCAGGCGGAGTGCGGAGGCGCCATGGTGGGCAAGATGCCCAACGTCTTATAGCTCGAGGGCTCCTTTGTGGAGACCCTGAAGGGGTGGCAATCGGGGTGGTTTTACATCACCGAGCCCCGGAGTTCCGGTCCAGACCCCCAACGCGGCTCACCTCCTAGAAGGAGACGGGCCTGTCGTGGGGTAAAAAAGGAGAGCTGACCGGACTCCAAACATGCGTCCAAACCCTGGTGGACAAGAAGCTCAAACTTGTCAACGTAGTCCAGGTTATGCTCATCCACCGGATCCTCTCGTGTCAACAACGAGCTTTCAACCTGTGGGAGTTCGACCCGGCGTGACACCGAACTCTGAGCAGGCTCTTCGACACGACGTACGAAGATGACTGGAAGGTGCTTTTCAAGGGCGCCGAGGCCCCCGCATCCGCTACCGAGGATCGTGGATTCAGTACGCAGTGTCACGCTCATGCGGTAAGCTGTTTTTACCTTTTACAGGGTACCAGTTTTTTATAGTTTGACTCCATGCGCGATCTAAGCTCCCTTACCTTTAACAGGATTGGCAGGAGACGTCCGGACAGATCAACTGTCCGGCTCCTTTGCCCGAAGGCCCAGCGGACGCTCGTTTGGTGAAGCTGCTAGTCCCGGCACCCTATGTGGTGCCGGGGAAGAAGGCGAAGAAGAAGGCCATGGGGACTCGAAAGAGTGCCCGGCGCCCGGAGGTGTCGGATTCATCATCCGACGACTCCAAGACGCACTCCTCCCACGAAGACGAGGAGGAGGAAGAAGATACCTCTCCCCCTCCAGCGGGGGAAGGGAAGAAAAGGAAGGCCGCCCCAACTAGGGAGGCCAAAGGGTCCAAGAAGGGGAAAACCCTTCCTCCGGACTACTCCACCAATGCCGACGACGGTGAAGAGGAGTGGCCGCTTAGGGCCAGGCTCCTGGCGAAATCGTAAGTATCCAGATACCAGAGTAATTCATAGTATTCCTTTATTGCACAGCTTTCCCTTATGTCGAATATGATTATGCAGCCCACCCAAAGACCGGCTCGATGCATCGTCGAGTGGTTCACTGGACTCGTCGGATGTGAATTTGCTTCCGACGGCTTCCTCCCTCCGTCCTACGGACGACGCCGAAGTGTTGTCCCAACAGGTTCCAAGCCGGGAGGAGGTGGCCCTGGAGGCGCCGCAAGGCGACCTCCCGGACTCCAGGAGTAAAGGGGATAAAAACCCCCAGGGCTCCATGTCCGGCTCTAGGCCGGACACCACTCCGGAACCTTCAAAGGTTCCAGAGTCCGGTGGGCGACCTCCTTCCAGGAGGAGCAAGCCCTCTGTGCCGGTGACCCCCGTCCAACTGGAGGCGCCGGACAGTCTGTTGGAGGCGCTCAAAGGCGCCTCCATCGACGAGGAGCACCGCACCATTGTGAGTGCGGTGGTTCAGAAGGTTCAGTCCGCCAAGAATAGACTGACTGAAGCTTGTGCTAGCCTTTTAACAGGATTTGAGGTAAGTAAAAAATGTGTAAATAATATTACCGCATAGACAGTAGCCCCTGATGCTCTGTTTGGCATTCGGGAAGAAAAGCCGAATAGAGGATCAAATAAAATTCGCAGTAGTCTAACAAAAAGGAGTCAATATGCGTATGCAGGCTTCGCTGCTGGCGTCCGCCGCACTGACTGCGGAAGTGGACACGCTAGAGCAGAACCTCGAGCAGTCCGAGCAAGAGCTCGGGCGTGCCAAGAAGCAGCTCGAGGACAAGGAAGGTAAGAAATACCTTGTTTAAATATATATAAAAAAGGTTCAATTGCAAAAAATGACAGGATTATCGTGGCTATTGTAGGGGCCACGTCGGAGGTGGCGACCCTTAAGCAAGCGCTGCTCGAGGCCAAGAAGAGGGCGGCCACGGAGCGCACCGAGCGGGAGAAGTATGAGGCCGAGGTTGGCAAGGTGCGGCAAGAGCTCCAAGCTCTCATGGAAAAACATGAGAGTTTGGAGCTTGACTCAAAGACGCGAGTGTCCGAGCGCGCGGTGGCTATTGAAAATGCCAAGTCTGCCAAGACCGAATCCCAGAAGACCCTCCAGGAGCTGGATGTGGTGAAAAAGATAGCAGAGGGTAAGGCATTCTTTATATAAACGTGAGTTACTTGTTACTTACCCGAATCCAAATCTCTCCAGGAGCATTCGCAGATCTTCCCCGTAGTGTGTCCGATGCCGCCACATTCTATCGAGCCGAGGAGGGCAGCTCGACAGAGAAGGTGTGCTGGTCTTAGTATGCTGAGGCCGGACACCCCGTGCCCCTGAGCGACCAGCTGAAGCAACTGGTCGAGCTCCACAAGGCGGCCGAACAGGCCATGAAGGGCCTCATAGTTCGGCTGTGGCATGGGGAGGCTCTGCCTGGGAGCTATTTTGGGCTGGTGCAGCGGCTGGTGGGGGCCTGTCCAAGGCTCGAAGTCATCAAGCGCTCCGTCTGCATTAAAGGTGCCCGTAGGGCCCTTCCCGTGCTAAGGTGCACTGGGGCAAGCTGGATGCTGAGAAGCTTGTGAAGGACGGGCCACCGCCGGGGAAGGAGCATTGCAAGCCCGAGAATTATTATAAGGATGTTCTGAAGGGTGCCTGCCTTATGGCGGATGAATGTTCCAGGGATGTAATTTTTGAGTAAAACTCGCTCGTTTTGTCCTGTGCGCTGAAAACTTGTTCATATGCGCTAATCAATGCTGTTGGAATTTAAAATATTACCTTCTGTGCGGCTATTTATCAATTCTGAGAGATGGCGAGTCGTCGGCTTCTGCCCCCGTGCCGCTAGTGCTGGGGTGTTCGGGGATAAACATGAGCGCTCTTTTTCCCATGTTTGGGTCCTTCGAGGGAGGCGCTCAGCACAACGAACAAGGCAATCGGACTATAATGCTTAAACACTCTCACTTAGCCATAGAATTCTATAATTTTAAATTTCGGCGAAGCCCCTGGTATTCAGAAGACCGAGTTCGGTGCGTATCCATGCCTTGGCCAGACAGAGCCGACTCCATGCTCTAAGCGGCATAAGTCTTTAGGGACTCAAAAAACCTCTCGAACAGCGACCAGCTCTCGCTTCATCATGACAGTCAGTTTTAGCTTTCTCTACTGAGGTGCTCGACCCAGCTCAACTAGGGCACAATCGCAGTAGTTCTCCTAGTGCTACCTTAGCCGATATAGCGGAACGTAAGGCACCAAAACATAGGAGCCGGGCAAACCCAACTATTGACCCAAGACATGATTCGGAGCCGATGCATATAATGCTATAAGTTCGGGGTGCCGCACTTGTTAAAGTGTTCGGACTTCTCACACCATATTGAGGGGTACTAAAGCCCCTGGCGTATTTTGGCCGTACCAAAGTGTACGGGTGCAACATGTCGTTAAGGAGCATATATTTGTAAAAAAAGAGTAATGCAAAAATAGACAAAAGCTATGCATTGTTTATTAAAAAGGGCTGCGATCAAAGCAGAACGATACAAATAATGCGATAAGCAAAAGGTTGGACTATTTAACATGTCCGTTCCAGGGGCAGGCTGCGGAATGGTATGCGAAACAGGTATACTGCTCGTGATAGAGACCACCTGGGAGTTCCGTAATGCGGCATGGCTTGTCTGCTTCCCTGGTTCTTGCATCGTTTGTGCGGCAATTGAACTGCCAAGCAGGCCTTCCGAAGAATGGAGTCCTGAAAGTAAGAGAAAATTAAAAAATCAGCAGCCCTTGGTGCGGTTTAAGCCGTGTTTCGGGCATGCCGTGATGGTGCCCCTCCCCCTATACCCATGGTATCTCTAGAGCGTAGTTATGTACGCGAAGTACTGGTGTCGCATTTTTGCGAGGCTGGGGTTGGGGCCGCATTGCTATGCCTGCTCGGAACGTGCCAGGCGGTCTTGTTGTAGGTTACTCCGGGCGCGCTTGATGGTGTACGGATGTTTAATGGCTGGACTGGGGAACTGCCTGGAGAGGCTGCTTTGTACTTCCGCTACACGCGCCGCCGTGTGCTCCTCCGTTCGGAGAGAGCGTTCGGTGTTTCCATTGACCGTAATTACTCCTCGAGGGCTTGGCATCTTGAGCTTAAGGTATGCGTAGTGCGGTACCACATTGAACTTGGCGAATGCGGTTCGCCCGAGCAGTGCGTGATAGCCACTGCGGAATGGGACTATGTCGAAGATTAACTCCTTGCTTCGGAAATTATCCAGAGATCCGAAGACCACTTCAAGTGTGACTGATCCTGTGCAGTTGGCCTCTACACCTGGTATTACGCCTTTAAAGGTCGTTTTGGTGGGCTTAATGCTCGAGGGATCTATGCCCATTTCTGCGCTGTATCCTGGTAAAGCAGGTTCAGGCTGCTGCCGCCGTCCATAAGGACTCTAGTGAGATGAAATCCGTCAATGATTGGGTCTAGAACCAATGCGACAAATCCGCCATGACGGGTGCTAATGGGATGGTCCCTTTGATCAAAGGTGATCAGGCAGGAGGACCATGGGTTGAACTTTGGGGCGACTGGCTCTACCGCGTATACGTCCCTTAACGCGCGCTTCCGCTCCCTCTTGAGGATGTGGGTTGCGTATATCATGTTCACCGTCCGCACTTGTGGGGGAAAACCCTTCTGTCCATTGTTGTTCGGTGGCCAGGGCTCTTCGTCGTCATCGCTATGTAGCCCCGTGTCTTTATGTTTGGCATTTAACTTGCCTGCTTGCTTGAATACCCAACAATCCCTGTTGGTGTGATTGGCCGGCTTTTCGGGGGTGCCGTGTATCTGGCACAAGCGGTTGAGTATTCGGTCCAAACTGCATGGGCCCCTAGGATTTCTTTTGAATGGCTTTTTCCGCTGACCGGATTTATAGCCTCTAAATCCGGCATTAACTCCCATATCCTCAGCATTGTCGCCGTTAGTGCGGCGCTTCTGCTTGTTGCGACGCGGCTGCCACTACTATCCCTGGTATCCGAATTACCAGGGTTCTTGGTCATATAGTTGCTACGAGCAAGCCAGCTGTCTTCTCCCGCGCAAAAGCGGGTCATGAGTGTCTTGAGTGCTGCCATAGATTTCGGCTTTTCCTGTCCAAGGTGCCGGGCAAGCAACTCATCACGGATATTGTGCTTGAAGGCTGCTAGGGCCTCTGCGTCCGGACAGTCGACTATTTGATTTTTCTTTGTTAGGAACCGTGTCCAGAATTGCCTGGTCGATTCCTCTGGCTGCTGAATTACGTGGCTTAGGTCATCGGCGTCTGGTGGTCGCACATAAGTGCCCTGTTAATTGTCGAGGAATGCGGCTTCCAGGTCCTCCCAACAACCGATTGATCATGCTGGCAAGCTGTTAAGCCAATGCCGAGCTGGTCCTTTAAGCTTGAGTGGGAGGTATTTGATGGCGTGGAGATCATCGCCGTGGGCCATGTGGATATGAAGGAGATAATCCTCGATCCATACCGCAGGATCTGTTGTACCATCATATGATTCGATGTTTACGGGTTTGAAACCCTCGGGGATTTGATGATCCATTACTTTGTCTGTGAAGCATAGTGGGTGTGCGGCGCCTCTGTACAGGGCTATATCACGACGTAGCTCCAATGAGCTTTGTCTACTGTGTTCGGCGCTACCGGATTTGTGTCCGGCGTGACGGTTACCGTCTCGAGTCATGGGGCGCCCACGCGATCCGTAGATCGATCTTGTTTGCTTTGCCTTGTCCTCCAACATATCTCGCATGTCTGGCGCATTTTCCGTGCCTTGGTACGGGGTGCGGCTTGAGTGGAGGGCAGAGAGGCCTCTTTGTCATGGCCACGAGGTGGCCGGCCGGCCGTATCAAGTGCTGGTGATGTAGGTTTAAGTGCTTCCTCCTCTAATCGAGGTAGCAACCTGCGCTTTGGGTAGCTCTTGGAGGGGCGTTCGAGTTTATGCTCTTCGGCCGCAAGGACTTTAGTCCATCTGTCGACTAGCAAATCTTGATCAGCTCTAAGCTGTTGCTGTTTTTTCTTGAGGCTTCTTGTCGTGGTCATAAGCCTGCATTGAAAACGCTCTTGCTCGATGGGATCCTCTGGCATGACGAATTCGTCGTCGTCGACACTTGCCTCATCTTCGGAGGGAGGAATACAATTATCGTCCTCGACCTCTCTGTCTGCCGCTCTCTCATGAGGGCTGGCTTCTTCATCCTCCTGTGCTGAATCTTGCTGGAGGTGGTTTTCTTCGGCACTCTCAGGAGTATTATTATCTCTCGTGCTGGAATCACCGTATTTGCTTTGGCTGGATTTTGAGCGGCGCCGCTGACGCCGGCGCTTAGGCTGTTTCTTGGAGGGGTCATCCTCCGCTGTTCCATCGCCATCTCCTTCTTTTGGGGTGTCCACCATGTATATGTAATATGACGAGGTGGCTTTCCGGGGCCCAATAGGCGCTGGTTCTTCATCGTCTCCTGCATCGGCGTCCATACCGTCGATGTCTTCGGAGTCGAAATCGAGCATGTCAGTTAAATCGTCGACAGTGGCTACAAAGTGGGTGGTGGGTGGGCTTTCAATTTCTTCATTGTCCGTATCCCAACCTTGCTGGCTGTAGTCCGGCAAGGGCTCTCCTGATAAAGAGAGAGACTTTAGTGTCTTCAGAATATCACCGAAAGGCGAGTGCTGAAAGATGTCCGCGGCAGTAAACTCCATGATCGGCACCCAATTGGATTCGATCGGCAGGGGCGCGGAGGGTTCGGAGTCCGGAGAGGAGTCCGGCTCCTTGGAGTCATGAGTATCGCCGAGTGCGGGGTTGGCATTCGGCTCGATCGCCGTTGGGATCGCAGCCCCCGAGGCGGCGTCCAACCACCCATCCTCGATCGGCGCAGTTGGCTCCGAATTAAGGGTCGAAGCTGATACGGGTGCGGCCTCAAGGGCACTGTTCGGCGGCAGAGCTAGATCATGCTCATCGTGACAGTGCGGCGCGCTCGGCAGTGGCTCGAATCCGTCGAGGATCAAGTCCCCGCGGATGTCATCCGTGTAGTTTAAACTTCCAAATCTGACCTGACGGCCAGGGGCATAGCTTTCGATCTGCTCCAGATGGCCAAGTGAATTGGCCCGCAGTGCGAAGCCGCCGAAGATGAAGATCTGTCCGGGGAGGAAGGTCTCACCCTGGACTGCATCGCTATTGATGATCGTAGGAGCCATCAAGTAACGGCGACAACATAGAGGAACTCTCAATGAAAGCACCAATGTCGGTGTCAAAACAGGCGGATCTCGGGTAGGGGGTCCCGAACTGTGCGTCTAGGTCGGATGGTAATAGGAGGCTAGGGACACGAAGTTTTACCCAGGTTCGGACCCTCTTGATGGAGGTAAAACCCTACATCCTCCTTGATTAATATTGATGATATGAGTAGTACAAGAGTAGATCTACCACGAGATCGGAGAGGCTAAACCCTAGAAGCTAGCCTATGGTATGATTGTTGTTCTATATCTTGTCCTACGGACTAAAACCCTCTGGTTTATATAGACACCGGAGAGGGTTAGGGTTACACAAAGTCGGTTACAATGGTAGGAGATCTACATATCCGTATCGCCAAGCTTGCCTTCCACGCCAAGGAAAGTCCCTTTCGGACACGGGACGAAGTCTTCAATCTTGTATCTTCATAGCCCAGGAGTCCGGCTGAAGGTATAGTCCGGCCATCCGGACACCCCCTAATCCAGGACTCCCTCAATGACAACCCGGCACTTGGGGGCTACATATGTGGAATATTCATTTTTGACTAGTGACTGAGATGAACAATCTGGATTTCTTCAAAGGTTGCAACATTTGTATTGAAGCAAGTCTTAAGCTATCACTATGTTCTCCTCTTAAGACTTGGGGGGCTACAGGTAATATGCATATAAAGGAGGAACATCTTCAAATTCTCAGTTTTGAGCAAAGCAGGAAGATTAATTGTGTGACCCAGTGTTGGTAACAATCATGACCCGGTGTCTATAACAGTCATGACCTGAAATTATCAGTTTTTATAACCCGGCAATGGTGGTAATCATAAACCGGCAAGTTCTACATCTTCAAGCCGGCCGGATATCAGTTGAATATTTCAAAGACCAATATTTTTGTCAAGTCAGAGCATTGAAGGCCGACTCAAATGGATTCTTGATTTACAATATTTCTTATGCAAGCAAGTTGATTATGAAGCTGGTCTGTTGAACCGGATTTTGTAGAAGAAGGAAATGACAAGGACTTAAGGATGTTCAGGTGCCGGTTTACAAGAATTTCTTAACCCGGGGCACAACCTGTCAAATTTGTTCTTGTGTTTATTTTGCAGCGTAAGTTTACCATGGATAAATCCAAGCTAAACTGGGGGCTAATGTCGGGGATATACCCTGTGGTACGACCCGGCCGGAAATATGACCCGGCCGGACTTGGCGGTTTACTTGAGATCTGGTTTACACTTGGTGATTCACTCGCGACCCTCCCTAACCAGACGGTTTACAAGCAACCTGCCTGAACATTATGACTCACTGGTAACCTGGCAAGCGGGACAGACTAATGACAAGGCCCAAGGCCCAGAAGGCCGGTTTATGTTAATGGTGGGCCGGTTTAAGAGGAAAGGTGTGAGGAATATTTACCTTACAAGGAGTTAAGACCCGGACTTGTATCCGGTTTGTATTAGAAGGTAGACTAGTCCTAATCCTAATAGGACTCCACATGTAACCCACCCCTATAACTTATATAAGGAGGGGCAGGGCACCCCAAGAGGGGAGGTTTTTGACAAGTTAGGTTTAGACAGACAACTCAATAGCTCTCGAGATAGAGCTCCCATGTAACCGTGTCATCATCATCAATATCAATGAAGTAGGATGTAGGATTTTACCTCCACCATGAAGGGCCGAACCTGGGTAAAACCTCACGTCTTTCGTTCCACTCAAGCCCTCTCAAGCTACTACAAAAGATGCGTTGGCCTCATGACTAAGTCCTGACACTAGGACATCTGCCGTGACAATTCCACGACAACCGGTGTTGATCTTGATAATGCCCAGATCAGGGGACACCGGCTGAAGCCCGACAAGACAGCAAGGGTCTTCCGAGCGCAAAGTCATTTTGCGTGGTTACGCTATATGCTAGTTCATCCAAGAGCATTCATTTTTGCTGAGATTCGTGTAGGTGTATGGTCCATCTAGATGCATAGTGCTAGCATATTTTTTGTATCTTTTCTTTTAGTCAAAACGGTGTCAGTTTAATGGGCCCAAGGTACATTTTTTGTCAGAGAAGGTACGCATGCAACTCTCTCGTCTCTTTACCCATAGAACAAATCCATAGACTTTTTTCTCATCATATATAGTAAAATCAACAATATCTCTTAAACCAGGGAAAATTCCATTTATGCCCCTAACTGGAACTCACTACTCAAATTTGCCCCTAATTTCAATGTGTGTTCAAATTTGCCCCTCTGCCATTAGTTTCCCTTATAGCAATGCCCTTCTGCGTCGTTACCGTCCGGTCAAACAACTTTGACCATCTCGAAAAAAATAGCAAACAAAATAAAAAATCTAAAATTTTGAGGGATCAAAGATACTCAGGTGGGCAAGGTGCGTGCAAATTTTTGTGCTATTTAGACATATCAGGAGCTCGTGGCAAAGGAAAACAATAAATCTGTACATCTTTGAATAGTAAATTAAAAAAATTGCAAGAAAATTCAAGAACATATGAAATTTTTTGGAATCCAAGATGCTCGGGTGCGCAAGGTGTGTGCAAAATTTTATTTTCAAATGACTTGCAAGGAGCTCTAGCAAAAAAAGCAAAATAGTGTATTTTTTTCAAAGTTTTTTTCCGAGACAAATTTTGTTTTTTTCTCCACGAGCTCCTAAAATGTCCGAACAGAACAAGATTTTGCACACACCTTGCGCACATGAGAATCTTGGAAGCCCAAAATATTCATATTTTTGAATTTTCTTGCCATTTTTTGAATTTACTGTTCACACACGTACATATTTATTGTGTTTCCTTTGCCACGAGCTCCTAGAATGCCCAAACAACATGAAAATTTGCACACACCTTGCGAACTTGAGTACCTTCAATCCCACAAGAAAATCATTTCTTATTTATTTTTTGGTATTTGTAAGGGCATATTTATCCCTATGTGGTTTTGGTGATTGATGAGAGTGCATTTGCGGACTAATCGTGTGCGTTGAGCATTTCAGATATCTCATGTCTAGGCAAAAGACGATTCGGTGCCCCTCGGAACCTATCGAAGATGGCGGTTCTCTATGTTTCTTTTCGGTGTATTTGAGTCGTAGGAAAGCTGTACTATTAGGAGGGGGTCCGCTTCGGAAAGGTTAGGGTGGAATCAAGACGTACACATATGTTCCTTTGCACCACCTTTCCTTTGCTTCAATGGAGCACCATCTGTTTATTCTTGTCTCTGTAATATGAAGGGTGCCAAGTGCTATAGTCTTTGTGGCGTGCGGTAGAGCAGTAGTACCGTAGGGGTCCACGATAGTACCGCTTAGGCAAGCAGTAGTACCACACCAAGCGGTAGTACCGCTCCTCGCGAGCGGTAGTACCGCTACCTTCAGCCCACACACTAGCGCATGCGGAAGTAGGCGCAGACGTAATTTTTTACTTCCGCCCCCACATGGTAGTACCGCTCCCTGTGAGCGGTAGTACCGTGTAGGACTTTCGCACAGTCCTAAACTCAGCGGAAGTAGTCACGGAAGTAATTTATCAATTCCGTGCATCTTCCTGCGCTAGTAGAGCACGGTAGTACCGTAGGGGCACGCGGTAGTACCGCTCTGGCGGTTCTATCGCCCATTGCCTAGTGCGACAGGACCTCATCTGGCCTCTACCGCACGAGCGGTAGTACCACACTATAAAGCATTAGTACCGT
The DNA here is from genome assembly GCA_034509565.1 of Triticum monococcum. NCBI lineage: Eukaryota > Viridiplantae > Streptophyta > Magnoliopsida > Poales > Poaceae > Triticum > Triticum monococcum. The sequence goes on from CM067842.1 coordinate 698,503,814, forward strand.
AGCACCTTGTGGTAGTACCGCGAGCGTGTACGGTAGTACCGCATCTCGCGGGCTGAGTGAGGGGGTAATTGTTGGATCTTTTCCCCCACTATATAAAGGGGGTCTTCTTCCCCAAGAAGACTACCTCTTCCCTCCCCAAGCTTCATTGTTGCTCAAAGCTCCATTTTCACCCGATCTCTCTCCCTAGCCAATCAAACTTGTTGATTTTCTAGGGATTGGTTGAGAAGGCCCGGATCAACACTTCCACGAAGAGAAATTTTGTTCCCCCACTCATCCCTTGCAGATCTTGTTACTCTTGGGTGTTTGAGCACCCTAGACGGTTGGGGTCACCGCAGAGCCATTTTCCATTGTGGTGAAGCTTCGTGGTGTCGTTGGGAGCCTCCAATTAAGTTGTGGAGATTTCCCCAACCTTGTTTGTAAAGGTACGGTCGCCGCCTCTAAGGGCACCAATAGTGGAATCACGTCATCTCGCATTGTGTGAGGGCGTGAGGAGAATATGGTGGCCCTAGTGGCTTCTTGGGGAGCATTGTGCCTCCACACCGCTCCAATGGAGACGTACTTCCTCTCAAAGGGAAGGAACTTCGGTAACATATCCTTGTCTCCATCAGCTCCACTCTTGGTTATCTCTTACCTTTACTTGTGCAAGCTTTTATTGTGTTGTATCCCTTGCTTGCTTGTGTGCTTGTTGTTGTTGCATCATATATGTTGCTCACCTAGTTGCATATCTAGACAACCTATTTTGATGCTAAGTTTAATTTGGTAAAGAAAAGCTAAAAATTGTTAGTTGCCTATTCACCCTGCCCTCTAGTCAACCATATCGATCCTTTCAATTGGTATCAGAGCCTCGTCTCTTTATTAAGGACTTTGTCGTCCAAAGATTATGGTTGACACCACAGACAAGGTGGAGGAGAACCCCGGTGCGAGTCCCACTTTGTCTGCGGCCGATGGGATATCCTCTGTCTCTCGTGAGGAGTTCAATGTGGCCTTGGACACATTGAAAACCTCCATGACGACTGAGGCAAAGGCATGCTTAAGAATTTTCTTGATGGTCTTAAATTATCCACCGCACCGTTGTAAGTGGTCGATCCCACTAACAATGTGATGGATGGTAACTCCAACAAGGGGGAAGCTACTAGTGTTGAAGTTCCTTTGACTAGTGGTAGAAGTGGGAATGGCATCTTTGCCCATGTTGAACCTCCACTTACTTATGGAGGACCGGTACCCACCACACATATGAATCATGTTAGTCATCCTCCTAAGCTTGTGAAAAATGAGGATTTTGCCTCTTGGGTGTATCGTTTTAAACGTCATTTAAATCATAGTTCTACTAATCTTTGGAGAATTATTGAGCAAGGTTTCTACCCGCACAACCCAAGCAACTTCAGTCCTAGAGAAGCCGCAGACCATCAATTCAATGAGTTCGCTCTCTTCATTCTCCAAGAAGCAATTCCTCCCGAAGATATTGCGCACCTTCGACCGTTCACCGTGGCCAAGGAAGCATGGCAACATGTTGTTTCCATTTACAAGGGAAGCGCAAGCATTCAACGCTCAAACTTTGAAGTGGTGCAAGATGAAGCCGATGATTTTGCAATGATTGAAGATGAGGAACCTCGCGAGCTTTATCGAAGATTAACCACTCTCACGGTCTCATTCCAAGATCATGGGAGCAAGGATACGGATGACAATTGGATCAAGTGCATGTTTCTCAAGGCCATGTCCTCCGTCATCCGTCAAGGGCCATACTTTCACGCCTTGTCCTCAAGTGAAGTGTTGGATGAGTTTGTTGCTATGTGGATCTTGTACAAGACCGCCGATAATGCATTGTTGCGTTCTCAATGATCAAAGAAGCCCAACCTTGCTTTGAAGGCCAAGTCTAGTGTGGAAGAAGAGGGTGAATAGGAAGAAGAGGAGCCCCGAAGATACCAAATATGCCTATCATGAGCACATGGCTCTCGGCCTCTCGCTTCACGGCAATTTTGGAGCAAGAAGAACTGAAGGCCCAACTTCAACAAGAACAACTCAATCTGCACCAAGGGCAAGCAACGTGTGAGGACATGCTATAATTGTGGCAATGTGAGTCACTTTGTTGTGGATTTCCCGTACGAGAAGGGGGAAGACAATGGTGGCAAGCTTATCCGAAAAGACAAGGCCAAGTCCTCCCCCAACAAGAACAACTTCACCAAGAAGACTCCTCCCAAGGGTTTGGTGGCACAAGAAGAGTACAATGAGGATGATGATGATGAAGACGGTGAGACGGTTGCCATGGCCTCCTTTGCCATTGCAACAACTCCACGGGTGTCCCTCTTCGATTCACCCAACGAGAACATCACCGCCAAGTGCCTCATGGCTAAAGCCACCAACAAGGTAACCCCCAACATCAAAACTACCATCACTACTAATCCTTCCTTGACGGATTGCTTTGATGAAAGTGAGGGGACGAAGGAGGAGAAAAATGAATTTGATTCCTTTATGAGTAAGCTCAAGGGTAAATCCAAAAGCACTTTGTTGCTCTCTTGGAACAACTTGGTGAAGCCAATGACATGATCGAGGCTCACAAAGAAACCATCTCTAAGATGGAAGGGCATAGTCGTGACAATGCCGATGAGATATCGAATCTCTCTAATGCACTTGATGAAGAGCGTGGTCATCTTTTGGGTCTTGAGGAGTCACACAACGATGATCATGCTAAATTAAACAAAGATCGTGATCATGTTCTTGTTGTATCTCGTGTGCTCAATTCTGAGAAGACCAAACTTGGGGTTGACCATGCTAGACTCAAGGAGGAGTTTGATATACTTGAAAAGGATCACAAGGCCTTGAAGAGTGCTCATGCTAGCCTCAAAGTGTCTCATGATCAACTCCAAGTGAAGCTAACCAAGGAGAAAGCCACATTTCCTCATATGGTTTTAATTGATAATGCAAATGCTACTAACCCGTGTTGTGAGCGTGTGCATCTTATGGAGGAGAATGCCAAGTTGAAGGAGCAACTTGAGAAAGGCCTTGTGTCTTGCATACAAGGTGAGAAGAACCTCAACGACCTTTTGAGCAATCAAAAGGAAGTTGTGGGCAAGGAGGGAATTGGGTTTGGACCCAAGTCCAAGAATAAGAAGAAGAATGACAAGGCCAAACGACCTCCTCCTCTCAAGAAAACTTTTGTGAAGGAGGGAGAGGGTGCTTCTAAGGAGAAGAAGAGCAATGTGAAGGGTGGTGGTGTCAAGAAGGGCAATGCCACTCCTTCCAACAAAGCCGGCGACTTTAACCCTTCTTATGTGTTATGTCGTGCTAGTGATGGGCATGTTTATGCAAAATTTGTTGGTTCTTCTTATGAGTATATTGAATGGTCTATTTGGGTTCCTAAGACCCTTGTTACTAACATCAAAGGACCCATTAAAAATGGGTACCTAAAACCAAGCATTCATCTCTTGTAGGTGTTTGCTTCCGGTGGGGGATCATGGTTGCTCGATAGTGGAACCACAAATCATATGACCAGAAGCAAGGACTTGGTGGTGGACATGCACAAGGTTTCATCTATGACCACCAATGTCGAGTGGGGTGATGCCTCATCTTCTAAGGTATTGGGTCTTGGCAAGGTTGTCATTTCTCATGATCTCACGGTCGAGAAGGTCATGCTTGTTGAGTCCCTTGCATACAACTTACTTTCCGTTCGTCAACTTGCACTCATGGGCTTTTCCACTTTCTTCGATATTGATACCGTGGCCCTCTTGTGGAGCAAGACTCTTAAAGTAGCCTTTGGTGGGCATGTCGGGAACGGTCTTTATGTGATTAAATTTTCAGAGCGACCCACTAAGACCGCGACATGCCTAATGGCTAAAGTTGACATGGGATGGCTTTGGCATTGCCGTTTAGCCCACATCAATATGAGATCTTTGCAAAGTTTTCTCAAGGGGGACCATGTTCGTGGACGAACAAATGATAGTTTTGCTAAAGATCGTGCTTGCAGTGCTTGTATCGAAGGAAAGCTACATGAGAAGGCTCACCCACCCACGACTATCATCTACTCGAAGAGGCCATTGGAGCTTTTTCACATGGATCTCTTTGGGCCTCCATCCTTTTATTGTCTTGGGGGTAGAAAGTATTGCTTGGTGATTGTGGATGATTATTCAAGACACACTTGGGTATATTTCTTCAAGAGGAAGAGTGAGACCCAACAAACCGTCATCGACTTTGCAAATGAAGCTCAACGTCAACACAATGCAAAGATCTTGATGATTAGTAGTGAGGGAGTCCTGGATTAGGGGGTCTTCGGACAGCCGGACTATCTCCATTGGCCGGACTATTAGACTATGAAGATACAAGATTGAAGACTCGTGTCCGGATGGGACTCTACTTGGTGTGGAAGGCAAGCTAGGCAATACGTATGTGGATATCTCCTCCTTTGTGACCGACCTTGTGTAACCCTAAACCTCTCCGGTGTCTATATAAAACGAAGGGTTTTAGTCCGTAGGACAACAATCACAACATACAATCATACCATAGGCTAGCTTCTAGGGTTTAGCCTCTCTGATCTCATGGTAGATCTACTCTTGTAACACCCATATCATCAATATTAATCAAGCAGGACGTAGGGTTTTACCTCCATCAAGAGGGCCCGAACCTGGGTAAAACTTCGTGTCCCTTGCCTCCTGTTACCATCCGGCCTAGACACATAGTTCGGGACCCCCTACCCGAGATCCGCCGGTTTTGACACCGACATTGGTGCTTTCATTGAGAGTTCCTCTGTGTCGTTGCCGTTAGGCTTGATGGCTCCTACTATCATCGATAGCGATGTGGTCCAGGGTGAGACTTTTCTCCCCGGACAGATCTTCATATTCGGTGGCTTTCTACTACGGGCCAATTCGCTTGGCCATCTGGAGCAGATTGAAAGCTACGCCCCTGGCCATCAGGTCAGATTTGGAAGTTTGAATTACACGGCCAACATCCGTGGGGACTTGATCTTCGACGGATTCGAGCCACAGCCGGGCGCGCCGCACTGTCGCGATGGGTATGACCTAGCTCTGCCACCAAACAATACCCCAGAAGCCGCGCCTGCATCAGCTCCGACCCTTAGTTCGGAGCCATCTGCGCCAATCGAGGACGGGTGGTTAGACACCACCTCAGGGGTTGCAGTCTCAATGGCGATCGAGCCGAACACCAGCACAAATCTCCGTGCAGCCCGTGACTCCAAGGTGCCGGACTCTCTTCCGGAAACCGAACCATCCGTGCCCCTGCCAATCAAATCCGATTGGGCACCGATCATGGAATGCACCGCCGCAGATATCTTTCAGCACTCGCCCTTCGGTGACATTCTGAATTCACTAAGGTCTCTCTCTTTGTCAGGAGAGCCCTGGCCGGATTATGGCCAACAGGATTGGGATGCGGACGACGAAGAAATTTGACGCCCACCCACTGTAACACCCCAGATATAACTTTCCCGATTTGTACTCCAACTCTTGCCGTTTCCGGCGTTAAGTTATATTTATTTCTCGGGTTCAGGTCTTTGTCTCCGTGTGTTGTTTTCGTTGTCATGCATCTCATATCATGTCATCATGTGCATTGCATTTGCATACGTGTTCATCTCATGCACTCGAGCATTTTCCCCGTTGTCCGTTTTGCATTCCGGTGCTTCGTTCTCCTCCGGTGGTCATTTCGGCCTTTCTTTCGTGTGTGGGGATTAAACATTTCCGGATTAGACCGAGACTTGCCAAGCGTCCTTGGTTTACTACCGGTAGACCTCCTGTCAAGTGTCGTATCATTTGGACTTCGTTTGATACTCCAACGGTCAACCGAGGGACCGAAAAGGCCTCGTGTGTGTTGCAGCCCAACACCCCTCCAATTTGGCCCAAAAACCCACCAAACTCTGCTCCATCGTCTAGAGCGTTCGATCACGATCGCGTGGCCAAAAACCGCACCTCATTTGGACTCTCCTAGCTCCCTCTATGCCTATATATACCTCCCCCTTTCCAAATCTCGGATCCCCTCGTCAAACCCTAAAAAAACTGCTCCCCTCGCCGCCGGACGTGTCCGAATCAGGCCGGACACGTCCGCCCGCCGCAGCCGACCAACGGGCCGCTGCCACGTGTCCTCGGGGCACCCCACATCGCCGCTCCGCGCCGCCGACGCGTGGAGGCCCAGGGCAGGCCCTCCATCGCTCCCACCCGTGCCGAGGCGCTCGCCCGCACGCGCCGCCGTCTCCTTCGCTTCCGGGAGCGCGCCGCCCTCTCCGCCACCGACATCACCGACAGCCGCCGCCGCCTTCACTCGCCGGAGCACGCCTCCATCGCCCAAACTCCTCCCCACCGCCGTTCCGAGGAGCAACGGCCTCGATCCGAGGCCAAGGAGGAGCCCCGCCGCCGCCTGCTTCCAGATCCGGCGCCGCCACTGCGGTTCCGGCCATCTCCGTCGCCGGAGCTCCGGTCGCGCCGCCACTGCCGAACAAGATCGGGAGGAGCCCTGATCCGCCTCTTCGTTGACTGCGGCCCCGAGCTGGGCCAGGCCAGCTCCGCCCCGTTTCCGGCCCACCTCCGCTCGAGGCCCAGCAAACCCACTTCGGCCTGCTTCCTCCGCCCGTTGTTTTTTTTTGCGAGGGTAAAATTTCGTCTAAGTCCCGGAATTTTCAGATCCATGTGCCATTCTTCCTAGCCTCGTAACTTTGCATCCGTAGCTCCAATTCATGCCTATAGCATATAAAAATGTTCGTCTCTGAGAGAACATCATTTCATTCCATTGCATCATTTTCATTTGAGCTCATCTTGATGCCCGAAATGCTGTTAGAAGAGGGCTACTTGAGTTAATTGTCAGATCTGCTACTCCATCTTAGACATTTGTCATTTTTGCCATGATTGTTGTGTGGATGATATGCCCTGATGCTCTACATATGTTTTGTTAAGGGTTTTGTCATCTTTCCATAGGTGCAACCCATGTATTTTTGTGATGTGTGTGGTGATTAGTGCAAGCTAGCAAAGTGAGGCACCCGGTAACTCTGTTTTCAGGGACAAAGTCCTGGGATTGTTTATCTCACGATGCCATATGTTCATGTTGTTTCCTAGTGATCCGTGCCTCTTTTGAGGATGATCAGTAAAGGAGTTTTGTTAATATTGTAGTGCTCTATCCATCCATGCCTTTGTTTGCAATTATGGAGCACCCTAGCTTGAGTCAATCGAGCTCTACTTTTGTTACTTTGTGAATCTGGGCAGATCGTCAACTTGTTTGCGATTTTGCCGATGTTGTTGTAGTTGATCCGTGCATGCTATGCCATTGTTCTTGCCATGTCTAGCTTTCATTTTGTGCCTTCTTAATGGATGTATCCTTGTCTTGCCATGACTTGCACCTTAGTGAGTGCATCAAGCTCGTAAACATGCCTACTTGAGTTATGTTTCAGCATGTGCCAGTCTTCACTAAGTCTGAAAAGTGATTATGTTTTTGCGATGTTCATGTGCTTGTTAGTATATTTTCGGATCCCTTTTGGCTCAAGGTCACTAAGGGACTTTTGTTAAGCTATTTGAGTAGCTCCATGCCATGTCTTACTTTGCCATGTTCAGGGCCTGTAGCATGTTGTTTTGTTGCTCCGAAGAGAGCTACTTGGTCTGAAATTCCAGACAAGTGTTAATTTCACTAAGTCTGAGATCTGTTTACCATTTGCATTTTTGCCATGCTTGTTTGAACCTGTTAATGGATGAATTGGCCGTAGCTCAGTGCTAGACTTTGGTTAAGCATCTTGAATGCTTCCTTTCCATGTATTTTTATGCCATGTTTGAGTACTGTAGCATGTTCATCTCATTGCATTTAGATGCCTACTTGCTGTAAATCGCAGACTGGTGTCATATTTGAATCGCTTGCCATTTTCAAACCGTAACTCCGATTCCGGCGTTCTTTATATCGTTTTCTAGCGATTTAATCTCACCTTTCCAGTGGCACACTTGGATTTCCAAGTTGAGGCCAGGTTCATGCATTTCCTGTCATATCTTGCATTATGCATCCCGCATCGCATCCCGCATCGCATCCCGCATAGCATACCATCATTGCATCTTATTGTTTGATCCTTGCACGTGGTTGATTGTGTCCTTGTTGCTTGGTTGTCTTGTTTGGGTAGAGCCGGGAGACGAGTTCGCTAACGAGGAGCCTATTGAGTTTGCTTCCGAGGATCCAGTCAACTCTGACAGCTTTGCAGGCAAGATGATCATACCCTGGAAATCACTACTATCTTTGCTATGCTAGTTTGCTCGCCCTTTTGCTATGCCAATGCTACGATGCCTACCATTTGCTTGTCAGCCTCCCAAATTGCCATGTCAAACCTCTAACCCACCATGTCCTAGCAACCCGTTGATTGGCTATGTTACCGCTTTGCTCAGCCCCTCTTATAGCGTTGCTAGTTGCAGGTGAAGATTGGAGGCGTTCCTGGTTGGAACATTTATTTACTTGTTGGGATATCATTATATTATCTTGTTATCTTAATGCATCTATATACTTGGTAAAGGGTGGAAGGCTCGGCCTCTCGCCTAATGTTTTGTTCCACTCTTGCCGCCCTAGTTTCCGTCATATCGGTGTTATGTTCTCGGATTTTTGTGTTCCTTACGCGGTTGGGTTATAATGGGAACCCCTTGATAGTTTGCCTTGATTAAAGCTTTTCCAGCAATGCCCAACCTTGGTTTTACCATTTGCCACCTAGCCTCTTTTTCCCTTGGGTTTCCGGAGCCCGAGGGTCATCTTATTTAAACCCCCCCGGGCCAGTGCTCCTCTGAGTGTTGGTCCAAATAGAGCCACTTGCAGCGCCACCCCGAGGCAACTCGAGGGTTGGTTTTAGTTGTACGTAGTGTTCATCTGAGTGTGCCCTGCGAAAGAGATATGTGCAGCTCCTATCGGGATTTGTCGGCACATTCGGGCGGTGTTGCTGGATTAGTTTTGACCTGTCGAAATGTCTTGAAGAACCGAGATACCGAGTCTGATCGGAACATCTTGGGAGGAGGTCTATTCCTTTGTTGACCGTGATAGCTTGTCATGGGCTAAGTTGGGACTCCCCTGCAGGGATTGAACTTTCGAAAGCCGTGCCCGCGGTTATGGGCAGATGGGAATTTGTTAATGTCCAGTTGTAGATAACTTAAACCTTAACTTAATTAAAATGAATCAACCGAGTGTGTTACCGTGATGGCCTCTTCTCGGCGGAGTCCGAGAAGTGGACACATTGGAGTAATGTTTGCGCAGGTTACTCTCTAGTTTCTCGCGCGCGCTTTGCCTCCTCTTCTCACTCTCTTTTGCGAATAAGTTAGCCACCATATATGCTAGTCGCTTGTCGCAGCTCCACATATATTCACCTTACCCTAACTTTTAAGCTTAAATAGTCTTGATCGCGAGGGTGCGAGATTGCTGAGTCCCTGTGGCTCACAGATTACTATTACACCAGATGTAGGTCCAGGTGATTCCGCTCCAGGTGACGTGTACGAGCTCAAGTGGGAGTTCGACGAGGACTCTCAACGTTACTATGTTTCCTTTCCTGATGATCAGTGGTGGTGCCCTATTGGGGGTGATCGGGACCATGTCGCTTGTTGGGTTATCTTTCATTTTGGCGCCGTAGTCAGGCCATGAGTGTTTGGATGATGTATGTTATTTATGTACTTGATTGACGTGGCGAGTGTAAGCCAACTATGTTATCCCTTTTCATTATCTATATTACATGGGATGTTTGTGATGATTACCCGACTTGCGACATATGCCTTCAATGCGATTATGCCTCTAAGTCATGCCTCGACACGTGGGAGATATAGTCGCATCGAGGGTGTTACAAGTTGGTAATCAGAGCCATCCCCGACCTTAGGAGCCCCATTGCTTGATTGTTTTTAGCGGCCGAGTTGTGTCTAGAAAAATGTTTTGAGTCATTTAGGAATTGTATATCGGAGAGTTTAGGAATTCTTTTTACTTCCCAGTCTCCTCATCGCTCTGGTAAGGCATCCTGATATAGAGTTTTGACTCTTCTCTTCTCAAATTTCACTAATTTTTTTAGGATCACGCGGGTATCTTGGAATCATTCCGATGGGTTTATGATGAGAACATTGTCTTGGTGCCTCCTGTCAGGGGTTTAGTGGAAGTGTCCCGGGGAGTTGAGCTCTGAGGTGTTGTCATCATAATTTTATCGTTGCACTTCTGGAATACCTGAGTTTAGTACGCCGATATCGAAAATCTCTTTTATGCAGTTCGTGATATAACCTCGACGCCACCCAGTACTGGGGCAGGAGTTCGGGAGTATTGCCATAACTTGTATAAAGGATGCTTTTCGAAGGTTGAGGTAGATGGTTTCCGAAGGTTTCTTGGTTATGTGTTGAAGGATGGATACAGCTGGATGTAGGATTTGCTAGTTTGGGTGAGATATTATGCTTCCCCTGTATCCCCAACACCTGATTGCATAACCGGAAAGGTTCGGGAGTTTCATAGGTGGGAATTCTCGTAGCTCTAGGTCTTCTTCAACGGATATTGGTTTGAGATTGGGATTTCTTACCGATTATTCATTCTTGAGCCGTACCTTGTTGATTTAGTTCTCTACCTTTAATTCTACGTGGCTTCGCAATTTATGGATATGTGACCACTTCAAGAGGAATGCATTCGTTCATTTTGTTCGGATGTGAAGACTTTATGTTGCAATTTTCATTCCGTTGGATTCAGCTTCAATATTTTGTCTATCAATGTGCTAATGGTGGTCAACATCTTCAGGATGGCTCCTCCAACGCGCACGACTCCGAATCCTGATCCACCACCACCTCCACCTCCTCCAGAGGCATGGCAAGCTGTGATGGCCGCAACCAATGCAAACACACAGTTGATCATGCAAATTCTCCAAGAGCGCAATCAAGGCAACCAGGGGAATCAAGGCAACAATTAGAATCATTTTGCTACACTGAACCAGTTCCTTGCTAATGGGCCAAAGACGTTCAGCAATTGTGTTGAGGCAACCGATGCTGACAATTGGCTTGTGGATCTGTGTAAGCATTTTGAGTGCAGCAACGTCAGGCCTGAAGATTTCGGCAAGTTCGCTTCCTTCCAACTCAAAGATCAAGCTGCAGAATGGTTCCAGCAGTACAAGGATTCCAGAGGTGGATGTCTGATCACTTGGGATGAATTCCGTCAAGATTTCCGAGCTCATCACATCCCTCAAAGTGTGGTTGAAAGTAAGCGTGAGGAATTTCACAACTTGAAGCAAGGCTCTTTGTCTGTCTATGACTTCAACAAGTTGTTCCATAAGCTCGCCCGCTTTGCCAAGCAGGACGTACCTGATGAGAAGAGCATGATATACCAGTTCAGGGGTGGTCTCAGAGAAGAAATTCAGCTCGCTCTTGTCCTCTTTGAGCCCTTGAGATACGATGAGTTCTACAACATGGCACTGAAGCAAGAGGCTACTCAGTTGAGGTGTGATGCTTCCAAGAAGCGAGTCAGAGACACTACGCCTTCTTCCTCTACTCAAGTGGCCAAGCAGCAGAAGTATTGGCTTCCTCCTCCTCCGTTCCGTCAGCCGTATCAGCAAAAGAGCAAAGGTGGCAGTGGTTCTTCCCACCCACCCAACCCTGGCTTTCAGAACAAAATTTCGTCTCAAGCTCCAAGATCGAGTGCTCCGTACCACCGTCCGCTTTCAGAGGTCACATGCAACAAGTGCCAAGAAAAGGGTCAGTATGCCAACAAGTGTTTCAACCAGAGGCGTCTTCCTCCTCCTCCTCCTGTGAGATCGGCAAGTACAGTTGTGGTCAAGCATAACCCCAAGCACGCCAAGGTCAACTTGCTGAATGCAGCTCAGGAAGAGGACTCGCTAGATGTGATCATGGGTAACCTTCCTGTTAACGATGTTCCTGCAAAAGTTCTTTTTCACACTGGTGCATCACTTTCTTTTATTTCAACTCCATTTGTGGCCAAGCATGATTTTGTGACCGAGAGGATTCCTGTTCCATTGAAGATCGTGTCTCCGGGCAAGAAAATGACTTCTAACAATTGCGTCCCAGATGTCTCTATCACGTTGGGCGATTACAAGTTTCTCTCTTCTCCGGTGGTTCTTGGTAACTCGGATATTGATCTTATTCTCGGAATGGATTGGCTTACTAAGCACAAGGCACATCTTGCTTGTGTAGCCAGGCAGAACCAATTGACTCATTCGTCTGAGGATGTAATTGTCTTTGCCGCTCGTGATGATACCATCCGTCTGTTTTCTCTCAATGAGAAGGGTGAACTGGATGCTATCTCGCAAATTCCAGTCGTTTGTGAATATCAAGACGTCTTTCCAGAAGAGCTCCCAGGAATGCTTCTGCACCGGCCAGTTGAATTCGTCATTGATCTTGAGCCCGGCACGGAACCTATGTGCAAGCGTCCTTACAAGCTCGGACCTGGAGAGTTGAAGAAGCTGAAGAAGCAACTCGATGTTCAAGAAAGAATGGGTCTCATCCGGCCTAGTTCTTCTCCGTGGGGTTGTGGTGTTCTTTTTGTGAAGAAGAAGGATGGAACGGACCGACTTTGTGTTGATTACCGTCCATTTAACAAGAAGACAATCAAGAACAAATACCCACTTCCCAACATCAATGAGTTGTTCGAACAACTAAAATGTGCCCAAGTATTCTCCAAGCTTGATCTCCGTATGGGTTGTCATTAGATTTGAATCCGTGAGCAAGATATTCCCAAGACGGCTTTCAGGACAAGCTATGGTTCATATGAATACACTGTCATGTCTTTTGGCCTCGTCAACGCTCCTCTGACGTTCTCTCGCATGATGAACTTCATCTTCAACGCCTACACCAATAACTTCATTTTGGTCTATCTCGACGACATTCTGGTTTTCTCGAAGAACAAGGAAGATCATGCCAAGCACTTGCGTTTGGTGCTTGATAAACTTAGGGAACATCAGTTCTACGCCAAGTTCTCCAAGTGCGAATTTTGGCTCGATGAGGTTCTTTATCTTGGTCATATCATCTCTGCCAAGGGCATTGCCGTGAATCCTGAGAAGGTGTCTGCAATTGTGAATTGGGAACCTCCTCAGAATGTGATGCAACTCCGCAGTTTCGTCGGTCTCGCAAGCTATTGCAGAAGATTCGTTGAAAAATTTTCAAAGATCGCGAAACCTCTCTCTAATCTTCTCCAGAAGCACGTCAAGTACGTTTGGTCTCTGGAGTGTGACATTGCTTTCAACACTTTGAAAGAGAAATTGATCACTGCTCCAGTTCTGACTCCGCCTGATGAATCCAAACCGTACGAGGTCTTTTGTGATGCCTCTCTCCAAGGTCTTGGCGCAGTATTGATGCAAGAGAAGAAAGTTGTTGCTTATACCTCTCGCCAGTTGAAGCCTAATGAGAAGAACTACCCCACTCATGATCTCGAGTTGGCGGCAGTTGTGCATGCTTTTGACTTGACATCTTCTATTGGGAAGAAAAGTGGATATTTTCATTGATCACAAGAGTCTCAAGTACATCTTCACTCAGCCTAATCTCAACCTCAGGCAAACTCGATGGGTCGAAATGCTTCAAGAGTATAATCCGAGTATCGAGTATACTCCAAGCAAGGCCAATGTGATTGCTGACGCATTGAGCAGAAAGGCTTATTGCAACCATCTTATTCTCAAGCCTTATCAACCCGAGCTTTGTGAAGCTTTCCGCAAACTTAATCTGCAAATTGTTCCTCAAGGTTTCCTCGCCAACCTTCAAGTCTCTCCTACCTTCGAAGATCAGATTCGCCAAGCCCAGCTCCTTGATGCTATGGTGAAAAAGGTGAAGATTGGGATTGCCAAGAGTCAACCCAAGTACAAGTGCTACCGCCTTGATGACAAGGAAACTCTCTTCTTCGAGGATCAAATTGTTGTGCCCAAAGGTGAACTTCATAAAGTGATCATGAACGAGGCTCACAATTCTCTCCTCTCCATCCACCCTGGGAGCACGAAGATGTATCAGGATCTTAAGCAAGCCTATTGGTGGACTCAAATGAAGCGCGAGATTGCTCAGTTCGTGAATGAATGTGATGTCTGCAGAAGGGGTGAAGGCAGAACACCAAAGGCCAGCAGGTCTCCTCCAACCTCTTGCCATTCCAGAATTGAAGTTTGACCACATTGAAATGGACTTCGTGACTGGGTTTCCAAAGTCCAAGCGTGTCAATGATGCTATATTCGTTGTCATCGACAAACTCACCAACGTGGCTCACTTTCTTCCTATCAAAGAGTCGATCACTGCAGCTCAATTGGCGGAACTCTATACCTCTTGAATTGTCTCTCTACACGGTATCCCTCAAGTGATATCTTCAGACCGTGGCAGCATCTTTACCTCCAAGTTTTGGGATTCTTTTCAGAAGGCCATGGGCACCAACATCCGCTTCAACACAACTTTCCACCCTCAAACAAGCGGTCAAGTCGAGCGTGTCAACCAGATTCTTGAAGATATGCTCAGGGCTTGTGTGATCTCCTTCGGCATGAAGTGGGAGGATTGTCTTCCTTATGCTGAATTCTCCTACAGCAACAGTTTTCAAGCAAGTTCGGGCAAGGCCCCATTTGAAATTATGTATGACAGGAAGTGTCGTACCCCTCTCAACTGGTCTGAAACTGGTGAACATCAGCTGCTGGGTAATGACTTAATCGCAGAGGCAGAAGAAATGTGCAAAGTCATTCGTGATAACCTCAAAGCAGCCCAATCCCGCCAGAAGAACTACTATGATAGTAAGCACCATGATTTGGCTTTTGAGATCGGAGATCATGTTTACCTCCGCGTCTCTCCTATGAAAGGTACTCGTCGCTTCGGTATCAAAGGGAAGCTTGCCCCCAGATACGTGGGACCTTTCAAGATTGTCAGCAAGAGAGGCGACCTCGCCTATCAACTCGAGCTTCCTTCAAACTTTGCAAATGTTCATGATGTGTTCCATGTCTCTCGGCTTCGAAAGTGCTTCAAGACTCCTGACCGCACAGTCAACTTCGAGGACATTGAGCTCCAAGAAGATCTCTCTTATCGTGAGCACCCAGTTGCTATTCTTGAAGAGACTGAACACAAGACTCGCAACAAGTCAATCAAATTTCTCAAAGTCAAGTGGTCACACCATTCCGACCGTTAAGCTACATGGGAATGCGAGGATCACCTCCGTTCTGAGTACCCGGCGTTGTTTCAGTCCTAGATCTCGGGACGAGATCTTTTCGTAGTGGTGGAGTGTTCTAACACCCCGGATATAACTTTCCCAATTTGTACTCCAACTCTTGCCGTTTCCGGCATTAAGTTATATTTATTTCTCGGGTTCGGGTCTTTGTCTCCGTGTGTTGTTTTCGTTGTCATGCATCTCATATCATGTCACCATGTGCATTGCATTTGCATACGTGTTCATCTCATGCATTCGAGCATTTTCCCCGTTGTCCGTTTTGCATTCCGGCGCGTCGTTCTCCTCCAGTGGTCATTTTGGCCTTTCTTTCGTGTGTGGGGCTTAAACATTTTCGGATTGGACCGAGACTTGCCAAGCGGCCTTGGTTTACTACCGGTAGACCGCCTGTCAAGTTTCGTATCATTTGGACTTCGTTTGATACTCCAACGGTCAACCGAGGGACCAAAAAGGCCTCGTGTGTGTTGCAGCCCAACACCCCTCCAATTTGGCCCAAAACCCACCAAACTCTGCTCCATCATCTACAGCGTTCGATCACGATCGCGTGGCCGAAAACTGCACCTCATTTGGACTCTCCTAGCTCCCTCTATGCCTATATATACCTCCCCCCATTCCAAATCTCGGATCCCCTCGTCAAACCCTAAAAAAAACTGCTCCCCTCGCCGCCGGACATGTCCGAATCAGGCCGAACACGTCCGCCCGCCGCAGCCGACCAACGGGCCGCTGCCACGTTTCCCCGGGGCGCCCCACATCGCCGCTCCACGCCGCCGGCCCGCGGAGGCCCTGGGCAAGCCCTCCACCGCTCCCGCCCGGGCCATGGCGCTCGCCCGCACGCGCCGCCGTCTCCTTCGCTTCCGAGAGCGCGCCGCCCTCTCCGCCACCGACATCACCGACAGCCGCCTTCGCTCGCCGGAGCATGCCTCCATCACCCAAACGCCTCTCCGCCGCCGTTCCAAGGAGCAACGGCCTCGATCCGAGGCCAAGGAGGAGCCCCGCCGCCGCCTGCTTCCAGATCCGGCGCCGCCGCTGCGGTTCCGGCCATCTCCGTCGCCGGAGCTCCGGTCGCGCCGCCGCTGCCGGACGGGATCGGGAGGAGCCCCGATCCGCCTCTTCGTTGACCGCGGCCCCGAGCTGGGCCAGGCCAGCTCCGGCCCGTTTCCGGCCCACCTCCGCCCGAGGCCCAGCAAACCCACTTCGGCCTGCTTCCTCCGCCCGTTGTTTTTTTTGCGAGGGTAAAACTTCGTCTAAGTCCCGGAATTTTCAGATCCATGTGCCCTTCTTCCTAGCCTCGTAACTTTGCATCCATAGCTCTGATTCATGCATATAGCATATCAAAATGTTCATCTCTAAGAGTACATCATTTCATTCCATTGTATCATTTTCATTTGAGCTCATCTTGATGCCCGAAATGCTGTTAGAAGAGGGATACTTGAGTTAATTGTCAGATCTGCTACTCCATCTTAGACATTTGTCATTTTTTCCATGATTGTTGTGTGCATGATATGCCCTGATGCTCTACATATGTTTTGTTAAGAGTTTTGTCATCTTTCCAGAGGTGCAACCCATGTATTTTTGTGATGTGTGTGGTGATTTGTGCAAGCTTGCAAAGTGAGGCACCCGGTAACTCTGTTTTCAGGGACTTGGTAATTTCACTAAGTCCTGGGATTGTTTATCTCATGATGCCATATGTTCATGTTGTTTGCTAGTGATCCGTGCCTCTTTTGAGGATGTTCAGTAAAGGTATTTTGTTAATATTGTAGTGCTCTATCCATCCATGCCTTTGTTTGCAATTATGGAGCACCCTAGCTTGAGTTAATCGAGCTCTACTTTTGCTACTTTGTGAATCTGGGCAGATCGTCAACTTGTTTGCGATTTTGTCGATGTTGTTGTAGTTGATCCGTGCATGCTATGCCATTGTTCTTGCCATGTTTAGCTTGCATTTTGTGCCTTCTTAATGGATGTATGCTTTTCTTGCCATGACTTGCACCGTAGTGAGTGCATCGAGCTCGTAAACATGCCTACTTGAGTTATGTTTCAGCATGTGCCAGTCTTCACTAAGTCTGAAAAGTGATTATGTTTTTGCGATGTTCATGTGCTTGTTAGTATATTTTCGGATCCCTTTTGGCTCAAGGTCACTAAGGGACTTTTGTTAAGCTATTTGAGTAGCTCCATGCCATGTCTTACTTTGCCATGTTCAGGGCCTGTAGCATGTTGTTTTGTTGCTTCGAAGAGAGCTACTTGGTCTGAAATTCCAGACAAGTGTTAATTTCACTAAGTCTGAGATATGTTTACGATTTGCGTTTTTGCCATGCTTGGTTGAACCTGTTAATGGATGAATTGGCCGTAGCTCAGTGCTAGACTATTGTTAAGAATCTTGAATGCTTCCCTGCCATGTATTTTGATGCCATGTTTGAGTGTTGTAGCATGTTCATCTCATTGCATTTAGATGCCTACTTGCTGTAAATCGCAGACCGGTGTCATATTTGAATCGCTTGCCAGTTTCAAACCGTAACTCCGATTCTGGCGTTCTTTATATCATTTTCAAGCGATTTCATCTCATCTTTCCAGTGGCACACTTGGATTTCCAAGTTGAGGCCAGGTTCATGCATTTCTTGTCATATCTTGCATTATGCATCCTGCATCGCATCCCGCATAGCATACCATCATTGCATCTTATTGTTTGATCCTTGGACGTGGTTGATTGTGTCCTTGTTGCTTGGTTGTCTTGTTTGGGTAGAGCCGGGAGACGAGTTCGCTAACAAGGAGCCCGTTGAGTTTGCTTTCGAGGATCCATTCAACTCTGACAGCTTTGCAGGCAAGATGATCATACCCTCGAAATCACTACTATCTTTGCTATGCTAGTTTGCTCGCTCTTTTGCTATGCCAATGCTACGATGCCTACCATTTGCTTGTCAGCCTCCCCAATTTCCATGTCAAACCTCTAACCCACCATGTCCTAGAAAACCGTTGATTGGCTATGTTACCGCTTTGCTCAGCCCCTCTTATAGCGTTGCTAGTTGCAGGTGAAGATTGGAGGCGTTCCTGGTTGGAACATTTATTTACTTGTTGGGATATCATTATATTATCTTGTTATCTTAATGCATCTATATACTTGGTAAAGGGTGGAAGGGTCGGCCTCTCGCCTAGTATTTTGTTCCACTCTTGCCGCCCTAGTTTCCGTCATATCGGTGTTATGTTCCCGGACTTTTGCGTTCCTTGCGCGGTTGGGTTATAATGGGAACCCCTTGATAGTTCGCCTTGATTAAAGCTTTTCCAGCAATGCCCAACCTTGGTTTTACCATTTGCCACCTAGCCTCTTTTTCCCTTGGGTTTCCGGAGCCCGAGGGTCATCTTATTTAAACCCCCCGGGCCAGTGCTCCTCTGAGTGTTGGTCCAAATAGAGCCACTTGCAGCGCCACCTCGGGGCAACTCGAGGGTTGGTTTTAGTTGTACATAGTGTTCATCTGAGTGTGCCCTGAGAAAGAGATATGTGCAGCTCCTATCAGGATCTGTCGGCACATTCGGGCGGTGTTGCTGGATTAGTTTTGACCTATTGAAATGTCTTGAAGAACCGAGATACCGAGTCTGATCGGAACGTCTTGGGAGGAGGTCTATTCCTTCGTTGACCGTGAGAGCTTGTCATGGGCTAAGTTGGGACTCCCCTGTAGGGATTGAACTTTGGAAAGCCGTGCCCGCGGTTATGGGTAGATGGGAATTTGTTAATGTCCGGTTGTAGGTAACTTAAACCTTAACTTAATTAAAATGAATCAACCGAGTGTGTTACCGTGATGGCCTCTTCTCGGCGGAGTCCGGGAAGTGGACACGGTGTTGGAGTAATGTTTGCGCAGGTTACTCTCTAGTTTCTCGCTCACGCTTTGCCTCCTCTTCTCGCTCTCTTTTGCGAATAAGTTAGGCACCATATATGCTAGTCGCTTGCTGCAGCTCCACATATATTCACCTTACCCTACCTTTTAAGCTTAAATAGTCTTGATCGCGAGGGTGCGAGATTGCTGAGTCCCTGTGGCTCACAGATTACTATTACACCAGATGCAGGTCCAGGTGATTCCGCTCCAGGTGACGCGTACGAGCTCAAGTGGGAGTTCAACAAGGACTCTCAGCGTTACTATGTTTCCTTACCTGATGATCAGTAGTGGTGCCCTGTTGGGGGTGATCGGGACCATGTCGCTTGTTGGATTATATTTCATTTTGGCGCCGTAGTCGGGCCATGAGTGTTTGGATGATGTATGTTATTTATGTACTTGATTGACGTGGCGAGTGTAAGCCAACTATGTTATCCCTTTTCATTATCTATATTACATGGGATGTTTGTGATGATTACCCGACTTGCGACATATGCCTTCAATGCGATTATGCCTCTAAGTCGTGCCTCGACACATGGGAGATATAGTCGCATCGAGGGTGTTACACCCACCACCCACTTTGTAGCCACTATCGATGATTTAACCGACATGCTCGCCTTCGACTCCGAAGACATCGACAGTATGGACGACGATGTAGGAGATGAACATGAACCAGCACCTATAGGGCACTGGAAAGCCACCTCGTCGTATGGCCTATACATGGTGGATACACCCAATGAAGGCAACGGCGACGAGATGGCGGAGGATGACCCCTCCAAGAAGCAACCCAAGCGCCGACATCAGCGACGCCGCTCTAAGTCCCGCCAAAGAAAAAGTGGTGATACCAGCACAGGAGATAATAACACTCCGGATAGCGCCGAAGACAACAACAATCCCCTCCAGCAAGATTTAGAGTAGGAGGATGAAGGAGCCAGCTCTCCTGAGAGAGTGGCTGGCGGAGAGGAGGAGGATGACAATTACATGCCCCCCTCCAAAGACGAGGCAAGCCTCGGCGACGATGAATTCGCCGTACCAGGAGATCCCGTCGAACAAGAGCGCTTCAAGCGCAGGCTTATGGCCACGGCAAATAGCCTGAAGAAAAATCAGCAGTAGCTTCAAGCTGATCAAGATCTGCTAGCTGACAAATGGACTGAAGTCCTCGCAGCCGAGGAATATAAACTCGAGCATCCCTCCAAGAGTTACCCAAGGCGCAGGTTACTACCCCGACTGGAGGAAGAAGCGTATGATACGGCTGATCGGCCGCCTCGTGGCCGCGATAGAGAGGCATTCCAGCCAAAAGCTCAGCCTCCACCCCAACGCCATCCAAATAAAAAGGCATGCGGAGATACGCCAGACCTGCGAGACATATTGGAGGACAAAGCAAAGCATTCAAGATCGATCTACGGATCACAAGGGCGCACCACTCTACGAGACGGTAAATGTCACGCTGGATACAGTAAAAGCAAATCCGGCTGGGCCGAACACAGCGGGCAGGACCCATACGAGCTGCGTGGCGATATAGCCCAATACAAACGCGCCGCACACCCCTTATGCTTCACAGACGAAGTAATGGAACATCAATTCCCAGAAGGTTTCAAACCTGTAAACATTGAATCATACGACGGCACAACAGATCCCGCAGTATGGATTGAGGACTTCCTCCTCCACATCCACATGGCCCGCGGTGATGACTTACAAGCCATCAAATACCTCCCACTAAAACTCAAAGGACCAGCGCGACATTGGCTTAATAGCTTGCCAGCGGATTCCATTAGCTGTTGGGAAGATCTGGAAGCCGCATTCCTCGACAACTTTCAGGGCACTTATGTGCCACCACCAGACGCCGATGACTTGAGCCACATAATTCAGCAGCTAGAAGAGTCGGCCAGGCAATTCTGGACTCGGTTCCTTACAAAGAAAAATCAAATCGTCGACTGTCCGGATGCAGAGGCCTTAGTGGCTTTCAAGCACAACATCCGAGACGAGTGGCTAGCCCGACACCTTGGTCAGGAAAAGCCGAAACCTATGGCAGCTCTCACGACGCTCATGACCCGCTTTTGTGCAGGAGAAGACAGCTGGTTGGCTCGCAGTAATAACATATCAAAGAACCATGGTACCTCAGATACCAAGGACGGCAATAGCAGGTCACGTCGCAACAAGCATAAGCGCCGCATTAACAGCGAAAGTACTGAGGATACGGCAGTCATTGCTGGATTCAAAGGCTCTAAACCCGGTCAGCGGAAAAATCCATTCAAACAAAGTACACCGGGTCCGTCCAGCTTGGACCGTATACTCGATCGCTCGTGTCAAATACACGGCACCCCAGACAAGCCATCCAATCACACCAACAGGGATTGTTGGGTGTTCAAGCAGGCCGGCAAGTTAATTGCCGAAAACAAGGACAAAGGGCCGCATAGCGATGACGAGGAAGAACCCCGGTAGCCGCACACTGGAGGACAGAAGAGGTTTCCCCTGCAAGTGCGGACAGTGAACATGATATACGCTACCCACATCCCCGAGAGGGAGCGGAAGCGTGCGCTCAGTTGGAGCCACTCGCCCCAAAGTTCAACCCTTGGTCCTCCTGTCCGATCACCTTCGATTGCAGGGACCACCCCACTTGTATCTGTCATGGCGGATTCGCCGCACTGGTCCTCGACCCAATCATCGACGGATTTCACCTCACTCGAGTCCTTATGGATGGCGGCAGCAGCCTGAACCTGCTTTATCAGGACACAATGCGCAAAATGGGTATAGACCCCTCAAGGATCAAACCCACAAAAACGACCTTTAAAGGCGTCATTCCAGGCGTAGAGGCCCACTGCACGGGATCAATTACACTGGAAGTGGTCTTCGGATCCCCAGATAACTTCCGAAGTGAAGAGTTAATCTTTGATATAGTCCCGTTCCGCAGTGGTTATCACGCGCTGCTCGGACGAACCGCATTCGCTACATTCAATGTCGTACCACATTATGCATACCTCAAGCTCAAGATGGCAGGACCTCGCGGAGTTATTACAGTCAATGGAAACACAGAGCGCTCTCTCCGAACAAAGGAGCACACTGCGACCCTTGCAGCAGAAGCACAAAGCATCCTCTCAAGGCAATCTACCAATTCGGCGTTTCAAAACCCGGACACCTTCAAGCGCGCTCGGGGCAATCGGCAGACAGACCGCCTGGCACGATCTGAGTTCGCGTAGCAATACAGCGGTCACCCCAAACCCAGCCCAACGGTGTTATTCGTGCCGCGCGTACATAATTACGCATTAAAAATACCATGGGCACAGGAGGGGAGGGGGGCCACAACTGCGGCACGCCCCAAAACGCGGCTTAAACCGCACTAGGGGCTTCCTGTTTGGTTATTTTTCTTTTTCTTTCAGGACTTTAATCTCTGGAAACACTGTCCGGCAGCTCCATTGTCGAACACATGATACATCAACCAAGGAGGCAGACAACTACGTTATACAACGGAATTCCCAGGTTGATTACAGATTTCATATCATTCCTCAGCTCGCCCTTGGAAGGGACATAGTCCTACTCTTTTTCTTATTGCACTATCTGTATCACTCTGCTTTAATGCAATTTTTTAATAAACAATGCATGACATTACGACTATTATTGCATTTTTTTATACATATATCTATGCGTTCATTAACGCCGCCTTGCAGCCGTTCATTAAGTCTGAACACTTTTACAAGTGCGGCACCCCGAACTTATAGCATTATATGCATCAGCTCCAAATCATGTCTTTGGTCAAATGTTGGGTTTGCCCGGCTCCTATGTTTTGGTACCTTACGTTCCGCTCTATCGCCTAAGGTAGCGCTAGGAGAACTACTGCGATTGTGCCCCGGTTCTGCCGGGCTGAGCACCTCAGTAGAGAAAGCTAAAACTGACTGTCATGATAAGGCGCGAGACTGGTCGCTGTTCGGCGAAGTTTTTCGAGTCCTTAAAGACTTATGCCGCTTAGGGCGAGGGGCCGTCTCTGCCCGGCTTACAGGCATGTATCACGCCCTGAATTCGGCCTTCGGAACACCAGGGGCTTCGCTGAAATTTAAAATTATAGAATTCTATGGCTAAGTGAGAGTGATAAAGCAATATTAGTCCGGTTGCCTTGTTCGTTGTGCTGAGCACCTCCCTCGAAGGACCCAAATATGGGAACAAGAGTGCTCGGGTTTATCCCGAACACCCCAGCACTAGCGGCATGGAGGCAGAAGCCGAGGACTAGCCATCTCTCAGATTGGATAAACAGCCAAACAGAAGGTAATATTTTAAATTCAAACAAGCGTTGCAAGGCGCATATGAAACAAGTTTTCACACATACAGGACAAAACGAGCAAGTCTCATTCAAATATTACATTTTGCGAACACTCATCCGCGATAAGACGGGCACCCGGCAGAACACCCTCGTAGTACATCTCGGGGTGGCGGTGCTCCTTGCCCTCTGGTGGCCCCTCCTTGATCAGCTTCACGGCGTCTATCTTGACCCACTGCATTTTTACACGGGCGAAAGCCCAGCGTGCACCTTCTATGCAGACGGATCGCTTGACGACCTCTAGCCGAGGGCAGGCATCCACAAGCCGCCTCACCAGGACGAAGAAGCTGTTCGGAAGGGCGTCGCCAGGCCACAACTGGACTATGAAGCCCTTCATGGCCTGATGGGCCGCCTTATGTAGCTCAGCCATCTGCTTCAGCTGGTCGCTCATTGGCACCGGATGTTCAGCCTCAGCATACTGAGACCATAACAGCTTCTCCGTCGAGCTTCTGTCCTTGGCCTGGTAGAATAGTGCGGCATTGGACACACTGCGGGGCAAATCTGCGAATGCTCCTGGAGAGCTCCGGATTCAGGTAAGTAATCGGTAATTCACCTTTACATGCTTGCTTTGCATATAGAAAGCCTTACCAGCCGCTATCTTCTTCATCGCGTCGATCTCCTGAAGGGCCTTCTGGGCCTCGGCCTTTGCACTCTTCGCGCTCTCACGGGCCGTGGCAAGCTCAGACTCTCGCGTCTTCAAGTCAAGCTCCAATGCCTCGTGCTTCGTTACAAGAGCCTGGAACTCTTGCTGCACCTCGCCCACCCAAGCCTCGTGCCTCTCTCGCTCGGTGTGCTCCTTGGCTGCTGTATCTTCAGCTTTGGTCAGCGCTTGCTTCAGGGTCACCACCTCAGTCGTGGCCCCTGGCAAAACATACAATGATCCTGTCATTTTGCAATCTTGTCCTTTTTATACACATATATCTATAGATGGGGTATTACTTACCTTTGTTCTCCTCGAGCTGCCTCTTGACAAGGCCGAGCTCTTTCTTGGACCCATCAAGGTCCTACTTCAGTACGGCGACCTCCGCTGTTAGTGCGGCGGACGCCAGCAGAGAAGCCTGCATATGCATATTGACATACTTATATTGGAATCCTACGATATTATTTGATCCTCTGTTCGGCTTTTCTTTGCGAACACCGAACAAGGCATCAGGGGCTACTGTCTATGCAGTAATACTTCTACTACATTTTAAAACAATTACCTCGGAGCCTGTTAGAAGGCTAGTACAGGCTTTAGTCAATCCGCTCTTGGCAGACTAAACCTTCTGGATCACCGCACTCATGATAGTGCGGTGCTCCTCCTCGATGGAAGCGCTGCGAAGCGCTTCCAACATAGTGTCCGGCGCCTCTGGATGGACAGAGGTCACCGGCACAGGCGTCTCACCCCCCTTAGAAGGGGACCGCCTGCCCGAGCTCAGAACCGTTGGAGGGTCCGGCACGGTGTTCGGCTGAGGGCCAAACTCAGAGCTCTCAGGGACCTCGTCCCCTCGGCTCCCGGAGTCAGGAAGGTCGCCTTGAGGCGCCTCTGGGACTATCTCCCCTCGATCCCATGCCTCTTGAGACAGCACCTCGGCGTCGTCGGCTGGATGGGGGGAGGTGGCGGTCGGGACTGGATCGCTATCCATGTCCGACGAGCCCAGGGAGCCGTCCGAGGATACCTCGATATTGGCTCGGGGCGGCCTGCACAATTAAGTTCGGCGTTAGGGAAAGCAATGCGACAAAGGAATCCTATGGGTTACTTTGGTATCCGAATACTTACGATCTCCCCTGGGGCTTGGCCCTGGGCAACCACTCGTCTTCACTTTCGTCGGCGGTGGTGGAGCTGTCCGGAAGGAGCGTCCTTCCCTTCATGGACCCTCCGGCCTCCCCAGTTGGGGCGGCCTTCCTTTTCTTGTCTCCCCCAGTCGATGGGGAGCCTCTTCTTCCTCTTCCTCGTCTTCGGGGGAAGAGTGCGCCGCAGAGTCATCGGACGGTGAGTCCGACGACGCCTGGCGTCGGGAACTCTTTCGAGCTCCCTTGGCCTTCTTGGTCTTGTCCGGCACCTTATAAGGGGCCAGAGTCAACATCTTCGCCAGAAGGGCGTCCGCAAGGCCTTTGGGCAAGGGTGCCAGATAGTCGATTTGTCGGGCCATCTTCTGCCAGTCCTGTTAACGGCATGGGAGTTTAGATCCCGCATAGAGTCAATCTATATAGAAAACAAGTATCCTGTAAAAGGTAAAACAGCTTACCGCACTGGCTTGGCGCTTCGCGCTGAATCCGCGATCCTCAGTAATGGGGGGAGGGACCGCAGCACCCTTGAACAGCACCCTCCAGGCATCTTCATGAGTAGTGTCGAAGAGCCTGTTCAGAGTTCGGTGCTGCGCCGGGTTGAACACCCACAAGGTGAACTCCCGTTGTTGGCACGGGAGTATCCGGCGGACGAGCATAACCTGGACTATGTTGACGAGCTTGAGCTTCTTGTCCACCATGTTTTGAATACATGTTTGGAGTCCGGCCAGCTCTTTCGAATTACCCCAGGACATGCCCTTCTCTTTCCAGGAGGTGAGCCGCATGGGGATGCCAGATCGAAACTCGGGGGCCGCTACCCATGCGGGGTCGTGCGGCTCGGTGATATAGAACCACCCCGATTGCCACCCCTTTATGGTATCCACGAAGGTGCCCTCGAGCCATGTGATGTTGGGCATCTTGCCCACCATGGCGCCTCCGCACTCCGCCTGGCGGCCGCTCACTACCTTCGGCTTGACATTGAAGGTCTTCAGCCATAAGCCGAAGTGGGGCTTGATGCGGAGGAAGGCCTCGCACACGACGATAAACGCCGAGATGTTGAGGATGAAGTTCGGCGCCAGATCATGGAAATCTAGGCCATAATAAAACATGAGCCCCCCAGATGAAGGGATGGAGAGGGAATCCTAGTCCGCGGAGGAAATGGGTGAGGAATACCAACCTCTCATGGGGCTCGGGGGTGGGGATGAGCTGTCCCTCATCTGGGAGCCGGTGCGCGATGTCATCGAGAAGGTATCCGGCTCTCCTCAGTTTCTTGACGTCTCCCTCCATGACGAAGGAGACCATCCACTTGCCTCCCGCTCCGGACATGGTTGGAGAAGATTGAGATGGAAGTGAGAGCTTGGGCGCTAGAGCTCGAGTGTCCAGGAGCAGATGAGCAGAGGAGGAAGAAGGCGTGGATAGAAAGGTGAATCCTTATCCCTTTATATGGGCGGACAAAATTAAGCGTCCCCACTTGCCTGATAAAACTCGCTTATCCCCCAAGCGCCGCAATTGATGGCGCGGTTGGGTTACCCATGCCTATATTGATGAGAATCCCGTAATAAGGGGACATGATCTCTGCTTTGACAAGACGTGTCAAAAAACTGCCTCACATTATGTGCAGGGCTGTTAAAAGAAACGGTTCGAATAATCACTGGGCCATGACATAACGTCATGCTGCCGAAACAAGAAAACATTATTCTCTCTATGGTGGAATGTGGAACTTATTTTGCAAGGTCGGACACTATCCTCGTATTCAAATTCTTCTGTGATTTATTCGAAGAAGGAACCCGCCTTGCAATGCCGAAGATAACTATGCGCCGCATTCATCATCATTGAAGCCTGGTTCAGGGGCTACTGAGGGAGTCCTGGATTAGGGGGTCTCCGTACAGCCGGACTATCTCCATTGGCCGGACTATTAGACTATGAAGATACAAGATTGAAGACTTCGTCTCGTGTCCGGATGGGACTCTACTTGGCGTGGAAGGCAAGCTAGGCAATACGTATATGGATATCTCCTCCTTTGTAACCGACCTTGTGTAACCCTAACCCTCTCCGATGTCTATATAAACCGAACGGTTTTAGTCCGTAGGACAACAATCACAACATACAATCATACCATAGTGTCGGTGTACTAGAGTAGGGGTACCCTAGTATCCCGAATTTGTGCACGGGCAGTCGCAGCGTCCCGCGGAAAGGATTGCCGGGTGACCGCCAAGGTCCTCCGTGGTTCCTTTGTAGCCATTCAAGAACAAAGTATCCAAGACCCCGGCAAGAGGAGCTTGCCGGAAAGAAGACAAGACCCCAGCAAGAGGAGCTTACCGGGAAGGCCAACCAAGGCATCTCAAGGAACTTGCCGCAACGCACCACGCATCCCGGCAAGGCCCGGTGAGCGACAAGCTCCCAGACGCGACAAGACAACAACCGCGGCAAGGCGCTTGTCGCGGCAAGCCTCCACTCTGTACCTGCGCTCCAGCACATCCACCAATGTGTCGCTCTGGGACCCTTCCAGGCATACGTGGCGGGAGGCTGTGCAGCCAGAGGTACACGGTGGCAAGCGGCGCTGACAAGATTGCCATCGTGGCAAGCGGTGGCGTCCCTGGCGGTCCCTTTCTGCACCGTCTAGGCGACGCAGACAGGCATTTAATGCCTTTGTCCCCTGCCGTCAGGGCTAGGTATGATGCACTATAGTAGGTGGCGGTGCCAACCGCCACGCCTTTTCCATTTTTACCCTCATCTACGTTGCCACCTGTCGGTGACCCCTTAAGCATATAAAAGGAGGCCCATGCGCAACATAGAGGGGGTCGGCGAACAGAATTCTCACGCTTGGTCTAGCTAGCTGCTTGTGTGTACTGTAGCAATCAGCGCTCCCGAGCAAGAAATCAATACAACCACAAAGAAGGAGTAGGGTTTTACGCATCCGTGCAGCCCGAACCTGGGTAAACCGATCGTGTTGCTCATGCGCTTCGCCTCGATCTGCTCTTCGTGCTCTCTCCGCCCCCTGCCGAACCGAAAGGGGCTCGGTCCGCCGGTCCCCATAGGTGTCCGTGGGATCAGCACCCCCGACATCTTTGATGCGCCAGGTAGGGGTGCGTCGAGGTTGTGTGAACCTGATCCGGCGTTCGCACGAGCCAAATCTTCATCGTCTTCATCGACATGCCGCCGAAGAAGAAGGCTTCGGAGGCGGCTGCTCCGTCCGCGCCGAGCTCACCATCGCCGGAGCAAACGGCTGGTGGGGTAGACGCCGGCGGAGGAACGGGCATCGACAATCGAGCTCACGGTCTTGCCAGGTCCAAGGACAAGGCTGCGCTGCCCATCGGCGGCGCAGTCGGCTCCCACAACGACCGGGCGCACTCCAAGACCTCGGCGTCCATACACGCACCGCGCCCATCCCAGGAGGCGTGGGACCGGCAGCATCATGATACTCATGGTACCATATGCTTGCTGGATCAAGATCGAGCTGGTGGATCTCGGAGTGCTCAAGACCAGCATGCATGCCAACATGCTGGCGCGAGCGGGGCACGGTCGCGTGGACGAGATACTGCTCCTTCTAACGTAGTTAGAAGTCCGAGCATATCCCGTTCCTCGCACCGCTCGCCGCCGTCGCCCGCCACTTCAGCAGAAGCTTTGGCGCGAGCTCAATTCCTCCTAGAGTACCCTCCAACGGCGGACAAGATCGACGACTGGAGGGCCACCATTTAGAGTCTCATCGGCTTCGCCAACGGCGACAATCCACGGCAGCCGAGTACTTCGCTGCCGCGGCAAGTCAGCCAGGCGCGAGCCGGTGGCGACAAGACCGGTGGGGGTGCAACCACCGTGCACTCTCTGCCCCGAAGGCCAAGATCGCCGACTCGCCGGATCCACCACGACAGCGACTCTACCACGTCATTAGATCCACGAGCTCGTCGCGATCAGCGCCAAGTTCTTGACGAACGACAGCAAGAAGACGCTCGTACACGCATCGAGCGCCGAAGAGAAGCGCGGCGTCAATCAGACCAGCGCGCTGGGCCCTCTGTCGACATGCATGCACCAGGGGAACCAGGCGACTTGCCGTACGCGGTAGGTTGCCCTGCGTTTACCCGTGAGCTGCGGCATGTCCAGTGGCCCAGCCAGAAGAATTTGAAGCCAGATGTACCAGAGAAGTACGGCGGCAAGTCGCACCCGTCGGAGTTCCTCAGCATCTACACCATCGCGGTGCAAGCTGCCGGGGGGCGACACGACAAGGTCCTTGCCAACTACTTCCCGCTGGTGCTCAAGCCCGACGTCAGGTCCTGGCTCATGCACTTGCCGGACAACTCCATATCCTCTTGGGCAGACCTATGCCATCAGTTTGTCGGCGCCTTTACAGGCGGCCACAAACCTCATGGCCAAGAGAGTGACCTTCACCTGCTCGCCCAGAAGGAAGAAGAGCCCCTGCGCAAGTACATTCAGAGATTTAGCCGTGTACAGCGCAACATCCCAGATATCCACCCTGCCGCGGTCATCAACGCGTTCCATCAGAACGTGCGTAACCGCAGGATGCGGGAGGAGATGGCGATGTGCAGGATCAGAGACGTCAGTGAGCTCTATGCCCTGGCCGACAAGGTGCACGTGCTGAGGAAGGGAGGAAACTCCCCGAAGAGAGTACAGGAGTAGGAGGATCTGACAGCGAGGATGCTGCCCCGGCAAAGAAAAACCGGCGGCGCAATAACAGGAAGAAGAAAGGCAAAGAGGTGCTAGTCGTTGAGCAGTCTGGCAACGACGGCGCCGCCAAGAAAGCCAAAGTTGGTAGCTCCAGCAAGGAGATTGCCGCATGCACCAACTGCCAGGCTGAGGCGGTTGCCGACAAGCAGGACAGCACCGACAAGCAGTACTGCAAGATCCACCGCACCAAGGGCCATGACCTCCAGAGCTGCAAGAAAGTCGAGCAGCTTGTCCAGCAGCAAAAAGCTGAGTACGAGCGACGCGACAAGGAGAGGGCCCAAGGTGGTGCTGGAGAGTCCGGCAAGAAGCGCGCCGGCCGGGGAGGACGCCGCGGCAAGGCCAAGCAGCGGCAAGGAGACAGACCTCCCCGCGGCCGCGACAAGGATGAAGACGACGACGATGAAGAAGACATGGATGATGTCGAGACCAGTGAGCAGGAGTTCCAGAAAGCCACAGAAGTCTTGTGCGTTGATGGCGGTGCTTCTCTGCACACTTCCCACCGCCAACTCAAGCAGTGGGCGCGGGAAGTCAATGCGGCGGAACCACTTGTCGAATCACGCAAGCTTCTGAAATGGTCCAGCACACCTATCATCTTTGATATTGAGGACCACCCTGATCGCACAACTGTGGCCGGGTGCTTGCCGTTGTTGGTTTCACCAACTATCCGCAACCTCAAGGTCACTAAGATGCTTGTTGACGGCGGGGCCAGCTTGAACCTGATCTCCTCCGCTGTACTCCAGAAACTCCAGATCCCTGACAGCGAGCTCGAAGAGACCGACACATTCCAAGGAATCAGCCCGGGAAGGAGCAAGCCGAAAGGGAAGGTCACGTTCCCGGTAACATTTGGCAGCGAGATGAACTTCAGGACTGAGAGGGTCACTTTTGACGTTGCCGACTTTCCATTGCCTTACAATGGGATACTCGGCGGTCCAGCACTCGCCAAGTTCATGGCAGCCTCTCACTATGCATATAACATGCTCAAGATGCCATGCCCAATAAGCGTCATCTCTGTCCCTGGCGACAAGAAGGATGCTCTTATCTGCGCCGACAAGATCTACCGGGAAGCAGCAGCCGCAACAAATCGAAAGTCACTTGCCGCTGAAGCTCCCGAGGGGAAGAAGAAGACCAAGTCCGGCAAGAGTTCTGATGCCCACTCCGACAAGCGCACCTCTTCGGAGTGCTGCGCTACCGTCGAGGACGCACCATCGAGCTCCACCGGCAAGTGTAAGAAGGCAATGGCAGCTCCGCCAGAAACCAAGAAGGTGTCCGCCAAGGAGGACGGCACTGGTGGTACCTTCACCATCAGTGCCACTCTTGATGCTAAATAGGAAAGCGCGCTCATTGCTTTCCTGCGGGTGAACGTTGACGTGTTTGCGTGGCAACCGTCTGACATCCCCGGTGTTCCCAGGAAAGTAATTGAGCACCATCTTGCCATTTGTCCTCATGCGCGGCCCGTCAAGCAGAAGGTCAGGAAGCAAGCAGTGGAGCGCCAAGAGTTCATCGCGGAAGAGATCAAGAAATTGGAAGCAGCAGGCCTTGTCAGAGGAGTGCTCCATCCCACGTGGCTGGCCAATCCTGTAGTCGTGCGCAAGGCAAACGGGAAATGGAGGCTTTGTATCGACTTTATTGATGTTAATAAAGTTTGTCCCAAAGACCCATTTCCCTTGCCGCGCATTGACCAGATTGTTGACTCCACAGCTGGATGTGATTTGCTTTCATTTCTTGACGCATACTCAGGATACCATCAAATCTTCATGGCAGAAGAGGATGAGGAGAAAACCGCATTCATTACTCCATGTGGCACGTACTGTTTCATACGGATGCCTTTCGGTTTAAAGAATGATGGTTCAACGTTCGCAAGGGTAGTCCATGTCGCTCTTAAGCCGCAAATACACAGAAATGTGGAGGCCTACATGGATGACATAGTGGTCAAGAGCAAGGACAGGGCAGCTCTGATCCAAGATTTAGACGAGACCTTTGCAAATCTGCGCAAGATCAACCTGAAGCTCAACCCCGAGAAGTGTGTGTTTGGAGTTCCCTCCGGCAAGCTTCTCGGGTTCTTCGTGTCTCAGCGGGGAATCGAAGCCAATCCCGACAAGATCAAGGCCATCGAGCAGATCGAAGCACCAAAGCGCGTCAAGGATGTACGAAAACTTGCCGGTTGCGTGGCTGCTCTCAGCAGGTTTATCTCTCGGTCTGCTGAGCGCGCCCTGCCGTTTTTCAAAATTTTGAAAAAGGCAGGTCCAATGAAATGGACTCCGGAAGCGGAGGCTGCACTGCAGGACTTGAAGAGATACCTGTCCTCCACTCCAACACTTGTCGCACCTAAGCCGCAAGAGAAGTTGCTGCTGTATATAGCGGCAACCAATCAAGTGGTTAGTGCTGCGTTAGTGGCGGAGAGGGAGGCAGATGACGAGCCAGCAACCGCGGCAAGCGCATCCAGTGACAAGCAGGGGGCTTCCCCGACAAGCTCTGGTCCCGACAAAGATAGATCTGCGCAGGTGCGCGAGGAGCTACAGAAGATAATGGTGCAGCGCCCAGTTTACTTTGTCAGTTCCCTTCTGCTGGGGGCTAGGTCAAGGTACTCTGGTGTGCAGAAGTTGCCTTTCGGCCTTCTCATGGCCTCGAGAAAGCTGCGCCATTACTTCCAAGCACATGAGATCACAGTCGTCACTCGCTTTCCGCTGAAGAGGATACTGCAGAATCCAGAAGCGACAGGCAGGATTGTCGAGTGGGCACTGGAACTGTCAAGCTTTGGCCTCAAGTTTGAGAGTACTTCAACTATCCAAAGCAGAGCATTGGCAGAATTCATAGCAGAGTGGACGCCAACACCAGATGAAGAAATTCTGGAAACGAGCATCCCCGTCAAGGAGGCAAGCAAAGAGTGGCTTATGTACTTTGACGGTGCCTTCTCGCTGCAAGGCGCCGGTGCTGGTGTGCTGCTTGTCGCACCCACCAGAGAGCACCTCAAGTACGTGGTCCAGATGCACTTTCCCAAGGAGCAAGCGACAAACAATACTGTAGAGCATGAAGGCTTGCTTGCCGGTCTCAGGATCACGGCAGACCATGGGATCAAGAAGCTCATTATCAGGGGTGACTCGCAGCTTGTCGTCCGCCAAGTGAACAAGAGTTATCAGAGTCCATTGATGGAAGCCTACGTTGATGAAGTGAGAAAGCTAGAAGAGCACTTTGACGGCCTACAGATGGAGCATGTCCCAAGAGCACAGAACGACATTGCCGATGGCCTGTCAAAGTGCGCCGCACTTAAGTTACCTGTGTAACCAGGAATCTTTGTGCTCAAGCTGACTCAGCCGTCCGTAACACCATCAACTGGACAGAGCAAGAAGAGGAAGTTGATTTCTGGTGACTATTTTCCGGCAGAGCTTCCCGAAGCCGCCGCCAAGAAGGTCCCCAAGATCAACACCAAGAGTGCTGAGGAGCAGTCTGCTCCGGCAAGCCCTAGGGTTTGTTCCGTTGAAGCAGACGCTCCCAACAAGTTTTGCTCCGGCAAGCTTGCCGGGGAACGTCAAGCTCCGGCAGAGCCGCAAGCTCTTGCCGTAGAAGCGGATGTTCCCGCAGCAGCAAATATGCCCTTAGTCCTTGTTGTCGAGCCACAAGCTCCAACATGGGCACAGCAGATTGTCCGTTTCCTTCAGACAGGAGAACTTCCCGAAGAGCAAGAAGAAGCGGAAAGAGTAGCCCGGCAGTCAAGTATGTACCAGTTTGTCGACAGCACACTGTACAGAAGAAGACTCAACGGTGTAAAATTGAAGTGTATTCACCGGGAAGATGGACAAAAGCTGTTAGCAGAGATACATGGAGGCATATGTGGTCACCACATTGGCGCAAGAGCACTTGTCGGCAAAGCATTCCGGCAAGGCTTCTTTTGGCCGACAGCCCTCCTGGATGCAACTGCACAAGTAACCAAGTGTGAAGCGTGCCAGTTCCATTCCAAGCAGATACACCAGCCAGCTCAAGCTCTCCAGACGATCCCTTTATCCTGGCCATTTTCGGTCCGGGGGCTCGATATCCTCGGCCCCTTTCCCCGAGCAGTCGGGGGCTTTGAGTACTTGTACATTGCAATCGACAAGTTCACAAAGTGGCCGGAAGTGGAAGCAGTGAGGAAGGTGACAGCACAGTCAGCAGTCAAGTTCTTCAGGTCGATTGTTTGCCGCTTCGGGATCCCTAACAGGGTGATCACCGACAATGGTACGCAATTCACGAGTCGCACCTTCATGCAGTACGTCCAAGATCTTGGCGCCAAGGTCTGCTTCGCTTCTGTTGCTCACCCGAGAAGCAACGGTCAAGCGGAGAGGGAAAATGCTGAAGTGCTGCGTGGGCTCAAGACCAGAACTTTCAACAGGCTGCACAAGTGCAGAAGAAACTGGATCGAGGAGCTACCGGTGGTTCTTTGGTCGATCAAGACGATGCCAAATCAAGCCACTGGCCAGACACCTTTCGCTCTAGTCTATGGAGCAGAGGCAGTTCTCCCCACGGAACTCGTATACGGGTCACCTCGAGTGCTCGCTTACGATGAGCTCGAGCAAGAGCAGCTGCGACAAGATGACGCGCTGCTCCTTGAGGAAGACCGTCTTCAGGCTGCTGTGCGAGCTGCTCGCTACCAGCAAGCTTTGCGCTGCTACCATAGCCGCAAAGTTAACGCCAGAAGTCTCGAGGAAGGCGACCTTGTTCTTCGGCGCGTTCAGTCTGCCAAGAATTCAAACAAGTTGACGCCAAAGTGGGAAGGCCCTTACCGGGTGAAACGAGTCACTAGGCCTGGCGCTATCCGCCTTGAGACCGAAGATGGCACTCCAGTGAGCAACTCCTGGAATATTGAGCATCTTCGTAAGTTTTACCCATAGGGCGCGGTTGCCGGAACCCGTTCCGGCCACCACATTTTGTACAAGTCTTGCCGCTGTTGCATGTAATCCTTTGTACAAAGCCGGGCGCAGATCCCGTGCATAAAGCTTATGTGCTCCGCACACCTTGTCGATTTCATGCTTTTTAAATTTTGCATGTATTATCTGACACTTTGTGCAGCACCTACTCCCGGTAAGCAACAACGAGCCATAAGGCTCCATATCTTTTCTCCTCTTTCTTTTTTCTCAAGGAAAGGAAGGTTCCCTCACCCACAAGTTTGCCGGGGGGGAAGGAGAAGATATGGTATGGACCAGGCGTCGTTCAAGAAAGTTTCGCCTTGCCGGGAAGCAAACAACAGAAAAGATAAGTTGCCAAAGTTTGAGCAATCAGATTTTTAAAAATTTTAAGTTATCTTCCTTGAACGACCGTTCTTTGTATGGAAAACCTGTGCGCGGAGGAACCAACTCGTAGCTAGTTGCGCCCTTACTGTTGTTTCGAGTCCGCTCAACAACTTAAGTGAGCTGCGACTAGCTGCGACAAGGTTTCTTGTCGGCAGCGGCACCGCCAGCAGGCTGCTGACGTCCCGCACTCAGCTCTCGCGGCAAAGGTGCCTGCGCCGGCAAGTTCCCTAAAAGCGTAGGGCAAAAACATACAAAGGAAGGAGTCAAGTAGAGGAAATAACATTGCAATCATTACCCGAATAAAGTTATATTACAAGATAGCTTGTAGCAGCTCTAACAGATTGTTTGCATAACATGAATAGCAGCGACAAGAAAAGAAGCAAACGGGCGGCCTAGTCTACGCGATCGCCCTCAACCCTCTTGATCCCTCTCACCTTGTCCACAATGGGTGCGACAAGGGTCTTGAGCGCCTCCAGATCAGCATCTGGGGGCAAGGACCTAAGGACGTTGGTGAGGTTGAGGACCGGGTTGCGGAACGCCACCTTCACCAGCACCTTCTGAAGAGCTCCCACACAGATCTTGCGCGACTCGTCGGCCAGCTGCTTTGGGATCCTTTCCCGAAGTTGCCGGAGGGCCGTCGCCACGCCTTTGAAGAACAAAGTGAGCTTGCCGCTGGGTTGGAGGCTCTCGTCGGAAGGATACCCGAGATCCTCCATTCCCAGCTGCGCCAGCTCCTTGTTGATATCTGCGGCAACGTCCACAAGACCCTCCGTCCAGTGCTCCACATTCTCCCAGAAAGTGCTCTGGGCGGCAGCGGCACTCGCCAGTAGTGCTTTGCCGGCCTTGACTTCCTCCTTCAGGGCCGTCTCCTGCTCCTTGGCGCTGTCCAGTGTCTTGGTCAAAGTGGTCAACTTCAACTCAAGATCGGCGTTGGAGTCCTTGGCGGCGCTAAGCTCTTGGCCCTTCTAGGCGAGGCAGGCCTGCAGCTCCGAATAGCTGTGGGCGTCCTTCTCCCGCTCAAGCTTGAGCGCGGCAAGCTCATCACCGCTCGCCTTGAGATCCGCCTCCAGCTGCACCACCTTCGTCTCCAGCTCCTTCTTGGCGGCCTCGGCAGCTGCGGCAGCGTCTTCTGCTTGTTGGAGGGCTCCGCCAACCGTTCGCTCGCGCGCGGCAAGCTCCTCCTCGTGGCTGTCGAGGTTGACCTTCCGCTGCACCAGCTCGCCTTCCTGCACCGCCAACTTCTCAGCGGCAAGCTGCTGTTGCTCTTCGGCTTCGGCCTTCTCGAGTAGGAAAGCCTCCCACTCCTCGGCAAGTCGCGCCCGCTCCATTGCCAAAGATCGGAGAGCTTCCTAATTGGCACCCCGGAGCTCCTCCGTGCGCTTCTCGATGTCGACTCCCGCCTTCGCGACAAGCGCCTCGTGGGATTCCAGCTTGGCTTGCCGGGCGCGGTAGAGTGACACCAGCTTCCGCAGCAGCTGCTCCTCCTCAGGCTCGCCGCTGCTGCTGCTTGGCGCGTCGACCAGCGCCAGCCCGGCGGAGGCGAGCACTTCTCCGTCGAAGCTCTCTCCCTCGACCGGCGCCCTGGAGCTTGACGCCCAGGGGAGGTTGATGAAGATGTCGTCGCCGGCCTTCAAGTAGATGCCAGGCTGGGGCTCTTCGGAGCCTGGCGCTGCGGCAGCGGCGGAGGGATCGGCGGTCGGTGCATCGCCTGGCGCTCCTGCGGCCTCAGGGTTGTCAGTACGATCGCCAGATCCCCCGCCTGCTTCTGTGGCGGCAGCCTTGGTGGCCTCTTCGCCGGCGGGATCGTCGGCGCCGGCTGCTTCCTCGGCGGCAACGGCGTCGTCGGCGGCAACTTCGGTCTCCATTGGCTCTGCAGCAGATGGATCTGACAGCCGGAAAAGGGGAGAAGAGTCAAGCAAATATCCAAAAAAAGAAGAAGAAAAAAAGAAGAAGAACCCAAGGGAAGTTCTGAAGTGAGAAGATTACCTGTGCCAGACTCTGCAGTCGTGGTCTCCGCCATCGGGGGGCCGCTGGTGCTGTCCCATGCCGGAGAGCCCTCCCCTGCCGGAGACGTCTCCCTTGCCGGAGAGCTCTCCCTTGCGGGGGACCTCTCCCCTGCCGGAGGACTCTCCCTTGGCGTTTCGGGGGCGGCCTCCGGGCGCTCCTGGTGGGGCTGCTCTGCTCCTGCACAAGTCAACAAACAGATGTCAGCAAAGAAAGAATCTCCATGTGCGCACAACAGCGGGAAGCAACAAGATACTTACGCTGGGGGCTGCTCTGGAGATCAGTTGCCGGGTCCGGCAAGGTTGTCTCGGGCGCATCCCCTGCTGACGCGGTGGGTTCGTCCTCGATGACAATCACCGGAGCCTTGGCTCTCTTCGCTGCTCTCTGAGCTAGAGTCCTAAGAAGGAATAAGTTCAGAGAAAAGCAAGTGAGATACAAGATAGAACAGCAAGGATTGAAGAATTACAAGTACAACAAGAGGATCTTACTCTTCTTCTTCTTCTTCCTCGTCGGAGCTGAACGCGGAGAAGTCGAAGTCCGGCTCGCGTCCAGCGCGGGAAGGCGGAGGAGTAGGTTCCCTTGGCCGCTTGGCGGGAGCAGAAGCAGTGGTCCGGGAAGATCCTACTCCGGTTGCCGCAGCAGCGTGAGGCGCTCCCGTGGCAACAGTGCTTGCCGCGGTGGAGCGTGTCACGCGGCGCGGCGACTGTCGACTCGCCTGCCGCCTCGCCACGTCCCCGACCTTGTGAAGACGCCTTCTTGGTGGAGATGGAGGCTCTGCTTGCGGCGAGCTGTCTAAGGATGAGGATGAAGAGGAGTTGATCTCCAACGAGCCGCTCGTATCTTCAGCAGGCTCGCTCGGCTCGGCATCACGCCTGGCAAGATCTTTCTTGCTGGCAAGCTCCTCTTGTCGGGCAAGCTCTTTCTTGCCGGCAAGATCCTCTCGCTCGGCACGGTTTGCCGCCTCTGCTGCCTCTGCCTCCTCCAAGGTGAATCCAAACTCGCCCGCAGCTGCGGCTGCCGCCACCTCTTCCAGCATGGTGGCGATGCGCTTCAACTCCGCATCGGTGGTGTCGCGAGTGAGGCCATTCTTCTCGTCGGGGCGGATCGGCACTTCTACCAAGTTGTCGAAGAATTCCTGCACGACCTCGTCTGCAGGCTCTTGCCAAGTTGGCACAAGTCCATGCGAGTCGCACAGCGGCATCATTGCCCTGATGCGGTCAAGCGCGGAATTGTTGCACAATGGAACTACGCCCTGCGGCAACCTAAATACTTCAGGATGATCAGGGTCATACTTGAAGAGCTCCTGGAGCATCGCGTTGAGCTCCAGGACAGTGAAGTTGTAGTTGAGGCCCGGGCGCAGCCTCATGATATCCGCCGCGTTCTTGAACTCCCAGGCGGGCCTCCTCCGTTCCTGCAGGGGGCGATGCGGCGGCGAAGGAAATCTGCGCCAACGGCGCCTACTGTGAGTCCGGCAAGCCTGAGGCGTTGGATGCTGGTGACGGCAATCCTCAGCCTATCGTCTTCCGGGGCCACGTCACTCCAATCATTGCCGCGCACTGCTGCGGTTTGGCGCCGAGCGGTAAATGGCTGCGGATTCTCCTCGACAATCCAGCACCAATCTGCTCTCCACTCCTCCCACTTGCCGCGGAACTCGCCCTCTAGATAAGAATCCTTCTTGCCGACCCTTGAGATCTAGGTGATTCCGCCAGATAAGGGCTCTCCTCTCTCTACTCGGGGCATGAAGAAGTGGCGGAAAAGGGCTACGTTTGGGTGGACTCCGACACAGTTTTCGCAAAGGTGTGCGAAAACTGCCATGGTCAGGACGGCATTGGGGGTGAAATCAAGGAGGCAGAGGCCGTAGGTGTTCATGATGTCGCAGAAAAATTCAGAGAAGGGCGGGCAGAGCCCACAGTAGAAGAACACAGCGAAGAAGGGATATCCGTGTGGAGCCATTTTATGAGCGGTGGCTGGAAGTACCTTCGTACTCGGATGCGCTCGCGTCTCCGTCGACCAGAAGAGGTAGTAGTACTCCCTCAGCTCCTTCGCGGCAAGCTTGGGGGGAAGATGGCCCGCTCCTTCCGCAGTGCCGCAAGCCGCTGCGCCTCGGTTGACTTCACAGCCTTCCCCTTGTCGGCTTTCGGAGCCATGGCGGAAGTGGTAGAGGAGGACGACGGCGTTGGTGGTGCTGGTGGCGATGGGGGGCAGGGCGCAGCTCTCTTTTCAGCTTTGGGAAGACGGAGGCGGGGCGGAGGCTTCTAAGATTGGAGTGGAAAGGGGGCGAGTGGGCGCACTACCCCTGTTTCCCCTGCTTATAAAGGGGGAGGGGCGGACGTTCCGCCTTTCCTAATAAAGAAACCACCCACGATCTCTCCCACGACGCCGCGTTCGACGCGTGCCGTTCAGGGAGGGCGCGGTGGATGCGGAGTGAAGTACGGCATAACCTAGGCCGCGCATACCCGTGCCCTATTTTGGGCCTGGCCCAACAGCGCTCGGCACCGTGTATGGCCCAGGCCCGGGGGCTCCTATCGGTGTACTAGAGTAGGGGTACCCTAGTATCCCGAACTTGTGCACGGGCAGTCGTAGCATCCCGCGGCAAGGATTGCCGGGTGACCGCCAAGGTCCTCCGTGGTTCCTTTGGAGCCATTCAAGAACAAAGTATCCAAGACCCCGGCAAGAGGAGCTTGCCGGGAAGGCCAACCAAGGCATCTCAAGGAACTTGCCGCAACGCACCACGCATCCCAGCAAGGCCCGGTGAGCGACAAGCTCCGGGACGCGACAAGACAACAACCGCGGCAAGGCGCTTGCCGCGGCAAGCCTCCACTCTGTACCTGCGCTCCAGCACATCCACCAACGTGTC
The DNA here is from genome assembly GCA_034509565.1 of Triticum monococcum. Taxonomy (NCBI): domain Eukaryota; kingdom Viridiplantae; phylum Streptophyta; class Magnoliopsida; order Poales; family Poaceae; genus Triticum; species Triticum monococcum. The sequence continues at coordinate 698,543,636 of CM067842.1, forward strand.
GCTCTGGGACCCTTCCAGGCGTACGTGGCGGGAGGCTGTGCAGCCAGAGGTACACGGTGGCAAGCAGCGCTGACAAGATTGCCATTGTGGCAAGTGGTGGCGTCCCTGGCGGTCCCTTTCTGCACCGTCTAGGCGACGCAGACATGCATTTAATGCCTTTGTCCCCTGCCGTCAGGGTTAGGTATGATGCACTATAGTAGGCGGCGGTGCCAACCGCCACGCCTTTTCCATTTTTACCCTCATCTACGTTGCCACCTGTCGGTGACCCCTTAAGCATATAAAAGGAGGCCCATGCGCGACGTAGAGGGGGTCAGCGAACAGAATTCTCACGCTCGGTCTAGCTAGCTGCTGGTGTGTACTGTAGCAATCAGCGCTCCCGAGCAAGAAATCAATACAACCACAAAGCAGGAGTAGGGTTTTACGCATCCGTGCAGCCCGAACCTAGGTAAACTGATCATGTTGCTCGTGCGCTTTGCCTCGATCTGCTCTTCGTGCTCTCTCCGCCCCCTGCCGAACCGAAAGGGGCTCGGTCCGCCGGTCCCCATAGGTGTCCGTGGGATCAGCACCCCCGACACATAGGCTAGCTTCTAGGGTTTAGCCTCTCTGATCTCGTGGTAGATCTACTCTTGTAACACCCATATCATCAATATTAATCAAGCAGGACGTAGGGTTTTACCTCCATCAAGAGGGCCCAAACCTGGGTAAAACTTCGTGTCCCTTGCCTCCTGTTACCATCCGGCCTAGACGCACAGTTTGGGACCCCCTACCCGAGATTTGCCAGTTTTGACACCGACAAGTAGTGATAACGGCACCGAGTTCAAGAATTACACCTTGTATGAGTTTCTTAGTGATGAGGGGATCAAGCATCAATATTCCGCACCTTATACCCCTCAACAAAATGGTGTAGTAGAGAGGAAGAACCGAACTTTGATGGACGCAACAAGAACCATGATGGCGGAGTTCAAGTCTCCATACAACTTATGGGCCGAAGCCATCAACACCGCTTGTCATGCATCCAATTGGCTCTATCTCTGCAAAGGCTTGAACAAGACTCCATATGAGATACTCACCAGCAACAAAGCTCAAACTCAAGTACTTCCGAGTGTTCGGTTGTAAGTGTTTCATTCTCAAGAAAGGTGTTCGTTTGTATAAATTTGAGGCTAGAGCTCATGAGGGCATATTTGTTGGTTATGCTACAAAATCTCATGCTTACCGTGTCCTCAACAAGTCCATGAGACTCGTTGGGGAGACGTGTAACATGGAGTTTGATGAGAATAACGGCTCCTGAATGGAGCGAAGTCGTACTTGTGATGTAGGTGATGAAATTCCTCCCCAAGCCATAAGAAGAATGGGTGTTGGTCATATCCTACCCATTGAGGAACCCCTTGTGGCCAAAGGAGAAGGACAATGTTCCACTCAAGTGGAACCATCACCAACCCAAGCCCACACGCTTCCGAAGAACAAAGTGAAGGCCCTCAACCAAATGAACAAGATCAAGGGCAAGATCAACCTCAAGATGGTGGTGAACCACCAAGTGATGCCCAAGGTCAAGTTCTCACCCCCGAGCAAGTTCAAGATCAAGAACAAGCTCATGTCGATGCTCAAGATGATCAAGTTACCGCTCCTCAACTCTCTCCTGAGGAGGAATTGGAGTGTCGTGCCGCCAAGATTGCGTCCAAGCTCACTACCAAAGATCATCTTATGAAGAATGTGCTTGGAAGCTTAAGAAAAGGGGTAAGCACTCGTAGACAATTAGCAAATTATTGTGAGCATCACGCGTTTGTTTCTTGCGTTGAACCCCAAAAGGTCTATGAGGCACTCGAGGATCCGGATTGGCTTAATGCCATGCATGAAGAAATCAACAACTTCGAGCACAACAAGGTGTGGAGATTGGTGCCAAGGCCAAAGGAGAACCATAATGTTATTGGAACCAAGTGGATATTCAAGAACAAACAAGATGCTCATGGGATTATTGTTCGCAACAAGGCTCGTTTGGTAGCACAAGGCTACTCCCAAGTTGAGGGTATCAACTACAGTGAAACCTTTGTTCCCGTTATTCGCCTTGAATCTATTCATTTGTTGATTGCTTATGCATCTCATCATAACTTCAAGTTGCAACAAATGGATGTGAAGAGTGCTTTTCTTAATGGTCCTATTAATGAGTTGGTGTATGTCAAACAACCCCTGGGGTTTGAGGATCCCGAGTTCCCCAATCATGTGTACCAACTCGATAAGGCACTCTATGGCCTTAAACAAGCCCCACGTGCATGGTATGAGCACCTTACCGAGTTGTTTCAAGATCGTGGGTTTGAAATTGGGAAAATCGACCCCACTCTTTTTACTAAGAAGGTCAAAGGGGAGTTGTTTGTGTTCCAACTAGATGTTGATGATATTATCTTTGGTTCTCCTAACAAAGCTTTCAATGAGGAGTTTGCCGCTCTCATGACCTCGAAGTTCAAGATGTCCATGATGGGAGAGTGGAAGTTCTTCCTCGGGTTCGAAATCAAGCAAAGAAGAGAAGGAACCTTCATCAACCAAGCCAAATACACTCAAGACATGCTCAAGAGATTGAAGCTAAGTGATGTCAAGCCGGCTTCCACTCCAATGCCCGTCAAATGCCCATTTGACATAGATCCTAATGGTAAAGTGATGGATCAAAAGGTATATCGCTCCATGATTGGCTCCTTGCTTTACCTTTGTGCATCTAGACCGGATATCATGTTGGGTGTGGGAATTTGTGCACGGTTTCAAGCCGCACCTAAGGAAAGCCACTATGTGGTGGTCAAGAAAATCTTTTGATATTTGGCTCATACCCCAAACTTTGGCTTATGGTACCCAAGAGAAGCAATCTTCAACCTTGTGGCCTTTTCGTACTTAGATTGGGCGGGAGACAAAGTGGATAAGAAGTCAACTTCCGGAGGGTGCCAATTTCTTGGTTGCTCTTTGGTGAGTTGGTCTTCTAAGAAGCAAAGTTGTGTGTTTCTCTCCTCCACCAAGGCCGAGTATGTGGCCGCCGGTAGTTGTTGTGCTCAACTTCTATGGACGAGGAAACCTTTAAAGGATTACAGTGTCATTTGTGACAAAGTGCCTCTTTGGTGTGACAATGAAAGTGCCATCAAGATTTCTCTCAACCTGGTGCAACACTTCAAGACAAAGCACATTGAGATTCGATATCACTTCATCCGGGATCACATTAGGTGAGGGGAGACTGAGCTCAACTATGTCAACATCATGATAACCTTGTAGATATTTTCACGAAGCCTTTGGATGAAGCAAGATTTCGCGAGTTAAGGCATGAGCTAAATATCATTGATTTGAGCAATGTGGCTTGAACCTTTGCACACCCCACCATGCTCATCTTGATGTCTTGTTTAGGTGTAGGCATGGACATAGGGGGAGTGTTGTTCTCTCAATGAACTCTTCCTCCCCCCATTATGCATAAATTGATCAACACTTTCACATTAGCCATTATTGATGGTACTTGTGCTTCAAAGATGAGTTTTGGTCATGGGACCAAGGATAATTCTTCGCGGTGCCATACCAATTGACTCAAACATAGGTGGCTCCAGCCACCGCCCTCTCTTCTTGAGAGGTTTTGGTTCGTTGTTTGGTCCTCATTGTCTTGTTGCTTTCTTTTGGACCTCGTGCCTTGGTTTAGTTGTTTTCTTGTTGTGCTCTTTTTGTGCGTCCTTTTGCTTGTAGTTTGTATTGCAAAGGCCTACTTGTTTATTTTTGTCAAAACATGCACTTTCTTGGGTTTGCGGTACTACCGTCGCAAACCATGGTACTACCGCTGGAGGTGGGTAGCTCATGTGCTTGCACAGCTGCGCCCACGGCATGGTACTACCGCTTCCATCACGGCAGTAATTTTTTACTGCCGCTGGAAGAGCGGTACTACCGCCCAGTGTGCGACACTTCCGCCCGAGCGGTACTGCCGTAATGAACCGCGGTACTACAACACTGTCGAGGCCGCGTGGGGGTTAAGAGCGGGCAGGGGGAGTTCCAACTCCCCCATACCCATTCATCTCTTCCCCTCACAGCATCTCTCTCCTACCCAAGAACGGCGCCGGAGGACCTTGCCGGATCTCCGTCTCCGGCTACTCTCCTCGCATTCCAACCGGTGGGATCGGTCCCCACCTCGCCCTCTTGCCATGGACCTCGGTATCTCCCTCTTTCCCTCCCTCTTTACCTTGTTTTTGTGCTTCTAGGTTTTGGGAGATGCATGTGTAGGTATTGTGATTTTTGGCTAAGTCTTTGCAAGAGGAGATTGTTGGAGAGTGGTAGTGCAGTAGATATGCTATTTGGTGTGATGCAACAACATAGTTTCGATCAATGGTAGTACCGTCTTACCTCCACGGATGTTCTTAGATCTGTTCATTTGAGATCCATCCCGTGCGGTACTACGGCTCTGCCTGGATCGGTACTACTGCCTATTCATGTGAGATCTGCCCCGTGCGGTACTACCGCTCCACTAAAGCAGTACTACCGCCCGGCGCACGGAAGTAAAAATTTACTTCCGCTCTAAGCACGGTACTACCGTGCCAACCTGACGCAGTACTAGCGCAGCTAGAGCGGATGCAATTTTTTTACTTCCGTATCCTGGTCCAGTACTACCATTGACTTAAAAATTACTTTGTTTTGTCACACCCAATCTCATTTCTACTTGTTTCGTTCGGTTTTTGCCTTGGTCTTTGCAATATGTTCTTTGTCATAGGTGGTGGCTCCGGTTCCAATGCCAGGCACTTGAATCCCAGCCGTGACACGAGCTCAAAGCGTCTTCACAACCAAGAAGCTCCTGAGGGGTCCAATGCCCCACAACGCCACGTCAAGACCACAACTACCAAGATCTAGGAGCCAACTATCGGCATGGATGAAATGCCTCAAGCAGAGTTTCTGATTCGTAGAAAGCTCAATCCCTGCGCCAAGCCTAGGGAACTCAGCAGGGGAAATGACTTATTTTGGACCAAGCAACAATCTCATCTTCCTAGATGTGATCAAGGCCAAGCAGAATATCTATCTACCAGTTCAGTGGATTGTCATGGACCATCTGAAGAAGAACCAAGAATATTTTGGTGAGCCTCTGGATTTGGTGGTGCAGTTTGGCATTGAGGGGATCCTCACGTTCTGCCTTGACTTTGACCCGAAGATTGTGGCTCAGTTCTTTGCTTCTGCCACTTCCACACGAATGAGAAGGGGACCATGACTTGGATGACAAATGGGAACAGAATGACTGCTGAGTGGAAGGAGTTCATGGATCTGTTGCATGTTTGTGATGAGGGCCTAGATGTGCCCATTGGTGTCCACTCAGATGCCAATGCCGAGTATACTTCCAAGAACAAGCTTCAACCCTACCTTGTTGAGAAGAAGTTACCCAATGACAAGAAGACTTTTTTGCTGAACCCGTTTCTTGACATCATGCACCAAATCTTCCGCAACTCTCTTTTTCCTCGCATAGGCGACAAGGACAAGGTGCATTCCTATCTTGTGGACATGATGCTCATTTGTGAGGAAGCGCGTCTCCAACAACCTGAACCAGTTTATGTCACTCATATCATGTGGTGTGAGGTTCAGTTTGCTGTGTCCCATCGTAAGGTGCCCATCTATGGACCTTAATTGTTCCTCTTGATCTCGAAGACTTGGGAGAAGCTCTTTCCGGGTGAAGAATTTCTTGCTCCCAATTGGATTCTCCATGAGCCCATTAAGTTGTGGCTATCAGCGTCCTCGGAATGGGGGTACCCAGACATGCCTACCTGTGGCCCACGGCCTGACTCCACCAGTGGCCTGGTACAGCCCATCATTTACAGCAACAAATCAAGACCCTCGCGAGGGGCCAAGACTCGCGAGGCGGACGTTGCCAAGACCTCCCTCGGGGCGGCCTCACTAGGCTAGCTCCCGAGGAGCAGAGATATCTATGCAAGAGGCACCTTGCGAGGTTCATGTGACGTGAGCCATGACGACCAAGGCCAGGAGGGTGCCAGCGGGCGCAGTGTACCAGTTTCCTCTTTGGTGCTAAAGAGGCAAGTGCAGGCGAGGAGTCCCGAGGCATCAGGCAAAGGTTTCCTTATCGGTGCAATAAGACCAAGGTCAGTAGGACGGAGGTCACCGCGGAGCCCACAATAGCGTCACCACCAGAGTCTTTGGCAGGCAAAGATTGCCTTTTGTCAGGATAGCTTGTACTAGTTGTCCCCCTTCAAACTTGGCCATTGTTGGATCCCTTCCCGCCTAACATTTGGGAAGAGGACCAGGGCCTCTATAGATAGGGCTAGCCACCACTGTAGAGAAGGGGGGATCATCGAGACCATCCTCACACACACCAGCTCATCAAGCTCAAGAACACCTCTCCTCAGGAGGCAGTTCATCCATTGTACTAGTTCATCCCTAGCCCTCGAGGCAATCCACCACCACCACACTGGAGTAGGGTATTACACCACAACGGTGGCCAGAACCAGTATAAACTTGTGTGTTCCGTGTTACTTGGGTTCGTCGATCTAGGCCGTGGAATCGACGAGCGAGCGAACTAGAGAGCTGGAATACTTCATGCGCACCCCAGTGTTCGAACCTCAAGGGTTAGTCCAAACCCACAATCCGACATTTGGCTCGCTAGTAGGGGTGCGCCGAAGCTTCTTCTCCGTCGATCGACCTGCCGTCGCCTGACGGCTCTGATGTCTGATGATCCAAGGACCCATGCCGACCAATGGGCGGCCTGGCCTGCCCGGGCGCCGCCATTCGCCCAAGAAGACCTCAACTCCATGCTCCAAGCGGCTTGCGCGCTGCCCAACGCTCGCGGGCGCGGGCAACAGGGGCTGGCGCCCACCGCCCTCGCGTCGTGGGCACGCGCGCAGCCTCGCGATCCTGAGGTTACGCTGCGGCAACGGCGCCGCACACCCGACGGGAGCAGGCGAACATGCGAGCCGTGCTCATCATGGCACGGGAGCTGCTGCAGTGAAGATTGGCGGAGAGCGGCCGCGATGCACTACTGGAGCGAGTTGCTGAACTGCTGGACGCTGCCTACAGAGGTATGCCGCCTTTCTGCTCCTTGGACACACCCTAGGTTGTGGCGGAAGCGCGCGTGAGGCCCAGACGTGCTCATGTGCCCCTTGGGGCGTTAGGGGGATCCGACAACACCAACACAGGCCTTGGCATGGGCCGCCCTGCCCCGACCACGCCATTACTAGGAGGGACGAGTGCTGGTGGCCCGCTGCAGGGGCGCGCCGGGATGCCACACAGCGGCCACCAGTGCCAAACGCCGCAATTGGTGGCTCAAGGCGCGGGGCACCTGGGTGGCGGTTCCGGTGAGGTGACCGCGGACGCCTACGTGCCCCGCATGGTGAATCTGGAGTACCTGCTGATGTCTACTACACAACATTCTTCTTGTGGACGTTGTTGGGCCTCCAAGTGCAGAGGTTTGTAAGACAGTAGCAAATTTCCCTTAAGTGAATGACCTAAGGTTTATCAATCTGTAGGAGGCGTAGGATGAAGATGGTCTCTCTCAAGCAACCCTGCAACCAAATAACAAAGAGTCTCTTGTGTCCCCAACACACCCAATACAATAGTAAATTGTATAGGTGCACCAGTTCGGCGAAGAGATGGTGATACAAGTGGTATATGGATAGTAGATAATAGTTTTTGGAATCTGAAAATATAAAAACAGCAAGGTAACTAATGATAAAAGTGAGCGTAAACGGCATTGCAATGCGTTGAAACAAGGCCTAGGGTTCATACTTTCGCTAGTGAAAGTTCCCTCAACAATAATAACATAATTGGATCACATAACTATCCCTCAACATGCAACAAAGAGTCACTCCAAAGTCACTAATAGTGGAGAACAAACGAAGAGATTATGGTAGGGTACGAAACCACCTCAAAGTTATTCTTTCCAATCAATCCTTTGGGCTATTCCTATAAGTGTCACAAACAGCCCTAGAGTTCGTACTAGAATAACACCTTAAGACATAAATCAACCAAAACCCTAATGTCACCTAGATACTCCAATGTCACCTCAATTATTCGTGGGTATGATTATACGATATGCATCCCACAATCTCAGATTCATCTATTCAACCAACACATAGGACCTCAAAGATTGCCCCAAAGTTTCTATCAGAGAGTCAAGACGAAAACGTGTGCCAACCCCTATGCATAGGTTCATGGGCAGAACTCGCAAGTTGATCACCAAAACATACATCAAGTGGATCAATAGAATACCCCATTGTCACCAAGGGTATCCCACGCAAGACATACATAAAGTGTTCTCAAATCCTTAAAGACTCAATCCGATAAGATAACTTCAAAGGGAAAACTCAATCCATTACAAGAGAGTAGAGGGGGAGAAACATCATAAGATCCAACTACAATAGCAAAGCTCGCGATACATCAAGATCGTACCACCTCAAGAACACGAGAGAGAGAGAAAGAGAGAGAGATCAAACACATAGCTACTGGTACATACCCTCAGCTTCGAGGGAGAACTACTCCCTCCTCTTCATGGAGAGCACCGGGAAGATGAAGATGGCCACCGGAGAGGGATTCCCCCCTCCGGCAGGGTGCCGGAACGGGTCTAGATTGGTTTTCGGTGGCTACGAAGGCTTCTGGCAGCGGAACTCCTGATCTATTGTGCTCCCCGATGTTTTTAGGGTATATGGGTATATATAGGAGGAAGAAGTATGTCAGGGGAGCCACAAGGGTGGAGGGCGCGCTTAGTAGGGGGGGGGGGGCGCCCCCTACCTCGTGGCTTCCTCGAAGCTTCCTTGATGTGGACTCCAAGTCTCCCGGGTTGCTTTCCTTCCAAACAAAAGTTCCGTGAAGTTTCAGGTCAACTGGACTCCGTTTGATTTTCATTTTCTGCGATACTCTAAAACAAGGAAAAAATAGAAACTGGCACTGGGCTCTGGTTTAATAGGTTAGTCCCAGAAATCATATAAAATAGCATATAAATGCATATAAAACATCCAAGGTTGATAATATAATAGCATGGAACAATAAAAAATTATAGATATGTTGGAGACGTATCAGCATCCCCAAGCTTAATTCCTACTCGTCCTCGAGTAGGTAAATGATAAAAACAGAATTTTTGATGTGGAATGCTACCTAACATATTTAGCCATGTAGTTCTCTTTATTGTGGCAAGAATATTCAGATCCATAAGATTCAAGACAAAAGTTTAATATTGATATAAAAATAATAATACTTCAAGCATACTAACAAAGTAATCATGTCTTCTCAAAATAACATGGCCAAAGAAAGCTATCCCTACAAAATCATATAGTCTGGCTATGCTCCATCTTCACCACACAAAATATTTAAATCATGCACAACCCTGATGACAAGCCAATCAATTGTTTCATACTTTTGGTGTTCTCAAACTTTTTTAATCTTCACGCAATATATGAGCGTGAGCCATGGGCACATCACTATAGGTGGAATAGAATGGTGGTTGTGGAGAAGACAAAAAGGAGACGATAGTCTCACATCAACTAGGCGTATCAACGAGCTATGGAGATGCCCGGCAATAGATATCAATGTGAGTGAGTAGGGATTGCCATGCAACGGATGCATTAGAGCTATAAATGTATGAAAGCTCAACAAAAGAAACTAGTGGGTCTGCATCCGACTTGCTTGCTCACAAAGACCTAGGGCATTTTGAGGAAGCCCATCATTGGAATATACAAGCCAAGTTCTATAATGAAAATTTCCCACTAGTATATGAAAGTGACAACATAAGAGACTCTCTATCATGAAGATCATGGTGCTACTTTGAAGCACAAGTGTGGTAAAAGGATAGTAGCATTGCCCCTTCTCTCTTTTTCTCTCATTTTTTTAAATTTTTTTATTTGGGCCTTTCTCTTTTTTATGGCCTCTTTTTCTCTCCTTTTTTTATTTGGGCTTCTTTGGCCTCTTTTATTTATTTATTTTTCGTCCGGAGTCTCATCCCGACTTGTGGGGGAATCATAGTCTCCATCATCCTTTCCTCACTGGGACAATGCTCTAATAATGATGATCATCACACTTTTATTTACTTTACAACTCATGAATTACAACTCGATTCTTAGAACAAAATATGACTCTATATGAATGCCTCCGGCGGTGTACCGGGATGTGCAATGACTCATGAGTGACATGTATGAAAGAATTATGAACGGTGGCTTTGCCACAAATACGATGTCAACTACATGATCATGCAAAGCAATATGACAATGATGGAGCGTGTCATAATAAACAGAACGGTGGAAAGTTGCATGGCAATATATCTCGGAATGGCTATGGAAATGCCATAATAGGTAGGTATGGTGGCTGTTTTGAGGAAGGTAAATGATGGGTTTATGGTACCGGCGAAAGTTGCACGGTACAAGAGAGGCTAGCAATGGTGGAAGGGTGAGAGTGCGTATAATCCATGGACTCAACATTAGTCATAAATAACTCACATACTTATTGAAAAAATATATTAGTTATCGAAACAAAGTACTACGCGCATGCTCCTAGGGGAATAGATTGGTAGGAAAAGACCATCGCTCGTCCCCGACCGCCACTCATAAGGAGGACAATCAATAAATACATCATGCTCCGACTTCTTAACATAAAGGTTCACCATACGTGCATGCTACGGGAATCACAAACTTCAACAAAAGTATTTCTCGAATTCAAAACTACTCAACTAGCATGACTCTAATATCACTATCTCCATATCTCAAAATAATCATCAAGTATCAAACTTCTCATAGTATTCAATGCACTTTATATGAAATTTTTTATTATATCCCTCTTGGATGCCCATCATATTAGGACTAGTTTCATAACCAAAGAAAACTACCATGATATTCTAAAGACTCTCAAAATAATATAAGTGAAGCACGAGAGTTCATCTGACACACTACTCCGAAAGATATAAGTGAAGATCAATGAGTAGTCGAATAATTATGCAACTATGTGAAGACTCTCTAACATTTAAGAATTTCAGATCTTTGTATTTTATTCAAGAAGCAAGCAAAAGTAATAAAATAAAATGATGCTCCAAGAAAAACACATATCATGTGGTAAATAAAAATATAGCTCCAAGTAAAGTTACCGATGAACGAAGACGAAAGAGGGATGCCTTCCGGGGTATCCCCAAGCATAGGCTCTTGTTCATCCTTGAATATTACCTTGTGGTGCCTTGGGAATCCCCAATCTTAGGCTCTTACCACTCCTTATTCCATAGTTCATACCCTCTGATACTACTCATAGATTCATCAAAATAAGCAAACAACACATCGAAAACAGAATCTTTCAAAAACAGAACAGTCTGTAGTAATCTGGATCAAACATATACTTCTGGAACTCATAAAATTCTAAAATAAATATCTGGACGTGAGGAATTTATCTATTAATCATCTTAAAAAATAATTAACTAAATATCACTCTCCAAATAAAAATGGCAGCAATTCTCGTGAGCGCTAAAGTTTCTGTTTTTTACAGCAAGATCAAAAAGACTTTCCCCAAGTCTTCCCAACGGTTCTACTTGGCACAAACACTAATTAAAACATAAAAACTCAATCATAACAGAGGCTAGATAAATTATTTATTACTAAACAGGATCAAAGAGCAAAGAACAAAAAATAAAATTGGGTTGCCTCCCAACAAGCGCCATCGTTTAACGCCCGTAGCTAGGCATGATGATTTCAATGATGCTCACATAAAGGATAAGAATTGAAATATAAAGAGAGCATCATGAAGAATATGACTAGCACATTTAAGTCTAACCCACTTCCTATGCATAGGGATTTTGTGAGCAAACAACTTATGGGAACAAGAATCAACTTGCATAGGAAGGTAAGGCAAACATAACTTCATAACTTTAAGCACATAGAGAGGAAACTTGATATTATTGCAATTCCTACAAGCATATGTTCCTCCCTCATAATAATTTTCAGTAGCATCATGAATGAATTCAACAATATAACCAGCACCTAAATCATTCTTTTCATGATCTTCAAGCATAGAAAATTTACTACTCTCCACAAAAGCAAAATTCTTCTCAATCGGAATAGTGGGAGTATCATACGAGACTCGAATACTATAAATTGTTTCCATATTAAAAGAGTAATGTTCAGAAAAAGGGTAATCATAATCATGACAAGTTTTATAAATATAATCAACACTACTTTTTATAGCATATGTATCATCACAATAATCATCATAAGTAGGAGGCATGCTATCATCATTATAAATTTGCATATCAAAACTTGGGAGACTAAAAATATCATCTTCATTAAACATAGCATCCCCAAGCTTGGGACAAACATTAATTGCAGAAAATATATTCTCAAAAACATCATCTTCATCAAACATAGCATCCCAAAGCTTGGGCCTTTTCACATCATAAGCATAATCACTCTCATCATTAATAGTATGGATAGCACCAATAGTATAGCAATTATCATATTCTTCCAAGCAAGTGCCAAAAAGATTGTCAAGATCATAAGAAATATCATTATCTTCCACAATTATATTTTCATAAGGCACAATAGTAATAGGGGCAGCATTATTTGGGGGAGATATCTTTTTACCTCTCTTCCTTTTTCTTTTCTTCTTCTTCACCACATCATGTGTGGGTTCAATCCTCTTTTTGGAGCTCCTTATTGATGAGATTGGTTGAATAGAAGGCTCCTCCTCGTTACCTGATTCATCACAAGAAATAATAGGAGGATATTGGGAAGTCTCTTCCCTTTCGTTAGTATTCTCTTCATCTTCTATTTGTTTTATTCTCTTTATGTAATTGGCAATGTAAGGATTTTCAATCCAATCCACCGCACAATACATATAAATTTCCTCTAGATCAAAATGAAGAACTCTATCAAGGGCAAATTTTGGAATATCCTTAGTTATACGTTTCATTTCTTCATAACCCAAGAGCAAACTAAGTTCATTATGATGTGCAAGGGAAATCAAGTCATCACAATTTTTGGACACGATATGATCATGAAACAATTTGCATTGGGTACTGAAATGATCATGTTCATTTCAAAGTTCACAAGTATGGGTAAGAAAGTTTAAATTTTCAGCACACGCATCTAGCCTTTCTTGCAACCATTTAGTCTCTAAATGCTTATGCCTCTTGCAATATCTATTTTCCCTATTTGGTGTGTACTTGCAAACCCAATGTACTCCACAAAATTGACATGTTTATAGGAGACATTATCATCATGACTAGTGCAATCATCATTAGTACCATGGATATTCAAGGAGTTCATACTAACAACATTGCAATCATGCTCATCATTCAAAGATTTAGTGCCAAACATTTTAATGCATTCTTCTTCTAACACTTTGGCACAATTTTCCCTTCCATCATACTCACGAAAGATATTAAAAAGATGAAGCGTATGAGGCAAGCTCAATTCCATTTTTTATAGTTTTTTTTATAAAATAAACTAGTGATAAAACAAGAAACTAAAAGATTCGATTGCAAGATCTAAAGATATACCTTCAAGCACTAACCTCCCCGGCAACGGCGCCAGAAAAGAGCTTGATGTCTACTACACAACCTTCTTCTTGTAGTCGTTGTTGGGCCTCCAAGTGCAGTGGTTTGTAGGATAGTAGCAAATTTCCCTCAAGTGGAAGACCTAAGGTTTATCAATCCGTAGGAGGCGTAGTATGAAGATGGTCTCTCTCAAGCAACCCTGCAACCAAATAACAAAAAGTCTCTTGTGTCCCCAACACACCCAATACAATAGTAAATCGTATAGGTGCACTAGTTCGGTGAAGAGATGGTGATACAAGTGGTATATGGATAGTAGATAATAGTTTTTGTAATCTGAAAGTATAAAAAGCAAGGTAACTAATGATAAAAGTGAGCGTAAACTGTATTGCAATGCGTTGAAACAAGGCCTAGGGTTCATACTTTCGCTAGTGCAAGTTCCCTCAACAATAATAACATAATTGGATCACATAACTATCCCTTGATACGTCTCCAACATATCTATAATTTTTGATTGCTCCATGCTATATTATCTACTATTTTGGACATTATTGGGCTTTATTATCCACTTTTATATTATTTTTGGACTAACCTATTAACCGGAGGCCCAACCCAGAATTGCTGTTTTTTTGCCTGTTTTAGGGTTTCGAAGAAATGGAATATCAAACGGAGACCAAACGGAATGAAACCTTCGGGAACATGATTTTCTCAACGAACAAGACCCGGGAGACTTGGACCCTATGTCAAGAAAAGAAACAGGAGGCCACAAGGTAGGGGGCGCGCCTACCCCCCAGGCGCGCCCTCCACCCTCGTGGGCCCCCCTTTTGCTCCACCGACGTACTCCTTCCTCCTATATATACCTATGTACCCCCAAACGATCAGACACGGAGCGAAAACCCTAATTCCACCGCCTTAACTTTCTGTATCCACGAGATCCCATCTTGGGGCCTGTTCCGGAGCTCCGCCGGAGGGGGCATCGATCATGGAGGGCTTCTACATCAACACCATAGCCCCTCCGATGAAGTGTGAGTAGTTTACCTCAGACCTACGGGTCCATATTTAGTAGCTAGATGGCTTCTTCTATCTTTTTGGATCTCAATACAATGTTCTCCCTCTCTCTTGTGGAGATCTATTCGATGTAATCTTCTTTTTGCGGTGTGTTTGTTGAGACCGATGAATTGTGGGTTTATGATCAAGTCTATCTATGAACAATATTTGAATATTCTCTGAATTCTTTTATGTACGATTGGTTATCTTTGCAAGTCTCTTCGAATTATCAGTTTGGTTTGGCCTATTAGATTGATCTTTCTTGCAATGGGAGAAGTGCTTAGCTTTGGGTTCAATCTTGCGGTGTCCTTTCCCAGTGACAGTAGGGGCAGCAAGGCACGTATTGTATTGTTGCCATTGAGGATAACAAGATGGGGTTTTCTTCATATTGCATGAGTCTATCCCTCTACATCATGTCATCTTGCTTAAGGCGTTACTCTGTTTTAACTTAATACTCTAGATGCATGCTGGATAGCGGTCGATGAGTGGAGTAATAGTAGTAGATGCAGGCAGCAGTCGGTCTACTTGTCTCGGACGTGATGCCTATATACATGATCATACCTAGATATTCTCATAACTATGCTCAATTCTATCAATTGCTCAACGGTAATTTGTTCACTCACCGTAGAATACTTATGCTCTTGAGAGAAGCCACTAGTGAAACATATGGCCCCGGGTCTATCTTTATCATATTATTCTCCTACTACTTAGTTATTTCCTTTGCTATTTACTTTGCCTTTATTTTACTTTGCATCTTTATCATAAAAATACCAAAAATATTATCTTATCATATCTATCAGATCTCACTCTCATAAGTGGCCTTATAGGGATTGACAACCCTTATTTGCGTTGGTTGCGAGGATTTATTTGTTTTGTGCAGGTACGAGGGACTCACACGTAGCCTCCTACTGGATTGATACATTGGTTCTCAAAAACCGAGGGAAATACTTACGCTACTTTGCTGCATCATCCCTTCCTCTTCGGGGAAAACCAACGCAGTGCTCAAGTGGTAGCAAGAAGGATTTCCAGCGCCGTTGCCGGGGAGGTCTACGCAAAAGTCAACATACCAAGTACCCATCACATACCCTTATCTCCCGCATTACATTATTTGCCATTTTCCTCTCATTTTCCTCTCCCCCACTTCACCCTTGCCGTTTTATTCGCCCTCTCTCTCTATCCTCCTTCTCTTTTTCTATTTGCCTCTTTTTTCCCATTTGCTTGTGTGCTAGTTCGTTTGCTTGTGATGATGGCTCAAGATAATACTAAATTGTGTGACTTCACCAATACCAACAACAATGATTTTATTAGCACTCTGATTGCTCCTCTTACCGATGCTGAATCGTAAGAAATTAATACTGCTTTGCTGAATCTTGTCATGAAAGATCCGTTTTCCGGCCTTCCTAGTGAAGATGCCGCTACCCATCTAAATAGCTTCGTTGATTTGTGTGACATGCAAAAGAAGAAAGATGTGGATGATGATATTGTTAAATTGAAGCTATTTCATTTTTCGCTTAGAGATCGTGCTAAAACTTGGTTTTCGTCTTTGCCTAAAAATAGTATTGATTCATGGAATAAGTGCAAAGATGCCTTTATCTCTAAGTATTTTCCTCCCGCTAAGATCATCTCTCTTAGAAATGATATTATGAATTTTAAGCAACTTGATCATGAACATGTTGCACAAGCTTGGGAGAGAATGAAATTAATGATACGTAGTTGCCCTACTCATGGTTTAAATTTATGGATGATTGTTCAGAATTTTTATGCCGGATTGAATTTTGTTTCTAGAAATCTTTTAGAATCGGCCGCGGGAGGCACTTTTATGGAAATCACTTTAGGAGAAGCTACTCAACTCCTAGATAATATTATGGTTAATTATTCTCAATGGCATACTGAAAGATCTACTAATAAAAAGGTGCATGCGATAGAAGAAATTAATGTTTTGAGTGGAAAGATGGATGAACTTATGAAATTATTTGCTAATAAGAGTGTTTCTTCTAATCCTAATGATATGCCCTTGTCTACTTTGATTGAGAATAATAATGAATCTATGTATGTGAATTTTGTTGGTAGGAACAATTTTGGTAACAACGCGTATAGAGGAAATTTCAATTCTAGGCCTTATCCTAGTAATTCCTATAATAATTATGGTAATTCCTACAACAATTCTTATGAAAATTATAATAATATGCCCTCTGATTTTGAATCTATTATTAAAAAAATTATTACTTCGCAAAAGAACTTTAATGCTATGATTGAAGAAAAAATGCTTAGAATTGATGATTTGGCTAGGAACGTTGATAGAATTGCTCTTGATGTTGATTCTTTGAAACTTAGATCTATTCCACCTAAGCATGATATCAATGAGTCTCTCAAATCCATGAGAATTTCCATTGATGAGTGCAAAGAAAGAACCGCTAGGATGCGTGCTAAGAAAGATGCCTTTATAAGAGCGTGTTCTTCTAGTTCCTATGAAAATAAAGATGAAGATCTAAAAGTTATTGATGTGTCCCCTATTAAATCTTTGTTTTGCAATATGAATCTTGATAATGATGGGACGGGATATGATCCACCTTTACCTAGAAGGCGTTCTAAGAATTCGGAATTTGTTGATCTTGATGCTAAATTTGATAAAAGTGGGAGTGAAGAAATTAAAACCCTAGATGTTGCTAAACCCACTATTATGGATTTAAAGGAATTTAACTATGAAAATTGCTCTTTGATTGATTGTATTTCCTTCTTGCAATCCGTGCTAAATTCTCCTCACACTTATAGTCAAAATAAAGCGTTTACTAAACATATCGTTGATGCCTTCATGCAATCTTATGAAGAAAAACTTGAATTGGAAGTTTCTATCCCTAGAAAACTTAATGATGAGTGGGAACCAACTATTAAAATTAAAATTAAAGACCATGAATGCTATGCTTTATGTGATTTGGGTGCTAGTGTTTCCACGATTCCAAAAACTTTGTGTGATTTGTTAGGTTTCCGTGATTTTGATAATTGCTCTCTAAACTTGCACCTTGCAGATTCCACTATTAAGAAACCTATGGGAAGAATTAATGATGTTCTTATTGTTTCAAATAGGAATTATGTGCCCGTAGATTTTTTTGTTCTTGACATATATTTCAATCCTTCATGTCCTATTATTCTTGGTAGACCTTTCCTTAGAACGATTGGTGCAATTATTGATATGAAGGAAGGAAATATTAGATTCCAATTTCCATTGAGGAAAGGCATGGAACACTTTCCTAGAAAGAAAATTAAATTACCTTATGAATATATTATGAGAGACACTTATGGATTACCTACCAAAGGTGGCAATACCTAGATCTATTCTTGCTTGTTATGCCTAGCTATGGGCGTTAAACGATAGCGCTTGTTGGGAGGCAACCAATTTTATTTTTATTCCTTTCTTTTTTTCTCCGATTTAGTAATAAATAATTTATCTAGCCTCTGTTTTGGTTGTGTTTTTTGTGTTTAATTAGTGTTTGTGCCAAGTAGAACCGTTGGGAAGACTTGGGGGAAGTCTTGTTGAACTTTCTGTAAAAACAAAGAAACTATAGCGCTCACGAGAACTACTGCCATTTTTATTTGGAAAGTTCTATTTAGTTAATTATTTTTTAAGACGATTAATAGATAAATTCCTCACTTCCAGAAATTTATTTTAGAATTTTTGGGGTTCTAGATCTTGCGCTAGCTATAGATTACTACAGACTGTTCTGTTTTTGACAGATTCTGTTTTTCTTGTGTTGATTGCTTATTTTGATGAATCTATGGCTAGTAAAATAGTTTATAAACCATAGAGAAGTTGGAATACAGTATGTATAACAGCAATATAAATAAATAATGAGTTCATTACAGTACCTTGAAGTGGACTTTTATTTTCTTTTGCTAATGGAGCTCACGAGATTTTCTACTTTATGTTTTGTGTTGTGAAGTTTTCAAGTTTTGGGTAAAGATTTGATGGATTATGGAACAAGGAGTGGCAAGAGCCTAAGCTTGGGGATGCCCATGGCACCCACAAGATAATCTAAGGACACCTAAAATCCAAAGCTTGGGGATGCCTCGGAAGGCTTCCCCTCTTTCGTCTACTTCTATCGGTAACTTTACTTGGAGCTATATTTTTATTCGCCACATGATATGTGTTTTTCTTGAAGCGTCTTGTATTATTTGAGTCTTTTCTTTGTAGTTTACCACAATAATCCTTGCTGTACACACCTTTTGAGAGAGCCATACATGATTTGGAATTTGTTAGAATACTCTATGTGCTTCGCTTATATCTTTTGAGTTATATAGTTTTGCTCCAGTACTTCACTTATATCTTTTAGAGCACGGTGGTGTATTTGTTTTATAGAAACTATTGATCTCTAATGCTTCACTTAGATTATTTTGAGAGTCTTAATAGCATGGTAATTTTCTTAAAATCCTAATATGCTAGGTGTTCAAGATTAGTAAAATTTTCTTAAGAGTGTTTTGAATACTAAGAGAAGTTTGATGCTTGATGATTGTTTTGAGATATGGAGGTAATAATATCAAAGGCATGCTAGTTGAGTTGTGAAATTGAGAAATGCTTGTGTTGAAGTTTGCAAGTCCCGTAGCATGCATGTATGGTAAACGTTATGCAACAAATTTGAAACATGAGGTGTTATTTGATTATCTTCCTTATGAGTGGCGGTCGGGGACGAGCGATGGTCTTTTCCTACCAATATATCCCCTAGGAGCATGCGCGTAGTACCGAGGTTTTTGATGACTTGTAGATTTTTGCAATAAGTATGTGAGTTCTTTATAACTAATGTTGAGTCCATGGATTATACGCACTCTCACCCTTCCATCCTTGCTAGCCTCTTCGGTACCGTGCATTGCCCTTTCTCACATTGAGAGTTGGCGCAAACTTCGCCGGTGCATCCAACCCCGTGATATGATACGCTCTTTCACACATAAACCTCCTTATGTCTTCCTCAAAACAGCCACCATACCTACCTATTATGGCATTTCCATAGCCATTCCGAGATATATTGCCATGCAACTTTCCACCATTCCGTTTATCATGACACATTCATTATTGTCATATTGCTTAGCATGATCATGTAGTTGACATAGTATTTGTGGCAAAGTCACCGTTCATAATTCTTTCATACATGTCACTCTTGGTCCATTGCATATCTCGGTACACCGCCGGAGGCATTCATATAGAGTCATCTTGTGTTCTAGTATCGAGTTGTAATCATTAAGTTGTAAATAAATAGAAGTGTGATGGTCATCATTTTCTAGAGCATTGTCCCAAGTGAGGAATAAATAAATAAAAAAGAGAGAACGGCCATAAAAAAGAGAAAGCCCAAAAAAAGAAAAAAATGAGAGAAAAAGAGAGAAGGGACAATGTTACTATCCTTTGCCACACTTGTGCTTCAAAGTAGCACCGTAATCTTCATGTTAGAGAGTCTCTTGTTTTGTCACTTTCATATACTAGTGGGAAATTTTCATTATAGAACTTGACTTGTATATTCCAACAATGGGCCTCCTTAAGTGCCCTAGGTCTTCATGAGCAAGCAAGTTGGATGCACAACCACTAGTTTCTTTTGTTGAGCTTTCATACATTTATAGCTCTAGTGCATCCATTGCATGGCAATCCCTACTCCTTGCATTAACATCAATCGGTGGGCATCTCCATAGCCCATTGATTAGCCTCGTTGATGTGGGACTTTCTCCCTTTTTGTCTTCTCCACATAACCCCCCTCATTATATTCTATTCCACCCATAGTGCTATGTCCATGGCTCGCGCTCATATATTGCGTGAAAGTTTATAGCTTTGAGATTACTAAAGTATGAAACAATTGCTTGGCTTGTTATCGGGGTTGTGCATGATGAAAGCATTCTTGTGTGACGAAGATGAAACATGACTAAACTATATGATTTTGTAGGGATGAACTTTCTTTGGCCATGTTATTTTGAGAAGACATAATTGCTTAGTTAGTATGCTTGAAGTGTTATTATTTTTATGTAAATATGAACTTTTGCTTTGAATCTTTCAGATCTGAATATTCATACCACAATTAAGAAGAATTACATTAAAATTATGCCAAGTAGCACTCCGCATCAAAAATTCTGTTTTTATCATTTACCTACTCGAGGACGAGCAGGAATTAAGCTTGGGGATGCTTGATACTTTTCCAACGTATCTATAATTTTTGATTACTCCATGCTATATGATCTAATGTTTTGGACATTATTGGGCTTTATTATCCACTTTTATATTATTTTTGGGACTAACCTATTAACCAGAGGCCTAGCCCAGAATTGCTGTTTTTTTTTCTTGTTTTAGGGTTTCGATGAAAAGGAATATCAAACGGAGTCCAAAGAGGAATGAAACCTTCGGGGACGTGATTTTCTCAACGAACAAGACCCGGGAGACATGGACCCTACGTCAAGAAAAGAAACAGGAGGCCACGAGGTAGGGGATGCGCCTACCCCCCCCCCCCCCCCATGGTGCGCCCTCCACCCTCGTGGGCCCCCTGTTGCTCCACCGACGTACTCCTTCCTCCTATATATACCTATGTACCCCCAAACAATCAGACATGGAGCCAAAACCCTAATTCCACCGCCGTAACTTTCTGTATCCACGAGATCCCATCTTGGGGCCTGTTCCGGAGCTCCGCCGGAGGGGGCATCGATCACGGAGGGTTTCTACATCAACACCATAGCCCCTCCGATGAAGTGTGAGTAGTTTACCTCAGACCTACGGGTCCATAGTTAGTAGCTAGATGGCTTCTTCTCTCTTTTTGGATCTCAATACAATGTTCTCCCCCTCTCTTGTGGAGATCTATTCGATGTAATCTTCTTTTTGCGGTGTGTTTGTTGAGACCGATGAATTGTGGGTTTATGATCAAGTCTATCTATGAACAATATTTGAATCTTCTCTGAATTCTTTTATGTATGATTGTCTATCTTTGCTAGTCTCTTCGAATTATCAGTTTGGTTTGGCCTACTAGATTGATCTTTCTTGCAATGGGAGAAGTGCTTAGCTTTGGGTTCAATCTTATGGTGTCCTTTCCCAGTGACAGTAGGGGCAGCAAGGCACGCATTGTATTGTTACCATCGAGGATAACAAGATGGGGTTTTATTCATATTGCATGAGTCTATCCCTCTACATCATGCCATCTTGCTTAAGGGTTACTCTATTTTTAACTTAATACTCTAGATGCATGCTGGATAGCGGTCGATGAGTGGAGTAATAATAGTAGATGCAGGCAGGAGTCGGTCTACTTGTCTCGGACGTGATGCCTATATACATGATCATACCTAGATATTCTCATAACTATGCTCAATTATGTCAATTGCTCAACAATAATTTGTTCACCCACCATAGAATACTTATGCTCTCGAGAGAAGCCACTAGTGAAACCTATGGCCCCCGAGACTATCTTTATCATATTGATCTCCTACTAGTTAGTTATTTCCTTTGCTATTTACTCTGCCTTTATTTTACTTTGCATCTTTATCATAAAAATACCAAAAATATCAGTTTATCATATCTATGAGATCTCACTCTCGTAAGTGGCCTTATAGGGATTGACAACCCCTATTTGCGTTGGTTGCGAGGATTTATTTGTTTTGTGCAGGTACGAGGGACTCGCGCATAGCCTCCTACTGGATTGATACCTTGGTTCTCAAAAACTGAGGGAAATACTTACGCTACTTTGCTGCATCATCCCTTCCTCTTCGGGGAAAACCAACGCAGTGCTCAAGAGGTAGCAATGAGATATGATGGTACATATGTACCCATTATCGCCGATTACCCCGGCTTCCTTCCAGCTTCACACATAAGTAATCCGAAGACACCTTATCAAAAAGATATCTCTTCTTCCTTGTCACCCACCGCACTGTTCTGTGCTAAAAAAAGGGGAAGCGTTCAGCGACCGTACCGCTACGGTGGTATCTCCAAAGAGAGCGTCCCCCACACCAGGCGATTCTTCCAAGAGGAAAACAAACGAAGACACGGCCAGGCCTTCATCGAAGAGGTATGAATTTGCCAATATGCACCTGTCAGTCACATCCAACCATGACCTTCCCGTTTTCCATGTGTTAGGAAAAAGGTGCGCCGGACTATATCCGGAGGTTCGAGCGGCCGTACTTCCCGCAGCCAGGACTCAAACCCTGCCGTGAAGACGGTGGTTGATGAGGGGGCGACGCCGGACTGTCCTCCAGCCAAGGACTCGGATGATGTATCCGTCACCAACTCGGAAATGGAGAGTGCCATGAATCATCGTCGCCGCCGAGCCATTTTACAAGACCTTGGCTTTTTAGAAGAGTCGTTTAACGCCTTGAACTCGGCTGAGGCATAGATCCGAGCTGCTCGAGATGAGATTAACAGGGCCACAAAGTAGCATTTGAAAGATGTGTAGGTAAATTTTTTTTGTCTGACTATGATAACCATATGCTAGTAGCCCCCAAGACTTAAAGGAGTTGAAACAACTGATTTAAGGATCAATGTACAACCAGGTGCTTACGGAGAAGAACACCATGTTAACTCATGAACTAGAAAAGTGTCAGCGCGGGCTGCTTGCTGCCAATGCCGAACTAGAGAAATACAAGGCATCTCCCGATAATATTTCCCTCTATCGAGAATTCAGAATGATACACTGATAGTGTGAATCTCGGTGCTTATCTTTGTAATGGGTCATTAGACCAATTATGAGAGCAGCTAGACATCGTTCGAGGCGACGAACACGGAGCCAAAAAGCTACTAGCAGCAAGCGAGCGTGTATTAACAAAAGTCGTTCAAGAGAAAAAGAATCTCCAGGACTCGAACACCAAGCTGGGTGAAGAACTGAAAGATGTGCGAGCTCAGCTAGCTGACTTTGTGAAGGAGAACAAGAAGCTGCGAGGCGGCATATTCAGTACGTGGCTGCTTTTATCTTATAACAGTTTGGAGGTAACAATAGTTGATATAGCTGTAATTGCAGGTGTATTGACGAACGGCCCGAAGAGGAGGTGTCTGGATCATCAAGTGATCTTCTGCAAGGTCTATTGCAGTTGCACGAGCAAGCTCGGCAGGCGATGCGGAGTGTGGCCAAGGCCTTATGACCATCCGACTCCCCTCCAGGAAGCATGGAGAAGCTGGTAGAGCTGTTCAAGGGAGCGCGGCGGCGTATCCGACTGTGGAAGATATCGGCTTGCTGAGAGGGTGCTCGAGAAGCCTGGGCCATGGTGAAAACGCGGTATACCAAGCTAGATCCAAATCACATGGCCCAGGTTGGACCGGTAGGGTCGAATGGGGACGAAATTCCCGTTAGTTTAGTATATGACCAAGTGGAAGTGGCCGCTAGATATTCCCAACAGGATTGTAAGTTAGACCGCCTATTGGACGATCTAGAAGAGGAATTCTTTGAGTCTTGAGTGACTATGTACTTCCTTCTAGCTAGATAATAAAGACAATTGTCATCGCCGACCTTTTTTGCTTCAACCTCTGGACCCGAAGGTGCGGAGTGTTTCCAAATACCCTAACGATAGAATATACCGGGGTATGCATGGGAACCAGGCATAGGGGTCATAATTGCTCGAACAGACCATGTGTATCCGGCTAGTTATGTTATATTACATTATGTAAGAAACATCTTCCAGAGAGAATAGTTCCGTTAAGGGTTCCTTTCCCTGGGTGTGCATGCGTTTAATGTGCATGTCCGAACTATGATTGAAAAAAATCGTAGAGTAAGTAACATCTGGGGTTCACAATGGAGTGAATGCGAAAACATGTTTAATTCGCCAACTGAAAATTCCCTTAAGAATGCTAGCTTTCGGCTTCATCCAGTCTGAAGTACACATCCGGATGACCCGGCAGTAACAGTCGCAGAGGTGCTCCCTTTATGCCCTAGCCGAACTAACGGGAACGTAGGGAATAAGCACAGGAGCCAGGCAACCCAGCTTGGCCAAAACTTAAGTCATATGGATGCATATAATGGCGAAGAAAAGGTACATATGGAAAGACGCATATGTATTGGGCTTGATGCTCGAAAAATAATAGCAAGCTTCTGTACGAGAAGCCCCCAGGTATAATGAACGTACATATGTAGAGATGTACGCGTCAGGTAGGGATGGTCTAGCCGTACTGAAGCCGTAAGGCTAAAGAAAAAACGAAAAAAGTTAAAAAAACGAAAAGCAAGGGAAAAATAACTGTAATAACAGGTGGGAGGAAACGAACACAGAGTTCGGCGCTAGGCATAAAATCGTTGTAGTCTAGCCGCGTTCCAGGGGTTCGGCTCCAAGTGATTGTCTGACGCATCACGTAGGCGCTACGCTCCTCCGATGAGAACTTCATCAATGATGAAGGGACCCTCCCACTTGGGCTTGAGTTTGTCCTTTTTCTTCTCCGAAAAGCGTAGAACGAGGTCACCAACGTTATAAGTCTTGGCCCGCACTTCTTTGCTTTGGTACCTGCGAGCCTACTGTTGATAATATGCGGAACGGGCTTTTGCGACGTCGTTCTCCTCCTCCAAGGTATCTAAGCTGTCCTTCCGATCTAGCTCGGCTTCTCTCTCTTCGTACACACGCACTCGAGGTGAGTCAAGAATAATATTGCAGGGTAACACTGCTTCCGCACCGTACACCATGAAGAAGGGTGTATATACGGTAGTGCGGTTGGGCGTGGTCCGCAACCCCCAGAGTACGGAGTCGAGTTCCTCCACCCAGTGCTTGTATGATTCCTTCAAAGTCCGCACTAGTCTGGGTTTGATGCCGCTCATGATAAGACCATTAGCCCGTTCGACTTGACCGTTTTGTCTGTGGGTGATAGACAGAGGCATAATAGAGATTAATGCCTAGATTAGCACACCAGATTTTCACTTCATCAGCTGTGAAATTGGAGCCATTATCGATGATTATGCTGTGAGGGACACCATAACGGTGTACCACGCCGGATATGAAATCTATTACTGTCCCCGCTTCAGCCGTTTTGACTGGTTTAGCCTCTATCCACTTAGTGAATTTATCCACCATGACCAGCAGATACTTTCTCTTATGGCTTCCTCCTTTAAGGTGTCCGACCATATCGAGTCCCTAGACCGCAAAAGGCCAAGTGATGGGGATTGTTTGTAAGGCAGTGGGGGGCATATGGCTCTGGTTGGCAAAGAGTTGGCATCCAACGCAATGTTGGACAAGGTCCTATGCATCTGCTCGGGCCGTCGGCCAATAGAACCCTGTATGGAAGGCCTTGCTAACAAGGGCCCGAGCTACGGCATGGTGACCGCCGAGTCCGGCATGTATTTCAGCCAAGAGCTGCCGCCCCTCTTCCTCGGATATACATCGTTCAAGGACTCTGGTAGCGCTTTTCTTATAGAGCTCTCCGTCATGAACCTTGTAGGCCTTTGAACACCGGACAATGCAGCGGGCCTCATTTTGGTCCTCAGGAAGCTCTTTCCTGTTAAGGTAGGCCAGGAAGGGTTCAGTCCATGGGGTAATGACTGCCATGATGAGATGCGCCGACGGTGCTATTTCGGTGGCTGAGCCTTCGACGACATCGGTGTTTCCGGGATCTGGGGTTATGTTTGGATCCGGAATAGTGTTGCCGTTTTCCCCCTGCCACACCACGGATGGATTAAAAAGCCTTTCTAGGAAGATATTAGGTGGGACGGGGTCGCTCTTAGCGCCGATAGGAGCAAGAACATCCGCCACTTGATTACTTTCTCGAGCCACGTGATGGAACTCGAGCCCCTCGAACCGGGCCAACATTTTTATGACTGCGTTACGATACGCTGCCATCTTCAGATCTTTGGCGTAGGAGTCTCCATTTATTTGAGGTATTGCAAGGTTTGAGTCCCCGCGCACTTCCAGGCGTTGTATGCCCATGGAGGCAGCCATCCGGAGACCATGCAATAAGGCCTCGTATTCGGTTGCGTTATTGGAGTCTGTGTATAGTATTTGGAGTACGTACTGAATGACGTCTCCAGTAGGGGATGTTAAAACGACACCCGCTCCTAACCTTGCCAGCATTTTGGAGCCATCGAAGTACATGAACCAATTGGAATATGCGTCGTACTCTTTAGGGAGTTCGGCTTCTGTCCATTCGGTGACGAAGTCGGCTAGTACTTGGGATTTGATAGCTCGACGTGGTTTATATGTGATGTTGAATGGGTGAGCTCAATGGCCCATTTGGTGATCTGGCTCGTAGCATCGCAGTTGTTTATAATGTCATTGAGTGGTACTTCGGAAGCCACCATGATCGAACACTCTTGGAAGTAGTGACGGAGCTTTCGGGATGCCATGAAGACCGCGCATGCTATCTTTTGATAATGAGAGTACCGGGATTTGCATGGTGTAAGGACAATAGATACGTAGTATACTGGCTTCTGAAGCGGGAATTTATGTCCGTCCTGTTCTTGTTCAACGACGAGTACGGCACTCACCACCTGATGTGTTGCCGATATGTATAATAACATTGGTTCGCCGGCCTTTGTTGTGGCCAGGATTGGATTGC
This sequence comes from Triticum monococcum, assembly GCA_034509565.1. NCBI lineage: Eukaryota > Viridiplantae > Streptophyta > Magnoliopsida > Poales > Poaceae > Triticum > Triticum monococcum. The sequence goes on from CM067842.1 coordinate 698,570,602, forward strand.
TCGCAAGAAGGGTTTTTATTTCCTCTAGTCCGGCTGTTGCCGCTTCCATCCACTCGAAGTGGTCAGTTCACGGTAGAAGGCGATAGAGTGGCAGTGCCTTTTCTCCCAATCTGGAGATAAAGCGGCTTAGAGCCGCCACGCAACCCGCGAGCTTTTGAACTTTTTTAAGGTCTGTTGGCTTAGCCAATTGTGACAGAGCTCGGATTTTGGCTGGGTTTGCTTCAATTCCTCTATTGGAGACGATGAAGCCCAGCAGTTTTCCAGCAGGGACGCCAAAAACGCACTTTTTCCGGATTGAGCTTAATGTCATACACGTGGAGGTTCTTGAATGTGAGACGTAAATCGTCTATTAGTGTTTCAACGTGCCTAGTTTTGATGACGACGTCGTCCACATAAGCTTCAACTGTCTTGCTGATCTGTTTCTCCAGGCATGTTTGAATCATGCGTTGGTATGTGGCACCGACGTTCTTGAGCCCGAATGGCATGGTGTTGAAGCAGAATGGCCCATATGGGGTGATGAATGCTGTTGAAGCTTGATCGGACTCCTTCATTTTGATTTGATGGTACCCGTAATATGCGTCAAGGAAGCACAATGAGTCGTGTCCTGCGGTGGCGTCGATGATTTGATCGATGCGGGGAAGGGGTATGGGATCCTTGGGGCATGCCTTGTTGAGGTCTTTGAAATCGACACACAGGCGCCAGGATTTGTCCTTCTTTGGTACCATCACCAAATTTTCCAGCCAGTTCGGATGTTTTATTTCTCTAATGAATCCGGCCTCGATTAGCTTGGCTAGCTCTTCCCCCATAGCTTGGCGTTTGTGTTCGGAAAAGCGCCGTAGTGTTTGCTTGACCGACTTGTGTCCCTTTAATATGTTGAGGCTGTGTTCAGCTAACTCGCGTGGGATTCCTGGCATATCAGAAGGGTGCCAGGCGAATATATCCCAATTCTCGTGCAGGAACTCTCGTAGAGCAGCGTCAACCGTCGGGTCTAGTTGTGCTCCAATGGATGCTGTCCTCTTGGGGTCTGTTGGCTGGACTTGGAATTTGACTATTTCTTCAGCCGGTTTGAATGAGGTGGATTTGGGTCGTTTGTCTAGGACCACATCATCTCTGTCCACCGTTGAGCGTAGCGCGGTTAACTCTTCGACCGCGAGGGCTTCAGATAATGCCTCAAGGGCCAAGGACGCGGTCTTATTCTCGGCGCGCAGTGCTATGTCCGTATCACTACCTAAAGTGATTATACCGTTGGGCCCGGGCATCTTAAGCTTCATGTACCCATAATGGGGTATTACATGAAAGCGCATAAATGCATCTCGCCCTAAGAGGGCGTGATATCCGCTGTTGAAGGGGGCCACCTGGAAGGTTATTTCTTCGGACCAATAGTTCTCCGGCGTGCCGAATACCACGTCAAGGGTGATTTTTCCTGCACACCGTGCCTCCCGACTGGGAATGATTCCTCGGAAGGTCGTGCTGCTTTGCTCAATGCGGCTCCCGTCTATTTCCATTTTTCGTATTATCCTCGTAGATGAGGTTCAGTCCGCTGCCGTCGTCCATGAGAACCTTGGTGAGCCGAAAGCCATCCACAATTGGGCTGAGGACCTAGGCGGCCGGTGTTCGGACCGTCCTGTGTTTTTGTTCGTCACTAGCATTGAAGGTTATCGCTGTGTCGTTCCAGGGGTTTATTGTTGTTATCTGGCAGACTTCGGCAAGTTCGCGGAGTGCCCTTTTGCGCCTATTGTTTGAAGTGAATGTCTCAAAGACTGTCAGTACTCTGGGTTCTTCGTCTTCTGGAGGGTGTTGCTCTGGGGTGTCTTTGGTGAGGATGTCCTTGCCGTTTTTGGCTACCTGTCGGAGTATCCAACGTGCTCTAAGGCTGTGGATTGGTATGGTATCCGGTGTGGTGTGTATTTTGCATGGTCCATCAAGCCATCCCTCTAGAACGGTTCCACGCCGCATGATGGGTTTGCATTTCTTGGTTATTGATCTGGGCGCATTACAGGGGTGCGCCCTTTTTGCCTGGACCAGTGGTTGAGTTGGGAACGATAGCTTCCAAACTGTCTAATCTCTCCAGGCACTCTCCATTGCGCTGTACTTGTATGCAATAGTTGCCAAGTCAGCGAGGTGTAGTATACGGCGGCGATTAATGGCGTTGAGGAGTCCTTCGTTCGTGCAATTGTTGTGGAACACCGATATTGCGTCTTTGTCGCGGCAATCTTTAACCTTGTCCTTGACAAGGAGGAATCTGTCCCAAAAGTGGTGGACCATTTCCTGAGACTGCTGTTGTATGCTCGTGAGAGCACTTATGTCTGGGTGGGTCAGTGGAATTAGATCTGAACCCTCACCCCGTCGATGATCGGCAGTCTGAGGTTTGTCCGGACTGAACAGTCCGGCCTCCGGAGTATCTTCTAATTTTTGAAGCCTGCTATCTGACTCTAACTTTGGAGGACGAGGCGTGTCTTTCTGCCAGTAGGTATCCGGCTTCTCGAGGTCAGAGATCCGAACATAATTCGTCCTCAAGATAGAGGAAGGGTTATCTTGCTTGATGCTCGACTACCGTTATCTGGTGGGTGATCGGTGGAGAATTAATCTCTCTATGGTCGGGTTTAAGCCCCACCCGATCATAGTCTATAGCGACCCCGAAGGAGGCGATGCGATCTAGGAGTTCGTTCAAAGACGATAACTCTGTCGGATCCATCCGTTTGGCATATTTAGAATCAACGCAGATACGTTTTTCGATGACTCGAGAGGTCATCCTTGTCGGCTCGAAGGCCGAGCGGGCAATCATGGTAAAACCACCCAGCCGGAGGGTTTGGCCTAAGGCCAGGGCTCCTTAGGAGGTGATATTTTCCTTGACGATAAGTCGAGCCATCAACCTTTGCGATGACAGCACAGTGGAACTCTCAATGAAAGCACCAATGTCGGTGTCAAAACCGGCGGATCTCGGGTAGGGGGTCCCGAACTGTGCGTCTAAGGTTGATGGTAACAAGAGACAGGGGACACGATGTTTACCCAGGTTCAGGCCCTCTCTATGGAGTTAATACCCTACTTCTTGCTTGATTGATCTTGATGAATATGAGTATTACAAGAGTTGATCTACCACGAGATCGTAATGGCTAAACCCTAGAAGTCTAGCATGTATGACTACGGTATTGAGTATATCCTTTCCGGACTACACCCTCCAGTTTATATAGACACCGGGGGGATCCAGGGTTACATAGAGTCGGTTACATAAGATGGAATCTTCATAGTTGTTCGCCAAGCTTGCCTTCCACACGAAGGAGAGTCTTATCCGGACACGGTTACAGTCTTCGGTCTTCATATCTTCACAGCCCATCAGTCCGGCCCATAGATAACAGGCCGGACGCCCGAGGACCCCTTAGTCCAGGGCTCCCTCAACTGGCGCCTTCCCCGCGGCCTCTCGGGCCTCGGCGGAGGCCCCATGAGGTGGGGCCTCACTGCTTGGGGGTAAGGCCGAGGCCGCCCGGCTGTGGGTAATGACCAGGGGAGGGCCCCTTGGCACGCTTCCAGGGCCCTAGGCAGGACCGCGAAGGAGAGACGACAAGAGCGTAGGGTCAAGGCGCCCGGTCAGCACATCTGTTTCCCCAGTAGGCCTCGTGTGACGCACAGCAGTCTGGCAGGGATCGCTCAAGGCCAGCGGAGGGCCCGGAGTGGGCGGAGGTCACTTCTTGGGAGATTTCACCATCCTGGCCGAAGGGACCCTGAAGAATTGCGGTCAGGAGGAGATGCCGCACTTAGGAAATTATGAGCATAAGGTACTCATTTGTCTATGACAATGTACTTCCTCTACTTCAATGGCCGGGAGGCGCCGCCTCTGCAGCTTGGAGACCCCTTCCTCTTGCGGAGCGCTTCGAAGTCCAGTCGGAGCCGACCGAAGCCTCGAATCCGGTCGCCAATGCCAGGTGCGACTTGCATGGCTCTTGAGGAGGCGACCTCGGGAGTGTGGGGCTACGTCAACTTCTCGTCCCTTGCTTTGCGACGACTCGCCGGGCCTCGGGAGCTTCAGCCTCAGGGGCATCGGGTTGCATCAGCCCCCTGGCGACTTCCTTAGAATGGCTCTCTCGAGCCGCAGGGGTCGTCACTTCAGGAGACCCGACCAACGTCGGTTCCACAACAACCGCGTCGCCAGCGCTCGACTGCGATCGCCCCCCTGCACCCACTTTTGGGCTGAGCATTGCGCTGGCGGCGGGCAAAGGAACCATGAAGACAGGGTTCCCTCGAGGCCCTTAAATGCCGATCAGTCGTAGTCCCCATTCATCGAACGGAGGCATCTGCCTCGCGAACTCCACCTTGTTCAAGCAGCAGTACAAGAGGTAGCCCTCCTCCGGAAGATTGGCTGGCGCTGGGTCACCCGTCAGGAGCTCAAGCACAGTGCACTGCGCCTCAATAGGAAGCTCGGGCATGTGAAGCCTTATGCGGTCCTCACTGCCGAAGAAGGTCCACATCGGTCGAGAGTGGCGCTGGAGCAGAGCAACGCGGCGTCTGATGAACTCCTCTACCACCATGGGCGCTATCACCCCGAGATCCTTCAGCCTAGTCAATCGGCGCTAGACATGGCCGAGCTGCGGGTCAACGAGCCTCGCGTGCCCCCAGCCAGAGCTAGGGACGGCGGGTGCCATCGGAAGCAAGAGCAGGGGGTTGAGCACGCCGGTGTCCACAACCACCCACCGCTGCTGGAATCTGCTCACGACCGGCGAGAGCTCGAAGTCGATCCCTAAACCCGCCGTCGTCGCCATGGCCTGGAAGCTCAAGAATCCGAGCGCTGTCGGGCATCAATCAGATGCAGCAAGAAGAAATGGCGAAGCAAAGCTACAAAGGGTGCAATGCCCACCATGACCTCACATACAAAGGCGAAGACGGCAAGGAGAATGATGGACAGGGGATCCAGGTGCAGCATGTTGACTTGGTAGTGAGAAAGCACAACATTGAAGAAGGCAGAGAAAGGGGGAATCAGGCCAGCCCAGAGGGCATTAAGATGAATGGGGATCTTGGTGGTCGTCCTATATATCAATTGCGGTGCGGGAAGCGGGCCAGACTACAGTCACCCCCACTCATTGGAATCAGTAGCAAGCGCTGGTCGAACCTTGTCCATCACTTCTTGGTTGAGCACCACCGACCACTCGACGGCGGGCTCGAAGGCCGGCGGCGCTTCAGCTAAGGCCTGGGGCTTCTTATTTCCCTTATTCTTCCAGCTAGGCGCCATGGCGATGGAGAGGGTTGGACCCCGAGCAAGTCGGAGGGGGAGACTGCCATTTTCTGGAAGGCGGAGGAGTTTGGGGAGCGTGCTGCCAGTGGTGGAGATGGAGCTGTGTAGGCAATGGAGGCCGCCTAGCCTGGCAGATATCGAGGCACCCACGTACCGTCGGTCGCCATGCGTTGACCAAGGCCACAGGCAGTTGGGGCCCGCGATGCTCTCCACTTTCCCTTTGGCTTCGCCTCGAAGCCAAGTTTGAGCGCGCCTTGGGCCCGGGGGCTACTGTCGGCGTCCTGGGAACGGGGGTACCCAGACTTGCATGCCTACAGCCCACGGCATGACTCCACCAGCGCCCTAGTACGGCCCATCATCTGCAACAACAACTCAAGACCCTCGCGAGGGGCCAAGCCTCGTGAGGCGGATGATGCCAAGACCTCCCTGGGGGCGGCCTCGCTAGGCTGGCTCCCGAGGAGCGGAGAAATCTATGCAAGGGACACCTCGCGAGGTTCACGTGACATGAGCCATGACGACCAAGGCCAGGCGGGCACCAGCAGGCGCAGTGTACCAATATCCTCTTTGGTGCTAAAGTGGCAGGTGTCGGTGTCAAAACCGGCAGATCTCGGGAAGGGGTCCTGAACTATGCATCTAAGGATCGAAGGTAACATGAGGCAGGGGACACGATGTTTACCCAGGTCCGAGCCCTCTTGATGGAGGTAAAACCCTACATCCTGCTTGATTGACTTTGATGAGTATAGGGGTTACAAGAGTTGATCTACCTCGAGATCGTAATGGGTAAACCCTAAATAGCTAGCCTGTATGATTATGACTGCCTCTATGGACTAAACCCTCCGTTTATATAGATACCGGAGGGGGCTAGGGTTTGTACAAAGTTGGTTTATGGATAAAGGAATCTTCGTATCCGAATGCCAAGCTTGCCTTCCATGCCAAGAAGAGTCCCATCCAGACACGGGGAGAAGCCTTCTATCTTGTATCTTCACGGCCCACCAGTCCGGCCCACGTCACATAGCCCGAACTCCCGAGGACCCCCTAATCCAGTACTCCCTCAATAGCCCCTGAACCAGGCTTCAATGACAATGTGTCCAATGCGCAGATTGTCTTCGGCATTGCAAGGCGGGTTCCTCCTCCGAATACTCCAAACTAGTTAATCAAAAGAACTATATCCAGCTCTGTACAATAGTTACAACCCTGGGCCACAAGGGCAAAACACTTTAAACAAAAATAGGTTATGTCTTCTGACAACTTTTTCAGTGAAGTATTGTGTTCCGGCCTTATTATTATTTTGAACCGTTTTCTAGCCTCCCGTTCCGCGTTTTGAGACGCGGTATTCATTGACACGTCCTGTCAAAGCAGAGACCGTGTCCCCTTATTGTGGGATTCTCATCAATATGATTTGGGTAATCCAATCGTGCCACTCGCAGGACTCCTAGGGAGTAGGCGAGTTTTAAGGCTCGTGGGAGCACGCTTGATATTCACTGCCTTTATAAGGAGACAAGGATCCACCTTTTTACCCCACACCTTCTTCCTCCTCAACCCATCTGCTCTCGAGCTCCAGCACCCAAGCTTCAACCCTTTCCGTCCCCAGCAAACGCTCCAACCATGTCCGGATCCTGAGCACAGGGCAAGTGGATGGCCTCCTCCATCACGGAGGAGCACATCAAAGAACTCTGGGAGGCGGGGTATTTAGCCAAGGAAATCGCCCATCGGCTCCCTGCCAAAAAACAGATCATTCCCACACCAGAGCCCAATGAGTGGGTAGTATTCATCCCCCACTTCCTTCGTGGGCTAGGGTTTCCTCTCCACCCTTTTGTCCGCGGACTCATGTATTATTACGGGCTAGATTTCCATGATCTAGCCCCAAATTCGTTCCTCAACATCTCGGCATTCATCGTCGTGTGCGAGGCATTCCTCCGCATCCCCCCACTTCGCCTATGGCTCAAGGTCTTCAATGTGAAGCCGAAGGTGGTCGAGGGTCAACACGCGGTGTGCTGCAGCGCCATGGTGAGCAAGCTCCCTAACGCCACCTGGCCCAAGGGGACCTTCATAGAGACCGTGAAGGGGTGGCAACAGGAGTGGTTCTACGTTACGGAACCTCGTGACGCCACATGGGCCGCCACTCCTGAGTTCAAAACTGGTCTGCCAACACGGCTCACATCATGGCTGAAGAAGGGCCTAGATTGGGCGTCATCCGACGAGGTGATGACGCTGCAAAAGCGCATTAAGAGCATGGTGGAGAAGGACACCAGCCTGGCCAGCGTAATCTAGGTGATGTTGTTTTGCCTGATTATCCCCTGCCAACGCCGGACTCTCCATATGAGGGAGTTTGATCGGACGAGTCCCCGGAACTTGCAGCGGTTCTTCGGCACGAAGCACGAAGATATATGGAAGCTTCTTTTTAAGGCCGAAAAGACGTGGCCGCCGACGACCGAAGATCTCGGCCACGACTGCGCTCATCCAGCCACTCCAGTAAGTTTTTCAGATTTCTAATCATATCTTTGATTTGTGGATCCAAAGAGTAGGTTTAAACCTTCCCCTTATCCCCTAGGGCTAGACGAAGAAGGTAGAGAGGATCAAGTGTTCGGCTCCCCTGCCCGAAGACCCAGCTATTCCTCTTCTGACGAAGATGCTGGTTCCGGTGCCGTACCGGACGCCGGAAAAGAAGGCCAAGAAGAAGATCAAGGAGGTCCGAAGTGGCCTTCGCCACAAAGGTACTTCGGACATATCGTCTGAAGATACTGGAGCTCTCTCCTCCCACGATGAAGACGGGGAGGAAGTAGAGGAGAATAATTGTCCCCCTAAGGGGGGAGAAGAAAAGGGGGAGCTTTCGTAGATCTAAAGGTGGAAGCGTCCAAGAAGGGGAAACTCTCCCTTTCAGACGATTCATAATCAGACGCCGAAGCCGTCCCCAAATGGAACCCCAGGCTGAAGCCTTCAGTCGAATCGTAACTATTTAAGGACAATGTATGTATCTGGCTTTATGCCTTGCGATCCTAACACACGAAATCACATATTGTAGTCCGACCCGTGATCTCCCCCAGCAGTCATCGTCTTCTGGGAATTCGCTGGGCTCACACATGATGGAGAGCGAGTCGCCTCCGCCGACATCCCCACACACTACTACGGACAACACCGAAGTGTTGTCCCGACCCATCCAGGCCATGGAGAGGTGTAGGAAGCCGTCAAGGTGGTGCCAGAGGCTAATACCTCTGCCGCTGAAAACATGGGGGAACCTACCCCCATGGAGACTGGCGACGGTTGCCATTCCTAATTCGGCCCCCAACCAAATATCATTCCGGAGACCAACACGGCTCCAGAACAAGGCGAGCCGCCTCCTTCGAAAGAAGGGGGTGCGTCGACTCCGCCGGCAACCACTGTCAATCCAAAGGTGCCAGACACTCTCGTCAAAGCGCTTCAGAGCGCCTCCATTATTGAGGAACATCGTAACCTTATGGGTACAGTGGTTGAAAAGGTTCGGTCTGCTAAAAGCGGATTGAACGAAGCCTACACCAGACTTATAATAGGACTTGAGGTATGGGATGTAGTACTTTTTAGATATATATAAAAAAGATGCATGTGTATAGTTAGTAGCCCCTAAGACTCTCTTCGGTGTTCGTGAAGAAAGGCCGAACAGAGGATCAAATATTTCACAGGAGATGATCATACATGTCTATTTGAACAAACAGGCTTTGAAGTTAGCGGCCACCGCTCATACTGCTAAGGTATCCAAACTAAAGCGGAAGCTGGAGCGGGCCGATGAAGAGCTCATCCGCACCAACAAACAGTTGGAGGAGAAGCAAGGTAGGTGATACCTGTTTACATCTGAAATTATATGACTTGCTGGTTTATTATCTTGTTGAGTTTTGTAATTATGCTTATAGTTGACGCGTATGAGGTCGAGGCCCTAAAGAAGGCGCTCGCCGAAGCCAAGAAGGAGGTGTTCATTGGTGCGCGTCAGTCCTTAACAAACGGTTTTAACCCCTTTCCACGACGGCATTTGGAACCGTCGGCAAGTGAGTGTGGGCTATAGGGGGTCCTTCCCACACGACCCAGAAACCGTCGGGGATAGGGACCCTACAGTACTCCAACTTGTTTCTGCTCGCACTGCCATTACTGTCAGTATTTTGTGGTGCTACGTTTGCGATGCGCGGCCCATCCCAAACGGCTCACTATTATAGAACATGTATGATGTGCGACCCATCACAAACGGTTCACGGTTAAGAAGATTAACTAATCACCGTACGAGTGTCGGACAGGATTACGAAATGTCGGACCATCATAACATTGTCGTACACGACAACTATCACACACGCTATTCTGTGGTGCAACGTTTATGATGCATACTTCATCAGAAACAGTCATGGTTGTGAATCGTGTATGATAAGGCAACTAACACAAACGTTTAGTTAGCCTGCACCGTTTGTGATATTGTCTGATATCGCACACTTTGGAAACGGCAACCATGTGCACGCTTGCACACATTTCCTCTATGAACCGTCTGGGATTATGGTGTATATCACAAACGTTTGTGTTTTACCAATTGTGTGTGCCGTAACAACCTAGAGAGCGTAATTTCACCATAATTTAATTGATGCTATTTAAAACTGTATCGGATTTGAATTTGAATTTGAATGTATGCTACAACTTTATTCATATCAATCAGGTTCAAACAACCAATGCATTATTCGATTCAATGGTACATACTAGCAAGTCTCTGTTTCGACTCCTACTAGCCTCACTTTTTTGTGATTTAAAATCCCGCTCTATAGGTGTACATCGTATACGGCGGGAGTTTCTAAAATACTTGCAGTTGGGGATTTAAAATCAGAAAAAATATATTGGCAGGCCCAACTTGCTCTACAGGTGTACATCGTATATGGCGGGAGTTTCTAAAATACTTGTAGCTGGGGATATAGAGGTAGTATGATTTAATATATGACTATCATGCCCTTTCTTACAAAGAGGTATGGGCTAATCTGAGCCGTGCTTGTGTTTAGGGGGGTCTACTGAAGCAGAAGTGTAGCAACAAATATATCCCATTGAAAGAGTGACAAACTATTCAGGAACCAATGGGAACACATAGAAAACAATATTTCCAGAGATCCCATTGAAAGAAATTTATGATAGTAAATATGACAAAGCAAGTATGTCAACCATGCTTAGAGGATTACATCATACTATTTGGACTCATAATGAGCGAGCATGACATTGGAGTCAAAACTCTGACCGAGATCACCTAAACACAATAGTAAAATTCTCAGTAATATCACTCATAAACTACAATAGTAAAATTATGTTGGAATTCAGACATGACCATGCAAGTTATATCCTGAGCAAATTTGACAATACCTATCAGACCAAATGTATATGGAATATCTGGGCCACTTTTCGGAGGGGTCCTAAACCAAATCTTTTTCAGCGTCTCTTCAGTTCCAGCGGCTTAGTAATACTTTGTGTCGAACTACAAGAAAAGTCATAATTAAGCCTTGAATCAAGATTCCAGCCTTCATAAAACATAAGCATCAAATGTTTGACGTGCCGGTAACCTTCAGGTTCTTGATTGTACAATGATGAATGTATCCCGAGGTATATTTGTAGAACGTATACCGCGAATGCTTTCCCTTTGCAGAACAATTGAGATTATCTTCTGAAGTCCCGTAAAACACAGTGCTCGATCCAGGTTCTGACTGTTGTCACCCATGAGATTATCATGGCTATACTATTGTGGTTGCCTTGTCTGATATGAACCTGTTAGAGCACCTAATCAATCAGTATGAGAGTGAAAGCCACAAACAACACCATGATTGAGCTGCAAAAAAGGGTAGACACTGATCCTACAGCTCCCTCTTTGTTGATTGCTGATTTATGATTGTATTAGAAGATGGAAGAAAAGCAACATGGTCAGACCTTTAGATTGTATGGCATGCGCGAGGAGGCCAGCCATCCATCTTCCACCGTTCTTCTTCTCCCTGAATCCCCGTTCTTCTTTTCCCTAAATCCTCTTCTGTTTCTCTTTTCTATACCAGGGAAAACCGAAGCCCCGCCATGGCCTTGGAGTCCCCCTGCCAACCATGGAGATCCGCCTCTGCCTGCAAGGACTTCGAACCGCCGCATCGGATCCCTCTGCCTCGCGCGCACGTCCGCCATCGCCCGGCTCCGGCGAGCTCCTGCCTAGGTCACCGGATCCCTCGCTCCGGCCTTCCTCACCGTTCCCCCGCCTCGCCGCCTGACTTCGAATCAGTCTCCCCAGCCCCTGCAAGCTCCAGCTGCCGCCGCCGCCGTTCCGCATCGAGCCGCCGTACCGCCCCCATCCGCTCGAGCCGTCGCGTTGCCTTGATCAAGAAGGTGCACTCGAGCATCGTTGGCGTGTAGCCGGTCGTGCAGGGGTAGACGTGACAACGTGGTGGGCGGTGTCGGCGCACGGCGGCGCGCGAGGCAGGAGGTGGAGATGGGGATTGGGAGGCAGGGTCGTGCGAGGGCTGATTTTCTTTATTTTTTCTCGGCTTTACCGGTTCGCGTTAACTTATTCTGAGTATTGCGCGTTGAATAATCAAACAGAAGGACTTTTCTGAAAAATGCCGCGACGGTGAACCCGGAGACTCAATCCGTGCTTTATTATTAGGGAGAGATGTTCAAGAATTACATAAGAACCAAATAAAGAATGATGAACCACAGTTGTATACTTGTACTATTAAAGACGATAAAGAAAGAGGCGAAATATATTCTGGTTGCTGAACCCATATTGTGCCCTCCTCCATGTAGAAGGCACGCACGACTCTATTCCAACCCCTTGTGATGGCCGACCACCCATCCTTCATGGTCTCCATGAAAACATCTAGATAATCATCGTGCTCTGGTAGAAATACTTTAAGCTTTGCATGCCCACCAATCATGTAGTTTGAGAGGTAATCTTGAGTAAACTGCTTTGGCAACCACTTCAAAGTAAAAAAGATTCAGACATTGTCATCTAACACAACTCATTATGAGCAGTAAAAAGAAGGCTGCAGATTTCTTACTTACCATCCTATAGTTCGTTGTTGTCTTGGATAAAGTGTAAACAAATATTTTATTGCCATCTTTGGACCCATTTTACTAACAATATTTATCATCTTCCTCAATTGATGATGGTTTATCGATATCTCATTGCCCCATACATAGAAAGGGTCGAAGCGCAGATCTTTACCAATGACATATGTACCTAAAAGCACCAAGTTAATATTAGAAGCTAAACAGCAATTGCACAATGGTGTAGTACAATACTCTTTTATAATAGGTCTATATACATCCGTATGTGGTAGTCCATTTGAAATCTTTAAAAAAACAAATATTTAGGAATGGAGGGAGTATCTTATCACATCCAATATACTCACATATTAGATGAATTAACATCTTATATTATGGGGTCGGAAGGAGTTTAGTGCATTCTTACAAATTATTGGCTAATTGACTGCTGCTGTATCCAGGGGTTACTGTTAGTTTGAGCTAGTTCAGGCCCAAATAGCCCTAAAGTATATCTAAACATGCGGGCTAGTTTAAGCTAGTTGCATCTATAACCCACCCAAAAAACTATCCAACCCAAGAGGTGCTAATTGGAACTAGTTATCCTAATGCATTTATTGTCAATCTAACCCTGCTATCCAAACAACTCTTTGGATGGACTTAGTTCAGGGTTAGTAATGAGCTAAGTCTAACCTATAGCTAAGTTCAGTATCCAAACATGGCTGCGTTGTTGTTGTTGCTGCGGCTACTACTCTTCTACGTATATCAAGACATCATTAGAACATTAATGTAACACTCTTCCTCATTGCTATGTAGCCTAGGATTGCATATTTAGACATTAAGTATGGTGAATCTTACTATGTAGCCTTAGATATATTACATATGGCCCTAGTTAACCTAACGATAAATGGGTTGCAGATATATTCAGTTAAAAGTCTGATTCACTGATTAGTCCCTTATCAGTCACCGGCCTATATGGTACCAGCTACCGATATCCTGAACAGTGAGCAGATATAAGCCATGGGATGAAACTAACCTCGATGGAAAACAACAGTCGTTCCAAAATTGTCCTATGTAGGTACATCGAGAAGCATGTTAAGCACAACAGTTCATACTTGCACATATAGAACATCACGTTGTGAATAACTGGAATAAGCAAGGCATACTATGAACAACCAAAGATAGCATTTGAAACAGGACATATGCTAACTACAAACAACCGAACAATCAAAAAACTTTAAAAGAGGCATCTGCTAGCTATGACAGGCTTAATAGCAAGCAAATATATGCATTCCTATCGGTATGTTTAAAACTGGATTGATGAAATGTACTGCACAGGAAATAATTGCACATATAGAGCATCACATTGTGAACGACTAAAATAAACAAGGCATACCGCAAACAACCAGATATAGCAATTAAAACTGGAAATATTCTCACTACACTACAAAAGGGACTCGACAAAACAAATCATGGGTTTCCCCCTATGAAGAGGCACGGCAAAACAAATCATGGGTTTCCTCACTTGTCACAGATGGGCTTGTTCCCGTGGGAAGAGCATGGACCCTGGATGCGCTCCATGTTGTCGCAGATGGGCTCCTTCCCCTTGGAGGAGCACGGCTGTAGGGTGCCCTCCCTGATGTCGCAGACGGGTGCTTCCTTGGAAGAGTAGATGGGCTCTTTCCCCTTGGAAGAGCCGGAGAGGGTGCCCTCCTCGTGGTTGCTGTCGATGAGGTCTGACTTGGAAGCTATGGATCCAAGCCAGCGTCGCAGAACGTGTCCTTCAGAAATGAAAAAAGGTGCTCGATGGCAATGTAGAATGGCAAATTGTTGATAGCGAGCCAAAGGAGATCAGCGGCAGGGCCATGGATGAGATCGGCGGCGGTTGAACCCTAGGGGTTGGGGGTGCTCCACTTAACCTGTGACATAGCCCGCCTCAGGCCGTCGTTGTCGATAACCTCGATGTCGTAGCCGGCGGCGGAGACATGCCCGCATACTCTAGCCCGCTGCTTCAGTGCCTTCTGCCAGTAATGGTCGTCGGCTTCCTCGGCAACGTCGGGCGAAGAGACCTCTATACACCTCTTTTGGGCCAGTCGCTCCTCGAGCTCCACGGGAAGTGTAACCGAGCTTAGGCTACGACGCTCTGGAGTGGGGGATGGGGATGGGGATCTGTGGGAAAGGGGGCGTTTGGCAGGTGTCATCTAAGAAACTCAACACGGCCTTGATATGGAGATCGGTGGGTAAGTTGCATGGGCAAGCCGGCAGATGTTGGCAATGGAGGCCGTGCGGCGGCGGCGGGGACCTTGCTAGGGTTTCGAACGAGGGAGGGCGGGGTGTGTGCGCACGCCCGAGGAGGTTTTGGTGTGTGTGTCTGTGTGTGTGTGTGTGTGTGTGTGTGTGTTGTGTGTGGAGGCGGGGTGTTTGAGGAAATGACGCGGGTGCTGAAAATTTTACTACGTGGGAGTCAAACGGGGGAATGAAATGTTGGGCAATTGAAAATTTTGAAGATTGCGCATCGCACACGGTCCGAAGATAACAACCGTGTGTTATGAAACAGAAAAACCCTCGAGGTGGGCAGATATTTTCTAGGGATGCAGACGGGATTGGGAACAAGAAACATCGCACATGGTCCGGAGATAACAACCGTGTGTTATGAAATAGAAAAACCCTCGAGGCGGGCAGATATTTTTGAGAGGGGGACCCTTGTGGAGCCCAATGTACTATGCGGATGTGTGCGTGACAGGGGCACCGGCGTGGCACACAGTTAGTTTGAGTGAACCATGTCTATTGCATCCTCCGACTTGTTTAATGTTCATAAATTTGGCAAAAAATGATGCGGGAGAGGGTCAGAACACGAACACACTTGCATGTGGACCAAATTTATGTGTCAAAAGGGTGGTTTGATTTTCAAATACCAAATGCAACTCCGATGTGGCACCTCTCTCGCAAAGTGCACGGTATTGCTTGCCCCCACCCCCCTCGTGTCGGCACGAATTGGGAATCCTAAGCTATGAATGCATGCCCCTCCCCTAACCGAGGTTCACTTAGCAAAGTGTGAACTAGCCTGCAGCCCCCTCCTCCCTCGTGTCAGCACGAAGGTAATCCTAAGCTATGACTATATGCCCCCCCAACCGAGGTTCATTCACCTAGGAAAGTGCGAAGTAGCTAGCAGCCCCCCTCCCTCGTGTCGGCACGAAGGGAATCCTAAGCTATGAATGCATGCCACCCCCAACCGAGGTTCACCCTAGCAAAGTGCGAAGTAGCTAGCAGCCCCCTCCCTCGCGTCGGCATGAAAGGAATCCTAAGCAATGAATGCATGCCCCCCCCAACCGAGGTTCACCCTAGAAAAGTTTGAAGTAGCTAGTAGCCCCCCTCCCTCGTGTCGGCACGAAGGGGATCCTAAGCTATGAATGCATGGCCCCCAACCGAGGTTCACCTAGAAAAGTGTGAATTAGCTAGCAGCCCCCTCCCTCGTGTCGGTACGAAGGGAATCCCAAGCTATGAATGCATGCCAACCCCAACCGAGGTTCACCTAGCAACGTGCGAAGTAGCTGGCAACCCTCCCCCCTTGTGTCGGCACGAAGGGAATCCTATGCTATGAATGCGTGCCCCCTCCCCCCCCAACTGAGGTTCACCTAGCAAAGTGCAACGTAGCTAGCAGCCCCCTTCCTCGTGTCGCCACGAAGGTAATCCTAAGCTATGAATGCATGCCCCCCAACCGAGGTTCACCTAGCAAAGTGCTAAGTAGCAATCCCCCCCCCACACACACACTTTCTGTCGGCGGTCCAGAGAGGCATGTCTCACCAAGATGGATCGTAAAACGGACCAAGAATAATCCATCTTGGTCGTACAAAATCTCTCTTGTTGTTGGTCAAAGTGATGGCCGTCCATGCGACCCCGGAGATGGGCTAGCTCGCCAATAATCACAAAAGTAGCTAGTCCCCGAAGACAACCACTGCATGCGTGTGGCCCAAACATATGTATGGAGAGGTGTGTTTTTGAGTTACAATGGAACAACTTTGATGTGGCACCGTGATTTTGAACTAGAAATCCCCACACTGAGTGAGGGTTAGGTTGACGATGCATATGTATGTTACACCACACTTCAAGCCAACGACGGGGATTCATGCATGCATGCGTGCATAGTATATGCGCTCAAACTTAAGGTCTAAATCTCACCATGACCTATACTATGATTGTAACACCCCGGATATGATTTACCCAATTTGTACTCCAACTCTTCCCATTTCCGGCCTTAAGTTATTTTATTTTCTCGGGTTCGGGTCTTTGTCTCCGTGTGTTGTTATCGTTGTCATACATCTCATATCATGTCAGCTTGTGCATTGCATTTGCATACGTGTTCATCTCATGCATCCGAGCATTTTCCCCGTTGTCCGTTTTGCATTCCGGCGCTTCGTTCTCCTCCGGTGGTCATTTCTACCTTTCTTTCATGTGTGGGGATTAAACATTTCCGGATTGGACCGAGACTTGCCAAGCGGCCTTGGTTTACTACGAGTAGACCGCCTGTCAAGTTTCGTACCATTTGGACTTCATTTGATGCTCCAACGGTTAACCGAGGGACCAAAAAGGCCTAGTGTGTGTTGCAGCCCAACACCCCTCCAAGTTGGCCCAAAACCCACCAAAACCCTATCCATCATCTAGAGTGTTCGATCACGATCGCGTGGCCAAAAACCGCACCTCATTTGGACTCTCCTAGCCCCCTCTATGCCTATATATAGACCCCTCCTTCCAAATCTCGAATCCCCTCCCCGAAACCCTAAAAAAAGAGAAATCCCAGATCGCGCCGGCCGGACACGTCTGAATCCGGCTGGACAAAACCGCCGCCGCCGCCTGCACCCTATCCGCGCCTGCCACGTGGGCATCGCCGCCTTCCTCCGCCGCCGGCCCGGGAGGCCCGAACCGGGCCCCCGAGGCCCAACCGCCGCGCGCTGCCAGGGCGCCTCCCCGCGCCCATCTTCCCCGAGCGGCCGCCGCCTCCATCGCCGTCTCCGGCGACATGGCCGCCGCGGGCCGCCGCACGCCGCCCGCCCGCCCCGTCCTCCGCGGCCATCACCGCCTCGCCTCCGCGGGTCTCGGCGACCGCGCCGACCCCGGCCATCGCCGGCCCGCGCCGGCCCGCGCCGCCCCGGCGAGCTCCACCACCGGATCCGGCCTCTCCTTCCTCAACTCTGACCTCCGGCGAGCTTCCTTCCTCCGGTGAACAGTGATTCCGGTGGACCTCGAAATCCGTGCCAGATCTGAGATCTAAATCTCGAGGGTTGACATTTTGCCCGAAACCCTAGTTCATATGCTCCTGTTCATCACATCGTAACTTTGCATCCATAGCTCCGTTTTGGGCATATAGCATATCAAAATGTTCATCTCAGAGAGTACATCATTTCATTCCATTGCATCATTTTCATTTGAGTTCTTCTTGATGCCGGAAATGCTGTTAGAACAGTGCTACTTGAGATAATTGTCACATCTACTGCTCCATTTAGATATTTGTCATTTTTGCCATGATTATTGTGTGCATGATATGCGCATGAGCTCTACATATGTTTTGTTAAGGGTTTTGCCATCTTTCCAGAGGTGCAACCCATGTATTTTTGTGATGTGTGTGGTGACTAGCACAAGCTTGCAAAGTGAGGCATTTGGTAATGCTGATTTCAGGGACTTAGCATTTCCACCAAGTCCTTGATCTGTTTATCTCATATGGCCATATGTTCATGTTGTTTCCTAGTGATCCGTGCCTCTTTTTGATGATGATCAGTAAGGATGTTTTGTTAATCTTGTAGTGATCTATCCATCCATTTTTGCCATATGCATTAAGGATGATCAGTAAGGATTTCACTAAGTCTGAAATCTGTTTACCATATGCATTTTTGCCATGCTTGTTTGAACCTATTAATGGATAAATTGGCCGTAGCTCAGTGCTAGACTTTTGTTAAGCATCTTGAATGCATCCCTGCCATGTATTTTGATGCCATGTTTGGGTGCTGTAGCATGTTCATCTTGTTGCATTTAGATGGCTACTTGCTGTAAATCGCAGAACGTGGTCATATTTGAATTGCTTGCCATTTCCAAACCGTAACTCCGATTCTGGTGATCTTTATATCGTTTTCAAGCGATTTCATCTCATCTTCCCAGTGGTACACTTGTTTTCCATGTTGAGGCCAGTTTCATGCATTCCTTGTCAAATCTTGCATATGCATCACATATTGCATCCCGCATAGCATACCATCTTTGCATCATATTGTTTGAGCTTTGCACGTGGTTGATTGTGTCCTTGTTGCTTGTTTGTCTTGTTTGGGTAGAGCCGGGAGACGAGTTTGCTAACGAGGAGCCCGTTGAGTTTGCTTTCGAGGATCCAGTCAACTCTGACAACTTTACAGGCAAGATGATCATGCCCTCGAAATCACTACTATCTTTGCTTTGCTAGATGCTCGCTCTTTTGCTATGCCAATGCTACGATGCCTACCACTTGCTTTCAAGCCTCCCAAATTGCCATGTCAAACCTCTAACCCACCATGTCATAGCAAACCGTTGTCGGATTTCGGGTTCCGGCAGACCCTTAAGGTTCGAACACTGGGGTGCGCGCGGAAATCTCACCTTCAACCTCTCCGTCTCGATGGGATCTAAACTACTAAAAGAACTGCACGAAAGACACAAGATTTATACTGGTTCGGGCCACCGATGTGGTGTAATACCCTACTCCAGTGTGTGGTGGATGGATTGCCTCCTGGGGCTGGTGTGGATGAGCAATACAAGGAAGAATAGCCTCGCGAGGGTCTGTTCTTGGCTGTGGCAATGAACTGCTATGAAGAGTTCAGTTGCCTTTCTCTCTCTTTCTCTCTCAGATCCCGGACCGAATGACCGGGAATCGAACCGAACCGAACCGACAGAACCCCTTGCTATGTGGGTGGCTAGTCCTATTTATAGAGTCCCTGGTCCTCTCCCCAAATATTGAGCGGGAAGGGATCCAACAATGGCAGGCTAATTTGAAGGGGGACAACGAGTACATCTATCCTGACAAAAGCAGTCTTCGCCTGCCAAAGGCTCTGGTGATGACGCCGCGCTGGGCTCCATGGTGACCTCCATCTCGTAGTCCTCCTGGTCTTGGTCTATTACACCGAAGTGGCAACCTTTGCCTGATGCCTCGGTACTCCGCCGATACGCTTGCCCCCTTTGCACCAAAGAGGAAAGAGGGACGCTGCGCGCGCTGGCACCCACCTGGTGCCCCGTATCGTCATGGCTTGCGTCATGGGCACCTCGTGAGGTACCCCGCCTTGAACTCTCCGCCTCCTCGCGAGCCATCCTAACGAGGCTGTGCCTGAGGATGCACCGTGTCGTCCGCCTCGTGAGGCTTGGCCCCTCGCGAGGGTCTTGAGCCTCGTGTTGATGAAGATGGGCCGCGCTGGGCCCCCACTTGAGCCACGCCGCAGGCCGCAGGCAGGCAAGTCTGGGGACCCCTGTTCCCAGAATGCCGACAGTAGCCCCCGGGCCCAAGGCGCGCATGGACTTGGCCGTGCCGAGAGGCGAAAGGGCAAGGGCGAAGCACCGCGGGCCCCATCAGCCTGCGGCCTTAGACGCCGCGTGGCGGTTGATTGGACGTGGCGCCTCCGCTTCCCCACGACACCTTGGTGATCGTGTGAGTTGGACAAGTCCCTGCATGCAGAACGTGTTATGATTACCTGTGATTGTGGATACCGGCGGTTGGCCTTCGCCGGCTATAAGTACGGCACCGCTCGTGCCCGTCCAGTCCATCTCCTCTTGCTCTCTCCTTCGCCTCAGTTCTTGCTCCGTCTTGGTGTGATGGCTCCGATTCGCCGATTCTCTGCAGCGGAGAAGGGAAAGGCTCCTCGAGAGGGGCCAGACCCTCTCCCGCCGAAGAAGCAACTCGCCCATTGCAGCCGGGACGATGAGGACCATCCGGTGGCGGCGAGGCCCTGGGGTGAGCGGGCTCCGCCGGGGTTCCCGCTGCCCTTGTACGCCCATGTCGAGGGCCCCGGAGGTGTTGATGCTGATCCCCGCGGTCAGCGCCGTCGTCGGCGCCGTCGGGTTATGAAGGCGTGGGTGGTTCATCCTGGAGTCCATGCCGAGGGCTCCTCCCGTGAGTTTGTGCTCCACGTCGTCACTCCTCTTCAGTCCTGGATCCGCCTTCCTCCCTTCTTCGCCTCCGTGGTTCTTCTAGGGGGGGCTATGGAGCTCCAGCTGCAGCACGCCGACTACGGCGCCCCCGCGACCGAGGCCGAGGTCGTCGTCGCTACCACGGGCGCGGTCTACATGTCCCGCGGCTGGAGGGAGATCGCCCGGGTCTGCAGGGAAAGAGGCGTCTTCACGGTCCACCTGGAGTATGATGGCGCGGCGGTGATGTTCCTCAAGGTCTTCGACGCGATCGGGCGCCGGCTGGAGTGCTGCTGCGGGAGAGGCGACCAGGACCTCGCCCTGGTGAGGGCTAGGCCCGTCGACCGCCCCCTTGGCAGTGGCGCCCGAGGGTCCAGCGGCTCCAGTGAGATCTTCGCGACTCCGGAGACGAGCGACGACAGCTACGAGCCTCCGAGCCGCCGCCGCTCCAGGAGCAGGGCGGACGTGTCAGGCCATCACCAACCCTGATCTGGATGGAGTTGGCGCCGGTGCCCGACGGCCCACTGTTGATGATGGCGTCTCCCGCAGTAGCTCATGTAGTTAGCATCCCTTAGGATTCGTTCCCTGCGAGGAATCAGAATGTGCCCTGTGGGGGCTTGTAAGGTGTCTGTAGTCCTGTTTGTCAATATGTATGACCTTTTGACTTGGATCCGAGCGAGCTGCTAACTCCGTTATAGTTTAGCCTTCCCTTTCGCACCTCACGAGGGCTTGGTGCTCTACGCCGACAGGTCCCAGTCCCAAGGCGGCGTCAGCCGTCGCTGGTATGCCAGGTCACGATGCCGTGGTCAAGGCCAGGAGGTGAGCGACCCGAGGTCCGGTAAGAGCCCCTGAGTCGCGATGCTCAGGAGGTCCCCTTTGGCGCCCAAGCAGCCATCACTTAGTGAGAAAGGGAAGCAACATCGCTAGTACGGAGTTGCTTTAAGTGCGGGGGTAGTGCTGCAGCAGCCAGTGCCGTGGGTGGTAACTTATCTTAAGGATCAGGGGCCGTTCCAGGTGCGCCGTTGGGCCCGTGTGTGGATAGGAGCGGAGACGCTCGGCAAGGTCCTCGCGAGGCCCCTTCTTCCCCGCCTCTGCTCCCCTTTCTGCTCTACGTCCTCGGCTCCCGGCCCTCAAGCTTGTCTCAGCCGTCGCTGGTATGCTAGGTCGCGATGCCGTGGACAAGGCCAGAGGGTGAGGGCTGGAGAGCCAGTAAGAGCCCTGAGTCGTGATGCTCAGGCACCCCCCCTTTAACGTGCAAGCGGTTCACGCGGGCGAGGGCGAAGGAAACCTCATGAGGGCCTCGACTTGCGCGGTTCCCTCCAGGGATCCTGCAGGGTCATCACAGAAAGAAGATGGTGTTGCCACGGCGGCCATTAGTTGATCGTTAGTCACTCAAGAGCTTGCTGGTTGAGGTTGGCGAGGCGTATCTGGGCACCCGTGAGCTAGCGTGGGACTCCCGAGGCCCTACCTCTGGGCGGGTTGCGCCCGGCACTGGGCCTTATCTTGAGATGTGTCCCTGCAAAATTTGGTTAGATGTCGGTACTCTACGTCCTCGGGTCCCGGCCCTCGAGCTTGTCTCTGCCGTCGCTGGTATGCCAGGTCGCGATGCCATGGACAAGGCCAGAGGGTGAGGGCTGGAGAGCCAGTAAGAGCCCTGAGTCGCAATGCTCGGGCACCCCCTTTTAACGTGCAAGTGGCCGACATGGGAAGAGAAGATGCTGCGGACAGGCTCCATGCAGCTAAGCGTGATAAGCAATGCATAGTTGGAAATAAACGCTAGGGGGATACACGCCGCTGGGTTTGGCCCGAACGGCTTGGGGATGATGCAGCCCGAGGGGCGCCCCCAACAAGGCAAATTAACGACGGAAAGGTAAATGCAGATACATGCCGCGGGGACAGACCTACGCGGCCTGGGAGTGATGCAACCCTGGGAGGGTGCTCCCAGCTGAGAACGGAACTTGAAAGATGTCACCTGAGGATGTCATCGGCGTAGTGGCGTTGGCGCAGCAGACTTGACGGGCTGCAGAAGCCGATCCTCACGAGCCCCCAAGCCCCGGGGCCTCGGGGGCTCCGGAGGCACTAGTGACTCCTCGCGAGCTATCTCCACCTCCGCCAGAGCCGCGGAACGCCTGTCTTCCCGAGCCTCCACGATGCCCCTCATGAGGCGCTGGTACGCCGCAGCCATGCTCGGCAGGCCGTAAGGCATGCGAACATAGCTGTGGGGTGGACCTTCGCAGCGCCCCACTTGCGAGGGCCAGAGGCGCTCCGTTGTGGCGATCTGATTGAGCCCTGGTACATCGACGCAGACGTGCAGCCCACCATCCTCGCCTGGATGTGGGGCCACGGCTGGCAAGCGGCGGCAACCTCTCATGGTCCTTGTCTCCTGTGGCTCTTGAATGGCCTCGTCAATGAACTCTTGCTGGTCTGATCTTCCTCGCCTGGCTCCCTCTCGAGGGAAACGTGCTGCGAAGCAAGCCTCCACATGGTGACCAAGCGCCTCCCTCGTGACCCTGGCTAGGTCGGTGACCCTCCAGGTGAGAGCCCCCGAGCCCTGCCTGAGGAGGGCGCCGGGCGCGCTTTCCTATGCAATGGATGGAGGGCCCTCCTGAGGGGGCACGGGCCCTGAGGGGCCCGCCTCCTAAGGGGCTGAGCCTGACGACGTCTCCTTCTTCTTGGGGGTGGCCTCAGGAAGCCTCCTGCTTCTGCGATCTGGGTCTTCTAGCGACGCGGCCTGAAAGGCTCGCTCCAGGGAACACACTGCATCTCTCTCTTCACAGGGCACCGTGATGACGCCGCCACTTCCTGGCATCTTGAGGACGTTGTAGCCGTGGTGGGTCACGGCCATGAACTTGGCCAGCGCTGGGTACCCGAGGATGGCGTTGTACGGCAGGCGGATGTGGGCGACGTCGAAGTCGATGAGCTCGGTGCGGTAGTTGCTGCGGGCCCCGAAGGTGACAGGGAGGCGGACCTGCCCGATCGGTACTGTGGAACCGTCGGTGATCCCGGAGAAAGGCCTGGTTGGCTGAAGCTGGTCATAGGGCACTTGGAGGTTGTTGAATGTTTCCAAGGACAGGACGCTGAGCCCTGCCCCGCCATCGATGAGGGTCTTGGCGACCTGCACGTTGCTGATGACTGGGGAGCAGAGCATCGGGAGGACCCCTGAAGTGGCCGCGCATTTGATCTGGTCTGCCGAGCTGAATGTGATGGGGCACGCCGACCACGTGAGGGGGCGCGTTGCTTCGAGCTTGGGGAGAACTGCATTCACTTCGCGTGCAAACTTCTTGAAGATATGTTGGGAGGCTGGGGCTTGAGCTCCGCCCAGGATGCAGGCGATCGCGCGCGGCTCCTGGAACCCCCCAGCCCCCTCGTCTTGATGGCGGTCTTCGTTCCTTCTTGGTGGAGGCGGCAGCGGAGGTAGGCCTGCATTGCCATGAGGGCGGTCCTCACGAGGCTGGTCTCTCCAGTCCCCCTCGTGAGGCAGGTCCTGCCAGCGGTCCTCGCGAGGCTGGTCGCGCCACCCCTGGCGCGGGCCGCGGTCTTCCCAGCGCCCTAGGTTTCTTCCTCCTCCCCGGCCGTAGCCCCGGTCAGCACGGTCAGGGCGACGGCCGATCCTTCCTTCTCGCACGGCGCGGAGCTCTTGACATTCATTGGTGTTGTGGGTGTGGACGTCATGGTACACACAGTACCGGCTGCCTCTGGAGGGTTCGGGCAGATCCTTGCCCCGCTTGGTGTCTGGTTCTGCCGCGAGTACGGCAGCCCCCTTGCGCTTCACGTCCTTGGCCTTGGGCTTCTTCTCTTCTGGGTCCATGGCAGGCAGCTCGAGGAGGGAGAGACGTCCCTCCTCAGCCCTGGCGCACTTGTTCGCCAGGTTGAACAGCTCCAGGGAGGTGCAGAGGTCTTCGTGCATCGCCAGTTCCTCCTTCATCTTGACGTCACGCACGCCGTCAAAGAAGGCGGAGATGATGGCCTCCTCTGACACCCTGGGGATCTTGAGGCGCGCGCTGTTGAAGCGCTGGATGTACTTTTGCAGGGTCTCTCCGGGTTGTTGCTTGATGCGGCGCATGTCGCTCACGGCAGGCGGCCGGTCGCGAGTACCTTGGAAGTTGGCGATGAAGCGGGCGCGCATCTGGTCCTAGGAGGGGATCGTGCCTGGAGCTAGATTCAGGAGCCAGGTTCGAGCTCCTTCCTTGAGCGCCATGGGGAACCAGTTCGCCATGACCTTTTCATCCCTGCCGGCAGCCTCGATGCCCAGCTCATAGAGCTGGAGGAACTCTGCGGGATCGGTCATGCCGTCGTAGCGAGGGGGCAGGTCGGGCTTGAACTTGCCGGGCCACGCGATGCTACGCAGCTCAGTGGTGTAGGTGTGGCAGCCCGCGGTGACCACGAAAGGCCTCGGTAGGTGGAGAGCTTGGTCTTGAGGGTCCCCACGCGCTGCAGCTAGGAGTAGGGCGGGGTCTCGACGCGCCGGAGCTGGAGAAGGGTCGCGGCATGCTGGAGCAGGGAGCGCCCTGGCAGCCCCTTGCGGGCAAGGGATTTCTTGGCAGCTTCGCTCTTGCTGCGCTGGCGCCTGATAGAGCGGGTTCCACCCAGGGACCAAGCGCCTTGGAGCCACGGCATCTTCTTGGAGAGGAGGCGGCTGGTGCGCCTCCGGAGCTTCGTTGCCCGCGCGGGGAGGAGTGCCACACAGAGGGACGGATGGCGCAGAAGAGCCCCCTGCGGCGCGGACAAGCTCGGCGACGCGGTCGAGCCATTCTTCGTAGACGTCGTCGACGGGACGGTAGCACAGGAGCTCGTTTGTCGCGAGGAGCGCAGCTCGAGCCTCCAAGGGTGCGCGGAGCGCGCGGGACGAAGAACCAGCTGGTGCGAGTGACGGGGTGGCGGTGCGGCCGTCTTGCCGCACGGACGGGTGCTGAGACGATGCCTGCTGCTCGCCCCCCCCCCCCCCGGGCCGGTGGTGGCATTGACGGCGGGCGAGGGGGAACGACGAGGACGCCCACCGATGGGGGCCGTCTGGGCGACGCGAGAAGCGATGGCGGCCCGGCGCTCGGCGCGGGCTCGACGAGCGTCAGACATGGATGCGACGGTCGGAGGAGAGCGGAGCGGTGGAAGACGAATTCCGGCGCACCCCTACCTGGCGCGCCAAATGTCGGATTTCGGGTTCCGGCAGACCCTTAAGGTTCGAACATTGGGGTGCGTGCGGAAATCTCACCTTCAACCTCTCCGTCTCGATGGGATCTAAACTACTAAAAGAACTGCACGAAAGACACAAGATTTATACTGGTTCGGGCCACCGATGTGGTGTAATACCCTACTCCAGTGTGTGGTGGATGGATTGCCTCCTGGGGCTGGTGTGGATGAGCAATACAAGGAAGAACAGCCTCGCGAGGGTCTGTTCTTGGCTGTGGCGATGAACTGCTATGAAGAGTTCAGTCGCCTTTCTCTCTCTTTCTCTCTCAGATCCCGGACCGAACGACCGGGAATCGAACCGAACCGAACCAAACCGACAGAACCCCTTGCTATGTGGGTGGCTAGTCCTATTTATAGACGCCCTGGTCCTCTCCCCAAATATTGAGCGGGAAGGGATCCAACAATGGCGGGCTAATTTGAAGGGGGACAACGAGTACATCTATCCTGACAAAAGCAGTCTTCGCCTGCCAAAGGCTCTGGTGATGACGCCGCGCTGGGCTCCATGGTGACCTCCGTCTCGTAGTCCTCCTGGTCTTGGTCTCGTTGCACCGAAGTGGCAACCTTTGCCTGATGCCTCGGTACTCCACTGATACGATTGCCCCCTTTGCACCAAAGAGGAAAGAGGGACGCTGCGTGCTGGCACCCGCCTGGTGCCCCGTATCGTCATGGCTTGCATCATGGGCACCTCGCGAGGTACCCCGCCTTGAACTCTCCGCCTCCTCGCGAGCTAGCCTGACGAGGCTGTGCCTGAGGATGCGCCGTGTCATCCGCCTCGCGAGGCTTGGCCCCTCGCGAGGGTCTTGAGCCTCGTGTTGATGAAGATGGGCCACGCTGGGCCCCCACTTGAGCCACGCCGCAGGCCGCAGGAAGGCAAGTCTGGGGACCCCCGTTCCCAGAACGCCGACAACCGTTGATTGGCTATGTTACCGCTTTGCTCAGCCCCTCTTATAGCGTTGCTAGTTGCAGGTGAAGATTGGAGACCGTTCCTTGTTTGAACATTATTTACTTGTTGGGATATCATTATATAGCCATGTTAGCTTAATGCATGTATATACTGGGTAAAGGGTGGAAGGCTCGGCCTCTCGCCTAGTGTTTTGTTCCACTCTTGCCACCCTAGTTTCCGTCATATCGGTGTTATGTTCCCAGATTTTGCGTTCCTTACGCGGTTGGGTTATAATGGGAACCCCTTGATAGTTCGCCTTGATTAAAGCTTTTCCAGCAATGCCCAACCTTGGTTTTACCTTTTGGCACCTAGCCTCTTTTTCCCTTGGGTTTCCGGAGCCCGAGGGTCATCTTATTTAAACCCCCCCCCCCTGGGCCAGTGCTCCTCTGAGTGTTGGTCCAAACTAGATTCCTGTGCAGCGCCCCCTCGGGGAAACTCGAGGTTTGGTTTTAGTTGTATGGAGCGCTCATCTGAGTGTGCCCTGAGAAGGAGATATGTGCAGCTCCTATCGGGATTTGTCGGCACATTCGACCGGTGTTGCTGGATTAGTTTTAACCTGTCGAAGTGTCTTGAAGAACCGAGGTACCGAGTCTGATCGGAACGTCTCGGGAGAAGGTCTATTCCTTCGTTGACAGTGAGAGCTTGTCATGGGCTAAGTTGGGACTCCCCTGCAGGGATTTGAACTTTCAAAAGCCGTGCCCGTGGTTATGGGAAGATGGGAATTTGTTAATGTCCGGTTGTAGATAACTTGAACATTAACTTAACTAAAATGAACCAACAGTGTGAGTTACCGTGATGGCCTCTTCTCGGCGGAGTCCGGGAGGTGGACACGGTGTTGGAGTAATGCTTGCCGCAGGATTGCCCTCTTTAGTTATGCGTTCACACTTTGCTTTCTCTTCTCGCTCTCTTTTGTGAATAGGATAGCCACCATATATGCTAGTCGCTTGCTGCAGCTCCACATATTTACCTTGCCTTACCTATTAAGCTTAAATAGTCTTGATCGCGAGGGTGCGAGATTGCTGAGTCCCTGTGGCTCACAGATTACTATTACACCAGATGCAGGGCCTGATGATTCCGCTCCAGATGGCGCGCTTGATCTCAAGTGGGAGTTTGACGAGGACTCTTAATGATACTATGTTTCTTTTCCTGATGATCAGTAGTGGTGCCCAGTTGGGGTGATCGGGACCGTGCTGCATGTTGGGTTATCTTTTATTTTGGCACCGTAGTCGGGCCATGAGTGTTTGAATGTTGTAATGCTATTTATGTACTTGATTGACGTGGCGAGTGTAAGCCAACTATGTTATCTTCCCCTTTTATTATCTATATCACATGGGATGTTGTGAAGATTGCCTAACTTGCGACATATGCCTTCAATGCGATTATGCCTCTAAGTCGTGCCTCGACACGTGGGAGATATAGTCGCATCGAGGGTGTTACAAGTTGGTAATCAGAGCCTTCCCCGACCTTAGGAGCCCCATTGTTTGATCGTTTTTAACAGCTTATATTTTGAGTCATTTAGGAATTATATATCGGAGAGCTTAGGAATTCTTTTTACTTCCCAGTCTCCTGATCGCTCTGGTAAGGCATCCTGACATAGAGTTTTGACTCTTCTCTTCTCAAATTTCACAAAAAAAAATTTAGGATCACGCGGGTATCTTGGAATCGTTCCGATGGTTTTGTGACGAGAACATTGTCTTGGTGCCTCCTGTCAAGGGTTTTTGTGGAGGTGTCCCGGGGAGTTGAGCTCTGAGGTGTTGTCGTCACAATTTTATCATTGCAGTTTTGGAATACCTGAGTTTAGTATGCCGACATCGAAAATCTCTTTTATGCAGTTCTTTGGTGAGATAACCTCGACGCCACCCAGTACTGGGGCGGGAGTTCGGGAGTATCGCCATAACTTGTATAACGGATGCTTTTCGAAGGTTGAGGTAGATGGTTTCCGAAGTTTTTCTCGGTTATGTGTTGAAGGATGGATACAGCTGGATGTAGGATTTGCTAGATTTGGGTGAGATATTATGCTTCCCCTGTATCCCCAACACCTGATTGCATAACCGGAAAGGTTCGGGAGTTTCATAGGTGGGAATTCTTGTAGCTCTAGTTCTTCTTCCACGGATATTTTTTTTGAGATTGGGATTTCTTACCGAGTATTCGTTCTTGATCCATACCTTGTTGATTTATTTCTCTACCTAAATTCTAAGTGGCTTCTCAATTTATGGATATGTACCATTTCAAGAGGAATGCATTCGTTCATTTTGTTCGGATGTGAAGACTATATGTTGCAATTTTCATTCCGTAGGATTTAGCTTCATTTATCTGTCTATGTGCTAACGGTGGTCAACCTCTTCAGGATGGCTCCCGCTAAGAGCACCAATCAGAATCAGAATCAAGATCCGCCACCACCTCCACCTCCTGCAGAGGCATGGCAAGCTGTGATGGCCGCAACCAATGCAAACACGCAGTTGATCATGCAAATTCTTCAAGAGCGCAATCAAGCGAATCAAGGCAACCAAGGGAATCAAGGCAACAATCAGAATCACTTTGCTACACTCAACCAGTTCCTTGCTAACGGGCCAAAGACTTTTAGCAATTGTGTTGAGGCATCTGTTGCTGACGATTGGCTCGTGGATCTGTGCAAGCATTTCGAGTGCAGTAACGTCAGGCCCGAGGACTTTGTCAAGTTCTCTTCCTTCCAACTCAAAGACCAAGCTGTAGAATGGTTCCAGCAGTACAAGGATTCCAGAGGTGGACGTGTTATTACCTGGGATGAATTCCGTCAAGATTTCAGAGCTCACCATATCCCTCAGAGCGTGGTTGAAAGCAAGCGTGAGGAATTCCGCAACCTGAAGAAAGGCTCTTTGTCCGTCTATGACTACGACAAGTTGTTTCAGAAGCTCGCCCGCTTTGCTAAGCAGGACGTCCCTGATGAGAAGAGCATGATATACTAGTTCAGGGGTGGTCTCAGAGAAGAAATCCAGCTAGCTCTTGTTCTCTTTGAGCCCTTGAGGTACGATGAGTTCTACAACATGGCATTGAAGCAAGAGGCCGCTTAGTTGAGGTGTGATGCTTCCAAGAAGAGAGTCAGAGATGCTACTCCTTCTTCCTCTACTCAAGTGGCATCGCATTGTTTCATTTCCAAACCTTTTGCATCTAAGTATGAGTGCGATCACCAGTATCTGCAAAGTTCCCTCCAAATTGTGTCACTGGGCAAGCAGATGACAGCTAATATATGTGTTCCGGATGTTACTATCACTTTGGGTGACTACAAATTTCTAGCTTCTCCTATTGTTCTGAGTGACTCCGATATTGATCTTATTCTCGGAATGGATTGGCTTTCAAAGCACAAGGCGCATCTTGATTGTGCTGCCAGGCAGATTCAATTGACTCATTCGTCTAAGGATGTAATTGTCTTTGCCGCTCGTGACGATACAATCCGTCTGTTTTCTCTCAATGAGAAGGGTGAATTGGATGCTATCTCGCAGATTCCAGTCGTTTGCGAATATCAAGACGTGTTGCCACAAGAGCTTCCAGGAATGCCTCCGCACCGGCCAGTTGAATTCGTCATTGATCTTGAGCCTGGCACGGAACCTGTGTGCAAGCGTCCTTACAAGCTCGGACCTGAAGAGTTGAAGGAGCTGAAGAAGCAACTCGACATTCAAGAGAGAATGGGTCTCATCCGGCCTAGTTCTTCTCCGTGGGGTTGTGGTGTTCTTTTTGTGAAGAAGAAGGATGGAACGGACCGACTTTGTGTTGATTACCGTCCATTGAACAAGAAGACCATCAAGAACAAATACCCACTTCCCAACATCAACGAGCTGTTCGAACACCTCAAAGGTGCCCAAGTATTCTCCAAGCTTGATCTCTGTATGGGTTATCATCAGATTCGAATCCGTGAGCAAGATATTCCCAAGACGGCCTTCAGGACAAGCTATGGTTCATATGAATACACTATCATGTCTTTTGGCCTCGTCAACGCTCCTCCGACTTTCTCTCGCATGATGAACTTCATCTTCAACGCCTACACCAATGACTTTGTTTTGGTCTATCTCGACGACATTCTGGTTTTCTCGAAGAACAAGGTAGATCATCCCAAGCACTTGCATTTGGTTCTCGATAAGCTGAGGGAACACCAGTTCTACGCCAAGTTCTCCAAGTGCGAATTTTGGCTCGATGAGGTTCTTATCTTGGTCATATCATCTCTGCCAAGGGCATTGCGGTGAATCCTGAGAAAGTGTATGCAATTGTGAATTGGGAACCTCCTCAGAATGTGAAGCAACTCCGTAGCTTCCTCGGTCTCGCAAGCTATTGTCGAACATTCAATGAAAACTTTTCTAAGATCGCGAAGCGTCTCCCAAATCTTCTCCAGAAGCACGTCAAGTACGTTTGGTCTCTGGAGTGTGACATTGCTTTCAACACCTTGAAAGAGAAATTGATCACTGCTCCAGTTCTGACTCCGCCTGATGAATCCAAACCGTACGAGGTCTTTTGTGATGCCTCTCTCCAAGGTCTTGGCGCAGTGTTGATGCAAGAGAAGAAAGTTGTTGCTTATACCTCTCGTGAGTTGAAGCCCAATGAGAAGAACTACCCCACTCATGACCTCAAGTTGGCGGCAGTTGTGCATGCTCTTTCGACTTGGAGACATCTCTTATTGGGAAGAAAAGTGGACATTTTTCACTGATCACAAGAGTCTCAAGTACATCTTCACTCAGCCTAATCTCAACCTCAGGCAAACTCGATGGGTCGAAATGATTCAAGAGTATAATCAGAGTATCGAGTATACTCCAGGCAAGGCCAATGTGATTGCTGACGCATTGAGCAGGAAAGCTTATTGCAACAGTCTGATTCTCAAGCCTTATCAACCCGAGCTTTGTGAAGCTTTTCACAAACTTAATCTGCAAGTTGTTCCTCAAGGTTTCCTCGCCAACCTTCAAGTCTCTCCTACCTTGGAAGATCAGATTCGCCAAGCCCAGCTTCTTGATGCTATGGTGAAGAAGGTGAAGATTGGGATTGCCAAGAGTCAACCCAAGTACAAGTGCTACCGCCTTGATGACAAGGACACTCTCTTCTTCGAGGATCGTATTGTTGTGCCCAAA
Source organism: Triticum monococcum (assembly GCA_034509565.1). Classification (NCBI taxonomy): domain Eukaryota; kingdom Viridiplantae; phylum Streptophyta; class Magnoliopsida; order Poales; family Poaceae; genus Triticum; species Triticum monococcum. Next base: position 698,602,175 of record CM067842.1, read on the forward strand.
GCCGAACTTCGTAAAGTGATCATGAACGAGGCTCACAATTCTCTCCTCTCCATCCACCCTGGGAGCACGAAGATGTATCAGGATCTTAAGCAAGCCTATTGGTGGACTCAAATGAAGCGCGAGATTGCTCAGTTCGTGAATGAATGTGATGTCTGCAGAAGGGGTGAAGGCAGAACACCAAAGGCCAGCAGGTCTCCTCCAACCTCTTGCCATTCCAGAATGGAAGTTTGACCACATTGAGATGGACTTCGTGACTGGGTTTCCAAAGTCCAAGCGTGGCAATGATGCTATATTCGTTGTCATCGACAAGCTCACTAAAGTGGCTCATTTTCTGCCTATCAAAGAGTCAATCACTGCAGCTCAATTGGCGGAACTCTATACCTCTCGAATTGTCTCTCTGCATGGTATTCCTCAAGTGATCTCTTCAGACCGTGGCAGCATCTTTACCTCCAAGTTTTGGGATTCTTTTCAGAAGGCCATGGGCACCAACATCCGCTTCAGCACAGCTTTCCATCCTCAAACTAGCGGTCAAGTCGAGCGTGTCAACCAGATTCTTGAAGATATGCTCAGAGCTTGTGTGATCTCCTTCGGCATGAAGTGGGAGGATTGTCTTCCTTATGCTGAATTCTCCTACAACAACCGTTTTCAAGCAAGTTCGGGCAAGGGCCCATTTGAAATTCTGTATGGCAGGAAGTGCCGTACCCCTCTCAACTGGTCTAAAACTGGTGAACGTCAGCTTTTGGGAAATGACTTAATCACAGAGGCAGAGGAAATGTGCAAAGTCATTCGAGATAACCTCAAAGTAGCCCAATCCCGTCAGAAGAGCTACTATGATAGTAAGCACCATGATTTGGCTTTCGAGATCGGAGATCATGTTTACCTCCGCGTCTCTCCTATGAAAGGTACTCATCGCTTCGGTATCAAAGGGAAGCTTGCCCCTATATATGTGGGGCCTTTCAAGATTGTCAGCAAGAGAGGCGATCTCGCCTATCAACTCGAGCTTCCTTCAAACTTTGCAAATGTTCATGATGTGTTCCATGTCTCTCGGCTTCGAAAGTGCTTCAAGACTCCTGACCGCACCGTCAACTTCGAAGACATTGAGCTCCAAGAAGATCTCTCATATCGTGAGCACCCCGTTGCTATTCTTGAAGAGACTGAACCCAAGACTCACAACAAGTCGATCAAATTCCTCAAAGTCAAGTGGTCACACCATTCCGACTGTGAAGCTACCTGGGAACGCGAGGATCACCTCCGTTCTGAATACCCGACGTTCTTTCAGCCCTAGATCTCGGGACGAGATCCTTTCATAGTGGTGGAGTGTTGTAACACCCCGGATATGATTTACCCGATTTGTACTCCAACTCTTGCCATTTTCGGCCTTAAGTTATTTTATTTTCTCAGGTTCGGGTCTTTGTCTCCGCGTGTTGTTATCATTGTCATGCATCTCATATCATGTCATCTTGTGCATTGCATTTGCATACGTGTTCATCTCATGCATCCGAGCATTTTCCCCATTGTCTGTTTTGAATTCTAGCGCTTCGTTCTCCTCCGGTGGTCATTTCTACCTTTCTTTCGTGTGTGGGGATTAAACATTTCCGGATTGGACCGAGACTTGCCAAGCGGCCTTGGTTTACTACCGGTAGACCGCCTGTCAAGTTTCGTACCATTTGGACTTCGTTTGATGCTCCAACGGTTAACTGAGGGACCGAAAAGGCCTAGTGTGTGTTGCAGCCCAACACCCCTCCAAGTTGGCCCAAAACCCACCAAAACCCTCTCCATCATCTAGAGCATTCGATCACGATCGCGTGGCCGAAAACCGCACCTCATTTGGACTCTCCTAGCCCCCTCTATGCCTATATATAGACACCTCCTTCCAAATCTCGGATCCCCTCCCCGAAACCCTAAAAAAAGAGAAATCCCAGATCGCACCGGCCGGACACGTCCGAATCCGGCTGGACAAAACCGCCGCCGCCCGCGCCCTATCCGCGCCTGCCACGTGGGCATCGCCGCCTTCCTCCGCCGCCGGCCCGGGAGGCCCGAACCGGGCCCCCGAGGCCCAACCGCCGCGCGCCGCCAGGGCGCCTCCCCGCGCCCATCTTCCCCGAGCGGCCGCCGCCTCCATCGCCGTCTCCGGCGACACGGCCTCCGCGGGCCACCGAACGCCGCCGCCCGCCCCGTCCTCCGCAGCCATCGCCGCCTCGCCGCCGCGGGTCTCGGCGACCGCGCCGACCCCGGCCATCGCCGTCCCACGCCGCCCCGGCGAGCTCCACCACCGGATCCGGCCTCTCCTTCCTCAACTCCGACCTCCAGCGAGCTTCCTTCCTCCGGTGAACAGTGATTCCGGTGGACCTCGAAATCCATGCCAGATCTGAGATCTAAATCTCGAGGGTTGACTTTTTGCTTGAAACCCTAGTTCATATGCTCATGTTCATCGCATTGTAACTTTGCATCCGTAGCTCCGTTTTGGGCATATAGCATATCAAAATGTTCGCCTCAGAGAGTACATCATTTCATTCCATTGCATCATTTTCATTTGAGTTCATATTGATGCCTGAAATGCTGTTGGAACAGTGCTACTTGAGATAATTGTCAGATCTGCTGCTCCATTTAGATATTTGTCATTTTTGCCATGATTATTGTGTGCATGATATGACCATGAGCTCTACATATGTTTTGTTAAGGGTTTTGCCATCTTTCCAGAGGTGCAACCCATGTATTTTTGTGATGTGTGTGGTGACTAGCACAAGCTTGCAAAGTGAGGCATTTGGTAATGCTGATTTCAGGGACTTAGCATTTCCACTAAGTCCTTGATCTGTTTATCTCATATGGCCATATGTTCATGTTGTTTCCTAGTGATCCGTGCCTCTTTTGAGGATGATTAGTAAGGATGTTTTGTTAATATTGTAGTGCTCTATCCATCCATGTCTTTTTTTGCAATTATGGAGCACCCTAGCTTGAGTCAATCGAGCTCTACTTTTGCTACTTCATGAATCTGGGCAGATTGTCTACTTGTTAGCGATTTTGCAAAGGATGTTGTAATTGATCCGTGCAAGCTATGTTATTATTCTTGCCATGTCTAGCTTGCATTTTGTGTATTCTTGATGGGTGTATTCTTAGGTTTCCATGACTTGCTCTATAGTGAGTGCGTCGAGCTCGTAAACATGCCTACTTGATATCTGTTTTCAGCATGCTCTAGTTTTCACTGTCTGAGAACTGATTATGTTTTTGCCATGTTCGCATGCTTGCAAATGTATTTTCTGATCCCTTTTGGCTCAAGGTCACTAAGGGACTTTTGTTAAGCTCTTTGAGTAGCTCTATGCCACGCTTTACTTTGCCATGTTCAGTTCCTGTAGCATGTAGTTTTGTTGCTCCGAAGAGTGCTATCTGATCTGAAATTCCATATGCTCGGTGCTAGAATTGGCCGTACCTCAGTGCTAGACTTTTGTTAAGCATCTTGAATGCATCCCTACCTTCTATTTTGATGCCATGTTTGGGTGCTGTAGCATGTTCATCTTGTTGCATTTAGATGGCTACTTGTTGTAAATCGCAGAATGTGGTCATATTTGAATTGCTTGCCATTTCCAAACCGTAACTCCGATTCCGGTGATCTTTATATCGTTTTCAAGCGATTTCATCTCATCTTCCCAGTGGCACACTTGGTTTTCCAAGTTGAGGCCAGGTTCATGCATTCCTTGTCAAATCTTGCATATGCATCACATATTGCATCCCGCATAGCATACCATCTTTGCATCATATTGTTTGAGCTTTTCACGTGATTGATTGTTTCCTTGTTGCTTGGTTGTCTTGTTTGGGTAGAGCCGGGAGACGAATTCGCTAACGAGGAGCCCATTGAGTTTGCTTTTGAGGATCCAGTCAACTCTGACAGCTTTGCAGGCAAGATGATCATACCCTCGAAATCACTACTATCTTTGCTATGCTAGTTTGCTCGCTCTATTGCTATGCCAATGCTACGATGCCTACCATTTGCTTGTCAGCCTCCCAAATTGCCATGTCAAATCTCTAACCCACCATGTCCTAGCAAACCGTTGATTGGCTATGTTACCGCTTTGCTCAGCCCCTCTTATAGCATTGCTAGTTGCAGGTGAAGATTGGAGACCGTTCCTTGTTGGAACATTATTTACTTGTTGGGATATCATTATATAGCCATGTTAGGTTAATGCATCTATATACTTGGTAAAGGGTGGAAGGCTCGGCCTCTCGCCTAGTGTTTTGTTCCACTCTTGCCGCCCTAGTTTTCGTCATATCGGTGTTATGTTCCCGGATTTTGCGTTCCTTACGTGGTTGGGTTATAATGGGAACCCCTTGATAGTTCTCCTTGATTATAGCTTTTCTAGCAATGCCCAACCTTGGTTTTACCTTTTGCCACCTAGCCTCTTTTTCCCTTGGGTTTCCGAAGCCCGAGGGTCATCTTATTTAACCCCCCACCCCCCCCCCCCGGGGGGGGCCAGTGCTCCTCTGAGTGTTGGTCCAAACTAGAGTCATGTAAAGCGCCCCCTCGGGGGAACTCAAGGTTTGGTTTTGGTTGTATGGAGCGCTCACCTGAGTGTGCCCTGAGAATGAGATATGTGCAGCTCCTATCGGGATTTGTCGGCACATTCGAGCGGTGTTGCTGGATTAGTTTTAACCTGTCGACGTGTCTTGAAGAACCGAGGTACCGAGTCTGATCGGAACGTCTCGGGAGGAGGTCTATTCCTTCGTTGACCGTGAGAGCTTGTCATGGGCTAAGTTGGGACTCCCCTGCAGGGATTTGAACTTTCGAAAGCCGTGCCCGCGGTTATGGGCAGATGGGAATTTGTTAATGTCCGGTTGTAGATAACTTGAACATTAACTTAACTAAAATGAACCAACAGTGTGAGTTACCGTGATGGCCTCTTCTCGGCGGAGTCCGGGAGGTGGACACGGTGTTGGAGTAATGCTTGCCGTAGGATTGCTCTCTTTAGTTATGCGTTCGCGCTTTTCTTTCTCTTCTCTCTCTCTTTTGCGAATAGGATAGCCACCATATATGCTAGTCGCTTCCTGCAGCTCCACATATTTACCTTGCCTTACGTATTAAGCTTAAATAGCCTTGATCGCGAGGGTGCGAGATTGCTGAGTCCCTGTGGCTCACAGATTACTATTACACCAGATGCAAGGCCTGATGATTCTGCTCCAGATGGCTCGCTTGAGCTCAAGTGGGAGTTTGACGAGGACTCTCAACGATACTAGGTTTCTTTTCCTGATGATCAGTAGTGGTGCCTAGTTGGGGTGATCGGGACCGTGTCGCATGTTGGGTTATCTTTTATTTTGGCGCCGTAGTCGGGCCATGAGTGTTTGAATGTTGTAATGCTATTTATGTACTTGATTGACGTGGCGAGTGTAAGCCAACTATGTTATCTTCCCCTTTTATTATCTATATTACATGGGATGTTGTGAAGATTGCCTAACTTGCGACATATGCCTTCAATGCGATTATGCCTCTAAGTCGTGCCTCGACACGTGGTAGATATAGTCGCATCGAGGGTGTTACAATGATAACACAAACCAAATGAAGAATCGGCCATGGTAACCTATCTTGTTGTTGGTCAAGGTGATCATGGATGTCCACGCGGGCCCATGAATATATAGGCTTGTCGCCGATAACCATGCGAGGGAGTGTACCATTCGGAGGTAACCACTACATGCATATGTATGGAGGTGATGCGTGGATGCATGTTTGAATACACAACATTGATGTGGCGCATGCGTCAATAATCGTACACTAGCTCCCCACATAGAGCGAGATCAGTTCATGATGTGTCGTTGTACTAGCCACTTCGACTCGATGGGAGGGATTCATGCGTACACATGCATGTGTGTGTGCTCAAATTGTATCATGCATGTCATCCCAGAGCAAAAATAATAATCCCCTCCTAAGTCAAATTAATGTCTCTTGTTGTCAGGAAAAAAGTAGAGATGATCCCCTCCAAAGTGGGTGCGAGAGGACAACCACCACCGCTTTGCATGTGGGCCAAACATATATATGTTGAATACCCAAAATGCAGAACTTTGATGTGCCACATGCCTCAAAACCATAAACCATGCACCGACATAGGGCAAGGTTCATCAAGCGTACTACATATGATGGTCCCCTTCCCCACTCTTCACCGCATACTATATGCTCCTGCCGTAATATATGTACAACCCAAAATAATCCTCATCGATGGTGAAATTAATTAACCTCTCCCGATGTAGGTGTCGGCATTCTAGGAACGGGGGTCCCCAGACTTGCCTGCCTGCGGCCTGCGGTGTGGCTCAAGTGGGGGCCCAGTGCGGCCCATCCTCATCAACACAAGGCTCAAGACCCTCGCGAGGGGCCAAGCCTCGCGAGGCGGACGACACGGCGCATCCTCAGGCACAGCCTCGTCAGGCTGGCTCGCGAGGAGGCGGAAAGTTCAAGGCGGGGCACCTCGCGAGGTGCCCATGACGCAAGCCATGACGACACGGGGCACCAGGCGGGTGCCAGCGCGCGGAGCGTCCCTCTTTCCTCTTTGGTGCAAAGGGGGCAGGCGTATCCGCGGAGTACCGAGGCATCAGGCAAAGGTTGCCACTTCGGTGCAACGAGACCAAGACCAGGAGGACTACGAGACGGAGCTCACCATGGAGCCCAGCGCGGCGTCATCACCAGAGCCTTTGGCAGGCGAAGACTGCTTTTGTCAGGATAGATGTACTCGCTGTCCCCCTTCAAATTAGCCCGCCATTGTTGGATCCCTTCCCGCTCAATATTTGGGGAGAGGACCAGGGCCTCTATAAATAGGACTAGCCACCCACATAGCAAGGGGTTCGATTCCTGGTTGTTTGTTCCGGGATCTGAGAGAGAAAGAGAGAGAAAGGTGACTGAACTCTTCATAGCAGTTCATCACCACAGCCAAGAACAGACCCTCGCGAGGCTGTTCTTCCTTGTATTGTTCATCCACACCAGCCCCAGGAGGCAATCCATCCACCACACACTGGAGTATGGTATTACACCACATTAGTGGCCCGAACCAGTATAAATCTTGTGTCTTTCGTGCAGCTCTTTTAGTAGTTTAGATCCCATCAAGACGGAGAGGTTGAAGGGAAGATTTCCGCGTGCACCCCAGTGTTCGAACCTTAAGGGTCTGCCGGAACCCAAAATCCGACATTTGGCGCGCCAGGTAGGGGTGCGCCGGAATTCGTCCTCCACCACTCCGTGCCCCGTCGCGTCTTCATTGCCATGCCCGGCGACCAGGAGGTCAACCCCGACCCGTGGGCTGCATGGCCCAAACGCGCGGAACCGCTCGCCTCGGGCAACCCCGCGCCCCAGGCAGCTCGCGGTCCGCAGGGCGCTGCGGGCCGCGGGCGACGCGGACAGACTTCGGCAACTCTTACGCCGCGGCAGGCTCGGTCGGCAGCAAGGGCCTCCAATCACGCTGCGACAACAACGCCATACACCCGCCGGGAGCAGGCGAATTCGAGGGCCGCGCTCACGGTGGCCCGAGAGCTGCTGCGGTGCAGGTTGCTGGAGGGCGGCCACGACGTGCTGCTAGAGCGAGTGGCGGAGCTCCTGGGCTTCGCTGCCTCGGGGGCTCACCCCTTCTCCACCCAGCTCCCATCTCAAGCCCAGAGCGACCCGCACGGGGGCTCCGCGCGCGCCCGTGGGCTTCAAGGCTACTCCAACGCCTGCGAAGCTGTCAGCACCGGACTGGTGGCGGCGCTGCCCCGCCCCTGGCCCGCGAAGGAGAAGGACTCGACGCGACCCGCGGCCCCGGAGGGCGGCCGCATTGCCACCCAGTGGCAGGCATGACAGGTGGGGCCGCATGGCATGCGGGGCGCCACGGCATGGCGTACGGGATGACGACGACGGAAGAGTACGTGCCCCGCATGATGGACCAAGGACACCCTCACGAGGACGGGCAGGGCTCACTCCTTGGCCCCAGCTGATGGGACGAGGTGATGGAGGCTGAGCCCTTCCAGGCGCCCCAGGACGAGCCCGCTGGCCATGCTGGAGGCAGCGATCACCGGGCGCCGCTAACTCTTCAGGGGCAGGTATATGCTAACCGTGGATCGCAGGAGGTGCAGGTCGCCGCGGCGAGCGGCTGCCCCGCTCCTACAGTCCCTCACCCCTCGGGAGGAGGGTGCAGGGGGCTGCAGGGGAGGGGCCGGGATCCGACATCACCACCGCGGCGTTCGGAGCAAGGCGTTCTCAGGAAGTAGGCCCTCTGCTGGGGAGGTGCCTCAGGGCCTGCCCCTGGCAGAGGACCCATGGTCGTCGGGGGAACTGCTGGTGACCGCTCTACCCCATCGGGCGGCGTCCTGGGTTCCCGTCGTTGCTGATGGCACTAGAGTGTGGCGCAAGGCGGGGCCCTCGTCTGGCGATATGAAGCAAGGCCAGTACCTATGAAGAAGGCCCAGTGCCTGTGAAGCTCGCCGCCCCGTGACACTCTCACGTAATAATGAGTGGGGCTGTACATGCCCCGGAGTCTCAGGGGTGCCGGCCTCAGGCCCTGGGGCTCCCTCCCACGCCTAGTGGACAGCACTTAGCTCCGCGCTGGTGAGAAGACGTCTAAGACTAGATTAGGTGCCGGACGTGGCCTTTTGTCTGCCTTTTGTTGCCCTTCCCTTTGGTTGTAGCTTTTCTCTCGCTGGATTTAAGTTGGATTCGAATTTGAGATTTGCGTGTGTTTGTGGGAGGGGTGCTTGTTCTCGCTTGAGCTATTCTCGCGTTCTGGTTGCCGCTTCGTCACAGCTGCCTCCCCTCGCGAGCCCCTCGCGAGCCGGGTCAGGCCAGGCTAGTGCGCAGCCCAGGCTGCCGCTGTTGCTCCCTCTCGGGAGGATTTTCGGGTGCCTGCGGAGGTTGTCCTATCCGGAAAAGGCCCGGAGCCTGTGAAGCAAGGCGAGTGCCTGTGAAGCTCTCGCGCTCGAGGAAAAGGCCCAGAGCCTATGAAGCAAGGCGAGTGCCTGTGAAGCTCTCGCGCTCGAGGAAAAGGCCTAGAGCCTGTGAAGCAAGGCGAGTGCCTGTGAAGCTCTCGCGCTCAAGGAAAAGTTCCAGAGCCTGTGAAGCAAGGCGAGTGCCTGTGAAGCTCTCGCACTCGAGGAAAAGGCCCAGAGCCTGTGAAGCAAGGCGAGTGCCTGTGAAGCTCTCGCGCTCGAGGAAAAGGCCCAGAGCCTGTGAAGCAAGGCGAGTGCCTGTGAAGCTCTTGCGCTCGAGAAAAAGGCCCAGAGCCTGTGAAGCAAGGCGAGTGCCTGTGAAGCTCTCGCGCTCGAGGAAAAGGCCCAGAGCCTGTGAAGCAAGGCGAGTGCCTGTGAAGCTCTCGCGCTCGAGGAAAAGGCCCAGAGCCTGTGAAGCAAGGCGAGTGCCTGTGAAGCTCTCGCGCTCGAGGGAAAGGCCCAGAGCCTGTGAAGCAAGGCGAGTGCCTGTGAAGCTCTCGCGCTCGAGGGAAAGGCCCAGAGCCTGTGAAGCAAGGCGAGTGCCTGTGAAGCTCTCGCGCTCGAGGGAAAGGCCCGGAGCCTGCGAAGCAAGCGAGTGCTTGTGAAGTCATCGTGTTCGGGAGAAGGCCCAGGGCCCGTGGAGAAGGCCAACGCATGAGGATTTTCTCATCAGCGACAACCTCACATCCTGAGGACCCAGCTAGAAAGCGCCCAAGGTGTCGCGCCCTCCTGCAGGCCGCCTCGGAACCAGCGTGGGACAAAGGTAAACCAGCCCACCATTAGGCGCGAGCGCAATTTGGTTACTACTGATATCATAGACACAGGTTTTTACATGCGGGGATTCCCCTCCCAAAATGCTCTCACACACCACCAGGTCAAAAGCCTGAGTTCTATTCATGCAGAGTGAAAAAGACAGGAGCGATACACTCTCAGTCGGACCAATCCCCCAATGCGTCCCCGGAAGCACCTCCTGAGCCCTCGCCGGAGTCGCCGAGCTCGCCATCGACACCTGCGTCGCTGTCGGCGGCGTTAGGGCCGCTCGCCGCGCCATCCTCGTCGGCACCCACGACCACGTCGCTGTCTTCCGAAGTGAAGGCCCTGACAAGGGCGTCCACGTTGTCCTCCACCCAGCGCGACAGGTCGTCCCGGACGGCCTAGGGGACTGGGGCGATGACGGCGTCGAAGTCGAAGCGGGGATTCATGTTCTGAAGATGGCTGAAGACACGGGAGAAGGCGCGCTTGAGCAAGGTGCGGCTCCTCTCCTCCACCAACCTGTCGGCCCTAACCGACCGCGCCTCCAGCTGCGCCACCACGGCGGTGAAGAACTGCAGGTTACCGGCGTAGTTGATCATGTGTGGCTCACCGACGGATGCCTCGCAGATGTTGCCCAAGGCCAAGTTGGCCCTCTCCCTGAGCGTGGTGAACATTGGGCCATGCGCGTGCTCCAGGAGCCGCCGCTGACGTATTTCGTCAGTGTTCTGGCGCTCGACGGCCTCGGCCTCTTCCATCCGTTGGCGAAGGCGGAGCACCTCAGCCTAAGAGGCGGCCAGCTCTTTCTGCGCTGCCTCAAGGGCGGCCCGGGAGGCATCCGCCTGCCGCATCACCTCGTCCCGTTGGGTCCTCAGGGCTGCGGTTCTGCCTTCGGCTTCGACCCGGATCATCCCCAGCTTCCCCTCGAACTCACGCTCGAGGCCTTGGCGCGCCATCACCACCCGACGACAAACCTCCTCTAGGACACGCGCTTCCCACGCAACGACGTCGTCCTCCTACGTCACTAGGCGCTCCCTCGTCTCCAGCCTCTCGTACTCACGGGAGCGTTCGGCGGCCTCCAGCACCAACGCTTCCTCGCGCTTCTGAAGCTCAGCTGGGTCACCGGAGGCCACCTCCATCGATGCAAGGGCTGCCTCACGCAGCTCCGATTGCTCCTCCAACGAGTGGCATCGGGCCAGGAACTTGTGAGCTCGCTCCTCCACCGCCTCTCGCCACCCGTCAGCTCTCCGAGCCTCCTCGATGGCCTGGGAGCGGGCCACTCGGGAGGCCTCCAGCTACGCCTTCGCTTCTTCATCGTCAAGGTCGCGTTGGCGGCGCGCAAGGGCGACGGCGGCCTCCAGCTCGCGCCTCCCTGCAGCTAGGTGCGGGCCCTCGGCCTCCAGGCGAGCATCTTCAGTGGCAAGCTCTTCCCCAAGCAGGTCCACCGCGTCGGCCGCTCGTCGAAGGAACCCTTGGCGGCGAGAGCGGCGCTCCCGAGCGCGCTCGAGCACATCTTCCACGTCATCATCCGCCCCTAGCAGGCACCGGGGGCTGCCGGTCATCGTTCCCCCTCCGGGCAGGGGGCTGGGGGCTGGCGACCTCGCAATGGCCGGACGCGCCACATCAGAAGCCCGACCAAGGGCCAGCCTGCCTCCAGATGAGGGGCGTAGGTGGCGCCTCAACCAGTCGCAGTCCAAGGCCAGACGGGAGGTACCCGACAGACTGGCTATCCCCTGAGAAGGCCCGCGAAGGAGAAGCGCGGGGAATGAAGGGCCGTGGCGCACCTCGGGATGATCCGCCCCATCAGACGCCCTCACCACAAGGGCAGAGCTGCTCGGAGCACTTGAGGATGGCGGAGGAGGCGAAGCCGAGGGAGGTGGTGCCTCGGCGACTCCCGCGATCTCAGTTGGAAGGGGCCTGCAGAGCAAGAATCAGCGAAAGCAACAAGAGGATCGGGAGTCAGAGAGGAAAAAGACTTACTCGTCAGTGGCGAAGTACTTCCTGCGTTTCAGCACACGACAAGGGGAGTCAACACCCAGAGCCTCCCTCTTCCTCCGGAGGGCCTCGAAGTCCACGTGGAAGCGGCCCAAGAGAAGAGCGCAAGGATCAACCTGCCGCGAGGACGAGGCACCAGGACGGCCCGCGTCAGGAGCGCCCGCCTAGCGCGTGCCACCAATCACCTCGTCAGAAGCCGGGACCAAGGCCTCCAAGGCCCCGGCCCCGGGCGCTGGGAGCGGCTGCCTACCACCTTCAGCCGCAGCAGTACGGGCCTCAGGAGCTGTCTCCTCACGAGCGGCATTGGGCGCTGCACCCTCCTCTGGAGCTGCCCCTGCGCGAGCAGCCTCGGGCGCCGCACCCTCCCCCGGAGCCATCCCCTCATGGGCGGCGCACAACGCTGCCCCCTCCTCCGGAGCCTCCTCGGCCTCAGGCGCCTCCTGCCTCCCTTCTCCGCCGCTTGAGGAGGAGTCTCCTTGGCCGATTGGGAGGGGAGTCACCACTACAGGGTTCTCGCGAGGCCCTTGGAGACCGGCGGGGCGCAGCCCCCACTCATCGAAGGCGGGCATCTGCTTCACGAAGTCAGCCTTGCTCTGACAGAGATATAGCAAGGCCCCGCCTTGCCGGATGTTGCCAGGATTGGGGTCCCCGGCCAAAGTCAGGAGCGTCAACTTCAGCGCCACGGGAGCCAGGTCTTCTTCCTGGAGCCTCATGTCGTCCTCGCGCCCCCGGAAGGCCCACATTCAGCGAGAGTGCCGCTGCAGGGGAGCGACATGGCACAACAGAAACTCCTTCACCACTTTGGGCACTGTCACGCCGAGTTTCCTCAGGAGCGTGAAGCGGGGCCAGACGAAGACAAGCCGAGGGCCTTCAGCGTCTCCTGGCCCCAACCCGAACTGGGGACGGCAGGCGAGGTCGGCTCCGATAGCAGGGGGCTGGGCACCCCCACGTCCACATACAACCACCGCTCACGGAACCCGACTGCGGGCTGGGGGAGTTGGAAGTCAATTCCAGACACCTCGGACACAGGCTCGGCAGTAAAGCTCGCGCATGCCCAGTGCTGGGAAGGATCGACAAGACGCAGCAAGAAGAAGTGGCGAAGCAGGGCGACCGAAGGAGGGATGCCCACCATGGCTTCGCAAATGAAGGCAAAGACCGAAAGGTGGGTGATGGACTCAGGACTTAGATGGATTAAGTGGATCTGATAATGCGAAAGCACGGCATTGAAGAAATCGGAGAAAGGGGGAACCAGACCCGCCCACAAGGCATCGGTAAAACATGGGACCTCAGTGGCTGTCCTGTCAACGGAGAAGTGGGACGCGGGCGAGGCAGTCGTCCTTCCGCACTTGTTGAAGACGATGGCCAGGGCCAAGCTGTCCCTACCCAGGCACTCTTGGTTGAGCACAGTCGACCGGCCGACGAGGGGGGCCACCGTTGGCGGCGCACATGTGATGCCCCGAGACCGACGTGCCAGGTGGCGAACGAATTTACTAATTTTCCAGAGATGTCAGTTTTACAGAAAAGTCCCCCTGGTTCATGCATTTAATTACTCACAAACGGTGCATCACATGTAAAAACTTAATATATGAAACTTGCTTAGAATTTTGTGTAGATTAATAATATGCCACTTTCATCTATGTTTAAAATGTCTAAAATGCTGTTTGTTTCAATTTGCTCCTAATGCCATGCTAAAATGATTTAATTCATAACTAAATAACCGTAGCTCCGAATTAAATAATCTTTATATGTAAATGGGGTATAAAAATGCCTAGTTTAACATGGTGGCCTTACTTTGCATGTTTAACAACTCTAAAATATGGTTTAGGGCAGAACAGGACCTAACCTAATATATGCACATGAGGAGTTCCGGATTTGTTGTTTGTTGTTTCCGGCCTCATTTAAACTTGCCTAGATAGGTAGTTTTGTTGTGCTTCACATCTTGCCATGTTAATCAACATTTAATATTGTTGGGGTACATAAACGAGAGAGAACTAAATAATTGACATGGTGTTTCGTCAATATGCAACTCGTTGCATATTGAGCTCCATTTAATTTGTAGGATTGCTTGTGCATTTTGCCATGCCATGCCTCTTTAAACCGGACATGCATCATACTTGATTGTGCATCATGCCATGTTGATGTGTTGGTTGTTTACTATGTTGTGTGCTTCTTTTCCGGTGAATGCTTCTTCGGGTTGGTTCCGGTAACGTTGAGTTTGTGAGGATCCGTTCAACTTCGTCCGTTTGTCTTCTTCATGGACTCGATTCTTCTTCCTTGCGGGATTTCAGGCAAGATGATCATACCCTCGAAATCACTACTATCTCTACTTTGCTAGATGCTCGCTCTTTTGCTATGCCTATGCTGCGATACCTACCACTTGCTTATCATGCCTCCCATATTGTTGAACCAAGCCTCTAACCCACCTTGTCCTAGCAAACCGTTGATTGGCTATGTTACCGCTTTGCTCAGCCCCTCTTATAGCGTTGTTAGTTGCAGGTGGAGATTGAAGTTTGTTCCTTGTTGGAACTTGGAGATGTTGTTCCTTGTTAGAACATGTTTACTTGTTGGGATATCACTATATATCTTATTTAATTAATGCATCTATATACTTGGTAAAGGGTGGAAGGCTCGGCCTTATGCCTGGTGTTTTGTTCCACTCTTGCCGCCCTAGTTTCCGTCATATCGGTGTTATGTTCCCGGATTTTGCGTTCCTTACGCGGTTGGGCTATAATGGGAACCCCTTGACAGTTCGCCTTAAGTAAAGCTCTTCCAGCAATGCCCAGCATTGGTTTTACCATTTGCCACCTAGCCTTTTCTTTCCCTTGGGTTCTGCAGACTCAAGGGTCATCATTATTTTACCCCCCCCCCGGGCCAGTGCTCCTCTGAGTGTTGGTCCACCTGTCAGCTGCCGGTGGCCGCCAGGGGCAACTCTGGGCTGGCCTACCCGTACCTAAGACAATCTGAGTGTGCCCTGAGAAAGAGATATGTGCAGCTCCTATCGGGATTTGTCGGCACATTCGGGCGGTGTTGCTGGTTTAGTTTTACCCTGTTGAAATGTCTTGTTGTACTGGGATACCGAGTCTGATCGGAATGTCTCGGGTGGAGGTCTATTCCTTCGTTGACCGTGAGAGCGTGCGATGGGCTAAGTTGGGACTCCCCTGCAGGGATTTGAACTTTCGAAAGCCGTGCCCGCGGTTATGGGCAGATGGGAATTTGTTAACGTCCGGTTTGTAGAAAACCTGAAGTTGACCTTAATTAAAATGAAACAACCGCGTGTGTAACCGTGATGGTCTCTTTCCGGCGAGTCCGGGAAGTGAACACGGTTGTTGGAGTTATGCTTGACGTAGGTTGCTATAGGATCACTTCTTGATCATACTTTTATCGACCGTGCTTTGCCTTCTCTTCTCGCTCTCATTTGCGTATGTTAGCCACCATATATGCTAGTCGCTTGCTGCAGCTCCACCTCATACCTTTACCTTACCCATAAGCTTAAATAGTCTTGACCGCGAGGGTGCAAGATTGCTGAGTCCCCGTGGCTCACAGATACTTCCAAAACCAGCTTGCAGGTGCCGATGAGTCCGTGCAGATGACACAACCAAGCTCAGGAGGAGCTCGATGAAGATCTTGTCCTTTGTGTTGTTTCGTTCTAGTTGATCAGTAGTGGAGCCCAGTTGGGGTCGATTGGGGACCTTTGTCGCATTTGGGGTTCTTCTTTTATTTTGACTCCGTAGTCGGGCCATGATTGTATTTGGATGATGTAATGCTTTATTCCTGTATTTGTGTGAAGTGGCGATTGTAAGCCAACTATGTATCTTATTTCCTTATTATATTACATGGGTTGTGTGAAGATTACCTCACTTGCGACATATGCCTTCAATGCGATTATGCCTCTAAGTCGTGCCTCGACACGTGGGAGATATAGTCGCATCGAGGGCGTTACAGCACAAGACGAAGGCATGGGTTTCTCTGCTCTCTCCTTCCCCGTCGGAGCCATGGCGATGGGAAGGAGGGGGGATTCGAGATTGGATTGAAGGCAGGGGGAGGTGCTCGAAAGAAGGAAGAACAGAAGACACCCGAGCAACAGGAAAGGGGACGGCTATGTACAACTACCAGTCCGCCTAGCAGGGCGCACAATAAGGAAGTGTGGGGGAATGGTGCCGCCCACGTCCAATCAACCTCCACGTGGCATCCAAGGCCGCAGGCTGTTAGGGCCCGCGGCGCTTCGCCCTTGCCCTTTCGCCTCTCGGCACGGTCAAGTCCATGCGCGCCTTGGGCCCGAGGGCTACTGTCGGCGTTCTGGGAATGGGGGTCCCCAGACTTGCCTGCCTGCGGCCTGCGGCGTGGCTCAAGTGGGGGCCGAGCACGGCCCATCCTCATCAACACGAGGCTCAAGACCCTCATGAGGGGCCAAGCCTCACGAGGCGGACGACACGGCGCATCCTCAGGCACAACCTCGTCAGGCTGGCTCGCAAGGAGGCGGAAAGTTCAAGGCGGGGTACCTCGCGAGGTGCCCATGACACAAGCCATGACAACACGGGGCACCAGGCGGGTGCCAGCGCGCGCAGCGTCCCTCTTTCCTCTTTGGTGCAAAGGGGGCAAGCGTATCCGCGGAGTACCGAGGCATCAGGCAAAGGTTGCCACTTCGGTGCAACGAGACCAAGACCAGGAGGACTACAGGACGGAGGTCGCCATGGAGCCCAGCGCTGCGTCATCACCAGAGCCTTTGGCAGGCGAAGACTGCTTTTGTTAGGATAGATGTACTCGCTGTCCCCCTTCAAATTAGCCCGCCATTGTTGGATCCCTTCCCGCTCAATATTTGGGGAGAGGACCAGGGCCTTTATAAATAGGACTAGCCACCCACATAGCAAGGGGTTCGATTCCTGGTTGTTCGGTCCGGGATCTGAGAGAGAAAGAGAGAGAAAGGTGACTGAACTCTTCATAGCAGTTCATCACCACAGCCAAGAACAGACCCTCGTGAGGCTGTTCTTCCTTGTATTGTTCATCCACACCAGCCCCAGGAGGCAATCCATCCACCACACACTGGAGTAGGGTATTACACCACATCGGTGGCCCGAACCAGTATAAATCTTGTGTCTTTCGTGCAGCTCTTTTAGTAGTTTAGATCCCATCGAGACAGAGAGGTTGAAGGCGAGATTTCCGCGCGCACCCCAGTGTTCGAACCTTAAGGGTCTGCCGGAACCCGAAATCCGACAGTAGGTCAAAGTGATGCATGCATGCATCGACGATGGCCTCGTGGGCCCATAGATGGAAGCGTCACACGTGAGTGTCCTAACTAGGATATGCATATGGCCCAAAAAGCTGTTGTGTGATGTTTGAATAGCCAATTTCACAATTTTGATGTGGCACGTGCCTTGGAAACCAAAAAGTCCTGACACTGAGTGAGGTGTACTTGTTCACGGACGCGTACGTATTGCATATATGCTAGTCCCCTCCCACCTCTTCGACGCGTACTATATACCACCATAACACAAACAAAAAAGATTCTACCTTGTTGGTCAAATTAACCTCACTGCTGGCTATTCGTCAAAGTGATGGACGACGACCTTGTGGGCCCAGAGAAAGCGTCACACACGAGTATCGAGTGTCATGTAGGACAACCATCGACTGCATGTAGCCGAAACATTAATGTATGAAAGGGTTGTGTAATGTTTTAAATAATGATTTCACGACTCTGATGTGGCACCGACCTGCCAAACAAAACTGCCAACCCACACGGTGGCTCACAACTCATAGTGTACTGTGAGCCACCCGCCACCCCTAGCCACACACACCCACACACACCGCGAATCCACTGCAACTACGATGCATGTTAAATTAATTATCCCGCGGTGAACATATATGTTACCAAAGGAGGGACGTTTTAATTTCAAAATATCACAGAGATCATTAAGACGTTTTAGTACATTGATTAATTGATTTTTCTATAGGTATAATGTGCAAAAATCAAATTTGATCTACATGCACACGTGACAGTGCACCTAAATGGATTGCAAAAACACATGTGTCTTGCTGGGTGCATGTTTACTCCCCGTGCAACAAATTTCAAACATTCAGAATCTTGATTTTTAAATTCTAGTACATCCAGAACTTATTTGAAGTTCATGAAACTTATCGTGTTGTCATATGGACACCAATACAAAGTGGCATTGTACTTTTTTTGTCAAATTTGAGACCAGTTTTGATGTAATATTTATCTAATTATAGATGGGAGATTATTAATAGTTGGGAACCAATATCCCAAATGGATTATTTATTCAAACCGTGAGCGTTAGACCAACAATGGATACGTGCCATGCTTTGGTTAAGCCATAAAGCGTCATCATTAATCATCCAAATAGAAAAACAATATATGTGCCGCCGCGCGACCCGTGTGCCGTGCGAGCAGGCATGAGTTGACGGGACACGTCCGTCGCGCAGGCAGACAGGAAGGCGTGCGTGCAGGTGTGTGAATTGACAGAGGCTCGCTCGCTGCGCAGTGTCACCGGGAGGCGTGTGAGTAGCTGTGTGAAACTTTGGTAGGCATGCCAGCAGTCCGGTGCGTAGGCTCACCGAGAGGCGAGCCATCGGTTTGACCGCCGCCCGCCTCTCTCCCACAACTCCCACTACTCCATATTAATGGTGCGCCCGAGCGGCTGCACCCCCCATCCTCGCTACACACACACACACAATCCTCTCTCTCTCCGCTTGCATCCTAGACGCCGCTCTTAGTCCTCAAAGCCATCAATATATGAGGATGCTGCCGAAGCGCCCCATCGGAGGGAGTAGCGACGCCGGGGCTGCTAAAGCACCGGAGCACGGCGTGGAGATGGAGACAGAGGTTGCCGTCACCGCTGGCGAGTTATCGCTGCACCCTGAAGTCGTCGATGGCGTCGAGCTTCCATAGCCGGAGGTGGAGTTCCACACCGACTCCGATGACCACTCCGACGACGACTCCGACGACCACTCGGGCGACGACGGACAGCTGGTTAGTCATCTATATGTTGGGGAACGTAGTAATTTCGAAAATTTTCCTACGCACACGCAAGATCATGGTGATGCATAGCAACGAGGGGGAGAGTCTGATCTACGTACCCTTGTAGATCGCAACGGAAGCGTTGACACAACGTAGAGGAAGTAGTCGTACGTCTTCTTCCCGATCCGACCGATCCAAGCACCGTTACTCCGGCACCTCCGAGTTCTTAGCACACATTCAGCTCGATGACGATCCTCGGGCTCCGATCCAGCAAAGCGTCGAGGAAGAGTTTCGTCAGCACGACGGCGTGGTGACGATCTTGATGTACTACCGACGCAGGGCTTCACCTAAGCTCTAGAACGATATGACCGAGGTGGAATTTGGTGGCAGGGGGCACCGCACACGGCTAAGGAACGATCAACAATGATCAACTTGTGTGTCTATGGGGTGCCCCCTGCCCCCGTATATAAAGGAGCAGGGGGAGGGGTTCGGTCGGCCAAGGGAGAGGGGCGCAGGAGGAGTCCTACTCCTACCGGGAGTAGGACCCCCCCAATCCTATTCCTAATAGGAATCCTCAAGGGGGAAAGAGAGAAGGGGTGGCCGGCCACCTTCCCTAGTCCTATTAGGACTAGGAAAGGGGGGAGGCGCGCAGCCCTCTATGGCAGCCCCTTTCACTTTTCCACTAAGGCCCAATAGGCCCATTAGCCTCCCGGGGGGTTCCGGTAACCCTCTCGGTATTCCGGTAAAATCCCGATTTCACCCGGAACACTTCCGATGTCCAAACATAGCCTTCTAATATATCAATCTTTACGTCTCGACCATTTCGAGACTCCTCGTCATGCCCGTGATCACATCCGGGACTCCGAACAACCTTCGGTACATCAAAAATGCATAAACTCATAATAACTGTCATCGTAACGTTAAGCGTGCGGACCCTACGGTTCGAGAACAATGTAGACATGACCGAGACACATCTCCGGTCAATAACCAATAGCGGGACCTGGATGCCCATATTGGCTCCTACATATTCTACGAAGATCTTTATCGGTCAGACCGCATAACAACATACGTTGTTCCCTTTGTCATCGGTATGTTACTTGCCCGAGATTCGATCGTCGGTATCCAATACCTACTTCAATCTCGTTACTGGCAAGTCTCTTTACTCGTTCCGTAATACATCGTCTCATAACTAACATCTTTAGTTATTATGCTTCCAAGGCTTATGTGATGTGTATTACTGAGAGGGCCCAGAGATACCTCTCCGACAATCGGAGTGACAAACCCTAATCTCGAAATACGCCAACCCAACATCTACCATTGGAGACACCTGTAGTACTCCTTTATAATCACCCAGTTACGTTGTGACGTTTGGTAGTACCCAAAGTGTTCCTCCGGTAAACGGGAGTTGCATAATCTCATAGTTATAGGAACATGTATAAGTCATGAAGAAAGCAATAGCAACATACTAAACGATCGGGTGCTAAGCTAATGGAATGGGTCATGTCAATCAGATCATTCAACTAATGATGTGACCTCGTTAATCAAATAACGACTCTTTGTTCGTGGTTAGGAAACATAACCATCTTTGATTAACGAGCTAGTCAAGTAGAGGCATACTAGTGACACTCTGTTTGTCTATGTATTCACACATGTATTATGTTTCCGGTTTAATACAATTCTAGC
The DNA here is from genome assembly GCA_034509565.1 of Triticum monococcum. NCBI lineage: Eukaryota > Viridiplantae > Streptophyta > Magnoliopsida > Poales > Poaceae > Triticum > Triticum monococcum. The sequence continues at coordinate 698,622,501 of CM067842.1, forward strand.
ATGAATAATAAACATTTATCATGATATAAGGAAATAAATAATAACTTTATTATTGCCTCTAAGGCATATTTCCTTCAGTCTCCCACTTGCACTAGAGTCAATAATCTAGATTACACAGTAATGATTCTAACACCCATGGAGCCTTGGTGTTGATCATGTTTTGCTCGTGGAAGAGGCTTAGTCAACGGGTCTGCAACATTCAGATCCGTATGTATCATGCAAATCTCTATGTCTCCCACCTGGACTAAATCCCGGATGGAGTTGAAGCGTCTCTTGATGTGTTTGGTCCTTTTGTGAAATCTGGATTCCTTTGCCAAAGCAATTGCACCAGTATTGTCACAAAAGATTTTCATTGGACCCGATGCACTAGGTATGACACCTAGATCGGATATGAACTCCTTCATCTAGACTCCTTCGTTCGCTGCTTCCGAAGCAGCTATGTACTCCGCTTCACATGTAGATCCCGCTATGATGCTTTGTTTAGAACTGCACCAACTGACAGCTCCACCGTTTAAAGTAAACACGTATCCGGTTTGTGATTTAGAATCTTCCGGATCAGTGTCAAAGCTTGCATCAACGTAACCTCTTACGGTGAGCTCTTTGTCACCTCCATATACGACAAACATATCCCTAGTCCTTTTCAGGTATTTCAGGATGTTCTTGACCGCTGTCCAGTGATCCACTCCTGGATTACTTTGGTACCTCCCTGCTAAACTTATAGCAAGGCACACATCAGGTCTGGTACACAACATTGCATACATGATAGAGCCTATGGCTGAAGCATAGGGAACATCTTTCATTTTCTCTCTATCTTCTGCAGTGGTCGGGCATTGAGTCTGACTCAACTTCACACCTTGTAACACAGGCAAGAACCCTTTCTTTGCTTGATCCATTTTGAACTTCTTCAAAATCTTGTCAAGGTATGTGCTTTGTGAAAGTCCAATTAAGCGTTTTCATCTATCTCTATAGATCTTTATGCCTAATATGTAAGCAGCTTCCCCGAGGTCTTTCATCGAAAAACTTTTATTCAAGTATCCCTTTATGCTATCCAGAAATTCTATATCATTTCCAATCAGCAATATGTCATCCACATATAATATCAGAAATGCTACAGAGCTCCCAATCACTTTCTTGTAAATACAGGCTTCTCCAAAAGTCTGTATAAAGCCAAATGCTTTGATCACACTATCAAAGCATTTATTCCAACTCCGAGATGCTTGCACCAGTCCATAAATGGATCGCTGGAGTTTGCATACTTTGTTAGCTCCCTTTGGGTCGACAAAACCTTCTGGTTGCATCATATACAACTCTTCTTCCAGAAATCCATTCAGGAATGCAGTTTTGACATCCATCTGCCATATTTCATAATCATAAAATGCGGCAATTGCTAACATGATCCTGACGGATTTAAGCATCGCTACGGGTGAGAAGGTCTCATCGTAGTCAACCCCTTGAACTTGTCGAAAACCTTTTGCGACAAGTCGAGCTTTATAGACAGTAACATTACCGTCAGCGTCAGTCTTTTTCTTGAAGATCCATTTATTCTCAATTGCTTGCCGATCATCGGGCAAGTCAACCAAATTCCATACTTTGTTCTCATACATGGATCCCATCTCAGATTTCATGGCCTCAAGCCACTTTGCGGAATCTGGGCTCACCATCGCTTCTTCATAGTTTGTAGGTTCATCATGATCTAGTAGCATGACTTCCAGAAGTGGATTACCGTACCACTCTGGTGCGGATCTCACTCTGGTTGATCTACGTGGTTCAGTAGTATCTTGTCCTAAAGTTTCATGATCATCATCATTAGCTTCCTCACTAATTGGTATAGGTGTCGCAGAAACAGTTTTCTGTGATGTACTATTTTCCAATAAGGGAGCAGGTACAGTTACCTCGTCAAGTTCTACTTTCCTCCCACTCACTTCTTTCGAGAGAAACTCCTTCTCTAGAAATGATCCATTCTTAGCAACAAATGTCTTGCCTTCGGATCTGTGATAGAAGGTATACCCAACAGTTTCCTTTGGGTATCCTATGAAGACACATTTCTCCGCTTTGGGTTCGAGCTTATCAGGTTGAAGCTTTTTCACATAAGCATCGCAGCCCCAAACTTTAAGAAACGACAACTTTGGTTTCTTGCCAAACCATAGTTCATAAGGCGTCGTCTCAACGGATTTTGATGGTGCCCTATTTAACGTGAATGCGGCCGTCTCTAAAGCATAACCCCAAAACGATAGCGGTAAATCAGTAAGAGACATCATAGATCGCACCATATCTAGTAAAGTACGATTACGACATTCGGACACCCCATTACGCTGTGGTGTTCCGGGTGGCGTGAGTTGCGAAACTATTCCACAATTTTTCAAATGTACACCAAACTCGTAACTCAAATATTCTCCTCCACGATCAGATCGTAGAAACTTTATTTTCTTGTTACGATGATTTTCAACTTCACTCTGAATTCCTTGAACTTTTCAAATGTTTTAGACTTATGTTTCATTAAGTAGATATACCCATATCTGCTTAAATCATCTGTGAAGGTGAGAAAATAACGATATCCGCCACGAGCCTCAATATTCATCGGACCACATACATCGGTATGTATGATTTCCAGTAAATCTGTTGCTCTCTCCATAGTACCGGAGAACGGTGTTTTAGTCATCTTGCCTATGACGCACGGTTCGCAAGTACCAAGTGATTCATAATCAAGTGGTTCCAAAAGCCCATCAGTATGGAGTTTCTTCATGCGCTTTACACCGATATGACCTAAACGGCAGTGCCACAAATAAGTTGCACTATCATTATCAACTCTGCATCTTTTGGCTTCTACATTATGAATATGTGTATCACTACTATCGAGATTCAACAAGAATAGACCACTCTTCAAAGGTGCATGACCATAAAAGATATTACTCATGTAAATAGAACAACCATTATTCTCTGATTTAAATGAATAACCGTCTCGCATTAAACAAGATCCAGATATAATGTTCATGCTCAACGCTGGCACCAAATAACAATTATTTAGGTCTAATATTAATCCCGAAGGTAGATGTAGAGGTAGCGTGCCGACCGCGATCACATCGACTTTGGAACCGTTTCCCACGCGCATCGTCACCTCGTCCTTTGCTAGCATCCGCTTATTCCGTAGTCCCTGTTTCGAGTTGCAAATATTAGCAACAGAACCAGTATCAAATACCCAGGTGCTACTGCGAGCTCTAGTAAGGTACACATCAATAACATGTATATCACATATACCTTTGTTCACCTTGCCATCCTTCTTATCCACCAAATACTTGGGGCAGTTCCGCTTCCAGTGACCAGTCTGCTTGCAGTAGAAGCACTCAGTTTCAGGCTTAGGTCCAGACTTGGGTTTCTTCTCCTGAGCAGCAACTTGCTTGCTGTTCTTCTTGAAGTTCCCCTTCTTCTTCCCTTTGCCCTTTTTCTTGAAACTAGTAGTTTTGTTAACCATCAACACTTGATGCTCCTTCTTGATTTCTACCTCCGCAGCTTTCAGCATCGCGAAGAGCTCGGGAATAGTCTTGTTCATCCCTTGCATATTATAGTTCATCACGAAGCTCTTGTAGCTTGGTGGCAGTGATTGGAGAATTCTGTCAATGACGCAATCATCTGGAAGATTAACTCCCATCTGAATCAAGTGATTATTATACCCAGACATTTTGAGTATATGCTCACTGACAGAACTATTCTCCTCCATCTTGCAGCTATAGAACTTATTGGAGACTTCATATCTCTCAATTCGGGCATTTGCTTGAAATATTAACTTCAACTCCTAGAACATCTCATATGCTCCATGACGTTCAAAACGTCGTTGAAGTCCCGATTCTAAGCCGTAAAGCATGGCACACTAAACTATCGAGTAGTCATCAGCTTTGCTCTGCCAGACATTCATAACATCTAGTGTTGCTCCAGCAGCAGGCCTGGCACCTAGCGGTGCTTCCAGGACGTAATTCTTCTGTGCAGCAATGAGGATAATCCTCAGGTTACGGACCCAGTCCGTGTAATTGCTACCATCATCTTTCAACTTTGCTTTCTCAAGGAACGCATTAAAATTCAACGGAACAACAGCACGAGCCATCTATCTACAATCAACATAAACAAGCAAGATACTATCAGGTACTAAGTTCATGATAAGTTTAAGTTCAGTTTATCAAATTACTTAGGAACTCCCACTTAGATAGACATCCCTCTAATCCTCTAAGTGATCACGTGATCCAAATCAACTAAACCATAACCGATCATCACGTGAGATGGAGTAGTTTTCAATGGTGAACATCGTCATGTTGATCATATCTACTATATGATTCACGCTCGACCTTTCGGTCTCTGTGTTCCGAGGCCATATCTGCATATGCTAGGCTCGTCAAGTTTAACCTGAGTATTCTGCGTGTGCAAAACTGGCTTGCACCCATTGTAGATGGACATAGAGCTTATCACACCCGATCATCACGTGGTGTCTGGGCACGATGAACTTTGGCAACGGTGCATACTCAGGGAGAACACTTCTTGATAATTTAGTGAGAGATTATCTTATAATGCTACCGTCAATCAAAGCAAGATAAGATGCATAAAAGGATAAACATCACATGCAATCAATATAAGTGATATGATATGGCCATCATCATCTTGTGCTTGTGATCTCCATCTCCGAAGCACCGTCATGATCACCATCGTCACCGGCGCGACACCTTGATCTCCATCTTAGCATCGTTGTTGTCTCGCCAATCTTATGCTTCCACGACTATCACTACCGCTTAGTAATAAAGTAAAGCATTACATCGCGATTGCATTGCATACAATAAAGCGACAACCATATGGCTCCTGCCAGTTGCCGATAACTTGGTTACAAAACATGATCATCTCATACAATAAAATCAGCATCATGCTTTGACCATATCACATCACAACATGCCCTGCAAAAACAAGTTAGACGTCCTCTACTTTGTTGTTGCAAGTTTTACGTGGCTGCTACGGGCTTAAGTAAGAACTCATCTCACCTACGCATCAAAACCACAACGATAGTTTGTCAAATAGACTCCGTTTTAACCTTCTCAAGGACCGGGCGTAGCCACACTTGGTTCAACTAAAGTTGGAGAGACAGTCTTCCGCAAGCCATCTATGTGCAAAGCACGTCGAGGAAACCGGTCTCGCGTAAGAGTACGCGTAAGGTTGGTCCGGATCGTCTCGTCCAACAATACCGCCGAACCAAAGTATGACATGCTGGTAGGCAGTATGACTTGTATCGCCCACAACTCACTTGTGTTCTACTCGTGCAAATAACATCAAACCATAAAACCTAGGCTCTGATGCCACTGTTGGGGAACGTAGTAATTTCGAAAATTTTCCTATGCACACACAAGATCATGGTGATGCATAGCAACGAGGGGGAGAGTCTGATCTACGTACCCTTGTAGATCGCAACGGAAGCGCTGACACAACGTAGAGGAAGTAGTCGTACGTCTTCTTCCTGATCCGACCGATCCAAGCACCGTTACTCCGGCACCTCCGAGTTCTTAGCACACGTTCAGCTCGATGACGATCCTCGGGCTCCGATCCAGCAAAGCGTCGAGGAAGAGTTTCGTCAGCACGACGGCGTGGTGACGATCTTGATGTACTACCGACGCAGGGCTTCGCCTAAGCTCTAGAACGATATGACCGAGGTGGAATTTGGTGGTAGGGGGCACCGCACACGGCTAAGGAACGATCAACAATGATCAACTTGTGTGTCTATGGGGTGCCCCTGCCCCCGAATATAAAGGAGCAGGGGGAGGGGTTCGTCCGGCCAAGGGAGAGGGGCGCAGGAGGAGTCCTACTCCTACCGGGAGTAGGACTCCCCCCAATCCTATTCCTAATAGGAATCCTCAAGGGGGAAAGAGAGAAGGGGTGGCCGGCCACCTTCCCTAGTCCTATTAGGACTAGGAAAGGGGGGAGGCGCGCAGCCCTCTATGGCAGCCCCTTTCACTTTTCCACTAAGGCCCAATAGGCCCATTAGCCTCCCGGGGGGTTCCGGTAACCCTCCCGGTATTCCGGTAAAATCCCGATTTCACCCGGAACACTTCCGATGTCCAAACATAGCCTTCCAATATATCAATCTTTACGTCTCGACCATTTCGAGACTCCTCGTCATGTCCGTGATCACATCCGGGACTCCGAACAACCTTCGGTACATCAAAAATGCATAAACTCATAATAACTGTCATCGTAACGTTAAGCGTGCGGACCCTACGGTTCGAGAACAATGTAGACATGACCGAGACACATCTCCGGTCAATAACCAATAGCGGGACCTGGATGCCCATATTGGCTCCTACATATTCTACGAAGATCTTTATCGGTCAGACCGCATAACAACATACGTTGTTCCCTTTGTCATCGGTATGTTACTTGCCCGAGATTCGATCGTCGGTATCCAATAGCTAGTTCAATCTTGTTACTGGCAAGTCTCTTTACTCGTTCCGTAATACATCATCTCATAACTAACATCTTTAGTTATTATGCTTGCAAGGCTTATGTGATGTGTATTACCGAGAGGGCCCAGAGATACCTCTCCGACAATCGGAGTGACAAACCCTAATCTCGAAATACGCCAACCCAACATCTACCATTGGAGACACCTGTAGTACTCCTTTATAATCACCCAGTTACGTTGTGACGTTTGGTAGTACCCAAAGTGTTCCTCCGATAAACGGGAGTTGCATAATCTCATAGTTATAGGAACATGTATAAGTCATGAAGAAAGCAATAGCAACATACTAAACGATCGGGTGCTAAGCTAATGGAATGGGTCATGTCAATTAGATCATTCAACTAATGATGTGACCTCATTAATCAAATAACAACTCTTTGTTCATGGTTAGGAAACATAACCATCTTTGATTAACGAGCTAGTCAAGTAGAGGCATACTAGTGACACTCTGTTTGTCTATGTATTCACACATGTATTATGTTTCCGGTTTAATACAATTCTAGCATGAATAATAAACATTTATCATGATATAAGGAAATAAATAATAACTTTATTATTGCCTCTAGGGCATATTTCCTTCACTATACCCATTTATGTGTCAAATAGATCATAGGGTTTCTCTGGTTACTCTTGCCTCCCCCTTTTTGGAATAGAAATCCTATGGTTATGTTCTCCCAATCCATGAAATCTGAGTAAGTTTCGTTAGATCTGTGTAGTGTATTGATTGTTTGAATGGTACAGGTGATAAGTGATTAGTTGTTTCATCTGTGCAAATGATTTCTGCTAGTAATCCGACTAGGGTTAGTGTTCATGCTAATAATTCCTAGCGAGGGCTTGACAATTGATTTTGAATGACCTACATATGTTTGTGCCATTATTTTCTTCAAGATTGGTCTATACATAGACAACTGTGCTTAAAAATCGAACCATAATCTTTGGATATGTAGAAATAAATAGCCATAAATTCCTAATCCTACTTCACGGCATGTAATCATTGATTTGATGCCAATTTTTTTTACTATTTGTATAGGTGATGTCTGACCATGTGGACAGCGAGGATGAAGATGTCCAGAGTAGGTACAACAGGCAAATCCTGAGGGAGCTTTATGCGGGAATGCATAACAGGCGTATTAAGACCTTGAACGACGGCTATGGATGCCCATTTTGCAACCAGAAGCTTCATGACGCGTATCTAAGTGTTCCGGCGCATGCAAGAGGACGGGCCGTTGGCTCCTTCAAGCAAAAGTATTCTCGCAAGGTGACGCACGACGCGTACGCTCAGTACCTGGAGAAGCTTCAGGATCGTGCAGGCCGCATGTGAGATGAGATGTGGGATGGATCGAACTATGTACGCTTGAGTATGCTTAATGCGGTTGAACTATGTACTACTTATGGTTGAACTATGCTTATGTACGTGTACGCTTATTATCTATGTCTGAGTATGTTAAATATTTGGTCAAAATTACAAAGGGGGACCAATAAACCAGGACAGAGGTAGTACGTCAATCACACGCGGTTCCCAAAATTGGAACTGTGTGCAATGACTTTCATTTTGCCTGTTGCGTCAATCACACATGGTTCGCTCTAGCAAACCGTCGCCCCCAAAATTCTTTGTGGGACAGAAAACCCTCACCACCCAATTCAAAAAAGAAAAAAGAAAACCCTCACCATCTCCACGTCACAAAAACCCTCACCCCGCCCTCCACCCCCTCGGCCCCTCCGGTACGTTCCCCATTCACACCTGCACAAGCTCCTCCGCGTCTATGCCATGGCACCACCTATCATGACGGTAAACACATAGCTCGACACTTACTGCCACTGCCAGGCTGCCGGCAATGCCCAGCGCATTTCACCACTTCCGCTTGCCGCCGCCAATCGCCATCGACTTTCTCACTGCTTGCGGTCGACCCAGCTCCGCTCGGTTGGGAAATCTGTCGTACTGAGGGTTCTTTCTCATGGATGACAAGGTAACTAATTTAACGACATATTATCTCATGTCTTATCCCAGTTCATCTGCCTCCTTTAATCACCCTACGGAAATCGCGGTGAATTCATTTTTATTCGAGCTGATTTGAGGGGTTTCTTTTATTCATATAATGTATAGTGCGCTGACACTTCAGGACTTTGCGACCTCTGCCAGAGATTCCATGTCACCGTACCAGATAACTTGACGACGTGCGCGGTATGTTCAATCTCACCCTAAATTGGTTGGCATGGCCTACTTTCCTGAACACATTCTAAATATTGCTACATTTGGATAAAAGGAGCCACATGCACCATATATGTCAAAGGGGATTTTCCCCCTCTTCTTTCTATATTAGGCAAATTAATGATGTATTGTTTTTCGATTACTCTCATATTTCCATGACATCATGTTTACCCTATCTGTTTAATTATAGATTGTTGTCTGTCAATTTCAACTGATGTACAGTTCTTTCAATTGGGCCCATATTTGCATGTTACCATATTTTCTTTAACAATCCTACCATTTTCTGCAGAAGATCCCTTGCTATGCAACAGATTATGTAGTGCACAATTTTTCCCTTTACATAGATGAAGGCTCCACGGATGTCATACTGCACACAAACCATGGATTTACAATCGTTGCTACTGTAAGACTTGATGAAAGTGGTGACTCCTATTTTGGCACTGGCTTTTGGAAAGAAATTGCAAAGTTTTATGTACTGAAAGTTGGCACTAAAATCGCACTGCACATAAAAGGGCCTGGTCATGAGATATATGCTAACTTCCCCGAAAAAATCGTCCGTCCAGACTTTGTTCAAAGTAAGTTTTCTTTTCAACTATCTGCATGTTGACTTACCCAGCAACGTCAAATGAATTGTGTAGTATTTAGGCAACCAATTGTTATTCCCTATTCTTACTATATTCCTACCTAATAACTTCTAGTTAGCAATACACTTTTCTATTGCCCTGTTTTAACTCAATATTCCCTGTACTCCCATTTCTATCAGAAAGCGCCACTGACAAGGAGACTCTGGAGGTGGAGAATAGGGCTGCCAACAAGCGGAGGCGGGGCGAGCTAGAACCGCAAGCAACTCCAGCAGGCCTAGACTTCATCAGCAGCCTCCCCGATGATATGTTGAGAGTCATGTTACGTCTCCAACATATCTATAATCTTTTATTGTTCCATGCTATTATATTATCTATTTTGGATGTTTAATTGGCTTTAATATGCTCTTTTATATTATTTTTGGGACTAACCTATTAACCGGAGGCCCAGTGCCAGTTTCTGTTTTTTGCCCATTTCAGTGTTTCGCAAAAAAGGAATACCAAACAGAATGAAACCTTTGCTGTAACGCCCTCGATGCGGCTATATCTCCTATGTGTCGAAGCACGACTTAGAGGCATAACCGTATTGAAAGCAATGTCGCAAGTAAGGCAATCTTCACAACATCCCATGTAAATAGATAATAAAAGGGAAGGTACATAGTTGGCTTACACTCGCCACATCAAGCAAAGTACATAAATAGCATTACATCAACCAATCACTCATGGTCCGACTACGGTACCAAAATAAAAGATCAACCCAACATGCGACACGGTCCCGATCGCCCCAACTGGGCACCACTACTGATCATCAGGGAAAGACACATAGTAACGGCGTGAGTCCTCGTCGAACTCACACTTGAGCTCAAGAGCATCATCTGGAACAGAATCATCAGGCCCTGCATCTGGTTTGGAAGTAATCTGTGAGCCACAGGGACTCAGCAATCTCGCACCCTCGCGATCAAGACTATTTAAGCTTATAGGTAAGACAAGGTAATATGTGGAGCTGCAGCAAGCGACTAGCATATATGGTGGCTAACCTGTTCACAAAAGAGAGCGAGAAGAGAAGGCAAAGCACGAACGAAGAACTAGAGAACCAACTATGGCAAACATTACTCCAACACCGTGTTCACTTCCCGGACTCCGCCGAGAAGAGACCATCACGGTAACACACAGTTGATTCATTTTAATTAAGTTAAGGTTCAAGTTATCTACAACCGGACATTAACAAATTCCCATCTGCCCATAACTGCGGGCACGGCTTTCCAAAGTTCAAATCCCTGCAGGGGAGTCCCAACTTAGCCCATCACAAGCTCTCACGGTCAATGAAGGATAAACCTTCTCCCGAGACGTTCCGATCAGACTCGGTATCCCGGTTCTACAAGACAACCTCGACAAAGACAAAACAAGTTCAGCAACACCGCCCGAATGTGCCGACAAATCCCGATAGGAGCTGCACATATCTTGTTCTCAGGGCACACTCAGATGAACACTATGTACAACTAAAACCAAACCTTGAGTTTCCCCGAGGTGGCGCTGCAAGTGGCTCTGTTTGGACCAACACTCACAGGAGCACTGGCCCGGGGGGGTTTAAATAAGATGACCCTTGGGCTCCAGAAACCCAAGGGAAAAAGAGGCTAGGTGGCAAATGGTAAAACCAAGGTTGGGCATTGCTGGAAGAGTTTTATTCAAGGCGAACTGTCAAGGGTTTCCCATTATCACCCAACCGCGTAAGGAACGCAAAATCCGGGAACATAACACCGATATGACGGAAACTAGGGCGGCAAGAGTGGAACAAAACACTAGGCAAAAGGTCGAGCCTTCCACCCTTTACCAAGTATATAGATGCATTAAGATAACCAGATAATATAGTGATATCCCAACAAGAAAAATAATGTTCCAACAAGGAACGATCTCCAATCTTCACCTGCAACTAGGAACGGTATAAGAGGGGCTGAGCAAAGTGGTAACATAGCCAATCAACGGTTTGCTAGGACATGGTGGGTTAGAGGTTTGACATGGAAATTTGGGGGCATGATAAGCAAGTGGTAGGCATCGTAGCATATGCATAGCAAAAGAGCTAGCATTTAGCAAAGCAAAGATAGAAGTGATTTCGAGGGTATGATCATCTTGCCTGCAAAGTTGTCAGAGTTGACTGGATCCTCGAAAGCAAACTCAATGGGCTCCTCATTAGCAAACTCGTCTCCCGCCTCTTCCCAAACAAGACAAACAAGCAAAAGGAACACAATCAACCACATGCAAAGCTCAAACAACATGATGCAAACATGGTATGCTATGCGGGATGCGATATGTGATGCATATGCAAGATTGGACAAGGAATGCATGAACCTGGCCTCAACTTGGAAATCCAAGAGTGCCACTGGAAAGGTGAGGTGATTTCGGTTGAAATCGATATAAAGATCACCGGAATCGGATGCACGGTTTGGAAATGGCAAGCAAAACAAATATGGCACAGGTCTGCGATCAACAGCAAGTAGCCATCTAAATGCAACAAGATAATTATGCTACAGCACTCAAACATGGCAAAAAAATACATGGCAGGGATCCACTCATAATGTTTAGCAAAATATGAACACCGAGCTACGGCCAATTCATCCATTAACAGGTTCAAACAAGCATGGCAAAAGTGCAATTGGTAAACAGGTTTCGGACAGTGAAATTAACACAAGCCTGGAATTTCAGATCAGGTAGCACACTTTGAAGCATGGAAACTATATGCTACGGGAACTTAACATGGCAAAGCAAGGCATGGCATGGAGCTACTCAAAGAGCTTAACAAAAGTCCCTTAGTGACCTTGAGCCAAAAGGGATCAGAAAATACAATTTCAAGCATGTGAACATGGAAAAACATAATCAGATCACAGACTTAGTGAAAAACTGGACCATGCAAATCTGTTAACGGGTAGGCATGTTTACAAGCACGATGCACTCACTTCAGAGCAAGGCATGACAATCTAAGAATACACCCATCAATAATACACATTATACAAGCTAGGCATGGCAAGAACAACAACATAGCATGCACGGATCAACAACAACATCCTCGTCAAAATCGCTAACAAGTAGACAATCTGCCCAGATTCACGAAATAGCAAAAGTAGAGATCGATTGACTCAAGCTAGGGTGCTCCATAATTTCAAACAAAGACATGGATGGATAGAGAACTACAAGATTAACAAATCATCCTTACTGATCATCCTCAAAAGAGGCACGGATCACTAGGAAACAACATGAACATATGGCATATGTATAAAAACAGATCAAGGACTTAGTGGAATTGCTAAGTCCCTGAAATCAGCATTAACGAATGCACCACTTTGCAAGATTGTGCTAATCACCACACACATCACAAAAATACATGGATAGCACCTCTGGAAAGATGGCAAAGCATATAACAAAACTCATGTAGAGCTCAGGGGCATATCATGCACACATTAATCATGGCAAAAATGAGAAATAACTATTTGGTGCAGCAGATCTGACAATTAACTCAAATAGCACTCTTCCAACAGCATTTTGGGCATTTTGGGGAGGAGCGGGCCGGCCGGATCTCGCCAGATCCGGGGCCGACGAGGAGCGGCGCGCCGGGGCGACGCGGCGTGCCGAGGCGTGGTGGCTGAGGCGATGGATGGCGACGAGGGGGCCGGGTGGAGCTTCAAGCTCGCCGGCGAGACGGCGTGGCAGCGCGGCGAGCAACGCCGGCGTCGGGGCGACGCGCCTGGAGCGAGGAGGCGGCGGGGAAGACCCGGGCCGCGGGGGCCGGCCTTGGGCCCCGGCGGGCCCACGCGGGTGGCGGCGCGGTTGATGTGGGCGCGGGCGGTGGCGAGTGGGTGGCGGACATGTGGCGGCGGCGGCTGGGTCTGACACATCCGGCCCGGAGCGGATGCGTTCGACGACGAGAGGTGGGAGGCGACTAGGGTTTCAACCGTGATTTCGAATGGGAGAGATATATATAGGCATAGAGGGAGCTAGGAGTGTCCAAATGAGGTGCAGTTTTCGGCCACGCGATCGTGATCGAACGCTCTAGATGATGGAGAGAGTTTTGGTGGGTTTTGGGCCAAATTGGAGGGGTGTTGGGCTGCAACACACATGAGGCCTTCTCGGTCCCTCGGTTAATCGTTGGAGCATCAAACGAAGTCCAAATGGTACGAAACTTGACAGGCGGTCTACCGGTAGTAAACCAAGGCCGCTTGTCAAGTCTCGGTCCAATCCGGAAATGTTTAACCCTCACACACGAAAAGAAGGTAAAAATGACCACCGGAGGAGATAGGAGCGCCGGAATGCAAAACGGACAACGGGGAAAATGCTCGGATGCATGAGACGAACACGTATGCAAATGCATTGCACATGATGACATGATATGAGATACATGACAACGACAACAACACACGGAGACAAAAACCCGAACCCGAGGGAATAAAATAACTTAGCGCTGGAAACGGCAAGAGTTGGAGTACATATTAGGTACTCCCCCCTTCCATCTATATAGGGCCTAATGCATTTTTCGAGGCTAACTTTGACCAAATGTTAGAGCAATAATATTTTACATGCAACTTACACAAAGCACATCATCAAATTCGTATGTGGAAGGAGCTTTCAATGATATAATTTTCACATTATGCATGTCATGTAGTATTAATTTTATCAATAGTCAAAGGCGGTCTTGAAAAATGCATTAGGCCCTATATAGATGGAAGGAGGGAGTAAATCAGATCCGGGGTGTTAGAACACTCCACCACTACAAAAGGATCTCGTCCCGAGATCTAGGACTGGAAGAATGCCGGGTACTCAGAACGGAGGTGATCCTCGCGTTCCCAGGTGGCTTCACGGTCGGAATGGTGTGACCACTTGACTTTGAGGAATTTGATTGACTTATTGCGAGTCTTGTGTTCAGTCTCTTCAAGAATAGCAACGGGGTGCTCACGATAAGAGAGATCTTCTTGGAGATCAATGTCTTCGAAGTTGACAGTGCGGGCAGGGGTCTTAAAGCACTTGCGGAGCTGAGAGACATGGAACACGTCGTGCACATTAGCAAAGTTTGAAGGAAGCTCGAGTTGATAGGCGAGGTCGCCTCTCTTGCTGACGATCTTGAAAGGGCCCACGTATCTAGGGCAAGCTTCCCTTTGATACCGAAGCGACAAGTACCTTTCATAGGAGAGACACGGAGGTAAACATGATCTCTGATCTCGAAAGCCAAATCACGGTGCTTACTATCATAGTAGCTCTTCTGGCGCGATTGCGCTGCTTTGAGGTTATCTCAAATGACCTTGCACATTTCCTCTGCCTCTGTGATTAAGTCATTTCCCAAAAGTTGACGTTCGCCGGTTTCAGACTAGTTGCATGGGGTACGGCACTTCCTGCCATACAGAATTTCGAATGGGGCCTTGCCTGAACTTGCTTGAAAACTGTTGTTGTAGGAGAATTCAGCATATGGAAGGCAATCTTCCCACTTCATGCCGAAGGAGATTGCACAAGCCCTGAGCATATCTTCAAGAATCTAGTTGACACGCTCGACTTGACCATTAGTTTGAGGATGGAAAGCTGTGCTGAAGCGGATGTTGGTGCCCATGGCCTTCTGAAAAGAATCCCAAAACTTGGAGGTAAAGATGCTACCACGGTCTGAAGAGATCACCTATGGAATGCCGTGCAGCGAGACAATCCGAGAGGTATAGAGCTCCGCCAATTGAGCTGCAGTGATAGACTCTTTGATAGGCAGAAAGTGTGCCACTTTAGTGAGTTTGTCGATGACAACGAATATAGCATCATTGCCATGCTTGGACTTTGGAAACCCAGTCACGAAGTCCATCTCAATGTGGTCAAACTTCCATTCTGGAATGGCAAGAGGTTGGAGGAGACCAGCTGGTCGTTGGTGTTCTGCCTTCACTCTTCTGCAGACATCACACTCATTCATGAACTAAGCAATTTCGCGCTTCATTCGAGTCCACCAATAAGCCTGCTTGAGGTCCTGATACATCTTCGTACTCCCAGGGTGGATGGAGAGGAGTGAATTGTGAGCCTCATTCATGATCACTTTAAGAAGGTCACCTTTGGGCACAACAATACGATCCTCGAAGAAGAGAGTATCCTTGTCATCAAGGCGGTAGCACTTGTACTTGGGTTGACTCTTGGCAATCCCAATATTCACCTTCTTCACCATAGCATCAAGAAGTTGAGCCTAACGAATCTGCTCTTCCAAGGTAGGAGAGACTTGAAGGTTGGCGAGGAAACCTTGCGGAACAACTTGCAGATTGAGTTTGCGGAAAGCTTCACAAAGCTCGGGTTGATAAGGCTTGAGAATCAGACTATTGCAGTAAGCCTTCCTGCTCAAAGCATCAGCAATCACATTGGCCTTGCCTGGAGTATACTCGATACTCGGATTATACTCTTGAATCATTTCGACCCAACGAGTCTGCCTGAGGTTGAGATTAGGCTGAGTGAAGATGTACTTGAGACTCTTGTGGTCAGTGAAGATGTCCACTTTTCTTCCCAATAAGAGATGTCTCCAAGTCAACAGAGCATGCACAACTGCCGCCAACTCGAGGTCATGAGTGGGGTAGTTCTTCTCGTTGGGCTTCAACTGGCGAGAGGTATAAGCCACAACTTTCTTCTCTTGCATCAACACTGCACCAAGACCTTGAAGAGAGGCATCGCAGAAGACCTCGAATGGTTTGGATTCATCAGGAGGAGTCAGAATTGGAGCAGTGACCAATTTCTCTTTCAAAGTGTTGAAAGCGATGTCACATTCCGGAGACCAAACGTACTTGACGTGCCTCTAGAGAAGGTTTGAAAGAGGCTTCGCGATCTTTGAAAAGTTCTCAACGAACCTTCGACAGTAGCTTGCGAGACCGAGGAAGCTACGGAGTTGCTTCACGTTCTGAGGTGGTTCCCAATTCACAATTGCATACACCTTCTCAGGATTCACCGCAATGCCCTTGGCAGAGATGATATGCCCAAGATAAAGAACCTCATCGAGCCAAAACTCGCACTTTGAGAACTTGGCGTAGAACTGGTGTTCCCTGAGCTTATCGAGCACCAAACGCAAGTGCTTGGCATGATCTTCCTTGTTCTTCGAAAAGACTAGAATGTCGTCGAGATAGACCAAAACAAAGTCATTTGTGTAGGCGTTGAAGATGAAGTTCATCATGCGAGAGAAATTCGGAGGAGCGTTGACGAGGCCAAAAGACATGACAGTGTATTCATATGAACCATGGCTTGTTCTGAAAGCCGTCTTGGGAATATCTTGCTCATGGATTCGAATCTGGTGATAACCCATACGGAGATCAAGCTTGGAGAATACTTGGGCACCTTTGAGTTGTTCGAACAGCTCGTTGATGTTGGGAAGTGGGTACTTGTTCTTGATAGTCTTCTTGTTCAATGGACGGTAGTCAACACAAATTCGGCATGTTCCATCCTTCTTCTTCACAAAGAGTACTCCACAACCCCGCGGAGAGGAACTAGGTCGGATGAGACCCATTCGCTCTTGAATATCGAGTCGCTTCTTCAGCTCCTTCAACTCTTCAGGTCCGACCTTGTAAGGACGTTTGCAAACAGGTTTCGTGCCAGGTTCAAGATCGATGATGAATTCAACTGGCCGGTGCGGAGGCATTCCTGGAAGCTCTTCTGGAAAGACGTCTTGATATTCGCAAACGACTGGAATTTGCGAGATGGCATCCCGTTCACCCTTCTCATTAATAGAAAACAGACGAATGGTATCATCACGAGCGGCAAAGACAATTACATCCTCAGACGAATGAGTCAATTGAATCTGCCTGGCAGCACAATCAAGATGCGCCCTGTGCTTAGAAAGCCAGCCCATTCCGAGAATAAGATCAATATCCGAATTACCAAGAACTACCGGAGAAGAAAGAAACTTGTAGTCGCCCAATGTGTTAGAGACATCCAGGGCGCAATTGTTAGAAGTCATTTGCTTGCCCGGAGACACAATTTTCAACGGGAAAGGAATCCTTTCGGTCACAAAATCATGCTTGGCAACAAATGGTGTTGAAATAAAAGAAAGCGATGCACCAGTGTCAAAAAGAACTTTTGCAGGAACATCGTTAACAGGAAGGTTACCCATGATGACATCTGGCGAGTCCTCTGCCTGAGCTGCGTTCAACAAGTTGACCTTGGCGTGCTTGGGGTTATGCTTGACCACAGTTGTACTTGCCGATCTCACCGGAGGAGGAGGGAGATGCCTCTGGTTGAAGCATTTGTTGGCATAGTGACCCTTCTGTTGGCACTTGTTGCACGTGACCTCTGAAAGCGGACGGTGATACGGAGCACTCGATCTTGAAGCTTGAGACGAAGTCTTGTTATGAAAGCCAGGGTTGGGTGGGTGGGAAGATCCACTGCCACCTTTGCTCTTCTGTTGATACGGCTGACGGTACGGAGGAGGAGGAAGCCAATACTTCTGCTGCTTGGCCACTTGAGTAGAGGAAGAAGGAGTAGCATCTCTGACTCATTTCTTGGAAGCATCACACTTCAGTTGAGCAGCCTCTTGCTTCAATGCCATGTTGTAGAACTCACCGTACCTCAAGGGCTCAAAGAGAACAAGAGCTAGCTGGATTTCTTCTCTAAGACCACCCCTAAACTGGTATATCATGCTCTTCTCGTCAGGGACGTCCTGCTTAGCAAAGCGAGCGAGCTTCTGAAACAACTTGTTGTAGTCATAGACAGACAAAGAGCCTTGCTTTAGGTTGCGGAATTCCTCACGCTTGCTTTCAACCACGCTCTGAGGAATATGATGAGCTTTGAAGTCTTGATGGAATTCATCCCAGGTAATCACACGGCCTCCTCTGGAATCCTTGTACTGCTGGAACCATTCTGCAGCTTGGTCTTTGAGTTGGAAGGAAGCGAACTTGACAAAGTCCTCAGGCCTGATGTTACTGCACTCGAAATGCTTGCATAGGTCCATGAGCCAATTGTCAGCATCAATTGCCTCAACACAATTGCTGAAGGTCTTTGGCTGGTTAGCAAGGAACTGGTAGAGTGTAGCAAAGTGATTCTGATTGTTGCCCTAGTTGCCTTGGTTGCCTTGGTTCGCTTGGTTGCGCTCTTGAAGAATTTGCATGATCAACTGCGTGTTTGCATTGGTAGCAGCCATCACAGCTTGCCATGCCTTCGGAGGAGGAGGTGGTGGTGGCGGATCAGGATTCGGAGTCGTGCGCGTTGGAGGAGCCATCCTAAAGAGGTTGACATCCATTAGCACATTGATTGACAAATATTTAAGCTGAATCCAACGGGTAGAAATTGCAACATATAGTCTTCACATCCGAACAAAATGAACAAATGCATTCCAATTGACATGGTCACATATCCATAAATTGAGAAGCCACTTAGAATTTAGGTAGAGGAATAAATCAACAAGGTACGGAGCAAGAACGAATACTCGGTAAGAAATCCCAATCTCAAACCAAATATCCGTGGAAGAAGAGCTAGAGCTACAATAATTCCCACCTATGAAACTCCCGAACCTTTCCGGTTATGCAATCAGGTGTTGGGCCTATAGGGGAAGCATAATATCTCACCCAAATCTAGCAAATCCTACATCCAGCTGTATCCATCCTTCCACACATAACCGAGAAAAACTTCGGAAACCATCTACCTCAACCTTCGAAAAGCATCTGTTATACAAGTTATGGCAATACTCCCGAACTCCCGCCCTAATACTGGGTGGCGTCGAGGTTATCTCACCAATAACTGCATAAAAGAGATTTTTGATGTCGGCGAACTAAACTCAGGTATTCCAGAACTGCAATGATAAAATTGTGACGACAACACCTTGGAGCTCAACTCCCCGGGACACTTCCACAACCCCTAAATGACAGGAGGCACCAAGAACAATGTTCTCGTCACAAATCCGTCGGAATGATTCCAAGATACCCACGTGATCCTAAAAAAAATTTAGTGAAATTTGAGAAGAGAAGAGTCAAAACTCTATGTCAGGAAGCCTTACCAGAGCGATGAAGGGACAGGGGAGTAAAAAGAATTCCTAAACTCTCTGATATATAAATCCTAAATGACTCAAAACATTTTTCTAGACTCAACAACGGCTGCTAATAACGATCAAGTAGTGGGGGCTCCTAAGGTCGGGGAAGGCTCTGATTACCAACGTGTAACGCCCTCGATGCGGCTATATCTCCTACGTGTCGAAGAACGACTTAGAGGCATAACCGTATTGAAAGCAATGTCGCAAGTAAGGCAATCTTCACAACATCCCATGTAAATAGATAATAAAAGGGAAGGTACATAGTTGGCTTACACTCGCCACGTCAAGCAAAGTACATAAATAGCATTACATCAACCAATCACTCATGGTCTAACTACGGTACCAAAAATAAAAGATCAACCCAACATGCGACACGGTCCCGATGGCCCCAACTGGGCACCACTACTGATCATCAGGGAAAGACACATAGTAACGGCGTGAGTCCTCGTCGAACTCACACTTGAGCTCAAGAGCATCATCTGGAACAGAATCATCAGGCCCTGCATCTGGTTTGGAAGTAATCTGTGAGCCACAGGGACTCAGCAATCTCGCACCCTCGCGATCAAGACTATTTAAGCTTATAGGTAAGACAAGGTAATATGTGGAGCTGCAGCAAGCGACTAGCATATATGGTGGCTAACCTGTTCGCAAAAGAGAGCGAGAAGAGAAAGGCAAAGCACGAACGAAGAACTAGAGAATCAACTACGGCAAAAATTACTCCAACACCGTGTTCACTTCCCGGACTCCGCCGAGAAGAGACCATCACGGTAACACACACAGTTGATTCATTTTAATTAAGTTAAGGTTCAAGTTATCTACAACCGGACATTAACAAATTCCCAACTGCCCATAACCGCGGGCACGGCTTTCGAAAGTTCAAATCCCTGCAGGGGAGTCCCAACTTAGCCCATCACAAGCTCTCACGGTCAACAAAGGATAAACCTTCTCCCGAGACGTTCCAATCAGACTCGGTATCCCGGTTCTACAAGACAACCTCGACAAAGACAAAACAAGTCCAGCAACACCACCCGAATGTGCCGACAAATCCCGATAGGAGCTGCACATATCTTGTTCTCAGGGCACACTCAGATGAACACTACGTACAACTAAAACCAAACCTTGAGTTTCCCCGAGGTGGCGCTGCAAGTGGCTCTATTTGGACCAACACTCAGAGGAGCACTGGCCCGGGGGGTTTAAATAAGATGACCCTTGGGCTCCGGAATCCCAAGGGAAAAAGAGGCTAGGTGGCAAATGATAAAACCAAGGTTGGGCATTGCTGGAAGAGTTTTATTCAAGGCGAACTGTCAAGGGGTTCCCATTATCACCCAACCGCGTAAGGAACGCGAAATCCAGGAACATAACACCGATATGACGGAAACTAGGGCGGCAAGAGTGGAACAAAATAGTAGGCAAAAGGCCGAGCCTTCCACCCTTTACCAAGTATATAGATGCATTAAGATAACCAGATAATATAGTGATATCCCAACAAGAAAAATAATGTTCCAACAAGGAACGATCTCCAATCTTCACCTGCAACTAGCAACGCTATAAGAGGGGCTGAGCAAAGTGGTAACATAGCCAATCAACGGTTTGCTAGGACATGGTGGGTTAGAGGTTTGATATGGCAATTTGGTGGGCATGATAAGCAAGTGGTAGGCATCGTAGCATAGGCATAGCAAAAGAGCGAGCATCTAGCAAAGCAAAGATAGAAGTGATTTTGAGGGTATGATCATCTTGCCTGAAAAGTTGTCAGAGTTGATTGGATCCTTGAAAGCAAACTCAACGGGCTCCTTGTTAGCAAACTCATCTCCCGGCTCTACGCAAACAAGACAAACAAGCAAAAGGAACACAATCAACCACGTGCAAAGCTCAAACAACATGATGCAAACATGGTATGCTATGCGGGATGCGATATGGCATGCATATGCAAGATTGGACAAGGAATGCATGAACCTGGCCTCAACTTGGAAATCCATGAGTGCCAATGGAAAGGTGAGGTGATTTCGGTTGAAATCGATGTAAAGATCACCAGAATCGGATGCACGGTTTGGAAATGGCAAGCAAAACAAATATGGCACCGGTCTGCGATCAACAGCAAGTAGCCATCTAAATGCAACAAGATAATTATGCTACAGCACTCAAACATGGCAACACAATACATGGCAGGGATCCACTCATAATGTTTAACAGAAGATGAACACTGAGATACGGCCAATTCATCCATTAACAGGTTCAAACAAGCATGGCAAAAGTGCAATTGGTAAACAGGTTTCAGACTTTGTGAAATTAACACAAGCCTGGAATTTCAGATCAGGTAGCACACTTTGAAGCACAGAAACTATATGCTACAGGAACTTAACATGGCAAAGCAAGGCATGGCATGGAGCTACTCAAAGAGCTTAACAAAAGTCCCTTAGTGACCTTGAGCCAAAAGGGATCAGAAAATACAATTTCAAGCATGTGAACATGGCAAAAACATAATCAGATCACAGACTTAGTGAAAAACTGGAGCATGCAAATCTGTTAACGGGTAGGCATGTTTACGAGCTCGATGCACTCACTACAGAGCAAGGCATGACAATATAAGCATACACCCATCAAGAATACACATTATACAAGCTAGACATGGCAAGAACAACAACATAGCATGCACGGATCAACAACAACATCCTCAGCAAAATCGCTAACAAGTAGACAATCTGCCCAGATTCACGAAATAGCAAAAGTAGAGCTCGATTGACTCAAGCTAGGGTGCTCCATAATTGCAAACAAAGACATGGATGGATAGAGCACTACAAGATTAACAAATCATCCTTACTGATCATCCTCAAAAGAGGCACGGATCACTAGGAAACAACATGATCATATGGCATATTGATAAAAAACAGACCAAGGACTTGGTGGAATTGCTAAGTCCCTGAAATTAGCATTAACAAATGCACCACTTTGCAAGCTTGTGCTAGTCACCACACACATCACAAAATTACATGTATAGCACCTCTTGAAAGATGGCAAAGCATATAACAAAACTCATGTAGAGCTCAGGGGCATATCATGCACACATTAATCATGGCAAAAAATGACAAATAGCTATTTGGTGCAGCAGATCTGACAATTAACTCAAATAGCACTCTTCCAACAGCATTTTGGGCATCAAGAAGAGCTCAAATTAAAATGATGCAATTGTTGGGGAACGTAGTAATTTCGAAAATTTTCCTACGCACACGCAAGATCATGGTGATGCATAGCAATGATGGGGAGAGTATTGTCTACGTACCAACGCAGACCGACTGCGGAAGCGATCACACAACGTAGAGGAAGTAGTCGTACGTCTTCTTCCCGATCCGACCGATCCAAGCACCGTTACTCCGGCACCTCCGAGTTCTTAGCACATGTTCAGCTTGATGAAGATCCTCGGGCTCCGATCTAGCAAAGCGTCGAGGAAGAGTTCCGTCAGCACAACGGCGTGGTGACGATCTTGATGTACTACCGACACAGGGCTTCGCCTAAGCTCTACAACGATATGACCGAGGTGGAATTTGGTGGCAGGGGGCACCGCACACGGCTAAGGAACGATCAACAATGATCAACTTGTGTGTCTATGGGGTGCCCCCTGCCCCCGTATATAAAGGAGCAGGGGGAGGGGTTCGGCTGGCCAGGGAGAGGGGCGCAGGAGGAGTCCTACTCCTACCGGGAGTAGGACTCCCCCCCCCAATCCTATTCCTAATAGGAGTCCTCAAGGGGGAAAGAGAGAAGGGGTGGCCGGCCACCTTCTCCTTGTCCTAATAGGACTAGGGAAGGGGGGAGACGCGCAGCCCCTTTTGGGCAGCCCCTTTCACTTTTCCACTAAGGCCCAATAGGCCCATTTGCCTCCCGGGGGGTTCTGGTAACCCTCCCGGTATTCCGGTAAAATCCCGATTTCACCCGGAACACTTCCGATGTCCAAACATAGCCTTCCAATATATCAATCTTTACGTCTCGACCATTTCGAGACTCCTCGTCATGTCCGTGATCACATCCGGGACTCCGAACAACCTTCGGTACATCAAAATGCATAAACTCATAATAACTGTCATCGTAACGTTAAGCGTGCGGACCCTACGGTTCGACAACAATGTAGACATGACCGAGACATGTCTCCGGTCAATAACCAATAGCGGGACCTGGATGCCCATATTGGCTCCTACATATTCTACGAAGATCTTTATCGGTCAGACCGCATAACAACATACGTTGTTCCCTTTGTCATCGGTATGTTACTTGCCCGAGATTCGATCGTCGGTATCCAATACCTAGTTCAATCTCATTACTGGCAAGTCTCTTTACTCGTTCCGTAATACATCATCTTATAACTAACATCTTAGTCATTATGCTTGCAAGGCTTATGTGATGTGTATTACCGAGAGGGCCCAGAGATACCTCTCCGACAATCGGAGTGACAAACCCTAATCTCGAAATACGCCAACCCAACATCTACCATTGGAGACACATGTAGTACTCCTTTATAATCACCCAGTTACGTTGTGACGTTTGGTAGTACCCAAAGTGTTCCTCCGGTAAACGGGAGTTGCATAATCTCATAGTTATAGGAACATGTATAAGTCATGAAAGAAAGCAATAGCAACATACTAAACGATCGGGTGCTAAGCTAATGGAATGGGTCATGTCAATCAGATCATTCAACTAATGATGTGACCTCGTTAATCAAATAACAACTCTTTGTTCATGGTTAGGAAACATAACCATCTTTGATTAACGAGCTAGTCAAGTAGAGGCATACTAGTGACACTCTGTTGGTCTATGTATTCACACATGTATTATGTTTCCGGTTAATACAATTCTAGCATGAATAATAAACATTTATCATGACATAAGGAAATAAATAATAACTTTATTATTGCCTCTAGGGCATATTTCCTTCAGTCTCCCACTTGCACTAGAGTCAATAATCTAGATTACACAGTAATGATTCTAACACCCATGGAGCTTTGGTGCTGATCATGTTTTGCTCGTGGAAGAGGCTTAGTCAACGGGTCTGCAACATTCAGATCCGTATGTATCTTGCAAATCTCTATGTCTCCCACCTGGACTAAATCCCGGATGGAGTTGAAGCGTCTCTTGATGTGTTTGGTCCTTTTGTGAAATCTAGATTCCTTTGCCAAAGCAATTGCACCAGTATTGTCACAAAAGATTTTCATTGGACCCGATGCACTAGGTATGACACCTAGATCGGATATGAACTCCTTCATCCAGACTCCTTCGTTTGCTGCTTCCGAAGCAGCTATGTATTCCGCTTCACATGTAGATCCCGCTACGACGCTTTGTTTAGAACTGCACCAACTGACAGCTCCACCGTTTAAAGTAAACACGTATCCGGTTTGCGATTTAGAATCGTCCGGATCAGTGTCAAAGCTTGCATCAACGTAACCTCTTACGGTGAGCTCTTTGTCACCTCCATATACGAGAAACATATTCCTAGTCCTTTTCAGGTATTTCAGGATGTTCTTGACCGCTGTCCAGTGATCCACTCCTGGATACTTTGGTACCTCCCTGCTAAACTTATAGCAGGCACACATCAGGTCTGGTACACAGCATTGCATACATGATAGAGCCTATGGCTGAAGCATAGGGAACATCTTTCATTTTCTCTCTATCTTCTGCAGTGGTCGGGCATTGAGTCTGACTCAACTTCACACCTTGTAACACAGGCAAGAACCCTTTCTTTGCTTGATCCATTTTGAACTTCTTCAAAATCTTGTCAAGGTATGTGCTTTGTGAAAGTCCAATTAAGCGTCTTGATCTATCTCTATAGATCTTTATGCCTAATATGTAAGCAGCTTCCCCGAGGTCTTTCATCGAAAAACTTTTATTCAAGTATCCCTTTATGCTATCCAGAAATTCTATATCATTTCCAATCAGCAATATGTCATCCACATATAATATCAGAAATGCTACAGAGCTCCCACTCACTTTCTTGTAAATACAGGCTTCTCCAAAAGTCTGTATAAAGCCAAATGCTTTGATCACACTATCAAAGCGTTTATTCCAACTCCGAGATGCTTGCACCAGTCCATAAATGGATCGCTGGAGTTTGCATACTTTGTTAGCTCCCTTTGGGTCGACAAAACCTTCTGGTTGCATCATATACAACTCTTCTTCCAGAAATCCATTCAGGAATGCAGTTTTGACATCCATCTGCCATATTTCATAATCATAAAATGCGGCAATTGCTAACATGATTCTGACGGATTTAAGCATCGCTACGGGTGAGAAGGTCTCATCGTAGTCAACCCCTTGAACTTGTCGAAAACCTTTTGCGACAAGTCGAGCTTTATAGACAGTAACATTACCGTCAGCGTCAGTCTTTTTCTTGAAGATCCATTTATTTTCAATTGCTTGCCGATCATCGGGCAAGTCAACCAAAGTCCATACTTTGTTCTCATACATGGATCCCATCTCAGATTTCATGGCTTCAAGCCACTTTGCGAAATCTGGGCTCACCATCGCTTCTTCATAGTTCGTAGGTTCATCATGATCTAGTAGCATGACTTCCAGAACTGGATTACCGTACCACTCTGGTGCGGATCTCACTCTGGTTGACCTACGTGGTTCAGTAGTATCTTGTCCTGAAGTTTCATGATCATCATCATTAGCTTCCTCACTAATTGGTATAGGTGTCGCAGAAACAGTATTCTGTGATGTATTATTTTCCAATAAGGGAGCAGGTACAGTTACCTCGTCAAGTTCTACTTTCCTCCCACTCACTTCTTTCGAGAGAAACTCCTTCTCTAGAAATGATCCATTCTTAGCAACGAATGTCTTGCCTTCGGATCTGTGATAGAAGGTATACCCAACAGTTTCCTTTGGGTATCCTATGAAGACACATTTCTCCGCTTTGGGTTCGAGCTTATCAGGTTGAAGCTTTTTCACATAAGCATCGCAGCCCCAAACTTTAAGAAACGACAACTTTGGTTTCTTGCCAAACCATAGTTCATAAGGCGTCGCCTCAACGGATTTTGATGGTGCCCTATTTAACGTGAATGCGGCCGTCTCTAAAGCATAACCCCAAAACGATAGCGGTAAATCAGTAAGAGACATCATAGATTGTACCATATCTAGTAAAGTACGATTACGACGTTCGGACACACCGTTACACTGTGGTGTTCCGGGTGGCGTGAGTTGCGAAACTATTCCACAATTTTTCAAATGTACACCAAACTCGTAACTCAAATATTCTCCTCCACGATCAGATCGTAGAAACTTTATTTTCTTGTTACGATGATTTTCAACTTCACTCTGAAATTCTTTGAACTTTTCAAATGTTTCAGACTTATGTTTCATTAAGTAGATATACCCATATCTGCTTAAATCATCTGTGAAGGTGAGAAAATAACGATATCCGCCACGAGCCTCAATATTCATCGGACCACATACATCGGTATGTATGATTTCCAATAAATCTGTTGCTCTCTCCATAGTACCGGAGAACGGTGTTTTAGTCATCTTGCCTATGAGGCACGGTTCGCAAGTACCAAGTGATTCATAATCAAGTGGTCCCAAAAGCCCATCAGTATGGAGTTTCTTCATGCGCTTTATACCGATATGACCTAAACGGCAGTGCCACAAATAAGTTGCACTATCATTATCAACTCTGCATCTTTTGGCTTCTACATTATGAATATGTGTATCACTACTATCGAGATTCAACAAGAATAGACCACTCTTCAAAGGTGCATGACCATAAAAGATATTACTCATATAAATAGAACAACCATTATTCTCTGATTTAAATGAATAACCGTCTCGCATTAAACAAGATCCAGATATAATGTTCATGCTCAACGCTGGCACCAAATAACAATTATTTAGGTCTAATATTAATCCCGAAGGTAGATGTAGAGGTAGTGTGCCGACCGCGATCACATCGACTTTGGAACCATTTCCCACGCGCATCGTCACCTCGTCCTTTGCTAGCGTCCGCTTATTCCGTAGTCCCTGTTTCGAGTTGCAAATATTAGCAACAGAACCAGTATCAAATACCCAGGTGCTACTGCGAGCTCTAGTAAGGTACACATCAATAACATGTATATCACATATACCTTTGTTCACCTTGCCATCCTTCTTATCCGCCAAATACTTGGGGCAGTTCCGCTTCCAGTGACCAGTCTGCTTGCAGTAGAAGCACTCAGTTTCTGGCTTAGGTCCAGACTTCGGTTTCTTCTCCTGAGCAGCAACTTGCTTGCTGTTCTTCTTGAAGTTTCCCTTCTTCTTCCCTTTGCCCTTTTTCTTGAAACTAGTGGTTTTGTTAACCATCAACACTTGATGCTCCTTCTTGATTTCTACCTCCGCAGCTTTCAGCATCGCGAAGAGCTCGGGAATAGTCTTGTTCATCCCTTGCATATTATAGTTCATCACGAAGCTCTTGTAGCTTGGTGGCAGTGATTGGAGAATTCTGTCAATGACGCAATCATCTGGAAGATTAACTCCCATCTGAATCAAGTGATTATTATACCCAGACATTTTGAGTATATGCTCACTGACAGAACTATTCTCCTCCATCTTGCAGCTATAGAACTTATTGGAGACTTCATATCTCTCAATTCGGGCATTTGCTTATCACACCCGATCATCACGTGGTGTCTGGGCACGATGAACTTTGGCAACGGTGCATACTCAGGGAGAACACTTCTTGATAATTTAGTGAGAGATCATCTTATAATGCTACCGTCAATCAAAGCAAGATAAGATGCATAAAAGGATAAACATCACATGCAATCAATATAAGTGATATGATATGGCCATCATCATCTTGTGCTTGTGATCTCCATCTCCGAAGCACCGTCATGATCACCATCGTCACCGGCGCGACACCTTGATCTCCATCGTAGCATCGTTGTCGTCTCGCCAATCTTATGCTTCCACGACTATCACTACCGCTTAGTAATAAAGTAAAGCATTACATCGCGATTGCATTGCATACAAAAAAGCGACAACCATATGGCTCCTGCCAGTTGCCGATAACTTGGTTACAAAACATGATCATCTCATACAATAAAATCAGCATCATGCCTTGACCATATCACATCACAACATGCCCTGCAAAAACAAGTTAGACGTCCTCTACTTTGTTGTTGCAAGTTTTACGTGGCTGCTACGGGCTTAAGTAAGAACACATCTCACCTACGCATCAAAACCACAACGATAGTTTGTCAAATAGACTCCATTTTAACCTTCTCAAGGACCGGGCGTAGCCACACTTGGTTCAACTAAAGTTGGAGAGACAGTCTTCCGCAAGCCATCTATGTGCAAAGCACGTCGAGGGAACCGGTCTCGCGTAAGAGTACGCGTAAGGTAGGTCCGGATCGTCTCGTCCAACAATACCGCCGAACCAAAGTATGACATGCTGGTAGGCAGTATGACTTGTATCGCCCACAACTCACTTGTGTTCTACTCGTGCAAATAACATCAAACCATAAAACCTAGGCTCGGATGCCACTGTTGGGGAATGTAGTAATTTCGAAAATTTTCCTACGCACACGCAAGATCATGGTGATGCATAGCAACGAGGGGGAGAGTATTGTCTACGTACCAACGCAGACCGACTGCGGAAGTGATCACACAACGTAGAGGAAGTAGTCGTACGTCTTCTTCCCGATCCAACCGATCCAAGCACCGTTACTCCGGCACCTCTGAGTTCTTAGCACACGTTCAGCTCGATGACGATCCTCGGGCTCCGATCCAGCAAAGTGTCGAGGAAGAGTTCCGTCAGCACAACGGCGTGGTGACGATCTTGATGTACTACCGACGCAGGGCTTCGCCTAAGCTCTACAACGATATGACCGAGGTGGAATTTGGTGGCAGGGGACACCGCACACTGCTAAGGAACGATCAACAATGATCAACCTGTGTGTCTATGGGGTGCCCCCTGCCCCCGTATATAAAGGAGCAGGGGGAGGGGTTCGGCCGGCCAGGGAGAGGGGCGCAGGAGGAGTCCTACTCCTACCGGGAGTAGGACTCCCCCCCCAATCCTATTCCTAATAGGAGTCCTCAAGGGGGAAAGAGAGAAGGGGTGGCCGGCCACCTTCTCCTTGTCCTAATAGGACTAGGGAAGGGGGGAGGCGCGCAGCCCCTTTTGGGCAGCCCCTTTCACTTTTCCACTAAGGCCCAATAGGCCCATTTGCCTCCCGGGGGGTTCCGGTAACCCTCCCGGTATTCCGGTAAAATCCCGATTTCACCCGGAACACTTCCGATGTCCAAACATAGCCTTCCAATATATCAATCTTTACGTCTCAACCATTTCGAGACTCCTCGTCATGTCCGTGATCACATCCGGGACTCCGAACAACCTTCGGTACATCAAAATGCATAAACTCATAATAACTGTCATCATAACGTTAAGCGTGCGGACCCTACGGTTCGAGCACAATGTAGACATGACCGAGACATGTCTCCGGTCAATAACCAATAGCGGGACCTGGATGCCCATATTGGCTCCTACATATTCTACAAAGATCTTTATCGGTCAGACCGCATAACAACATACGTTGTTCCCTTTGTCATCGGTATGTTACTTGCCCGAGATTCGATCGTCGGTATCCAATACCTAGTTCAATCTCGTTACTGGCAAGTCTCTTTACTCGTTCCGTAATACATCATCTTATAACTAACATCTTAGTCATTATGCTTGCAAGGCTTATGTGATGTGTATTACCGAGAGGGCCCAGAGATACCTCTCCGACAATCGGAGTGACAAACCCTAATCTCGAAATACGCCAACCCAACATCTACCATTGGAGACACCTGTAGTACTCCTTTATAATCACCCAATTACGTTGTGACGTTTGGTAGTACCCAAAGTGTTCCTCCGGTAAACGGGAGTTGCATAATCTCATAGTTATAGGAACATGTATAAGTCATGAAAGAAAGCAATAGCAACATACTAAACGATCGGGTGCTAAGCTAATGGAATGGGTCATGTCAATCAGATCATTCAACTAATGATGTGACCTCATTAATCAAATAACAACTCTTTGTTCATGGTTAGGAAACATAACCATCTTTGATTAACGAGCTAGTCAAGTAGAGGCATACTAGTGACACTCTGTTGGTCTATGTATTCACACATGTATTATGTTTCCGGTTAATACAATTCTAGCATGAATAATAAACATTTATCATGACATAAGGAAATAAATAATAACTTTATTATTGCCTCTAGGGAATATTTCCTTCAGCAATGAGATGAAATGATGTACTCTCTGAGACGAACTTTTTGATATGCTACACGTCCAAAACGGAGCTACGGATGCGGAGATATAGCATGATGAACATGGCAATATAATCTGCAGACTTGGGAAAAATGGAGTCAACCCTAGGTTTTTGAATCCGGATCTAAGATCCAGCACGCGGATCGATGCTCGCCGGGGTCGGCGCCGGAGTTCGTCGGGGAGGCGGCTGCCGGAGCTCACCGGAGGAGCGGGCCGGCCGGATCTCGCCGGATCCGGCGCCGGCGAGGAGTGGCGCGCCGGGGCGGCGCGGCGGCCGAGGCGATGGCTGGCGACGAGGGGGCCGGGCGGAGCTTCAAGCGCGCCGGCGAGATGGCGTGGCGGCACGGCGAGCAACGCCGGCGTCGGGGCGACGCGCCTGGAGCGAGGAGGCGGCGGGGAAGACCCGGGCCGCGGGGGCCGGCCTTGGGCCCTGGCGGGCCCGCGCGGGTGGCGGCGTGGTTGATGTGGGCGCGGGCGGCGGCGAGTGTGAGGCGGACACGTGGCGGCGGCGGCTGGGTCGGACACATCCGGCCCGAAGCGGACGCGTCCGGCGGCGAGAGGTGGGAGGTGACTAGGGTTTCAACCGTGATTTCGAATGGGGGAGATATATATAGGCATAGATGGAGCTAGGAGTGTCCAAATGAGGTGCGGTTTTCGGCCACGCGATCGCGATCGAACGCTCTAGATGATGGAGAGCGTTTTGGTGGGTTTTGGGCCAAATTGGAGGGGTGTTGGGCTGCAACACACACGAGGCCTTCTCGGTCCCTCGGTTAACCGTTGGAGCATCAAACGAAGTCCAAATGGTACGAAACTTGACAGGCGGTCTACCGGTAGTAAACCAAGGCCGCTTGGCAAGTCTTGGTCCAATCCGGCAATGTTTAACCCTCACACACGAAAAGAAGGTAAAAATGACCACCGGAGGAGATAGGAGCGCCGGAATGCAAAACGGACAACGGGGAAAATGCTCGGATGCATGAGACGAACATGTATGCAAATGCAATGCACATGATGACATGATATGAGATGCATGACAATGACAACAACCCACGGAGACAAAAACCCGAACCCAGGGGAATAAAATAACTTAGCGTCGGAAACGGAAAGAGTTGGAGTACATATTAGGTAAATCATATCCGGGGTGTTACATTTGCGATGATCTTTCTTGGACCGAAAGAAAACCAGGAGACTTGGAGTGGCACGTGAGGCGGCCACGAGGCAGGAGGGCGCGCCCAGGGGGGTAGGCACGCCCCCCACCCTCGTGGGCCCCATGGAGCTCTACCGACGTACTTCTTTCACCTATATATACCCTTATACCCTAGAAACACCAGGGGATCCATGAAACCACTTCTCCACCACCGCAACCTTCTATACCTGTGAGATCCCATCTTGGGGCCTTTTCCGATGATCTGCCGGAGGGGGAATCGATCACGGAGGGCTCCTACATCAACACCATAGCCTCTCCGATGAAGTGTGAGTAGTTTACCACAGACCTTCGGGTCCATAGTTATTAGCTAGATGGCTTCTTCTCTCTCTTTGATCTTCAATACAAAGTTCTCCTTGATGTTCTTGGAGATCTATTCGAAGTAATACTCTTTTGCGGTATGTTTGACGAGATCCGATGAATTGTGGGTTTATGAACTTGATTATATATGAATATTATTTGGTTCTTCTTTGAATTCTTATATGCATGATTTGATATCTTTGCAAGTCTCTTTGAATTATCGGTTTAGTTTGGCCTACTAGATTGATCTTTCTTGCAATGGGAGAAGTGCTTAGCTTTGGGTTGAATCTTGCGGTGTCCTTTCCCAGTGACAGTAGGGGCAGCAAGGCACGTATTGTATTGTAGCCATCAAGGATAAAAAGGTGGGGTTTATATCATATTGCTTGAGTTTAGCCCTTTACATCATGTCATCTTGCCTAATGCATTACTATGTTCTTATGAACTTAATACGCTAGATGCATGCTGGATAGCGGTCGATGTGTGGAGTAATAGTAGTAGATGCAGAATCGTTTCGATCTACTTGACACAGACGTGATGCCTATATTCATGATCATTGCCTTAGATATCTTCATAACTATGCACTTTTCTATCAATTGCTCGATAGTAATTTGTTCACCCACCGTAATACATGCTATCATGAGAGAAGCCACTAGTGAAACCTATGGCCCCCGGGTCTCTTTCTTATTATATTGCATCTCTTTTATTATCGCATCTCATTTACTATTTTGCAATCTTTACTTTTCAATCTATACAACAAAAACACCAAAAATATTTATCTTATGATCTCTATCAGATCTCACTTATGCAAGTGAACGTGAACGGATTTACATCCCCTTTATCGCGTTGGTTGCGAGGTTCTTGATTGTTTGTGTAGGTACTAGGTGACTTGTGCGTTGTCTCCTACTGGATTGATACCTTGGTTCTCAAAAACTGGGGGAAATATTTACGCTACTTTGCTGCATCACCCTTTCCTCTTCAAGGGAAAACCAACGCATGCTCAAGAGGTAGCAATTCATCATCTCCCTCCTCCCAATCAAATATGGGGCACGGACAACCATCCTTTCCTAGCGGTGGCGCCCCCTATGGAACTCCAGCCCTCTCGACCTCATTGACACCCATGAGCTCTACCATTGCTATCGCAAAAGCTTGGATGCGTTCTCCAAGATCCTCGACAGTCACATTGGCCCAACCAAAGGCCTTAGAATGGGCAAGTTTCGTTCCAACGGCAAGGACCGAGCCAAGCTTGACGAGTGGTTCCGATCCCCCGCCCTAGATCAGCTCGAGGAGCTCACTTTTGATGATGGGCATATGCGACCGCTGCTGTGGGATCGAAAGTATGTCTAGAGGGGGGTGATTAGACTACTTGACCAAATAAAAACTTAACCTTTTCCCAATTTTAGTTCTTGGCAGATTTTAGCTAATTAGAACAAGTCAAGCAATCATCACACAATTCAAGCAAGCATGCAAAGAGTATATTAGCAGCGGAAAGTAAGGCATGCAACTTGTAAGAATGTAAAGGGAAGGGTTTGGAGAATTCAAACGCAATTGGAGACACGGATGTTTTTCCCGTGGTTCGAATAGGTGGTGCTATCCTACATCCACGTTGATGGAGACTTCAACCCACGAAGGGTAACGGTTACGCGAGTCCACGGAGGGCTCCACCCACGAAGGGTCCACGAAGTAGCAACCTTGTCTATCCCACCATGGCCATCACCCACGAAGGACTTGCCTCACTAGCAGTAGATCTTCATGAAGTAGGCGATCTCCTTGCCCTTACAAACTCCTTGGTTCAACTCCACAATCTTGTCGGAGGCTCCCAAGTGACACCTAGCCAATCTAGGAGACACCACTCTCCAAGAAGTAACAAATTGTGTGTTGATGATGAACTCCTTGCTCTTGTGCTTCAAATGATAGTCTCCCCAACACTCAACTCTCTCTCATAGGATTTGGATCTGGTGGAAAGAAGGTTTGAGTGGAAAGCAACTTGGGGAAGGCTAGAGATCAAGATTCATATGGTAGGAATGGAATATCTTGGTCTCAACACATGAGTAGGTGATTCTCTCTCAGAACATATGAGTTGGAAGTGTGTATGTGTTCTGATAGCTCTCTCCACGAATGAAGAGGAGGTGGAGGGGTATATATAGCCTCCACACAACATCCAACCGTTACACACAATTTACCAATCTCGGTGGGACCGAATCAACAAACTCGGTCGGACCGAAAAGGTAAACCTAGTGGCCGTTAGAGATTTTCGATGGGACTGACATGCAACTCGGTAGGACCGATATGGTTAGGGTTTGGGCATAATGTAATCTCGGTGAGACCGATGACACAAACTCGGTGAGACCGATTTTGGTAATTAGCTAACCAGAGAGTTGGTCAGGCAAACTCGATGGGACCGATTTGCTCTTTCGGTGAGACCGAAAAGTTACAAAAGGGAAACAGAGAGTTTACATTGCAATTTCGGTGGGACCGATCCGCTCTTTCGGTGAGACCGAAAAGTTACGAAAGGGAAACAGAGAGTTTGCAATCCCATCTCGGTGAGACCAAGATCCCTATCGGTAGAACCGAATTGCTAGGGTTTGGCAGTGGCTTATGACAAGTGAAACTCGGTGGCGCCGGATAGAAAGAATTGGTATGACCGAGTTTGGCTTA
The DNA here is from genome assembly GCA_034509565.1 of Triticum monococcum. Taxonomy (NCBI): domain Eukaryota; kingdom Viridiplantae; phylum Streptophyta; class Magnoliopsida; order Poales; family Poaceae; genus Triticum; species Triticum monococcum. The sequence goes on from CM067842.1 coordinate 698,657,204, forward strand.
GGGTTTAGGTCAAATGTGGATATGGGAAAGTAGTTGAGGGTTTTTGGAGCATATCACTAAGCACATGAAGCAAGAGGCTCATTAAGCAACACCTCATCCCTCCTTGATAGTATTGGCTTTTCCTAAAGACTCAATGTGATCTTGGATCACTAAAATATAAAATGAAGAATCTTGAGCTTTTGAGCTTGGGTTCCACTTTCACATCCATGCCATGCCAATCATTGAGCTTTCCTGAAATAATCATCTTGGAATAGCATTAGCTCAATGAGCTATATGTTGTTATGAATTACCAAAACCACCTAGGGATAGTTGCACTTTCAGTCTCCCCCTTTTTGGTAATTGATGACAACATATAGATCAAAGCTTCGACAAATGATAATAGGCATGAAATATATCGTCGCTTTGAGAAGTATGTGATAAGTAAGAGCTCCCCCTAAATTTGTGCATATTTAAGATTTGCTTTGGACTGCAAATGCACAAAGAGTTGGAGTCATGGGTTACTCTTCCATGTCACATACATCTTGGTGGAGCGCTTAAAATGATAAGAATGAAATACATGCACCCATCACCAAGAATAGTGAATGATCACATAAGATAGATAGGATAATATCATTAAGCAAGCATTAAGTGTAGCTTATGATCAAACACATGATCATCAATGTCTCACAGATAATGACATAGTAACATAGTACTCAAGCACTCAAAAGCAAACAAAGTTCGAAAAACCACCAAATAAAGCAAGAGAGAAAAGCAACACTCTCTCTCTCTCGAAGCCTATGATCTATACATTTTCTCCCCCTTTGGCAACAAGTTACCAAAAAGTTCCTAGAAAATGCATAGTGCTAAATCGACACTCAGGCTTGATCTTCAGGTGGTGGTGGAGTCCGGAGCACTCCAAGGACGAAGCCTTCTGTAGATGTAGTCAGAGTCGAGGCTGAAGTAGACGCTGGAGCTGGTGGAACTGAGGCTGTAGCTGGTGCAGAAGTGGTGGCTCTGGTGTCAGCAACTGGCACTGCAGACGACCTCGGACCTCGTGGCACTCTAGCAAAGGCATCAGTTGTAGTCTTGCCTCTGCTCTCCTGCATGTCATCTTGGAGCTGCTCCACTGTAGTCTGAATCTCTGTCACCTTGATATCCAAGTCATAGAACCTTTGTTCTACGATCCTCTCTAGGCTTGCCTGGTTCTGAGTTAGGGTGGCTAATCCTTTCTCAATCCGCAGGGTGGATGCAATCAGGTAACCAAGCTGCTCTTGTTTGGTTTTCAAGAAATATTCAGATGCCTCCTCTTGAGTTGGCATCTTGGCAGCTTTCTCCTTCCTTGCCTTCTCCTTCTTGGCTTGTGCTTGTGCTGAAGATGGTTCATTCTCAGTCATAACAACTTGATTATCTTCAAAATCTGGACTGATGGGCAGGTGTTCCTTGTGCAATAAGTATATGCCCGTGCCCATCTTGGAGTTAATGAGCTCCTGAATTTGTGGGGCATACCCACAGCTCCTCTTCTGGTCTGCTACAGTCCTCTTGATGGTCTCTACCATGAGGCTCATCACCTTGAACTTCTGTGGCACATCAAAGATATGTAGCAAATTGATCGCATGGCCTCTGATCATCTTGTGATCACCTGACTTGGGCAACAAGGTGTGCCTCAGTATCCAATTGATGGTTGGCAGCCCTGACAGAAGATAGTGTACTGAGCCAAACTTGAAAGTGTCAAGTGCTTCATTTGGAATCTCCTTGTACATGTTTGACATTGAGTTGTGGTCCATCTTCTTCTTGGCATAGATATCCAAGTCATCCTCATGCTCTTGTGGGGCATTGATCAGCTGAGCCCATTCAGTAACTGTAGACTGGTACCTCATACCCTCAGACATCCAAACAATTCTCCCATCTGAATAAAAATGTGCGGTGGAGTAGAACTGCATGATGAGTTCCTTGTTCCACTTTGTGAGCTTCTACCCAACAAAGTCCTCTACTCCACATGCCTTGAAGCTGTCCTGCACTCCAGGGTAGTACTCTTCGTTGTCCTTGATGTATTGCCAATCAACCCATCTCATATCACATACAATTGGCTTCTTATCTAGCAGCACTGTCTCATAGAAGTCCTGTTGTTCCTTGGTGTGAAATCTGTAGTCCACAGCAGTCCTCCTCCTTGAAGCATACGCATCTGCTTCTCTCCACTTTCGGAGCCCTGAATCTCTCCTGAGCTTCATGTCCTCAGCCACAGGATGAGCATCATTGTGGTCTCGGATCTTGGGCTTGAGTTTTCTGAGAACTTGCTCTTCATCATCTTCTGCAGTGTCAGGCACTGGGGCCTTGTTCTTCTCAGCAGCTGGGATGCTTCTTGTATTCCTCTTTGGCTTTGGCTTTGGAGCTGGCTTGGCCTTGGAAGCAGCTGCCCCTGATCTTATGGCATCACCAATCAGCTTGGGTGCCTTTGGTGCTGGTGCAGCAATTTCCTCTTCTTCCTCCTCATCTTCCATGATGGAAGCCTTTCCAAGCACTCTGGCTACGGTCTTCTTGACCCTTTCCTTTCTTTTCTTGCCTTCAGCGGCAACTGGCTCTATGGGAGTGGGCTTCTTAGTTGAAGCTCTGGCCTTTGACATAGGCTGCCTGCCTGCTGGCCTTTTGATCTTTAACCCTGGCTTTGTGCCCTGTGCTGGCTCAACTCTCTTGGAAGTTACTTCCTCTTTTGCCACATAATCCTCATCCTCTGATTATGAGGTTCTCTTCTTTCTCTGTCTTGTGGCAGCTTTTGGCAGGTTGCTAGGAGTACTTCTCCTGCCATCATCTGAAGAACTTGAGGGACTAGTGCCCTCACTCATCTGCACTTGCTGCTCTGACAAATTCTGGCTATCACTTTGATCAGACATGTTGCAAACTCTGACTGCTGACCCTGTGAATAGGTTATAGATGAGATAGAGTGGATGAGCATCACAAAATGCAGAGATTTTTGCAAAAGAATAATTCAAAAACTTAGTTTTAGTTTCCCACTGAAATCATCTTGGATCTACCGATTTTTAAACGCGGTGATACGGAAGCAGTTTTGGCACCTGAACTAGTGAACTCGATCAGACCGAGTCACAGTTCGGTGGCACCGAGACTGCTAGGGTTTCACAAAGTTCCAAAATTGGTCACGCCGATAAGTAATTCTCGGTTAGACCGAGTCTCACTTGTGCAATGGAATAAGCCAAATCGGTGGGACCGAGTTTTTCAACTCGGTGGGTCCGAGATGGTTTCGGCGGAAACCTAACCCTAAAATTTTCGAATTAAACCTAATCTACGAGTTCATTGACTGTATAGAAGTGTTTCAAATGTGGCAAGAATCATGATGATCACAATGTGCTAAGAATCGGATTGGGGAATGGCACAAAGATTGAGTCCATACCCTAGTTCGGCGGAGACTCGCTACGGCGGCAACAGCGGGGTTGATTCCCGTTGACGGCGACGGAGACCAGCGACTGGAGGCGGCTGGCGGCGAGGAGACGATTCGGAGACCACGTTGGCAGAGCAGGCTATCGCGCGGGCGAAGGGGTTCGGAGAAATTTCCAAATTTTTGCCCGTGACTATATATAGCCCGACCCTGTCGGCGTGACCGAGTGGAACAACTCGGTGGCACCTAGATGGAAAACTGTATACAGTTGTTGCAACTCGGTGTGACCGAATGGTTCAAATCGGTTGCACCGAGATAGAAAACCTAGATCAACTTAATGATCTCGGTACGACCGAAAGTAGGATATCGGTCAGACCGAGAATCACAAAGAGGTTTTGGAAGTTTAAGTCTATGACGAATAGGGGACTCCGAGCGCTCCTCACACAGAGTGGTTTGAATCTGACTTGATCAAATTTTGTGATGTAGCATGAATAGAGTTTGAGATGAGAAAAGCGTAGATAGCTAGAGGAGGTTCTTAGGCATTCTTGTCCATCCACTTGGCAAAAGGAAATAAAACCAAACAATCAAAACAACAAGTGGATGTCCTCGAATGAGTAAAATATGCAACCAACATGCTCACACAATAAGATGGCAAATAAAATATGTGACAAAGCATGCACAACCAATTCTAGCATCTATCAAGCAATTTGCGATGACTAGGTCATCTATATATGAGTATATTGACTTAGGAATCAAGTGAGAACACTTGATCATAGGTCATACTCATCGTTTAAGCTCAAGTGGGTTACCATTTTTACATAAAGCATTGTTGTGTTCACATCTTTTAGAGTTGCTTTAGCTCAAGTCTTAGAGTAAAGCTCCCCCTAGATGTGATATCCCCCCTAAGAGGGATGAACTAACCTTGGGTTTTGTCGATGATGACTTCATGTAGATGTTGAAGATGTGGATGCTCAATGATGATGTAGATCACTTAGAGCTATCCATTTGAGTGAATTGCACTTTCAATACCTACATGGGTTAGTCCCACAAGGAACAAACAAGGATATCCATAGACATAGAGTGATGCACACACAAGATGATGTCCATGAAAACTTTTAGGTTACCTTGTCCCTTGTCTTACCAACAAGAGGGTTTGTGACTCCTTGAACTAGTGCAAGATGTGAAAGTTGATTGCACTTGTTCTTGCCAAAATGATAAGAGTGAAGTATGTTGGCAGACTCACCCTCAAGAACTCTCTAGTTCTTCTTCTTTTGGATCCACACCATCTTGATGGGAATCCTTGGAGTTGTAGTCGTACTTGATGAAGTGGAACTTGACATGGTCTTGGGAATCCACTTGACTAAGGTCTTAGGAGCTTCTTCAAATGCGTCAATTTCCTCTTGAAGCTTGTCCTTGCCTTTTTGCTTGTAGCCTTGTGGTGGAAGATCATCTTGAGCTTGTGTTCCCTTGAAGGAAGTATCATACTTCTCTTGTTGAGGAACAAACTTTGTCTTGGGGTATTGATCTTCTTCCCACTCAACTCCATTGGCGTTGAACTTTCGTTCAAAACCAACACCTTGATTCTTCCGGTGCATTCCTTGCTTGCGCACAATTTCCTCGAATTGCTTACTCCCGGCAAGGCTTTTGTACACTCCTTTCTCTATAATTCCCTTCAATACGCTATTTTCTTGCTCAAGTGTAACTTGGATAAGAGAATCATTAGTGGAATCAAGAGAACTACTAGAAGCAACAATATTTGATTTAGCATGATCATTGTTACTACTAGAGGAAGAATCTTTCTTGTTCTTGTTACTAGACTTGACTTGAGCCATATAAGTGGATAAGAGTAAACGCTTGGCAATGTAAGAAGAACTTTTCTTGTAGAGATCATCATTGATTGCTTTTAAAAACTCATGCTCTTGTTCAAGACTGAGCTTTTCAAAGCATAACTTCTCATGAGCTCTTAAAAGTTCTCGATGATCTTCGAAGATAGTTTCATGAGCTAACTTAAGAGTGTTTAGTTCTTTAGTTAGAGCCTCAATCTTCTCCTTATCATTGTCATTCGTTTTATCTTGATTAGCATGATTAATTGACGTTTCATCATAGTATTCATCACTAGAGTTGTCAACAAGCAAATCATCATCACCTAACAAGTCATCTTCATCACTATTAAAATCAACATACTCGGGGTGTGTTACCTTAGGACCTTTGGCCATGAAGTATCTTCCAATTCCTTCATTTGGTGAGTCAAATATGTCGTAGGAGTTGGTTGACACAAGTGCTAGACCGGCAACACCTTCATCTTGAGTATCTTCGGAGTCGGAGTGATAACTTCTCTCGGAGTGGCTGTCGGAGTCGGAGCCGGATACCCATTCACCAACGTGAGCTTGATGTCTTTGTTTTGTGTAACTCCTTGATGATTTTTCCTTTCTTTCCGAATCCTTGCTTCTCCGTGAGTATCTTCGTTCATAACGATCATCTCTACTCCTTCTCTCTCTTGGTGGTGAGTCTTTGCTTCTTCTTTTTGGAGAGTCTTCTCTTCTCTTGTAGGGAGCCGTACACTCATTAGAATAGTGTCCGGGTCTTCCACAATTGTAGCAGTTTCGCTCTCGACTAGAAGATCTTTTGTTATTGTAGGACCTTGACTTGGAGCTTCTATCTTTGCTTCTACTCTTGTAGAACTTGTTGAAGTTCTTCACCATTAAGCCCAATTCTTCATTGAAGTTTTGTTTCTCACTTGATGATGTAGGGGCTTCACATGAGGCTTTGTAGGCACCACTTGATTTGTTGTGAAGTTCCTCTTTATCCTTAAGTGACATCTCATGAGCAACAATTCTTCCAATCACCTCCATTGGCTTGAGATCTTTGTAATTGGGCATCATTTGGATCAATGTGCACACGGTACCATATTTTCCATCCAAGGCTCTTAGAATCTTCTTGATGATGAATCTATCGGTCATCTCTTCACTCCCTAAGCCGGCAATCTCATTTGTGATGAGAGCAAGCCTAGAGTACATTTCAGCGACACCTTCACCATCCTTCATTTTGAACTTGTCAAGTTGACTTTGAAGCACATCCAACTTGGATTCCTTGACGGAGTCGGTACCTTCGTGCATATCAATCAAAGTGTCCCAAATTTCCTTTGCATTCTCAAGATGGCTGATTTTGTTGAATTCTTCAGGGCACAATCCGTTGAAGAGAATATCACAAGCTTGAGCATTGTATTGCAACATCTTCAACTCATCCGCGGTAGCTTCACGGTTTGGTTCTCTCCCATCAAAGAAGTCACCTTGCAAACCAACACACACAATAGCCCAAATGGCGGGGTTATGTCCAAGAATATGCATTTTCATTTTATGCTTCCAACTAGCAAAATTAGTACCATCAAAGTAAGGACCTCTACGGTGATAATTTCCCTCGCTAGACGCCATACTCTCCTAGGTTGTGAGACCAAGGCTATGACCACCAAAAGCTATGGAAATCAAAGAAAATGGAGAACAAAGCTCTGATACCACTTGTGGGATCGAAAGTATGTCTAGAGGGGGGTGATTAGACTACTTGACCAAATAAAAACTTAACCTTTTCCCAATTTTAGTTCTTGGTAGATTTTAGCTATATTAGAACAAGTCAAGCAATCATCACACAATTCAAGCAAGCATGCAAAGAGTATATTAGCAGCGGAAAGTAAGGCATGCAACTTGTAAGAATGTAAAGGGAAGGGTTTGGAGAATTCAAACGCAATTGGAGACACGGATGTTTTTCCCGTGGTTCGGATAGGTGGTGCTATCCTACATCCACGTTGATGGAGACTTCAACCCACGAAGGGTAACGGTTGCGCGAGTCCACGGAGGGCTCCACCCACGAAGGGTCCACGAAGTAGCAACCTTGTCTATCCCACCATGGCCATCGCCCATGAAGGACTTGCCTCACTAGCGGTAGATCTTCACGAAGTAGGTGATCTCCTTGCCCTTACAAACTCCTTGGTTCAACTCCACAATCTTGTCGGAGGCTCCCAAGTGACACCTAGCCAATCTAGGAGACACAACTCTCCAAGAAGTAACAAATGGTGTGTTGATGATGAACTCCTTGCTCTTGTGCTTCAAATGATAGTCTCCCCAACACTCAACTCTCTCTCATAGGATTTGGATCTGGTGGAAAGAAGGTTTGAGTGGAAAGCAACTTGGGGAAGGCTAGAGATCAAGATTCATATGGTAGGAATGGAATATCTTGGTGTCAACACATGAGTAGGTGATTCTCTCTCAGAACATATGAGTTGGAAGTGTATATGTGTTCTGATAGCTCTCTCCACGAATGAAGAGGAGGTGGAGGGGTATATATAGCCTCCACACAAAATCCAACCATTACACACAATTTACCAATCTCGGTGGGACCGAATCAACAAACTCGGTCGGACCGAAAAGGTAAACCTTGTGACCGTTAGAGATTTTCGGTGGGATTGACATGCAACTCGGTAGGACCGATATGGTTAGGGTTTGGGCATAACGTAATCTCGGTGAGACCGATTACACAAACTCGGTGAGACCGATTTTGGTAATTAGCTAACCAGAGAGTTGGCCAGGCAAACTCGGTGGGACCGATTTGCTCTTTCGGTGAGACCGAAAAGTTACAAAAGGGAAACAGAGAGTTTACATTGCAATCTCGGTGGGACCGATCCGTTCTTTCGGTGAGACCGAAAAGTTATGAAAGGGAAACAGAGAGTTTGCAATCCCATCTCGGTGAGACCGAGATCCCTATCGGTAGAACCGAATTGCTAGAGTTTGGCAGTGGCTTATGACAAGTGAAACTCGGTGGCGCCGGATAGAAAAAATCGGTATGACCGAGTTTGGCTTAGGGTTTAGGTCAAATGTGGATATGGGAAAGTAGTTGAGGGTTTTTAGAGCATATCACTAAGCACATGAAGGAAGAGGCTCATTAAGCAACACCTCATCCCTCCTTGATAGTATTGGCTTTTCCTAAAGACTCAATGTGATCTGGGATCACTAAAATATAAAATGAAGAGTCTTGAGCTTTTGAGCTTCAGCCAATCCTTTGTCCTTAGCATTTTGAGGGTTCCACTTTCACATCCATGCCATGCCAATCATTGAGCTTTCCTGAAATAATCATCTTGGAATAGCATTAACTCAATGAGCTATATGTTGTTATGAATTACCAAAACCACCTAGGGATAGTTGCACTTTCAACTGCCAACGTCCGCACTCTGCCTCGCGCCCACGCTGCGCGTCACGAAGTTCAGGAACTGCCATCCCCCCTTAATGACGCGCCCGCTCTTATTCTACCACGATTGAAGCACCTCGAGCTCGTTGTCGTCTGCCTCTCAAAAGGTGACATGGAGTGCCTACTCCGTGGCTGTACTGCACTCAAGTACCTTCGTCTTCAGGCGATCAATGGGTTTAGTACCTTCCACATCACCTCCATGACTCTCCGGACTATTTTATGTGTGTTGCTGGTGCGGCAGGAAGACATCACAAGATGTGTACCATGGTATGTTCACTGAGGACACGCCTGCACTTGAGAGATTACTTGTAGTTGATCAAGAAGGTCCAACAAGAATCAATGTCATTTCTGCGCTGAAATTCACAATGGTGGGATACTCATCTCACAAATACTCTAAACTTGTTATTGGATCCACACATGTTCAGGTACAACAGCCGCCTTCTACCTCTCCTTCTACAAATTAACATTATTTCTAATGTTGAAGATGTTTGTTCGTCTGTCATTCAGAAAATGATTCCGACAAGCTTGACCCCGAAACTGTGCATAGTGAAGGTCTTGGCACTAGAATCTATCGGCCCCAACCTGGAGCAAGCTGTCAGTTTCCTGAGATGCTTTCCGTGCCTGGAGAAGCTATATATCGAGGTGATGTTCCTTTCCTGTTAAATGTTAACCATAAGGGAGTTCCAGTTTTCTTAGGGGACTTTTCATCCACTCCAACCTCTTGTGAAGAAGGCTACATTTTTCTAGAATGTAATCAAATGCCTAGGTTAATCATGTCAGATCGAAGATGGCATGTTATTGCATTATACAAATCCTGCAAACCAAATAGGCATGTAGTAATGTTCAAAACTGCATGTGGGCATTACCACATTTTCTTCTTTTGTAGATAAGATTAGGCCTAGTGGTGGATAATGTGATACCATATAAAAATCACGTCGAATGCCTAGATCTGCATCTGTCAGAAATTACTTTGAACTCCTACCGAGGGACCTTGTCGGAGATTATATTCCCCAGGTACTTTATTCTCAGATAAAGGGTGCTGAAGGAAATGAGGTTTGCCCTACATTTATTTCGCAAAAATGAATGGTTTGTTGATCAGCGTCGGCGCCTGCGGCAGAATGGAGTAGGCTCCAAAAATGTTGAATTTCATTTTGGAACTTCAGATGACAGAGTAATCGGAGGTCATCATGTCAACCCCATACATGACTTCTCAGTGGCTGACCCCTTTGCAAAAATTGTGAGGTTTCGAAACCAGACTTAGAAGTGGCGATATTAGTTTGAACCTTTCTAATATCCATGTTCAGCGGATCAGCGCGAGCGTTTGCAGCTGATGAGCTGAATTTCATTTCTAATATCAGTTTGAACCTTGTAATCTTCGAATTTGAGCCATATAACTCTGGAATTTGAACCTTGTAACATTTCGAACTTCTGTGGTACAATCGTTGAAATGGCATCGTATGAGACTTGTTTATTGCTAACACTATTTTGACCTTAATATGCAATGGTCTTAGATTTTATTAACCATTCTCGAATCAGTTTACCTTGTCGATCTCACAGCACACGATTTGTATAGCTAACTCGACTGTGATCTTCGACATTATTGCACACAGTTGGTTTCTTCCATTGTGTGCACTGTAGAGCGCAGAATTACTTATCGCACTCGAGTTTCCATCATCACCCTTCTGTGTAACTTTGACCTCATCACCACGGGTAAACTTATGATCGAAGGCATTCCACACACTTCGTTTTTACAAAGCATTTTGCCAATAAATGCCCATGATTTGTCCCTCTTCTAGCCGACGCGTGGCCAAACAAGCCGGGCGGGAAGCTTGCATGGTAAACAACGCGGTAGCATGGGAATAGGCTCACCGACGATACATTTGACGTATCTTTGAGCCCACGCATGCAGGGCGGTGTTGTCAAGCATGCACTGGAATCCTCCACTATGAACGACGTAACAAGACGTGCGATTACAAGCCGGCCGGCCCCCATTTATTATAGCGGCCATTTAACCCCTGTGTCTCTTCAACCTTTCGATCGCACCCCACCATTGCAAGAAGCACACCCCACCACGAGAAATTCTTAGAGGGTATCCCGTGTGGCTCCAATGGCGCTCCGAGCGGTTGCCGATGACAAGCAGCAGTTCACCATGCGTGTCATGGTGGACACCGACACAAAGTTCATGGACCTCTCGGTAGTGTACACCAACGACCCGGTCTGGGTGTAGCACCCATCCACATCATGGGGCTATTGCTTGCCGCAGAGAAGTACAAGGTGGTCGGGTTCAACCTTGAGTACACCCGCGCTCGTGCCAGGTCTTGTCCCAAGGTCGCCGTCGCCCAGATGTGCGTGCGCCACCATGTCCTCATCTACCACTACTGCCTGGCCACAAGGCCTTGCGAGCGTTTCGCCAGGTTTGTCAACAGCCCCCACTACATGTTCGCTATGGTGGACATCACCAACGATGTAAAGGCGCTCGAGAATTCGTGCATCGCCCGCTAGAATCTTGTCGACATCCAGGGCCAATACAAGATTTGGGGCAGCAAGGAGCATGAGAAGGACTCACTAGTTCACCTCGCCAAGGCCATCATTGACCCCTACTATGGAGACATGAAGGATTCATGCAACAAGGACAAGCGTGCCTCGCACTCGGCCTGGATGGAGAAACTCGACAAAGCTCACGTCGTGTACGCGGCCAAGGAAGCATACACGAGGTATGACTTGTACAGGAGGATCATTGACATGAGGAAGTGCCTCCTTCCCCAAAATGGCTAGGGATCCAGCCGGAAGCAGAGCAATGGCAAGCGTTGTCGCGACGGTAAGTAGATGATTAGATCCTCGTTTTCCCTACTTTTGTATGCATGTAATTGCTTGCTTTGGTGTGTGGAAATGTTATGTGTGTAGTCACTTGTGTAATTGTATGCTTAATTTGGTTATGCAATGCTGTCTTTTTAAGTATATATGTTGATGCTCTGTAGATAGAGCGTAGATGTTGTGTGGACAAAGAAAATCACATTGCACACGGACTAAACAATGTAACCCGTCGGTGATGTTTTCATCAATCACTCACAATTGTATACCAGCAATCGTTTTCTCACAACACACATGGCTTGTTAGCAGTAATCGTCTGTGTTGTTATCGGTCTTCGCACACGTTTCCGATTACACACATGTTTGCCTCGTATCACACACATCTTGTTCATTTGAACCGTTTCTGCTCTCATGTCTCAACGCAAACAGTTCATCCAAGTGAACTGCATGCCGTATATCACACACACCTTTGATCTAGCTGACCGTTTCTTTTATGTTGCCTAATCACAAATAGTTCATCCGAGTGAATCGTATGTTGTACATCGCACACACCTTCATCTGGCTGCCCATTTCTTTTGTTTCTCCTCATCGCAAACAGTTAATTAAGCTGAACCGTATGCCCTGCATCGCACACGCATCTAAAATCTGAACCATGTTTGATGCATCCTCCATCGCAAATGTTTTTCACTGTTTTGACGGTTTTTTACACCACCATTTGCGATTATGGCATCGCACACAGTTTTGTCGAAGGGTCTCTGATCATAGTGTCGCATTAGCAGTATCCTGTAGTAGTGGGAGGAGGAACGAGCCACCCGCCAAAAGCATGAATCAAGGGTAGAGGAAGTTCAGCAAGAGCTCCGGGTTGACATAAGAAAATGTGATTGCTTGGAGTGCAGGATTGCGGATCAAGATGCCAAACTTGCTAAGGCCCTCCAAAGCGCACAAAAGGCCCAGGTTGAAGCCCAAGGCGCCTGCCGGGAGATTTAAGAGGCCAAGAAGATTGCGGCGGGTAAGGCCTTTATTATGCAGAGCAAATTTGTGAGGAGAAGGTACCTCTTACTAACCAGGGTTTGGAGTTCTCCAGGTACCTCTTACTAACCCGGGTTTGGAGTTCCCCAGCTGTTCTGGTCGCAACACCTTGCACCAGAGCATCCGGTGCCCCTCGGCGATCATCTGAAACAGTTGACCAAACTGCATAGGATGGCCGAACTGGCCATGAAGGATGTTATAATTCAACTTTGGCCAGCCAAACCCATACCCAGAAGTTACTTCGGGCTCATAAAGCGGCTCGTCAGCGCCTACCCCCGGCTTGATGCCATAAAGCGGACGACCTGTATCGAAGGTGCCCGGATGTCCTTCGCCCATGTCAAGGTGCAGTGGGCGAAGATGAATGCCGTCAAGCTGGCAACCGAGGGACCGCCTGCAGGCAAAGAGCACCGCACGCTGGAGTGGTATTTCGATGAAGTCTTGGAGGGTTCCCCCATTGTAGAGGGCCAGTGTTCGGAGGACACTATTTTTGAATGAATGTACATGTAATGCCCGTACTTTGTATTATAAAACAAGGCTTATGTATAATGTGTTGCTTGTTTTACTTTGAAATCCTTTCCTCCTATGCGGCCGTTTACGGTATCTGAGAGTTGGCCAGTCGTTGGCTTCATCCCCCACGTAGGTAGTACGGGGGTATTCAGAATGGCACCTAGACACACTTGACCCAACCAGCATGGTCCTTGAAGGAGGTGTCAGTGTGGCGAACCAGGCAATCAGACTATGTGGCTTTATCGCTCTCACTTAGCCATAGGAGTTTGACAATGAGGTTATAGGCGCAGCCCCTGGTGTTGCTCGATTATACGAACTTGGGTGTTGTAGACGCCTGACCGGGCATAGACCGATCCTTCGCATAATGCGGGAAAAATCACAAGAGATTTGTCGTTAGTCACCGAATAGCTGACCAGCTCTCGTCGCACCATGACAGTAAGTTTTCGGCTTTCTCTACTAAGGTGTTTGTCTGGATGAGACGGAAACATAATCGCAGTAGTTCTCCCTTTACTGCCTTAGCCAAACAAGTGGAATGTAAGGCAATAACCACAGGAGTCGGGCAACCCAACTATTGACCAAAGACATGATTTGGAGCCGATGCATATAATGCTATATTTGTGATGCCGAATTTGCACTGTAAAGGTGTTTCGGACTTATTTTATTTTAAAGACATGTACGTGGCCGAATGGAGCCCCTGGCGGTTTAGGTCGTACCAAGGTGTACATGGCAATAAGATGAGAAAGAAAAGAAGAAGAAGAAGAAGAAGAAGAAGAAGAAGAAGAAGAAGGAATACATATTAGGAAATAATCCAGTACCGAGTACGTTGGGCGAAAGACTGTTTCCATTGTAGTCTGATTGGTATGTCAAGACATATTCTTACAAATGATGTGACAAGCATTGAGGCTATTTTTCATGTCGGGCACCAGGGAAAACTGTGTGCGGGTCCTCAAAAGGAAGAGGTGATCTTTAAAGATCCTTTAGATACTCTACCACACGTCCATGCTATTTTTCCTCCTTGGTGTATTATCCTTCGAAAGGATCAATGATCGGATTCTCATGAGGGGCCTAAGAAAGGGCCCTTGGTACCGTCGGAAGGTGTTGGTAGTTGTAAGGAACCTGGAAAAGAAAAAATAAGAGAAAAAGAAACATGAGGGTCTAGGTAGGATCGAGCCATATTGTGGACTTTGTCTTTACTATGCCTCCGTCTTGGCGCATGGTATCTTTAGTGTGTAGTTATGTACGCGTGGCACATATGCCGCAATTCAGCTGGGGCTGAGACAGAGGCCAAATTGCTAATCAAGGTCCGAACGGACCGGACTGTCGCTCCGGCGAGTAGTCTGGACGCGTTTAACAGTGTATGGGGGCTTGACTGCCAACGTAGTGTTTGGCTTGATAAGGCTGCCCTGGACCTCCGCTGCAAGGGCGATGGTGTGCTCCTTAGTACGGAGGGAGCGCTCCATGTTTCCATCGACTATTAAAACACCGCATGGTCCGGGCATCTTTAGTTTGAGATATGCGTAATGCGGGATCACATTGAAGCGAGCGAACACAGTTCGTCCGAGCAATGCATGATAACCGCTATGGAAGGGGACGATGTTGAAGGTCAAGTCCTCACTTCAGGAGTTGTCCGGCGAACCGAAGACAACTTCCAATGTGATTGAGCTTGTGCAACGGGCCTCTACACCAGGTATTTCTCCTTTAAAGGTAGTTTGGTGGGTTTAATTCTTGACGAATCAATACCCATTTTGTGGACCGTGTCCTGATAGAGCAGGTTAAGGCTGCTGCCGCCACCCATGAGGACCCGCGTAAGGTGGAATCCATCGATAATTGGGTCGAGTACCAACGCGGTCGAGCCTCCGTGACAAATACTAGTCGGATGGTCTCTCCAATCGAAAGTGATCGGACATGCTGACCATGGATTGAATTTTGGGGCGACTTGCTCTATTGCATAGACGTCCCTTAGAGCGCGCTTGCGCTCCCGCTTGGGGATGTGAGTAGCGTATATCATATTCATCATTTTGACCTCAGGGGGAAATTTCTTATGTCCCCCGGTGTTCGGTGGGTGAGGCTCATCATCGTCATCCTCACTTGGCGACCCCTTCTCCTAATGTCCGATGTTTAGCTTACCAACTTGTTTAAAGACCCAACAAATTATGTTGGTATGGTTGGCAGGCTTGTTGGGGGTGCCGTGAATTTGGCAAGCTTGATCGAGTATTCGGTCCAAGCTAGATGAGCCGTCTTTATTTCTTTTAAATGGCTTCTTCCGTTGAGCGGATTTGGAGCCAATGTATCCGGCATTGACCGTCATGTCTTCGGTATTATTATTGTTACTTTGACGCTTGTGTTTGTTGCGTCGGGGCCCACCGCTGCCGTTTAAGGTTTCGGAAGTACCAGGGTCACTAGTACTGTTGTTGCTACGGGCTAACCAGCTATCCTCTCCCATGCAAAAGCAGGCCATGAGTGCTGTAAGTGCTACCATGGAATTTGGCTTCTCTTGGCCGAGGTGTCGGGCGAGCCATTTGCAATGGATGCTATGTTTAAAGGCCGCTAGGGCTTCGGCGTCCGCACAGTCGACGATTTGGTTCTTTTCGATTAACCTTGTCCAGAATTTTCAGGCTGACTCAACGGGTTGCTGGACTATGTGACTAAGGTCATCGGCGTCCGGGGGCCGTACATAGATACCTTGGAAGTTGTCTCTAAAGGCATCTTCCAAATCTTCTCAGCTGCCAATAGAATTTTCTGGGAGGCTATTTAACCAGTGTCGAGCTGGTCCCTTAAGCTTTAGGGGGAGGTATTTGATGGCATGTAGATTGTCATTGCAGGCCATGTGAATCTGGAGAAGATAATCTTCAATCCACACTGCGGGATCTATTGTGTCTGCATATGATTCAATATTCATCGGTGAAGCATAGGGGGTGTGCGGCGCCTCTATACCGGGCGACATCATGGCGTAATCTGGATGAGGGTCGTATGCGGTTTTTGGCTCGTGCAAGGTTGTGTCTGTCCTGCCAAGTCTGAAGGCCGCCCTCGCGTGTTGGAGCACGCCCCCTCCATCTGTAGATTTATCTTGTCAGACCGGCTCAATTGTCTAGGTCGTTGTGTAAGTCGTAGGTATAGCCCGGGGCCGTTACCCCTTTGCCTTGAGGGCGGGGTGGCGCGGGCTGGTCTTCGGCATGGGTGGCTGGTCTATCCCGTCCACGTGGCGGTCGATCGAGCTCGTCGGCAGCTTTATGCTTTGGCGGTATGGGTTCAATGGCCTCGTCATCGAATGGAGGCAATAGCTTGCGCTTTTGGTAACTCTTAGTTGGGCGCTCAAGGCCGTATTCCTCGGCCGCAGGACATTAGTCCATCCGTCATTGAGTAGATCCTGATCAGCTCGAAGCTGCTTCTGCTTCTTTTTCAGGCTTCTTGCAGTGGCGATTAACTGGCGTTTGAAGCGTTCTTGTCCGAGGGGTTCCTCTGGCACAATGAAATATTCGTCGCCGAGGCTCACATCCTCTTTAGATACCGGTAGGTAATTACTGTCCTCCGAGTCTTCGTTCCCGATAGGATCGTCTGGATTAACTTGCCCATCCTACCAATCATCCTATTCGGATGTTGGCTCAACATGGGCTTCGGGGTCTTCAGCATTCTCCGGAGTGTTATTCTCTTCGATGCATGTGTTGTTGTCTCTTTGGTGACGTGATTTTGAGCGGTGCCATAGACATCAATGTTTTGGAGGTGCTTCGGCAGGCTTATCCTCAACCGGATTCTCCTTGCCGTCGTCGCCATCCTCTTTGGGTGTGTACACCATGTACATGTCATATGTGGAGGTGGCCGTCCATCATCCGGTAAACGGAGGGTTTTGGCCTTGTTCGTCTCCGGCGTCATTGTCCATACCGTCGATGTCTTCGGACGCGCAGTCCAACATGTCGGTTAGATCCTCGACACTGGCTATGAAGTGGGTGGTGGGTCGGCCATAAAATTCCCCGCTCTCAGCCCCTAGTCTGGGCTGGGCATAATTCGGAAGCGATCCTTCCATAATGGGGAGTGATCGCATTAAGTCCAGAGCCTCGTTTAAAGGCGAGAGTTCGACAGAGAAGTGAGAGTCTGTGGGGCTGTCCGGAGTTCGAGCCTCCTGGTGGCGCCCGCTTAACACAGACCTCGAGACTTCGGACTTAGAGTCCGGCGGAGTGTTTGGTGCTTGAATGGCAAGGGGAGTTCGGTTTGTCTTCGGGTTAGCCGACGACGCCGTCCCCTCCAGATCTCTGGTAACAAATTTTGTAATTGCAGAGGATCCGGCGTGCTCTAAACTCCCGTCTTCGGACCCCGATAGCCTGTTCCAGATCTAAGGCCGGAGAGGTGATCAAGGCCAGGAACCCTTCGAAGATCAAATCCCCTCGGATATAGGAAATATAGTTTAGGTTCCCGAAACTGATCTGATGACCAGGGGCGTAGTTGTCGATCTACTCGAGGTGGACAATCTAATTGGGATGCAGTGCGAAGCCGCCGAATACGAAAATCTGGCCCGGGGAAAAAACTTCCGCGAAACAGCATCATTGTGGATGATTGAACGAGCCATTGGATACTTTGTCGACAGCACAGAGGAACTCTTAATGAAAGCACCAATGTCGATGTCAAAACCGGCAGATCTTAGGTGGGGGGTCGTGAACTGTGCGTCTAATGATCGAAGGTAACCGGAGGCAGGGAACACGATGTTTACCCAGGTTCGGTCCCTCTTGATGGAGGTAAAACCCTACGTCCTACTTGATTGACTTTGATGAGTATAGGGGTTACAAGAGCCGATCTACCTCGAGATCGTAATGTCTAAACCCTAAATATCTAGCATGTATCATTATGACTGCCTCTATGGACTAAACCCTCTAGTTTATATATCGGAGGGGGCTAGGGTTTGTATAGAGTTGGTTTACAAGGAAAGGAATCTTCATCTCCAAATGCCAAGCTTGCCTTCCACGCCAAGGAGAGTCCCATCCGGACACGGGGGGGGGGGGGCTTCTATCTTGTATCTTGACGTCCCACCAGTCCGGCCCACGTCCCATAGCCAGGACGCCCGGGGACCTCCTAATCCAGGACTCTCTCAACAGGCGCAGGCGAGGAGTCCCAAGGCATCAGGAAAAGGTTTCCTTATTGTTGCAACAAGACCAAGGCTAGCAGGACGGCAGGACAGAGGTCACCGCGGAGCCAACAACAGCGTCACCACTAGAGTCTTTGGCAGGTGAAGACCACCTATTGTCAGGATAGCTTGTACTAGTTGTCCCCCTTCAAACGTGGTCATTGTTGGATCCCTTCCCGCCTAACATTTGGGAAGAGGACCATGGCCTCTATAAATAGGGCTAGCCACCACTGTAGTGAAGGGGGGGTCATTGAGACCATCCTCACACACACCAGCTCATCGAGCTCAAGAACACCTCTCCTCGGGAGGCAGTTCATCCATTGTGCTGGTTTATCCCTAGCCCTCGAGGCAATCCACCACCACACTAGAGTAGGGTATTACACCACAACAGTGGCCCGAAGAAGTATAAACTTGTGTGTCCCGTGTTCATTAGGTTCATCGAGCTAGGTCATGGAATCAACGAGCGAGCGAACTAGAGAGGAGGAATACTTCGTGCGCACCCCAGTGATCGAACCTCAAGGGTTAGCTAGAACCCACAATCCGACATCAGTAGAAGAACAAGTGGGCTAATACCACTACCCGGGCTGAGGCCGAGGCTACATGCATGGATGTTGATGATGATGATGAGTTTGAGGAGGAGGCCGAGGATGGTTCTACGGGGTATGCACCTCCCTCCGCTGAGCCCTCTTGGGCTAAGAAGCTCAAGGACAAGGTGAAGTCTCTGTTCTGCATGCAGGCCAAGGGGCAGTACCAGACCCACGTTGCTCAGAAGGAGAGTCGCCCTCGCGACAAGAGGATCTTGAGGAAGCTTGGTGAGCAAGTCTCGAGCGAGTCCGAGAAGAACATCACTCCTGAGGCTACCTAGATGATGAAGCAAGGCTATCAGTGGGCTGAGTCAAATGAGGAGTCCATTCCTGCTGCTGAGATATATGAGGAGCTTGATGGGTGACCACATCAGTGGGAGCTACCAACTGTGTCTTAGGTGTTCTCTCTGCCTTTTTGGTGTCTCGATGCCAAAGGGGGAGAGAGAGTAGGATTTGTGAGTTCTTTGTTGTTGCTTTGCTCTCGTGTTTCGTTGAACCTTTGTTGCTTTAGTTTGGTTTATTTGCGTGTGAGACCAGGAGACGTATTCTATCATATGGTGTGAGACATATGCCCTCAAGCTTATCCTTTATTGTCAAATATGCTTAGTAGCTTGTGAGCTTACTTTATGTTGTGCCCTTTACTTCATGCTCACTTAATATACCTTGCCTCCATACTTAGTGTCACTTATATTGTTGCAAGGATTTCCTGGTCTATAAAATATAGGGGGAGTGTTGATCCTAGTGTGTGTGTGTTGTGCAGTCCAAAGCATATCTATAGAGTGCACACATCTAGGGGGAGCCTGACTATATTTTATAGATTTTGGGTTTGCTTATATTCATATATCCCTGTGTGCAAATCCCATATTATCATCAATTCACCAAAAAGGGGGAGATTGTAAGGGCATATTTCTCCCTATGTGGTTTTGGTGATTGATGACAGTGCATTTGCGGACTAATCGTGTGCGTTGAGCATTTCATATATCTCATGTTTAGGCACAAGACAATTCGATGCCCCTCGGAACCTATCAAAGACGGCGGTTCTGTAGATTTCTTTTCGGTGGATTTGAGTCATAGGAAAGTCGTACTATTAACAGGAGGCCCGCTTCGAAAAGGTTAGGGTGGAATCAACACGTACACATCTGTTCCTTTGCACCACCTTTCCTTTGCTTTGATGCAACACCATCCGTTTATTCCTGTCTCTGCAATATGAAGGCTGCCAAGTGCTATAGTCTATGTGGCGTGCGGTAGTACTACTCAACACTACTAGGGAAAACCCTAGCAGTAGCGCTGGTTTTGTGCTCACTAGTAGCGCGGGTAGGCGCGCTACTAATAAGGTGCTACAAGTATTGCTTAGCAGTAACGCGTGCCCGCACGCGCTACTGGTAGGACAAATAGCTGCAACGTTTGTTCACTCCCACGCTACTGCTAATGTAACTATTGGCAGCGTGTTTTCTCTCCATCGCTACTAGTATTCTTTTTTATTTTTTTATTTTTAGTGTATTTATGTGCCATCGTACAAATATTGGTACAATACCAGTTATGAGGTTTACATCATTATGTCTATAACAGTGTGTCAAATGGAGGTGGATTAGGTTCAAGTGGAGGCAATATGTGGTGCATGTCAAAAGTATACTACTAATCCAAACTTGATCTAGATTGGACTAGTAGTACTTTCGATGTGCACCACATGTTGCCTCCACTTGAATCTAATCCGCCAGCACAAGCTATTTAATCATCCTCATAGTCATTACCACCAACAGTATTTATTTAATCACCACTAACATTAGCTAATAATAATCATCATAACCATTACCACCAACACTAGCTATTTTATCATCATAGTAATAGTGTAGCACATCATCATCCTCAAACTCATTTCTAGCTAGCTAATCACTCCTGCTGCTCTCTCTTAGGTAAAATAACATAAAACATGTGTAGCTCTCCTCCTTGATCAAGTTGGAGCATGCAGATGGACCTGTCTCCTAATCGTGGGCAGCGCATCTGTTTGCTGCCCCCTAGTACTTCTCTGCGCTCCCCCATCACATATTTGGTCCAGTCTTGCACTATTAAGCATCCGTCGCTAATCTTGAATGCACTAAAGTAATCTGTAGGATATCTTGGCCGTAAGCTAATAATACTCATGGTACCTTTAGTCTCGATCCCATAAGGAACAACATTCATCGGGAGTCCCTGTTGAAGAACATCGTATGGTAACATACTTAGCAATGAAGTTTAGCTTCAAAAATAATGTATGGAAAAGATGCACTGAGGACAAATAGTAAATTTTTTACCATCCTTCCTAAATAGATGTGGCCGTAGTTCATTACGAACACTATTGGTCGCACGTTTTCATTACTAACATTTCTAAGTGCGGGAAGAAAATTTGTCTTGACAGTATGAAAATCCTCAAGCCATGAAACATAATGACTTAGCTCCTCACAGTTTAGTTCAGCCCCGGGACAGTAGTAGGTCCTGTCTACCAAGCGTTGGACATGTTTGCTTGCACCGAAATAAGCTGACAATACAAATTAGTTGTCAACTATTTTTGAATAAACAATATCAAAGACATAGATATGGTTGAGAAACTTACATAATGGTATAACTGGAGGCATCTTCACATCGACCCAAATGTCGGTATTACCTTCAATATCATCTTCCGGACGAATATCAAAGGCGATAACCATATCAGGCTCAAATGCATAAGTCTTGCATAGTGATCGCCATGTTTTGCATCCAAAATAGGTGTAGTCGTCTGAATTGTATAATTTTACGTTGAAAATATAACCATGCTTGGTCTTCAAGTAAAATTTCTTTTCCTCCATAGTACGACTGAAACCTATCTTATCCAATACAAAAACTCTTGCATGGCAGGGGATACGCTAGTAGAATAGTAAAAAAAGACTTGTCATGCTTAATGTCATGCTTAAATTATAAGTTGAAGCAAATGAAGCAAATGTCATGCTTAATTACGAAAAATAGACTTGTTGTTGTGACTTACTGTATCCTCTTCGAAGTTCTCGTCCAGCTTGATGCTGAAGCGCCTATCATCATCTAGGAAGATTCCGTCGCACAGGCCACGCTCGTCTTCGCAGTATTTGCAAATACCGAAATCCTTTTCGTCGTCAGACATTTCCTATGTTCATAGTTAAAACATTGATTGAAAATCGATCGAAGACAACTACCAGGATACTCAACACACAAATCCGGGGCACTCAATATTTCCTACATATTCTAGCACAAGTCATGCCAAAATTCACAGAAAAATCCGGCATGACCTTTGCTAAAATAGGACATATCGAGCGCCTGAAATTTGCCGGAACGGAAATGAATCAACACTCCGGCAAAACATAGGCCACTCGAAGGTGTAACCTGCAAACATGATCGGCCACTTGGGCAAGCCCATATCCTATTTGAGCAACACAAGATATACATTTCAAAATATCTTATAGGACTCAAATTAGCATGCATTCAATAAGCAAAAGTAAATCATCTCATGCGTCCGTACATCATCGAATATTATCACTAATACATCCCGAATAGTGTCATACATATAACATCACTAATACAACTAAAACTCTAGCACACGACGGGTATCGGCGCGGGCGGTGGACACCCACAGAGAAGGAACCATCATGGGATCATAGCTCTAGTGAGATCCCTGGAGAACCTGTGCTCCAACGCAAACAAGTAGCGATGGGCGTGCGCGTCCTCCTCACTGACACGGTGACGCACCACCTCCGTGGGGTCCTCGAGCCTCTGGACCGTCACTGGCCCACGCGACCGCCACCAAAGAAGTTTCAGGTCAACGACAGGCTGGCTCCTCACCAACCTGCGACTCCCGGTAGGTAGCGCCTCCCAATACCACCCCAGCGGAGCCCAGTCCCGGACATGCCCCATCTGGTCAAGCAGGTGTCGTCCTTCGCCGACTCGACGACGAGGATGCGGGATAGGCATCGTCGACGTCGATGCGGGAAAAATTGCTTTAACTAAAAAAATAGCAACAAGTTCTTACTAACGAGTTCTATTAATTCAATTAGTTCTTACTAAAAATAAACTTACTATAAATAAAAATAAACTAATACCTAATTAGTACCTAGTTCTTACTAACTAATTAGTACCTAGGAACTACTGCCCTAATTACCATATAAGTAATTAACTAACTAGCACTAAAAATAGCCTAGGGTTCATACTAACTAGCACTAAATAGCTAGGGTTCATACTAAGTAGAGAAGAGGGATCGGAAGGGGAGAGTGCTTACAGAGGGCGAGGAGAGAGATGGGGTCGGGGGAGATGGCGGCACCGAGGCGCGGTGAGGCGGGGTCGGGGGAGAAGGCGGCGAGGCGGGGTCGGGGGAGATGGCGGCGAGGCGGGTCGAGGGAGACGGCGGCGAGGCAGGGTCGGGGGAGACGGCGGCGAGGCGGGGTAGGGGGAGACGGCGGTGATGCGGAGGTGAGGCGGGGTCGGGGGAGACGGCGGTGAGGCGGGGTCGGGGGAGACGGCGGTGAGGCGGGGTCGTGGGAGACGGCGGCGAGGCGGAGGCGACGAGGAATAGTAGAGGAGAATTGGGGGAGGAAGCAGAGGAGAGGCAATCAGGCCGCGCGGGGGGTTAGGTGAAAATAGCTTTAACAGTAGCGTGGGTAGGCAAAACGTGCTGCTGGTAAAATCCGTAGTAGTAGCGCTGTTTGTAGAACGGCGCTACTACTATACCTAGCACGTCGGGAACGGTGTGGCAATTATAGTAGTAGCGCGTTCTGTTCCTGCCGCGCTACTACTAAGCGGGTAACAGTAGCACCGTTCTAGCAGACACGCCTCATTTTAACAAGCGCTACTAGTAACATTCTGTGTATAAGGTTTTCCCTAGTAGTGCAAGGGAGCAGTAGTACCGCAGGGGTCCGCGGTAGTACCTCACACGCAAGCGGTAGTACCGCTCCTCGCGAGCGTTAGTATCGCTGCCTCCAGCCCAGACACTAGCGCATGCGGAAGTAGGCGCAGAAGTAATCTTTTACTTCCGCCCCCACGCGGTAGTACCGCTCCCTGTGAGCGGTAGTACCGTGCCGGACTTTTGCACAGTCCTAAACTCAGCGGAAGTAGTCACGGAAGTAATTTATTAATTCCATGCATCTTCCTACGCTAGTAGAGACTTGCCTTGCGGTAGTACCATAGGGGCGCACGGTAGTACCGCTCCAGCAGTTCTACCGCTCGTTGCCTAGTGCAACAGGACCTCATCTGGCCTCTATCGCATGAACGGTAGTACCGCACTGTAAAGCAGTAGTACCGTAGCACCTTGCAGTAGTTGTATCACGAGCGTGTACGGTAGTACCGCATCTCGTGGGCTGAGTAAGGGGGTAACAGTTGGACATTTTCCCCCACTATATAAAGGGGGTCTTCTACCCCAAGAAGACTACCTCTTCCCTCCCAAATCTCCATTGTTGCTCAAAGCTCCATTTCGCCCGGTCTCTCTCCCTGGCCAATCAAACTTGTTGATTTTCTAGGGATTGGTTGAGAAGGCCCCGATCTACACTTCCTCCAAGAGAAAATTGATTCCCCCACTAATCACTTGCGGATCTTGTTACTCTTGGGTGTTTGAGCACCCTAGACAGTTGAGGTTACCGCGGAGCCCATTTTCCATTGTGGTGAAGCTTCGTGGTGTCGTTGGGAGCCTCCAATTAAGTTGTGGAGATTTCCCCAACCTTGTTTGTAAAGGTTCAGTCGCCGCCTCCAAGGGCACAAATAGTGGAATCACGGCATCTCGCATTGTGTGAGGGCGTGAGGAGAATACAATGGCCCTAGTGGCTTCTTGTGGAGCATTGTACCTCCACACCGCTCCAACGGAGATGTACTTCCTCTCGAAGGGAAGGAACTTCGGTAATACATCCTCGTCTCCACCGGCTCCACTCTTGGTTATCTCTTACCTTTACTTGCGCAAGCTTATATTGTGTTGTATCCCTTGCTTGCTTGTGTGCTTATTGTTGTTGCATCATATAGGTTGCTGACCTAGTTGCATATCTAGACAAGCTATTTTGATGCTAAGTTTAATTTGGTAAAGAAAAGCTAAAAATTGTTAGTTGCCTCTTCACCCCCCCCCCTCTAGTTAACCATATCGATCCTTTCAGTATTTTTTTGAGATGGTCAAAGATGTTTGACAAGACGGTAACAACATAGAAGGCATATTTATAAGGGCAACTAACAATAGATGGGCAAATTTGAGCACACAATGAAATTAGGGGCAAATTTGAGTAGTGGGTTCCAGTTTGAGGCAAAAATGGAATTATCCCTTTAAACCATAGACTCGTTTTTGAAACTTTTTATATATTTGGGCTCCTGGCGTCAAGAACTTTAGAACTAGACCAATTTTGTATATATTTCAAATGCATTTTAATTTTGACGTTTCACATTTCATATGTGGAAAAAAACCATTTCACTAGAAATATATAAAACAAACCTATTTCACTAGAAATATGTGAGAACAACCTTTTTCACAGAAACAAATTTAACCCAAATATGAAACTAAATTGTCAACTTGGGAAGCTGGTTATTTGAAAATGTGTAACATTTTATTTCAAAAGTGTAAAATATGTTATTTCAAAAATGTGCAATTGAATAGATCCAGTTTTCATGAAACAAGCCAGTGAAAAATGAAATGCACCTTTTGAAGGTGAAAAAAATGTGAAACTGAAACCTCAACTTGTGAAATTGAAAATTTTGAAATGTGTAATGGTTTATTTCAAAAGAGAGAAACAAGCTATTTCAATAATGTGAAATTGAAATAGATGTGATTTTTGTAAAACAAGCCAGTGCAAAGTGAAATGTAGGTTCTGAAAGTAAAACAATATGAAGCGAAATGTCAACTTTTGAAGTCAATTATTTCAAAGTGTGTAACAGTTTATTTCAAGAGTGTGAAACAAGTTATCTTAAAAATGCACAACTGTAATATATGTGATTTTTGTGAAACAAGGTAGTGAAAAGTGAAATGTAGGTTCTGAAAGTGAAAACAATATGTATTTAAATGTCTACTTGGGAAACCGATCATTTACAAATGTGAAATGGTTTATTTTAAAATAGTGAAATATGATCTTTCAAAAATGTGCAGTTAAAGTAGATATGATTTATCTGAAACAAGCCAGTGAAAAGTGATGAAAGTAAAAAACAATATAAAACTGAAATGTGAAGTTGTGAAAATGATTGAAATCAATTTATTATAATATTTCAACAGGGTGAAATATGTGAAATGTCTTTCATGAATTTTAAACTCATCTAAACTGTATCCAAAATTGGTCTTGTTTTAAAGGTCTTTGTGACATGAGTTCAAATACATAAAAAGTTTTGAAGTCGGAAGTTTGCTTTAAGAGATATGAATGATTTTAAGTTAGCAAAGGTGAAATAAATGGATGAATTAGTTTGGGAGAGGAAAGTATCGAACGCACGTACTCAAAAACATGATCAACACCAAGACTCTAGGGGTGTTGGGTCCTCCCACCTCTCCTCCCACCGGCGTCCTAGGTTCTCCGGCGATCTCCCTCTCCAACCAGTAAATCTTGGTCCTTCTCCATGCATCATCTCCGGCGTCCTCTGATCTCTCTCCCTATACCCATCTCCCATGGGTCATCATGGAGGATCAACTCTGGATCTAGATTTTTCTAAAGGAATGGCTTTTGCAGAGGACGTTTTCAGATCTTGTGGGAAATGCATTCATCCCGTAGATGACACGGGCCATTTTATTATGGTCGTGTCTTTTAGCAGGCACACATTTCGTCTTGATGAGGATTCAGTGGCGGCGGCTTTGGAATCTGCAATTGGAGGATCTGCAATTGATTTTTCTGTTCAGCTCATTAAAGACAAGGTATTCTCATTTATTGTCTCATGCAAACATGTTGGCCTTCTTGTTCTTCATTTGAGATCTTTTGCGTGCCGGCAATTCAAATGTTTCTTCCATCTTTGGGCAATGGTGGCCCTAATTGGAAACGTGAGCTTCTCATTTGGAAGAAGGAATGTGATGCGGAGTGGATTTTAATCAGTCCCTCTAAGAGGCGTGCTTCTCTTGGTTTGATCGGGATGCACAAACCACCATCTAAGTCCGCTTTGCGTTCGGGTTCTGGATCAAAGAAAATTTCGTTCGCAATGTTTCAACAGTACAATGTTCGCAAGGGGTATAGTTATCCTGCCTCGCCTGGTATGATTGATGATGTTATTCATGCTGGGTATACTGTTCTTCCTCGTGAACGAGTAATTTTGCCTCCGCCGCCGGTGACTGACCTCCGATGGACGGTGGCCGAGCCACCCATCACTTTCGGAACAGTTAACGTTCCTGAGATTTCTTCGGTAGGGTTTTCTGTGGCAGCGCAAAACACTCTCGATGTCAATCTGCATGTGCATGGGAGGGAACGGGCTGGTCCAATTTCTCCAGCCCAGTATAATTCCTCGCCCCAGGATGTTTCACCGGCCCAGTTTGCTTTGGCCCAAGCTGCCTCCGTATCTCAATCTGCCTCTCAACCTGTTACTGGAAATGAGGAGTTTATTCTATCCACGACATCGAAATCACCTGCTGATTAAGATAAATTTAATGATTTTGTGGATGACATGGTTTCCAAAGTTTGGAAATGTCAAAATTGTTTGTCCATGAAGCATTTATCCAGCGCGTGCACCAGCAAGGTCAGGTGTCGTAGATGCTTTCGATTGGGGCACCGGGCAAAGGGCTGTTCAGAATCTAGCTTATCTCCCTCTTACAGGTGGGTCCCGCGGAGCAAATCCCCCGTATCTAACCGGTCTACTAGTTTTTCGGAGCGGGACTCCTCGATTTCTCCCATAGCTAGTCCGGCCGGGTCTATGCCCAGTCCTATCAAGCCTGCCACCCCGTCTATTCCACCATTTCCCGCTGAGCCGCCATCCATAACTCCTCTGCCGCCCACCTCACCATCGTCTGCCATCACATCGCCTCTGGCTTTGGATCACTCCTCCCCAGCTACGGCAATGGCCAACTTTCCACTGGACCCAATGGATTTCCTCCCGCATGGTTTCGACATCATCGACGGTGGGGAGCTGCGCCTGCCGCGCACTTTCTTTGCGCCGGTAGTGGCTCCAGATCAACAGCATGAGGAGTATGCCATCGCCATTGTCGAGCCGGCGCCTCTGCCTGAAGAAGCACCATCTTTCGGAATCTGGTTAGTGATTTTGTCGTCAATAATCTGTAGAGAGCTGTGCTGGATGCTCGGCCGTGGATCCAAGGCGTTGGTTTGTTTCACTTCCGTAGCGCTCTGGCCCGCCAAGCATTAGTTGATCATCCTCCTTTCAATCTAGGCAACGATAGGTTTGTCAGGTTTATTCCGCATGACGAAGGTATCAACTACAGAGCTGTGCAGGGTTTTCGAAGGGGATGGGTTATGCTGCTAGTAGTTCCTCTGGATTATAGGCACTCTCAATATCTTGCAGATGTTATCAGTACTTTTGGCCGTTTCAACCATTGGCATCAGGATGACCCGATGATGGTCCGATCTTTGGCCTATGTGTCTTTCCCCGCACCGACTATGGTGCCTAGATCAGTGACACACAGAGAATTTGCTGGCTTTGGAGGGGTTCGCATTTCTGGGTGTGCTCCAGTTTACATCTTATCTGCGGATTTTGCTGATATCCTACCTGTCGATGAAGACCCAATGCCCTTCAATGGAAATCCTCACCCTCACCATGGCAATATGCAGTTCAACAATCATAATTGGGTCTTGCCTGAATTCCCAGAGCTAGGTTGGAACGATGTGCCTGAACCTGACAATGTGCAGCCACAGAATGATCCTCCATAGGTCCAGGAAGTTGAGCAGCAGGATCATGTTGAGGAAGTTCAGTCTCAAGAGTCCATTGTGCTCCAGCTGTTAGAAGATTCAGTTAACAATGAGAATGGTGCTGCTAATATTGTTGTTTTCCAGCACCCAATGGGACCACAGCAGCCTCCATTGATGATTGGACAAGCTCTAACTGTTTTTGGGCCGGTCCTGCCTCCTGTCATGCAGTGGAAGCGTACTTTTGAAAAGGTGTTGTCATTTATTGGGATCTCTGACATCCCAAAGTTTGCCTTTCAGTCTGATCTCGGTGCTTTTCTGAACAAGCAGTCATGGGAGCCTCTTTTCAACGCTCCAACTCCAAATTTGCTGACCCTGCCTGCACATGTTCCTGTGACACAGTTTAAGGAAGTGACACCTGTTAAAAGGCCTGTAGCTCGAGCTCTTTGCTTTGATGATATTGATGAGCCTGTTGCTGAAGCATTTGAGTTTACGGCTGTTCCTCGAGTTACTCTGAAGCGTGGAAGAAAACCCAAGACCTCCCGGGTCATTGTTGATTCTCAGGTTAGGCGCAGTGCTCGTCTTAGTGCCCTACGCGATGGATACCACCAGGTAACTGCTGGCACACCATCTAGGAGGCCACACACTCTGAAGAAGCGCAAAACTATGTCTTCCCAGTATGATGACAACTCTACAGTGCCTCCTCCGATGGCCATAGTTGATCTTCAGAGAATTGGTGCTCGTCTTTGCATTGCGCCGGAGAAGATTACGCTGGATAAGCTTGCAGCTACTCCTACCTGCTCCAACAACAGCACAAGTTCCGATGATTAGTTTCTTCATCCAGGGTTTAGGTCCATGGCGTACCATAATCGCCATTTATCTGTTCTTATCTATTTGGAACCTTGCAGTATTTGTCTATTTAGTGGGTTGTAGGTCATTGTGTGGCTTACTTTTAAATGTGTTCTCTTTTGGTTTGTAATGAAACAAACTTCGTCTAGAGAGTGGAAAGTACTTTGTTGGAATGTTAGGGGTCTGAATTCTGAAGCGCGTCAGCTTGTGGTTAGGCAAAAGATCAATGAAAGTGGGTGCTCTGTTGTTTGCCTCCAGGAAACCAAATGCATGCATATTGATCAACGCTTCATTAGAAAATTCTGTCCATGGCATTTTGATAACTTTGTCTATGTGCCCTCGGCTGGGGCATCCGCTGGTATGGTGGTCATTTGGAATTCTTCCTTCTTCATAGGCAACTTAATTGAGGCTAAACCATATGGTATTATTGTAAAGTTTCAATCTAAACACACATTGGAGTCTTGGTTTCTTGTCTCAATTTATGGCCCGTGTCAAGGACCGGCGCATGATGATTTTGTGAAGTGGTTATATAATCTTGATATTCAGTTTGAGGACAATTGGTTGCTTTTAGGTGATTTCAACTTTATGTGCTCGATTGAGAATTGAAATCAGCCGGGTGGTGATGTGAATGATATCTTTTTGTTTAATGAAATAATTGGTCATTTGGGTCTTGTTGAGCTGCCAATCAAGGGTCGTCAGTGCACATGGTCTAATATGCAAACCACACCTCTGCTCGAACAAATTGATTGGTTGTTTACATCTGTGGCTTGGACACATGATCACCCCAACACAATGGTTCTTCCGCTTGCGCGCACTGCCTCTGATCATGTTCCATGTGTGGTTTCCATTGCCACTTGTATTCCCAAGGCAAGAGTGTTTCGCTTTGAAAACTATTGGGTTGATCTGCCTGGTTTTATGGATTATGTATCTGAGGTTTGGAACAGTTCTCTGGATAAATCTTCAACTGCCTTAACCATTTCTGCTAAATTCAAATCTCTTCGCTATGCTCTTAAGAAATGGCATCTCAACCTATCCACAGTCAAGGCTCTCATTGCCGATTGCAATAAAGTAATTCTTTTTCTGGATAATATTGAGGAATTTAGGCCCTTGAGTTGGTCGGAGTTCAATTTTCGCAAGATTGTCAAATTGCATCTCGAAGATATTTTGCATTGGCAGTTCATTTATTGGAAACAACGTTGCACGATCAAAAATATCAAAGTTGGCGAGGAAAATTCAAAAAAATTCCACGCTATGGCTACTGAAAGGTATCGGAGGAACACCATTTCCTCGATCAGGTCTGTGGATGGGGAGGTGATTTCTGATCATCAACAGTTAGCGGGGATGTTTTGGTCTGATTTCAATCAAAGAATGGGACAGGCCAAAGGTATTCAAATGGGTTTTGACCTTGACACATTAATTACTCGGATTGATGGTCTAGAGAATTTGTCCTTGCCTTTCATAGACTCCGAGGTGGATACGGTGATTAAGAACATGCCCTCTGAGCGCTCTGGGCCCTGACGGGTTTACTGGTCTTTTTCTAAAGAAGTGTTGGAATATTTTGAAGCCAGATTTTATGAAGCTAGTCCAGGAATTTTATGAGGGAAAGTGTGACCTAGAGTGTCTGAATACATCTCTCATTACCCTCATTCCCAAGAAGTTGAGCCCGAAGTATATTGGCGATTTTAGGCCCATCTCGTTGACAAATACTTGCCTGAAGTTTTTTAACTAAACTGCTGGCAAATCGTCTACAGAGTGTGATCTTAAAATGTATTCACCGCAATCAATATGGGTTTCTTCGTTGTCGATCCATTCAGGAGTCTTGCATGGTGTTTTGAATATATTCATCAGTGCAAGGCATCCAAAAGGCCTATAATCCTTCTCAAGTTGGATTTCACGAAGGCGTTTGATACCATCGAGCATGAACTGATTCTCAGGATCTTGAAATGTAAGGGTTTTGATAATTGCTGGACAGGTTGGATTGATAGCATCTTGTCCTCTGGATCCTCTTCGGTTCTCTTAAATGGTGTGCCCGGTAACCACTTTGTCTGCCGTTCGGGTGTGCGTCAAGGAGATCCATTATCCCCTTTATTATTTGTGATTGCTGTGGATTTATTGCAGTCAGTGGTTAATGAGATGTGTGCAAGGAACATTCTCACACTACCCATACCAACCTCTTCGAGGGACTATTCGATTGTGCAATACACTGACAACACACTAATTGTTCTTCCTGCGATGGACAGCCAGCTCATTGCCCTCAAGGAGATGGTAGAGGTCTTTGCTCAGTCTATGGGTTTGCGGGTCAACTTTAGTAAATCCTCATTGATTTCAATAAATCTGTCCGAGGATGAGGGTAAGCGTGTGGCTGCTTTGCTTGGGTGTGATGTTGGTTCCATGCCATTTACCTATCTTGGATTGCCAATGGGTACCTCTCTGCCCACAATTTATGACTTGCTCCCCTTAGTGGACCGCATAGAGAGAAGATTATCTGCTTCCTCTTGTCTGTTGAACCAAGGAAGCCGACTGCAGCTTTTGAAATCTGTTCTTTGTTCCATGCCAATATACTTCCTGTGCACCCTTTCATTGCCTCAA
Source organism: Triticum monococcum (assembly GCA_034509565.1). Lineage (NCBI taxonomy): Eukaryota > Viridiplantae > Streptophyta > Magnoliopsida > Poales > Poaceae > Triticum > Triticum monococcum. The sequence goes on from CM067842.1 coordinate 698,689,054, forward strand.
GGAATTTTGAAGCAGATTGAACATATCATGCGGCAATGTTTGTGGCGAGGAAATTCGGATACACCAAGGCAATCATTGGCAGCTTGGGAGTTAGTATGTCGGCCAAAGAATCATGGAGGCCTTGGGGTTCTTGACCTTGGCATACAAAACGATGCCTTGTTGATCAAGCATCTCTTCAAATTCTTTAATAAGTTGGATGTGCCCTGGGTTTCTCTCATCTGGGACACATATTATGTTGCTGCACCACCCCAAGTAACTCAAAGTTGTGGTTCTTTCTGGTGGCGTGATGTGCTGAAGCTGCATGAAAAATTTTGTAAATTGGCTGTCCCTCACGTGCGCTCGGGGGACTCGGTGGTTTTTTGGCTGGATCGGTGGCAACTTAATAATGCCGTGGTTATCATGCAACAACGTTTCCTGAGGCTCCACTCTTTTGTAATTGATGACACGCTTACCATTAAGGAGGTGATGGAGCTGTCTGACCTGACTGACAATTTTCACCTGCCTTTATCAGTTGAAGCTTTTGAGGAATTCAATGAGCTTCAGGCTTTAATGCCTTTGATCAATTTGCATGAGGGAGTAAATGATGTCTGGAAATGGCCTTCAAAAGCTGGGGATTCCGGTCAAGAACCTATTATTTGTCTTGGTTTTCCAATGTCGTGGTTGACCCCATATTTGGGTGGATCTGGAAATGCTCTTGCACTCTCAAGCTCAAGGTGTTTGGCTGGCTGCTTTTGATGGATCGTCTAAACACTAGGGATATGATGCAGCGAAGGCATTGGATTATCCAGGATGATACTTGTGCTATGTGCTGCTCAGCTTTGCATGAAGACAAAGCTCATCTCTTCTTTGCTTGCAACTTCAGCCAACGTGTCTGGAATTATTTGGGCATCTCATGGAGTGTTCACCCTAACCAGACTACTTTTGAAATGGCTTCCGCGGCCAGGAGGGATTTTGGTCATCCTTTTTTCACTGAGGTAGTCTTTAGGCTACTTGGAATATTTGGACTCAAAGGAATGGAAGGATCTTCAGAAATGAGTTGCCCACTTTCAGATCTTGGAGGAGGAATTTTATTCATGATATTTCTCTTTTAGCTCATAGAATCAAGTGTAAATATAGAGATAGCCTAACTTCTTGCATAGCCTCCTTACCCTAATCTCTCTTTGTAAGTAGCCTCTTCTCTTTATTTGTTTCTATCTTGTAACTTTGTATTCTCTACCTCTTGGTTTTAATAAAGGGTTGTGAGGCTGTTGCCTTGCAGTATATAGTCAAAAAATTAGTTTGGGAGAGAGAAGAGAGAGGATGGGCAGCACATGCTTGCAAGGTCCTGTGTCATCTGACCAAAAGCTGACATTGGCGGGACCCGTGTACATTGTTTGAAGGTTGTATAGCTATGCATTCTCGAAACATAATGCTTCACTTTTTATACTTCAGAGTGATGCACTAATCGTCAGACCACAATGAGCGGCTCAAGATCTTTTGGTACATACCAGAACCGCTCAATTTTCCATTTTGGTCTTCCAAGGTAGATGAAGGAGACCAAGCACCTCCTTTGTTAACCTAATTTTTGTGGCAGGATCTCTCCCATCTTCGCCATGCTTCACACGATTACGAGAATGCCAAAGAGACCACATAATAGTGATTATCTTCACACAATTATCATTGGGGAACCTAGGACCACACAAGGTGTCTCATCTTAGGAGCAATGCTACACTTACATACTCCTTTCATTCACAAATATAAGATATTCTACTTTCTCTTTTCCGAATATGATGTATATATACATGTTTTAGTGAGTTTATTTATTCATTTTAATCTAAATATAGTTCATATTGAAGTATCCAAATATCTTATATTTGTGAACAGGGGGCCATTGTACGGGATTAACATAGATACTTAGTTGGGATTTTCAGGTTATGTGGAAATTAGGGGGATGGGCCCACCCAGTTGAATTCAGGGGGGTGGGTGGAGAGGTTAATAAGGAAGTTATAATAATCGCGTAAATTCATTATAAGTGTAGCATTTTTGTTGTATTAGACATAAGAATTCTCAGTCAACTTATGTCTGAGCACAAAAATTTCGTTATTACAAGTGGGACGATCTAGTTGGTTGCCATGGTAACCCCTCCAAAACAATCATATTTTATTGATCGTGTAGTATTTAGATTTAAACGGGGGACATTTGAGATACCCTAATTTCATTTTCTGATCATAGTCGAGCTTACAGTTGAACTCTACTTGCCTAAAACCATCTTATTTTTAAGTCCTAACACTATGCCCATTATTTTAATGTATTGATTGATTTTCTTAGTGTGCGAGAAACTTCCAATCTATTCATAATCAATCATGGCAGTATAGAGAACACCAGAGGTAAAAAAGTTACAAGTCTATGGACCAAGCCGAAGATGTGTCATCGTCATCACCCCTCTCTTACTGGAGTCAGGCAAACCATGTTGTAGTAGATAGTCCAAAAGCATCGTGCTAAGACCCCACAAGACAAACACGCCAAAGCAGCTATCATCATCGATGAAGAGAGCCATAGATAGAAATGATCAAACCTATAAATACACGAATAAAGACAAGATTTAAATAGATCCACCGAAGACTAGCTCCGACCGAATCTCGTGAGATCCGATGGAAACACACGTCAACACACCCTTCGAAGACACTAGATGCACCATCTGGATGGGATTGTAAGTGGAAGAATCTAACAAGAACGTGACTAGGTCCTGATAACCCACAAGTATAGGGGATCGCAACAGTTTTCGAGGGTAGAGTATTCAACCCAAATTTATAGATTCGACATAAGGGGAGCCAAAGAATATTTAAAAGGTATTAGCAGCTGAGTTGTCAATTCAACCACACTTGGAGATTAATTATCTGCAGCCAAGTGATGAGTAGCAAAGTAGTATGATAGTTTTGATAATAGTAGCAGCAACAACGGTAACGGTAACAGTGATAGTAGTAATTTTGTAGCAAGCATAACAGTGATGATAGCAATAGTAACTTAGCAAGAACAATATAGGATAAATTCGTATGCATTGGATCGGTGACTTGTTGGATGATATTCATCATGAGACAGTTATAACCTAGGGCGATACAACACTAGCTCTAGTTCATCAATATAATGTAGGCATGTATTCCGTAAATAGTCATACGTTCTTATGGAAAGAACTTGCATGACATCTTTTGTACTACCCCCCCCCCCCCCCGTGGCAGCGGGGTCCTATTGGAAACTAAGGGATATTAAGGCCTCCTTTTAATAGAGAACCGAAACAAAGCATTATCGCACAGTGAATACATGAACTCCTCAAACTACGGTCATCACCGGGAGTGGTCCCGACTATTGTCACTCCGGGGTTGCGAGATCATAACACGTAGTAGGTGACTATAACTTGCAAGATCGGATCTAGAACATGGATATAATGGTGGTAACATAAACGGTTCAGATCTAAAATCATGGCACCCGGGCCCAAAGTGACAAGCATTAAGCATGGCAAAGTCATAGCAACATCAATCTTAGAACATAGTGGATACAAGGGATCAAGCCCTAAAAAAACTAACTCGATTACATGATGAATCTCATCCAACTCCTCACCGACCAGCGAGCCTACAAAGGAATTACTCACTCCCGGTGGGGACCATCATGAAATTGGCAATGGAGAAGGGTTGGTGATGACTAAGAATGAAGATCCCCCTCTCCGAAGCCCCAAACAGACTCCAGATCTGGCCTCCCGATGAAGAACAGGAGGTGCGGTGGATCCTTCTCATGGATCTCGATAATTCTTTCTCCTCGGTTTTTTCTGGAAAAACAAGATTTTATAGCAACGGTTTCAGGGTCTGCAAGGCCACCAGGTGGGGACAACCCACCTGGGCGCGCCAGGAGAGGGGGCGCGCCCCAGTGGGTTGTGCTTAACCAGGTGCCCCTCTCCGGTAGGTCTTAGCTCCAGAAATTCTTCTTTATTGTATAAAAATTCCCCACAAAGTTTTGTTCCATTTCGAAAACTTTTATTTCTGCACAAAAACAACACCATGGTAGTTCTGCTGAAAACAACGTCAGTCCGGGGTTAGTTTCATTCAAAACATGCAAATTAGAGTCCAAAACAAGAGGAAAAGCGTTAGGAAAAGTAGATATGTTGGAGACGTATCAACTCCCCCAAGCTTAAGTATTTACTTGTCCTCAAGCAATTCAGTTGATAAATTGAAAGTGAAAAAGAAAAACTTTTACAAACTCTTTTGCTGTTGTTTGCATAAATAAGCTTAAACAGCACCTAGGTTTTCAGTCAGCATTATAACTAACCATGCCGACAATAACTCTTAAAGAGTATATGAATTCATTTCAATGACATAATCTGCTAGCGAGCAATAATAAGATATCTCAAACGGCAACACATTGTCAAAACAACATAAATGCAGAGCACCTCCAAAGTCCAAGCAGTGACTAAACATTGTAATTCATGGTAGAAAAGATCCAGTCATGATGCACCCAACATTAGCTACACACAATGCATAAGTCATGACAGCAGTGCTCTTAGGTTCTAGCGTTTGTTTTAGAAGGTGATGACACAACATAAAAGTAAATAGATAGTCCCTTCGCAGAGGGAAGCAGTGATTTGCAGAGGTGCCAGAGCTCAAGTTTTTAAAACAGAGGTAAATGAAATTTTGAGACATGCACCCTTCTCATTTACTTCACGACTATCAATTATCAATATCTTCCATGCTAAGCACGCTAGTGGCAGTTCCCAAGCGATAAAAGTAAAGGTTTTGACTCCATTGGGAGTTTTTGTTTGATTATTTGCAAGCTTTTTCTGTTTGAAGTTTGGGACTGGGCATCCCTATTACCACCCTTTTCTCGTGCGATGGTGAGTGAATAAACACTCGACCTAAGAATAACCCGCTTAGCACGGAAGATACAGACCACCTCCTGTCGTACCATGAACTCTCCAGCCACACAAAAAGGATATTTATTAGAAGTTTTTAGAGGTGGCACATGCAAATTTACTTAGGACGGTAGGGTAATACCGCATATAGGTAGGTATGGTGGACTCATCTGGAATAACTTTGGGTTCAAGGTTTTTGATGTACAAGCAGAATTCTCACTTAGTACAGGCGAAGGCTAGCAACTAGATTGAGAAGCGGCTAGAAGAGAACAACAACGATCGTGAACATGCATTATGCATAAGTAACATTAGACACTAGCATGAGTAGGATATGAACACCATGGATATAAATATCATAGAGGCTATGTTGGTTTTGATTCCACTACACATGCATGAACATGTGCCAAGTCAAGCCACTTGAACATTCAGAGGAGGATACCATATCATCATACTACATCACAATCATTTTAACACAATGTTGATATCCAAGATAAATCAGTATCCACTCCCAGCTACCTATGCATGGCACGAGAAACTATAATCTCTAATTGTCATTGCAAACATGTTTAATCATAATGGGATGAATCATGGATACTAGGTTAAACATATTTACACAAACAGAACAAGTCGAGTTCATACCAGTTTCTCTCCGCCACGACCAGTTCATCGCATTATTGACTTTCATTTGCACGACCGAACAATATGAAAATAATAATAATAATAATAATAATAATAATAATAATAATAATAATAATAATAATAGTGCAAGAGTGCCATGGACTAAGCTGGAATCTGCAAACATTTTATTCAACAGGAGAAGACAAGGTAAAATGGGCTCTTTATTAGTTCAACGGTTATTCATATGAGAGCCACTCAACATTTTCAACGTGGTCTTCTCTCCAGTACAACTCGAATAAAAAGAAAAGAAATTCATAGAAACACACTGAAATATTTTTGGAGTTTTTGGTTTTCTTGAACAAGAAAATAAAAGGGAAAAGCAAAAACAAGAAAAACTATTTACACGGGAAAGCTCCCAACAAGCAAAAGAAGAGCAAGGAAATCTTTTGGTGTTTTCTTTTTAATATTACAGCTAAGCATGCATAGAAATTAAGCTAACTACAACTATTTTTTGGGTTTTCTAAAGTTTTTCAAACACACAAGAAGAAAGCAAGAAAAATAAATCTAAACATGAATGATACAATGAAAAAGTGTGAACACCGACAACTGGAATAAGTAGACATGAATGTAATGTCGATGAGAAACACGTACTCCCCCAAGCTTAGGCTTTTGGCCTAACTTGGTAGTCGATCAGAAGCCTAGATAGTAGTTGGGGTACTGAGGAGCAGGCATCCATTGATCCCACTGCTGAGGCTCTTCCTCCTCCTCTCCAGCAGCCTGATCATTCCGGTAGGTGATGATGTCCGCAGGCATAATCCTATATCCACCCCTGGCAACAGGATCAAACAAAGTAGGAGCAGGCAGTGGAATAATATCACGAGTTTCAATGCTAAAAACCAAGTTATAAGGAATAGGGATTTCAGGGTAATCTCGGGCAATAAAATGGTGGTGTTCCATGGCTGCGCAGTCTAGGTAAACCTTGGTCAGAGGGTAATCATGATGGCATATCTCAACATTAAAGTGAGCCGCCAGACGAGTAGCAAAAATCCCACCATGTGTTTTATCCTTGGACTTATTAGTGTGAAGGCGACGAGCCACAATAGCTCCCAAGCTATAAGTGTTGTTGCCCTCTAGTGCACGATGTAAAATAGCAAGGTCAAGTGAACTGAGCGCATCCCTGGCAATCAAGCATTTTGCAATGAAAAGAGCAAAGTAATGAACAGTAGGAAAATGCAAGTAGCGGCAGTGATAGCTGACACCCCTCTCTCATCTCCCACTGTCAAAGTACGATAAAAGGCCTCAAACTCTGCTAGCCTAGGATCAACTAAACTCCCATCAGAAGGGATCATGCATATGTTATAAAATTCAGTGAGTGGTATATGATGGGTTTCAGCATATAAATCAAACCGTACTTCAAGAGGATTATTCCTAGAAAGGAAAGTAAAACTTTGAACAAAGATGTTTGTGAGGATTTGATGCTGTTCACATCTACGATGAAGTTGGTGAGCCAATCATTAGCAGCATATTTTGTGAACTCCTGGAGGATTCCAGCCTCTTCCATGAACTGGGTGTGCAGCCATTTGCATGGCCGTACTTCTGGCAACCTCCGAGGATGGAGATTACTATCAGATGACTCCCCAATAACAACCTTGAAGTTATTCTTGGAGCCAAACTTCCTAAAGATATTCATGGTTTTCCTATGAACAAAAATTCTGAAATTTTGGGTTCAAGGTTTTTGATGTACAAGAAGAATTCCCACTTAGTATAGGCGAAGGCTAGCAATTAGATTGAGAAGCGGCCAGCTAGAGAGCAACAACGATCGTGAACATGCATTAAGGATAAGTAACATTGGACACTAGCATTAGTAGGATATGAACACCATGAATATAAATATCATAGAGGCTATGCTGGTTTTGATTCAACTACATACATGAACATGTGCCAAGTCAAGCCACTTGAACATTCAGAGGAGGATACCATATCATCATACTACATCACAATCATTTTAACGCAATGTTGATATCCAAGATAAATCATTATCCACTCCCAACTACTTATGCATGGCATGAGAAACTATAATCTCTAATTGTCATTGCAAACATGCTTAATCATAATGGGCTGAATCATGGATACCAGGTTAAACATATTTACACAAACAGAACAAGTCGAGTTCATACGAGTTTCTCTCAGCCATGGCCAGTTCATCGAATATCAGCATTATTGCCTTTCACTTGCACGACCAAACGATATGAAAATAATAATAATAATAATAATAATAATAATAATAATAATAATAGTGCAAGAGTGCCATGGACTAAGCTAGAATCTGCAAACATTTTATTCAACAGGAGAAGACAAGGTAAAATGGGCTCTTTATTAGTTCAACGGTTATTCATACAAGAGCCACTCAACATTTTCATCGTGGTCTTCTCTCCGGTACAACTCGAATAAAAAGAAAAGAAATTCGTAGAGACACACTGAAATATTTTTGGAGTTTTTGGTTTTCTTGAACAAGCAAATAAAAGGGAAAAGCAAAAACAAGAAAAACTATTTACACGGGAAAGCTCCCAATAAGCAAAGGAAGAACAAGGAAATGTTTTTGGGTTTTCTTTTTAATATTACAGCTAACCATGCATATAAATTAAGCTAACTACAACTATTTTTTTGGGTTTTCTAAAGTTTTTCAAACACACAAGAAGAAAGCAAGAAAAATAAATCTAAACATGAATGATACAATGAAAAAGTGTGAACACCGACAACTGGAATAAGTGGACATGAATGTAATGTCGGTGAGAAACACGTACTCCCCCAAGCTTAGGCTTTTGGCCTAACTTGGTAGCCGATCAGAAGCCCGGATAGTAGTTGGGGTACTGAGGAGCGGGCATCCATTGATCCCACTTCTAAGGCTCTTCCTCCTCTCCAGCAGCCTGATCGTTCCGGTAGGCGATGATGTCCGCAGGCATAATCCTATATCTTCCCTTGGCAACAGGATCAAACAAAGCAGGAGCAGGCATTGGAATAATATCTCGAGTTTCAATGATAAAAACCAAGTTATAAGGAATAGGGATTTCAGGGTAATCTCGGGCAATAAAATGGCGGTGTTCCATGGCTGCGCAGTCTAGGTAAACCTTGGTCAGAGGGTAATCATGATGGCGTATCTTGATACGTCTCCGTCGTATCTACTTCTCCAAACACTTCTGACCATGTTTTGGACTCTAACTTGCATGATTTGAAAGGAACTAACCTGGACTGACACTGTTTTCAGCAGAATTACCAGGGTGTTATTTATGTGCAGAGACTAATGTTCTCGGAATGACCTGAAACTTCACGGAGCAACTTTTTGGAAAATTTAAAAAATACCTGCAAAAGATGAAGGCCAGGGGGCCCACCACCTGTCCACGAGGGTGGGGGCGCGCCCCCTACCTCGTGGGCCCCCTGGTGCCTCTCCGACTCCAACTCCAACTCTATATATATTGCGTTTCAGGGAAAAGTCAGAGAGAAGAATTCATCGCGTTTTACGATACAGAGCCGCCGCCAAGCCCTAAAACCTCTCGGGAGGGCTGATCTGGAGTCTGTTCGGGGCTCCGGAGAGGGGAATCCGTCGCCATCGTCATCATCAACCATCCTCCATCACCAATTTCATGATGCTCACCGCCGTGCGTGAGTAATTCCATCGTAGGCTTGCTGGACGGTGATGGGTTGGATGGGATCTATCATGTAATCGAGTTAGTTTTGTTAGGGTTTGATCCCTAGTATCCACTATGTTCTGAGATTGATGTTGCTATGACTTTGCTATGCTTAGTGCTTGTCACTAGGGCCCGAGTGCCATGATTTCAGATCTGAACCTATTATGTTTTCATCAATATATGAGAGTTCTTGATCCTATCTTGCAAGTCTATAGTCACCTATTATGTGTTCTGATCCGTTAACCCCGAAGTGACAATAATCGGGATACTTACCAGTGATGACCGTAGTTTGAGGAGTTCATGTATTCACTATGTGTTAATGCTTTGTTCCGGTACTCTATTAAAAGGAGGCCTTAATATCCCTTAGTTTCCGTAAGGACCCCGCTGCCACGGGAGGGTAGGACAAAAGATGTCATGCAAGTTCTTTTCCATAAGAACGTATGACTATATTCAGAATACATGCCTACATTATATCAATGAACTAGAGCTAGTTCTGTGTCACCCTAGGTTATGACTGTTACGTGATGAACCGCATCCGGCATAATTCTCCATCACTGATCCATTGCCTACGAGCTTTCCATATATTGTTCTTCGCTTATTTACTTTCCCGTTGCTATTGCTATCATCACTACAAAATACCAAAAACATTACTTTTACTACTGTTACCTTTGGTTACCGTTACCACTACTATCATATTTCTTTGCTACTAAATACTTTGCTGGAGATATTAAGTTTCCAGGTGTGGTTGAATTGACAACTCAGCTACTAATACTTGAGAGTATTCTTTGGCTCCCCATGTGTCGAATCAATAAATTTGGGTTGAATACTTTACCATCGAAAACTGTTGCGATCCCCTATACTTGTGGGTTATCAAGACTATTTTCTGGCACCATTGCCGGGGAGCATAGCTCTATTCTTTGAGTCACTTGGGATTTATATCTACTTCTCATTATGAAGAACTTGAAAGATCCAAGAACCAAGATCTATCCCTCAACTACGAGGGGAGGTAAGGAACTGCCATCTAGCTCTCCACTTGATTCACCTTCTGTTTTGACAATACAAAAAAAATACACTTCCGTGATGATACGTGTTTGTCACAGTAGGTCGCGTTTTTTGTCATGCATGTACATCCATGACAAATTTATGACAGAATCAAGATAGTCATACATGTGCTGTCGTAGAATTGTTCCATGACATTGCCAAAATTATCATCACGGAAGTGTCCACTTCCATGATGATAAATCGCGCGTCACAGAAGTGCTTTCGTCGAGGGTGACCGACACATGGCATCCACCATAATGGAATGTTGTTAAGCTATCGGGTCGGGTTTTGGATCCGATTCCCGTTAACAGCCCCGACCAATGGGGATTTTCCACATGTAAAATCATCATTGGCTAGAGGAAACACGTGTCGGCTCATCGTTGGGACAGATGCCATCCACTCACTGGATAGAAGGTGCCTATGATACGTCGACACGTGGCATGGCCCAACAGTGGCCCATTCCTATGAAAAGGCCGGCCCGTTTGACTTGGTCAAAAGCTGGTGGGCCGGCCCATGGAAAGCCTGTTAACGGCGTGTCCGCATATAGCCCATTTACAGCCCGCTCACCCAAGGCCCATTACGCCCTATGCGAATTAGGCCCAGTAGCGTCATTTGGGCCATCCAATATGATTCTAGCCCGTTTTCACTTCTGGCCCATGCATAGCCCATGACGTCTTTCGACCCATATGAGGCCCTTTGTAACTCTTTGTAGCGACCAGACCTCAAACGGTCCAATCTCTGTGCTCAGGTGTCATCCCGGGATCAGTAATGCTGACACCACACAGTACTTGAAGGATTTATAACTGAGTAGCAATCACACACTTATTACATCGAGTGTCTCAAAAGAGAACTTATTACAATAAATATGACTTAAGGCCATCTAATAACGATAACAACGGAAGGCTTGGAAGATAAGTGAGTCCATCAACTCCAACGGCATCACTGAGTATAGAACCACGACCTAAAGGCACCTTAATCGTCGTCTGAAAAGTCTGCAACATTAATGTTACAGCCCAAAACGGGTCAGCACATGGAATATGCTGACAATGTAACACATAGAGAGTAATGGAATGAAATAGGCTATACTATATGCATATATGGCTGGTGGAAAGCTCTATGGTTACAGTTTTGCGTAAAGCCAACTTTTCCCTACTGCAAAGGAATAGATTTTATTTAACTATCATGGTAGTTGTTAAACATTGAGAATGGTTGACAGCATTCTCAATCCCAATTAAGCATCATCATTAAACAAAACCCAACAAAATTAATTTAAAGTAACATCATGAGATTCACATGATAATCCAGGTACTAGATACTCAAGATGTCCATAACCGGGGACACGGCTAATCATGATTAGTTTATACACTCTGCAGATGTTTGCGCACTTTTCCCCACAAGACTCGATCTCCTCCGTTAGATTTCTCGCACTACATGGTGTTTGAGAAACGGATGACCGAGACATAGTCTTTCAGAAGCACTAGCACCTTACGAACGGGTAGACCGTACCAACCTACATCCCCTACATCTGCTAGTCTACCACTGTAAGAGTTCACATAACTTAGTCAACTATGCTAGAGCCCATAGTAGCTTGTGGCTGCACACGGAAGTTTCTAGCATGAATAATCTCATGATCCCTTTGAGCCTGGGTGGCGGTCCAAAAGGAAACAGGCAATCGCTGGAATACCCAGGTGCCTCAATCCACCCAGATGTGTGTTTAGGTTGCCACCTTAGATAAACCTTTAATTAACAATCTCACATCTATCATGGATACACTTACCCAATCCACGTCTACTAGCATAGCATGGCATAAGAAGCAAACGTAGAAGTAACTCCCAAAGGTTTGATAACAACAGGTAATAGGTTCTACCTCAACTACTTCCCAAACCCACAATTTAATTAGATCCTAATCATGCAATGTGTGAGGATTGATCTAATGCAATAAAACTGGGTAGTAGGAGGTATGATCAAAGTGTTACTTGCCTTACTGATGATCCGTGAAACCTAGCGATTCGAGGTAGCAAGCGGCGCACTCCGGATACTCTATCACAAACAAACAAGCATACAATAAGTACTCAACTAATGCACAGGTAAAACACGAATAAAAGATCTAACTAGAAAGTTCAAATTAAGAACTCCGGTTGGCAAAAAGAATCAAATCAAACGAAGCAACAAAAGACAAGCGGCAAAAGAAACAAGCTTCGTTTACTATTCTGGATCTAGGGAAATTTTTACAGTGGCAAAAACTTGTTTGAGTTTGTTAAACGGAAAGAGGGTTTCGAGATGAAACTCCAGGCGCTTGAATCGCCTGATTCTGATAAACGAGCGAAAAGTTAAACTACAACGAACATCGGATCAAAGATCACGGTCAGAAAAACCACGGATTTAATCCGAGAAAAAGAAAAACAACGAACAGGTTAACGAACGAACGTTCGTTACCAGGAACTAAACGAAAAACACGTTCGTTAAAACAAATGGATGAGTGGGCGCTCGCTAAATAAATAAACCGGAGAAAAACCGATCTATTTAAAAAACAAAACTAGGGTTTTTGAAAAAAACCGAAACGACTTTTTCTCGAAAACCGGCCGGCAGCTACCTCGGCGGTGGCTCTCCGGCGAGGCTCCGGCAGGGCGGCGGGTGGCGCGAGGCGGCGGGACGGCGGCGCTAGGCGGCTTGCGGCGGCGCGGGCAGCGGCAGGCGGCGCGGGCGGCATGGGGTGGCGGCGGCGGTGGCTCGGGGCTCCAGTGGGGCCCGGGGTGGTATTTAAGGAGGGGGGTCGGCTGTCTTGGGGAGGGGGTCGGCGGCGGCGGCGACTCCGGCTCGGTCTCCTCCCGAGTCCAGCAGCAGCACGGGCGAGGAGGCGGCGGCTTGGGCCGACCTGGCTCGGCTGGGCCCTTGGCCCAGTCGGGCGCGGGGTTTTTTTTGAAATAATTTCGCTGCGCCTAAAGAAAATTCTAGAAAAAAAATAAAAATCTAAAAATGCCAAAACAAATTTTCTCCTTCTAAATAAAATATTTAGAACAGGATGAACATTTTTTTGGCTCTAAATGCAATTTTTAAAACGTGCAATTTTTCCTAAATTCAAATAAAATACTACCAAATAAAACCAAAATAAAATCTTATTTGATTTTTTATTAAATCCTCAATATTTCTTTATTTTGGGAAAGTCATTTTATTCCCTCTCTCATATTTTGATAATAGAAATAATTGAAGATAAATTAAATAAAATCAAATGATCCTATTTTCAAAATTTGAGAAAACTCAAATATGAAAATAACGAAATCCCCAACTCTCTCCGAGGGTCCTTGAGTTGCGTTGAATTTCTAGGATCAACCAAAATGCAAAATATGTTATGCAATGATGATCTAGTGTATAACATTCCAAATTGAAAATTTGGGATGTTGCACTCTTGGCCCGTTAGCGGCCCGTGGTGAAACTGGCCCATAATGAACAATGTATTACTTTACACCCATTAACGGCCCGTGGTGAAACTGGCCCGTAATGAACAATGTATCACTTCATACCCATTAACGGCCCGTTATTCTGTTGGGCCGCTTCCAGCCCAGGTTAACTTTCGGCCTTCTGAGGGCCCATTTATTCCTGGGCTCATTTGCAGCATTCAGTTACTTACTGCCCGTTACTGTCATTTTCTGCTTGTGGGCCAAATTCAGCCCGTCATTACAGTCGGCCCGTTTGTGGACCGTTAGTCTGTTGGGCCATTTTCATAGCATCACCAAATACAGCCTATTAACGGCCCGTTATGGTCAGCCCATAAAATGTACGATTTCTATTAAAGGCCTGTCTACGGCCCATTAAAGGCCCGTACAAGACCCATAAATGAGTCGGCGGCCCATGGATCCTACGAGACGTAGAAGGCCCATGGATCCTACGAGACGTAGAAGGCCCATGGATCCAACGGCCCGTGAAGGGCCATGGTCGGGCGAGTTGGCCCCGTTTGAACGATATAGCATATTCAAAGAATTATCCTACTCAACACTATCACCTCTAAAAAGCATACACTATACAACAAAGAGATCAAGGCATAGAAAGGTAGAATAATCCTACACTATACAATAAAGAAATTACAGCCGATTATACCCACTGGGCATTATGGTTCGGCACAGGTGATAATAAAGCATACAGAAACAGCAAATTACATACACTGGGCAAATACAGCTCATGCATCATGGACACGCATCAACTTAACTCCATTTGAACTATAATCTCTTCAGAAAATAGGATTGGCCGGATTCAGATAGCACAAATTTTAGTCTGCAAAATCTCCAATTCCTTCATGGTTACCTCAGTGTCTTGTTTCATTTTTTGGCTCCTGCATCTAATACCTGCATGTCCAGTCTCAACTTGTTGATTATACGTTGACAATCATGTACATGTTGTCTTGCCACCTCTAGTTGATGCTCGAGAACATCAGCACATTCCAATTCCAATCCATAATCATTCGGTAACGGCCATGCCGCACTGCTCGCAGATCTTTGTGTTGATGTCACTTCATCTTGAAATGTTTCTGTAAGTACACATGACTAGGGCAAAAATATAGTTACAACAGTGAAGCGAACAAGACACTATTTTGTACTACATGGCAAAACAGGACTAACAATAATGTTACACGTCATTTTCAAAAAAAAATGTTACACGTCATGAAGCATAAGCAGGTGATATTTTAAAAATTATAAAAAAAAGATAGTCTATGCAGTCTGCGTACAGAAATACCTCTTAGCTCACCAGAGGAGCATGATGTTGGGGCCCAATCGAAAACACAGACAAGTTACAAATTTATACAACATGTTGCGTATAAGTAAGCAAGCAGTTGGCCATTCTGTGCCTCAATTAAAGTATTAGGGAGCATAATGAACAGTAGAGGGTTTCATACAAACATACTACAGCAGGCAAAACTATGCAATCATTAGCGTAGTATAAACTAGATTGTGAGCCTCATGCAATAATAGTTGGTTAATAGACTTCAAAGCTTCAGGCACACTTCGGCAGAGTAATTAAATGGTAAGGCCTTTAATTATGTCAGCTAATAGTGATACAAGTACCAAACATCAGGCATGATTATTTGTGCATCTCATTAACTGAGGACAAATAAAGGAATTGAAAAGAGAAAATTAACTATGCCTGAAACAAACAAGGAATTGAACTGTTGAGTTGCATACAGTGACTTACCTTAGCAGGTTGAAGAGGCTCAGCGCAGCTCCTACTTCTCTTGCAAGGCTCCTTCCTAACATCTTGTACTTGGAAATCCTCAATATTATCTTCATTGCACCCCCTCTGCAAGGTGACACAAACTAGTTACTCGTCTCCTTGGAAGATAAATATGCATACTTTCTAGTCTGTGAACACAAAAGGGTGAGATTATAACAAAACAACACCACATAATGAAACATGCTGCATCTCTTGCACTTGCACACAATGAAATGAGCATTTACTATGTATGCACTATGTAAAAACTAGGCATACCTTCGAACTGGATCTCCAGGTACTCTTGGAGAGCCTACTGTAGTGTACAGCCAAACATTTATGTCACCTATGAGTTAGACAAGGCCCCACTACAGTAGCCCTTAGTGTTTAAATCGTTGACAAGCTCTGTTAGAGTGTTAGGTCAAGAACAACAAGTAAACAAAGCAAACAGTCCTAGTATGGCTGGCTGATGCAAACAAGCAATTGAACAGATGTGTGAGCAAATCTTACATATCAAGAAAAGAAGCAAACAAGGAGGCTTAAAGACCATCACTTGACTGACCAGATTTAAGAGGCATTTAAACATCATGTGCAATGTATGAACTAACATAAACATTGCATATTCCAGATTCTACAATGGAATGCACATGTATTAGGTTATGCCATGTATGATGATGCCTAAATGTACAGATAGCAGGCATGAGTGATTCATCATTGCATGCACAATTGAATTGCAGGTTAAGGGCCAGTTTGATTCCGCCTTTTCAGGGCATACTGTCAAAATAAGCCATAAAAGATGTAAAGAAGTCATTTTTGAGTTATGGGCTTGGGCTTAACTAATTTCGCTTTGGAGGGGGGTGTTTCGGGTAGAACCTCACTAAAAATTGAAGGGAAGGGGACTAGTGAAATGACTCTGTTGTCTGCCTATATTACACTCAAAATGCAACTACTGACGCCCATGTCACACCTGACCCTCAAGTAAAAACAAACACGCAAGCATTCATTGCCCTGCCCGCTTGCATCTCCTCTCCCCTTTCCCTCTACCTCGATCCCATGCCTGCAGCACTAGGGTTCCTCCAGCGAGTCATCGCCGCTGGTCCCATCTGGCCTGGTCCTCGATGATGCTATGTCTAGCTAGGCTACATGGCCGGTGGGTAGGGGCAAATCTCCCTGGCCACTCCTCCATCTGGTGCCGCCCCTCATGTCCATGGTCTCCAGCAGCTGCTCCACTGTGGTTCGTCCAACTCACTACTCCGGCGGGCGCTGCACAACTACGGCTGATGCCACACTGCGGCAGAAGGCACCTTATTCCCCCTCCCCTCCTCCCAGGCCATGGCCTTGAGGTGCTGTTGAAGGATGAGCTCATCCAACAAGGTGAGGATCTCCTCTGATTTTTTGCCAAATTTTCATTCTGATCCACTATATGATGAATTTCTATGAGCTACTTCTGCTGCTGCTATATGATGCATTGCTATGAGCTGCTCCTGCTGCTGCTATGTGATGAATTGCTATGAGCTGTTGCTGCTGTATGATGAGTTGCTATGAGCCGTTGTTGCTGCTATATGATGAATTGTTATGAGCTGCTGATGCTATATGATGAGTTGCTACAAGCTGCTCCTGATGCTGCGATATGATGAATTGCTATGAGCTGCTCCTGTTGCTGCTATATGATGAATTGCTATGAGCTGCTCCTGCTGCTGCTATATGATGAATTGCTATGAGCTGCTGGTGGTATATGATGAATTGCAGACTGTTGTTGTTGTATGATGAGTTGCTATGAGCTGCTGCTGCTATATGATGCTTTCAGGTGGTGCTGCTATACGATAATAACCAACCACTTGGACCATCAAATTTCAATAAATAATTGTTCTTCATTTAAATGTGGGTCATGTGTTCTTCATTTAAATTAGGCAATGGGATCTCTATGGAAAACATTGACCAAAGTACATTGTGCCAAGTAGATGGTATCTTTGTATTTGCATTTTGAGCAAATAGTGATGGTATGTTTTCCTATCATATTAATTACTGCACTGGGTTCAATTTGTGATGTTTGCAAGTCAAATTAATTTCCATATGGGCAGCAAAATGAAAAAATATAATGCAATCTAGACTTTCCACTGATCATACCAAAGATAAGCTGAAAACGCAATGAAAAGAACTGGTTGGCTTATTACATGGAGCTTATATTCACAGGTGCTTATTTTCTTAGGATAACTCGTAATAACTATCCCTAAGAAACTTGGCTAATAGAACTAGCATACAAATAACATGTCACGATGATTGCAATGGAGGAGTGACGTACCATAGCACACTGTATAGGCTCACCGCTGCCTCTCCTTTTTTTGTGATGCTCCATGAAATTGCCACATGCATCTTGTACTTTTTCATTGTGTAACCCTATCTGCAAGTTGACACGGCTAATTTCATACATCTCTACATGATACTACATTGCATATCCCTTGCGCATATTTAAACCACCAATTAAGGATCGTGTGCGTACCATAAACTAGCCATGACTCTGTATGCTGGACTAGCAGGCACTCTAAGGGAGCCTAATGTAGTGCACTGGAATTCCTACATGCCACCTACGATTTTGTGTAATGTACTGCCCCTATTCCTAAATATATGTCTTTATAGAGATTCCAGTATGGACCACATACAGATGTATATAGATGCATTTTCGAGTGTAGATTCACTCATTTTGCTCCGTATGTAGCCTATAGTGGAATCTCTAGAAAGACTTATATTTAGGAACGGAGGTACGAGGTAGTATCATGTATGACATCTACATATCTAATTTAGCAGCCAGTAGTAGAAATCATTGTCTGCACAAAGGGATTACTGGTCGAAAATCCTAGCAAAGCACGCTGGCAGGCACAGAACAATACAAGAGAGAGAGAGAGAGAGAGACGCGCTTACAAGATCATAGCAATGCCTCAGTCCAGGATCTTGGTTGGCCAAGCTGTTAGATCCAGAAGAAACATCTTCCTTGTAGGTTTTGCCAGCTGCATAACAGGTAATAGCGACCGATTGGTATATTTGAAGTACATCGGGCAGGTGATGCTGGACGGGTTTAAAGGTGACAAGTACCTAGGCCGTGGCGGGTGCTTGGCATCTCTCCAGACGGTGGGAATCAGGTTAGAAACATCGAGGGTGATGACGCTGCGCTGGCTGTCGGGGTCCGGTAAGGAGATCTAGAACCGCCGAGTAGAGTGTTTGTGGAGTGGCTCTGGTAGGGTGGACTACGGTGTGGGCGAAAGGGATCTGTGGCCATGGACGAGGGCGTAGGTGAAGCTGCTCCGGTGGTTGGGTTAAGGATGGTGTCAACGACGCGGATCTGCGGCCGTGGACGGGGCGTCAGAAGCTGCTCCGGTGGTTGGGTTAAGGATGGTGTCGATGATGCGGATCTGCGGTCATGGATGGGGCGTCAGAAGCTGCTCCAGTAGTTGGGTTAAGGGTGGTGTCGACGATGTGGATCTGCGGCCGTGGACGGGGCGTCAGAAGCTGCTCCGGTAGGTTGGATGAGGGTGCGAGGAAGCGAATATGAGGTCGTGGACTTGTGAGTTGGCAAAGCGGCCCCGGTAGGGTTAAGAATGGTATAGGCGAAGCTACTCCGGTAGGGTTGACGATGGTGTCGGCGAAGAGGATCAGAGGCCGTCGACGGGGGCGTCGGTGGGGCGGCTCTAGGGGGTGTGGACGAAGCGTCTCCAGTGTGGAGTACGAATGAGCCGCTGCAGATGCGTGGTGGTTGACGAGAGTACTGGCGAAGCAGATCCGGCACCGTGGAAAAGGCCGGCATTGAATGGGCTATGGTACAGTGGTGGATGAGCAGTCTACTTTTTTCTAGGGGAGGTGGGAGGGGTAGATGTGGCCGCAGAAGCAGATCCGGCGAGGTGGACGCCGCTGGCCGTGAATGGGGCTATGGTACGCCGGTGGATGAGCAGTCTAGGGTTTCGAGAGGGGAGGGGAGAAAGGGCAATGAAGTACGGACGGCGTGATGTAAGATGCTCTGGTGCTATGGAGTTAGTCATTTTTGCGGGAGGGGAGAGGAAATGGGGGTACCGTGTAGTGGGGGAACCGGAAGTTACCAAAGCAGCCCCGACCTATCATGTAGATGAGGGCGGTATTGTAAGTGTTGGTCTCCGTGCACCAAGGAAAAAGGGGGATTTCGCATGCTAAAGACTAAGGTGGCGGAAATTTTAGAAGGAGGCGGGAGATTTTGCCGCCCGCGGGATCGTTCGTATCCAGTTTCAACTAATTTTGGACCGTGCTAGACTGTGTACACGGGGCACGCGTCAGCAGTTAATAACTGGTGTGAAGTCCACCCCAGAAAAAAAGACAATAACTCGGGATGATGCGCCGATAACTTGGGCGTTCACACGGGCGCGACCAATCGTACGGGTGTAGTGGCGCGTTCACAAAAAAGGGATCAAACCCTCAGCCTATGTATTTCTCGTGTAAATAGATAATTTAGTTCCATTGGTTATTGATACGTCTCCAACGTATCTACTTTTCCAAACACTTCTGCCCTTGTTTTGGACTCTAACTTGCATGATTTGAATGGAACTAGCCTGGACTGACGCTGTTTTTAGTAGAATTACCATGGTGCTATTTATGTGTAGGAGCAAACGTTCTCGGAATGACCTGAAACTTCACGGAGACACTTTTCAGAAAATAAGAAAAATACCTGCCAAATATGAAGGCCAGGGGGGCCACCACCTTGCCACGAGGGTGGGGGCGCGCCCCCCTACCTCGTGGGCCCCATGTTGCCTCTCCAACTCCAACTCCACCTCCATATATTGAGTTTCGGGGAGAAAAAAATCAGAGAGAAGAAATCATCGCGTTTTATGATACAGAGCCGCCACCAAGCCCTAAAACCTCTCGGGAGGGCTGATCTGGAGTCCGTTCGGGGCTCCGGAGAGGGGAATCTGTCGCCATCATCATCATCAACCATCCTCCATCACCGATTTCATGATGCTCACCGCCGTGCCTGAGTAATTCCATCGTAGGCTTGCTGGACGGTGATGGGTTGGCTGGGATCTATCATGTAATCGAGTTAGTTTTGTTAGGGTTTGATCCCTAGTGTCCACTATGTCCTGAGATTGACGATGCTATGACTTTGCTATGCTTAATGCTTGTTACTAGGGCCCGAGTGCCATGATTTCAGATCTGAACCTATTATATTTTCATCAATATATGAGTGTTCTTAATCCTATCTTGCAAGTCTATAGTCACCTATTATGTGTTATGATCCGTTAACCCTGATGTGACAATAATCGGGATACTTACCGGTGATGACCGTAGTTTGAGGAGTTCATGTATTCACTATGTGTTAATGCTTTGTTCCAGTTCTCTATTAAAAGGAGGCCTTAATATCCCTTAGTTTCCGTAAGGACCCCGCTGCCACGGGAGGGTAGGACAAAAGATGTCATGCAAGTTCTTTTCCATAAGCACATATGACTATGTTCGGAATACATGCCTACATTATATCAATGAACTGGAGCTAGTTCTGTGTCACCCTAGGTTATGACTGTTACATGATGAACCGCATCTGCCATAATTCTCCATCACCGATCCATTGCCTACGAGCTTTCCATATATTGTTCTTCGCTTATTTACTTTTCCGTTGCTATTGCTATCATCACTACAAAATACCAAAAGCATTACTTTTACTACTGTTAACTTTTGCTACCGTTACCACTACTATCATATTACTTTGCTACTAAATACTTTGCTACAGATATTAAGTTTCCACGTGTGGTTGAATTGACAACTCAGCTGCTAATACTCGAGAATATTCTTTGGCTCCCCTTGTGTCGAATCAATAAATTTGGGTTGAATACTCTACCCTCGAAAACTGTTGCGATCCCCTATACTTGTGGGTTATCAAGACTATTTTATGGCGCCGTTGCCGGGGAGCATAGCTCTATTCCTTGTGTTACTTGGGATATATATCTGCTTATTATTATGAAGAACTTGAGAGATCCAAAAACCAAGATCTATCCCTCAACTACGAGGGGAGGTAAGGAACTGCCATCTAGCTCTGCACTTGATTCACCTTTTATTTTGAGTAAGCTTGCGACACCTACACCTGCTTCTGCTGTTCGCTCTGATATGTCGCATGTTATTGATGATGCCACTTCTGCTATGCATGATACTTATGATGAAACTACCTCTATGCCTGATACTACTATGCCACTTAGTGCTTTTCTTGATGAACAACTTGCTAGGGCTAGAGAAATTGAAAATATTGAATCTGATGATACTGATGAAAGTGATGATGAAGAACCACTTGCCATTCCTAAGGGTTATGTTTTTAGCTTGTAGAAATAGAACTGAACTTAAAATATTATTAGCTAAATGGAGCAAGCAATCTCCAAATGCTAGAATGAAACCCGACCTTGCTTTTGCTACTTCACCTATCTTTGTTACTGATAAGGATTATGAATTCTCTGTTGATCCTGATATAATTACTTTGGTTGAATCTGATCCTTTTGATGGTTATGAATCTGAAACTGTTGTGGCCCATCTTACTAAACCGAATGATATAGCTACCCTGTTCACTAAACATGAGAGAACTCGCTACTTTTATATCCTTAAAATATTTCCGTTCTCATTAAAGGGTTATGCTAAGATATGGTTTAATTCTCTTGATCCTGGTTGTGTGTGTAGTCCCCAGGATATGATTTATTACTTCTCTGCTAAATATTTCCCTGCTCATAAGAAACAAGCTGCTTTAAGGGATATATATAATTTTGTGCAAATTGAAGAAGAGAGTCTCCCACAAGCTTGGGGGAGGCTTCTCCAATTACTTAATGCTTTGCCTGATCATCCTCTTAAGAAAAATGAAATACTTGATATCTTTTATAATGGACTAACCGATGCCTCCAGAGATTACCTGGATAGTTGTGTTGGTTCTGTTTTCAGGGAAGGAACACCGGATGAAGCTGAAATTCTATTGAATAATATGTTGACAAATGAAAATAATTGGACACCTCCGGAGCCAATTCCTGAGCCTATTCCTAAACCAACTCCGAAGAAGAGGGGTATTCTATTTCTCAGTCCTGAAGATATGCAAGAGGCAAAGAAATCTATGAAAGAAAAGGGTATTAAAGTTGAAGATGTTAAGAATTTACCTCCTATTGAAGAAATACATGGTCTTAATTTACCGCCTGTTGAAGAAACATATAATCCAAATCCTTTACCTATTGAAGAAACTCATGGTCTTGATAACCCGACACATGTAGTAAAGGTAAATTCTCTCTATAGATATGATGAAGCTGTAATCCCATTTACTAAAATTGCTAGCCCATGCTTAGATGAGTTTGATAAATTTATGGCTAAGCAAGAAGATTTTAATTCTTATTTTGGTAGACAATTAAAATACAATTCAAATATGCTTGGACACTTGGGTGATTATATGGCTAATGTCAAAGGTGAACTTAAACTTATTAGTAAACATGCTTCTATGGTTACCACTCAAGTAGAACAAGTACTTAAAGCTCAAAATGATTTGCTCAATGAATTGAATAATAAGAATAATGATAATGATGTTAGAGTTATGACTAGAGATGGTAGAATGACTCAGGAACCTTTGTATCCTGAAGGCCATCCTAAGAGAATGGAGCAAGATTCTCAGAGAAATAATTTAGATGCACCTAGTTCTTCTAAAAAGAAGAAAAAGAAAAATGATAGGACTTTGTATGCTTCTAGTGATCCTATTGTTGAAACACCTGAGGATCCAAATGATATTTCTATTTCTGATGCTGAAACACAACCTGATAATGAAACTGAAACTAGTGATAATGTTAATAATAATGTTCATGATGATGCTCCACCTAGTAATGATAATGATATAGAAATTGGACCTGTTGTTGATCTTGATAACCCACAATCAAAGAATCAACGTTATGATAAAAAAGACTTTGTTGCTAGTGTGACGCCCCAAGACCGGCACTCCAGATACTTTCATGTCTTCCGAGTTTCGTCTTGTGATATGTTTTGTCTGTTGCATTCATCCTTGCATCATGTCATCTCGCAACCTTTTTAATAACTCAAATAAATAAATCGTATGGATCTTCGGTCCATTTAAATCGAGGGATATTTACAATGGTGATTTCTCTTTAGAACATATACTCCCAATATTATTAGGGAGCTATAATCAATATTCCATTCTTATGGAATCAACTAAACACAATTACATCTTTCTCTTTCCACCAAATCCCCCTTCAAGTTGAAACCCTATCACTAGCTTCTTTCTTTCAAATTCAACCATCCGTTGCAGGTGACATTTTTCTATCACATAAAATGTTCACCTTTTCTCTTTAAATCATACCCCATGCATACCACCTCCGTGTCATATTTCAGCTCTTTTGGGTTTGGTTTGGTGGGGTTCAAATTTGGTTCAAGTTTGAAATTAATTCAAATTTGGATTATTTTTTTCCTATCTTTAAAGTTTGCCAAAGCATTTTATTAAAATAGCCCGAAATTCCAGGGTACCACGGATAGTTTTATCTCAGCTAAAATCTTCTCCTAACTCCCTGATCTTTTCTTGTAACTTCTGGTTATTATCTAAACAGAAAATGAGTTTAGAGGAGAGAGTAAGAGCTGCACCAGGGTGGCCCATCTTTTTTTTTGGCCTAAGGCCCAGCCGCCAGCCTCCCTAGGCGCGGCCCTCCCTCTCCACTAGGCCCATCTTTCTCCGCTGCCCACCTAGGCCTCACAAACTCCAGCGCCGGCCCACGGCTAAGGCCCGACGGAACCCTAGCCTATCTCCCTCTCGTTCCCTTGCCCGATCCCATCTCTTCTTTTCCCTCGTCTCCCGCAGCGCGCCGCAACAGAGAGCACACGCTCATTCCCAATCCCCATCTCTCTCCCGCTCCTCGCTCTCGCACAAGGCCGCAGCGCCTCACGCCCGTCTCTCCAGCACCGTCTTGCTCACAGGGAGGAGCGAGAGCTCCTCGCGCTCGATGCCCATGGCTGCCTTGCGCGAGTCCCACCTGCGTCTCGCCCCACCTCTGTTTGGTTCCCTCGCCGGAGGCCACCGCCGCGGCCCTGCCGGACATTGGCGACCCGGAGCGCGGCGTCTCCAACCCCACCTCCTGCTGTGGGCCAGTTGTTGTCGGCGTCCACCTCTTCCCCCTTCCATCTTCCCCGCGGCGCCATCGCCTCCCGATCCACCGACCTGCGCCCAGGCCAGCCCTCCTTCGCCCCGATCCCGTCGGACCAGCTTCCCGCGCCCTCTGACCTTCGCTGCTTCCCGGCGTCGTCACCTTCCTGCCTCCATGGCCGGCCCCTCCGAGAGCTTGGCAGGAACCACGTCCTTCCACCCCGACGGCGCCAAGGTCCCATGTTGCCATGGCCTTTGCTGATGTTAGCTTCTGCTCCACACACGCCCCTGCTTGTTGCTTCGACTCCCTGCCCGAGCTCCGTTTTTCATCATGGACGTGGGGTAGTTGTTGAACCTCGCATGGTTCTGCCCAACGCCGCAAGTCATACGCCAGGAGCACCTCAAGTTCGGCTACCCGTAACAGCAAGTACCACTACGGCCGGAGACCTCGGACCCGTCAAGTACCCTTTGGATGTGCCAAGTTTCACGACGATGCATAAGTTTCTTCTTGAACATGTTTGACTACAACGTGAACGAGTACCACGACGACCCTCGAAGAGCTCGGATCCGTCAAGTTCCACTACCTATGACATGTACCACTACCATCGTCTCGAAAACATGGGATTCATCAAGTACCTCTCCGAAAACGAACGTGTACCACTACCATCGCCGTGATCGTGAGAACCTCTACCGACGAACTCGGAACGTGTACGACGATCGTCGTCGAAGACTCGTACCTCTACCGCTTCCTGAACGTGTACCGCTACTTCCACGAGGGTCGTGAACGACTACTTCCTCTATGAACCGATCCGCTTCGAAACGCACGCTTCGAAGGTATAACCCCGAGATGACCGCCATGGATGAATGGTGTATGATGTATGAGATGAACCCCGCATTTGCACCGTGTCCGAAATTGTCGCTTGCATGGTCCTCCTCGTTGCCATGTCGTCCACCCGTGGGAACCCAGTAACCGGGATCACCCCATCGTCTTGCATGACACACTCACACCCACTTCCTTTTGCACCGGTATCCCCATGAGCTGCTGGATCATCGGAATGTTGCCGCGGCATCATTTCCGTTTCGTCGCCATGGCACCCCTTTCTTTCTACCATGGTGACAAATGCTCTCATCACGCGCATGTTAACTTTTAATAAAAATTGCATAAAACTTGAACATGTCATTTGCATCATGTTAACAACTTTAAGAATGTTTAAAATTGTTGTTTGCATTAATTTGCTAAATGCATATGGGGATTTACCGGATTTGTTGTTTGTTATATCCGACCCCATTTAAATTGTTTGGATAGTATGGTTTTGTTATGCTTCACCTCTTGCCATGTTATCCAATACTTAATATTGTTGAGTACCTAACCGGGAGTGAACTAAATAATTGATGTGGTGTTCCGTCAATATGCAACCCATTGCATATTGAGCTCCACTTAATTTGTAGTTTTGGTTGTTGCACTTTGCCATTCTTCATTAAACCGGACATGCATCATACTTGATTGTGCATCATGCCATGATTATGTGGTGGTTGTTTACTATGTTGTTTGCTTCTTTCCGATGTTTCTTCTTCGGTTTAGTTCCGATAACGTCGCGTTTGTGAGGATTCGTTCGACTAGCCCGTTTGTCTTCTTCATGGACTCGTTGTTCTTCCTTGCGGGATCTCAGGCAAGATGATCATACCATCGAAATCACTTCTATCTTTGCTTGCTAGTTGCTCGCACTTTTTCTATGGCTATGCCGCGATACCTACCACATGCTTTATCATGCCTCCCATATTGCCATGTCAAGCCTCTAACCCACCTTGTCCTAGCAAACCGTTGTTTGGCTATGTTACCGCTTTGCTCAGCCCCTCTTATAGCGTTGTTAGTTGTAGGTGAAGATGGAGTTTGTTCCATGTTGGAACATGGTTATTGTTGGGATATAACAATATCTCTTATTTAATTAATGCATCTATATACTTGATAAAGGGTGGAAGGCTCGGCCTTATGCCTAGTGTTTTGTTCCACTCTGGCCGCCCTAGTTTCCATCATACCGGTGTTATGTTCCTTGATTTTGCGTTCCTTACGCGGTTGGGTTATAATGGGAACCCCTTGACAGTTCGTCTTGAACAAAACTCCTCTAGCAAGGCCCAACCTTGGTTTTACCATTTGCCACCTAAGCCTTTTTCCCTTGGGTTCTGCAGACTCAAGGGTCATCTTTATTTTAAACCCCCGGGCCAGTGCTCCTCTGAGTGTTGGTCCAACCTGTCAGCCGCCGGTGGCCACCAGGGGCAACTCTGGGCTGGCCTACCAGAAGTTTGGACAATCCGGTGTGCCCTGAGAACGAGATATGTGCAGCTCCTATCGGGATTTGTCGTCACATTCGGGTGGCTTTGTTGGTCTTGTTTTACCATTGTTGAAATGTCTTGTAACCGGGATTCCGAGCCTGATCGTGTCTTCCTGGGAGAAGGAATATCCTTCGTTGACCGTGAGAGCTTGTGATGGGCTAAGTTGGGACACCCCTGTAGGGATTTGAACTTTCGAAAGACGTGCCCGCGGTAATGGGCAGATGGGAATTTGTTAATGTCCGGTTGTAGAAAAACTGAAACTTAACTTAATTAAAATGCATCAACCACGTGTGTAGCCGTGATGGTCTCTTCTCGGCGGGGTCCGGGAAGTGAACACGGTGTTGGAGTTATGCTTGAACGTAAGTAGTCTAGGATCACCTCTTGATCATAGATTCTCGAACGTGCTTTACCTTCTCTTCTCACTCTCATTTGCCTATGTTAGCCACCATATATGCTAGTGCTTGCTGCAGCTCCACCTCACATACCTTTTACCTACCCATAAGCTTAAATAGTCTTGATCGCGAGGGTGTGAGATTGCTGAGTCCCCGTGACTCACAGATACTTCCAAAACCAGTTTGCAGGTGCCGATGATACCGTGCAGGTGACACAACCCAGTTCAAGGAGGAGCTCGATGAAGATCTTGTTTTTTTTTGTTTCGTTTCCAGTTGATCAGTAGTGGAGCCCAGTCGGGGCGATCGGGGATCTGTAGCATTAGGGGTGGTCTTCTTTTATTTTGGTTCCGTAGTCGGACATTTATTGTATCTGGATGAATGTAATGATATTTATGCTATTGTGTGACGTGGCGAGTGTAAGCCAACTATGTACCTATTTTCCTTATTCATTATATGGGTTGTGTGAAGATTACCCCACTTGCGACATTGCTTACAATGCGGTTATGCCTCTAAGTCGTGCTTCGACACGTGGGAGATATAGCCGCATCCTGGGTGTTACAGCTAGGAAACATGGTAAAGAAAGAGAGCCTTGGGTTCATAAACCCATGCCTTTTCCTCCCAAACCATCCAAGAAAAAAGATGATGAGGATTTTGAGCGCTTTGCTGAAAGGATTAGACCTATCTTTTTGCATATGCGATTAACTGATATGCTCAAAACCAATCCTTATGCTAAGTATATGAAAGATATTATTACAAATAAAAGAAAGATACCGGAAGCTGAAATTTC
Organism: Triticum monococcum; assembly: GCA_034509565.1. Lineage (NCBI taxonomy): Eukaryota > Viridiplantae > Streptophyta > Magnoliopsida > Poales > Poaceae > Triticum > Triticum monococcum. Next base: position 698,717,093 of record CM067842.1, read on the forward strand.
CACCATGCTTGCTAATTACACTTTTAAGGGTGGAATACCAAAGAAACTTAGAGATCCAGGAGTACCCACTATACCAAGCAATATTAAAAGAAACTATGTTAAAACTGCTTTATGTGATCTTGGAGCCGGTGTTAGTGTTATGCCTCTCTCTTTATATCGTAGACTTGATTTGAATAAGTTGGCACCCACTGAAATATCTTTGCAAATGGCTGATAAATCAACTGTTATACCTCTCGGTATTTGTGAGGATGTGCCTATTGTAGTTGCAAATGTTACTATTTTAATGGACTTTGTTATTCTTGATATTCTCGAGGACGATAGTATGTCTATTATTCTTGGAAGACCCTTTTTGAATATTGTAGGGGCTGTTATTGATTGCACTAAAGGCAATGTCACTTTTCATGTTCATGGTAATGAGCACACGGCACACTTTCCGAGGAAACAACCTCAAGTTCACAGTATCAACTCTATTGGAAAAATTCCATCGATTATATTGGGAGGTTTTGAGTTTCCTCTTCCTACTGTCAAGAAGAAATATGATATTATTATTATTGGGGATGTGCATATCCCCGTTGAGGTAATATAGTGTTATTCGAAATTTCTCTGATTTCATGTTATTTGGAATGAGTTCGTTAACAAGACTTGATCAACCTTGTTAGTGGATTCCTTTTGATGATCATGAGATGGATGAAACTAGAAGGCACAACCTTCTGTATCCCACTTTAACTTTCTGTTATTTATATCAAATAAAATAAAAATAAATATTTGTGTGTCTGTTATCTGATTATTCGTGCAATATAAAAATACCTCAAAATAAAAGTTCTCCAAATGCCCTGAAAATTAAATATGATTTTTTCTAGAATATTTGAGGATTTATGGAACTGAGAACACACCAGGGGGGCCAACCACCTGCCCGCGAGGGTGGAGGGCGCGCCCCCTACCTCGTGGGCCCACGGTGGCCCTCCTCCACTTATCCTTTCACCCATACACTCCTTCTTCCTCCTCCAAACATGAATAACCAGCTCAAACCTGAGTCCAATCTCGTTTTGCTGCCATTTTCGATCTCCTTGCTCAAAGCACCTCTCACAAAACTGCTTGGGGAGATTGTTCCTTGGTATGTGACTCCCCCATTGGTCCAATTAGTTTTTGTTCTAGTGCTTTATTCATTGTAAATTTTTGCTGCTTAGGTGACCCTGTTCTTGAGCTTGCATGTCAAATTTATATGGTTCCAAGTAGTTTTGATGCATGATATAGGCCCTAGGCACTTGTAGGAGTAGTTGCTATCAATATTATTGAGTTTGGTTTACTTTTATTTTGAAGTTACTAAAAAAATTCAGAATTTTTCAGAGGAAGAAAAATGCTTAGGAAAATGTTCCAAGGTGGTTCTTCAAGGAAGCAAGGACCTAGGCTTGCAATGCGTGATGCTGATGAAGAGCCACCAAGAGACGCTCCAGTGCGTCCTTGTGAGTGGCCTTCTGAAAATTTTATGGATCGAGCGGGAATAAAAGAAGAATTCAACACATATTTGCGTGACGCTGATCTCGTGAACTTTGAGGAAGAAAAGTGCAGTCAGTATCATAATCTCACTAGTTCCTTTGTGAGGAGGTTTGAATTTTCAACTTCACGTAATTCTCCAACTGTCCTGTTTGATCTTTATGATAAATCTTATATCATGGACTTAGAGGATTTTACCACTGCATGCAAACTTCCACAATGGGGTAGTATAAGGGATCCTCGCAAATCTGAATTAAGAGATTTTCTTGCTAGCATAACTGTGGGAGAATCTAGAGATATTACACAAGCTACCATACGGAGCATTCACTTTCCTGCTATACATTATTTTGCTCTTTTCATAGGTAGATGCATATATGGTAAAGATGAGGCATGTCACATGTGTGTCCCTGACCTCAATATTCTTAGGAGTGCTGTGATAGGAGACAAATCTTATAATTTGGGAGCCATTGTTGCACGTAGGTTGCATGTTAATAGATTTAATGGAGATTTCTTTGGTGGAATTTATGCAACCCGCGTAGCTAATTTTCTTGGTATAGATGTACGCAAAGATGATATTGAATTACCTCCTGTCTATCTAGATTTTAATGATATGGTTCACCACCAGTTTGTCGAGAGGAACGAATCACCTCTCTAGTATCGACTAATCTTTGACAGACGCCGTGCTATCCGTATTACTCTCCCTGCTCCTGCTTTCTTTGATTATCAGGCAAGAGGAGGACATACTATTACCAGAGAGGAGGCAGATGAGTATGAGAGGAGAGAGGAGGCCGCTCGTCGCCACGCTGCAGCTCAGCAGGCGATAGCTGCTGCATCACGGTACGACCCCAGCTACTATTATGGATATCAGCCAGGCCAGCCGTGGCCATAGACCAACTTAGGCCAAAAGCCTAAGCTTGGGGGAGTACGTATTTCTCACCGACATTACATTTATGCTCACACACTCATTGCTAGATGTTGGTGCTCATACTTTTTCATTGTATCATACATGCTAGTTTATTTTCCTTTTTTATGCTTTCTTCTTGTGTGTTTAATAAACCTTAAGAGCCCATATTGCCTTGTCTTCTCATGTTTATTGAATGCTTGCAGATTCCACCTTAGTCTAATGCACGTGCACTATTATTATTATTCACACTATTCGGTCGTGCAAGTGAAAGGCAATTATGATGATATATGATGGACTGGCTGAGATGAGAAAAGCTGGTATGAACTCGACCTCTTTTGTTTTTGTAAATATGATTAGTTCATCGTTCCTGATTCAGCCTATTATGAATAAACATGTTTGCAATGACAACTAGAGATCATAGTTTCTTGTGCCATACTTGATTAGCTATGAGTTATAATGGTTTACCTTGCGAGCCAACATGCTATTAAAATGGTTATGATGTGGTATGATAGGGTGGTATCCTCCTCTGAATGATTTAAGTGACTTGACTTGGCACATGTTCACGCATGTAGTTGAAACAAAATCAACATGGCCTTCACGATATTTATGTTCATGGTGGATTATATCCTACTCATGCTTGCATTTGGTGTTGATTAATTTTAATGCATGTTCATGATTGTTGTCGCTCTCTAGCTGGTCGCTTCCTAGTCTTTTGCTAGCCTTCACTTGTACTAAGCGGGAATACTGCTTGTGCATCCAATCGCTTAAACCCCAAAGTTATTCCACATGAGTCCACTATACCTACCTATATACGGCATCTACCTATCGTTCCAAGTAAATTTGTATGTGCCAAACTCTAAACCTTCAAATAAATATCCTATTTTGTATGCTCGAATAGCTCATGTATCAACTAGGGCTATATGTATCTTCCATGTTAGGCGGGTTATTCTCAAGAGGAGTGGACTCCGCTCCTCACTCACGAGATAAATGGCTGGTCATCGGGATGCCCAGTCCCATGCTTTATGCAAACTAAATCAAAATAATTGCAAACAAAACTCCCCCTGGGACTCTTGTTAGTTGGAGACACTCGTTGTTTCGAGCAAGCCATGGATTGATGCTTGTTGGTGGAAGGGGGAGTATAAACTTTACCATTCTGTTTGGGAACCGCCTATAATGTGTGTAGCATGGAAGATATCGCCATCTCTTGGTTGTTATGTTGACAATGAAAGTATACCGCTCAAAATATTATTCACCTCTTTTTTAAAACCGAGCTCTGGCACCTCTGCAAATCCCTGCTTCCCTCTGCGAAGGGCCTATCTATTTACTTTTATGCTGAGTCATCATCCTCTTATTAAAAAGCACCAGTTGGAGAGCACCGATGTCATTTGCATTCATTATTGTTAGTTTAGATTGAGCATGACTTGACTGGATCTCTTTTACCATGAATTACAATGTCTAGTCAGTCCTTGGTCTTTAAAGGTGCTCTGCATTTATGTTTTGCGGTCTGAGAAAGGGCTAGCGAGATACCACCTTGTTATATCATATTATGATTGTTTTGAGAAAGTGTTGTCATCCGAGATTTATTATTATGGCTCGCTAGTTGATTATGCTATTGATATGAGTAAACTTGAGACCTATGCGTTATTGTGAATGTGGTTAGTTATAATCTTTGCTGAAAATTTGAATGCTGGCTTTACATATTTACAACAACAAGAGCAAATAGAGTTTGTAAAAGCTTTTCTTTATCACTTTCAGTTTGTCAACTGAATTGCTTGAGGACAAGCAAAGGTTTAAGCTTGGGGGAGTTGATACGTCTCCAACGTATCTACTTTTCCAAACACTTTTGCCCTTGTTTTGGGCTCTAACTTGCATGATTTGAATGGAACTAACCTGGACTGACGTTGTTTTCAGCAGAATTACCATGGTGTTATTTATGTGCATGAGCAAGCATTCTCGGAATGACTTGAAACTTCACGGAGACACTTTTCAGAAAATAAGAAAAATACCTGCCAAAGATGAAGGCCAGGGGGGCCACCACCTTGCCACGAGGGTGGGGGGCGCGCCCCCTACCTCATGGGCCCCCTGTTGCCTCTCCACCTCCATATATTGAGTTTTGGGGAGAAAAAATCAGAGAGAAGAAATCATCGCGTTTTACGATATGGAGCCGCCGCCAAGCCCTAAAACCTCTCGGGAGGGGTGATCTGGAGTCCGTTCGGGGCTCCGGAGAGGGGAATCCATCGCCATCGTCATCATCAACCATCCTCCATCACCAATTTCATGATGCTCACCATCGTGCGTGAGTAATTCCATCGTAGGCTTGCTGGACGGTGATGGGTTGGATGGGAAATATCATGTAATCGAGTTAGTTTTGTTGGGGTTTGATCCCTAGTGTCCACTATGTTCTGAGATTGATGTTGCTATGACTTTGCTATGCTTAATGCTTGTCACTAGGGTCCGAGTGCCATGATTTCAGATCTGAACCTATTATGTTTTCATCAATATATGAGTGTTCTTGATCCTATCTTGCAAGTCTATAGTCACCTATTATGTGTTATGATCCGTTAACCCCGAAGTGACAATAATCGGGATACTTACCGGTGATGGCCGTAGTTTGAGGAGTTCATCTATTCACTATGTGTTAATGCTTTGTTCCGGTTCGCTATTAAAAGGAGGCCTTAATATCCCTTAGTTTCCGTAAGGACCCCGCTGCCATGGGAGGGTAGGACAAAAGATGTCATGCAAGTTCTTTTCCATAAGCACATATGACTATGTTCGGAATACATGCCTACATTATATCAATGAACTGGAGCTAGTTCTGTGTCACCCTAGGTTATGACTGTTACATGATGAACCGCATCCGACATAATTCTCCATCACCGATCCATTGCCTATGAGCTTTCCATATATTGTTCTTCGCTTATTTACTTTTCCGTTGCTATTGCTATCATCACTACAAAATACCAAAAACATTACTTTTACTGTTGTTACCTTTTGCTACCGTTACCACTACTATCACATTACTTTGCTACTAAATACTTTGCTGCAGATATTAAGTTTCCAGGTGTGGTTGAATTGACAACTCAGTTGCTAATACTTGAGAGTATTCTTTGGCTCCCCTTGTGTCGAATCAATAAATTTGGGTTGAATACTCTACCCTCGAAAACTGTTGTGATCCCCTATAATTGTGGGTTATCAATTATTTACTTTAAACATAATGCATTGATGTGTTAGTGTAGAGGCGCACAAAAAGAAATGGATATTGTAGTCAGCTACTTAAAAGTGTTACCTCATATGATTACATAGCCTCCATTTCATAAATTGCGTACCCGTTGAATTCATATATGAATATTACATATATTACTTCAAAATAGAAACTTAAATCATCCAAGACTAATGAATTTGAATGCAAGAGTAACAATGGTACATGTACATGATAGCTACATTGGTTGTTTGAAGAAACATCACTGTAACTTTGGCATGCACAACTGAAAAGGTTTAATTAAATAGAAAAAATGTGATATGTGAGTGTCCAATCTTTATAGCGTTGAATCGATATTGTACCTTTGGCCATGATACGAAGTAGATATTGACTTATGTTCAAGCGATGCACGTCCACGATTGCTAGATAGTGATACATGAATGAATTGTGCAATCTCTCTCACATGCATACATCTCTCATTTCCTTGTGGGCATATGAATCACACACACACATTGTGTATTTCTCTCCCTTCGTTAGGGTTAAATTCGTCTTTCTACCCCGTCCTACAAGTCTCTCACACAGAAACACAAACGCTCTTTATGTCTAACACGCCCACCCCTTTAATTCCGCCCACCCACAGCCACTAATGTCTCAAAGTATAATAATGTCTCTCATACATATGCTATCTACCTATCCCTTAATATAGCTAGATATGTGTCACACAAACTCCTTCTCCCTACTAGCAAGATGCCCATGCGTTGCACGGAACATCAAGATGCATTTGTATGAGAAGTTTGTCTTGTGGGAGAAAAGGATGAACGAGGGAATGCCTTATTTGCAAATGCGGAGAGGGTGTGGGTATCTTTTTGCAAAATTGCCATAGTTTCCTTCTTGTACGTCGGATATAAATCAGATGGCCTATATTGCAGGATGGCAGGAACACCATCATCACCAACTCTGTTTGTTTTATAAGAGTAGAGATATGTGAGTGTCACTGCCCCCCCCCCCCACACACACCCACACTTCCCAACACCGAAGGAGTAGGGTGACACCTCGATCTTGATACTAATCTATCGACTGGCTTCTCTCTCAAACACACACACACACACACACTACCTGGCACCGAAGGAGTAGGGTGGCACATCGATCTTGATAATAACCTATCTACTCCTCTTTCAAACACACACACACACTCGCTAGTTGTGCCTCTGTGCCTACCGCGCACACTCTCGATATGTCTTTCTCTCCTCCCCCCAACAATGACAGCAGAAGGGTGACAACTCAATCTGATCATAATCTGTCAATTGGTTTCTCTCTCAAACATTGTGTCTCGGTGCCTCCCTCGGTAGCCCCCTCGATATGTAGACTCCTCGCGCACGCACAACTGTAGTGACGATGACGCTAAACCCAGTGTGCCTTGTTTTTACCGGCCTCATGTGATAGTTTTCACCCTGTTTTCTGTTAATTAACAAGGCAACCTTTTCTTTGTTACTACTAGTGAATCTGAAATCATTCGGGGCAGACATAAAATATATCACTTCAACCCAATTATCGCAGCAACTATTTTAAAAGAAATTAGCTAGCTGCCCGTGTGTTGCACGGAACATCAAGATGCATTTGTATGAGTAGTTTATCTTGTGAGAGAAAAGGTTGAACGAGGGAAGGCCTTATTTGCGAACGTGGAGACATGTGTGGGTATATTTTGCAAAATTGCCATAGTTTCTTTCCTATCCGTTAGATATAAATCCGACGGCCTATATTGCAGGATGGCACGCACACCATCATCACCAACTCTGTTTTCTACTCCCTCCATCCGAAAATGCTTGTCATCAAAATGGATAAAAAGAGATGTATCTAAAACTAAAATGCGTCTAGATACATTTCCTTTTATCCATTTTGATGACAAGTATTTTCCGTACGGAGGGAGTATTTGTCTTTTTAGAAATTTCAACAAGTGACTATGACCGGACCTTACCAACATACTCAAAAAAGTAGTCCATAATTTTGATGTTACCCTCTTTTCTTGGCGGTGCAGTGCCATATGGATACCTCATAAATAAATTGAGGAAAAATCTGACCCCTTCTTGAAAAGACATACGGAGCAAAATGAGTGAATCTACACTCTAAAATATGTCTACATACACATCCGTATGTGGCAGTCCATTTGAAATCTGAAAAAGATAAATATTTAGGAACGAATGGAGTATATATAAGAGTAGACATGGAGATATATCTCCAGCATGGTCTACAACAAAAATGTGATGGGCTGGTTAGCGCCGAATGCTCGCAACGCGATGACATGATTTCTAATTCTGTCTTTTAACTTTATATTTTTATATTATATATTACTCTACTTATTTAATGTATACTTCTTTCGCTACTGTACTGACAGTGGAACCCACAGAGGACTTAGAATACAAGATTAAGGATGGACTTGTTTCTTTTTAACTTTCTGTACGAAGCTGTAGCCACCCTGCAAGTCACGTGTACACTGTACATGCAATTAACTTTTTATAGAGGGACAATCATACAGGCAATTAACTCAAATGGATTGGATCTCACTCTATTATTTCCAGCATAAAGAGCATCTCCAACGGCAGCCGGCAAATTTCCTCCCGCTTCCTTAAGCGGAGGACGACATCAAACGCCAGCGGCATACATTTTTACAACTCTAACCAACCAGATGAAATTCATGCAAACATGGACTGATTTCATATAAGCATGAAGTATTTCGTATAAAAAAGCTAGATCTTCATATAAACATGATGGATTTCATTACATTTACATGAACTAAGAGGTGCCCATCCGGCTCTCTTGTATAATTAATACTCCCTCCGTCCGGAAATACTTGTCCTAGAAATGGATGTATCTAGACTTATTTTAGTTCTAAATGGCCGCCCGCGGATCTCTTTGTCTTCCTCATGTCCGTCAGACACTTGCGGGGTCGACGAAGGTCCTCCGAAGAGACGAAGCAGCAAAGAAACCGCCTGAATCCGCGATCGTCGCCTCGGCGATGGCCTTCATGGGTCCCAAGTGGCGGCGGCCTCCCGTGTTCTACTTCTCCTCGATGATGGTGGCGGACACGGAGAATCTGGCCACCGACTCGTCGCTCTCCACGCACCCGGCTTCTGTCTCTGCCTACATGGCGCTGACGCATGCACGGGAGGCGCGCCCACAGACACGGGAGGCGCGGCCACCTCAGACACTGGTGGCGTGGTACGATGCGGCAGCGACAGCGCCCGTACCGGCGTGCTCGCCACCGTGCCGGCGTGGAGCAACTCGCCACTCCTCATCGAGCTGAACTGGAGCGGCGAGTTGCTGAACGACATGCTTGCTTGGGTTGGCAACTGGTTCCGTCGGGCCAAGCGAGGTTGGTGAAGCACCGAGCGGCCTCGCCCGTATCCGGAGGGCTCGGCGGGCCACCCAACCGGGTAATATGTCGGAGAACGGCTCATCGGAAGCCATCGGAAGAGTGGAGAAAATGGTGAAGGAGGAGATGGGGGAGCGGCGGAGGGGTGCGATTCTTGCCCGCTGTCTGTCTGGCCTCGTGTAAACTGAGGGTGGACGGGAGGAGCTCGGCCGGTGTTGCGTTAAATTCCGGCCCGCTCATGAACGGACGTGTGGCCAGAGTAGGATTCTCGGTTTACATGTGGGTTTAATAGAGGCGCCGGTCGTGTAGCGGGCTGCGCAGTACTATTCGTTTTGACAGCAGTAATGAGCCGTCAAATCACAAAGGCCCTCGCCTCTCGTGAAACTGGCCGAGCTAGACTGCCCCGCCCTCTAGCCTTTTAAAAACTATATATACTCCACTTTTGTACAGTAGTAGTATCAATGGATTGCGCCATGGAGCAAAACTTGAAATTAAAAAAAAGGTGGTACATATAGAGAGGGAGTATTCGATTTGACAGCGGGCGGCGCAGTTTCCGATACGGCTTTAATGCAGACAAGGGATGGAGTAGTGGTTCCCGATATGTTGAACGGCCAATGCATCCTCCTTCAATTAATGCATGAGGGAAGTAATGGGAGGAGGTCCGGGAAAAGAGGCTGCATGATGTGAATGCAAGGCAGTTTGCCCTCATTGCCCTCATATAAAGGCGCCCCTCCATTCCAATGCATCTACCACATCGTACGCACCTAAGCATTTTCCTAAGCACCTACACTAAGCGCAAAAGAGCTCACTCCAGATCCATGGCGGCGATGCGCATGAGCGGCCAGCGGCTGCGCCAGATGGTCCACAATGCCGGCCTGCGGCATGGCACCGAGGATCGTCTCCAGGCGGTGTTGGAGACCGACTGGTGGATGGCCGCCGTCGACGCCAACTACGACTCTCAGTTGGACCAGATGATCGTTGCCACCAGCAACAAGTTCACCGTCCTCAAGAAGCTCACGGACGACATCGTCGTACTCCTCTAGCCCGTGCGCCCGGGCTCCTCATTGCCTGCCACCCTAATCAGCCTCCATGGCCGGAACCTCTTTCAAGCACTGGTGGCCTTGCGACTGCCCGCTGACGCCACGAAGAATGTCCACCTGGAGATCGCGCTCGCCGCGAGGCGCCTCACCCTGCAAGAATTCGTCAACCTACACATCCACGTGTACGAGGAAATCGTGTAGATAGGTATCTACAAGGCCAGTGAGGACACTACGATGTTGGCCTTCCTCAACCAGCTGGAAGCCTTGGATGCCTTTGCTGAGAAGCACCTCGACCTCGCCACAAAAGTCGCCGCTCCTTAGTCGTCAGTCGGTGGCCCGACGCACTATGTTGAGGAGGAGGAGGTCGTACATTCATGGATCCATCTTTCTTCTTGCCTTCTGTAACCACCACTGCGATCGCATCATCGTGGCCTTAATTCTTATTGTGCTGTTGCATTCTCGTTCCAGTCAATACCGACATGTGCGATCCCTTTGCTTAATTATATGCATCACTATAACTAGTACTCCATCTGTCAATTTATAAGTTGTGCTTACCTTTTCCATCCACTTCGTGCAATGCGCGGGCATCTTGGTAGAAACACTAGAATATGTCTATATAATCCGTATGTGATAGTCCATTTAAAATCTCAAAAAAGACAAATATTTAGGTTCGGAGGGAGTAATATATTAGGAGTATATCAAAACAATAGTGATTTCTCTCAAGTTTGTGAACAAATACTACTATTATACTACTTTCGATCTGTCGCAACGCACGGGCACATTGTTGGTAAAAGGAAAAGGCATGCCGCGTTCGCGTCGCACCCCCACACGCCCGGGAATCGGGAGTACAACACGGCCCGTCCGGCACGACACATAGCTTAGGGAAGGCGTGTTGCCTAGCATTTTCACTTCATGTGGGACCTCCGTTGAGCAAACCGACACCCCACCCGCCGCCCGGTTGGAAAACAGAAATGAGGGGAAGATCTAGCTGTAGCACGGTAGCCAAGAAATTTGGTGTCAGACGGGGCTCGTTGATAGAGTAGGAGCATTTCGTACTAGTACTACTCCTACTAGTACCAAGTTTGTACTCGTAATACTATATTACTAGAACTACCACTATACAACTAGTAGGTACGTGCACGGCACAACATCGTAGGAACAAAAAACGGGAAGATCTTGTTTTGGGTGATTTATCTTTTTTTTCAATCAACGTAGTATGAATAATATGATGTGTGGGGCACCCATGAAGCTTATGTGGCTTGGTTGCATGGCTATGGAAGGTCAGAGAAAAATAAATAGATAATGTATTTAGAGTGCACTCCACTAAATAGATATACTTTGGATCCATTGCAACGGACTGGCACATCTATATAGATACCCCCTATATAGTGTGTGAAAAACTTTGAAAGTTGGTCGTTGGATGAGGCCAATCCGACGGTACAAAGATGGAAAATCCGAGCACTACTGGTCGTTGGATATCATCCACCAGATTCTACCACATATATAATCTAGAAGACTCCATGGTTGAACTTAATTCATGACTAACTTTGCCACAACTAAGCTTAGGAAAAGTTATTAGTTCTTCAAAATGAGAGCCACAAGTTGGCAAGCCTAAGGGAATCTTGCCACATTTTTTGTGTGTATGCCATGTGGGGCCTTAGTGTGGCTTGCCTAAGGTGTGGCTTGAACCAAACACTCACCTATCAAACTTGCCTAACCTTACATTCCACCAGATTTTGCCACATGTTAGAATCCAAAAAGATCCACATGTAGAAGCATAATGCACAAACCACCAGACTCTCATGCGTGAAATGCACGTGTAGCTTACTAGTACTAGTTGGTAGTAGTAAGAAACAAATTCCAGTTTTGGCACGAGCCCGTACTGCGGGAGCACCACAAGGCCTGCCGCGGGAGTTACATTTCCCTCTTGGGGCCCACGGGACCGAACTTCAGTGGCTTAGTGCCCGGCCTATGAGTCAATGACATGCGGACCTTAAATGCGGCTAGCCCACATGTCATTCTCATGGTGGTGGCGTGGTTCGCAACTCACTCATTCGAGATGAACCGGCTGGTGGTGGCGTGGCCGTGGCGAGGGTGCCACAGCTGGGCGTCGGGGCATTACGAGGCGTAGATGGCCACACCGGCGGGTACTACCTGTAGTACATAAGTACTCCAGCCGAGGATTGATGCCCGAGACGAAATGTGTCACAGCCGCTGGATGAAAATTCGATGGTGCGGGAGTACGGATCGGAGCACAGCAGTGGAGCAGGAAAACCGCGTCCAATCGGGTGTGTCTGTGGTAGAAAGTTGATGGTCGCCGCAGTTCAGCTGACCCGCATGTCATGCACACAAAGGCAGAGGAGCGGTGGGGCCGAGAGGGATGAGGGGCACGTCGGGGGGATGAGGATCCCCTGACGCGAACAATCCTACCATTCTGTCACTGACATGTGGGACCCATAAGCGTGGGTCCCACCTGTCAGCGAAGGAAAGGCACGGCAAGGCAGTGATAGCCACGTTAGAGGATCCATGCCCACGTCGGGGGACGTCGTGCCGTGGGTTGGAGCGGCGTCATGGGAATCGCGTGTGGGTGTGGTAGTGGTAGAAACAAGAAACGTGATGGTCGCCGTGGTTCAACTTCCATGGACAAGCTGTCATGTCTGCTGACACATGTATATCAAAACTAGAGTTTTTATATTTCAAGGACGTGAACAAGTATTATTCTACTACTTTGGATCCATTGCAACGCACGGGCCATCACATTGGTAGTAGTAGTGTCCATCTCTATCTCTAGAGGCCTTCCCTCGTTCATCCTTTTCTCTCACAAGATAAACTACTCATACAAATGCATCTTGATGTTCCATGGAACGAACGAGAATGTTTCCTTGGGGGTCTCTCCAGCGCGGCGTGGCCGTAGTTGCAAGTTGACACCCCTTGAGATGTCGATGTTGAGGGGCACTCGGATTTCCTCCGATGAGCAGGTAAGATGAGTTTGATCATGTAGTAAATGCATTCTAAAGACTACTTTCGTGTCCATTTCCTAATTCTCTCCTTGCCCACTGTTTCACAGGTTAGGCTCGGTGCGAGTGGAGATTGGCTTGCATATGAATGGGAGGGTACCAACATCAATTTGCACAACATTTACAACGGTGACACCGTTCCCGTAGAACCTTTGTCCAACATTGGGATCAGCCATGCAACGGGCCACCGCATGAATTGGTACGATGGAACCACGGTGAGATTGAATAAGATAGCACGAACCTTGCAGATGGTGGTCAAAGGCGGGCCATGCTGTCTGCGGCCAATTTGTTGCCGTACGAGTAGGAAGATGTTGTGCTCCTTTCTAACCGCATCTTCGTGGTGACAAACCAGGGGACTTATTTTGTATGGGACACATCCTACGATATAATCCCTCTCTCCCAGTTTATTTGTTTTGAATCTTTTCATTTTATAAGTTTCAAATTCAAATTTGGAGCTCCCCATCACATGTTGAGATTACAATGTCCATTAAATCGTTGCGTGCATGTATAGTAAAGAAACAAATCTCGAGTTTGGCATGAGTTCGTGCTGCGGGAGCACCACAAGCCCTGGCGCATGAGTTACATTTCCCTCTCAGGGCCATCGGGACTGAGCTTCAGTGCCTTACTACACCTACCTTTGAGTCAATAACATGTGGACCCGATAGGTGACTGGTCCACATGTAATGCTCCCGTAGGCACAGGGCAGTGGGGCCAAGAGGGGTGAGCCGCAGGTCGGGGGACATGTGGTTTCATGGATTCAAGCGGCATCATGGGAATCGCGGGTGGCTGTGGTAGAAACTTGATGCTCGCCGCATTTTAGGTGGCCCACATGTCATGCACACAAAGGCAGAGGGGTGGTGCTGCCGAGAGGGGCGAGGCGCACGTCGGGGGGCGTGGTGCCGTGGGTTGGAGAGGCGTCGTGGGAATTGCGAGATGAAACGTGATGGTCGCTGTAGTTGAACTTCCATGGACAAGCTGTCATGTCTACGGACACATGCACTGCATACTGATCACTGGAAGGAGTAGCAGAGAAAGCTATATATGCGGATAAATAGTTCCTTATAGTCATTGGTACCCACGCTACTACTCTATTCCAAAGACATACACACCATCGAAATAGTCCATCTATATCAATATACACCGAGAGGGAATAATTTTTTTTTACAAGAGAGGAAATAGTTCATCCATCCATAATGCCCTCCTACTGGTGCAGCCTCTTTTTCTTCTTCTTCTTCTCCTTCTTCTTCTTCTTCTTCTTCTTCTTCTTCTTCTTCTTCTTCTTCTTCTTCTTCTTCTTCTTCTTCTTCTTCTCATTCTCTGTGGGAGACGGCTTCGCAACAAGCTCTTTGGACCTTGCAGCTATCTCAAAACTCACACGGGCATCGAGGGCAGCATATTTTATCCGCTCATACGTCAAGGGATAATTCTCCCATCCAGATGACCTTAATGCCACCGTCTCGTCACCCTTCTGAAGATTTGTACCGAGCACAAAATTTTCTACGTCGAATAGGGATGGTGTCTGTTTATCACAATATTCTACAGGAATTTTGATTCTAGTTTGTAGGTCAGCGATGCTTTTCAAATCAAGGTTGTACGGCTCCAGCTTCTGCTTGTCCCCTTCGATGGCTGCCCCACAGAATTATACGTCCTCCCGAGACAAGAAATCGTGAAGCTCACGTGGTATGGAGGGCGAGTGTATGATGTGGTACACCAAAACATCATTTTCGTGGCACGACTGAAGGATGGCGGCACGCTGGATCTTCCCAGGGGCATGCTCCGTGTACTCTGCGTCAAGACCGATGACCCTCGTCTCTACCTTTTCGAGGGAGTTGGATACATTGTTGATCCACTGCCGAACAACCCTTGGGTGGATGGTGTCGGTGGCAACTATGCGCATCGAGCCTTCGACGAGGACATGTTGGACGCTAAAAACCTGCATCTCGATCTCTTCTGCCATTTAGAACCGCTGGAACGGAGGGCTATGGTTTGGAGAATTAGGATTAGATGGCTAGTCTAACTGAAGTATTAGATGATTATTTAAAGAGGTTAAAACAATGTGAACGCGGCGGGGTTTGGATGCAAATGAATACGAAGGGGAGGTGAAGAAGCCGAGGAGAATCGGTTCCCGATGGAGAAGTAAATGGGAGAAGTGGCATGCAGGCAGTTGATTAGACGGCTAGGTAGACTAAACGAAAAGGCTATGCGGGTAGACTGATGAGTCGTACCTGTTCGTGTGCGTGCCCATCCTTCCTGATAGGTGGGACCTATGCAAACAGATAAAAAATGTGTCGTAGTTTTTTTTAAGCGCGTGAGTGGGAGACACAACATTCTCTGGTTAAGGACTACTCCCTCCGTTTAGGTGAGTATAAGTCACCTTATGAAAATCAGGTTTTCCCAAAACCTTTAGGCATGGAGCATTAACTTCCTGCTCGATCCCCTCCCATCCTCGTTAGCCAGTGTTCTCTTCCTCTGCTGCCGCATTCTACCATTCCATTTTTCCTCTTCTCAAGTGTGGAATGATCTGCATGCCGTCCTTGATGCACCAGAACGACCACTGCATGCATCGCGGTAGGGCGTTGATTGGGCATGCACGAGAATTTGGTTAGTCCTGCCTTCGGTCGCTGCGTGCTGTCACTCAACAATGGAATGGCGGCGCTTGACGACCAGTTTGCCGGCAAAGTGCTGATGGTAACCATCAACGGCGACCGGCCTCCCATCTCACCGGACGACCTTGTCAAAGCTCTTGGCATTGCGCATGGCATACAAATAAGTGACTTGCTCGTTGAAGTCTGTCCGCCACCGGCTGATTTCTTCGTCAGGTTTCGGACAACTTTTGACTGCAGTCGTGTGTTCGAATCTTCCCGTCGTTTGTTTTGTGATGGCGCGCTGGTGAGCTTTGATCGGTGTCACCCAGGATGGGGCTCGGTGCCCTCTGAGCTTGAGTTTTTAACAAAGCTTACCTTCCATGGCATGCCTCGACGTGCTTGGAACAGCGAGTCCATGAACGAGCTTATCAACGACCTTGGAGGTGAGCTCGTAAGTATGTTTGTTCCTCCAGACAGCTGGGCTCTGACGGTTATGGCATGGATGAAGAAGCCGTCCACCATACCGAAGGTGATTGTTTTTGAGATACCGGTGCAGGAACCGGGGTTGTACTATTCGTCGCCACCAAGGCCGCCGCGGACCACGTTAGGGATGTACCTGTATCGAGTGTCCGTGCATGTCGAAGAAGTGGTCAATCCATCAATCGAAGTCCCGCCGCCGCCGCTGGTGCCAGGGTCCGTCGACGACGCCCATTACAGGAGTCAACGTCAGACTTTCCCCATGTTTCTCGGAACGATGGATGGCATAGGGCCTACTCCATCACGCGGCAGAGGCCACTGCTTCTTTGGGAGAAGAGGCAGGGCTGCCTGCCTGGATGTGCTCTAATTTGAGGTAACAACTGAATCTTGTCAGATACTAGTTAAATCCGAGCTATGGGTGTGAAGCACTGATATGCCAGTACATTTGATTGTGACATGTTCTAATTTTGTACCTGAACTTTTTTCAGAAAGGGATGTACGTCAACTTAATGTGCTAGCAGAACTTATTGTGTTGTATGTCTGTTTTCTTTGCACAACATTCAAGATATTTCCCCGTCATTGATAAAGACAATGAACCGTTATGTACGACTTCGTTGGTTTCAACATAGCCCTTCCCATAGCGATCCACTGCTTCCATCCTGATTGTGCCGCCTGCATGAAATTTTTGTATGCAAGTTCAGTGTGCTATGATGTTCTATATGATTGTGTCAACTATATAAGTTTTTACTGAGCATCAGCAATGCATATGGCTGAAAGATGTATTTACGAGCATTGACCGATGGGTCTCTCTCTCTATCTCTCTCTCTCTCTCACACACACACGCACACACACGCGCACACGCACAAGTGGGACCCGTTGAATTATTTATTTGCTCGTGACAGCTTTTAATTAGGTTCCACTGTATTCTAACTTTTTTCTTAAGTTATTAATTGAGCTCAGTGACTTCAAAAAGTTGTACAGAAGCCTTGTTTGGGCCTTTCCGGCGTCGCTGAATGTGGGCTGAGTAACCATGTTATGTTGTACTATACTACACAGGCCTTTTTTCAACATCAGCAATGCAAATGGGCCGACAGTTGTACACGATATCTGGGTCAACTTGTTATTCTCCGCCCGCTAGGCTGCAAACTTTCCTAGGAGGTATGCATTAGGCTTAACAAGAAAATGGACTTTTAGAAATAATAAATGGGATATAATTATAATAACTGGACAGTTACTATGCACCAAACACGTAATTAGTTTGAAAATTATATTATTTTTGGAATTTGAAAATTTTAATTTCATTACTTGTTGCGTGCGCAATATTTCATTGGATTTTAACGTAATACAACTTTATTTTGAAATTATATTTAACCTGACTAGAAATTTTGGATAAAAATATTTCGGATCCCATCAAAATGTGGGAATTTTTTTGAATTATGTTTTGAGCGGTTGTTTGAAATTATTAATCGTTGTCCTAGCAAGAAGTTGGGCTGTACTTTTAACAAACCGTAAATGGGATGTAGTAAATTCCATTAGAATTAAAAAAATGGGTTGTACATTCTTACAAATCGCAAATGGGCTATATGTTCTCTGCCAAATCCGAGCTGTGGGCCTACTAAGTTGACGCGTACCAAGGGCTTTGTAAACTTAGTCAATATAAACGATTCTAGCTGCAGTGATTGTACGATGTCCATCCAACGGCCGTAGTGCTTCTTCAACCTCTGGTCTTCTTGCTCCAGCCGCCCAAAGGAGCACCGGTCGTGTCGCGTGCTCCTGCCGCCCGTGGCCGACTATGATGCCGCGGAGGCCTCACCGCCCCGTACTACTCCCACCGTTGGCCAGGCCATCCCTCTACTCACCCACACCCCCTGTTATTCTACGGTGACGGCAGCCTCACACCGTAGCCGAACCAGTGAACCCTCGCACTCCTCTCCGTGCGGGCTTCCACTGTTGCGTCTTCCCCAGCTCCGCGTCGTCCCCTTCCTAGGCCTCGCCGTCATCCAGACCACCGCCCTGATGCTCTCGGCGCGGCGTGGTCAACATGGTCAACCACCGACTTCCATCGGAAGAGTACTATACGTGGAGAGGCTAACAGCTAGGTCCAGGCGGCCACAAGGAAGTGCCTCCTTATTACGCGCAAAATAATTATTCCTCCACCTGACAGCAGGGACCCACCGGACAGGCCACCTTATTTCGCGAAAAAACGTTTCCCCCCTGACTGCTGGGACCCACCGGACGGGCCAGTGTATTTCGCGATAAAATGTTCCCCCCGCTGTCAGCTCAGACCCACCGGAAGTGCCTCCTTATTACGCACAAAAAATGAATACTCCCCCTGCTAGCTGGGACCCATCATGGTGGGAGGCTGACTTGTGGGCCTACTAAGTTGACTGGGACGGGGGCCTTTGTCAACTTTAGTCAATATGAACGATTCTAGCTCTAGTGACCGTACGATGTCCATCCAACGGCCGTAGTGCTTCTTCAACCTCTGGTCCTCTTGCTCCAGCCGTCCAAAGCAGCGCCGGTCGTGCCACATGCTCCTGCCTCCCGTGGCCGGCTGTGCTGCCGCGGAGGCCTCACCGCCCCCTACTATTCCCACAGCTGGCCAGGCCCTGCGGCGACGGCAGCCTCACGTCGCAGCCGAACCAGTGAACCCTCGTACTCCTCTCTGCGCAAGCTTCCACTGCCGCGTCTTTCCTGGCTCCCCGTCGTCCCCTTCCTAGGCCTCGCCGTCGTCCACCGCCCTGGTGCTGCTCTCGGCGCGGCGTGGTCAACATGGTCAAGGAACGACTTCCATCGGACGTGGACTGTACATGTAGAGGCTGACAGCTGGGTCGATGGCCGCGGCAAAGAAGTGCCTCCTTATTACGCGGAAAAGAATGATTCCTCCACCTGGCAGCTGGGACCCACCGGACGGGCCACTGTATTTTGCGAAAAAATGTTTCCCCCTGACTGCTGGGACCCACCAGCTACAGCTTCGCACGTAAGGAAGTGCGTCTGGGCAAAAAAAGATTCGCCCCCCTGACTACTGGGACCCACCAGCTACATCTTCGTAGGCAAGGAAGTGCCTGACAGTCGGGACCCACCTGGTCGAAGCGTACGTAGCGTTGTCATTCTGGTTGTGAACGTGTACGTACATATATACTGGTGGATGTAGAGGCGCGCACGTGTCGTAGTAGAGGCGCGTACGTGTCGTAGTAGAGGCGCGCACGTAGCATGTACACGTACATAGCGGCCAGGGTGCAAGAAAGAAAATACGGCCACGTATGTGTACATACGGGCGGGGTCTCGAACGCCTACTCGCGCATACGTACGGCCAGGGCTCGTGTACATGGCTGGGTCGGAACAGAGAAACAGCGTCGTCGTCGTGTTCATGGGGAGGCAACGGAATGCGTCGTGTTCATGGGGAGGCAACGGAATGCGTCGTGTTCATCGGGAGGCAACGAAACGCGTGGGAGCCAACCGGCTGGGTCGGAACGGAATGCGTGGTCGTGTTCATCGGGAGGGCTTGGACGGAACAGGCGATGGAAACGAGGCCTGGCGTACCGCACAACGGAGGAAACGGACCTCCTACGTTCGGAACGGGGTCCTGTTGATCGGGAGGGGTCTGGCATACCGCAAAATGGAGGAAACGGACCTCCTACGGTCGAAACGGGGGTCCTATTGATCGGGAGGGGTGTGGCGTACCGCAAAACCGACGAAACGGACCTCCTACGGTTGAAACGGGGGTCCTGTTGATCAGGAGGGGTGTGGCGTACCGCAAAACGGATGAAACGGATTGTGTTGGAGCGCTACGGTCGAAACGGGGGTCCTGTTCATCGGGAGGGGGTGTGGCGTACCGCAAAACGGGACTCCACGGGATACTGTTCATCTCCACCGTCGACCTCCTCCAGCCTCCACGGACTCCTGTTCATCCAGCCTCCACCGTGCGCTACTCCACCCGCTACTGTTCAACTACCCCTCCACGGGCAGCCCTCCATCATGTACTGTTCATCCAGCCCTCCACACCATGGGGTCCTGTTCAACCACCCCTCCACGGGCACCCCTCCACCGTCTACTGTTCATCCAGCCCTCCACCACACCACGGGGTCTTGTTCATCCAGAGGCAACGCCACCGCTCACTGTTCATCCACCCACCCCCCACCCCCCGCGCAACGCTCACTGTTCATCCCAGAGGTAGCATTGATCGGCTTCAATTAGCAGCAGTAGCGAAGGAACCGCTTGATCGGATTCAGTTAACAGCCATCGATCGATTGCTTGGGTTCAGTAACACTTAGACTACAGTGCAATCACTCGGGTTCAGTTAGAGCCCAACGCCTCGCTCGGGTTCAGTTAGAGCCAACGCCTCGCACACACGCGTGTACGTGTACGAGAGAAACGCGCATCGCTCGGCCCCCGACCTCCCACCCTAACCGGGAACTCCCTGAAATTTTCCTCCCCCTTGCTTCTACCATGGTTTTTTCCGTCATGGACGGCCCAAAGAATGTCATGCAGCTGCGTCTCCGGCCCGCCCAGGACGAAAAACCCATTTTCTGTCATGAATTTTTGTCATAGAAGTAGGAGCCCACCACATCGATGATGATACCGGGTTTTTTCACAATTATCGTCATAGAAGTGTCATATGTATGACAGAAAAAAAAATCGTTCGGCCCAAAATGTCACGGATGTGTCTTTTTTTGCAGTGTGAGTAACCTTGCTGTCGGTGCCAAAACTGGCGGATCTCGGGTAGGGGGTCCCGAACTGTGCGTCTAGGCCGGATGGTAACAGGAGGCAAGGGACACGAAGTTTTACCCAGGTTCGGGCCCTCTTGATGGAGGTAAAACCCTACGTCCTGCTTGATTAATATTGATGATATGGGTGTTACAAGAGTACATCTACCACGAGATCGGAGAGGCTAAACCCTAGAAGCTAGCCTATGGTATGATTGTATGTTGTGATTGTTGTCCTACGGACTAAAACCCTTCGGTTTATATAGACACCGGAGAGGGTTACGCTTACACAAGGTCGGTTACAAAGGAGGAGATAACCATATACGTATTGCCTAGCTTGCCTTCCACGCCAAGTAGAGTCCCATCCGGACACGAGACGAAGTCTTCAATCTTGTATTTTCATAGTCTAACAGTCCGGCCAATGGAGATAGTCCGGCTATCCGGAGACCCCCTAATCCAAGACTCCCTCAGTAGCCCGTGAACCAGGCTTCAGTGACAATGAATCCGGCGCGTAGTTGTCTTCGACATTGCAAGGCGGGTTCCTTCTCCGAAAACATCACAAAAGAATTTGAATACGAGGATAGTGTCCGACCCTGCAAAATAAGTTCCACATTCCACCGTAGAGAGAATAATGTTTTTGCGGATCTAATTTGCTAGCTCGTTTCAGCAGCATGACGTAAGGTCATGGCCCGGAGATTATTCGAACTGTTTCTTTTAACCAACCCCGCACATGATGCGAGGCAGTTTTTCGACACATCTTGCCGAAGCGGAGTCGTGTTCCCCCAATACAGGATTCTCATCAATACGGGCGTGGGCAACCCAACCGTGTCTAGGACTCCTAGATTATAGGCAAGTCCTAAACGGCTACGGAGAGGACGCTTGATATTCACCCTCTTTATAAAGGGACGAGGTTTTTGCTTTTTCTCTCTCGTGCTCAATCGAACCCTTCCTCTGCCTCGAGTTCTAACACCCAAAGCCCAGGTTAGGTGCTCTGGATCTTCAATCATGTCTGGATCCAGCCTTCAAGGCCGATGGATGCCCTCCTCGGTAATGGAAGAGGACATTAAGAAGTTGAGGGAGGCCAGATACCTGACCGCCGAGGTTTCGCATCGGCTGCCTGCTCAAGGGCAGGTCGTCCCTACTCCTGAACCCAACGAAGACGTCGTGTTCATCTCCCACTTCCTCCGAGGTCTAGGCCTCACTCTGGATCCTTTCGTCAGGGGCTTGATGTTCTATTACGGGCTAGATTTCCACGATCTAGCTCCGGACTCCTTTCTCCACATCACGACATTTATTGTCATGTGTGAGGCCTTCCTCTGTGTGACCCCTCACTTCGGCATGTGGCTCAAGACCTTTGAAGTACAACCGAAGATGATCGAGGGGCAACATGCAGCGTGCGGAGGTGCATCAATAGGGAAGATGGCAGGAGCTCCATGGCCGAAAGGTTCCTTTCCGGAGGTGTCCTAATTATGGCAACGGGAGTGGTTTTACGTCAAGGCTCCCAAAAGTGCCAAGCGGGCGGCTGCCCCCGCTTTCCGCCCGAGCCCCCCACAACAACTGATGTCATGGATTAGCAGGGGTCTGAGCTGGGGTCCAGCCAAGGACGTGCCTATACTGCAAAGCCGCATCCAAGATCTCTTCGAGGGAGATTTTAATTTGGTTGCGGTAATACAAGTTATGTTGGTTCGTCAAGTCTAGCCTTGCAAACGCCGGCCCCTACGCTTGTGGGAGTTCAACCCAGAGGGGCCACGTGCCATTCAAAGTTTCCTCGGCCTAACGCACGAGGAGATGTACAAGTCATTCTTCAGACCTCAAGTGGAATGTCCGGATATTACCGAGGACGTGGGCCTGAGCAGTAACCGCGCCGCCGAACAAGTAAGAAATCCTTTAGCCGAACACGCTGTCTTTTATTCGAAATTATTTCTAAGAGTTCACTTTTTGACCAGGACTGGCTAACAAAGGCGAAGATGATTCGGTGTTTGGCCCCCTCCTTGATGGTTTGGAAAATCCGGTATTAGAGAAGATGCTCGAGGTCGCACCTTGCCCGGAGCCCTTGAAGGAAGATACCGAGGGAGATAATACGGGCGGACGCGGGCCCCCATCTCTATCCGCTCCAACCGAGGGAACGAGCGTCTCCATGAAGGAGGACGGTCGGGGGAGGAAAAGGACTGCTTCCGAGGATCTGGAAGCCAAAGCCTCCAAAGGGAGAAGAGGTCTCCCACTTAGGGTCCTGCCTTGGGGGGTGTTTTCGCCGCACAGAGTCCGCGGGGGGATCAGCCCTCCAACGAGTCGTAAGTGATCCAAAATGTTTCAATAGTAAGGGTATGCTATCTTTTTCCTCTGAGAAAATAACTACCGCATCTATCTTGCAGTTCGGGCCTCATCCCCTCTCAAATGAGCTCGTCTTCGGGGGATCTTCTTCCAGAGATGATGGAGAGCGAAACGCCTCCCCCGGACTCCTCCGCTCCAGAAGCGGGCGACCCCGAAGTGTCGTCACGGAGGGCCTCTCTGGATCCGGTGAGGCCAGAAGATAATCCCGTAGACTCCCAAAGTCCCCAGTGTCCGGCTCCCGAAGAGAGCACACGAAAGAGTCCGGCACCGTCTGGTGTGCGGCCGGACGTTTTGAGGGAGTTGGTGGGGCGAGCGGCCATCTCAGAAGAGCACCGTACGGTGATGGGTACGGTGATGGAGAGAATCTCGTCCGCTGAAAGCGGATTACATGAAGCCTTTATTAGTCCATTGACAGGCTTTGAGGTATGTGAGATAATATGTGATAGTACTGCACATGTTATAGTAGCCCCTGAGACTCTGGTTGTCATCGAGAACGGCGGCGAACAGAGGATCATATTTCCAGACAATAACCAAACTGCCTTTATTTGCAGGTGGTGGGAGCTCCGGTGGCTAGCCGGGCTAGGGAGTTTGCCCAATTAAAACGGCAACTGGATGCGGCAGATGCCGACATCGAGCTTGTTAACAAGAGGCTTGACGAGGCACATGGTAAGTGTTATTATCCGGTGAACGCCATATAGTAAGAGCAACATAATGCCAGTATCTTTAATATGTTGTGACTGCAGATGGAGCTGCCACCATGGAAGCCTTGCGGGCAGAACTTGCCCGAGCCAAGGAACAAGCGAGGATTAGTCATGCGGCTGCTTTGAAGGCAGCCAAAGAGTTGAAAGCCGAGAAGGCCGCACATTGCGAGAGCCAGGAGAAGATGGCCAAGATGGCCGTAGAATTAAAAGACACTGCC
The DNA here is from genome assembly GCA_034509565.1 of Triticum monococcum. Lineage (NCBI taxonomy): Eukaryota > Viridiplantae > Streptophyta > Magnoliopsida > Poales > Poaceae > Triticum > Triticum monococcum. The sequence continues at coordinate 698,741,135 of CM067842.1, forward strand.
GACCATTACCGAGCGAAGGCAACGGACCTTGAGAAGGCCGCGGCGGCGGACCAAGACACCCGTTCTGCTATGAGAGCGAAGAAGGACGAGCTACGGGAAGCCGGGGATATTGCGGCTGGGAAACCCTTCATGTTACGGAGGAAGTTCGGAGATCCTCGGTATGCCCCTCTGGATTGGCTGTGGAGTTCGGCAGATGCGTATATGGATTTGGCGGCGAGCGCTGCTGATGCGGCCAAGTACTTCCAAGGTCAGATAGATCGTGAAGTGGACAAGCTGTTCTGGACGCAATTCCATGTTCTAGAGCATCCGCTTTCATTGGCTGACCAGCTAGCCGAATGGGCCGAACTGAATAGGTTGTCCGGACTCGCCATGAGGTCTGTTGTGGATCAGCTATGGCCGGAAAGACCAAAGCTGAACAGCTATTTTAGCATAGTGCAGCAGCTCCTTGATGCGGTGCCGCGCATTAATGCGATGAAGAGGTCAGCGTGCATAGAAGGCTCGCGGATGGCCCTTGCCCGTGTTAAAGCATACTGGGCAGAGATGGACGCTACCACTGTTGCAGCGCAGGGATCGGCCATAGGCCGGGTGGCTACCGAGCACTATTTTGAGGAGGTTCTCGAGGGTGCTCGTTTGATAGAGGCCCAGTGCTCGAAAAATATTATGTTTGAGTGATATGTATTTTCATTGTAAGCACAATGCTTTTATGAATTTTTTATAAGGTTATTTTTTATAAGTATGATGCCTCCTGTGCGGCCGTTTATGTATACCTGTGTATAACCTGAAAGATTGCAGCCGTCAGCTTCAACCCCCACGCATAAAATGCGGGGGTGTTCGCAAAAAATGCGTGTTCACACTTAACCCAACGTCTTGGTCCTATTAAGGAGGTGATAGCGTAGCGAGCGAGGCAACCGGACTATAATGCTTTAACACTTTCACTTAACCATTGGAGTTTGACAGTGGGGCTACCAGATAGCCCCTGGTGGCTCTGCACTCTCCCGATCGCGGGGTGCGTACATGCCTGGCCGGGAAACGGCCCATCGTTAAGGTGGAGGAATTCTAACATTCCGATAGGTCACCGAGTGGTTGACCAGTCTCACGCTATATCATGACAGTCAGTTTTCGGCTTTCTCTACTGAGGTGCTCGTCCGGATGAACCAGGGCACAATCGCAGTAGTTCTCCTAGTGCTACCATAGCCGGTAAAGCGGAACATAAGGCCTGGTACTTGCAATTTGGGTTTGTTGCACCAATTATACTGTAGGGGGTTCCCTTACAGTCTTTCTGTCAAAAAAAAGCGGAACATAAGGCACCAAAACACAGGAGCCGGGCAAACCCAACATTTGACCAAAGACAATGATTCGGAGCTGATGCATATAAGGCCAAACTCGCGACGCCGAACACTCCCTAAGGTATTCGGTCTTTATGGTATAAACCAGGCCTAGATAGTTCCCTTCGTAAGAAGCCCCTTGTGTCCAGGTACGTGCATTATTCTGACGTGGCCACATGCCAAGACGCCAGCATCCTTCTCGACTATGCTGAGAATTCGGTGGATATGTATCAACAAGATACAGTAAAAAAGGTTTATGAAGGGTCTTAATCTAAAAAGAATCCTTGGAGCGGGTCCCTGCTGCATGTCTGCGCCTGTGTCTCCGTTGTGCCGTATCCTGGACGGGTGTAGCACGATGATTATCTGTAAAAGAGAGGAGCTTAGGTGAAAAAAGTTGTCGTGCAAAAAGATAGTTTTTTTAGAGAAATCACGTATAATTCAAGGTAAGTAAGAATTGCCGCTTGTCTGCGCATGTTGAGCCCCTTGTATTTGTAATAGGGGTGTGATCATTGATCCGGTAAAAATTGCATATGGCTGCGCCGGACTCGTCTAACCGTGTCCGAGGTCGTGATGACCTGCTAAATGCTTTAGTTGGTGAGGCCGTTTTTAGTGTGCGATTGCCCGGGCAGCCGCACGCTCTTCGGCGCGCAGAGATCGCTTAATACTTCCATTCACTGTAATGATGCCACGTGGACCAGGCATCTTGAGTGTGAGGGAAGCATAGTGTGGTATTGCGTTAAAGCGAGCGAAAGGTTCGCGTCCGAGTAGTGCTTGATAGCCACTTTGAAATGGAGCGATGTGGAAGGTTAAATGTTCGCTACGGAAGTTATCGGGGAAGCCGAATATAACTTTTAGTAGCAGGGAGCCCGTGCAATGAGCCCCTGGGCCTGGCGTTACTCCTTTAAAGGTAATATTGCTATGGAAAATTTTTGTTGGGTCTATCACCATTTCGCGGATTGTATCCTGGTATATCAGGTTTAGACTGCTGCCACTGTCCATCAGGACTCGTGTGAAGTGGTATCTGTCAATTATTGGGTCTAATACCAGGGCAGACAATCCTGCACGCCGGACACTTGCTGAGTAATCACGATGGTCGAAAGTGATCGGTTGAGACGACCAGTGGCAGGACTCCGCGGTGATAGGCCTTCGGGCGTATTTTTCTGGGAGTGTCATTTTGTTTCTGCCATTGATCACGTGTAACACGTTTACTGTTTTGACTTCTCGTGGAAATTTCTTTTGTTCCCCAGTGTCTTCCTTGAGAGGCTCATCCTCATCTTCGCTTGGTGTATCCTCCCCCTTGTGTACGGCGTTGAGCTTGCCGGACTGCTTGAAGACCCAACATTCTCTGTGGGTATGATTGGCTGGTTTGCCAGGGGTGCTATGGACCTGACATATTTGGTCCAGAATTTTGTTTAGGCTGGACAGTTCATCTCTGGCGCCTTTAGGGGGCGGCTTTTGCTGACCTGGCCGAGAGCTTTTGAATCCGGCGTTTACTGTCGTGCTCTTCGTGCTATCTCTTTTATTCCGGCGTTTGTTATTGTTGTTGCACCGTGATTTCCCGTTTCCATCTCTAATTTCAGATGTACTCGGGTCGCTGGAGCTGCATCGGGCCAGCTAGCTGTCTTCACCCACGCAAAAGCGGGTCATGAGGCTTGTTAATGCTGCCATTGTTCTCGATTTTTCTTGGCCGAGGTGTCGGGCAAGCCATTCGTCAAGGACGCTGTGCTTAAAAGCTGCCAAGGCTTCGGCATCCGGGCAGTCGACAATTTGGTTCTTTTTAGTAAGAAACCTGTTCCAAAGCTTTCAGGCTGACTCTCCGGGCTGTTGAGTTATATGACTCAAATCATCCGCATCTGGAGGTCGGACATAAGTCCCTTGAAAGTTTGCCCGAAAAGCATCTTCGAGCTCTGCCCAGCTTCCAATGGAGTTTTCGGGGAGGCCTTTAAGCCAATGATGAGCTGGCCCTTTGAGTTTGAGTGGTAAGTACTTGATGGCGTGGAGATCATCTCCTCGAGCCATATGGATGTGGAGGATATAGTCCTTGATCCAGACCCCAGGGTCTGTTGTTCCGTCGTATGCCTCTATGTTTACAGGTTTGAATCCCTCTGGAAATTCATGATCCAGCACCTCGTCGGTGAAACATAGGGGGTGTGCGGCATCCCTGTATCTGGGTGTACCGCGTTGTTTGGATGTTTGTTATGTTATATCGTATGCTGGGGCGCGCTTGCGTGGTCCATCTAGTTGCGCTGTCCTTTTGGTGCAAGCCCTCGCGTGAATCGCGTATTGTCTTCTGGGTGGCATTGTTTGCCGCTCTATGTTGGCCATGAGGTCATCTATCCGGCCAGGTGGCTGTTTTGATTTTTGGTTGCGACGGGTCTGAGGCCTCCTCATCGAATTCTGGTAGCAACTTCCGCTTTGGGTAGCTCTTGGTGGGGCGATTGTCGCCGTACTTCGCTGCTGTGTTGAGTACTTTACTCCATCTGATTTGGAGTGTGTCCTGCGCAGCCTTGAGCCTTTGCTGCTGCTTTTTCAGACTCCTCACGGTGGCAACAAGCCTTTGACGGGCATTCTGCTGCTCCGGGTGCCTGTCCGGCGTTGTGTCATCCGGACTATTATCTTTGACCGAATTGGTTTGTTCGGTTTGATTCTCCGTATTGCCGTGGTCCGGTAGTGGTTCGCCCTACTTCAACACCGGGTCTGTGTTATCGTAATTTCTGGTGAGGTGTGATTTGGGGCGGCGCTTGCGCCGCCATTTTGACTGCTTCTCGAGGGAATAAGCCTTTGGTGCATCTTTTTGTTCCTCGTCGTCTTCTTTTGGTGCATCCACCATGTATACGTCGTATGATGAAGTGGACATCCAGCGCCCTGTGGGCGGTGGTTCCTCTTTGCTTCCCGCATCGTTGTCCATACCATCGATGTCTTCGGAGTCGAAGTTGAGCATGTCGGTTGAATCATCGACAGTGGCTATTAAGTGGGTGGTGGGTGGGCGTCGAATTTCTTCGTCGTCCACATCCCAATCCTGTTCGCCATGATACGGCCAGGGCTCTCCTGACAAAGAGAGAGAGACCTTAGTGAATTCAGAATGTCGCCGAAGGGCGAGTGCTGAAAGTTATCCGCGGCGGTGAATTTCATGATCGGCGCCCAATCGGATTCGATTGGCAGGGGCGCAGATGGTTCGGGGTTCGGAAGAGAGTCCGGCACCTTGGAGTCACGGGCTGCACGGAGATTTATGCTAGTGTTCGGCTCGATCGCCGTTGAGACTGCAACCGCTGAGGCGGTGTCTAACCACCCGTCCTCGATTGGCGCAGTTGGCTCCGAACTAAGGGTGGGAGCTGATGCGGGCGCGGCTTCTGGGGTACTGTTTGGTGGCAGAGCTAGGTCATACCCATCGCGACAGTGCAGCGCGCCCGGCTGTGGCTCGAATCCGTCGAAGATCAAGTCCCCACGAATGTTGGTCGTGTAATTCAAACTTCCAAATCTGACCTGATGGCCAGGGGCGTAGCTTTCAATCTGCTCCAGATGGCCAAGCGAATTAGCCCGCAGTGCAAAGCCGCCGAATATGAAGATCTGTCCGGGGAGAAAAGTCTCACCTGGACCGCATCGCTATCAATGATAGTAGGATCCATCAAACCTAACGGCGACGACACAGAGGAACTCTCAATGAAAGCACCAATGTCGGTGTCAAAACCGGCGGATCTCGGGTAGGGGGTCCCGAACTGTGCGTCTAGGCCGGATGGTAACATGAGGCAAGGGACACGAAGTTTTACCCAGGTTCGGGCCCTCTTGATGGAGGTAAAACCCTATGTCCTGCTTGATTAATATTGATGATATCGGTGTTACAAGAGTAGATCTACCACGGGATCAGAGAGGCTAAACCCTAGAAGCTAGCCTACGGTATGATTGTATGTTGTCATTGTTGTCCTACGGACTAAAACCCTTCGGTTTATATAGACACCGGAAAGGATTAGGGTTACACAAGGTCGGTTACAAAGGAGGAGATATCCATATACGTATTTCCTAGCTTGCCTTCCACGCCAAGTAGAGTCCCACCCGGACACGAGATGAAGTCTTCAATCTTGTATCTTCATAGTCTAATAGTCCGGCCAATGGAGATAGTCCGGCTGTCCGGAGACCCCCTAATCCAGGACTCCCTCACTTGCGACACCTAAAACTGCTTCTGCTATTCGTTCTGATATGTCGCATGTTATTGATGATGCTACTTCTGCTATACATGATACTTATGATGAAACTACTTCTATGCTTGATACTACTGTGCCACTTGGTGAATTTCTTGATGAACAACTTGCTAGGGCTAGAGAGATTGAAAATATTCAATCTGATAATACTGATGAAAGTGATGATGAAGAATCACTTGTTATTCCTAAGGGTTATGTTTTTGATCAAGAAGGTTCTTTAGCTATTTTAGCTTGCAAAGATAGATACGAACTTAAGAGGTTATTAGCTAAATGGAACAAGCAATCTCTAAATTCTAGAATGAAACCTGACCCTGCTTTTGCTACTTCACCTATCTGTGTTACCAATAAGGACTATGAATTCTGTGTTGATCCTGATATAATTACTTTGGTTGAATCTGATCCTTTTCATGGCTATGAATCTGAAACTATTGTGGCACATCTTACTAAATTAAATTATATAGCCACCCTGTTCACTACTGATGGGAGAACTCGTTACTTTTATATCCTTAAAATATTTCTGTTCTCATTAAAGGGTGATGCTAAGATATGGTTTAATTCTCTTGATCATGGTTGTGTGCGTAGTCCCCAGGATATGATTTATTACTTCTCTGCTAAATATTTCCATGCTCATAAGAAACAAGCTGCTTTAAGGGATATATATAATTTTTTGCAAATTAAAGAAGAGAGTCTCCCACAAGCTTGGGGGAGGCTTATCCAATTACTTAATGCTTTGCCTGATCATCCTCTTAAGAAAAATGAAATACTTGATATCTTTTATAATGGACTAACCGATGCTTCCAGAGATTACCTGGATAGTTGTGCTGGTTTTGTTTTCAAGGAAAGAACACCGGATGAAGCTGAGATTCTATTGAATAATATGTTGACAAATGAAAATAATTGGACACCTGCGGAGCCAATTCCTGAGCCTATTCCTAAACCAACTCCGAAGAAGAGGGGTATTCTATTTCTCAGTCCTGAAGATATGCAAGAGGCAAAGAAATCTATGAAATAAAAAGGTATTAAAGCTGAAGATGTTAAGAATTTACCTCCTATTGAAGAAATACACTGTCTTAATTTACCGCCTGTTGAAGAAACATATGATCTTAATACATTACCTATTGAAGAAACTCATGGTCTTGATAACCCGACACAGGTAGTAAAGGTAAATTCTCTCTATAGATATGATAAAGCTAAAATCCCATTTAATAAGTTTGCTAGCCCATGCTTAGAGGAGTTTGATAAATTTATGGCTAAGCAAGAAGACTTTAATGCTTATTTTGGTAGACAATTGAAATACAATTCAAATATGCTTGAACACTTGGGTGATTATATGGCTAATGTCAAAGTTGAACTTAAACTTATTAGTAAACATGCTTCTATGGTTACCACTCAAGTAGAACAAGTACTTAAAGCTCAAAATGATTTTCTCAATGAATTGAATAGTAAAGATAATGATTTGCTCAATGAACAAGTACTAGAACTGGTAGAATGACTCAGGAACCTTTGTATCCTGAAGGCCACCCTAAGAGAATTGAGCAAGATTCTCAGAGAAATAATATAGATGCACCTAGTCCGTCTAAAAGGAAGAAAAAGAAAAAAGATAGGACTTTGTGCTTCTAGTGACCCTATTACTGAAACACCTGAGAATCCAAATGATATTTCTATCTCTGATGCTGAAACTCAATTTGGTAATGAACCTGAAACTAGTGATAATGTTAATGATAATGTTCATGATGATGCTCAACCTAGTAATGATAATGATATAGAAATTGAACCTGCTGTTGATCTTGATAACCCACAATCAAAGAATAAACGTTTTGATAAGAAAGACTTTGTTGCTAGGAAACATGGTAAAGAAAGAGAGCCTTCGGTTCAGAAACCCATGCCTTTTCCTCCCAAACCATCCAAGAAAAAGGATGATGAGGATTTTGAGCGCTTTGCTGAAATGATTAGACCTATCTTTTTGCGTATGCGATTAACTGATATGCTCAAAATGAATCCTTATGCTAAGTATATGAAAGAAATTGTTACAAATAAAAGAAAGATACCGGAAGCTGAAATTTCCACCATTCTTGCTAATTAGGTGGAATACCAAAGAAACTTGGAGATCCAGGAGTACCCACTATACCATGCTCTATAAAAACAAACTATGTTAAAACTGCTTTATGTGATCTTGGAGCCGGTGTTAGTGTTATGCCTCTCTCTTTATATCGTAGACTTGATTTGAATAAGTTGACACCTACTGAAATATCTTTGCAAATGGCAGATAAATCAGCTGCTATATCTGTCGGTATTTGTGAGGATGTGCCTGTTGTAGTTTCAAACGTTATTATTTTAATGAACTTTGTTATTCTTGATATTCCCGAGGATGATAGTATGTCTATTATTCTTGGAAGACCCTTTTTGAATACTGGAGGGGCTGTTATTGATTGCACTAAAGGCAATGTCACTTTTCATGTTAATGGTAATGAGCATACGATACACTTTCCGAGGAAACAACCTCACGTTCATAGTATCAATTCTATTGGAAAAATTCCATCTATTATATTTGGAAGTTTTGAATTTCCTCTTCCTACTGTCAAGAAGAAATATGATATTCTTACTATTGGGGATGTGCATATCCCCGTTGAGGTAACATAGTGTTATTCAAAATTTCTCCGGTTCCATGTTATTCGGAATGAGTTCGTTAACAAGACTTGATCAACCTTGTTAGTGGATTTCTTTTGATGAGCATGAGATGGATGAAACTAGAAGGCACAACCTTCTGTACCCCACTTTTAGTTTCTGTTATTTATATTAAATAAAATAAAAATAAATATTTTTCTATCTATTATCTGATTATCCGTGCAATATTAAAATACCCCGGAAATAAAAGTTCTCCAAATGCCCTGAAACTTAAATATGATTTTTTTTCTGGAATATTTGAGAATATTTGGCACTGAGAACACAGCAGGGAGGTCAACCACCTGCCCACGAGGGTGGAGGGTGCGCCCTACCCCCTGGGCGTGCCCCTACCTCGTGGGCCCACAATGGCCCTCCTCCACTCATCCTTTCACCCACACACTCCTTCTTCCTCCCCCAAACATGAATAACCAGCTCAAACCCGAGTCCAAGCTCATTTTGCTGCCATTTTCGATCTCCTTGCTCAAAGCACCTCTCACAAAACTGCTTGGGGAGATTGTTCCTTGGTATGTGACTCCTCCATTGGTCCAATTAGTTTTTGTTCTAGTGCTTTATTCATTGCAAGTTTTTGCTGCTAAGGTGACCATGTTCTTGAGCTTGCATGTCAAATTTATTTGGTCAAAAGTAGTTTTGATGCATGATATAGGCCCTAGGCACTTGTAGGAGTAGTTGCTATCAATATTATTGAGTTTGGTTTACTTTTATTTTGAAGTTACTAAAAATTTCAGAATTTTTCAGAAAATGATGAAGAGACTTTTGAGGGGCTCATCGAGCCAAAGCTCAAAGGAAAAGGCACCGAAGCCTAAGTATAACCTGCCTCGCACCACAGAGGTTCGGGCGTGTGAATGGCCTTCCGATGATTTCTTGAGAGCAGCCGGGATTTATGAAGATTTTCATGAATTGGCTAAGAATGCAGGCCTCACCGCTTTCCTCCACGACCAATGCGATCAGTATATCTTACTCACAATTATCTTTGTGTAAAACTTTCATTTCCATTCTAGGAGCTCACCACCTATGGTGGAGTTTCATTTATATGATGAGCATAAGGAGATGTCACTTTATGATTTTTGTCGGGTTTGTTTAGTCCCTTTCGAGGGCAAGACAGAGGAACCACATCACGAGGATGTGGACGAGTTTATTGATACTATCACCATAGGGGAAACAAGGAAGGTTTCCGATGCACGAATCACTAGCATACATTTTCCTGTTTTACGCGATTTTGCATTATTTGCTAGTCGTTGTTTAATTGGTCGCAGAAACTGTGGAAACCTTAGTATCCCTGATATCATTATTTTGCTCCAAGGTTTATATGGTGATAACTCTGTTAGTATGGGCGGCATTATTGTTAAACGGTTAAGTCTGAACCGTACCAAGGGCCCCATCTTTGGAGGCATCTATGCTTCACGCCTAGCTGTACATTTTAACAAACCTATTAGGCATTATGAGAAGGAAGAAAAAGTGCTGCCTCGTGTTTATCTAGATTATAAAGTATGGTGGCACATGATTTCATTTTTAAGAATAGGGAAGGAGAGCTTAAATACAAATTGTTCTTTAATAAACATCATCCTGAGACTATTACCCTGCCCGCTCCTTCTTTGTTTGATTTATCTGCAGGGCAGTACCTTGTTCCATTAAAGACTATTCACGCCTACCGGAACCCTGCACCAGCCATGGAGCCAGAGCCGGAACCACAAGTTGATCCTTCACGACAGTCTAATTACCAGTGGGATCCGGAGATGATCGCCAGCCAGTGGCAATCGGAGTCTTCTTCTTCTTCTCAGTATGGACCCAACTACTATTATGGATATCCGCCAGGCCAGCCGTGGCCATAGACCAACTTAGGCCAAAATCGTAAGCTTGGGGAGTACGTATTTCCCACCGACATTACATTTATGTTCACACACTCATTGCTAGATGTCAGTGCTCATACTTTTTCATTGTATCATCCATGCTAGTTTATTTTCCTTTTTATGCTTTCTTCTTGTGTGTTTAATAAACCTTAAGAAAAACCAAAAAATTAGTTGTAGCTTTTAGTTAGTTTAATTTCCATGCTTGTAGTAGTAATTAACAAGAAAACCCAAAAAGATTTCCTGTTCTTCTTTTTACTTGTTGGGAGCTCTCCCGTGTAAATAGTTTTATTTCTTTTCTTTGGGGGTCGATAGGAGAAGACCATGATTAAATTGTTGAAGTGGCTCTTATATACATTATTGTTGATCTGACAAAAGAGCCCATATTGCCTTGTCTTCTCCTATTTATTGAATGCTTGCAGATTCCAGCTTAGTCCAATGCACGTGCACTATTATTATTATTCACATCGTTCGGTCGTGCAAGTGAGGGGCAATTATGATGATATATGATGGACTGACTGAGATAAGAAAAGCTGGTATGAACTCGACCTCTTTTGTTTCTGTAAATATGATTACTTCATCGTTCCTGATTCAGCCTATTATGAATAAACATGTTTGCAATGACAACTAGAGATCATAGTGCTTATGCCATGCTTGATTAGCTATGAGTTATAATTGTTTACCTTGCATGCCAACATGCTATTGAGATGGTTATGATGTGGTATGATAGGGTGGTATCCTCCTCTGAATGATTTAAGTGACTTGACTTGGCGCATGTTCATGCATGTAGTTAAAACAAAATCAACATAGCCTTCACGATATTTATGTTCATGGTGGATTATATCCTACTCATGCTTGCATTCGGTGTTGATTAATTTTAATGCATGTTCATGACTGTTGTCGCTCTCTAGCTGGTCGCTTCCTAGTCTTTTGCTAACCTTCACCTCTACTAAGCAGGAATACTGCTTGTGCATCCAATCCCTTAAACCCCAAAGTTATTCCACATGAGTAAACTATACCTACCTATATACGATATCTACCTGTTGTTCCAAGTAAATTTGTATGTGCCAAACTCTAAACCTTCAAATAAATATCCTGTTTTGTATGCTCGAATAGCTCATGTATCAACTAGGGTTGTCCGTATCTTCCATGTTAGGCGGGTTATTCTCAAGAGGAGTGGACCCCGCTCCTCACTCACGAGATAAATGGCTGGTCACCAGGATGCCCAGTCCCATGCTTTATGCAAACTAAATCAAAATAACTGCAAACAAAACTCCCCCTGGGACTCTTGTTAGTTGTAGGCACTCGTTGTTTCAAGCAAGCCATGGATTGATGCATGTTGGTGGAAGGGAAGTATAAACTTCACCATTCTGTGTGGGAAACGCCTATAATGTGTGTAGCATGGAAGATATCACCATATCTTGGTTGTTATGTTGACAATGAAAGTATACCTCTCAAAATATTATTCACCTCTGTTTCAAAACTGAGCTCTGGCACCTCTACAAATCCCTGCTTCCCCCTGCGAAGGGCTTATCTATTTACTTTTACGCTGAGTCATCATCTCCTTATTAAAAAGCACCAGTTGGAGAGCACCGCTGTCATTTGCATTCATTACTGTTAATTTACATTGAGTATGACTTGACTGGATCTCTTTTACCATGAATTACAATGTCTAGTCAGTCCTTAGTCTTTAAAGGGGATCTGCATTTATGTTTTGCGGTCTTAGAAAGGGCTAGCGAGATACCACCTTGTTATATCATATTATGATTGTTTTGAGAAAGTGTTGTCATCCGAGATTTATTATTATTGCCCGCTAGTTTATTATGCTATTGATATGAGTAAACTTGAGACCTAAGCGTTATTGCGAATGTGGTTAGTTATGATCTTTGCTGAAAACTTGAATGCTGGCTTTACATATTTACAACAACAAGAGCAAACAGAGTTTGTAAAAGTTTCTCAACTGAATTTCTTGAGGACAAGCAAAGGTTTAAGCTTGGGGGAGTTGATACGTCTCCATCGTATCTACTTTTCCAAACACTTTTGCCCTTGTTTTGGACTCTAACTTTCATGATTTGAATGGAACTAACCAGGACTGACGCTGTTTTCAGCAGAATTACCATGGTGTTATTTATGTGCAGAAACAAACGTTCTCGGAATGACCTGAAACTTCACGGAGCAACTTTTTGGAAAATATTAAAAATACCTGCAAAAGATGAAGGCCAGGGGCCCACCACCTATCCACGAGGGTGGGGGCGCGCCTGCCCCCCTAGGGCATGCCCCCTACCTCGTGGGACCCCTGGTGCCTCTCCGACTCCAACTCCAAATCTATATATTGTGTTTCGGGGTGAAAAATCAGAGAGAAGAATTCATTGCGTTTTACGATACGGAGCCGCCGCCAAGCCCTAAAACCTCTCGGGAGGGCTGATCTGGAGTCCGTTCGGGGCTCCGGAGAGGGGAATCTGTCGCCATCGTCATCATCAACCATCCTCCATCACCAATTTCATGATGCTCACCACCGTGCGTGAGTAATTCCGTCGTAGGCTTGCTGGACGGTGATGGGTTGGATGGGATCTATCATGTAATCGAGTTAGTCATGTTAGGGTTTGATCCCTAGTATCCACTATGTTCTGAGATTGATGTTGCTATGACTTTGCTATGCTTAATGCTTGTCACTAGGGCTCGAGTGTCATGATTTCAGATCTGAACCTATTATGTTTTCATCAATATATGAGAGTTCTTGATCCTATCTTGCAAGTCTATAGTCACCTATTATGTGTTATGATCCGTTAACCCCGAAGTGACAATAATCGGGATACTTACCGGTGATGACCGTAGTTTGAGGAGTTCATGTATTCACTATGTGTTAATGCTTTGTTCCAGTACTCTATTAAAAGGAGGCCTTAATATCCCTTAGTTTACGTAAGGACCCCACTGCCACGGGAGGGTAGGACAAAAGATGTCATGCAAGTTCTTTTCCCTAAGCACGTATGGCTATATTCGGAATACATGCCTACATTATATCAATGAACTGGAGCTAGTTCTGTGTCACCCTAGGTTATGACTGTTACATGATGAACCGCATCCAGCATAATTCTCCATCACTGATCCGTTGCCTACGAGCTTTCCATATATTGTTCTTCGCTTATTTACTTTCCCGTTGCTATTGCTATCATCACTACAAAATACCAAAAACATTACTTTTACTAGTGTTACTTTTGTTACCGTTACCACTACTATCATATTACTTTGCTACTAAATACTTTGCTACAGATATTAAGTTTCCAGGTGTGGTTGAATTGACAACTCAACTGCTAATACTTGAGAGTATTCTTTTTGGCTCCCCTTGTGTCGAATCAATAAATTTGGGTTGAATACTTTACCCTCGAAAACTGTTGCGATCCCCTATACTTGTGGGTTATCATATCTCAACATTAAAGTGAGACGCCAGACGAGTAGCAAAAATCCCACCATGTATTTTACCCTTGGACTTATTAGTGTGAAGGCGACGAGCCACAATAGCTCCCAAGCTATAACTGTTGTTGCCCTCTAGTGCATGACGTAAAATAGCAAGGTCTGGTGAACTGAGCGCATCCACTTTCTCTCTAGCAAGCAAGCATTTTGCAATGAAAAGAGCAAAGTAATGAACAACACAAAGATGCAAGCTAGCGGCAGTGATAGCTGACACCCCTCTCTCATCTCCCACTATCAAAGTACGATAAAAGGCCTCAAACTCTGCTGGCCTAGGCTCAACTAAACTCCCATCAGAAGGGATCATGCATATGTTACAAAATTCAGTGAGTGGTATCTGATGGGTTTCAGCATATAAATCAAACCGTACTTCAGGAGGATTATTCCTAGAAAGGAAAGTAAAACTTTGAACAAAGATGTTTGTGAGGATTTGATGTTGTTCACTCTCATTTGCGATGAAGTCGGTGAGGCCGGCATTAGCAGCATATTGTGTGAACTCCTGAAGGATTCCGGCCTCTTCCATGAACTAGCTGTGCGTCCATTCGCACGGCCATACTTCTGCCAACCTCCGAGGATGGAGATCACTATCAGATAACTCCCCAACACTACTGTAGGATGCTGCTAACGCGACACTACGATCAGAGACCCTTCGAGAAACTGTGTGCGATGCATTAATCACAAACGGTGTTGTATGAAAACCATCAGAAATGATGCAAAACGTTTGCAATGAATGATACATCAAACACAGTTTAGATTATAGTTGCGTGTGCGATGAGGGGCATACAGTTGATCTGTATGGACTATTTGCGATCAGACAGAACAACAGAAACGGGCAGCCAGATCAAGGTGTGTGCAATATACGGCATACAGTTCACTCCGATGAACCGTTTGCGATGAGTGAGGTGAACACAAACGATTCGGCGTAACAAGATGTGTGTGATACTCGGCAAACTGGTCGGTAATCAGAATTGTGTGCGATCATTATAGACAGCCCATACGGTCTTTTTTGTGAATTGTGTGCTCGTCAGGGCACACAGTTCAACAAACCAACCTGTTGGCGATAATGTAGAAGATTCCTATCGAATACATATTACTAACCGTCTGTGATGAGATTGATAGGATAAACAGAGGTATGTATAGTCTGCTCAATTTAGTCCTTCTTCTTGTTGTTGTTCTTGTTGGATGGCCCCGCGACATCGTCTTGACAAGGACACTTCTTGCCGCTGACCGTTGGCTTTTCATCGCCGCCGCCATCGTCATCGTCATTGTTGTCATTGTCCTCCTCCTCCTCCTCATTCGACCATTCCTCCTCATCATCATCGTCATCCTTTTCTTCGTCCTCTGATGGCTCCTCGTCTGTCTGGTTGTCGTCTGACGACTCTGGAGGCGGCGTCCCTTCCATCAACCGGATATAATCGAGGTCTGGGCTCGACGCTGGACTCATGGAAGACAAGCGGGATGATTCCGATGTGGACCTGTCATCGGGCGCCAGACTGCTGGCCGAACTGTCGTCCTCGCTATCGCTCGACATGGCTGCAGAGTGTGTGCCAGTGTGTAGCACGGCCTGCCGGGGATGATGAAGATGGTGGACACTTAAGCGGGGTATGCAGAGAAGAGGAACTGCCAATTGAAGCAGGGATTGAAGCGGGGTTGATGTATTATCTAACTGCTGATATAATCAACCACAATTATTTGTACCTAGTCGCTCCAAATTCCCGGGGTTGCGCAGGACTCCTATTGACTATTTGGCTGGTTTCCTTTTTCAGGACAAAAACAAGGAACGAGTTTTGGGATTATGCACTGGTATCGGTACGAATGGAGTAGGACAGTTGGCAAGAAATACATTGAGCTCTTCTTATTGATAAAGCCAGTAATAATCAAACTAGGAAGGAAAAGAAAAAAAGACAAAGAAAAATATCTGCACGAATCTTCGCGTAACATCAATGGCATAGGACCTAGATGTGCATTACTTAGAGCACATCTAGATGTGCTTTAGCAATACTGTCAAACAAAACCCCTAATCATCATTGCAAACAACGCATAGAACATGGCTAATGCGACAACCACAACTACATATGCTAGTTCCTTCTTGTCTCTTGCTTTCATCTATTGCCTGTGATTGATTCTTTCTTGCTTCATCGTATTGATTGTACATTCCAGATCAGCCAGTTTCTTCTTCAGCTTTACGTTATCTTCTGCGAGCTTTGTGATAACACTCCGAGCCCTGGCATGCCATTCTTCATCCAGCCAGTTAACAATGGCACAAGCCTCATATCCCTGCCAATGTTAAATAGTATTTTGGATGAGCGGTGGCATTAACTGAAGGGTCGAGGAGCAAAGCTTGGTGCGGCTACCACCTGAAGTTTGACCTCCACTATCCCGCCATCGACCGCGATGGATGTGCTTGAATCACGCTGCCGCCAACCTCGAATCCCTTCGTGCATACACGTCGAGCGGGAGTGTGCCCGTGCACACAACTCAGCTTTTGGTACTTCTCGGTGGCGCAAAACTCAGGGTCGAACTCGTGTTGCGGGAGTCTGGAGTCAAGCTCCGGATCCGATGGCAGATCGCTTTCCTGGCGGGGGGTCATTTAGGACGGATTCAACAAGGATCTATACTTTGGACATGCTAGAAAAGATCGTGATAGATTAGAACCTGACAGGGTGATTCGGATCCGTAGTACACATGCCTTCTGATGACCTTAGGCAAGTGCTCGACGGTGATACGAGCAGGAGCAGCCACACCGAAACCATCAGCACCACTCATCCGCATTCCCACAATGTTAGCGCCACGCGAGGCAATTTGGAGGCTATGTAGGGATTTGGGGAAAATGGGGAAACTGTGGAGATAAGCTAACGGTCGGGAACTACCAATGGCACTATATATATGTTGTATACGGCACACTATTTGTACATGTCGTTTGTGTTGGGTATTACAAAGTCACACACGACTTCCACACCAAACCGTGTGAGTTGACAACGTTGGTTAGACACGGTTGCCATTGCATAACTGTATGTGATGTACTACCATGTCCATATAATTGAGTTACGTGAGATACCATGTAAACAGCCGCTCCGCGGATATCCGTCAAAAAAACAGCTGCTCTGCATATAGAGATGGCGGCGGCGGCCTAGGCAGCGGCTACCGGAGAAGAGGTCAATCCTCGGTCGGTGGGTGGTGGCGGCGTAATAGGAGGTCAATCCTCGGTCTGCGGCGGGAGATAGGACGAGCTCAACCATCGAGGTTGGCGGCGGCGTGATTCAAGCACATCCATCGTGGTCGATGGCGGGATAGTGGAGGTCAAACTTCAGGCGGCAGCCGCACCAAGCTTTGCTCCTCGACCCTGCTGTCTTGGCGTGCCGCCGCATCGCGCTTGTCTGTCTCGTGGGTGGAGGTCGCCGTGCGACTAATTAATTAAGGTATTCTTTTCGTGAATGGCTTAATTAAGGTATTCAATTCCTAAGTGTAGTATTGTACTAGTACTCTGCGTGTAAATTGACTGGCCATTAATTTTTGTCATTGCACGTCTGGATAACAACATGGAGCGCCCTCAGTAATTATTAAAATAAAACCTTGTGATTTATGCACGCATCTCTGGGCAGCAGTTAATACGTGTATTAATGTTGTTGTTTTATTTTTTTATTACCATTCGTCTGCTGCAGATGGATCGATTTCGATGGATGAAGAATTGGAAAACCGCTGATTTTATCAGTGGCATGACAGAGTTCATGAATTTGGCAGAAAGTACAAAGAGGAGAATTGGTGATGCCGATTACATCCTATGTCCATGTACTTATTGTGCCAATACAGAGTCATATGAAGTTGCAGATGTCCAGATGCACTTAGTCTCTAGGGGATTCATGGATGGATATAAACGTTGGACTAGACACGGTGAAGAGGAGGTCATGGATGAAGATACCCAGGGCAGCAAGATGACAAACCCTGATCAGTGTCACATAGATGTTGAATCTAACATCGGGGCAGAGGCGTCAAGCTACCAATGGAACACAGGAAAGCCAAAACGCCCACTGGAAAACCAAGACGTCCACACAGATGACGACGATCTTGATATGCTAGATTTTGCTGCTATGATTGCAGATTTCGAGGGCCCAGAAAAGGATATGATTGGGTACAAGGATCTGCCAACCATTGATGCGGACTCCAAGAAAGAATTGTATCTAGGTTGCAAAAAGAAATATTCTAGGTTGAGTGCCACCCTGGCGCTTCTCAGATTTAAAGAAGCAAACGGTCTATCAAACAAGGGCTTCACAAAGATCTTAGGTATTTTCAAAGATATTCTTCCGGAAGATAATGTGCTCCCCAGAAGCATGAATCAAGCGAAGAAAATTGTTTGCCCATTGGAACTTGAAGTACAGAAGATACACGCTTGTGTGAATGATTGTATATTGTACCGTGGTGAGTACAAAGATTTCCGTGTATGTCCTGCATGCAAGCATGCACGATACAAGCGCAGGAGAGCAAAGGACAAGTACAAATTGGACGACGAGATCAAGACAAGAATCATGTTCAAGGTTGTTTGGTACTTGCCTTTAATTCTAAGGTTGATGCGTTTGTTTGGAAACCCTAGAGAGGCAAAGAGGTTGCACTGGCATCATGATGAGCGAATTGGGGATAGATTTATGAGGCACCCAAAAGATGGGGCTCAGTGGGAATTAATCAACAACAAGTTTGAAAATTTTGCCAAGGATCCTAGAAGTATAAGGCTCGGGGAGTGTACTGACGGGATGAATCCTTTTGGCGATATGAGCACCAATCACAACACATGGCCGGTGCTTCTGTGCATATATAACCTAGCTCCTTGGTTGTGTATGAAGAAAAAAATACATTATGATGTCAATGATTATCCAAGGCCCGAGGCAACCTGGAAATGACATCGACATTTACTTTCAGCTACTGGTAGAAGAACTGCTGACAGTGTGGATAGATGCGCCTGCTGTAAAATGTTATGATGCTTACAGAAAGGAGATTCTCGATCTACATGCGATGCTGGTGCACACCATTTAAGATATGCCGGCATTAGGCAACACATCGGGGCAGAAAACAAGGGAAGATGTAGGGTGTGTCACATGCATGGATAGGACAGCTAGCAGAAGACTTCCCAACTCGCGCAAAACAGTGTATTTGCATCATCGTAGGTTCTTGCGGATGAATCACCCATACCGAAAGATGAAAGCTGAATTTGATGGTACAGCAGAGGCAGGTGTGGCTCCAAGACCCTATGACGGGGAGGTGGTCCACAACATGGCTAAAAAAAATTAATGTTGTGCTTGGCAAGAACCACCCTTTGATGGTGAAACTAACATCCAAGGATCAAGTGTTTAAGAAGAAATCGGTGTTCTGGAAATTACCTTACTGGGAGATTCTACATGTACGTCACTGGATCGATGTCATGCACGTAGAGAAGAACGTATGTGAAAGCATCCTTGGTACTCTACTCAAGATTAAAGGTAAAAGAAAGGATGGTGATGGTGCACGGCTCGATATGCTTGCTGATCAATCACACCACAAGAGTGAAGCAGAAGATGATGACAAATTCATCAAAGCTCGCCAGAGTTACAATTTTAGTACAAAAGAAGCAACACAGTTCTTCACCTATTTGTTGTCAGTTAAGACACCCTCTTCCTACCGCGCAAACATCAGAAGTCTCATGGATGTGAGCTCATGTAAAATGAAGTTGGGACACATGAAGTCACATGATTGCCACGTAATGTTGACACAAATCCTCCCGATGGCCATCAGGAATCTGATGGACAAAGATATAAGAAACACACTCATTGACCTCTGTGATTTCTTCAACAAACTATGGCAGAAAGTTGTAGATCCTGAAGAGTTGGATAATATGCAAGATGATATTGCAAGAATATTGTCCAACCTAGAGATGTTTTTCGCACCGTCATTCTTTGATGTCATGGTCCATCTCACTGTGCACCTTGTCAATGAGATAAAGTATTGTGGTACTGTGTTTCTTCACAACATGTATCCCTTCGAGCGGTTCATGGGAATACTGAAGTGCTTTTGTCGGAACCGAAACCATCCAGAGGCAAGCATCCTACATGGTTATACCACGGAGGAGGTGGTTGAGTTTTGCACCAAATACATGAAACAAAGACCTATAGGTTTGCCCCTCTCTCTCCATGAGGGAAGGCTGAAAGGTAAGCCGGTCCTTGTTGGCACGCAAATGGCTACACCTAGAGAATTGACAGAGAAAGCCCATTTGACGGTACTACTTAACAGCCCAGTTCTCATCGCTTATGCCAAAGAAAACTTGGCGGAGATACACCAAAGCTTCTTACCAATGGTGCCTTCATCAGAAGTGGAGATGAAGGAGCACACTAAGAAGTACGTCGAATGGCTGAAGAATCATTTGGCACAAGGATCCATCTATGACATTGCTACATGGTTGGCACAAAATCCATCACCTATGGTGTTGACGTGAAAAGCATATGACATAAATGGATACACGTTCTACACTGAGGAACGTGATAAGAAGACCTCGTATCAGAACAACTCTGTTCGAATAGAATGCATGGCTGTAAATGAAGCTGATAAAAGGGTATACTATGGAACCATCAAAGAGATTTGGGAGCTTGACTATGTGAAAGTTAAGGTGGCATTATTCAGGTGCGCATGGATACCTCTTGGTCAGGTAAGGATTGATGAGTACAGGAAGACCTATGTTAACAGGACAACGATGGCATATCATGCAGACCCATTCATTCTTGCCAGCGCCCGGATTTTCTTTGTGGAAGACCCCATGCATAAGAACGGCCATTTAGCGATGCATGAGAAGAGAAGGGTATTGGGTGTCGACGATGTTGCCGATTAGGACGAGTACGATGAATTTGACGAGTTAACAGCCAAGGGATTGCGCACCAGTGCAACAGAGAAGCGTAAAATCATCAAAAAAACCAAGTTCATTCGGGGTCAACTTAATGATCCCAGTTCCCCCATGTACATGGGAATTAAGCCGTAAGACTAGTCTTTATGCCTACCCTGCAACTTAATTCATTCAATTTAGAACTGTCGCATGTACTGATTTTGTGAGTTATGCCCGGTTTTCTGTTGATATAAGAACCGTTAATATGTTGACCTTCATATGGTGTCAGCTCAGGCAATGAATCTGAACCATTTTTTGTTGTTATTATTATTATATCATAGAGGTAGCACAATCAATCGATCTCACTACAATATGTGTGAACAAAAATATGCAATCTGGTTTGCAAATAGCACACGGTTCGTTGATGAAAGTCATGTGCCGACCAAACCCCGCCACCCGGCCCACGATCTGAGTCGTGCTTTCAGATTGGCCAGAACCCAAACCCCACGGATCATACGTCTACACCGTTGGATGCTCCCAGATTGAACGGCGATCCTCATCCCTTTCGACAGCACATGCAGTTCTGGTTGTAATTTTATTTTTATGCACAAAATGCATGTTAATCTCAAAAATTGTCTTAAATATAGCTAACGATACCTGAAATGCACCAAAAAATCAAACCCGTGGTATAATGGTGATTTCTTACTGTGGAAATTTTTATGAGGCCAAACGATGAAGTCACCGACCACAGGAGTTTGAATTGACACGTCTCCTTTTGGAAAACCATGATCCTTCATGTGAGATGCCCCGGTTTGGAAGGAGCGGTCATCAAAACTTGTGCCAAACTTTACCAATTTTTTCCACCGGGTCGTGAGAGCACGCCACAAGCACACATCAATTTTGATGATGTCCGAACTCCATCTGAATTTTCTGTAACTAAAATACCAACTAGGCCTATGCTAGTTGCCGCACCTCACGGCCGAAATGTTTGAAACTTCTCCCTGCTTCTCGAACAAACGGATGAAAACTCACAAAGCGACGCACAAATGATTTGTACACCTTTGTTAGGCTGATAGTAAGGGGGTATCATAGCTAGTATCATGCATGCCAACTAGGCAATTTTGATGAGTTGTCATATAATTAATTAAATGAAGAAAGAGAGGGTTAAGTATCATATCATGAAACTGTATCATAATAAATGTTATGCTATTATGTGTCATGCATGAGAATATAAATAAAGTACTACATATGATACTAGCTACTCTATGATACTATGCATTAGAGCAAGTAAGTACACAATAGAGTGACATAAGACTAGCGACAATGGGTAGTAACATAGAATGTTACTAGTCTATGTTACTACCTCTATAGTGGGGAGTAACATATGTGTAGTAACATGCAACACTTCATTTATTAGGCTATAGACTCATCTTGCCTTGAGATGTGTGATGTTAGTCAAACTAGCCACAATGGGTAGTAACATAGACTAGTAACATGCCCATGTGTTACTAGTCTATGTTACTACCTCTATAGTGGGGAGTAACATATATGTGTGGTAACATGCAACACTTCATTTATTAGGCTATAGACACATCTTGCCTTGACATGTACATGTGATGTTACTCATACTACTAGTAACTAGCTATGTTACTACTTTCCTCTCTTTCTTCATTTATTGCTTGCCACATCATCTACTTAATTTATCTAGATATGTGTGATGTTACTACCTATGTTACTCCCATTGTGGGTAGTCTCATACTATAGTAAGACTATACCCACAGTGGGAGTAACATAGGTAGTAACATCACACATATCCAGTTTCCTCCATTTCTTCATTTATTGCTTGACACGTCATCTATTTTATCTAGATATGTGTGATGTTACTACCTATGTTACTCCCACTGTGGGTAGTCTGGCTATAAGGAATAGAATAATATATATGTGCTTATTAGTTGGAGGAAAGAGAAGAGAAGCGGGCTCTTGGTTAGTAGAGCCAGCTGCAACACGAGACCCAAGACACTTTGTGAGGATGTAAGGTGGGCCAACTATTGATAAACTAGTATGTATATAAAACTTATTATTGTACATGCCCGCTAAGAGGTTGGCTGTATATGACATGGAAACTTCTTATAGCCGACCCTTGGCTGTATTATTGACCATACATGCTCTTAGTGAGGTAGCTAGTATATCATAGACGACTAGCTAGTATCAGACTAGCCACAGTGGGAGTAACTTCTGCAGTAACACCGACTCCAACTCAGCAAACTTGCTTATGTGGCAATAAGTTAATGAGGAGAGAGATAGTTTCAGTAACTTAGCAAGTTACTATAGCATCACATGTCCCAATGCAATATGAGTCTGTAACCTAAGAAATGAAGCTTTGCATGACACTGTACTTATGTTACTACCCACTATGAAGGTAGTAACATATATAGTCTAGGGATATGTGTATGTTACTAGTGTACTACTCTCCATTGTGGCTAGTCTCATACTCCCTCCTTGCCTATTTAGACTGGTTGTAATGGTATTATCATAAGCGGTATCATGCATGCCAACTAGACTTTCTGGATGATGTGGCTCACAAGAGAGGATGTGGTATCATATCATTATACCATGTCATATTAAATGTTGTACTACTATT
This sequence comes from Triticum monococcum, assembly GCA_034509565.1. Lineage (NCBI taxonomy): Eukaryota > Viridiplantae > Streptophyta > Magnoliopsida > Poales > Poaceae > Triticum > Triticum monococcum. The sequence continues at coordinate 698,764,132 of CM067842.1, forward strand.
TTGTGTGATGCATGAAAATTAGTAAGGAAACCTAAGATGTTAACTTATGATACTATGCATTACGGAAGTAGTATCCTAGCTACACTATCATATATATGCATGCATGATACTGCTAGTATATATATAATACTCTCCATTACAACCAGCCTTATAGGGCTGAATTCATAAATACGGTTATCTATGATATATACTCCCTCCGTAAACTAATATAAGAGCGTTTAGGTCACTATTTAGTAATCTAAACGCTCTTATATTAGTTTACAAAGGGAGCTAGTACTACTCTATGATACTATATATGCACTATGAAGGTACGTACGTAGTATCATACACTAGTATCATATATATATATATATAGGATATGATACTCCCCACTATATAAGGCTGGCCATAATGGCCGATGATGTCATGCACTCGGAAATAGCAAGTATGCTGATGTGGCAAAGAATTAAATATATATAAAGAGGGTTAGAGTAACATATAGTAGGTAGATATCGTATCATGTTAAATGCGATGCTAATTTGTGTCATGCATGGCAATAAATATGATCTATATATGATACTATACTCTATGTATTATACTATGCGCTATAATTAATTAAAGTTAGTATCATACACTAGTATCATATGTACTGTATATTCATGATACTAGTATATGACACTCTCCACTATACTCATGATTTCTTACCATGGAAAAAAATTGGAGGCGAAACGATGAACTCATGTCTTCATTCGAACAAAAATATGATGTTAGGTAATGTTAATGTTTTCAAAGAGCACACGGTTCACTCACGAAAGCCGTGGGTCCACTAAACCATGGCCGATGCACCCCCCCCCCCACCCCTCTGCCACACATGCGATCTGAGTCGTGCGTTCTGATTGGCCAGAAACCAAACCCCACAGATCGTACGTCTGCACCGTTGGATTCTCCTTGATCGATCGGCGATCCTCATCCCTTTCGACAACACATGTACATGTTTTAAAATAGCCCCTCCCAAAAAATGTTTTCAAATAGCACACGGTTCACACACGAAAGCCGTGTGCCTACCAAACCGTGGCCGATGCCCCCCTCGCTGCGCGTGCGATCTGATTCCTGTGTTCTGATTGGCCAGAACCCAAACCCCACGGATCATACGTCTGCACTGTTGGATGCTCCCAGATCGAACGGCAATCCTCATCCCTTTCGACAGGAAATGCAGTCCGGCAAGGAATTGATTTATATGCCAACATGCACGGTAAACGCCAAAAATGTCTTACATATTGCACATGAGACCTGAAATGCGCCAGCAAATCAAACCCGTGGTAAAATTGTGATTGGTTTACCTGCGAAAAATTTAGAGGCGAAACGATGAACTCACGTCTTCATTTCTAAATTAGTACGTCTTCATTTCAAACAAAATTATTCTGTTTGTGCACACGAGCGCTTAGAGGCAACCGTTTGCATATGCCTTTCCGCGTGCGCGGCGACCAGGGATATTTTTCACCCATTTCACCTAGGCCGCCAACACCCCCCCCCCCAATCCTCTGCCCGCGTTTCACTCAACTAGTCCACCCAATCTCCTTCGCCAGCTCCCCCTCCCCCAGATCCACAGCAGAACCCTCTCCGGCGCCGCCGTGCTCACCCTGGTCGTGTTCACCCTAGCCGTGTTCACCCCGGCCGTGCTCACCCCGGCCGTGTTCCAAAATTGGCTATAAATAATGGAGAGCATATATATGTTCATTATCTACCTTCCTTACTACATATAAGCTGTATTTGTTCCAATAAGTTACTGCCTATTTATAGATCGCGGGTGCCCGAGGCACACAAACTTAACAAATTAGATGTACATTTTCTAAATTATTGCATGGCATGTTTAGAAAGCTTGATACCAAGTTGTTAGTTTCATGCTTATCCTCCTTTCCTGAGTTTCGCATGTGTTCTCTGTAGATGCCGAGTAGCAGCGACAGCACTCATTTAGGCCATGTATCTTCATCTGATTCGGACAACCCTAGGTCTTCAGCAGATTGTGAGGGATCAAGTAGTCTTGAATGGGATAGAGCTGCAGCAATTACCCTTCCGGTCAGGACATGGAGGAACGCTCCAAGGAAGCCCACACACCAGCCTAAAGGTGTATATGAAGTAACCGAGATTGATTTAAAGTCTTGGGCTCCAACTAAACTAGATAAAGCACACATGAGGTTCAGGAGTGTGTGTGTGTGTGTATTTGTTGGCAGGGCAAGGCTCAACATTAATCTGCCGGGGTTTTGGAAGGCTGACGCAGAAACACGATGAAGGATAGTCCGGGAGATCATGGATCACTTCAATATTCCAGAGCAGTGGAGAATGCAGGTGGAACACGCTGCACTGAAGAAGGTTAGGGGTGCTTGGAGAAACTGGAAGCACGTGTTGTACAAGAAGTACATGAGTGAAGGCAAGGACCCAATCCCCGCATACCCCAAAATTACAAAGGCAGACTGGGTAGAATTCAAAAGGGTCACGGCAACTCCAGAGTTTACTGCGAAGAGTTTCAAGCAATCGAAACTTCAGAAGAAGAGCATACATCCCCACCGTATGGGTGTGGCAGGATACTACGGCATGAAACTGATATGGGAATAGGAGGACAAAGAAGCAGTAGCGACAGGTGGAAATCCGGCCTTTAGTGAAATCAAGGGCGAACGCGCCAGAGACTACTTGCGGGCACGTGCAAAGAGGCATGATGACGGAACTTATTACTTTGAAAACGCACGTGAGACCAAATTGTATGAAGTGATGGTAGAGGCTTCCAAGATCCCTCGAGGGTTCTACAGGAACTCGGGGCCATGTGACATTCTGTCCATTGCTCTGGACACAAAAGAGCCCCCTGGCCGTGCAAGGGGTATAGGTGTTAACGTACCGCACAAGAGGGCTTTCACACTCAGCAAAGAAGAGAGGCTCAGCATGAAAAAAGCGAGGAGTGAAATGAAGCAGAATGCATTGTTTGAAAAGTTGAAGAAGGAGATTTATCCGGTTGTCCGAAAGGATGTTGAGGAGTCAATGATGATGCAGAAGACTCTAACACTAACAGATAGCCAATAGATGGGAGGGGAGGCGGGCATGGATGATGTTGCTTATTGCGCGCCAACACTGCACAAGAGTAGTTGTGCATCAGCTGATCCCAACGACACTGAGACTGCAGCTGCTCGTGATGATGCTATATCTGATCTATCTAGAATGAAAGACATACTGAAGGGCGTGCTTACACATTATGAAGGTACATTAAAATGTGCAACAGCCAGGGTTTGCCCACCCTTCTTGGAAGATGGCCTCTTCTTGGAAAATGTGCCATTGAAGTCGGGCTGTGTGAAGTGCTACGTGACTGAAGTAAAGCCTGGATTCAATGAATTTGCCTTGAAGAATGTCCTAGGAGACTTCAATGAGCAAAGTACCTTGGGAGAAACACTGTTACATCACATCCAGTGTCCACGAGAGGAAATAGAGTTCATCGATGAGATTCCTGAAGCCCCGCCAAGAGCAACCACTATCGCCCCTCAACCGGTGATGCTCTCCTTGACACATCAGCTCTCGTGGGCTGATGCATCAACCTGTGATTAGCCGGCCCGACTTTGTCACATACAGGCCATGTCATCCTGCGCCCCAAGCAGCCATTGGAAAGGCCTACAACTGCTGATGACGCACCAGCGGTTCAGATGTCGGCCGCTGAAGCAGCGGGGGGAGACCCAGCTGCCGAACATGCTCAGCAGACCAACCTGGTGGAACAGACTGCTAAGCAGTCTAATGCTTCGGAACCGCGTGCTAAGCAGTCTGTAGGTCCAGAACCGACTGCTCATCAATCCGTCGGTCCACAGGCGTTTGATCAGCATACCAATGTGTCAGCACTTCCTTCTCAGCAAAACAACGCGTTGGCACAGCCTCCTCAGCACATAGACAAGTTGGCACCACCTGCGCAGAAACCCGACATAGCTTCAACGCATGGTCAGTAGTCTAATGCCTCTGCTCCTATAGCCCAGCAGTCCGTCACAACAGCGCCGCCAGCTCAGCAGTCCGGCATAGATAAACCGTCTGCTAAGCAGTCCGTCGAAGCTTCACCATCTTCTCGGCAGTCTACCGTGCAGGCAACCAGACGTTCTGCCAGAAATGCTTCAAGTACCAAAAAGAAAGTGGCCAAAAAGGCTACACCCACGACCACGAAGAAGCACAACGGGAGAGTGAAGAGGAAAGAGAACAATTGCCTCTTACTTAAAGCACTCATCGTCCAGAACCAAATTAACAGCAGATTGTTCGAATTGGGGAGTAATATTATTTCTGACGCCATGGGTGATGAAGAACTACGTTTGCTGCTTGCTAAAAATAAAGCAGGCGTACTTGAAGCACGCAATTACGTCCATGGCCAACCATTTCTTGTTGGCGAATACTTTGATGAGTACAACTCCAGTTGCCGCGAGTTAAATGAATATTGCATGGATCAAATATCAGAAGGTCATCACCATTTGCTAGTCCACTACAACAGAGATCATTTTCAACACAATGTTGGTTCCATCATTGGGAGTTTCGAGGACTTATATATCTTCTTCAACTTCAACGTGCTCGATGCCACTCTTGTTAGATGTGTGATTTTGTAAGTACTTAACAAACTCTGATCAACTTCTCCATACAATGTTGCAAATGATAAACAACTAACTGCATTTTATTCCTCTCAGGGGATTGAACGCGCAGAGAAGACAAAGTGAGGGTGTGTATTTCATAGATCCTGCATTAGCAAAAGGCACAACATTAAATAAAAAGGACCGACGGGACTGGGCCGTTAACACGGTCATCCGTATCTTCGAAAACATGTCCCATGCAGAATCATTTCACTGGCCAAATCATGAACGGTAAGTCAAGTAAACAACCATGCCTATACTGATTGTCTTTCAGATTTTGACATCATTTGTAAGTTCATGTCTTTCTTAATATGTAGCAATCACTGGATATTGGTATTCAATGTTTCAAACAAGAACATAGTTTACTACATCGATTCTCTCATAGAGTCAACAAACGCTCAGGATCTGACGCATCTTCAGCAACTCTTGGGTAGGTATTGAATTCTATGATGTTGAAATTAATTTGCATTCATATCTGGTTCAATAATTGATGTTGTCAAAATTCATCATCATTTGCAGTGTGCTCGCATTGTGGGAAACTAAAACAGGGAACCTGTTCAAGAGGAAACTACCTCTGCAGCACAAGATCGTTTCTCCTGTAACACATCGAAATCCATTATTTTCGGAAAATTTATCCAACAGTCTGCAAATACCTTTCCTTACGCTAGTCAAATGTTCAAGCTTCTAAATAAACCTCTTTCTATTTTGTCCACAGAAAAAATAATACATCTAACACCGGTTAGGTTGTTCTTAACAGGACAAATACATGACTAATTTTGTACAAAAATGTCAGTGTCCTCAGCAAGAAGCAGGGACCGACCTTTGTGGATACTATGTTTGCAGACACATGATCTCCATCTGCAAATCTGTTGATAGTTGTGACGATCCTCACGAATTAGTACCAATAAGTCTATCTTAATTAATATCTTCTACTCCACTCACATGGCACATTCTGATCTTAAAAATATTGCAGCTCATCTTAAAACCGAGGACCCCTGAACCGCTCCTGCCTGGTGAATTGCTGATGGTTCGGAGACTTATTAGCGACTTCTTCCTGGATCACTTCATCAATCCCACTGGTGATAATGAAGATTTCAGCATGCGTTCTCCTGAAACATTAAGAAATAGCCGCTAAACATATAACGCATGGATCCATTGTTTTCCATTTGATGAGGTCTTCGTATTTCGTACACTATGATTAATTATGTAATGCATGTATGTGTGGACAAATCATTGGAATTTAGCTACCATATGTTCAATTCCAATTGTTCTGAAATCTGATGAATGTTCTTCCTGTGGACACTATTTGTTCAATTGAATATTGTGGCGAATTTGCTTTTTGCGTGCCGTTTCAAAATGGGATATTTTTGTTTATTTGTTCAATTGAATATTGTGGCGAATTTGCTTTTTGTGTGCCGATTCAAAATGGGATATTTTTGTTTTAACCTGGCAATTGCTCCGCACACGGTTCAACTAAATGAGTGTGTGCGATCCACATTGGAAAGCATACGTCAATCATAGTGAAACCGTTGGTGATACACAGCAGATTGCAAGCGATTTGCAGCGCTACTACGTGTGCATAGGTTCTCCGGAACCGTTTGTGATATCGCATTATCGCACACGAGAACTGGGAGTAAACCGTGCCCGATGCAAAATACAATCTTAGTCATATTTTTTTCAGGAAACGTGTGGGATCCCAAGCGAAAAGCACATGTCACTCTTGCAGAAACCGTCGGTGATACCTAACAAATCACAAATGGTCTGCAGCACTTGTATGTGTGCGAAGGGGCTCCTGAACCTTTTGTGATAGAACACTATCGCAGATGGTAATTGTTGGAAACGTGTGCGATGGTGTCTAGCATGGCGGACGGGTTACACAAAAAACTCGCGTGCGATAGGGCACAAATCACACATAGTTCATATGTTGGCCCGTGTGCCTTACATACTGTTTCCCAAACGGTTCGTTACGACAGAACGTATGGTTTCACTGCGTCATTAGAAACGCTTAATCACTGATACCACACGTGTGAAAGAATTTAATGTGTGCTACATCGCACATGATTACATTTTGGAAGGCCTCTGGATCACTGTTCCATATCCCCGACGGTTTCTGGGTTGTGTGGGAAGGACCCCCTATCGCACACACTCACTTGGCGACGGTTCCGAAGGCCGTCGTGGAAATGGGTTAAAAACCGTTTGTTTAGGACCGACGCGCACCAGTGCAATAACACCCTTGGAGTTCTTCTTGGAGCCAAACTTCCTAAAGATATTCATGGTTTCCCTATGAACAAAAATTCTGAAACTTATTAGCCCACAAAATTTTCTCAACGAAACTTCACAAAAATGATACCAACTACTCATAGGGATACATAGAGGCCATAGCAAGCATTCAAACTACTTAGAACTCTAAGAATTCAACAAGCAAGCTCATCTACAACAGCACCAAGAGTAGCTAATTATTCAAAATATAAACCACTAAAACAAAAACTAATTGGACAAATGGTGGAGTCACATACCAAGCAACAATCCCCCGAAACAGTTTCGGAAATGGAGCTTCAAGCAAAGAGATCGAAATCCGCAGGCTTGAGAGCAAGAACACGAGAGAGAGAGAGAGAGAGAGAGAGAGAGAGAGAGAGAGAGAAAGAGAGAGAGAGAGAGCTATGGGGAATTTTTTCTAGAGGTAGGTGATGATGTGGTGTAAAGATATAAGTGAGGGGGCCCACGTGGGGACCACAACCCACCAGGGCACGCCTGGGGGTCCTGGCGTGCCCAGGTGGGTTGTGCCCACCTGGTGCACCTCCCTCTGATGTTATGTGCAGAAAAATTCAGAAACATTCAGAAAAAATCGTATTAAATTTTCAGGGCATTCTGAGAACTTTCATTTTTGGGTCTTTTTTTATTGCACGGGAAAATCAGAAAACAGACAAAACATGGCATTTTATTTTATTTAACTAATAAAAAATTAGGGACAGAAGATAGTGCGTACTAAATTCATCAACTTCATACCACTCGAAAATGATCCATTAATAAGGTTGATCAAGTCTTATTAACAACCACTTTCGATTAGCATGAAACCAAAGAATTTTTGTAAATCACTAAGTTACCTCAATGGGGATATGAATATCCCCAACAATAAGCATTTCATATTTCTTTTTGATAGTACGTAGAGGTATTTGAAAACTTCTAATAGTGATTGTTGGAGATTTTTCAATAACATTAATACCATTCACTTGGAATTGTTTCTTCGGAAAGTGCACCGTATGCTCATTACCATTGACATGAAAAGAGACTTTGCTTTTATTGCAATCAATAACAACCCCTGCAATATTCAAGAAGGGTCTACCAAGGATAATCGACATGTTGTCGTCCTCGGGCATCTCAAGTATAACAAAGTCAGTCAAGATAGTAACATTAGCAACAACAACGGGCACATCCTCACAGATACCGATAGGTATGGCAGTTGATTTGTCAGCCATTTGCAAAGATATTTCATTAGGTGTGAGTTTATTCAAATCAAGTCTTTTATATAAAGAGAAAGGCATAACACTAACACCAGTTCCTAAATCACACAAAGCAGTTTTCACATAATTCTTTTTGATGGAGCAAGGTATAGTTAGTATTCCCGGATCTCCAAGTTTTTAGGTACTCCATCTTTAAAAGTATAATTAGCAAGCATAGTGGAGATTTCAGCTTTCGGTATTTTTCTTTTATTAGTGATGATGTCTTTCATATACTTTGCATAAGGAGGCATTTTCAAGATATCAGTCAAGCGAGTACGCAAAAAGACTGGCCTCAGCATTTCAGAAAAGCGTTCGAATTCTTCATCATCATTTTTTAGTTGACTTAGGTGGAAAAGGCATTGGTTTTTGAACCCACGGTTCTCTTTCTTTACCATGTTTTCTAGTAACAAAGTCTCTTTTGTCATACCTTTTATTCTTAGGTTGTGGGTTATCAAGATCAACAGGTGGTTCTATCTCAACATCATTGTCTGGTTCTTTATTATTTGGTTGAGTATTTTCATGAACATCGGCATTATCTTTTTCATTATCACTAGGTGAGTGTTCATTACCATACTCAGTTTCAGCATCAGAGGTAGAAGTTTCATTATCATTGTCAGGAGGTTTCTCTATTTCAGGTTCACTAGGAGCATGTGAAGTCCTATCGTTTTTCTTTTTCTTTTTAGAAGGACTAGGTGTAGTGATGTTGTTCCTTTGTGAATCCTGTTCTATTCTTTTTGGGTGTCCCTCAGGATAAAGTAGTTGTTGAGTCATTTTACCTCCTCTAGTTGCAACTCTAATAGCAAAGTCATGTATATTATTATTCATTTCATCAAGCAACTCTCTTTGAGATTTAGCAACTTGTTCTAACTGAGATTGAACCATAGAAGCATGCTTTCCAACACCTCTAACATCATTTGAGATTCTAAATAACAAGTCACTCAAGCGAGCAATCATATCAGAATTGTATTTCAATTGTTTCATAACATTTTGCATTGAAGTGATCTTGTTTTCTAATATAGTTTTCAAACTCATAAAGGCATTGGCTAGGATGCATATTGTGAGGATTGCCATTATCATTGAACTTCATAAGAGAATTTGCATCTATCACCTTAGGCAGTGGTGGTGTATTAAGCCCATGTATTTCTTCAATAGGAGGTAAATTTTTAACATCCTCAACTTTAATACCTTTTTCCTTCATAGATTTTTTTGCCTCTTGCATTCCTGCAGGACTAAGATATAATATACCCCTCTTCTTCAGAGTGGATTTAGCCGGTGGTTCAGGAAGAGTCCAATCATCATAATTTTTCAATATGTTATTCAATAATTCTTCAGCTTGTCCAACAGTTCGTTCCCTGAAAACACAACCAGCACAACTATCTAGGAAGTCCCTAGAAACATCGGTTAGTCCATTATAGAAGATATCAAGTATTTCATTTTTCTTAAGAGAATGATCGGGCAAAGCATTAAGTAATTGGCAAAGCCTCCCCAAAGCTTGTGGGAGACTCTCTTCTTTAATTTGAACAAAGTTAAATATTTCCTGCAAGGTAGCTTGTTTCTTATGAGCAGGGAAATATTTTTCAGAGAAGAAATAGATCATATCCTTGGGACTACGCACACAACCAGGAGCAAGAGTATTGTACCAAGCTCTAGCATCATCCTTTAATGAGAAAGGAAATAATTGGAGAATAAAGTAGTAGTGAGTTTTCTCATCATGACTAAAAAGGGTGGCAATGTTATTCAACTTAGTAAGATGTGCCACAACAGTTTTAGTTTCATAAGCATGGAAAAGATCAGATTCAACCAAAGTAATTAACTCTGGGTCGACAGAGAATTCATAATTCTTATCATCAATAAAGATAGGTGAAGTAGCAAACTCAGGATCACATTTCATTCTAGCATTCATAGATTTTTCTTTATACTTGCATAACAATTTCTCTTGATCATCGCTATCCCTACAAGCAAGAATATCTCTAGTTGTCTCCTCATTCATAACATAACCTTCCGGTACCTTAGGCAATTCATATCTAGGAAGGCTAGTTCTAGCAGGTGTTTCAGGAGATTCAGTTTCAAGCTCATCATCAGATTCAACAACATCATGTTGTATTACTCTAGCAATTTGTTTATCAATAAATTCACCAAGTGGCACATCATCATTATCAAGCAAGGTACTAGCATCATCATAAGCATTATCCATAGCAGAAGTAGCAACATCAATAAATTGCGACATATCAGAATTAATAGCATGTGGTGGTGTTGCAAGTTTACTTATAACAGAAGGTGAATCTAAAGCAGAACTGGATGGCAGTTCCTTGCCTCCCCTCGTCTTTGAGGGAAAAATCTTAGTCTTAGCATCCTTCAGATTCTTCGTAGTGATAATATGATAATAATCCCAAGTGACTCAACGAATATAGCTATGCTCCCCGGCAACGGCGCTAGAAAAAGGTCTTGATAACCCACAATTAAGTGGATCAAAACAGTTTTCGAGGGTAGAGTATTCAACCCAAATTTATAGATTCGACACAAGGGGAGCCAAAGAATATTTGAAGGTATTAGCAGCTGAGTTGTCCATTCAACCACACCTGGAGATTAATTATCTGCAGCAAAGTGATCAGTAGCAAAGTAGTATGATAGTTTTGACAATAGTAGTAGCAGCAACTGTAACGGTAACAGTGATAGCAGTAATTTTCTAGCAAGTGTAACAGTGATGATAGCAGTAGTAACTTAGTAAGAACAATATAGGATAAATTCGTAGGCATTGGATCAGTGACTTTTTGGATGATATTCATCATGAGACAGTTATAACCTAGGGCGATATGGCACTAGCTCCAGTTCATCAATATAATGTAGGCATGTATTCCGTAAATAGTCATACATGCTTATGGAAAGAACTTGCATGACATCTTTTGTCCTACCCTCCCGTGGCAGCGGGGTCCTATTGGAAACTAAGGGATATTAAGGCCTCCTTTTAATAGAGAACCAGAACAAAGCATTAACACACGGTGAATACATGAACACCTCAAACTACGGTCATCACCGGGAGTGGTCTCGACTATTGTCACTCCGGGGTTGCCGGATCATAACACGTAGTAGGTGACTATAACTTGCAAGATCGGATCTAGAACATGGATATAATGGTGATAACATAAACGGTTCAGATCTGAAATCATGGCACCCGGGCCCAAAGTGACAAGCATTAAGCATGGCAAAGTCATAGCAACATCAATCTTAGAACATAGTGGATACTAGGGATCAAGCCCTAACAAAACTAACTCGATTACATGATGAATCTCATCCAACTCCTCACCAACCAGCGAGCCTACAAAGGAATTACTCACTCCCGGTGGGGAGCATCATGAAATTGGCGATGGAGAAGGGTTGGTGATGACGAAGAACGAAGATCCCCCTCTCCGGAGCCCCAAACGGACTCCAGATCCGGCCTCCCGATGAAGAACAGGAGGTGACGGCGGCTCCGTCTCATGGATCGCGATAATTCTTTCTCCCTGAATTTTTTCTGGAAAAATAGGATTTTAAAGCGTCGGTTTCAGGGTCTACGGGGCCACCAGGTGGGGACAACATACCTGGGCGCGCCAGGAGAGGGGGGCGTGTCCTGGTGGGTTGTGCCCACCCAGGTGCCCCTCTCTGGTAAGTCTTGGCTCCAGAAATTCTTGTTTATTGTATAAAATTCCTCCCAAAGTTTCTTTCTATTTCGGGAACTTTTATTTCTGCACAAAAACAACATCATGGTAGTTCTGCTGAAAACAGCGTCAGCCTAGGGTTAGTTTCATTCAAATCATGCAAATTAGAGTCCAAAACAAGAGGAAAAGCGTTAGGTAAAGTAGATACGTTGGAGACGTATTAGGTCCCTCCCACCAACAGGGGACGAGGTTCTCTGCACCTCCATGACACAAAAGCCATTGGAGGCAAGGTGGACTGACAACCGTGCCAGCGGGAGGAGGAACAAACCTAATCACTTCAGAGTCTTTTCTTGGGGAGGAGGAAACTAGCGATGCAACACTTGATGCCAAGTTCTGGTTGGGGAATTAGCTATGTACAATGTATCAATTGATTACTCATGCATAGGCGTGTGACATATGATTTAGGTCCGCCCACACCGCTGAAGATAATGCTCGAAATAGGCGAGGACTTTCCACCCCACTTCTATCTCTGCCAGACCTTTTGTTTTTCGTCAATGGGGGAGGGGAGGAAGATTTGATGTTAGGTGTTGACCAAATCCACCAGTCGTTTTAGCCATCTTGGAAATCCCACTACCACATCTCTATGGCTACCACATGATGTCTCGTAAGTGCATAAGGATTAGTTGTATCTTTTTTCCAAGTAAGAGTATCGATCCCGTGGAGAGCTTAGAAAATGACCTTTTGCCTCTCGTAGAGATTTATCGAATGTGCCTAGAAATTATTTTAGAGCCCAAGAAATGGTGGTGCAAAAGTGGAATCTTTGCAATCATGTATGAACAAGAATTAATGTGTGCTATGGTAGTAACTAAGAACAAGAGAGTAATGGAAATGATGAAAACTGATGCATGGCTAAAGTCACTCTCAAAGAGTTCAAATTTCCCACTATATTTATTTTACTTTATCATGTGAAAGCACAATTCTTGGTTCAAATATATAATCATTATTATATGTTTATTGTGTGGGCGGAGCCAAATATAAGATACGTGCATACAATCGTAGCTCTGTGTCATGCACACACCCACCATCCCTCGGCCAAGATGTCGAGGTAAAAATGATTAAGGGTTTCCCCGTGGACGAGACATAAAGCTTTTGGATCCCCGTTATTTCCATACTAAAGGCCTGCTAAGAAGAGAGATACCTTCTGTCACTGCAGTACCTCAAATCTCTGCTTCACACTGATAGTAATATCCCTCAAATCTATGAGGGCTAAATGTTGTGTCATTGACATTTGTAGATCATCATGAAGAACATTAATACAATCATATAACATGAATCAAATATCTTATCAGACTCCAGCTCATATATATACTAGGGTTCCTCCATATCCCTGACAACTAGCGAATTACTCAGACATACGGACACAAGACATCACCAAGGTGTTCATGGTAATGTAAGATGGATGAATAGTATATCACGCACATAAATCCACACTAGGGTTTGGGATTATGACAAGATGAATGGATAAGTTGATGGCAAGAATGTGGATGATGATGATGACAATGGTTGATGGCATAGTATCTTTGATCGAGGCAAAGGCGTGGCGGTGCTCTTCTGTTGATTCCCCCTCTGTATCCCTTCCAAAGGTGATGTTTCTGCTTCTGTTTCGTGGTTTGGGGCGTCTCCATTCGTCACCTCTGAGATCCAATCACACATGATTGAAATAGTCGACAAGGGGGAGGATCCGTATGGTACGACCGCTAGTACGGGAAGGTGCGGTCATACCTCACTCCGTCTTCTCTCATGGATAGCTTGTTGCGACCAGGGGGTTTCCCAATTGATCTTATCTTCATATGTAAGGCTTTCCTTGAGTCCAATTATAATATGTTACACCAAAAAATGGGTGTTTTCCAATTGATTCTTGAAATCTCATGCTTCTTTGGGATATAGCCAAAATTAGGAAAAATGGCGCAAGAACGAGGAAAATTTTGAAAATCCTACAAGTAAAATGAAAAACACAAAATAAAAATTGATGAAAAATACACTCATCACCACCATAGCATCCTACACTGCAATTCACGATGCACACAAGGCCTTCGACACCACACGCGACGTGCCCACACCAGGCCGAGCCAAAGCCACGCCCGAGGCAAATCGACATGTTGTTGCAGAAATTATCCCTTGCACATCCTAATCCGTAAATGCGGCTACCACTACGATGGGATACTCTAGTTATTTGTGTTGTTTGTACATTCAACAATAGTGTATGCCCTTTGGAAAGCATCTCTTCCGGTAAGTCGACAGGAGAAGCAAATTTTTGTGTGGAGGAATCAATATCTCTCCAGAAGCCAAGAGGCAGATCTTGTGGCACTCCACCATGTCGACAATTCATATGAAATTTCCATGCATCTTGGCTCCTGGTAATCTTTCATAGAATTCTAACAATTTCTCCTGCTCCTCAAAGGCCCAAAGGAATGGATTTGATACTCCCACATCCATAGCATGAGTAGTGAACTTCCACTGCCCCGACACACCCTCGATAGATTGAGGAGAGACATGATCTAGCAGGACTCACACTTGGGGGAAGCAAAAGATATTGGTGGGGGAGATGTCGGTGTAGTTCGTGAATGTCATCTCCTAGTTGGGCATGCTCACCATCTCCATCGACATGTTATCATTGACCCCGTGTCGTGCCTTTGATAGGCTCCTATGCCATCGTTGTCACTACAATGGGAGAGAGAGATTGTGAGGGGTTAAACGAAGGACGAATTTGTATTGTTAGGCAGCTGCATTGGCAAAGAGTGCCAAAATTAGGGTAATCTTGCATGCTTTGTCTGGTTGAATGGTTCCAAGCAGTGAGGGGAGAGGAGGAATCAGGCTGGTGGTGGCAAAGGTAGGGTTCACTTCGTAGGAGTAGCTTAGTAGATCAGAGGGTTGCGGGCCTGATGTCGCTTGAATCTACGTCGGTATTTCCCCAAAGAGGAAGGGATGTTGCGGCACAGCGGTGGTAGGTATTTCCCTCAGATATGAAACCAAGGTTACCAAGCCAGTAGGAGAACCAAGCAATACAACGTAAACAACACCTACACACAAATAACAACTACTCGCAAGCCCACGTGTAAAAGGGGTTGTCAATCCCTTTCGGGTAGCGGTGCCCCAAGATGGGCAAACGGACGTGAGAGAGTTGTAAATATTGATAAATCGAACGCCAAATAAAATAAATTACAACAAGGTATTTTTGTATTTTCTGATTTAATAGATCTGAAAATAAAAGGCAAATAAAATAGATCACAAAGGAAAATAATATGAGAAAGAGACTCGGGGGGCGTAGGTTTCACTGGTGGCTTCTCTCGAGAAAAATAGCAAACGGAGGGTAAACAAATTACTGTTGGGCAATTGAAAGAACTTCAAATACTCATGATGATATCCAGGCAATGATCATTACATAGGCATCACATCCAAGATTAGTAGACCGACTCCTGCCTGCATCTACTACTATTACTCCACACATGACTGCTATCCAGCATGCATCTAGTGTATTAAGTTCATGGAGAAACGGAGTAATGCAATAAGAACGATGACATGATGTAGACAAAATCTATCTATGTAGAGATAGACCCCATCATTTTATCCTTAGTAGCAACGATACATACATGTCGGTTCCCCTTCTGTCACTAGGATCAAGCACCGTAAGATCGAACCCACTACAAAGCACCTCTTCCCATTGTAAGATAAATAGATCAAGTTGGCCAAACAAAACCCAAATATCGGAGAAGAAATATGTGGCTATAAGCAATCATGCATAAAAGAGATCAAAGAAACTCAAATACTTTCATGGATATAAAAAGATAGATCTGATCATAAACTCGAAGTTCATCCGATCCCAACAAACACGCCACAAAAAGAGTTACATCATATGGATCTCCAAGAGACCATTGTATTGAGAATCAAACGAGAGAGAGTAAGCCATCTAGCTACTAACTACGGACCAGAAGGTTACTCACGCATCATCGGAGAGGCACCAATGGTGGTGGTGAACCCCATCCGTGATGGTGTCTAGATTGGATCTGCTGGTTCTGGGCTCTGTGGCGGATGGAATTGATTTTTGTCGACTCCCCTAGGGTTTCTGGAATATTGGGGTATTTATAGAGGAAAGAGGCGATCTGGGGGCACCCGAGGTGGGCACAACCCACTAGGGCGCGCCTGGGCCTCCTGGCGCTCCTTGGTGGGTTGTGCTCTCCTCGGAGCACCCCCAGGCGCAGCCTTGGCCCATTAGGTGTCTTCTGGTCAACAAAAAATCTTCGTAAAGTTTTGTGGCATTTGGACTCCGTTTGGTATTGATTTTCTGCGATGTAAAAAACATGCAAAAAACAGCAACTGACACTTGGCACTATGTCAATAGGTTAGTACCAAAAAAATGATATAAAATGATTATAAAACATCCAAGATTGATAATATAACAGCATGGAACAATCAAAAATTATAGATACGTTGGAGACATATCAGGGCCTAGTGTGCACTTGCTCAACTTGTATGCACTGTGTCATCCATAGACTCGGGCATGCACTCACTCCTTGTTTTCAACAATTATTCTACATATGTTATTTTCTTTAGCAAACAACTCAACTTTATTGATATATTAAAGAACATAAGATATGATATCACATAAACTGAAGTGAAACTGTCCATGGCAAAACTTGAAGTTACATTAGGGCTTCTTTGATTTGTCAGATTCTAAATGTGGGAATAGGAAAAAATGAATTGCAATGTCAAGTTCATTTGAATCCTACGTGTTTTTGATTCATTTGATTGTATCACAGGAAAAATGAAAAATTATTTTCATGATGTTGAGCGTATTAAATTTCCTATGGAATATAGTACAAAGGATACTTAAGAAAAAATCTGTAGGAGTTAATCCTAGGAAACCTTAAGGATTCTGATCATCCATAGTTACTATGGAAACCCTTTAAAGCGATGAAGTCCTAGGTTTTTAATTCATCAACTCTTGCTCCACCTATTTATTTATTTTTGAATCGAAATCCATAGAAAATTTTTTCAAAAGTAAATTTTCATTAATCAAATAAATTATGTACAAACACTCAAATAAAAGAAAGCAACGAAAATTAACCTACTCCAGTTCTAGGAAAAACCATTCGAAAAAATTAGACTATATGTGAGTCAATCCACTCTATGAAGCGTCGTTGACTCTGGATCTTGACCCTGGATTTAATCAGCTCAAGATCATCCCTGAGCAGAAATTCCAAGTAGTAAAGAGTGGTTCTGAGTTTTAAAGCTTTTGAATTCCTTTGAATCCAAATGTGCCAACAACCCATGATGATGATATCCATTCCAAAGTCACATGGCATGGAATCTAGAAGTAACATAATTTCACCTAGAGCAAAGATCCCTCTCTTCTATTGCTGCTTATGGAGTCCGAGTATTCAATTGCAAAAGAGCAGTCCAGAAAATATACAAGGCAGTTTCATCAGCGTGCAAGTTGCATAGCTCACATAGGTACAAGTGATGGAAAAAATTCCTATGCAGCAAATTTCTTGTGTTCACTCTATCGAGTAGTAATGACCAGAAGAAAATTTTGTATCTCAACATAGCTGCACTTTTCCAGATAAATTTGAAAATGTGATGACCATTGTCTTTCCTATGTGACCACTTATATAGCTGCATGGAGGAGAAAACATTGTGTTTCAGGGGTATATCCATCTGCCAGCAGCAGCTGAGAAGTGTGATTGCTAAATTCTCATACAAAATTCCTGGTACTATTGGTATGCTTGGTTTGACAGTGGTGTGTGGAAAAGCTCAATAAAATCAGAGGCAGCCCAAGCATCCTTTATGGAGATGTTCTCATGTAAGCAGAAAGAAAATAGCTCTGGAAACCTGTCTTTCAAAGCCTCATTAGACAAATATTTAGCCAAAGCAACGTCGTGTCTCCTCTTCCAACCTTCACTTCTGCAAACTGCTTATAATCATGAACAAGTTTTAAGATGCTTTTCCACCGGAATGAATCTGCGACTGTATGAAGATCAAGTCTATTTGTGTAGTAGGATTCTCAAACTAACTTAACCCAGGGGATATCAGCTTTCTTGAAGAATTTACCAAGGTTTTTCATAAGCACACACTTGTTATACTTAGCTAGGTTAGGAAATCCCAGACCTCTTGTGTTCTTGGATAGACAAATTTTGTCCCAAGCTATGAGAGTTGTTCCTCCATCTTCCATATCATATTTTCTCTAGAAGAAATGTCTGAGGTATTTGTTTAACTTAACAATTACACCAGCTGGGAGTGTGAGTGTACACATGAAGAAGATGAACAGGCTATAAAAGACCGACTTAACCAAGGTAAGTTTGGAGTCAAGGAGCCAACTAGTCTCCTTTAAATTATTTGCATTATTGGGGAAAAATCCTTAATTTTGGGCTTGTACTGTTGGGTTCTACGGTAGGGTGCGTCGATTGCAAATTAAAATTTCCTACCCGCAGAACATCCAGGAAAATGCTACGAGAGATGAATCATGGATTGTTACCACTAGATGCACAGTGCCGTGCATCGGAAGTAGAGTAGGGACAGTGCGTCTCTAGAGTCATCTCCTCCTCGATCTCCCTCGATCATTCGGTCATCGGATCCCACGTATAGGTTCATCGGAACGACACAAGTGCACTGCCTCTAATGGTATTCACACGTGTAGGAGGAACACCATGGGCGAACTGCTAGGTCCTATCGCACAGCCGGCGGCGAGTGGAGGTGGCTAGTTGCAACACATGCAAAGCCCTAGTGACAGAGTTGAAGTGATCAACTGAATGAGTGTGCCGCACCTCCACTATATATAGGCATCCGTCGCGGGCTCAACACTTGGGCCTCGCACGGATCCTAAAGCCCAAATTATGTTCGGCCGAGATCCGAGTCTGAGTAGGATCACATATGACTCGTGGAGTCGTATCTGACCTCGCGGGTTCCTTCCCTTAAGCGCGCGAACCCTTAGGTCACAGATCGGATCACCTCCGACCTGCTCGGTTGGTAGCGGCCTCTAGCAAGGCAAGTCGACCAACAAGTAGACAATGAAGCCGGTTGGTGAACCTGTACAACTTACCACACTTTTGTTCCCTTTGCCACATGATATATTTTGTCGGGTTCAAGGCGAGTTTGTCATCCTTGTGCTAGAACGACCTCTTTCTCGTTTCAGTGATGTCAACCACTAATCGGATTATCTCATAGTCCTTGTCGCATAGCCATGGTTATCTTAGTCGGTCACATGAGGAGTCCAGAGTATATTTCTCCTGATCTGATGGGCAAATCCCATGTTGCTCAATGATGTCTTGCAACATGGGTCTGGACAAGTCCGAAACCTAGCTTTATAACTAGCCAGTTAAGGAGTAGCGTTTGATCGGCCCAAAGCACATATGTCACCATCCTGAGTACATGCAACAACTCAGGTTTTAGGACATAGAACATATGTTGTACTAGGAGCCAATAGCCAAACTACCACTAGTGAAAACCACAAGTGCCAAAATACCACTATGAAAAACCAAAGTGCCAAAATAGCACTGCAATCTAGCTTTTAATGCCAAAATACCACTATGCACCAACTGAGACTAACATCCACACAAAAAGACTGATATGCCCTTACCTCTTCATACAACACAACTCTCTCATTTCCTCCCGTTTCAGCAGCATTAGACCTAATGCTCCACACCTTTTGCATTTATGTTTTCTGCCCGTTCACCTTCGGTGTAATTCTTTATTCTCCTAGTTCATATAGCAAAGCACATATAAATGACTGTCAATTGAAAACCTCCAGTATTCTGACTCCACGTTGAGCTGTAACTGCGCGTCTTGTAGAAGTTCAGAGAGGAGGTGGTGCTCTCTGCAGGCAGGTTGCAGGTTCTGAAACAAACAGAGCAAAAGAAGCAACTAATGTTCTTGAATTTTGATTAACTCGCCGCGTCGGCGCGTCCGCGCAGCCGAAGCAGCGGCGCGTCGGCAGAGCAAGCCGCGGTCGCCGTCGACTTCGTGGGTGCGTCGGTGCAGTCGGAGCAGCGCCGCGTCGGCGCTTCCGTGCAGCAGAAGCAGCGGCGCGTCGACGGAGCAGGACGCGTCGGAGGTCTGGCGGAGCAGGGTGCGCCGGCGGAGCAGGTCGCGGTGGTCGGGAGGGGGGAGCTAGAGGGGGTCGGCTGAGAGGCAGCGCAGGCGTGGCGCAGGGGTGGTGTGGCGCGCCGCCATGGATGGGACTGGACGGCATGGAGAAGAAGAATGGGATCGGGTGGCTGGGCTAGGTTTAGATGAGGAGGGGCAATTTTGGAATTTCCAGAAATCTGACAAGCACTTAACAGTTTGACTAACAGAAATAGTTTGACATCTCACGGTAGTGTTGTTTTGGCTTCAAAAACGAAAATTGTAGTGGTATTTTGGCAACCTCGGTTTTTTGAGTGCTATTTTGGAACTCCCGGTTTTTACTAGTGGTATAGTGGCAATTCTCTCTTGTACTAGAGACTCACAGATGACGTCTCGCTGCGTCTTATAGTCGGATCTGTCCGATTCGGACCTTATCTGGACTTGGATCCGACTATGTCAAATGCAACCAAATCCTTGTGAGTCCATATTATCTGGCTAACATCCAATGCTCCATGGCCAATGAGACCGAGGCATCCATCGTGTCATATGCTAGTCTAGTCAACTGCACGTTCGCACAGCCCTTTCGACTAGGAACATTTTAGGACAGTCATGATACAATGCATAGTCCCACAAACAAGTCACGTACTTGCTGATACACATCATTATTAATATCCAAGGACTATATTTATTCATAAACACATAGGAAATATCATCATACATGATTGCCTCTAGGGCATATTTCCAACATAGACAAATATAAAGGGAGCCCCAAATAAGTAAAAGGGAGACTTCCCAACTTGCAACCAAGAACATGTGCCAATATCCACATCTGTTATAAGAAAGTGTTTATGGGGACAAAACATATTTGTCATACTTGACTCTCACACCCGTGTAAGCAGGTTTCTACTTTGATTTAGCTGGTTGGAGCAAGTAGGCATGATTAATACAGTGTCATCAGCATATTGTATTATAGAGAAATCGGGACAAGAGAGGAATGTGATGGGAGCTTGGATTAGCCCATTTGCCATAGCTTCATTAAGAATTGATTGCGCAATAAATCAGCTGCCAGACCAAAGATGCGGGAAGAGTGGATCTCCTTGTCCGACGTCCATTCTCTACTACTTAAAAAGAACGCAAGGTTCTCATTTCACCTTTCTTCCCATCACCCCTTTGTCCAACCTTCCATATATATGATAATCAATCACCTCAATTTACTTACCTTCTGAACCAATTCCACTTTAATTTGCTTACCAAACTTCTAATCAAAATATAAGGTAATTCACGGTTAGAATTTGATGAACATTTATTTACACAATCGCATTATTATTGATAGGTAAATCACAAGTTAATATACTAGAATATTCATATCTTGTTGCAATGCACGTGCATTGTTCTAGTCTACATAAGAATTGATTGCTAGGCACACCATTCAGAAGGACATAGAAAAAGCAGAGGAAAAAAATCTTTTGCATCTAGGCCCAAAACCTTTTGCAATTAGGAGCTCTTTAATTGTGTTATGTTCAATCATATCAATAGCTTTTTTTAATCCAACTTTAGAATAACCAAGCTTTCTCCAGATTGATGACACCGGTGGATGTATTCATATCCCCTGGCAAGCGCGATATGCTAACACAAACCAAACAAGAAGAAGAGAGTCTTGGATTGTTCTTGTCTTCGGAAAGCCATACTGGGTGGATCCAGCTTGGGTCATGGGTGTACAGATGTACACCAAAAAAATTCTGCAAAAAAGTGCATATACTACGTATAGTTATATGGCAGAAATACTAGGGTACATGCCTATGTGACCAACAAGCTTATCAGTAGCACGACAGCATGCCAATAGCCCACTAGCCCTGGAGAAGGGATCAACCACTTCTGCTCGCTGCCCACGCACGCGAGACTACCCACACGCAAACGAGCGGCGAGGCTAAAAGCAATCTGAAATAGAAATTCCTAACTGAATGTGTAGCTTTGTTTGGATTTAGAGAGAGAGTTCCTGGACAGAAGTGGCTCATTTTATGGAGTGAAGATCTGATTGCATCATTTGCTTTGGTTGATTTCCAACTGAATGAGACCACTTCTGATCCCAACTAAATGAGGCCACCTCTATTAGAGCATCTTCAATAGAAGATGTAGATACAAAAATAACTATCTTTTATATCTTCAAGTTCAAAAACACCTTTTCAACACATGATGTAGATGTAAAAAAAATATCTCCACCTCTCGGAGATGTAAAATCCAACACCTTCCATTGTAAATTTGCATCTCCGCTGACTAGATATGTAAAAAGGATAGCCGCACGTCAACCGCCAATTGCCGTTTCTTTTCGTTTCCGCGCGACCACCGCTCGTCCGCCTCCCGCCCGTCCACCACCGCCATGGCCGACCCCGACAACCCCGCCACCTTCTCTGACTTCGTCGCCGGTGCCCTGACCCACCTCCCCGTGGCCGCCGCCACTGCGCCAACTTTCCCCAATCCGGCCTCCGCCTCCATATCGCCGCCCCGGATTTGGCCCACCCGGCCGGTCGACGTCGCGACGGAGGCGCCTGCAAAGAAGCAGCAGGCCTCCGAGCCACGCGGTGGAGGCGTGAAGCGGACGGCGGCGTGGGGCCGCAACCCAGCGGCGAACCAACCTCGGCCGGCCAAAATTTCTAAGGGGGACGCGGCTACGGCTGGCAATTCATAGCCGCCACCGACCTTGGCATCCTCCTCCGGCCATAGAGTTCCGCATCCACCTCCGCCGCCGGCCGCCGCCACCGCTGGTCATGGAGGAAGAAGTGGGCGCGCCGACGGCAATCGCATCCAACATGTTCGACGATATGTCGCAAAGGTAAAAAAAATTGTTTGTGGACTTGTTTGTTGTTCTAATTGTCGATTCCAATAGAATGTGAAGTTGATGATCTACTTTTGTTTGTAGAATTATGAAAATTCAATGTGCAAATGCGGCTGAACAGCAGCCGCACGGCCGGCGATCGGTTTTACATCTCTAGTTTGCATCTTCTATTAGAATTGCTCTTTTACATCTTCGTTTTACATCATTTGTTGGAGTTGACCCTTTTTTGAAGATGCAAAAAGTACTTTTTGGAGATGTAAATTTTTACATCTTCATATTTTCATCTTCTGTTGGAGATGCTCTTCGGGTGGAAAAAAATTGAACACCCAAAGTTGAATTCCTGAATCCGCTAGTTGACGTGCACATGATTAAGTAATGGTTTTGCAGCCTGTTTGCAAGCAACTTTGTAACGATCTTTTTCTTTTTTGCGGGGGAACTTTGTAATGATCTTGATTGAACTTGCTCCACCTATTGCATCTCAAACCTTGCATAAGCTGAACAAACCATTTGCCAATTGCCATTCATCAGGGGCTCCATCTGTCGCCAAATTTATGGATCCAAACGGCAAGGTCTTAAAGCCCCAAGTCGGCTAGAAGCGCAACGTTGCTCAGCAAATGTACGGCCAGAAAATGTATCACGTCACGTATAACACATTAAATCCAAACAGAAACTCACCCCATTACAGTAAGTTTGCACACGGCAGCAGAAAACACGTCGCTCGCATTCCGAATCTGAAAAGGACGGTGACCCCCACGAGAAGAGCGGTGGCACTACGACGGAATGCGCCAAACTGCAAACCGAACGGGAGGGAACACGCCTCACCACGCACCTGTCGCGCCACCTCCCACCCATCGCGGCCGTCGACATCGCATCCCACGACCCCACCCCACCCCCATTCCCGGGCCGTCCGCCTCAGCTACCAAGTCGGCCAGACCAACCAACCATCAACGCACAGCTCACTCCAGCACTCCTCCTTCCTCCCCCTTCTCTCTCTCTCTCCCGCTCTGCTGGTCGGCGAGAGGCTGCCTGCCATGTGGGCCTCGCCGGGGAGGCTGCCGGCGATGGAGGAGGAGGAGGAGTGCGAGGCGGGCGCGGGCCACCGGGCGCCGATGGCGTCCTGCTGGGGCCGCTTCGGCCTGGCGGCGCTGTGGCACAGGCTCCGGCACCTTTTCCTGGCGCGGCGGAGGGCGCGGCACGGCCGCTCCATCCTCGGCGCCGGCGGGCTCAACTACGACCCGCTGAGCTACGCGCAGAACTTCGACGACAGCAGCCTCGAGCTCCACGAGCCGGACTTCACGGCCAGGTTCGCGCCCGCCCGCAACGCCTGCTCGCCCAGGCGGGCATGAGCATGACGACGCGCCACTTCTCGGCGCCCCGGTGGCATACGGAGGATCCCTTTTGCCACTTCTCGGCGCCTTTGTGCGCCCCTTT
The DNA here is from genome assembly GCA_034509565.1 of Triticum monococcum. NCBI lineage: Eukaryota > Viridiplantae > Streptophyta > Magnoliopsida > Poales > Poaceae > Triticum > Triticum monococcum. Next base: position 698,788,265 of record CM067842.1, read on the forward strand.
GAGTGGTAAAAAGGCTTTATTTAATCCACGTATTTTCGGATAAATGTACATGTACTACATGTCATGCGGGTGACGCAAGTAGTTTTCGTTTTTATTCGCGGGTGTAAATATTCTTGTGGTGTTCTTCCAAAAGAAAGAAAAAAACAGCATGGGTTGTGATGAACTGCATAGGAGCCAGTCAGTGCATGTCTGTTTGGTCATCAGAGATTCGGAACAAGTTCCTCCTGATTAAATTTCTACGCTCCAAATGTGCATCAAGTTGGGAGCATTTCATGTGGTACTTATCTCAGCTTTAGACTTAATCGTAGCGGTTTAAGCTAAATACTCCCTTTGCTTTTAAATATAAGTCTTTTTAGAGATTTTAATATATATTATATACGGAGCAAAATGAGTGAATCTACACTCTAAACTAAGTCTATATCATATTGCAAAATTTTAAAAAGACATATATTTAGAAACGGAAGGAGTAGCTCATTGCCCGTCAAATAAGTTGCTGAATAGTGAATAGTACTACATTGTTGGCTTGTTGATATCTTGCAGAGTCGTGTCTGGGCATTATTATAAACAGTGTACGTTGCTCCGTGGGATCCTTTTGCCGGTACCATTGTCGACTTTTATTTGCTGTCTTAATCGAATTATTTGATATTTGAGCGCCTGCTTCTGTTGGAAAAGGGAAAGAGATAGTATGACGGATATGCCTTTTTATTGGGGTGTGTTTGCTACTAATTGTAGCTTAGCTTTCGGAGGGAATATTCTCACGGAAATCTATGGATAACGCATCAACACGCAACTTGGGAGAAAATATCATAAACCAGGCAATTAGAACACGGACTCGCAAATCTGGCCCGCAGTCTGGACGCGTCCGCGGATACTGATCGGACACCTCTCAAATATTGCCTCACACATTTGCATATCGCAAATTTTGATTCTCAAATCTATGTAATTCATACACGTCAATCATATGATATAAATTGTCCGAATTTCAAAGTTCGAAACAAAGTAAAGCAAATTGTAGTTTAACAAACCAAAAATGAAATCAATGTCCGAACGTGACGGATGGCCTCAAATCACTGGTCGGGCACCTGCTCCGAGCGGAATGCGTCGTGCTCCAGGTGGAATGCGTCCTGCTCGTCTTGCTCTAGCTGCATCCGGGCTGGCTGCTCTGCCTGCATCCAGGTTGCCTACTTCTCCTGCATCCGGGCTGCCTGCATCCGGGCTGCAGCCGCCCTCGCCGCCTCGTACTTCCTACGATCTTTGATCTCCAGCTTCTTGTCTGCAAGCCACTTATTCGCGTGTTCATCTAAGAGGGTTTCGTCTGCTAACATGATCCTTGCATCTTCCGCGCCCCATGCGAGTTGCAACCTCTCCTTCTCAGGCTTTATGTCGCCAAATGTCTTGGCCTTCTCAAGTTCCCATTTGATCGCCGCTTGTTGCTTCTCCAACTCGATCTTCTCCCTCTCAATTTCGAGCTTCTTCTCCGCCCTCTTCCGGTCCCACTCCATTCTTTTATTTTGCGCATCCAACATGAGCTTGTACCTCTCCTCCTTGTTCTCTCTCACCAAAAAAATGCCCGTCCATGTGGACGACATTTTGGTAGCCGCGGCATCACAGGCGACACGTGCCTTCTCCCACTTGTTTCTAATGACTTGGCAGTTATCCTTTGACACGGTGGCTTTTCCATCGTCACGACAACCTCTTCATCTTCGTCGTCAAACCCAATTGATTGGTTGGAGTTTGAGCCATCATTCCTCTTCTTGCCCGACTTGAGGTCGGCCACAAGTTGGTTCCACTTCGGCTTGCCATTCAATATGATCCAACAATGGCTAAAAGCAAATGCTTCTTCTCCACCTCATGATATAAAGTGGCCGCCACCGCCGTCTAGCAAACAACATATGTATGAGCACGAGAATGCAAACACATAAGCATATGCAAATGACGACAAGGTGAAGCAATTGAGCTTAAGTGAGTTGTGACTCCCATCCCACTTTGGGGGCATTTGGTCACTTGTGAGTAGTAGCCGGCGTACTTGTTCACTTCCCCTTGAATGATCCTCCAACGATGTTGGAGAGATGCCACATTGCAGGTGGACACGATAGGATGCGGCTCCACATACTCCTTTTGTTCGTCATACTCCTTCCAAATCTTCGTCTAATAGGTGTTCCCCTTTTGCTCGGTGCCACATATTGGATCCATTGTTGTGGCCAACCAAGCTTTGACCAACAAGATGTCCTCAAATCTTGAGAATGCCAGACCTCTTGCCTTCAGTGTCTTGGTTATCTTCTTCTTGCTCGGATTGGGATCAGATGCTGTCCCAACTTCAAATGTGGTGGTGGCCTCCAATTCATACTCCATTTTGGTGGGATCTTCATTGTCATTGATCATGTTCGATAAGAACGCCTCCTACATGATTATGGTTTGCAAGCATTCATCATGTGCGAAATGAACTAGTGGTCTATGCAAAAATTTGATCGGACAGGAGCAAAGAAAATGCACCGACTCTTGTTTGGTCATTCCGTCGAACATGTCGAGGGAAGCCCAGGCACTGCCGGTGCCCGTGCTCATCCGCGTCCGAATGAGCCGTGGCAAGTCACATATGTAGACCATCGGCATCTGCGTGGGTCGAAAGCTCTCCAGAATGGCCTAGCCGACCGTCCAATCCTCCTATGTCCCAATGGGGTCGGATGGAAGGGGTGTGATACGTCCATTTTGCATCATGTTTACCTACTATTATTTATAATGTTTTATGCATAATAATCCTTTTTGGAGTAATTTTAATGCCTTTTCTCTCATAATATGCAATGTTCACACAAAGGGGGAGAATTCCGGCAGCTTGAAATTTGGACCTGAAAAAGCTACGTCGGGCCACCTATTTTGCACAACTCCAAATGAGCTGAAACTTCATGAGGAATTTTTATGAAATAAATAAGAAATACTGGAGCAAATAACCACCGGAGGGGGGCCACGTGGTGAGCACAAGACACCAGGGCGCGCCTGCCCCCCCAGGCGCGCCCTGGTGGGTTGTGCTCAGCCTAGCCCACCTCCAGTGCCCATCTTCTGGTATATAAGTCATTTTGACCTAGAAAAAAAAAATAAGGAGAGGACTTTCGGGACGGAGCACCGCCATCTCGAGGCGGAACTTGGGCAGGAGCACTTTTGCCCTTCGGCAGAGCGATCCCGTCCAGGGAACTTCCATCTCGGAGGGGAAAATCATCGTCATCATCATCACCAACAACTCTCCCATCTTGGGGAGGGCAATCTCCATCGACATCTTCAACAGCACCATCTCATCTCAAACCCTAGTTCATCTCTTGTGTTCAATCTTGGTGCCAGAACTATAGATTGGTGCTTGTGGGTGACTAGTAGTGTTGATTACATCTTGTAAATGATTACTATATGGTTTATTTGGTGGCAGATTATATGTTTAGATCCAATATGCTATTTAATATCCCTATGATCTTGAGCATGATTATCATTTGTGAGTACTTACTTTTGTTCTTGAGGTCACGGGAGAAATCTTGTTGCAAGTAATCATGTGAACTTGATATGTGTTCGATATTTTGATAGTATGTATGTTGTGATTCCCTTGGTGGTGTCATGTGAACGTCGACTACATGACAATTCACCATATTTGGGCCTAAGGGAATGCATTGTGGGGTAGTAACTAGATGATGGGTTGCGAGAGTGCCAGAATTTTAAACCCTAGTTTATGCGCTATTCCGTAAGGGACCGACTAGATCCAAAAGTTTAATGCTATGGTTAGAATTTATTCTTAATACTTTTCTCGTAGTTGCGGATTCTTGCGAGGGGGTTAATCATAAGTAGGAGGTTTGTTCAAGTAAGAAGATCACCTAAGCACCGATCCACCCACATATCAAATTATGAAAGTAGCGAACACGAATCGAACCAACATGATGAAAGTGACTAGATGAAATTCCCATGTACCCTCAAGAACGCTTTGCTTATTATAAGAGACCGTTTTGGCCTGTCCTTTGCCTCAAAAGGATTGGGCTACCTTGCTGCACTTTTCTTACTATTATTGTTACTTGCTCGCTACAAATTATCTTGCTATCAAACTACTCTGTTACTTATAATGTCAGCACTTGCAGACATTACCTTGCTGAAAACCACTTGTCATTTCCTTCTGCTCCTCATTGGGTTTGACACTCTTACTTATCAAAAAGGCTGCAATTGATTCCATATACTTGTGGGTCATCAAGGCTATTTTCTAGCGCCGTTGCTGGGGAGTGAAGCGCTCTTGGTAAGTGGAAATTGGTAAGGAAAAATTATTACTATGTGCTGAAATTTATTGTCACTTGTTACTGTGGAAAACAATGCTTTGAGGGGTTTGTTCGGTGTATCTTCACCTTGACCGGAACCACAATTAGTTACCCCTCAACCTACTGCACCTACTAAAAATATTGAATATGAAATTCCTTCGAGTATGATACAACAACTGCTAGCTAATCCTTATGCAGGAGATGGAACCGAACATCTTGATATGCATATGATATATATGGAAGAAATTTGTGGATTATTTAAGCTTGCAGGTTTACCCGGAGATGAAGTTAAGAAGAAGGTTTTCCCTTTATCTTTGAAGGGAAAAGCATTGGCATGGTATAGTCTATGCGTGATATTGGATCTTGGAACTGGAATCGATTGAAATTGGAGTTTCACCAAAAAAATATCCTATGCATCTAGTTCATCGTGATCGGAATTATATATATAATTTTTGGCCTCGTGAAGGAGAAAGTATCGCTCTAGCTTGGAGGAGGCTTAAGTCAATGTTATATTCATTCCCCAACCATGAGCTCTCAAGAGAAATTATTATTCAGAATTTTTATGCTCGGCTTTCTCATAATGATCGATCCATGCTTGATACTTCTTGTGTTGGTTCTTTTATGAAGAAGTCTATTGAATTCCGGTGGGATCTTTTAGAGAGAATTAAATGCAACTCTGAAGATTGGGAACTCAACGAAGGTAAAGAGTCAGGTATTAAGCTTAAGTTTGATTGTGTTAAATCGTTTATGAATACCGATGCTTTTCAAAAGCATAGCACTAAATATGGACTTGACTTTGAGATAGTAGCCTTATTTTGTCAATCTTTTTCTACTCATGTTGATCTCCCTAAGGAGAAGTGGTTTAAATATCACTCACCTATTAAAGAAGAAATTAAAGAACCGGTAATAGCTAAAGATGAATCTATAATTTATAATGTTGATCCAGTAGTTCCTACTGCTTATATTGAGAAACCACCTTTCCCTGTTAGGATGAAGGAACATGCTAAAGTTTCAATTGTGGTCAACAAAAGTTATACTAGAACACCTTAGGCAACTGAACAAATCAAGGTAGAACCTAGTGTTGCTATGGTTAAGGATCTCATGGATGAAAATATAGATGGGCATGTTATTTACTTCTGTGATGAAGCTGCTAGAATTGCCAAACCGGATAAAAAGGATAAACATAGACCCGTTGGCATGCTCATTGTCTCAGTTAAAATAGGAGATCACTATTATCATGGTTTATGTGACATAGGTGCTAGCGTGAGTGCTATTCCTTTTACCTTATATCAAGAAATTATGAATGACATAGCACCCGCTGAAATAGAAGACATATATGTTACTATTAAACTTGCTAATAGAGACACCATCACACCACTTGGGATTGTTAGAGATGTTGAAGTCTTGTGTGGGAAAATAAAATACCCTACTGATTTTCTTGTTCTTGGTTCCCCACAAGATGACTTTTGTCCCATTATCTTTGATAGACCTTTCTTGGACACCGTTAATGCTAAAATAGATTGTGAGAAACAAACTGTCGGTGTTAGTTTTGGTGATGAGTCTCATGAGTTTAATTTTTCCATGTTTAGTAGAAATCCTTATAAAAAAGAATTGCCTAGTGAGGATGAAATATTTGGTCTTGCTTCTATTGATGTACCTCCTACTGATCCACTAGAACAATATTTGCTAGACCATGAAAATGATTTACATATGCATGAAAGAAACTAAATAGATAAGATTTTCTTTGAACAACGTCCTCTGCCTAAACATAATTTGCCTATTGAAACTCTAGGAGGTCCTCCTCCACCTAAAGGTGATCCTGTGTTTGAATTAAAACAATTGCCAGACACTTTGAAATATGCTTATGTTGATGAGAAGAAGATATATCATGTTATTATTAGTGCTAACCTTTCAGAACATGAAGAAGAAAGATTATTGAAAGTTTTAAGGAAGCACCGAGCTGCTATTGGATATACTCTTGATGGTCTTAAGGGCATTAGTCCCACTCTATGTCAGCACAAGATTAATATGGAGCCAGATGCTAAACCCCTTGTTGATCACCAACGTCGGTTAAATCTGAAGATGAAAGAAGTGGTAAGAACCGAAATATTAAAACTTCTGGAAGCAGGTATAATCTATCCTATAACTGATAGTAGATGGGTAAGTCCTGTTCATTGTGTCTATAAGAAGGAAGGTATTACTGTTGTTCCTAATGATAAGAATGAACTTATTCCACAAAGAATTGTTACAAGCTATAGAATGGTAATTGATTTTAAAAAACTAAACAAAGCAACTAGAAAATATCATTACCCTCTGCCTTTTATTGATAAAATGATAGAAAGATTATCTAAGCACACACATTTTTGCTTTCTTGAAGGATATTTTGGTTTTTCACAAATACCTGTTTCTCAACCTAATCAAGAAAATATCACTTTTACTTGTCCTTTTGGAACTTATGCTTATACACGTATGCCTTTTGGTTTATGTAATGCACCTGCTACCTTTCAAAGATGCATGACTGCTATGTTCTCTGACTTTTGTGAAAAGGTTGTTGAGGTTTTCATGGATGACTTTTCTGTTTATGGGAAGTCTTTTGATGATTGTTTAAGCATCTTGATCGAGTTTTGCAGAGATGTGAGCAAACAAATCTTGTCTTGAATTGGGAGAAGTGCCACTTTATGGTCAATGAAGGTATTGTTTTGGGCAATTAAATTTCTTAAAGAGGTATTGAGGTGGACAAATATAAGGTTGATGCAATTGAGAAAATGCCATGTCCTAAATATATCAAAGGTATTCGTAGTTTCCTTGGTCATGCTGGTTTCTATAGGAGATTTATCAAAGACTTTTCTAAAATTTCTAGGACTCTTACAAATATTTTGCAAAAGGATATTCCTTTTGTTTTTGATGATGATTGTTTAGAAGCCTTTGAAACACTCAAGAAAGCCTTAATTTCTGCACCTATTGTTCAACCACCTGATTGGAACTTGCATTTTTAAATTATGTGTGATGCTAGTGATTATGTTGTTGGTACTATTCTAGGACAAAGAGTTGATAAGAAACTAAATGTTATTCATTATGCTAGTAAAACTCTAGGCAGTGCACAATGAAATTATGCTACTACTAAAAAAGAATTTCTAGTAGTGGTGTTTGCTTGTGATAAATTTAGATCTTACATTGTTGACTCTAAAGTTATTGTTCACACCGATCATGCTGCTATAAAATATCTTATGTAAAAGAAAGATGCTAAACCTAGACTTATTCATTGGGTTCTCTTGCTACAAGAATTTGATTTGCATATCACTGATAGAAAAGGAGCAGAGAACCCTGTGGCTGATAACTTGTCTAGGTTGGAGAATGTCCTTGATGACCCACTACCTATTTGATGATAGTTTCCCTGATGAATAGTTAGCTACAATAAATGTTTCTCATCACACTCCTTGGTATGCTGACTATGCTAATTACATTGTTGCTAAATATTTACCACCTAGTTTCACATACCAACAAAATAAAAAATCTTCTATGATTTAAGACATTACTTCTGGGATGACCCACATCTTTATAAAGAAGGAGTAGATGGTATTATTATACGTTGTGTACCTAAGCATGAACAAGGACAAATCCTCTAGCCGAGAAGGATAAGAGAGGTTTGTCTTGCTTTGTCTTATAGTGATTGTGTGCCAGGGGTCATCGAAGAGACGGGACGCTATTGTCCCGAACTACTTGGACTAGTCTACTAGGACTCGAGGGAAGAGACTTGTTTGTGGTAGGGCGAGAGATCAAGTATAGTGTTTGGTTCAAACTAGGCAACCTCTTCGTTATAAGACCGAGAATAGTATATGCCCCGTCCCACCACTAGCTAGGGCCACCAGCATTAGGAAACTAAGGAAGAGTCGTATGGCTAAGGAATTCAGGGCTGATAGAGCTCTTGGGAAGAAGTCAGTATCCAGCTTTCTTTCATTGATATCACAATAGCAAGTGAGGAAAGGACAATCTTTCAAGAGAAGATAGGTCTGTTTTTCATTAAGGAATTGTGGCGAGTATTGCTTGTTTCCCAGATACGGTATGAGGACCTGTCGATAGATGGGATGGACCCACCCGTTTGACTCTTATGAATTGATAGTTAGATACTATTGCTAAAGGAAAGTAAAGATAGTGGTTTGTGTTGCAAAAAGCTAGTTCAAGGTCAGGCTCCATCAAACAGAGTCGCCAAGAACGAAAAGCAGAAAGAATGATGTGTCAAACAGTGATTGCGCATAGAGGTTAGTTAAGTATAGGAACTATTGTCCCTAACGAGAAGTATGCTGTTGTCCCAAGGATAGTTGGACGGTATCGATTGAGGGAATAGGGATAGGTGGTTAAACGCGATGCTGCGCCTAACTATATAGAACGGTGATCCATGAAGAGAAGTCGGCCAGCTATTAAGTCAGAGAAGTCATCAACCTATTACTAGTGTCAGTTCTGTTAAGAGAAGTCATCAACCTATTACTAGTGTCAGTTCTCTTCTTCCTCTCTACCAATTGAAAGTAAGTATTGATTTCGCCTAATAGGGACAAAGCAAAGTAGGGTGGTCAAGTAAAGTATGTCTGGAGTTCGTAGTTCCCGCTAGATATCATTGGAAAGTTATAAAAGTCTTTCTCTCTTCTGAGTTATCATTGGTCAGTGCAACGAGGGGCAACCATCATTTCTATTGCTCTATAAAGAAAATATAGGACAAGGGTCTTGCTCCATCCAATGGAGATAAAGCACGGGGATCCGTTAAGGGCGTATTGAATCGATAAGAAGCACTTGAATTCTAGTGGGCCCGACTACCCAACACTAGCCACGGATCATTTATGTATTGTCAATTGATAGTAGGGGAGGAAGGGGAAACTCTTTATATCAGTTAAGTAAACTACTAATTGTATTGTGGGCCAGGATCCTACTTTTATAGCGAAGTAAAGAAGTGTGGAATGCGCTATCTCGAAATAAAGAAGTGTGTTTTGATAGATAAGTTGCATAAACCTTTGATCTCGATACGATATAGTCTAGCAATTAGTTCATAGACGGGAAGCTCCATTATCCCATTGTTCGGGACACTCATTGTTCTGTTCAGAAAGTACTCGACATCTTCCTTTATTCAATTAGCAAGGCAGTCCTGGTTGATTTCATCATTTCTAGGTATACCCTCTCCCTTTTCTACGAAGGTTTGCTGCTCCGCCTGCACCAGTGAATTATTCTATTCTTCTCCTTTGGTTTAGTCTGTGGGGAAATCAGAATTCACCATTGAATCCTGTGGATCAGCTCCCTTACATAATAATATTTCACTATATCAGCTACGAGGGGAAAATTTGAAAGACAAAGGATAGAGAGTGAGAGAAAGAGTGTGAGACTTGCGCTGCACTCCATTTCGAGGGGATTTCGACGATTCTTGGGTGATTGAACTATTTCTTTGCCTGTTCAATTTCTAATGAATCAAGATATCCTCTTGTTCCGGTATAAATAGTAGCTATCTGCTCTTCCACTGGGAGAGGATTTGCCTGGGATTATTTAAGCAATTCCCTTAATCGCCGGCCCCTTGCCAATTGATTCTGACTTGTTTTATCAAGAGCAGAGGCGAATTGTGCAAAGGCTTGTCACTCTGCGAATTGAGCTAGTTCCAATTTGGATTTGCTAGCTACTTGTTTCATGAAATTTCACTCCGAGGCTTATGGAGGACATCATGCGGGAGACAGAACTTCTCGTAAGGTATTGCAATCTGGGTTTTATTGGCCTACTCTCTTCAAGGATGCTCGTAAGTTTGTCTTATCTTGTGATGAATGTCAAAGAATAGGTAATATCGGTAAGCGTCAAGAAATGCCTATTAATTATTCACTTGCTTTTGAACCATTTGATGTTTGGGGATTTGATTACATGGGACCTTTTCCTTCCTCTAATGGGTATACTCATATTTTGGTTGCTGTTGATTATGTTACTAAGTTGGTAGAAGCTATTCCAACTAGTAGTGCTGATCATAACACCTCTATTAAAATGCTTAAGGAAGTTACTTTCCCAAGGTTTGGAGTCCCTAGATATTTAATGACTGATGGTGGTTCGCACTTTATTCATGGTGCTTTCCGTAAAATGCTTGCCAAGTATGATGTTAACCATAGAATTGCATCACCCTATCATCCTCAGTCTAGTGGTCAAGTTGAACTTAGCAATAGAGAAATAAAATTAATTTTTCAAAAGACTGTCAATAGGTCCCGGAAGAATTGGTCTGAGAAATTAGATGATGCTCTTTGGGCTTATAGAACAACATATCAAAACCATATGTGTATGTCTCCTTATAAAATGGTTTATGGAAAAGCTTGTCATTTGCCTCTTGAGTTAGAACATAAAGCATATTAGGCAATCAAAGAATTCAACTATGATTTCAAACTTGTTGGTGAGAAGAAGTTATTTGATATTAGCTCATTAGATGAATGGAGAACCCAAGCTTATGAAAATGCCAAATTATTTAAAGAAAACGTTAAAAGATGGCATGATAAAAGAATCCAAAAGCGTGAGTTCAAAGTTGGAGAATATGTTCTTTTGTACAACTCTTGTTTCAGATTCTTTGCGGGAATACTCCTCTCCAAATGGGAAGGACCCTATATTATCGAGGAGGTTTATCAGTCTGGAGTTATCAAAATAAATAATGCCAAAGGCACTAACTCGAAGGTTGTTAATGGGCAATGAATAAAACACTATATCTCGGGTACGACCATTAATGTTGAAAGAAATATTATCCAAACTATGACACCTGAAGAACACATAAAAGAAACCTTCCAAAACACTCCAGAATCGTGAAAAAGAGGAGGTACGTGATACGGTAAGTAAACGGACTCCGAAAAATCTGCAAAAATATTTTTTGTCCGTTTTGGAATATAAAAAGATTAGGAAAATAAGAAGCTACCAGGAAGGTGACCTTGGTGGGCACAAGACACCGGGGCGCGCCTAGCGTGCCCAAGAGGGTTGTGGCCACCTCGGGTACCTTCCAGACTCCGTTTTTCTTCCATTTGCTTGTTTCCCAAGATAAAAAATCTTTATATACCCCCCGAACCTATTAACCACCGTATCACAGAGAAATCTCATGCTTTCTTTTCTTGTTGTTTTCTGTCAGATCTGTCAGGCCAAGTACCATGGATTTTCCCTTCTCCAGCCACGAAGAGGGTGATGCTTGGTTGCCATAGGGGGAGCTATGGGGAGAGGAAGTTGACGAAGTTTCCATGGAGGAAGATGAAGGAAACTCTCTTGGAGTTCACCCTCCGGGTTCCGAAAGGGGCACACTGGCTGGAATCTCCACTTTTCCTAATCCTCATCAAGCCATGAAATCATCAAACAATCAAGAGAGCCCGGAAGTGCACGAAGGACTCCCACCAAGGAGGCCTTTACATAGGTTACATCATAACAATTTTCACAGTTTGATTCACAATTATGGGTTCGAGAATACTCCTCGTGTGCACATACCGTCCAATTGGGACATATCTCGTCCAAGAGAAAGTGATGCAGGAACAAGTTATTGGGGGCGGAGAATAAACATATTATGGCTGAAGTGGAGAAAACACTGAGTTGCTTCACAAGGCCCTTCGTGAGATTGAAGGCTTGAAGGAGGCACTCATGGATATATTGGGAGTTATCTCACCACCACCTCCTTCTTCATCACCAGAAGAAAATTGAGTATCTGGTATTGGCACTCCCCGTGGCTTATGCCAAGCTTGGGCGAGGTGCCTCGGTATCGTATCACCTCCACTATCTTTTGCCTTTACATCTTAGTTCAATCCATAGTTATCTTTTGCTTCAAATGAATAAAAGTTTAGTTCAACCCTTTCTTTTTGAGAGTTTGCTTAGTGATCTATCTTTGTAATCATGTGCGAGATATATAATAAAGTTTACCTTGAGTTTTTCTTTCTTTACTTTCATGTTGCAATAAAAAGAAAGGAAATAAATGAAAAAGATCATATGCTAATATTATGGTAGGTAATAACACACATAAGGAAAAGTATAAGTAGAAAATTTTATTGGAGATTGACAAACATAGCATTGGTCAATGATGCAGTTCATGAAAGAATTAATAAGGGAAGAAAAGACTCACATACAAATACACTATCTTGGAAATCTTTTGTGATTGTGAGTCCCCATCAAAATATTATATGCCAAAAAATTTGACGTTGGACAAGGAAGACAACGTGATGATTTATGTTTGTTCATATTCACATAGAAGTTATATTGTCATAGATCTTTCAACATGTAGTGCTTGCCCCCCATCTTTTCTAGCCAAAATTTTTGCACCAAGTAGAGATACTACTTGTGCATCCAAAAACCCTTAAACCCAAATCTTATTTTCAAGAGTCCACCATACCTACCTAAGGATTGAGTAAGATCCTTCAAGTAAGTTGTCATCGGTGCAAAAAGGCAATAAAAATTGCTTCTAAAAGTGTTAGATCATTTAGTGTAAGAGAAAATTAAGCGTTGTACGAACTTGTGATAGCAAAGAATAAAAGCGACAGACTTCATAATAAAGGTTTGATATCATAAGGGGCAATATAACGTGATGTTCTCTTGCACTAAGGGGTTGAGCATACAAACAAAAAGCGCATGGCAACCTTTGCTTCCCTCTGCGAAGGGCCTACCTTTTACTTTCATGTATTTACTTTTATGCAAAGAGTCAAGTTTTCTCTCTTTTCCTTTTTATTTTCTCTTTTGGCAAGCATCATGTGGTGAGGAAAGATCTAGGCACATATATCCAGTTGGATGTGGGTAGCATGAGTTATTATTGTTGACATCACCCTTGAGGTGAATACGGAGTGAAATTATAAGCCCCTATCTTTCTATGTGTCCGGTTGAAACGTTTTGCTCATGTGTATGCGATGAGTGTTAGAAATCATAGAAGACTATAAGATGGTTGAGTATGTGGACTTGCCTAAAGGCTTCGATACATGACCCTTCCTGAAAAGATGATGAATTGTAGTTGCAAAGTTGACTGAGAACATAGTTTGTTGGTTTCCAATAGAGTTAATAATTTATACTTCGATGGTGTGATGAATTGTTACTTATTCATGAGAAGTCTATGATAAAAGTTTTATGTTTAAGTTTGTTTCTGTTATAATAACTTACATGATGCTTCTATGTCCGTATTTTGTTTTTATCGACACCTTTCTCTCTAAGCATGTGGACATGTTTTTCGATTTTGGTTTTTGCTTGAGGACAAACAAGGTCTAAGCTTTGGGGAGTTGGTATGTCCATTTTGCATCATGTTTACCTATTGATATTTATAATGTTTTTATGCATAATGATGCTTTTTGGAGCAATTCTAATGCCTTTTCTCTTATAATATGCAAGGTTCACACAAAGAGGGAGAATTCCGGTAGCTGGAAATATGGATCTCGAAAAGCTATGCCGGGCCACCTATACTGCACAACTTGAAATGAGCTAAAACTTCACGAGGAATTTTTATGGAATAAATAAGAAATACTGGAGCAAATATCCACCGAAGGGGGGCTACCTAGTGAGCACAAGATACCATGGTGTGCCTGGCCCCCAAGGCACGCCCTGGTGGGTTGTGCTCAGCCCAGCCCACCTCCGGTGCCCATCTTCTGGTATATAAGTCATTTTGACCTAGAAAAAATAAGGAGAGTACTTTCGGGACGGAGTGCCACCGTCTCGAGGTGGAACTTGGGCAGGAGCGCTTTCGTCCTCCGGTGGAGCGATCCCGGTGGGGGAACTTCCCTCCCGCAGGGGGAAATCACCACCACCATCATCATCATCATCATCACCAACAACTCTCCCATCTTGGGGAGAGCAATCTCCATCAACATATTCAATAGCACCATCTCATCTCAAACCCTAGTTCATATCTTGTGTTCAATCTTGGTACCAGAACTATAGATTTGTGCTTGTGGATGACTGGTAGTGTTGATTACATCTTGTAGTTGATTACTATATGGTTTATTTGGTGGAAGATTATATGTTCAGATCCAATATGCTATTTAATACCCCTCTGATCTTGAGCATGATTATCATTTGTGAGTAGTTACTTTTGTTCTTGAGGTCACGGGAGAAATCTTGTTGCAAGTAATCATGTGAACTTGATATGTGTTTGATATTTTGATAGTATGTATGTGATTCCCTTAGTGGTGTCATGTGAACGTCGACTACATGACACTTCACCATATTTGGGCCTAAGGGAATGCATTGTGGAGTAGTAATTAGACGATGGGTTCCGAGAGTGACAGAAGCTTAAACCCTAGCTTATGCGCTATTCCGTAAGGGCAGATTGGATCTAAAAGTTTAATGCTATGGTTAGAATTTATTCTTAATACTTTTCTCGCAGTTGCGGATGCTTGTGAGGTGGTTAATCATAAGTAGGAGGTTTGTTCAAGTAAGAACAACACCTAAGCACCGACCCACCCACATATCAAATTATCAAAGTAGCGAACACGAATCGAACCAACATGATGAAAGTGACTAGATGAAATTCCCGTGTACCCTCAAGAACGTTTTGCTTATTATAAGAGATCGTTTTGGCCTGTCCTTTGCCTCAAAAGTATTGGGTTACCTTGCTGCAATTTTGTTACTATTATCGTTACTTGCTCGCTACAAATTATCTTGCTATCAAACTACTCTGTTACTTACAATTTCAGCACTTGCAGACATTACCTTGCTGAAAACCACTTGTCATTTCCTTCCGCTCCTCGTTGGGTTCGACACTCTTACTTATCGAAAAGGCTACAATTGATCCCATATACTTGTGAGTCATCAGGGTGCGGGGATCCGGGTGTGACGGAGGAGACAGCTACTCCAGCATGTTCAAACCTCCCTGCGCCGCCGCTGCCGGCTCCCTCTCTCGCTACCGGCGTCGCCGCAACTTCCGAGCGACGTTCTCCGCCTTGCAAGTCGCAGTCAATGAAGTGACCCCGTCGATGGACGAGGTGGACTACATCTCCATCGCGATGGTGTGGGTCAGGCTGGACAACATCTCTGATGGCGGATCGGGACCTGTGGTGAGGATTGGGAGCAAGGGTGGAGGACAGCGAGGGTCCGAGCACGGGAAAGGTTGGAGGGCGGTGGGAGGAGGAGGAATGGTTTGGTGGATTTGGTGCAATCTAGGGTGGGGTCAGGCTGTCGGGACCGATGTGGCGGGCGTGCCCGGGCGCCCCCATATCCACCCCATATTTGGGCTGGATAAGAGGGGTGCTAGTCAGCCCGGGCGTTTGAGGCGTGTTTGAGGCGACCGGCTTTAGATGCTCTTAGAGCATCTACGGCCGGACTTGGCAAAACTGACCCCTTAAACGGTCGTGGGCGTGCCCACGGACTGCGCTAGATGGCCCCCTTATTTGGCCCGCTGCATAGCCACAACAATTTTTTTTATTTCTGCAATTATGCCGGAGGGGATTAATAATACAACTATTGTTCTCATCCTGAAGATTAAGAATCCCATTCAATTAAAGATTTTAGGCCGATCATTTTGTGCAATGTTATCTACAAGATTATCTCCAAGTGTCTTATAAACAGGGTGCGACCACTAGTCGATGGTATGATATCCCCTACTCAAAGTGCATTTATTCTGGGAAGGTTAATCTCTGATAATGCTCTCATAGCTTTTGAATGTATGCACTCGTTAAGTACACTCAAAGATTTAAGAAGGAATATTGTGCTTATAAGTTGGACCTTGCCAAATCCTATGATCGTGTGGATTGGCAATTTTTCCAATGTATGATGGGGGCTTTGGGTTTTGCGTAGCGATGGGTTAACTGGATTATGATGTGTGGTACTTAGGTCAAATTTGCCGTGCGGTTTAATGGTCAATTGTTGCAGCCTTTTCTCCTTCTCGGAGGCTCAGACAGGGAGATCCTTTATCTGCATACTTGTTCCTTTTTGTTGTAGAGGCGCTCTCTATGCTCCTTAATGACACGTGTGATAGGGGGGTTCTAAAGGAATTGCATTTGAATAGTGTAACGCCCCGTATGTAACTTGCCATATTTGTATTCCAACTCTTGCCATTTTCGGTACTAAGTTATGATATTCCCTCATGGTTGGGTTTTGTCTTCGTTTTTTGCTTTTGTCCAGGTCATGCATCTCATATCATGTCATCATGTGCATCACATTTGCATACGTGTTCGTCTCATGCATCCGAGCATTTTCCCCGTTGTCCGTTTTGCATTCCAGCGCTCCTATGTCCTCCGACATCTCCTTTTACCTCTTTTCGTGTGCGGGTGTTAAACGTTCTTGGATTGGACCGAGACTTGCCAAGCGGCCTTGGTATACTACCGGTAGACCGCCTGTCAAGTTTCGTGCCATTTGGACTTCGTTTGATACTCCAACAGTTAACCGAGGAACCGTAAAGGCCTCGTGTGTGTTGCAGCCCAACACCTCACCAAAGTGACCCAAAACCCACCTAAACCCCATCCATCCTCTCGGTCGTTCGATCACGATCATGTGGACGAAAACCATGCTCAATTTGGAGCCTCCTAGCTCCTTCTATGTATAAATAGGTGCCTCCCCCCAAAATCCCGGATCAATTCCACCCCTAACCCTAGCCTCTTCCTCCTCCCGCCGCCGGACGCGTCCAGATCGGGCCGGACACGTCCGCACCACCGCGTCGCCACCATGTGGTGCCTCCTCACTCGCCGAGCCGCGAGCCCCACTTCGCCGCCTCCCGCACCGGCCCGCCCGGCCCGCAGCGGGCCCCCGAGGCCCGGTCGCCGCACGCCGCCGCCTACCGCTTCACCCGCCGCCCACTGCTCCGCCGCACCGCGCCGCCCCGCGCCAGCTCCGCCGCCCGCCGCCACCTCGTCGCCTCCCCCGCTCCTCGTCACTGGCGAGAGGAGTCCGACAAGTTCCACTCCGGCAAGCCGCGCCCTGGCCTCTTCTTCCCGGAGTCCCGCAAGTTCCTGGCGAAGCCCCGGCGATCCTCAATCTGCGCGCCTCGAATCTGGATCTGAGAGGAGAGGGTTGACTTTTGTTTTTCTTCTAAGTCTCTAATATTTTTAGGCAACTTCATCGCATCATAACTTTGCATCCGTAGCTCTGTTTCACGCGTGTAGCATACCAAATTGTTTGTCTGGATGTGCACTTAATTTCATTACATTGCACCAAGTTCATTTGAGTTCATCTTGATGCCCTAAATGCTGTTGCAAGAATACTATGTAATATTAGTGTCTGTCTCTTATCAGATTATGGTCATTTGTCATTTTTGCCATGTTTAATGTGTGCCTCCTATGATCTTGAGCCCTACATGTGTTTTGGGCTATGCCATGCCATCTTTACAGGGGTGTATGCCATGTATTTTTGTGACCAATGTGGTGACTAGCACAAGCATGCAAAATAGCTCTCGTGATGTTGCTGATTTCAGGGACTTAGAATTCTTCTAAGTCATTTCCCTGATGTTATTTTTATGCCATGTATTCTTGTTGCTACAGAGTGATCCATGCCTATTTTGAGCATGTTCAGTGAGGATGATTTGGAGATATTGTTCTGCTCTATCCATCCGTGTCTTTGTTTGCAATTATGGAGTACCCTAGCATGACTTACTCTTGCTCTACTTTTGCTATAAAATGTTCCTGGCAGATTGTTTACGTGTTAACCAATTTTGCCGAGGTTGTTGTAGTTGATCCATGCATGCTATGTGATTGTTCTTGCCATGGTTAGTTTATTGATCATGTCTTCTTGCTAGGTGTATGCTTAGTTTGTCATGCAATGCCTTGTGGTGAGTGCATCGAGCTCGCAAACATGCCTACATAACTCTGTTTTTGCAATGTCCAGTTTTCTGCTAAGTCTAAATCTGTTAACGAAACTTGCTATGTTTACATGGGTGCCATTGTATTTTCTGATCCCTTTTGGCTTATGGCCAGTAAGGGACTTTTGTTATATGCTTTGAGTAGTTTCATGCCATGCCTTGCTTTTCATGATATGTTCCTGTAGCATGTTGTTATCTTTCTCTAAACATTGCTTCCTGATGTTAATTCCTGGCATGTTATTTTCACTAAGTCTGTGAACCTGATATCTTTTGCACTTTTGCCATGCTTGTCTGAACTTGCTATTGTGTGAATCAGCCATATCTCAGTGTTCATCTTTTGTCAAGCATCTTGAGTGGATCACGGCCATGTGCTTTGTTGCTATGTTAGAGTGCAGTAGCTTATTTTTCTCGATGCTTTTAGATGGCATCATGCTGTTAATCGTAGCTTTGTGCCATTATTGTTTTGCTTGCCATTTGCAAACCGTGCATCCGATTCCGGTGATCTTTATATCGATTTAGACTGAAATCAACTCATCTTTCCAGCGACACTATTGGTTTTCCAAGTTGAGGCCTGGTTCAATCTTTTCCTTCCGGAGCATGCATATGCATTGCATATCACTTCCCGCATATCATGCCATGTTTTGCATCATGTTGCTTGCGCATTGCACCGTGGTTGATTGTGTCTCCCTTTGCTTGTGTTCTTGCTTTGGGTAGAGCCAGGAGACGAGTACGTGATCGAGGAACCCGTTGAGTACGCTTACGAGGATCAATCTTACGTCAACTCGGAGAACTTTGCAGGCTAGATGACCATACCCTCGAAATCACTTCTATCTTTGCTTGCTAGTTGCTCGCTTGCTAGTTGCTCGCTCTATTGCTATGCCTATGTTGCAATACCTACCACATGCTTTATCATGCCTCCCATATTGCCATGTCAAACCTCTAACCCACCTTGTCCTAGGAAACCGTTGTTTGGCTATGTTACCTCTTTGCTCAGCCCCTCTTATAGCGTTGCTAGTTGCAGGTGAAGATTGGAGTTTGTTCCTTGTTGGGACATGATTATTGTTGGGATATCATTATTATATCTTGTGTACTTTAATGCACCTATATATTTGGTAAAGGGTGGAAGGCTCGGCCTTATGCCTGGTGTTTTGTTCCACTCTTGCCGCCCTAGTTTCCGTCATACCGGTGTTATGTTCCTTGATTTTGCGTTCCTTACTCAGTTGGGTTATAATGGGAACCCCTTGATAGTTTGACTTGAATAAAACTCCTCCAGCAAGGCCCAACCTTGGTTTTACCATTTGCCACCTAGCCTTTTTTCTCTTGGGTTTCGTGGACTCAAGGGTCATCTTTATTTTAACCCCCCCGGGCCAATGCTTCTCTAAGTGTTGGTCCAACCTGAGCGATGTCCGGTGCCCCCTGGGCAACCAGGGTCTATGCCAACCCGACGTCTGGCTCATCCGGTGTGCCTTGAGAACGAGATATGTGCAGCTCCTATCGGGATTTGTCGGCACATTCGCGCGGCTTTGCTGGTTTAGTTTTACCATTGTCGAGATGTCTTGTAACCGGGATTCCGAGTCTGATCGGGCCGTCCTGGGAGAAGGAATATCCTTCGTTGACCATGAGAGCTTGTGATGGGCTAAGTTGGGACACCCCTGCAGGAATTTGAACTTTTGAAAGCTGTGCCCGCGGTTATGGGAAAATGGGAATTTGTTAATGTCCGGTTGTAGAAAACCTGAAACTTAATTTAATTAAAATGGATCAACCGCGTGTGTAGCCGTGATGGTCTCTTTTTGGCGGAGTCCGGGAAGAGAACACGGTCTCGTGTTATGCTTGAACGTAAGTAGTCTTGGATCACTTTTTGATCATAGTTTCTCGACCATGCTTCGCCTTCTCTTCTTGCTCTCATGTGCGTAAGGTAGCCACCATATATGCTAGTGCTTGCTGTAGCTCCACCTCATACGTTTTCCCTACCTATAAGCTTAAATAGTCTTGATCGCGAGGGTGTGAGATTGCTGAGTCCCCGTGACTCACAGATTACTTCCAAAACCAGATGCAGGGACCGATGATACCATTCCAGGAGATGCGACTGAGCTCAAGTGGGAGTTCGATGAGGACTCAGGACGATACTACGTTTCCTTTCCAGACGATCAGTAGTGGAGCCCAGTTGGGACGATCAGGGATCTTATGCATTTGGGGTTGTCTTTATTTTGGTTCCATAGTCGGACCTTGATTGTATCTGGATGATTGTAATGCTATATTTTGTTATTGTGTGAAGTGGCGATTGTAAGCCAAGTATGTACCTCTTTCTTATTCAGTACATGGGAAATGTAAAGATTACCCCTCTTGTGACATTGCCTACAATGCGGTTATGCCTCTAAGTCGTGCTCCGACACGTGGGAGATATAGCCGCATCGTGGGTGTTACAAGTTGGTAATCAGAGCCTTCCCCGACTTAGGAGCCCCCTGCTTGATCGAATCACTGGCGTTGTTGAGTCTAGAAAAATGTTTTGAGTCTTTTAGGATTATATATATTGGAGAGTAGGATTCTTTTTACTCCTCAGTCCCTTCGTCGCTCTGGTGAGGCATCCTGACGTAGAGTTTTGACTCTTCTCTTCTCAAATTTCACTAATTTTTTTAGGATCACACGGGTATCTTGGAATCGTTTCGATGGTTTTGTGACGAGAACATTGTTCTTGGTGCCTCCTGACATTTAGGGGTTGTTGCAGTGTCCCGGGGAGTTGAGCTCCGAGGTGTTGTCGTCACAATTTTATCGTTGCAGTTCTGGAATACCTGAGTTTCGCCGACATCGAAAATCTCTTTTATGCAGTTGTTGGTGAGATAACCTCGGCGCCACCTAGTACTGGGGCGGGAGTTCAGGAGTATTGCCATAACTCGTATAACGGATGCTTTTCGAAGGTTGAGGTAAATGATTTCCAAAGGTTTCTTGGTTATGTGTTGAAGGATGGATACAGTTGTATGTAGGATTTGCTAGTTTTGGGTGAGATATTATGCTTCCCCTGTATCCCCAACACCTGATTGCATAATCAGAAAATTTCAGGAGTTTCATAGGTGGGAATTCATGTAGCTCTTGTATTTCTTCTGCGAATATTTGGTTTGTGATTGGGTAATCCTTACCAAGTATTTGTTCATGTCCGTACCTTGCTGTTTTATTCATCTACCTCTATCTAAGTGGCTTCTCAAGTTATGGAAGTGTGACCATTTAATTTGGAATTCATTCGTTCATTCTTGTTCGAATGTTGAGACTATATGTTGCAATTTCGATCCATTTGATTCAGCTTGAATATATCTCTGTCAAGATGCTAACGGATGTCACCCTCTTCAGGATGGCTCCTCCAACGCGTCTGAATCCGGATCCGCCGCCACCACCTCCACCTCCGGAGGCGTGGCAAGCTGTGATGGCCGCTACCAATGCCAACACGCAGATGCTTATGCAACTCTTGCAAGAGCGCAACCAAGGAAATCAAGGCCATGGCAACAATCAAAATCAGTTTGCTACACTCAACCAGTTCCTCGCAAACCAGCCAAAGACCTTTAGTAACTGTGTCGAGGCAACAGACGCTGACGATTGGCTCGTGGATATCTGCAAACATTTCGAGTGCAGCAACGTCAGGCCTGAGGACTTTGTCAAGTTTGCCTTGTTCCAACCCAAAGACCAAGCTACTGAGTGGTATCAGCAATACAAAGATTCCAAAGGAGGCCATGTGATTACCTGGGATGAATTCCGCCAAGACTTCAGAGCTCACCACATTCCTCAGAGTGTTGTTGAGAGCAAGCGTGAGGAGTTCCGCAATCTGAAGCAAGGCAGCTTGTCTGTTTACCAATACAACATCATGTTCCAGAAGCTCGCTCTCTTCGCCAAGCAAGACGTCCCTGACGAGAAGAGCATGATTTATCAGTTCAGAGGTGGCCTCAGAGAAGATCTGCAACTAGCTCTTGTGCTTTTTGAGCCGAGAAAGTATGATGAATTCTACAATATGGCATTAAAGCAAGAGGCCGCTCAGCTCAAGTGTGATGCTTCCAAGAAGAGAGTCAGGGATGCAACTCCTTCTTCTTCAACTCAAGTGGTAGCTAAGCAACAAAAGTATTGGTTGCCTCCTCCTCCTCCTCCGTTCCGACAGCCTTATCAGCAGAAGAGCAAAGGTGGCAATGGATCTTCCCACCCACCCAACCCAGGCTTTCAGAACAAGGCTTCGACTCATGCTCCAAGATCAAGTGCTCCGTATCACCGTCCGCTTTCAGAGGTCACGTGCAACAAGTGTCAGCAGAAGGGTCACTATGCAAACAAATGCTTCAACCAGAGACGTCTTCCTCCTCCTCCTGTGAGATCTGCTAGCAATGCAGTGGTCAAGCATAATCCCAAGTCTGCTAAGGTCAACTAGATGAACGCAGCTCAGGCAGAGGACTCGTCAGAAGTGATCATGGGTAACCTTCCTATTAACGATATTCCTGCAGAAGTCCTTTTTGACACTAGTGCATCGCATTGTTTCATTTCAAGACCATTTGCATCTAAGCATGAGTTGGCTTTCCAAGATTTGCATAGTCCGTTAGCAGTTGTCTCACCGGGTAAATGCTTGCACGCAAGCTACGTGGTTCCGAATGTTTCTATCATGTTGGGTGACTATAAGTTTCTGTCTTCTCCAATGGTCCTTGGTAACTCGAATATTGATCTAATTCTCGGCATGGACTGGCTTTCTAAGCACAAGGCTCAGCTTGATTGTGCTGCTAGGCAGATTCAATTGACACATTCGTCTGAGGATGTAATCGTCTTTGTTGCTCGTGATGATACCATTCGACTGTTTTCTCTCAACGAGAAGCGTGAGTTGGATGCCATCTCTCAGATTCCAGTCATTTGTGAATACCAAGACGTCTTTCCAGAAGAGCTTCCAGGAATGCCTCCTCACTGGCTAGTTGAATTCGTCATTGATCTTGAGCCTGGCACGGAACCTGTTTGCAAACATCCTTACAAGCTTGGACCAGAAGAGTTGAAGGAGCTGAAGAAACAACTCGATATTCAAGAGCGTATGGGCCTCATCCGACCGAGTTCTTCTCCTTGTGGTTGTGGTGTTCTTTTCATCAAGAAGAAGGATGGAACGGACCGACTTTGTGTCGACTACCATCCATTGAACAAGAAGACCATAAAGAACAAGTACCCACTTCCAAACATCAATGAGCTTTTCGAACAACTCAAAGGTGCTCAAGTATTCTCCAAGCTTGACCTCCGTATGGGCTATCATCAGATTCGCATTCGTGAACAAGACATCCCCAAGACAGCTTTCAGGACAAGCTATGGTTCATATGAATACACTGTCATGTCTTTCAGCCTTGTCAACGCTCCTCCAACATTCTCTCGCATGATGAACTTCATCTTCAACCCATACACAAATGACTTCATCTTGGTCTATCTCGATGACATTTTGGTCTTTTCCAAGAACAAGGAGGATCATGCCAATGTTGGGGAATGTAGCAGAAATTCAAAATTTTCTATGCATCACCAAGATTAATCTATGGAGTAATCTAGCAACGAGGGAAGGAGAGTGCATCTACATACCCTTGTAGATCGCTAAGCGGAAGCGTTCAAGTGAACGAGGTTGATGGAGTCGTACTCGTCGTGATCCAAATCACCGATGATCCTAGTGCCGAACAGACGGCACCTCCGTGTTCAACACACGTACAACCCGGTGACGTCTCCTACGCCTTGATCCAGCAAGGGGAGAAGGAGAGGTTGGGGAAGACTCCATCCAGCAGCAGCACGACGGCATGGTGGTGGTGGAGGAGCGTGGTACTCCAGCAGGGCTTCGCCAAGCACCGCAAGAGACGAGGAGGGAGAGAGGTAGGGCTGTGCCAGGGAGAGGTCAAAACTCATGTGTAGGCAGCCCCAAAGACCTCAACTATATATAGGGGAGAGGGAGTGGGGGTGCGCCCCATTTAGGGTTTCCACCCCAAGGGGTGCGGCAGCCCCAAACCCATCTAGGGTGGCGGCCAAGGGGGGAGAGGGGGAAACTTGCCCCCCAAGCTAGGTGGAGGCGCCCCCTCCCCAAACCCTAGGCGCCTTGGGCCCTTGTGGGGGGGGGGGGCACCAGCCCACCTGGGGCTGGTTCCCTCCCACACTTGGCCCATGCAGCCCTCCAGGGCTGGTGGCCCCACTTGGTGGACCCCCGGGACCCTCCCGGTGGTCCCGGTACATTACCGATAACAACCGAAACCTTTCCGGTGACCAAAACAGGACTTCCCATATATAAATCTTTACCTCCGGACCATTCCGGAACTCCTCATGATGTCTGGGATCTCATCCGGGACTCCGAACAACATTCGGTAACCACATATATCTATTCCCTATAACCCTAGCGTCATCGAACCTTAAGTGTGTAGATCCTACGGGTTCGGGAAACATGCAGACATGACCGAGACACCTCTCCGGTCAATAACCAATAGCGGGATCAGGATACCCATGTTGGCTCCCACATGCTCCATGATGATCTCATCGGATGAACCAAGATGTCAAGGACTTAATCAATCCCGTATACAATTCCCTTTGTCTAGCGGTACGATACTTGCCCGAGATTCGATCGTCGGTATCCCGATACCTTGTTCAATCTTGTTACCGGCAAGTCTCTTTACTCATTCCGTAACACATCATCCCGTGATCAACTCCTTGATCACATTGTGCACATTATGATGATGTCCTACCGAGTGGGCCCAGAGATACCTCTCCGTTTACACGGAGTGACAAATCCCAGTCTCGATTCGTGCCAACCCAACAGACACTTTCGGAGATACCTGCAGTGTACCTTTATAGCCACCCAGTTACGTTGTGACATTTGGCACACCCAAAGCACTCCTACGGTATCCGGGAGTTGCACAATCTCATGGTCTAAGGAAATGATACTTGACATTAGAAAAGCTTTAGCATACGAACTACATGATCTTGTGCTAGGCTTAGGATTGGGTCTTGTCCATCACATCATTCTCCTAATGATGTGATCCCGTTATCAACGACATCCAATGTCCATGGTCAGGAAACAGTAACCATCTACCGATCAACGAGCTAGTCAACTAGAGGCTTACTAGGGACATGGTGTTGTCTATGTATCCACACATGCATCTGAGTTTCCTAACAATACAATTCTAGCATGGATAATAAACGATTATCATGAACAAGGAAATATGATAATAACTAATTTATTATTGCCTCTAGGGCATATTTCCAATAGTCTCCCACTTGCACTAGAGTCAATAATCCAGTTCACATCGATATGTGATTAACACTCAAGGTCACATCCCCATGTGACTAACACCCAAAGAGTTCTGGGTTTGATCATGTTATGCTTGTGAGAGAGGTTTCAGTCAACGGGTCTGCAACATTCAGATCCGTATGTACTTCGCAAATTTCTATGTCATCTTGTAGATGCAACTTCTACGCTACATTTGGAGCCATTTCAAATAACTGTTCTATTTGGAGCTATTATAAATTGTTGCTCCATTATACGTATCCGGTATCTCTACTCAGAGCTATCCGGATAGGTGTTAAGCTTGCATCGACGTAACTCTTTACGTCGAACTCTTTATCACCTCCATAACCGAGAAACATATCCTTATTCCTCTAAGGATAATTTTGACCGCTATCTGGTGATCTACTCCTAGATCACCTTTGTACCCTCTTGCCAGATATGTGGCAAGGCACACATCAGGTGCGGTACTCAGCATGGCATACCGTATAGAGCCTATGACAAAAGCATAGGGGACAACCTTCATCCTTCCTCTTTCTTCTGCCGTGGTCGACCTTTAAGTCTTAACTTCATACCTTACAACTTAGGCAAGAGCTCCTTCTTTGACTGATCCATCTTGAACACCTTCAAGATCATGTATGTGCTTATTTGAAAGTACCATTAAGCGTTTTGATCTATCCTTATAGATCTTGATGCTCAATGTTCAAGTAGCTTAATCCAGGCTTTCCATTGAAAAACACTTTCCAAATAACCCTATATGCTTTCCATAAATTCTACATCATTTCTTATCAACAATATGTCAACAACATATATTCATCAGAAATTCTATAGTGCTCCCACTCACTTCTTTGGAAATACAAGTTTCTCATAAACTTTGTATACACCCAAAATCTTTGATCATCTCATCAAAGCATACATTCCAACTCCGAGATGCTTACTCCAGTCCTTAGAAGGATTGCTGGAGCTTTGCATACTTGTTAGCATCTTTCAGGATTGACAAAACCTCCCGGTTATATCACATACAACCTTTCCTCAAGAAAATCGTCGAGGAAACAATGTTTTGACATCCTATCTGCAAGATTTCATAAATAATGTAGTAATCGCTAATATAATTCCAACAGACTCTTAGCATCGCTACGAATGAGAAAGTCTCATCGTAGTCAACTCCTTGAACTTGTCGGAAAACATCTTAACGACAAGTCGAGCTTTCTTAATGGTGATACATACCATCATTGTCCGTCTTCCTTTTAAAATCTATATGTACCTAACAGCCTTACGACCATCAAGTAGTTCTTCCAAAGTCTACACTTTGTTTTCATATATGGATCCTCTCTCGGTTTATATGGCCTCGAGCCATTTTGGAATCCAGGCCCACCATCGCTTCTCCATAGCTCGCAGGTTCATTGTTGTCTAGCAACATGACTTCCAAGATAGGATTACGTACCATTCTGAAGTAGTACACATCCTTGTCATCCCACGAGGTTTGGTAGTGACTTGATCTGAAGTTTCATGATCACTATCATAAGCTTCCACTTCAATTGGTGTAGGTGCCATAGGAACAACTCCATGTGCCCTGCCACACACTAGTTGAAGAGATGGTTCAATAACCTCATCAAGTCTCCACCATCCTCCCACTCAATTCTTTCGAGAGAAACTTTTCCTCGAGAAAGGACCTGATTCTAGAAACAATCCCTTATTGCTTTCGGATCTGAGACAGGAGGTATACCCAACTGTTTTGGGTGTCCTATGAAGATGCATTTATCCGCTTTGGGTTCGAGCTTATCAGCCTGAAACTTTTTCACATAAGCATCGCAGCCCCAAACTTTTAGGAAATGACAGCTTAGGTTTCTCTAAACCATAGTTCATACGGTGTCATCTCATCGGAATTACGTGGTGCCCTATTTAAAGTGAATGTGGTTGTCTCTAATGCCTAACCCATAAACTATTGTGGTAATACGATAAGAGACATCATGGTATGCATCATATCCAATAGGGTGCAGTTATGATGTTCGGACACACCATCACACTATGGTGTTCCAGGCTTTATTAGTTGTGAAACAATTTCCACAATGTCTTAATTCTGTGCCAAACTCATAATTCAGATATTCATCTCTATGATCATATCATAGATATTTTATCCTCTTGTCATGACGATCTTTCAACTTCACCCTGAAATTACTTGAACCTTTCAATAATTCAGACTCATGATTCATCAAGTAAATATACTCAACATCTACTCAAATCATCTGTGAAGTAAGAACATAATGATATCCACTACATGCCTCAGCACTCATTGGACTGCACACATCAAAATGTATTACTTCCAACAAGTTGCTTTCTAGTTCCATTTTACTGAAAACGAGGCTTTCAGTCATCTTGCCCATGTGGTATGATTTGCATGTCTCAAGTGATTCAAAATCAAGTGAGTCCAAACGGTCCATTTGTATGGAGTTTCTTCATGCATATACACCAATAGACATTGTTCGCATGTCTCAAACTTTTCAAAAACGAGTGAGCCCAAATATCCATCAACATGGAGCTTCTTCATGTGTTTTATACCGATATGACTTACGTGGCAGTGCCACAAGTAGGTGGTACTATCTTATATCTTTTGGCATGAACATGTGTATCACTACGATCGAGATTCAATAAACCATTCATTTTAGGTGCAAGACCATTGAAGGTATTATTCAAATAAACAGAGTAACCATTATTCTCCTTAAATGAATAACCGTATTGCGATAGACATAATCCAATCATGTCTATGCTCAACGCAAACACCAATCTCAATGGTAGAGGGAGCGTGCGATGCTTGATCACATCAAGCTTGGAAAAAACTTCCAACACATATCGCCAGCTCACCTTTAGCTAGTCTCCGTTTACTCCACAGCCTTTTATTTCGAGTTTACTAACACTTAGCAACCAAACCGGTATCTAATACCATGGTGCTACTAGGAGTACTAGTAAAGTACACATTAACACAATGTATATCCAATATACTTCTATCGACCTTGCCAGCCTTCTCAATTACCAAGTATCTAGGGTAATTCTGCTCCAGTGGTTGTTCCTCTTATTACAGAAGCACTTAGTCTCGGGTTTGGGTTCAACCTTGGGTTTCTTCACTAGAGCAGCAGCTGATTTGCCGTTTCATGAAGTATCCCTTCTTGCCCTTGCCCTTGCCCTTCTTGAAACTAGTGGTTTCACCAACCATCAACAATTGATGCTCCTTCTTGATTTCTACTTTTGTGGTGTCAAACATCGCGAATATCTCAAGGATCATCACGAAGCTCTAGCAGCTTGGTGGTAATGACTTCGGAGAAACATCACTATCTCACCTGGAAGATCAACTCCCACTCGATTCAAATGATTGTTGTACTCAGACAATCTGAGCACAAGCTCAACAATTGAGCTTTTCTCCCTTAGTTTGCAGGCTAAGAAAATCGTTGGAGGTCTTATACCTCTTGACGTGGGCACGAGCCTGAAATTCCAATTTCAGCCCTCGAAACATCTCATATGTTTCGCGACGTTTCAAAACGTCTTTGGTGCCTCAACTCTAAACCGTTTAACTGAACTATCACATAGTTATCAAAATGTGTATGTCAGATGTTCGCAACATCCACAGACGACGTTCGAGGTTCAGCACACTGAGCGGTGCATTAAGGACATAAGCCTTCTATGAAGCAATGAGGACAATCCTCAGTTTACGGACCTAGTCCGCATAATTGCTACTATCAACTTTCAACTAAATTTTCTCTAGGAACATATCTAAATAGTAGAACTGAAGCGCGAGCTACGACATAATTTGTGAAGATCTTTTGACTATGTTCAGGATAATTAAGTTCATCTTATGAACTCCCACTTAGATAGACATCCCTCTAGTCATCTTAAGTGATTACATGATCCGAGTCAACTAGGTCGTGTCCGATCATCACGTGAGATGGACTAGTCATCATCGGTGAACATCTTCATGTTGATTGTATCTACCATACGTTTCATGCTCGACCTTTCGGTCTCTTGTGTTCCGAGGCCATGTCTGTACATGCTAGGCTCGTCAAGTCAACCTAAGTGTTTCGCGTGTGTAAATCTGTCTTACACCCGTTGTATATGAACGTTAGAATCTATCACACCCGATCATCACGTGGTGCTTCGAAACAACGAACTTCACTTGCCTAGCAAATCTTCCTCGGCAAATTTCCAAAGTTTTTGTCCACCTAGAAGCATTGTGAAGGAAGTACCTTTTTTAAATATCCAAATGACATGAAATTCATACAGTTTCTTCATATGCCCAAATTATCACCCTCCTCCAAATTGCAGCTCGGGCAAATTATCTATGTGAGCCCAGGTTCAATTTATATTTTATGGCCAAATTGGCACATTGCAAAGCAAGTGTTATCTAGACCCCTCCTATTAACCTCAAACTCTTTGGGCACTCTTCCATACCCAAATCATTGCCACATGATAATATTCAGCTCCATTTTCCTAGTCAATCTTTCTCAGGAAATTTTCAAAGTTTCTACCTCGAGAGAAGCTTTGTGAAGTAAGTACTAGCTAGGCGTACCCAAATGATCTGAAAATCTACCAAGGCATAACCATACCTATGTAACTTACCTACACCAAATTTGAGCTCATTTCATTCATCCAATTTCTCTCACTAGTTTTCCCAAGTTTCTGTCCATAGAAGAGCATTGTGAAGGAAGTACCACTTTGGCATGTCCAAATGGTATCAATTTTCTACGGTGCTTTCCAATGCCCAAATAACCATCCTCCACCAAATTTCAGCTCAATCTATTCATTATTTTGAGCCCAGCTTCAACATTCATATTTCTGTATAGTGTGGTACTTTGCAAAGCAAGTACCACCTAGGATCCTCCTTTTGATCTGAAACTTTGCGAAGACATTCTTCTTAGTCAATGATCATCCTCAGCAAAAACTCACGCCCATCGGCCATGTGCATTTCTCATACCACTAATCAAACACTTGGCTGCTAATTCATGTTTGAGCATCGATCGGTCTCCTCGTGAGAATCTTATGTTGTAATTTTCTTCCTAGAACCTACCCGGGGAGTGCGCAACCCACTAGACATGCCTAGGCTTCCCAGAACACATGGCAACGCCACGGTCACGCGGTGACCACGCGTCGGGCATGCGAGTTTACGCGCTCTAGAGTTGGGGGCCTTGGCCACCGCCCAAACCTCGACGTATCGCCATAAAACCATGTATTTATGATTAAATAGGTACTTATGTAACTATAAATGATTTTTGGAAAAAATAAATAGTAAACTATGAGGGAGCTGCAGTTCAAATTTGACCCACTTCCTGCTGAATCGGCGGGAATTTGTCTTTTTCACCAGAGGTGGATCAAAACTTTTGACGCCCAACAATTTTGTCAATTGTGCATTAAATATGGCCTAGTATTTTATAAAAATGATTTGGTCCAATTTTGCAACAATTATTTGGGAGGTCCTTCACAAAAAAACCTCCTTTTGGGCACTCGAAAAATGGAAAATGGTTTTTTCGTCCAAAGAAAATGAAAACTTCCTTAGGCAACATTGTTTGCCATTCCAGTATACACCATTGTGCATAATATGGGATCATTTGAACAAATTATGCCATGAATGTGGCCATAAGATTGATCATTTGGCTTGAAAGCCATTGATCTCCACACGTGATAGCTCGTTTTTGAGAACACTTTTTTAAAATAATTGCCGTATTACAAGTTTGTTATTTTTCCTAGGAACTTGGCCACATATAATGACACAATGCGAAGGTTTCCCAATTTTTTGATTTTTTTTGAATTTTTTATGCCCGTTTCAAAATGCGGTCAAAACGGCGGGAATGGCCGTTCTTAGCTAGTGGTTGAATCTTGGAATTTTTTTGGTGTTTCTATGATTAAGTAGATACTTATGTACCTATAAATGATTTTTGGAAAAAATAAAGAGCAAACTACAAGGCAGCTACAGTTCAAATTTGACCCGCTTCCAACTAAATCAGCGGAAATTTGTCTTTTTCATGAGAGGTGGATCAAAACTTTTTACACCCAACCATTTGGTCAATTGTGCATTAAACATGGCCTAGTATTTTATAAAATTGATTTGGTCCATTTTTGCAACAATTATTTGGTAGTTCCTTCACAAAAAACCTCCTTTTAGGCACTCGAAAAATGAAAAATGGTTTTTTCGTCCAAAGAAAATGAAAACTTCCTTAGGCAACATTTTTGCCATTCCAATATGCACCCTTGTGCACAATATGAGATCATTTAAGAAAACTATGCCATGAATCTGGCCATAAGATTGATCATTTAGCTTGAAAGCCATTGATCTCCACACGTGTCAGCTCGTTTTTGAGAACATTTTTTTAAAATAATTGCCATATTACAAGTTTATTAGTTTTCCTGGGAACTTGGCCACATATAATGACATAATGCGAAGGTTTCCCAATTTTTTGATTTTTTTTGAATTTTTTATGCCCGTTTCAAAATGCGGTCAAAACAGCGGGAATGACCGTTCCTAGCTAGTGGTTGAATCTTGGAATTTTTGTGGTGTTTCTCTGATAAAATAGATACTTATGTACCTAGAAATGATTTTTGGAAAAATTAAAGAGCAAACTATGAGGCAGCTGCAGTTCAAATTTGACCCGCTTCCAACTGAATCGGCGGGAATTTGTCTTTTTCACGAGAGGTGGATCAAAACTTTTTACACCCAACCATTTGGTCAATTGT
Organism: Triticum monococcum; assembly: GCA_034509565.1. Lineage (NCBI taxonomy): Eukaryota > Viridiplantae > Streptophyta > Magnoliopsida > Poales > Poaceae > Triticum > Triticum monococcum. The sequence continues at coordinate 698,820,240 of CM067842.1, forward strand.
GCATTAAATATGGCCTAGTATTTTAGAAAAATGATTTGGTCCAATTTTGCAACAATTATTTTTGAGGTCCTTCACAAAAAACCTCCTTTTGGGCACTCGAAAAATGGAAAATGGCTCTTTTGTGCAATGAAAGTGAAAACTCCCTTAGGCAACATTGTTTGGAATTCTAAGATGCACCCTTGTGCACAATATGAGGTCATTTGAACAAACTATGCCATGAATGTGGCCATAAGATTGATCATTTGGCTTGAAAGCCATGAATCTTCACGCATGACAGCTCATTTCTGAGAACACTTTTTTAAATAAATTTCCGTTTACAAGTTTCTTATTTTTCCTGGAAACTTGGTCATATATAATGACACAATGCGAAGGTTTTCCAATTTTTTGATTTTTTTGAATTTTTTATGCCCGTTTCAAAATGCGGTCAAAACGGCGGGCTTGACCATTTGTATCTGTGTGTTGAATCTTGCAAAATTATTGGCGCATCTCTGATGAAATATATACTTGTGTATCTTAAAATGATTTATGTAAAAAATAACGAGCAAGATATGAAGTAGGTGTAGTTCAAATTTGACCCAATCCCAGCTGATTCAGAAGGAAGACATTTAAATGGCCAAAAATAAGTAGAAAGATTGGAAATGCATTAAAGTTGGTGATCATTCATAAAATGTGGTATAATTTGAGTGAAAATTTTAGTGGTGCCATTTTGCAAAATAATACGGGCAGTTGCTTCACATTTTACTATGTTTTAGCACTTAGAAACTATTTTAAATGACAAAAATATCGAACCAATTAGGATCTCTCACGCAGATCGCCCCGCTCTATGAAATCTGAGCCGTCCACGGCGGATGGATCCAACGTCCACCCTCTCACCCACCCACTCTCCCCCACACACCACTCGTCCCCCACACACCACTCATCCCCCGCACGACTTCCCCTCCTCTCTCTCCCATCCATACGCCGCTGCCGCCATCGCCATCCCCTCGCCTTCCCGTAGATCCAAAACCACGGCGACGGTCGTGTGGATCGGAAAGCCATGGCAGCGGACCTCATGGATCCATCTCCCTCACCCCCTGAGCCCCCACGCACCCACGCCCGCCACCCCCAACCCTCTCCCTCCCTCTGTGATCTTGATCGGCCCTGCTCTCCACCGCCCACCTCGACTTCACCGGAGATAGAAGCGTCGCCGCCCAGCAACCACGGCTGTCTTGCTCGCCGACGAGCACGGCGCTCCATCAATCTAGCCGGATCTGGCGCACGCGTGGCCTGTCTAGGGTCTCTGGCCACCAGGACGGGACAGCGCCATCGGCTCCCTCAGCTTCGGCGACTGCGACCGCGACCAGCGACTGGCAGCGGGCGTCTCTCCCAGGTAATAGATGAGATCCATCTCCCCCCGCCTTTCCGCGTCAGATCTGTTCGTGATATGCACTAGATAGTGATGTCGAGGTCAAGAGTTGGTTAGTGCTCGATGGATCTCTTCCATAGGTTAGGAGCTGGAGGCTATTTCTTGATGGTGGCTCCAGTGCAGCAACGGTTGACACCCTACTCGTCTTTGCGTAGTTGCAGTCCCCTAAGGCCAACGCATAAATACATGCAAGGTATTTTTGTTTCTTGCGCACGTGAGTTAGTTTCAATTGAACTGTAGAGTAGGGCTTACAGACGTAGTTGGGGGCTGTCAAGTGCCTACTAGTGTAGCTGAACTTTGTGTAGTCGGAACAGGTTGCATTTTGCATTCGTTGGGGTACTTGGCCATCATACAGAAGTACCGATCGAGTACGGACGTTGTGGAGTACTACTTTATTGTACTAGCATAGAAGTGACAGAGTTTCAGAGCAAGGAACAGCCGACAGGGTTGGTACTGGTGTAGAGTTTAGTACTCTGTAGTTTTACCTAAACATAGTTGTAGACTATACTCTCTAGTTTTTGTTGAACAAAGTTAAAAGATTGTACAATGTGGTTTGTGCTGAACAGAGTTCTATACTGCATTCTATATCTTGTGATGAACAGAGTGTTTCTAGAAGCAAAAGATTTGTTTGGTTGGTAGCTTCATGTGCTAATGTGTGACCAACACGTGACTTGTTTGTAGCGTCTGTTGACAAAAAATGTTAGTCATAGTAACTGATAGTGTGCCTTGACATGTTTATATGTTATCATGCTTAGGAATCAACTACTCTGTATATTTTTTGCATCTCTATCACATCCAATCGTGATTCAGGATGTACTAATTCTTGTATGCTATCCTATTCCTACCAGCATAGAAGTGAAGTGTGTAGGATTGGTATTATGCCCATGTGTTATTTGTATTCTTCACAGGTTACACGCAGTCAGTCTTCCAAGGTCTGTCGTGCATCCTACTAGTGTTCACAGGCTTCCAAGTTCATGGGGGTCTTGTTTGTTTGTTCATGTGATGATTCTTCTACACATTTCATAGTTTCTTCTACATAGGCGCTACATTTTGGGTAAATCCTGTGTAGATTATGAAGTAACTTGGGTGCCTCGGTAACCATCTTCTTCGTTCTTTTGCAGCCGTGGAGACCACGGATGGGACTATCGCAGTTGCTTCTGCGTTTCAGGGGCATCAGGAAGGTACTAATTACCATTTCCTCTCTCTAGTTCTTACTCACCACACAACAAGGCAAGGCATATCTGACCATCGCAGGGCCCTTTGCTACATTTGTTGTTCTATGTAATTGGAGAGCTACTCAAAAGGCTTTCTTCCATATGCTTATGTGTTGCTTTATTTAACAGCGTACATTATAGGGATCACAAGTTCTTGTTGAAAGCGGTAGAAGAGGGAGTTGACTGTGGCCATGGAGGCCTGTTTGGCTCTGACGCCATGGATGCCGCTGCGATCTCTCATCGTCCTCCTCCCTGACCCCTAGGCACATCGGGCCGCTGTGCTTCTTCTAGTTTCACATGTAGGCTTTTCAAAGGATTTTGGATGCTGATAATATCAACTTAGTTCCTTGAATGTGATATATAGATTCTTCCCTTGTTTTAACTGATTGCCAGAAACTGTACATTCCTAGTTGACAGTCATGAACTTTTATTGTTGGTAATCTAAAATATTATGCATATTTAGTGTCCAAATACAGTCCAAAGATAAATCTTAGCTGTAAATATTCTGCATATATAGTGTTTAATTTGATCTATAAGATCTGAGTTTATTGTACTATTAATGGTGATAAGATTGCCGCTAGTATATTCTGTACATTTATTATTTGGGTCTGGGCTAGAAAATAATGTCAGTTCTGCTCCAGCAAAACTTACCACTTTCTGCCTTTCCCTACTTTAAACCATCTGAAAAGGCTAGCATGATTATTGAAGCCCATGACCATTTGCCCATCCATCCTCGAGCTTTTATTTCTGGGGTTTACTTCATCAGAACTTTGTGATGAGTTACCAGCAATGTCCCTTTACCGAAGCCCTGTCATTGTAGTAGGGTTGCCTGTGGGGCAGTCGGCACATGCATGATGCTGCATTCCTGCCAATCATGTTTGCTTAGATGTTTGGCTTCCTACTTTTGTATTGTTTTGTAATGTATTGTTTTGTATTGTCTGCATCCGAGTCTCGGTCCTCCTGCACAGCAAGGAGCTGGACCAAGGGGGCAAGCAGCGCTGCTGGTTCCTTGAGACATGTGCAACACATTTAACTTGTAGTACTCCAGTAATCCAGTAATTTTGCTTAGAGTATTTAACAAGGTTGAACTGTACATGTGTGGAGTAATTTTGCTTGGAGTATTTAACAAGATTCAGCAAAAATTTAACTTACTTTTCCAGTAAATTAAATGGACATCTTGGATTAGTTAGAAAATCATGAATTATTTGCAGAAATCCATAGAAGTATTGTACTCCAGTGTGCCTTACTTACATAAACTTGCTTGCAAGCTTATTTTCTGACTTCTATATTCTGGAACTAAAAAAGCTTAGTTAACTTCTGTTAAGTTTTAGTAATATTCAGTGGAGTATTTACTATAAATTTTGCACATCACAATAATTTCACTTGTTGTTAACAGCTGTAATATTCAGTGGGACCTTGAAATCACATATTTTTTGGGCATGTGCTATATATACCATTTTAGAAGTAGTCCACATATTTTTGTCCTGCTATAGTCTTTTTTAAACTTCTTATGAGATTGAAGTATTCGTTCTGATTTCTGGTTTGCTGATTGTTGTAGAGAGATGTATGAAACCTCTTAACTGTGGACGACAACTACTTGAGAAGGACCATCATCACCCATCAAGTACGCCATTGAGGTAATTCACCAGTCCCTCCAGCACCAACTATCCGTTTTCTCTTGTATGCTTAGGTTTTTCATGCTGTTGTGGTAGCCCCATTGCTATTGCGTTGAATCTCATGCCAGCGCTGGTGCGCCTGTGGCTTGATGTGTTGTGATCTTTATCTGTGTAGGTTTTGTTTGATGATATGCTTAGATTATGATCATAAGCATGGTGGTTTGATGATGCTGAGGCCATCTGTTAAACCATGATATAGTTGCTGGAACTGAGCTTAATATTCATGTGTGTATGTGTATGTGTGTCGAGTAAAGTTGTGGTTTGTGGTGCTCCTTTGTAACGTGATGAAACAAAGAATGTCCTTTACTCCTTTTTTGAATGGAATGTTCATAATATATTGGCTCCAGTTTTTCTAATTTTTATCAGCTGATTCATGTAACAGGGCGTCCGTGGAAGGCCCAGTGCTGACTCTCCAGTGAGTCCGGCATTTGATCGCTATTGAAGGAGCTACATGTAGAAGAAGAAAACACTTGTAGAGCTTGTAACTGATTCCCATAGTTGCAGAGCTTGTATAAACTAAGCTTGTATTACGTGTAGCTTGTAGAACTTGTAAGTGCTACAGCTTGTAGGACGTGTCATTTGTAGAGCTTGTAAATAAGCTTGTATATGCTACAGCTTGTAGGACGTGTCATTTGTAGAGCTTGTATTGAATCTGGCTATTGTTATTTGAAGTATCATGTGTGTGTTTTGCTTGTCAATTTAACTACTGGTTATTTTCTTATTGTCAAATTGAAATATGAAGAATCTGGGCCTAATAACTAGGACCCACTTATCAGAACCTAACAAGTGGGACCTGTTTGACTAGTGGACCCATTTTAGAAAAAAAAAACTAAAACTGTTGTACAAAAAGGCCATGACCCATGAAATAAAAAGGCCGAATTGTTGGGCTTGGCCCATGAAGTCTGACCAAAAATTGACGGGAAAAAAATATATAGAAAGGCTGAATTAATGGGCTCGGCCCATATAAACACCCAATTGGACCGGGCTGAATCTTGTGCCACATCAGATTGCCACGTCGGATGCCTACATGGCCTGGGGAGGCTGCTAGTGACCAAAATGCCACAGTAGATGTATTTTGGTCATAAACGTCTACGACCATTCCAGAAGAAAGGTCGCTATAGTCAGTTTATGACGGCCAGCTTTTGACCTTATGTTTTTGGTCACAAAAAGGTCACAAATGGAAATTTGTGACCATTCAGTGACCAATAGTGGTGGTCACAAGTTGACATATTTCTTGTAGTGCAAGTACATCTTAACTCAGCCCAACCTCAACCTCAGGCAGACTCGTTGGGTCGAAATGATTCAAGAGTATAATCCGAGTATTGAATATACTCCAGGCAAAGCCAATGTCATTGCTGACGCTTTGAGCAGGAAGGCTTACTACAACAGTTTGATTCTCAAGCCCTACCAACCGGAGCTTTGTGAAGCTTTCCGCAAACTTAATCTCCAAGTTGTTCCTCAAGGATTCCTTGCCAACCTGCAAGTCTCTCCTACTTTGGAAGATCAGATTCGCGAGGCTCAACTTCTTGATGCTATGGTGAAGAAGGTGAAGATTGGGATTGCCAAGAGCCAACCCAAGTACAAGTGTTATCGCCTTGATGACAAGGATACTCTATTCTTCGAGGATCGCATTGTTGTTCCTAAGGGTGACCTTCGTAAAGTCATTATGAACGAGGCTCACAATTCACTCCTGTATATTCACCCTGGAAGTACAAAGATGTACCATGACCTCAAGCAGTTGTATTGGTGGACTCGAATGAAGCGCGAGATTGCTCAGTTCGTGAATGAATGTGATGTCTGCAGAAGAGTGAAAGTAGAACACCAACGGCCAACTGGTCTTCTCCAACCTCTTGCCATTCCAGAATGGAAGTTTGACCATATTGAGATGGACTTCGTGGCTGGATTTCCCAAGTCCAAGCGTGGCAATGACGCTATCTTCGTTGTCATCGACAAGCTCACTAAAGTGGCTCATTTTCTTCCTATCAAAGAATCTATCACAGCAGCTCAGTTGGCAGAGCTATATACCTCCAGGATTGTCTCTCTGCACGGCATTCCGCAGTTGATATCTTTAGATCGTGGAAGCATCTTCACCTCTAAGTTCTGGGATTCCTTTCAGAAGGCTATGGGCACCAGCATTCGCTTCAGCACAGCCTTTCATCCTCAAACTAGTGGACAAGTCGAGCGAGTCAATCAAATTCTTGAAGATATGCTCAGGGCATGTGTCATTTCTTTCGGTATGAAGTGGGAAGATTGTCTTCCATATGTCGAGTTCTCCTACAACAACAGCTTTCAAGCGAGTTCGGGCAAGGCCCCATTCAAGATTCTCTATGGCAGGAAGTGTCGTACTCCTCATAATTGGTCAAAGACTGGTGAACGCCAACTTCTTGGCAATGACTTGATCACAGAGGCTGAAGAAATGTGCAAAGTCATTCGTGAAAATCTCAAAGCCGCGCAATTGCGCCAGAAGAGTTACTATGATAGCAAGCATCGTGACTTGGCTTTCGAGATCGGAGACCATGTCTACCTTCGCGTCTCTCCAATGAAAGGTACTTGTCGCTTCGGTATCAAAGGGAAGCTTGCCCCTAGATACGTGGGTCCTTTCAAGATCATTGGCAAAAGAGGCGATCTTGCCTATCAACTTGAGCTTCCATCCAACTTTGCAAACATGCACGACGTGTTTCACGTGTCTCAACTCCGCAAGTGTTTCAAGAATCCTGACCGCACCATCAACTTTGAAGAGATTGATCTCCAAGAAGACATGTCTTATCATGAGCATCCCGTTGCTATTCTTGAAGAAACTGAGCGCAAGACTCGCAACAAGTCTATCAAATTCCTGAAAGTGAAGTGGTCACATCATTCCGACCATGAAGCTACCTGGGAATGCGAGGACCACCTCCATTCTGAATATCCGGAGTTTTTCCAGTCCTAGATCTCGGGACGAGATCCTTTCGTAGTGGTGGAGTGTTGTAACGCCCCGTATGTAACTTGCCAGATTTGTATTCCAACTCTTGCCATTTTCGGCACTAAGTTATGATATTCCCTCGTGGTTGGGTTTTGTCTTCGTTTTTGCTTTTGTCCATGTCATGCATCTCATATCATGTCGTCATGTGCATCGCATTTGCATACGTGTTCGTCTCATGCATCCGAGCATTTTCCCCGTTCTCCGTTTTGCATTCCGGCGCTCCTATGTCCTCCGGCGTCTCCTTTTACCTCTTTTCATGTGTGGGTGTTAAATTTTCTCGGATTGGACCGAGACTTGCCAAGCGGCCTTGGTATACTACCAGTAGACCGCCTGTTAAGTTTCGTGCCATTTGGACTTCGTTTGATACTCCAATGGTTAACCGAGGAACCGTAAAGGCCTCGTGTGTGTTGCAGCCCAACACCTCTCCAAAGTGGCCCAAAACCCACCTAAACCCCCTCCATCCTCTCGGTCGTTCGATCACGATCGCGTGGTTGAAAACCGTGCTCAATTTGGAGCCTCCTAGCTCCTTCTATGTATAAATAGGTGCCTCCCCCCAAAATCCCGGATCAATTCCACCCCCAACCCTAGCCTCTTCCTCCTCCTCCCGCCGGACGCGTACGGATCGGGCCGGAAACATCCGCACCGCCGCGCTACCGCCACGTCGTGCGTCCTCACTCGCCGAGCCACGAGCCCCACTTCGCCGCCTCCCGCACCGGCCCGCCCGGCCTGCAGCGGGCCCTCGAGGCCCAGTCGCCGCACGCCGCCGCCTACCGGTTCGTCCGCCGCCCGAGCGCTGCCGGGCCGCCCTGCGCCGGCCTCTCCGCTCCGCCAGGCCGCCCTGCGCCAGCTCCGCCGCCCGCCGCCACATCGTCGCCTCCCCTGCTCCTTGTCGCCGGCGAGAGGAGTCCGGCAAGTTCCACTCCGGCAAGCCGCCCCCTGGCCTCTTCTTCCCGGAGTCCGACAAGTTCCCGGTGAAGCCCCGGCGATCCTCAATCTGCACGCCTCGGATCTGGATCTGAGAGGAGAGGGTTGACTTTTGTTTTTTTCTTCTAAGTCTCTAATATTTTTAGGCAACTTCATCGCATCATAACTTTGCATCCGTAGCTACGTTTCGTGCGTGTAGCATACCAAATTGTTCGTCTGGATGTGCACTTCATTTCATTACATTGCACCAAGTTCATTTGAGTTCATCTTGATGCCCTAAATGCTGTTGCAAGAGTGCTATGTAATGTTAGTGTCTGTCTCTTATCAAATTATGGTCATTTGTCATTTTTTCCATGTTTAATGTGTGCCTCCTATGATCTTGAGCCCTACATGTGTTTTGGGCTATGCCATGCCATCTTTACAGGGGTGTATGCCATGTATTTTTGTGACCAATGTGGTGACTAGCACAAGCATGCAAAGTAGCTCTCGTGATGTTGCTGATTTCAGGGACTTAGAATTCTTCTAAGTCATTTCCCTGATGTTATTTTTATGCCATGTATTCTTGTTGCTACAGAGTGATCCATGCCTCTTTTGAGCATGTTCACTGAGGATGATTTGGAGATATTGTTGTGCTCTATCCATCCATGTCTTTGTTTGCAATTATGGAGTACCCTAGCATGACTCAATCTTGCTCTACTTTTGCTATAAATTGTTCCTGGAAGATTGTTTACGTGTTAACCAATTTTGCCGAGGTTGTTGTAGTTGATCCATGCATGCTATGTGATTGTTCTTGCCATGGTTAGTTTATTGATCATGTCTTATTGCTGGGTGTATGCTTAGTTTGTCATGCAATGCCTTGTGGTGAGTGCATCGAGCTCGCAAACATGCCTACATAACTCTGTTTTTGCCATGTCCAGTTTTCTGCGAAGTCTGAATCTGTTAACGAAACTTGCTATGTTTACATGGGTGCAATTGTATTTTCTAATCCCTTTTGGCTTATGGTCAGTAAGGGACTTTTGTTATATGCTTTGAGTAGTTTCATGCCATGCCTTGCTTTGCCATGATATGTTCCTGTAGCATGTTGTTATCTTGCTCTAAACATTGCTTCCTGATGTTAATTCCTGACATGTTATTTTCACAAGTCTGTGAACCTGATATCTTTTACACTTTTGCCATGCTTGTTTGAACCTGCTATTGTGTCAATTAGCCGTAGCTCAGTGTTCATATTTTGTCAAGCATCTTGAGTGGATCACTGCCATGTGCTTTGTTGCTATGTTAGAGTGTAGTAGCTTATTTTTCTCGATGCTTTTAGATGGCATCGTGCTGTTAATCACAACTTTGTGCCATTATTGTTTTGCTTGCCATTTGCAAACCGTGCATCCGATTCCGGTGATCTTTATATCGATTTCGACCAAAATCAACTCATCTTTCTAGCGGAACTCTTGGTTTTACATGTTGAGGCCTGGTTCAATCTTTTCCTTCCGGAGCATGCATATGCATTGCATTTCACTTCCCGCATATAATGCCAAGTTTTGCATCATGTTGCTTGCGCATTGCACCGTGGTTGATTGTGTCTCCCTTTGCTTGTGTTCTTGCTTTGGGTAGAGCCGGGAGACGAGTACGTGATCGAGGAACCCGTTGAGTACGCTCACGAGGATAAAGCTTACGTCAACTTGGAGAACTTTGCAGGCAAGATGACCATACCCTCGAAATCACTTCTATCTTTGCTTGCTAGTTGCTCGCTCTATTGCTATGCCTATGCTGCGATACCTACCACATGCTTTATCATGCCACCCACATTGCCATGTCAAACCTCTAACCCACCTTGTCCTAGCAAACTGTTGTTTGGCTATGTTACCGCTTTGCTCAGCCCCTCTTATAGCGTTGCTAGTTGCAGGTGAAGATTGGAGTTTGTTCCTTGTTGGGACATGACTATTGTTGGGGTATCTTTATTATATCTTGTATACTTTAATGCACCTATATATTTGGTAAAGGGTGGAAGGCTCGGCCTTATGCCTGGTGTTTTGTTCCACTCTTGCCGCCCTAGTTTCCATCATACTGGTGTTATGTTCCTTTATTTTGCGTTCCTTACGCAGTTGGGTTATAATGGGAACCCCTTGATAGTTCGCCTTGAATAAAACTCCTCCAGCAAGGCCTAACCTTGGTTTTACCATTTGCCACCTAGCCTTTTTTCTCCTGGGTTTCGCGGACTCAAGGGTCATCTTTATGTTAACCCCCCCGGGCCAGTGCTTCTCTAAGTGTTGGTCCAACCTGAGCAATGTCCGGTGCCCCCTGGGCAACCAGGGTCTATGCCAACCCGACGTCTGGCTCATCCGGTGTGCCTTGAGAACGAGATATGTGCAGCTCCTATCGGGATTTGTCGGCACATTCGCGCAGCTTTGCTAGTTTAGTTTTACCATTGTCGAGATGTCTTGTAACCGGGATTCCAAGTCTGATTGGGCCGTCCTGGGAGAAGGAATATCCTTCGTTGACCGTGAGAGCTTGTGATGGGCTAAGTTGGGACACCCCTGCAGGGATTTGAACTTTCGAAAGACGTGCCCGCGGTTATGGGCAGATGGGAATTTGTTAATGTCCGGTTGTACAAAACCTGAAACTTAACTTAATTAAAATGGATCAACCGCGTGTGTAGCCGTGATGGTCTCTTTTCGGCGGAGTCCGGGAAGAGAACACGGTCTTGTGTTATGCTTGAACGTAAGTAGTCTTGGATCACTTCTTGATCGTAGTTTCTCGACCGTGCTTCACCTTCTCTTCTCGCTCTCATGTGCGTAAGGTAGCCACCATATATGCTAGTGCTTTCTCTAGCTCCACCTCATACGTTTTCCCTACCTATAAGCTTAAATAGTCTTGATCGCAAGGGTGTGAGATTGCTGAGTCCCCGTGACTCACAGATTACTTCCAAAACCGGATGCAGGGACCGATGATAAGCCAACTATGTACCTCTTTCTTATTCAGTACATGGGATGTGTAAAGATTACCCCTCTTGCGACATTGCCTACAATGCGGTTATGCCTCTAAGTCGTGCTCCAACACGTGGGAGATATAGCCGCATCATGGGTGTTACAAATATGCAAGCTCCGAGTATTTCTCACTTATTATTTGCAGACGATAGTCTGTTATTTTTAAGGGCTCGATCGACCAAGCATTAACCATTAAGAATATCTTCAGAGTGTACGAAAGGGAAACTGGGAAGTTATTATGTCCTGATAAGTGCTCCATTATGTTTGGGAAAAAGTGCAGTATGGAGAATCAAGTGTCTTCTATGGCTATCTTAGAAATTAAAGTGAAAGGGTTTGAAGATACATATCTTGGATTATCGGTCCCAGAGGGAACAATGAAGGATGGCAAGTTTCAATATACTGAAGATAAGTTTCTCAAAAGGCTTTTTGACTGGATTTAAAAATATGCATCTTGCGGGGTGAAGGAAGATTTAATAAAAATTAGTACTTGGGGCCCTAGCAGTGTATGCCAGGAGAATTTTTAAATTTCCGGTTCTCTTTGTGATGAATTATCCTAGATTATAAGGAACTTTTGGTGGGGAGATGAGGAAGATAGAAGGAAAACACATTGGCTGGCATGGGACAAATTAACAAGTGTAAATCAGTAATATAGGGGGAGTGTAGATCCTAGTATGTGTGCCGTGCAGGCCAAAGCACTCATCTAGATAGCACACATCTAGGGGGAGCCCATCTACATTTTATAGGTATGGGGTGTGCCCATGTTCTATGTTATCTCCTTTTTTGCAAATCATGTATTGTCATCAATCCACCAAAAAGGGGGAGATTGTAAGGGCATATTTATCCCTTAGTTGTTTTGGTGATTGATGACAATGCTTTTGCGGACTAATCATGTGCATGGAGTATTTCAGACATTTCATCACTAGGCACAAGACGTTTTGGTGCCCCTCGAACACTATTGAAGATGGCGTTTATCTATGTTTCTTTTCGGTGGATTTGAGTCATAGGAAAGCCGTACTATTAAGAGGGGTCCGCTTTGGAAAGGTTTGGGTGGAATCATCACGTAAACATCTTCTCCTTTGCACCGCCTTTCCTTTGGCACTTTGGAGCATCCTCCGTCTTTCCTCGTCTATGCAAATTGTCGGGTTAGCTGAGCTTGGGCATGCGGTGGTACTGCTCCTAGGAGCGGTAGTACCGCAGGCCCTTGCAGTAGTACCGGGCCCAGGCGTGGTAGTACCGCAAGCGCCCACGGTAGTACCACTCCTTTGGAGTTGTAGAACCGTTGCCCCAGGCCAGACGCTGCTGCGGCTGCAGTAGTAGGAGCGGATGTAATTTTTTACATCCGCGCCCTACACGGTAGTTCCGCACCCGATGTGCGGTAGTACCGTGCGTTCTGGTCTGGCTCAGCAGCATGCGCGACAGTAGGAGCGGATGTAATTTTTTACATCCGCACCCCGCGCGGTAGTACCGCCCCTGGCTCACGGTACCACTGTGTCGGATTTTTGCATTGACTCCAACTCAGCGAAAGTTGCCACGGATGTATTTTTATATGTCCGTGCCTTCTCAAAATCTAGAACATCCTTGCCTTGCGGTAGTACCGCGCCAGTAGTTCTACCGACCTATGCTTCAGTGCATTTGGGCTATCCTGGTTTGTGTTGCTCGGGCGGTAGTACCGCGGGGCCCTGCGGTAGTACCGCATGCCCCTGCAGTAGTACCGCGACCCTGGCGCGGTAGTACCGTGCTACGCAGGCTAGCTTGGTGGATAACGGTTGGATTTGTTCTTGCACTATATAAGGGGTGTCTTCTTCTCTGAGTTGACTATCTCTTCCATCCCCAAGATCCATTATTGCTCCAAGCTCCATTTTCGCCCGATCTCTCTCCCTAGCCAATCAAACTTCTTGATTCTCTAGGGATTGGTTGAGAAGGCCTAGATCTACACTTCCACCAAGAGAAATTTGATTCCCCCACTCATCCCTTGCGGATCTTGTTACTCTTGGGTTTTTGAGCACCCTAGATGGTTGAGGTCACCGCAAAGCCATATTCCATTGTGGTGAAGCTTTGTGGTATCGTTGGGAGCCTCCAATTAAGTTGTGGAGATAGCCTGAACCTTGTTTGTAAAGGTCCAGTCGTCGCCTCCAAGGGCACCAATACTGGAATCACGGTATCTCGCACTGTGTGAGGGCGTGAGGAGAATACGGTGGCCCTAGTGGCTTCTTGGGGAGCATTGTGCCTCCACACTGCTCCAACGGAGATGTACTTCCCCTCAAAGGGAAGGAACTTCGGTAACACATGCTCGTGTTCACCGGCTCCACTCTTGGTTATCTCGTGCCTTTACTTGTGCAAGCTTATTTGTGTTATATCCCTTGCTTGCTTGTGTACTTGTTCTTGTTGCATCATATAGGTTGCTCACCTAGTTGCATATCTAGACAACCTAATTTGATGCAAAGTTTAAATTGGTAAAGAAAAGTTAAAAAAATTGTTAGTTGCCTATTCACCCCCCTCTAGTCAACTATATCGATCCTTTCAATTGGTATCAGAGCCTTGTCTCTTTATTAAGGACTTTGCCGTCCGAAGAGTATGGTTGACACCATAGACGGTGTGGAGGAGCACTCCGATGTGAATCCGGTCTCGTCTACGGCCGATGGGGGAACGGCGGTCTCTTGTGAGGAATTCAATGTGGCTTTGGACACATTGAAAACCTCCATGACGACCGAGGTTGAAAACATGTTTAATAATTTCTTAGAAGGGCTTAAACTATCTACCTCATCGTTGAAAGTGGGTGATCCCACTAACAAGGTGACAGATGCTAACTCCGATAAGGGGGAAGCTACTAGTGAAAAGGCTCCTTCTTCTAGTGGTAAAATTGGCAACAACATCTTTACCCATGTGGAACCTCCACTTGCTTATGGTGGACCGATTCCTTCCACTCATTTGAATCATGCCGGTCTTCCCCCTAAGATTGTGAAAAATGAGGACTTTGATTCTTGGGTTTATCGCTTTAAGTGTCATTTGAACCATGTTAATACTAACATTTGGAGAATCATTGAAGAAGGCTTTTATCCGCATGACCGAAGTAACTTCACCCCTAGAGAAGCAGTGGATAATCAAGTCAATGAGAATGCTCTCTTCATCATCCAAGATGCAATTCCACCCGAAGATCTTGCTCATCTCCGGCCCTTCACCATGGCCAAGGATGCATGGCACCATGTTGTTTCCCTCTATAGGGGAAGCGCAAGCATTCAACGCTCCAACTATGAAGTGGTGCAAGATGAAGCCGATGAGTTTGCAATGAAAGAATATGAAGAACCTCGTGAGCTTTATCGGAGATTAACCAAACTCGTGGTCTCACTCCGAGATCATGGGAGCAAGGATACGAATGACAATTGTATCAAGCGCAAATTCCTCAAGGCCATGATGCCTTATCACAAGGCAATGTCCTCCGTCATTCGTCAAAGGCCGGACTTCCACACCTTGTCCTCAAGTGAAGTGTTGGATGAGTTTGTGGCTATGAGCATCTTGGACAAGACCGCCGATAATGTGGTGTTACGTTCTCAAAGAGCAAAGAAGCCCAACCTTGCATTGAAGGCCAAGGTTAGTGTGGACGAAGAGGACAAAGAGGAAGAAGAGGAGAGCAACCCCGAAGATACAAAGTATGCCTATCATGAACACATGGCTCTTGCTTCAAGGCAATTTTGGAGCAAGAAGAACACAAGGCCCAACTTCAACAAAAACCACTCAAGTGGCGTGAAGGTCAAGCAACGAGTGAGGACGTGCTATAATTGTGGCAATGTGAGCCACTTTCTTGCGGAATGTCCTTATGAGAAGAGGGAAGACAATGGTGGTAAGCTCATCCGAAAGGACAAGGCCAAGTCTTTCCCCAACAAGAGAAACTTCACCAAGAAGACTCCTCCCAAGGGGTTGGTGGCACAATAAGAGTACAATGAGGATAATGATGATGAAGACGGCGAGCCAGTTGCCATGGCCTGTGTTTGTTGCTATTGCTTTCTTCATGACTTACACATGTTCCTATGACTATGAGATTATGCAACTCCCGTTTACCACAGGAACACTTTGTGTGCTACCAAACATTACAACGTAACTGGGTGATTATAAAGGTGCTCTACAGGTGTCTCTGAAGGTACTTATTGGGTTGGCGTATTTCGAGACTAGGATTTGTCACTCCGATTGTCGGAGAGGTATCTCCGGGCCCTCTCGGTAATGCACATCACTTAAGCCTTGCAAGCATTGCAACTAATGAGTTAGTTGTGGGATGATGTATTACGGAACGAGTAAAGAGACTTGCCGGTAACGAGATTGAACTAGGTATTGAGATACCGACGATCGAATCTCGGGCAAGTAACATACCGATGACAAAGGGAACAACGTATGTTGTTATGCGGTCTGACCGATAAAGATCTTTGTAGAATATGTGGGAGCCACTATGAGCATCCAGGTTCCGCTATTGGTTATTGACCGGAGACATGTCTTGGTCATGTCTACATAGTTCTCGAACCCGTAGGGTCCGCACGCTTAAAGTTTCGGTGACGATTGTATTATGAGTTTATGTGATTTGATGTACCGAAGGTAGTTCGGAGTCCCGGATGAGATCGGGGACATGACGAGGAGTCTCGAAATGGTCGAGACGTAAAGATCGATATATTGGACGACTATATTCGGACATCGGAAAGGTTCCGAGTGGTTCGGGTATTTTCGGGGGTACCGGGGAGTTACGGGAATACGAGGAAGAAGTAATGGGCCTCATGGGCCAAGTGGTGGAAGAGAGGAGGCAGGGCGCGCGCCCCCCTAGCCCAAACCGAATTGGACTAGGGGGCCGACCCCCCTTTCCTCCTTTTCCTCCTTCTCCTTCCTTCTCCTTCTCCTCCTTCCTTTCCTCCTCCTAGTAGGAGTAGGAAAGGGGAGTCCTGCTCCTACTAGGAGGAGGACTCCTCCTGGCGCGCCCATAGAGGGCCGTCCGGCCTCCCCCTTGCTCCTTTATATACAGGGGCAGGGGAGCACCTCTAGACACATAAGTTGATCAGTTGATCTCTCCCAGCCGCGTGCGGTGCCCCCTCCACCATATTCCACCTCGGTTATATCATAGCGGTGCTTAGGCGAAGCCCTGCGTCGGTAGCAACATCATCACCGACACCACGCCGACATGCTGACGGAACTCTCCCGTGAAACTCTGCTGGATCGGAGTTCACGGGATGTCATCGAGCTGAACGTGTGCTGAACTCAGAGGTGCCGTGCGTTCGGTACTTGGATCGGTCGGATCGTGAAGACGTACGACTACATCAACCGCATTATGCTAACGCTTCCGCTTTTGGTCTACGAGGGTACGTGGACAACACTCTCCCCTCTCGTTGCTATGCATCACCATGATCTTGCGTGTGCGTAGGAAATTTTTGAAATTACTACGTTCCCCAGCAGTGGTATCCGAGCCTGGTTTTATGCGTTGATGTAATATGCACGAGTAGAACACAAGTGAGTTGTGGGCGATATAAGTCATACTGCTTACCAGCATGTCACACTTTGGTTCGGCGGTATTGTTGGATGAAGCGGTCCGGACCGACATTACGCGTACGCTTATGCGAGACTGGTTCTACCGACGTGCTTTGCACACAGGTGGCTGGCGGGTGTCAGTTTCTCCAACTTTAGTTGAACCGAGTGTGGCTACGCCCGGTCCTTGCGAAGGTTAAAACAACACCAACTTGACAAACTATCGTTGTGGTTTTGATGCGTAGGTAAGAACGGTTCTTGCTCAGCCCGTAGCAGCCACGTAAAACTTGCAACAACAAAGTAGAGGACGTCTAACTTGTTTTTGCAGTGCATGTTGTGATGTGATATGGTCAAGACGTGATGCGATATAAGTTGTTGTATGAGATGATCATCTTTTGTTGAAGTTATCGGCAATTGGCAAAAGCCTTACGGTTATCTCTCTATTGCATAAGATGCAAGCGCCAAATAATTGCTTTACTTTATCGCTATGCGATAGCAATAGTTGCAAGAGCAATTGTTGGCGAGACAACCATGTGACAACACATTGATATAGATCAAGATGATGGAGATCATGACGATGTTTTGGAGATGGAGATCAAAGGCACAAGATGATGATGCCATATAATGTCACATATTTTGATTGCATGTGATGTTTATCTTTTATGCATCTTATCTTGCTTTAATTGACGGTAGCATTATAAGATGATCTCTCACTAAATTTCAAGATAAAAGTGTTCTCCCTGAGTATGCACCGTTGCCAAAGTTCGTCGTGCCCAGACACCACGTGATGATCGGGTGTGATAAGCTCTACGTCCATCTACAACGGGTGCAAGCTAGTTTTGCACACGCAGAATACTCAGGTTAAACTTGACGAGCCTAGCATATGCAGATATGGCCTCAAAACACTGAGACTGAAAGGTCGAGCGTGAATCATATAGTAGATATGATCAACATAGTGATGTTCACCATTGAAAACTACTCCATTTCACGTGATGATCAGTTATGGTTTAGTTGATTTGGATCACGTGATCACTTAGAAGATTAGAGGGATGTCTTTCTAAGCGGGAGTTCTTAAGTAATATGATTAATTGAACTTAATTTATCATGAACTTAGTCCTGGTAGTATTAGCATATCTATGTTGTAGATCAATAGCTCGCGTTTAGCTCCCCTGTTTTATTTTTGATATGTTCCTAGAAAAAACTAAGTTGAAAGATGTTAGTAGCAATGATGCGGATTGGATCCGTGATCTGAGGTTTATCCTCATTGCTGCATAGAAGAATTATGTCCTTAATGCACCGCTAGGTGACAGACCTATTGCAGGAGCAGATGCAGACGTCATGAACGTTTGGCTAGCTCAGTATGATGACTACTTGATAGTTTAGTGCACCATGCTTAACAGCTTAGAATCGGGACTTCAAAGACGTTTTGAACGTCATGGATCATATGGATGTTCCAGGAGTTGAAGTTAATATTTCGAGCAAATACCCGAGTTGAGAGTTATGAAGTCTCCAACAAGTTCTATAGCTAAAAGATGGAGGAGAATAGCTCAAGCAGTGAGCATGTGTTCAGATTGTCTGGGTACTACAATCGCATGAATCAATTGGGAGTTAATCTTCCAGATAAAATAGTGATCGACAGAATTCTCTAGTCACCATCACCAAGTTAGTAGAACTTCGTGATGAACTATAGTATGCAAGGGATGATGAAAACGATTCCCGAGCTTTTCATGATGATGAAATCGATGAAGGTAGAAATCAAGAAAGAGCATCAAGTGTTGATGATTAACAAGACCACTAGTTTCAAGAAAAGGGCAAAGGGAAAGAAAGGGAACTTCAAGAAGAACGGCAAGCAAGTTGCTGCTCAAGTGAAGAAGCCCAAGTCTGATCCTAAGCCTGAGACTAAGTGCTTCTACTGCAAAGGGACTGGTCACTGGAAGCGGAACTGCCCCAGGTATTTGGCGGATAAGAAGGATGGCAAAGTGAACAAAGGTATATTTGATATACAGATTATTGATGTGTATTTTACTAGTCTTCGTAGCAACTCCTCGGTATTTGATGCCGGTTCAGTTGCTAAGAGTAGTAACTCAAAACGGGAGTTGCAGAATGAACAGAGACTAGTTAAGGGTGAAGTGATGATGTGTGTTGGAAGTGGTTCCAAGATTGATATGATCATCATCGCACACTCCCTATACTTTCGGGATTAGTGTTGAACCTAAATAAGTGTTATTTGGTGTTTGCGTTGAGCATGAATATGATTTGATCATGTTTATTGCAATACGGTTATTCATTTAAGTAAGAGAATAAATTGTTGTTCTGTTTACATGAATAAAACCTTCTATGGTCATACACCCAATGAAAATGGTTTGTTGGATCTCGATTGTCGTGATACACATTCTCATAATATTGAAGCCAAAAGATGCAAAGTTAATAATGGTAGTGCAACTTATTTGTGGCACTGCCGTTTAGGTCATATTGGTGTAAAGCGCATGAAGAAAATCCATGTTGATGGGCTTTTGGAATCACTTGATGCTTGCGAACCATGCCTCATGGGCAAGATGACTAAGACTCCGTTCTTCGGAACAATAGAGCAAGCGACTCACTTATTGGAAATAATACATACTGATGTATGCAGTCCGATGAATGTTGAGGCTCATGATGGGTATCATTATTTTCTGACCTTCACAGATGATTTGAGCAAATATGGGTATATCTACTTGATGAAACATAACTCTGAAACATTTGAAAAGTTCAAAAACTTCAGAGTGAAGTGGAAAATCATCGTGACAAGAAAATAAAGTTTCTACGATCTGATCGCAGAGACAAATATTTGAGTTACGAGTTTGGTCTTCAATTAAAACAATGTGGAATAGTTTCACAAAATCATGCCACCTGGAACACCACAGCATAATGGTGTGTTTGAACGTCATAACCATACTATTATTGGATATAGTGCAATCTATGATGTTTCTTACCGATTAACCACTATAGTTTTGAGGTTATGCGTTAGAGACAACCACATTCACGTTAAATAGGGCACCATCTAAATCTGTTGAGACGACACCATATGAACTATGGTTTGGCAAGAAACCTAAGCTGTCATTTCTTAAAGTTTGAGGTTGCAATGCTTATGTGAAAAAGTTTCAACCTGATAAGCTCAAACCCAAATCGGAGAAGTGCGTCTTCATAGGATACCCAAAAGAAAATGTTGGGTACACCTTCTATCACAAATCCGAAGGCAAGATATTCATTGCTGAGAATGGATCCTTTCTAGATAAGGAGTTTCTCTCGAAAGAAGTGAGTGGGATAAAAGTAGAACTTGATGAGGTAACTGTACCTGCTCTCTTATTGGAAAGTAGTTCATCACAGAAATCTGTTCCTGTGACTACTACACCAATTAGTGAGGAAGCTAATGATGATGATCATGTAACTTCAGATCAAGTTACTACCGAACCTCGTAGGTAAACCAGAATGAGATCCGCACCAGAGTGGTACGCTAATCCTGTTCTAGAGGTCATGTTACTTGACCATGACGAACCTACGAACTATGAGGAAGCGATGATGAGCCCAGATTCCGCGAAATGGCTTGAGGCCATGAAATCTGAGATGAGATCCGCGTATAAGAACAAAGTATGGACTTTGATTGACTTGCCCAAAGATCAGCGAGCCATTGAGATTAAATGGATCTTCAAGAGGAAGACGGACGCTGATAGTAGTGTTACTATCTACAAAGCTAGAATTTTCGTAAAAAGGTTTTCGACAAGTTCAAGGTGTTGACTACGATGAGAGTTTCTCACTCATATATATGCTTAAGTCTGTCCGAATCATGTTAGCAATTGCCGCATTTTATGAAATCGGGAAAATGGATAAACAAAACTGCATTCCTTAATGGATTTATTAAAGAAGAGTTGTATATGATGCAACCAGAAGGTTTTGTCAATCCTAAAGGTACTAACAAAAATATGCAAGCTCCAGCGATCCATCTATGGACTGGTGCAAGCATCTCGGAGTTGGAATATACGCTTTGATAAGTTGATCAAAGCATATAGTTTTATACAGACTTGCGGTGACGCCTGTATTTACAAGTGAGTGGGAGCACTACAGCATTTCTGATAAGTATATGTGAATGACATATTGTTGATCGGAGATAATGTAGAATTATTCTGCAAAGCATAAAGGAATGTTTGAAAGGAGTTTTTCAAAGAAAGACCTCGGTGAAGCTGCTTAAATATTGAGCATCAAGATCTATAGAGATAGATCAAGACGCTTGATAAGTTTTTCAGTGAGTACATACCTTGACAAGATTTTGAAGTAGTTCAAACTGGAACAGTCAAAGAAGGAGTTCTTGCCTGTATTACAAGGTGTGAAGTTGAGTAAGACTCAAAACCCGACCACGGCAGAAGATAGAGAGAGAATAAAGTCATTCCCTATGCCTCAGCCATAGGTTCTAAAGTATGCCATGCTGTGTACTAGACCTATTGTATACCCTGCCCTGAGTTTGGCAAATGAGTACAATAGTGATCTAGGAGTAGATCACTGGACATTGGTCAAAATTATCCTTAGTGGAATAAGGATATGTTTCTCGATTATGGAAGTGACAAAAGGTTCGTCGTAAAGGGTTACGTCGGTGCAAATTTTGACACTGATCCAGATGGCTCTAAATCTCAATCTGGATACATATTGAAAATGGGAGCAATTAGCTAGAGTAGCTCTGTGCAGAGCATTGTTGACATAGAAATTTGCAAAATACTTACGGATCTGAATGTGGTAGACCCGTTGACTAAACTTCTCTCACAAGCAAAACATGATCACACCTCACTACTCTTTGGGTGTTAATCACATAGCGATGTGAACTAGATTATTGACTCTAGTAAACCCTTTGGGTGTTAGTCACATGTCGATGTGAACTATGGGTGTTAATCACATGGTGATGTGAACTATTGGTATTAAATCACATGGAGATATGAACTAGATTATTGATTCTAGTGCAAGTGGGAGACTGAATGAAATATGCCCTAGAGGCAATAATAAAATTATTATTTATTTCCTTATATCATGATAAATGTTTATTGTTCATGCTAGAATTGTATTAACCGGAAACATAATACATGTGTGAATACATTGACAAACAGAGTGTCACTAGTATGCCTCTACTTGACTAGCTCGTTGATCAAAGATGGTTATGTTTCCTAACCATAGACATGAGTTGTCATTTGATTAACGGGATCACATCATTAGGAGAATGATGTGATTGAATTGACCCATTCCATTAGCATAGCACTTGATCGTTTAGTTTGTTGCTATTACTTTCTTCATGACTTATACATGTTCCTATGACTATGAGATTATGCAACTCCCGTTTACCAGAGGAACACTTTGTGTGCTACCAAACGTCACAACGTAACTGGGTGATTATAAAGGTGATCTACAGGTGTCTCCGAAGGTACTTGTTGGGTTGGAGTATTTCGATATTAGGATTTGTCACTCCAATTGTCGGAGAGGTATCTCTGGGCCCTCTTGGTAATGCACATCACTTAAGCCTTGCAAGCATTGCAACTAATGAGTTAGTTGTGGGATGATGTATTACGGAACGAGTAAAGAGACTTGCCGGTAACGAGATTGAACTAGGTATTGAGATACCAATGGTCGAATCTCGGGCAAGTAACATACCGATAACAAAGGGAACAACGTATATTGTTATGCGGTCTGGCCGATAAAGATCTTCGTAGAATATGTGGGAGCCAATATGAGCATCCAGGTTCCGCTATTGGTTATTGACCGAAGACATGTCTCGGTCATGTCTACATAGTTCTCGAACCCGTAGGGTCCGCACGCTTAAAGTTTCGGTGACGATTGTATTATGAGTTTATGTGATTTGATGTACCGAAGGTAGTTTGGAGTCACGGATGAGATCAGGGACATGACGAGGAGTCTCGAAATGGTCGAGACGTAAAGATCGATATATTGGACGACTATATTCAGACATCGGAAAGGTTCCGAGTGATTCGGGTATTTTCGGGGGTACCAGGGAGTTACGGGAATACGAGGAAGAAGTAATGGGCCTCATGGGCCAAGTGGTGGAAGAGAGGAGGCAGGGCGCGCCCCCCCCCCCTAGCCCAAACCGAATTGGACTAGGGGGGGGGGCCTTTCCTCCTTCTCCTCCTTCCTTTCCTCCTCCTAGTAGGAGTAGGAAAGGGGAGTCGTACTCCTACTAGGAGGAGGACTCCTCCTCCTGGCGCGCCCATAGAGGGCCGGCCGGCCTCCACCCTTGCTCCTTTATATACAGGGACAGGGGAGCACCTCTAGACACATAAGTTGATCAGTTGATCTTTCCCAGCCGTGTGCGGTGCCCCCCTCCACCATATTCCACCTCGGTCATATCGTAGCGGTGCTTAGGCGAAGCCCTGCATCGGTAACAACATGATCACCGTCACCACGCCGTCGTGCTGACGGAACTCTCCCGTGAAGCTCTGCTGGATCGGAGTTTGCGGGACATCATCGAGCTGAACGTGTGCTGAACTCGGAGGTGTTGTGCGTTCGGTACTTGGATCGGTCGGATCGTGAAGATGTACGACTACATCAACCGCATTGTGCTAACGCTTCCGCTTTCGGTCTATGAGGGTACGTGGACAACTTTCTCCCCTCTCGTTGCTATGCATCACCATGATCTTGTGTGTGCGTAGGAAATTTTTGAAATTACTACGTTCCCCAACAAGAGCATGGTCATCGCTCGGCTCTTGAGGAGTCACACAACGATGACTATGCTAAACTAAAGAAAGATCTAGATCATGCTCTTGTTGTTTCTCGTGTGCTAAACTCCGAGAAGACCAAGCTTAGAGTTGATCTTGCTAGGCTCAAAGAGGAGTTTGACTTAGTTGACAAAGCTCACAAGGTCTTGAAGGGTGCTCATGCTAGCCTCAAAGAGTCTCATGATCAACTCCAAGTAAAGCTAACCAAGGAGAAAGCAACATCTCCTCATATGGTCTTAATTGATAATGCAAATGCTACTAACCCGTGCTGTGAACATGTTCATCTTGTTGAGGAGAATGCTAAGTTGAAGGAGCAATGTCAGAAAGGCATTGTGTCGTGCATACAAGGCAAGAAGAACCTCAACGACCTTTTGAGCAATCAAAAGGAAGTTGTGGCCAAGGAAGGGATTGGGTTTGCACCCAAGTCCAAGAACAAGAAGAAGAATGACAAGACCAAATGACCTCCTCCTCTCATGCAAACTTTTGTCAAAGAGGGAGAAGGTTCCTCTAAGAAGAAGAAGAACAATGTGAAGAGTAGTGATGCCAAGAAGGGCAATGCTACTCCTCCCAACAAAGCCGACGACTTTAACCCTTCTTATGTGTTATGTCGTGCTAGTGATTGACATGTCCATGCCAAATTTGTTGTTTCTTCTTATGAGTACATTGAATGGTCTATTTGGGTTCCTAAGACCCTTGTTACTAACATCAAAGGACCCATTACAAAATGGGTACCTAAAACCAAGCATTGATCTCGTGTAGGTGTTTGCTTCCGGTGGGGGATCATGGTTGCTCGATAGTGGAGCTACTAATCATATGACCGGAAGCAAGGACTTGGTGGTGGATGTGCAAAAGATTCCATCTATGCCTACCAACGTCGAGTGGGGTGATGCCTCGTCCTCTAAGGTATTAGGACTCGGAAAGGTTTTCATTTCTCATGATCTCATGATCGAGAAGGTCATGCTTGTTGAGTCCCTTGCATACAATTTACTTTCCGTTCGTCAACTTGCACTCATGGGCTTTGCCACCTTCTTTGATGTTGATACCGTGTCCCTCTTGTGGAGCAAGACTCTTAAAGTAGCCTTTGTTGGGCATGTCGAAAACGGTATGTATGTGATTAACTTTTCGGAGCAACTCACTAAGACCGTGACATGCCTAATGGCTAAAGTTGACGTGGGATGGCTTTGGCTTCGCCGTTTAGCCCATGTCAATATGAGATCTTTGCAAAGTCTTCTCAAGGGGGACCATGTCCGTGACTAACAAATGTTAGTTTTGCTAAAGATCGTGCCTGCAGTGCTTGTATCAAAGCAAAGCTACATGAAAAGGCTCACCCTCCCATGACTATCATTTACTCGAAGAGGCCTTTGGAGCTCCTTCACATGGATCTCTTTGGGCCTCCATATTTTGATAGTCTTGTGGGTAGGAAGTATTGCTTGGTGATTGTGGATGATTATTCAAGATACACTTGGGTATATTTCTTCAAGAGGAAGAGTGAGACTAAGGGAGTCCTGGATTAGGGGGTCTCCGGACAGTCAGACCATATCCTTTGGCCGGACTGTTGGACTATGAAGATACAAGACTGAAGACTTCGTCTCATGTCCGGATGGGACTCTACTTGGCGTGGAAGGCAAGCTAGGCAATACGGATATGTATATCTCCTCCTTTGTAACCGACCTTGTGTAACCCTAGCCCCCTCTGGTGTCTATATAAACCGGAGGGTTTTAGTCCGTAGGACAACATACAATCATACCATAGGCTAGCTTCTAGGGTTTAGCCTCTCTGATCTCATGGTAGATCAACTCTTGTAACACTCATATTATCAAGAACAATCAAGCAGGACATAGGGTATTACCTCCATCAAGAGGGCCTGAACCTGGGTAAACATCGTGCCCCCTGCCTCCTGTTACCATCCGCCCTAGATGCAGAGTTCGGGACCCCCTACCCGAGATCCGCCGGTTTGGACACCGACGTTGGTGCTTTCATTGAGAGTTCCACTGTGTCGTCACCATAAGGAGGATGGCTCGTCTTGTTATCAAGGACAACATCACCTCTGGGGGAGCCCTGGCTGTAGGTCAAACTCTTCGACTAGGCGGCTTCGTCATGACCGCCCGCTCGGCCGCTGCGCCGACGATGACCTCTCGGGTCATCGAAAATAGCCTCCACATCGGCTCGAAATTTGCTGAGCAGATGGATATAATGGATCTCTCCTCTTTGAACGAGCTCTTGGATCGCATTGCCGCTCTGGGAGTCACTACGCACTACGATCGGATCGGGCTTAAACCCGACCAAAGGGAGATTAACTCTCCGCCGGTCACCCATCAGATAGCAGTGGTGGAGGAGCAATGCGGCGATTCTCCCTCTATCGTGAGGACGAACTATGTCCCGATTCCCGAGCTCTCTGAAGAGGATGCTCGCTCACGGGAGGACACCGCCCTAACCCTGAATCCAGAATCAGGCCGTATACCGAACCCACAGGGCAACATCCCGGAGCCCGAACTTCCAAGATCGGAAACTCCCATGCCCCGGGATCATAGATTGGGTCAAGGTCTGGACTTAAATCCACCCACCCACCCAGATACAAACGATCTTTCCCACATTAGGCAAGCGCACCAAGAGACAGTACATCACTATTGGGCCAGATTCCTCCTTGTAATGAACAAGGTCAAGGACTGTCACGAGGAAGAGGCAATTTCGTTCTTTTGCAACAATTGCATGGACAAGGGAGTCCTCAATGCCATAAGTCGCCGTGACATAGCACACTTCACTGACTTGGCGGCCATAGTACGGAAATACTGTGCGATGGAAAGTGCCTGGAAAACCCAAACGCAATTTTGGGATAATCTGGCTCTAACAAAACCCCCAGTCCGAACTAAAAGGGTGCACTCTCATAAGTCGCCCGACTCAAATACAAAGAAGCAAAAGCCCACTATAGGGCGTGGAACCGTATTGGAGGGATGGTTTAACGGGCCCTGCAAAATCCATAGTACAGCGGATACCATATCAACACACAACCTTAGAGCATGTTGGGTACTCCGGCAGGTGGCCAAAAGCGGTGCGGATCTCCTCACCCAAAATACCTCAGAGCACCTTCCCATGGATAACAATACAATATTAACGGTCTTCAAGACCTTCGCCTCAAATAATAGGCGTAAGCGAGCACTCCGCAACCTCGCCGAAGTCTGCCACGTGGCAGCAATAAATCCATGGAGCGACACGGCTATCACCTTCAATGTCAGTGACGAACCTAAATTCCGAACAGCCCGAACACCAGCCACTTTGGTCCTCAGTCCAATTGTGGACGGCTTTCGGCTCAATAAGGTGCTCATGGACGGCGGCAGCAGATTAAACCTCATTTATGAGGAAACTCTCCAAAAAATGGAAATAGACATCAACCGTATTGAGAAAAGCAGTACGACCTTCCGAGGAATCATCCCTAGTTGGGAGGCACGTTGCATTGGGAAAATCACACTTGATGTGGTATTCGGCACTCCGGAGAATTACAGGTCCGAAGAAATTACATTCGAAGTGGCCCCGTTCAGTAGCGGATACCACACCCTTCTAGGGCGGGAGGCATTCACGATTTTCAAGCCATACCCCATTATGGGTACATGAAGCTCAAAATGCCCGGACCCAATGGAATCATCACTCTAGTTAGTGATCCGGACATAGCACTCCGCGCCGATGACAAAACAGCCGCACTAGCCCTCGAGGCATTATCTGAAGCCCTTGTGGCAGAGTTAACCGCGCTGCGCTCCACGATGGACCGGGACGACGTGATACTAGACAAAAGATCCAAGTCCACCTCCTTTAAACTAGCGGACGAAATAGTCAAATTCCAAGTCCATCCAACGGACCCCACAAAAACAACATCCATCGGGGCACAGTTAAACCCCGCTGTAGATGCCGCACTATGGGAGTTTCTGCGCAAGAATGGGGACATATTCGACTGGCATCCTTCAGACATGCTAGGAATCCCACGCAGATTGGTCGAGCATAGCCTTAATGTTCTAAAAGGATTCAAGTCGGTCAAGCAGACTCTCTGGCGTTTCTCTGAACCTAAGTGACAAGCCATGGGAGAGGAGCTAGCCAAGCTACTGGAGGTCGGATTTATTAGAGAAATAAAACATCCGGACTGGCTAGCAAACCTGGTGATGGTACCAAAGAAGGACAAATCCTGGCGCCTATGCGTCGACTTCAAAGACCTTAATAAGGCTTGCCCAAAGGATCCCTTTCCACTCCCCCGCATCGATCAAATCATCGACGCTACCGCAGGACACGAATCATTGTGCTTCCTTGACGCATACTCCGGTTACCACCAGATTAAGATGGCGGAGTCTGATCAAGTCGCAACGGTATTTATCACGCCATATAGCCCCTTCTGTTTTAACACAATGCCCTTCGGGCTCAAAAACGTCGGCGCAACATATCAGCGCATGATCCAGACATGTCTGGAAAAGCAGATCAGTAAGACTGTGGAGGCATATGTAGACGATGTGGTCATTAAAACCAGACACGTCGACTCTTTAATATACGACTTGAGGCTCACGTTCACCAATCTCCGAACATACGACATCAAGCTCAATCCGGAAAAATGCGTTTTCGGCGTTCCCGCCGGGAAGCTCCTGGGCTTCATCGTCTCCAGTAGAGGAATTGAAGCAAATCTGGCTAAAATCCGAGCTTTGTCGCAGTTGGCTATCCCAACTAACCTCAAGCAAATCCAGAAATTAACTGGATGTGTGGCGACTTTAAGCCTCTTTATCTCCCGATTAGGAGAAAAGGCACTTCCCCTTTATCTCCTTCTTCGGCGCACGGAACACTTCGAGTGGACGGACGCGGCCACGGCCGGACTGGAAGAAATAAAAGCCATCCTGGCCACCAACCCGATCTTGGCCGCGCCAACTATTGGCGAACCAATGCTATTATATATAGCGGCAACTCACCAAGTTGTAAGCGCAGTGCTCATCATCGAACGAGAGATGGACAGACATAAATTCCCACTTCAAAAGCCGGTATATTATGTATCCACCGTCCTCACTCCATGCAAATCACGTTACCCACATTACCAAAAGATAGCATACGTGGTATTTATGGCATCCCAGAAATTACGACACTACTTTCAAGAGTGTTCGATTACGGTGGCCTCCGAAGTACCACTCAATGACATAATAAACAACCGCGATGCCATGGGTCGGATTGCCAAATGGGCCATCGAGCTCCTCCCGTTCAACATAAAATATAAGCCACGATGAGCCATTAATTTGCAAGTACTGGCCGATTTCGTAGCCGAATGGCAGAAGCCGAACTCCCTAGAGAGTACGGTGCATACTCCAATTGGATCATGCACTTCGACGACTCTAAAATGCTGGCTGGTCTGGGGTTGGCGTCATCCTGACATCCCCCATCGGAGATACGGTGCAATACATGCTCCAAATACTATATACATACTCCAATAATGCAGCCGAATATGAGGCCCTATTACACGGCCTCCGGATGGCAGTCTCCATGGGCATCCAACGCCTAGAGGTGCGTGGGGACTCGAACCTTGCAATATCCCAAATAAATGGAGACTTCGATGCCAAGGATCCGAACATGGCCGCATATCACAACACCATCCTCAAAATGTCAGCTCGGTTCGAGGGGCTTGAATTCCACCATGTGGCTCGGGAAAACAACTAGGCGGCGGACATCCTTGCCCGTATCGACGCTAAATGCGACCCTGTCCCACCGAACATCTTCCTAGAAAGAATGTTTAAACCATCTGTGGTATGGGAAGGGGACACCGGCAAAAATAGTCCGGACCCGGCCACAACCCCAGATACCGAACACTCTGACACAATCGGAGGCTTTGCCACCGAAATAACACCTTCAGCCCACGTGATAATGGCCGTCATCGCCCCATGGACAGAACCATTCCTGGCCTACCTAACTAGACAGGAATTACCCGAGGACCAAAATGAGGCCCGCTGCATAGTGCGGCGATCTAAAGCCTACAAGGTCCATGAGGGAGAGCTTTATAAGAAAAGCACAATCGGAGTCCTTCAAAGGTGCATCTCCGGAGAGGAAGGGCGGAAGCTTTTGGCAGAAATCCATGCCGGACTCGGCGGCCAGCACGCCGCAGCCCGGGCCCTTGTAAGCAAGGCCTTCCATACAGGTTTTTATTGGCCGACGGCCCGGGCAGATGCACGGCATCTGGTACAACATTGTGTCGGTTGCCAGCTTTTTGCAAACCAAAGCCACATGCCACCTACCGCCCTCAAAACAATCCCCATTACTTGGCCCTTTGCGGTCTGGGGCTCGATATGGTCGGACCCCTCAACGGGGGAACCCATAAGAAAAAATACTTACTGGTCATGGTGGATAAATTCACCAAATGGATAGAAGCCAAACCTGTTAAAACGGCTGAATTCGGACTGGTGATAGACTTAATATCTGGGGTTGTACACTGTTATGGCGTCCCCCACAACATCATCACTGACAACAGCACGAACTTTACAGCCGATGAGGTGAAACTTTGGTGCAGCAACATGGGCATCAAGCTCGATTATGCTTCTGTCTATCATCCGCAAACTAACGGTCAAGTCGAACGAGCGAATGGTCTTATCATGAGAGGCATTAAACCCAGATTAGTCCGATCCTTAAAGGAATCAGACACTCATTGGGTAGAGGAGCTCGACTCCGTACTATGGGGGCTGCGGACCACGCGGAATCGTACTACCGGATACACACCGTTTTTTATGGTGTACGGCGCTGAGGCGGTGCTGCCTTGCGACATAATTCATGACTCACCTCGAGTGCGCATGTACGAAGAAAGAGAGGCCGAGCTCGATCTGCAGGACAGTTTGGATACCCTGGAGGAGGAGCGAGACGTGGCAAAAGCCCGTTCCGCATTCTATCAGCAACAGGCTCGAAGGTATCAAAGCAGAGAAGTGCGGGCCAAAACCTATAACATTGGCGAACTAGTTCTACGCCTGCCGGAGAAGAAAAAGAACAAGCTCAAGCCCAAATGGGAAGGTCCCTTCATTATCGACCAGGTTCTGACCGGTGGAGCGTACCGTCTGCGGGATGCATCGGATAATCGACTCGAGCCAAACCCATGGAACGCAGCCAGACTCCGAAGATTCTACGCCTAGCACCGGACTCTATGTTCGTCTCCTTACCTCCATGAATTTTTTTTGCACATCTGTTTTTTCTCTCTTTCTTTCTCTCTTTTCTCTTCAAAGCCCAAAAGGGCTACACTTGTGTCTTGGTTACACAATCTTGACGCGCTAACCGCGCTCAATATACCTGGGGGCTTCTTATACATAAGCTTAATCTAATTATCTTTCCGGGCTTTATGCCCCGCACATGTGTTATTCTTCCGCATGTACCTTTTTCGCCATTATATGCATCGATATGGCTTAAGTTTTGGACAAGCTGGGTTGCCTGGCTCTTGTATTTATGCCCTACGTTCCCATTAATTCGGCTAGGGCATAAGGGGAGCACCTCTGTGATTGTTACTATCGGGTCAGCCGCATGTGTACCTCAGACTGGGTGAAGCTAAAAGCTAGCGTTTTTAAGGGAATATTCAGTCGGTGAATAAAAGACGACTTTCATTTAATTACTACACGCCCCCAGATGTTTTTAGCCTGTGTCTCGCAGTTCGTACATGCACATTAGGGCATGCGTACCCAAGGAAAGGAACCCTTAGCGGAACTATTCTCCCTGGAAGATGTTTCTTACTATCCATGTAATATAACATAGCTAGTTGGGTACTTGTCTGTTCAACCACTTATGACCCCTACGCCTAGTTTCCATGCATACCCCGGTTTTTACATAAGCGAGTGGGTATTCGGATACACTCCGGACTATCAGGTCCAGAGGTCGAAGCGAAAAGGTCTGCCACGACAAATGATTTACAATCCGGCTAGGGACATTACATATGTCACTTGAAGTACATAATCACTAAGACTGATTAAATTCTTTGTCTATACCATCCAACAGGCTGTCTAGCCTACAATCCTGTTGGGAATACTTTGCGGCTAATGCTACTTGATCATACACTAAACTGACGGGGATCTCTTTCCCATCGGGCCCCATAGGTCCAACCTCGACCATGTGGTTTGGGTCAGCGTTGGTATATCGTGTCTTCACCATAGCCCAGGCTTTCCCTTGCACCTTGTCGGCAAGCTGATATCTTCCATAATCGGAAGCGCCACCGCGCTCCCTTGAGCTTATCTATAAGCTCCCCCATGCCTCCTGGCGGGGACGCGGATGGCCACAAGGCATGGGCAATACCCTGCATCACCTGCCGAACTTGTCCGTGCAGTTATGAGAGCTCTGGTAGAAGATCACCCGAAGACCCGGGCATCTCCTCCGCGGGACGACCATCAGCATACCTGCAGACATAACGCTATTAGCAGGCTTCTTCGCCGAACTCCTTTAAAAAAGTTCGTTCAAGCACTTACTAAAAATGTCGCGCCGAAGCCGTTTATTCTCCTTCACGGAGTCCGCAAGCTGGGCTCGGACATCCTACAGTTCCACGCCCAGCCGGATATTGGCGTCTTGGAGATCATTTTTCTCCCGCCTGACTCACGTCAGCACACGCTCGCCAGCATTTCGTTGTCGGCCATCACGTGCCGTATCCGCCTCCACGACCTTCAGATTCACTCCGGGGCCACCTACAACATCTATTGTTAGGTGTGCATACATGCCGCATACTATCTGGTACCCATATTCTTTGCAATAGACAAAAGAGTTACCAGGGGGACCCTTTTTGGACTCCTTCAATGCGGCAACAGCGGCTTCCAGCCGGGCCTTGCACTCATCCAGCTCTTGAGACAATTGGGAATTCTTCTCCGTAAGAACCTACACAAATAATGATCCTTAAATCAGTTGCGTCAACTGTTTCAAGTCTCGGGGGCTACTGATACATATAACCGTCAGATTTGCTTACCCGTATATCCCTTACATACTGATACGTGGCTCTGGCTAGACCATTTTGAGCAGCACGGATGTACGCGTCTCCGGAATTGAAGGCATCTGGTGAGAAACAAGCGTCATAGAGTACGGCCCGGCGACGCCTGTGATTCATGGTGCTCTCCAATTCTGAATTTGTAGCGGATAGTCTATCCGCATCCTCTGTAGGAGGAGTATCCGGCGTCCGCCCCATGTTGGCTTCCACCTCTATGTCCGGCCCTGGAGCCCGACTGGTGGAGGCGTGATCGGCAGCCTCTCCAGATATAGTCCGTTGAGCATTCTTTCTATTAAAGAAACATGGATTTCATTATATTTTGAGAAAGACGACAACCATAGAGCAAGGTTTTGTGTCATACCTCTGCGTCGGCGTCTCCGTCCTGACCGCCTTCCTTTTTGGCCTACCCGGCTTCGGTGACTCTTGATGGCAAGTTGCTGCGGGTTCGGCACGGCGTCCTGAATGCCTTCCCTGTAAAACACCATATGTGTACGGTAGGTGAAGTGTATAAAAGGGGATCCTATTTTTGGAGTTGAGATTTTGGTTTTTCTTACGTGCGACGCAGGGAGTAGTCCGGGATAGTCGGCCGTTATGGCCACCATGGCGTCATCACAGCTTAATTGATAGAATTGTCGGTCTATCAGCTCCACGAATATGTCCGGATCCTCTTCGAGTCTGGGACCGAGGGCCTGGTCAGGGTCCTCTGGTTGTGGAGATGGGTTGTTGACCTCCCTTACAGCTTTTCGCAGTTCCTACCGTAAAATGGCAAGGTGAGTACCTACGATGAAGAATGCGGGAAGAATGGGAGTAAAGAGGTATAACTCACCCAGCTTGGAGGGTTGTACATGGAGAATCCATCCCGTGGCTTGATACAGATGAACTCCTCTTCCTCTCCCTTGAATAACTCGGACATAATTTTTGCTAAAGCAGCAGCGGAGTCCGGTCCCTTACGCCCACAACGGGTGGCATCATCTTCCCCGTTAAAACACCATAGGGGGTGCCCTCGATATTGAAGTGGCTGCATTCCCCGCATTATGCATATTGACATAACCTCAATTATTGTCAAACCTGATCGAGCCAGCGCTTTAATCCGGTTCATCAGGTAAAGGACTTCTCCGTTGTCTTCCTCCTAGGGGCTCCGTGGGCGCCATCTTCGGCGTTTCTTCAGAGGAGCATTGTTGAACTCGGGAAGACCCCGCCGAACAGGGTCTGGAAGGGGGACGCCCTCCATATAAAACCACTCCGAAGTCCAGTCTTTGGACGTCTTCTTCGGAGTATCGGACAGGTATTCAGTTTCGGCGATGCGCCATATTTCGGCTCCGCCCACTTGATAAAGTGATCCCTACTGTGTGCGGGGCACAAGGAAAAACAACCTTTTCCACAGCTTGAAATGAGCCTCGCAGCCCAGAAATAGCTCGCAAAGGGCAACGTAGCCGGTGATGTGTAATATGGAAGCAGGGGTGAAATTATGCAGTTGGAGGCCGTAAAACTCCAAGATCCCGCGGAGGAATGGATGAATTGGAAATCCGAGTCCCCGTAGTAAGTAAGGGACAAGGCACACCCGCTCCCCCTTAGAGGGGCTGGGGAAGCTCTCCGCTTGCTCCCCAACATTATAGGTGGCGAGCCCGGCTCGGACGGGGACCGTATACGGTGGAGGGAGAAATCCTTGAGTCTGGAGCTCTACTAATCGACTGTGCGGGACGGAACTGTTGGGGAACGCAGCAGAATTTCAAAATTTTCTATGCATCACCAAGATCAATCTATGGAGTCATCTGGCAACGAGGGAGAGGGGAGTGCATCTACATACGCTTATAAATCACGAGCGGAAGCATTCAAGAGAACGGGGGTGATGGAGTCGTACTCGTCGTGATCCAAATCACCGATGACCAAGCGCCGAACGGACGGCACCTCCGCGTTCAACACATGTATGGTTAGGAAGATGTCTCCTCCTTCTTGATCTAGCAAGGGGAGAGGAGAGGTTGATGGAGATCCAGCAGCACGACAGTGTGGTGGTGGAAGTAGCCGGATCTCGGTAGGGCTTCACCAAGCACCAACGAGATGGAGAGGTCTCACGGAGGGAGAGGGAGGTGCCAAGGGCTTGGGTGTGGCTGCCCTCCCTCCCCCCCACTATATATAGGACCCCTAGGGGGCGCCGGCCCTAGGAGATCCAATCTCCAAGGGGGGCGGCGGCCAAGGGAGGGAACTTGCCCCCCAAGTCAAGTGGGGCGCCCCCCCACCCCTAGGGTTTCCAACCCTAGGCGCAGGGGGGCCCATGGGGGGTGCACCAGCCCACCAGGGGCTGGCTCCCCTCCCACTTCAACCCATGGGGCCCTCCAGGATAGGTGGCCCCACCCGGTGGACCCCCGGGACCCTTCCGGTGGTCCCGGTACAATACCGATTACCCCCGAAACTTTCCCGATGGCCGAAACTTGATTTCCTATATATAAATCTTCACCTCCGGACCATTCCGGAACTCCTCATGACGTCCGGTATCTCATCCGGGACTCCGAACAACTTTCGGGTTATCGCATACTAATATCTCTACAACCCTAGTGTCACCGAACCTTAAGTGTGTAGACCCTACGGGTTCGGGAGACATGTAGACATGACCGAGACAACTCTCCGGTCAATAACCAATAGCGGGATCTGGATACCCATGTTGGCTCCCACATGCTCCATGATGATCTCATCGGATGAACCACGATGTCAAGGATTCAATCAATCCCGTATACAATTCCCTTTGTCTACCGGTACAATACTTGCCCGAGATTCGATCGTCGGTATCCCGATACCTTGTTCAATCTCGTTACCGGCAAGTCTCTTTACTCGTTCCATAACACATCATCCCGTAATCAACTCCTTGGTCACATTGTGCACATTATGATGATGTCCTACCGAGTGGGCCCAGAGGTACCTCTCCGTTTACACGGAGTGACAAATCCCAGTCTTGATTCGTGCCAACCCAACAGACACTTTCGGAGATACCCGCAGTGCACCTTTATAGCCACCCAGTTACGTTGTGACGTTTGGTACACCCAAAGCATTCCTACGGTATTCGGGAGTTGCACAATCTCATGGTCTAAGGAAATGATACTTGACATTAGAAAAGCTTTAGCATACGAACTACACGATCTTGTGCTAGGCTTAGGATTGGGTCTTGTCCATCACATCATTCTCCTAATGATGTGATCCCGTCATCAACGACATCCAATGTCCATGGTCAGAAAACCGTAACCATCTATCGATCAACGAGCTAGTCAACTAGAGGCTTACTAGGGACATGGTGTTGTCTATGTATCCACACATGTATCTGAGTTTCCTATCAATACAATTCTAGCATGGATAATAAACAATTATCATGAACAAGGAAATATAATAATAACTAATTTATTATTGCCTCTAGGGCATATTTCCAATAGTCTCCCACTTCCACTAGAGTCAATAATCCAGTTCACATCGCTATGTGATTAACACCCAAGGTCAGATCCCCATGTGACTAACACCCAAAGAGTTTACTAGAGTCAATAATCTAGTTCACATTACCATGTGATTAACACTCAATGAATTCTGGGTTTGATCATGTTATGCTTGTGAGATATGTTATAGTCAACGGGTCTGAACCTTTCAGATCCGTGTGTGCTTTACAAATCTCTATGTCATCTTGTATATGCAGCTACCACGCTCTATTTGGAGCTATTCCAAATAACGGTTCTACTATACGAATCCGGTTTACTACTCAGAATCATCTAGATTAGTGTCAAAGATTGCATCGGCGTAACCCTTTACGACGAACTCTTTTACCACCTCCATAATCGAGAAAATTCCTTAGTCCACTAGTTACTAAGGATAACCTTGACCGTTGTCCTGTGATCCATTCCTAGATCACACTTGTACCCCTTGACTGACTCATGGCTTGGCACACTTCAGGTGCTGTACACAACACAACATACTTTAGAGCCTACGTCTAAAGCATAAAGGATGACCTTCGTCCTTTCTCTCTATTCTGCCGTGGTCGGGTCTTGAGTTTTACTCAATACTCATACCTTATAACACAGCCAAGAACTCCTTCTTTGCCGATCTATTTTTGAACTCCTTCAAAATTCTGTCATGGTATGTGTTTGTTTGAAAGTATTATTAAGCGATTTTGATCTATCCTTATAGATCTTGATGCTCAATGTTCAAGTAGCTTAATCCAAGTTTTCCATTGAAAAACACTTTTCAAATAACCCTATATGATTTCCAGAAACTCTACATCATTTCTGATCAACAATAGTCAACAACATATACTCATCAGAAATTCTATAGTGCTCCCACTCACTTCTTTGGAAATACAAGTTTCTCATAAACTTTGTATAAACCCAAAATCTTTGATCATCTCATCAAAGCGTACATTCCAACTCCGAGATGCTTACTCCAGTCCTTAGAAGGATTGTTGGAGCTTCGCATATTTGTTAGCATCTTTCAGGATTGTCAAAAAACTTCTGGTTTTATCACATACAACCTTTCCTCAAGAAAAACGTTGAGGAAATAATGTTTTGACATCCTATCTGCAAGATTTCATAAATAATGCAGTAACTGCTAACATAATTCCAACAGACTCTTAGCATCGCTACGAGTGAGGAAGTCTCATCGTAGTCAACTCCTTTGAACTTGTCGGAAAACATCTTAACGACAAGTCGAGCTTTCTTAATGGTGACATTTACCATCATTGTCCATCTTCCTTTCAAAATCCATCTGCACCCAACAGCCTTACGACCATCAAGTAGTTCTTCCAAAGTCTATACTTTGTTTTTATACATGGATCCTCTCTCAGATTTTATGGCCTCGAGCCATTCGTCGGAATATGGGCCCACCATCGCTTCTCCATAGCTCATAGGTTCATAGTTGTCTAGCAACATGACTTCCAAGACATGATTACGTACCACTCTGAAGTAGTATGCATCCCTGTCGACCTATGAGGTTTGGTAGTGACTTGATCTAAAGTTTCATGATCACTATCATAAGCTTCCACTTCAATCGGTGTAGGTGCCACATGAACAACTTCCTGTGCCCTGCTCCACACTAGTTGAAGTGACGGTTCAATAACCTCATCAAGTCTCCACCATCCTCCCACTCAATTCTTTCGAGAGAAACTTTTCCTCAAGAAAGGACCCGTTTCTAGAAACAATCACTTTTGCTTCCGGATCTGAAATAGGAGGTATACCCAACTGTTTTGGGTATTCTATGAAGATGCATTTATCCGCTTTGGGTTCGAGCTTATCAGCCTGAAACTTTTGCACATAAGCATCACAGCCCCAAACTTTTAAGAAAGGGCCAATTCCATTTTCCCCCTAACTTAGTCGCGACCTCATCTTTACCCCTAAATAAAAACAGTGGTCAACTTTGCCCCTCTTCCGTTAGGTGCGCTTATAGAAATGCCCTTTCGTACATTTTCCGTCCAGTCAAAGGCCTTTGACCGTTAGATTTTTCTACACGCACAGTTAATGGTCAAAGGCCTTTGACTGGACGGAAAATGTACGGAAGGGTATTTCTATAAGCGCACTTAACGGAAGAGGGGTAAAGTTGAGCACTGTTTTTATTTAGGGGTAAAGATGAGGTTGGGACAAAGTTAGGAGGGAGAATGTAAATATCCCTTTAAGAAACGACAGCTTAGGGTTTTTCTAAACCATAGTTCATACGGTGTCGTCTCAACGGAATTGTGTAGTGCCCTATTTATAGTGAGTGCGGTTGTCTCTAATACCTAACCCATAAACGATAGTGGTAATTCGATAAGAGACATCATGGTATGCACCATATCCAATAGGGTGCAGTTGTGATGTTCGGACACACCATCACACTATGGTGGTCCAGGCGGTATTTGTCGTGAAACAATTTCCATAATGTCTTAATTGTGTGCCAAACTCGTAACTCAGATATTCATCTCTATGATCATATCATAGACATTTTATCCTCTTGTCACGACGATCTTCAACTTCACTCTGAAATTACTTGAACTTTTCAATAATTCAGACTTGTGTTTCATCAAGTAAATATACTCAACATCTACTCGAATCATCTATGAAGTAAGAACATAACGATATCCACTACATGCCTCAGCACTCATTGGACTGCACACATCAAATGTATTACTTCCAACAAGTTGCTTTCTTGTTCCATCTTACTAAAAACGAGGCCTTTCAGTCATCTTGCCCATGTGGTATGATTTGCATGTCTCAAGTGATTCAAAATCAAGTGAGTCCAAACGATCCATCTGCATGGAGTTTATTCATGCATATCTACCAATAGACACGGTCCACATGTCTCAATCTTTTCAAAACGAGTGAGACCAAAGATCCATCAACATGGAGCTTCTTCATGCGTTTTATACCAACATGACTCAAATGGCAGTGCCACAAGTACGTGGTACTATCATTACTATCTTATATCTTTTGGCATGAACATGTGTATCACTACGATCGAGATTCAATAAACCATTCATTTTAGGTGCAAGACCATCGAAGGTATTATTCAAATAAACAGAGTAACCATTATTCTCCTTAAATGAATAACCGTGTGGCGATAAACATAATCCAATCATGTCTATGCTCAACGCAAACACCAAATAACAATTATTTTGGTTTAACACCAATCTCGATGGTAGAGGGAGCGTGTGATGTTTGATCACATCAACCTTGGAAACACATCCAACACATATCATCATCTCACCTTTAGCTAGTCTCTGGAGCCTTTTATTTCGAGTTACTAACGCTTAGCAACCGAACCAGTATTTATTACCCTGGTGCTACTAGGAGTACTAGTAAAGTACACAATAATATGACGTATATCCAAAATACTTCTGTCGACCTTGCCAGCCTTCTCATCTACCAAGTATCTAGGGTAGTTCTGCTTTAGTGACCGTTCCCCTCATTATAGAAGCACTTAGTCTCGGCTTTGGTTCAACCTTGGGTTTCTTCACTAGAGCAGCAACTGATTTTCCGTCTCATGAAGTATCCCTTCTTTCCCTTGCCCTTCTTGAAACTAGTGTTTTAACCATCAACAATTGATGCTCCCACTTGATTTCTACTTTTGCGGTGTCAAACATCACGAGTTGCTCAAGGACCATCATGTCTATCCCTGATATGTTATAGTTCATCATGAAGCTCCAATAGCTTGGTGGCAGTCACTATGGAGAACCATCACTTTCTCATCTAGAAGATTAACTCCCACTCGATTCAAGCGATTGCAGTACTTAGACAATCTGAGCACATGCTCAACGATTGAGTTTTTCTCCCTTAGTTTGCAGGCTTAAGAAACTTGTCAGAGGTCTCATACATCTTGACGTGGGCACTAGTCTGAAATTCCAATTTCAGTCTTTGGAACATCTCATATGTTCTGCGATGTTTCAAAAACGTCTTTGGTGCCACAATTCTAAACCATTAGCATTACACACTGAATTATCACGTAGTCATCAAAACGTGTATGTCAGATGTTTCCCAACATCTACAGACGACGCTCGAGGTTCAACGCACTAAGCGGTGCATTAAGGACATAGCCCTTCTGTGCAGCAATGAGGACAATCCTCAGTTCACGGACCCAGTCCGCATAATTGCTACTACCAACTCTCAACTAAATTTTCTCTAGGAACATATCTAAAACGGTAGAACCAAAGCATGAGCTATGACATAATTTGCAAAGACCTTTTGACCATGTTCATGATAATTAAGTTCATCTAATCAAATTATTCAATGAACTCCCACTTAGATAGACATCCCTCTAGTCATCTAAGTGATACATGATCCGAGTAAACTAGGCCGTGTCCGATCATCACGTGAGACGGACTAGTCATCATCGGGGAACATCTTCATGTTGATCGTATCCGTGTTCACGTGATACGACTCATGTTCGACCTTTTGGTCTTCCGTGTTCCGAGGCCATGTCTGTACATGCTAGGCTCGCCAAGTTAACCTAAGTGTATTGCGTGTGTAAACTTGGCTTACACCCGTTGTATGCGAACGTTAGAACCTATCACACCCGATCATCACGTGGTGCTTCTGAAAAACGGACCTTAGCAACGGTGCACAGTTAGGGGGAACACTTTCTTGAAATTATTGCGAGGGATCATCTTATTTATGCTACTGTCGTTCTAAGCAAATAAGATGTAAACATGACAAACATCACATGCAAATCATAAAGTGACATGATATGGCCAATATCATCTTGCGCCTTTGATCTCCATCTTCGAGGCGCGGCATGAACACCATCGTCACCGGCATGACACCATGATCTCCATCATCGTGTCTTCATGAAGTTGCCTCGCCAACTATTACTTCTACTACTATGGCTAACGGTTAGCAATAAAGTAAAGTAATTACATGGTGTTTTCATTGACACGCAGGTCATAAATAAATTAAGACAACTCCTATGGCTCCTGCCGGTTGTCATACTCATCGACATGCAAGTCGTGATTCCTATTACAAGAACATAATCAATCTCATACATCACATATATCATTCATCACATCCTTTTGGCCATATCACATCACATAGCATACCCTGCAAAAACAAGTTAGACGTCCTCTAATTGTTGTTGCATGTTTTACGTGGCTGCTATGGGTTTCTAGCAAGAACGTTTCTTACCTATGCAAAACCACGATGATGATATGCCAATTGCTATTTACCCTTCATAAGGACCCTTTTCATCGAATCCGATCCAACTAAAGTGGGAGAGACAGACACCCGCTAGCCACCTTATGCAACTACTGCATGTCAGTCAGTGGAACCTGTCTCACGTAAGAGTAAGTGTAAGGTCGGTCCGGGCCGCTTCATCCCACAATGCCGCCGAATCAAGATAAGACTAGTAACGGCAAGCAAATTGAACAAATCATCGCCCACAACTACTTTGTGTTCTACTCGTGCATAGAATCTACGCATAGACCTAGCTCATGATGCCATTGTTGGGGAACGTAGCAGAATTTTAAAATTTTCTACGCATCACCAAGATCAATCTATGGAGTCATCTAGCAACGAGGGAGAGGGGAGTGCATCTACATACCCTTGTAGATCACGAGCGGAAGCGTTCAAGAGAACGGGGTTGATGGAGTCGTACTCGTCATGATCCAAATCACCGATGACCAAGCGCCGAACGGATGGCACCTCCGCGTTCAACACACGTACGGTTGGGAAGACGTCTCCTCCTTCTTGATCCAGCAAGGGGAGAGGAGAGGTTGATGGAGATCCGGCAGCACGACGGCATGGTGGTGGAAGTAGCGGGATCTCGGCAGGGCTTCG
This sequence comes from Triticum monococcum, assembly GCA_034509565.1. Lineage (NCBI taxonomy): Eukaryota > Viridiplantae > Streptophyta > Magnoliopsida > Poales > Poaceae > Triticum > Triticum monococcum. Next base: position 698,861,854 of record CM067842.1, read on the forward strand.
CCAAGCACCAACAAGATGGAGAGGTGTCACAGAGGGAGAGGGAGGTGCCAAGGGCTTGGGTGTGTCTGCCCTCCCTCCCCCCCACTATATATAGGACCCCTAGGGGGCGCCGGCCCTAGGAGATCCAATCTCCAAGGGGGGCGGCAGCCAAGGGGGGGAACTTGCCCCCCAAGTCAAGTGGGGCGCCCCCACCCCTAGGGTTTCCAACCCTAGGCGCAGGGGGAGGCCCATGGGGGCGCACCAGCCCACCAGGGGCTGGTTCCCCTCCCACTTCAGCCCATGGGGCCCTCCAGGATAGGTGGCCCCACCCGGTGGACCCCCGGGACCCTTCCGGTGGTCCCGGTACAATACCGATTACCCCCGAAACTTTCCCGATGGCCGAACTGGACTTCCTATATATAAATCTTCACCTCCGGACCATTCCGGAACTCATCGTGACATCTGGGATCTCATCCGGGACTCCGAACAACTTTTGGGTTACCGCATACTAATATCTCTACAACCCTAGCGTCACCGAACCTTAAGTGTGTAGACCCTACGGGTTCGGGAGACATGTAGACATGACCGAGACAACTCTCCGTTCAATAACCAACAACGGGATCTGGATACCCATGTTGGCTCCCACATGCTCCATGACGATCTCATCGGATGAACCACAATGTCAAGGATTCAATCAATCCCGTATACAATTCCCTTTGTCTATCGGTATAGTACTTGCCCGAGATTCGATCGTCGGTATCCCGATACCTTGTTCAATCTCGTTACTGGCAAGTCTCTTTACTCGTTCCGTAACACATCATCCTGTGATCAACTCCTTGGTCACATTGTGCACATTATGATGATGTCCTACCGAGTGGGCCCAGAGATACCTCTCCGTTTACACGGAGTGACAAAATCCCAGTCTCGATTCGTGCCAACCCAACAGACACTTTCGGAGATACCCGAAGTGCACCTTTATAGCCACCCAGTTACGTTGTGACGTTTGGTACACCCAAAGCATTCCTACGGTATTCAGGAGTTGCACAATCTCATGGTCTAAGGAAATGATACTTGACATTAGAAAAGCTTTAGCATACGAACTACACGATCTTGTGCTAGGCTTAGGATTGGGTCTTGTCCATCACATCATTCTCCTAATGATGTGATCCCGTCATCAAGGACATCCAATGTCCATGGTCAGGAAACCGTAACCATCTATCGATCAACGAGCTAGTCAACTAGAGGCTTACTAGGGACATGGTGTTGTCTATGTATCCACACATGTATCTGAGTTTCCTATCAATACAATTCTAGCATGGATAATAAACGATTATCATGAACAAGGAAATATAATAATAGCTAATTTATTATTGCCTCTAGGGCATATTTCCAACTGGAACACCTCTCCCAATCACCGGGCTTAGGTCTACGGGGGCGGTAGGAGGAGCTACGGTGGTCGGCCATGTTGGAATGGATTTTTTCCGAGCGCGCTCCGATGGATTCTCGCCGTGGCAGGATGGTGTGGATTGGATCTAAGAATCCCCATCCCTTTAATAGACAATTTATTTACCTGCCTAGGGGGGCGAATGTAAAAACGCCCTGGCTCCTCGCATTCGCTCGACGCGTGGAAGATGACCCTTATTGGGCATAGAAGCCAAGAAGTCCAACATTTATGGGAGCCGGACACTACTTAACAGATATTCAAGATTTGGAGAAGAACCCGCATTGCAATGCCGAAGACAATACTGCGCGCTGGACTTATCGTCATTGAAGCCTGGATCGGGGGCTACTGAGGGAGTCCTGGATTAGGGGGCCTCCGGACAGCCAGACTATATCCTTTGGCCGGACTGTTGTTCTATGAAGATACAAGACTGAAGACTTCGTCTCGTGTTCGGATGGGACTCTACTTGGCGTGGAAGGCAAGCTAGGCAATACGGATATGTATATCTCCTCCTTTGTAACCGACCTTGTGTTACCCTAGCCCCCTCCGGTGTTTATATAAACCAGAGGGTTTTAGTCCGTAGGACAACATACAATCATACCATAGGCTAGCTTCTAGGGTTTAGCCTCTCTGATCTCGTGGTAGATCAACTCTTGTAACACCCATATTATCAAGAACAATCAAGCAGGACGTAGGGTATTACCTCCATCAAGAGGGCCCTAACCTGGGTAAACATCGTGTCCCCTGCCTCTTGTTACCATCCGCCCTAGACGCACTGTTCGGGACGCCCTACCCGAGATCCGCCGGTTTTGACACCGACAGAGACCCAACAAACCGTCATTGACTTTGCAAATGAAGCTCAACGTCAACACAATGCAAATATCTTGACAATAAGAAGTGACAACGGCACCGAGTTCAAGAACTATACCTTGGATGAGTTTCTTAGTGCTGAGGGGATCAAGCATCAATATTCCGCACCTTACACCCCTCAACAAAATGGTGTAGCAGAGAGGAAGAACCGGACGTTGATGGATGCGGCAAGGACCATGATGGCCGAGTTCATGTCTCCATACAAATTTTGGGCCGAAGCCATCAACACCGCGTGTCATGCATCCAATCGGCTCTACCTCCACAAAGGCTTGAACAAGACTCCATATGATATACCTACCGGTAACAAGCCCAACCTCAAGTATTTTCGGGTGTTCGGGTGTAATTGTTTCATTCTCAAGAAAGGTGTTCGTTTGTCTAAATTTGAGGCTAGAGCTCAAGAGGGCATATTTGTTGGTTATGCTACAAACTCCCATGCTTACTGTGTCCTCAATAAGTCCACTGGACTTATTGAGGAGACATGTAACGTGGAGTTTGATGAGAATAACGGCTCCCAAGTGGATAAAAGTGGCACTTGTGATGTAGGTGATGAAATTCCTCCCCAAACCATAAGAAGAATGGGTGTTAGTTTTATCCTACCCATTAAGGATCGCCTTGTGGCTGAAGGAGAAGGACAATGTTCCACTCACGTGGAGCCAGCACCAACTCAAGGCCCACACTCTTCCGAAGAACAAAGTGAAGGCCCTCAACCTCACGAATAAGACCAAGGGCAAGATCAACCTCAAGATGGTGTTGAATCACCAAGTGATGCCCAAGGTCAAGTTCTATCATCCAAGCAAGTTCAAGATCAAGAGCAACCTCAAGATCAAGAACGAGCTCAAGACGACGCTCAAGATGATCAAGTGACTGATAACCCACAAGTATAGGGGATCGCAACAGCTTTCGAGGGTAGAGTATTCAAACCAAATTTATTGATTCGACACAAGGGGAGCCAAAGAATATTCTCAAGTATTAGCAGCTGAGTTGTCAATTCAACCACACCTGGAAACTTAGTACCTGCAGCAAAGTGTTTAGTAGCAAAGTAAATGATAGTGGCGGTAGCGGCAACAAAAGTAAAGACAGCGAAAGTAATGTTTTTGGTATTTAATAGTGATTGTAACAGTAGCAACGGAAAAGTAAATAAGCGTAAACCAGTATATGGAAAACTCGTAGGCACCGGATTAGTGATGGATAATTATGCCGGATGCGGTTCATCATGTAACAGTCATAACATAGGGTGACACAGAACTAGCTCTAGTTCGTCAATGTAATGTAGCCATGTATTCTGTATATAGTCATATGTGCTTATGGAAAAGAACTTGCATGACATCTTTTGTCCTACCCTCCCGTGGCAGCGGGGTCCTATTGGAAACTAAGGGAAGGCCTCCTTTTAATAGAGAACTGGAACAAAGCATTAGCACATAGTGAATACATGAACTCCTCAAACTATGGTCATCACCGGGAGTGGTCCCGATTATTGTCACTTCGGGGTTGCCGGATCATAACACATAGTAGGTGACTATAGACTTGCAAGATAGGATCTAGAACTCTCATATATTGATGTAAACATAATAGGTTCAGATCTGAAATCATGGCACTCGGGCCCTAGTGACAAGCATTAAGCATAGCAAAGTCATAGCAACATCAATCTCAGAACATAATGGATACTAGGGATCAAACCCTAACAAAACTAACTCGATTACATAATAAATCTCATCCAACCCATCACCGTCCAGCAAGCCTACGATGCAATTACTCACGCATGGCGGTGAGAATCATGAAATTGGTGATGGAGGATGGTTGATGATGACGACGGCGACGAATCCCCCTCTCCGGAGCCCCGAACGGACTCCAAGTCAGCCCTCCCGAGAGGTTTTAGGGCTTGGCGGCGGCTCCGTATCGTAAAACGCGATGATTTCTTATTTCTGATTTTTTTTCTCTCCGAAAGCAAATATATAGAGTTGGAGTTGGCATCGGAGGGTCAACAGGTGGCCCATGAGGTAGGGGGCGCGCCCTAGGGGGGGCGCACCCCCACCCTCGTGGAAAGGGTGTGGGCCCCCTGGTCTTCATATTTGGCAAGGAGTTTTATTGTTTTTTCTAAGACCACCCGTGGAGTTTCAGGTCATTCCGAGAATATTTGTTTTCTGCACATAAAACAGCATCATGGTAATTCTGCTGAAAACAACGCCAGTCTGGGTTAGTTCCATTCAAATCATACAAGATAGAGTCCAAAACAAGGGCAAAAGTGTTTGGAAAAGTAGATATGACGGAGACGTATCAACTCTCCCAAGCTTAAACTCTTGCTTGTCCTCAAGCAATTTAGTTGACAAACTGAAATAAAGAAAGAAAAACTTTTACAAACTCTGTTTGCTCTTGTTGTTGTAACTATGCCAAGCCAGCATTCAAGTTTTCAGCATAGATCATAACTAACCACATTTCCAATAATTCTCGGGTCTCATTATTACTCATATCAATAGCATAATCAACTAGCAAGCCATAATAATAAATCTCGGATGACAACACTTTCTCAAAACAATCATAATATGATATAACAAGATGGTATCTCGCTTGCCCTTTCTAAGACCGCAAAACATAAATGCAGAGCAGCTTTAAAGATCAAGGACTGACTAGACATTGTAATTCATGGTAAAAGAGATCCAATTCATAGTCATACCCAATATAAATTAACAGTGATGAATGCAAATAACGGCTCTGCTCTCCAGCTAGTGCTTTTTAATAAGAGGGTGATGACTCAACATAAAAGTAAATGGATAGGCCCTTCGCAGAGGGAAGCAGGGATTTGTAGAGGTGCCAGAGCTCGGTTTTGAAATAGAGATAAATTGTATTTTGAGAGGTATACTTTCATTGTCAACGTAACAACTAAGAGATGGCGATATCTTCCATGCTAAACACATTATAGGCGGTTCCCAAATAGAATGGTAAAGTTTATACTCCCCCTCCACCAACAGGCATCAATCCATGGCTTGCTTGAAACAACGAGTGCCTCCAACATACATCAGGTCCCAGGGGGAGTTTTGTTTGCAATTAATTTTGATTTAGTTTGCATAAAGCATGGGACTGGGCATCCCGGTGACCAGCCATTTTCTCGTGAGTGAGGAGCGGAGTCCACTCCTCTTGAGAATAACCCACCTAACACGGAAGATAAGGACAGCCTTTGTTGATACATGAGCTATTCGAGCATACAAAACAGGATGTTTATTTGAAGGTTTAGAGTTTGGCACATACAAATTTACTTGGAATGGCAGGTAGATACCGCATATAGGAAGGTATGGTGGACTCATCTGGAATAACTTTGGGGTTTAAGGAATTGGATGCACAAGCAGTATTCCCGCTTAGTACAAGTGAAGGCTAGCAAAAGACTAGGAAGCGACCAACTAGAGAGCGACAACAGCCATGTACATGCATTAAAATTAATAAACATTGGATGCAGGCATGAGTAGGATATAATCCACCATGAACATAAATATCGTGAAGGCTATGTTGATTTGTTTCAACTACAGGCGTGAAAATGTGGCAAGTCAAGTCACTTAAATCATTCAAAGGAGGATACCACCCCATCATACCACATCATAATCATCTCAATAGCATGTTGGCATACAAGGTAAATCATTATAACTCATAGCTAATCAAGCATGGCACAAGTAACTCTGATCTCTAATCGTCATTACAAACATGTTTATTCATAATAAGCTGAATCAAGAACGCGGGACTCATCATATTTACAAAAACAAAAGAGGTCGAGTTCATACCATCTTTTCTCATCTCAGTCAGTCCATCATATATCATCATAATTGCCTTTCACTCGCACGACCGAATGGTGTGAATAATAATAAGAGTGCACGTGCATTGGACTAAGCTGGAATCTGCGAGCATTCAACAAACAGGAGAAGACAAGGCAATATGGGCTCTTTGGTTAATTCAACAATAATGCATATGAGAGCCACTTCAACAATTTAATTTGGTCTTCTCCTACTGACCCCCAAATAAAAGAAAAAAATAAAACTATTTACATGGGAAAGCTCCCAACAAGCAAAAGAAGAACGGGAAATATTTTTGGGTTTTCTTTTTAATTATTACTACTACAGCAGAATAATAAACTACTACTATTTTTTTGTTTTTCTTAAGGTTTAACAAGCACACAAGAAGAAAGTAGGAAAAAGAAAATAAACTAGCATGGATGATACAATGAAAAGTATGAGCACCGACATCTAGCAACGAGTGTGTGTGAACATAAATGTAATGTCGGTGAGAAATACGTACTCCCCCAAGCTTAGGCTTTTGGCCTAAGTTGGTCTATGGCCACGGTTGGCCTGGTGGATATCCATAATAATAGTTGTTGGGGTCGTACTGTGATGAGGAGGAATAGTTGGGATCATACTGATGTGTAGCGGTTATCGCCTGATGAGCTGTAGCGTGGAGTCGAGCTGCCTCCACTCTCCTCTCGTACTCTTCTGCCTCCTCTCTGGTAATAACCCATCTTCCTTTTGCCTGTGAATCAAAGAAGGCAGGAGCAGGGAGAGTAATACGGAAAACACATCGTTTATCAAAAATTAAGCGGTATAAGAGTGGTGATTCAGACCTCTCGACAAACTGGTGTGAAACCATAGAGTCATAATCTAAATATGCAGGAGGCAACTCAGTATCACCCTCACGAATATCTATCTCAAGAAAATTAGCTAAACGGGTTGCATAAATTCCTCCAAAGAAATCTCCATTATGTCTATTATGATGCAACCTACGAGCTACAATGGCTCCCATATGATAAGATTGGTCTCCTAACACAGCACTCGTAAGAATGCTAAGATCAGGGACACACATGTGACATGCTTCATCCTTAGCATTTATGCATCTACCAATGAAAAGAGCAAAATAATGTATAGCAGGAAAGTGAATGCTCCCTATGGTAGCCTGCGTTATATCTCTGGATTCTCCCACAGTTATACTAGCAAGAAAGTTTCTAAATTCAGATTTAGGGGGGTCCCTAATACTGCCCCATGATGGAAGTTCGCAAGCAGAAGTGAAAACCTCTAAGTCCATGGTATAAGATTTGTCATAAAGATCAAACATGACTGAAGGAGAATTACGCGAAGATGAATACTCAAACCTCCTCACAAATGAACTTGTGAGATCATGATACTGGGGGCATTTGTTAGCCTCAAAATCCTCAAGACCGGCATTGCGCAAATATGATTTGAATTCTTCTTTAATTCCCGCACAGTCCATAAAATTTTCCGACGGCCATTCGCAAGGCCGTACTGGGGCGTCTCTTGGTGGATCCTCGTCAGCATCGCGCATAGCAATTCTGGGTCCTTGCTTCTTAGAGGAACCACCTTGGAACATCTTCCTAAACGTATTGTTTTTCTCTGAAAAATTCTAAAATTTTTAGTAACTTCAAAATAAAAGTAAACCAGACTCAATAAAACTGATAGCAACTACTCCTACAAGTGCCTAGAGCTTATATCAAGCATTAGAACTACTTGGAACCATATAAATTTGACATGCAAGCTCAAGAACATGGTCACCAATGCAGCACAAATTTGCAAAGAATAAAGCACTAGAACAAAAACTAATTGGACCAATGGAGGAGTCACATACCAAGGAACAATCTCCCCAAGCAGTTTTGCGAGAGGTGCTTTGAGCAAGGAGATCGAAAATCACAGCAAAAGTGGCTGGAACTCGTGCTTGAGTTGGTTTTTCGGGTTTGTGTGAGATAGAGGAAGAAGATGGTGCTGGGATAAGTGGAGGAGGGCCACCGTGGGCCCACGAGGCAGGGGGCGCGCCCTATAGGGGGGCTCCCACCACCCTTGTGGCTAGGTGGCAGCTCCTCCCGGGGTAATTTTTGCACAGTAAATCCTCAAATATTCCCGAAAAAATCATATTAAATTGGCATGGCATTCTGAGGACTTTTATTTTCGGGATATTTTTATATTGTGCGGATAAGTCAGGAAACAGACAGAAAAATACTATTTTTACTTTATTTAATATAAATAACAGAAAGTATAAAGAAGGTGCAGAAGTTTGTGCTTCTAGTTTCATCCATCTCATGCTCATCAAAAAGAATCTACTAACAAGGTTGATCAAGTCTAGTTAACAAACTCATTCCGATAATCATGAAACCAGAGAGATTTCGAATAACACTAAGTTACCTCAACGGGGATATGCACATGCCCAATAATAAGAATATCATATTTCTTCTTGACAATAGGAAGAGGAAATTCAAAACCTCCAAATATAATCGATGGAATTTTTCCAATAGAGTTAATACTATGAACTTGAGGTTGTTTCCCCGGAAAGTGTACCGTATGCTCATTACCATTAACATGAAAAGTGACATTGCCTTTGTTGAAACCAATAACAGCCCCTGCAGTATTAAGAAAAGGTCTTCCAAGAATAATAGACATACTATCGTCCTCGGGAATATCAAGAATAACAAAGTCCGTTAAAATAGTAACGTTAACCACAACAGGCACATCCTCCCAAATACCGACAGGTATAGTAGTTGATTTATCAGTCATTTGCAAAGATATTTCATTAAATGTCAACTTATTCAAATCAAGTCTACGATATAAAGAGAGAGGCATAACACTAAAACCGGCTCCAAGATCACATAAAGCAGTTTTAACATAGTTTCTTTTAATGGAGCATGGTATAGTGGGTACTCCTGGATCTCCAAGTTTCTTTGGTATTCCACCCTTAAAAGTATAATTAGCAAGCATGGTGGAAATTTTAGCTTCTGGTATCTTTCTTTTATTTGTAATAATATCTTTCATGTACTTAGCATAAGGATTTGCTTTGAGCATATCAGTCAATCGCATACGCAAAAAGATAGGTCTAATCATTTTAGCAAAGCGCTCAAAATCCTCATCATCCTTTTTCTTGGATGGTTTGGGAGGAAATGGCATGGGTTTCTGAACCCAAGGCTCTCTTTCTTTACCATGTTTCCTAGCAACAAAGTCTTTCTTATCATAATGTTGATTCTTTGATTGTTGGTTATCAAGATCAACAACAGGTTCAATCTCTATATCATTATCATTACTAGGTTGAGCATCATCATGAACATTATCATTAACATTATCACTAGTTTCAGGTTCATTACCAGATTGTGTTTCAGCATCAGAAATAGAAATATCATTTGGATTCTCAGGTGTTTCAACAATAGGTTCACTAGAAGTTTGCACAGTTCTATCATTTTTCTTTTTCTTCTTTTTAGAAGAACTAGGAACATCAATATTATTTCTTTGAGAATCTTGCTCGATTCTCTTAGGGTGGCCTTCAAGATACAAAGGTTCCTGAGTCATTCTACCAGTTCTAGTAGCCACTCTAACAGCATAATCATTTTATTACTATTCATTTCATTAAGCACTTCTTTTTGAGCTTTAAGTACTTGTTCTACTTGGGTGGTGACCATAGAAGCATGTTTGCTAATAAGTTTAAGTTCACCTTTAATATCAGCCATATAATCACCCAAGCGTCTAATCATATAAGCATTTTCTTTTAATTGTCTACCAAAATAAGCATTTAAGTCGTCTTGCTTAAACATAAAGTTATCAAACTCATCCAAGCACTAACTAGCAATTTTAGTAGGAGGGAATTCAGCTTTATCATATCTATAGAGAGAATTTACCTTTACTACCTGTGTCGGGATATCGGGATCAGGAGGTTCTTTAGTAAATAAATAATTGAGATAATATGTTTCTTCAACAGGCGGTATATTAAGACCATGTATTTCTTCAATAGGAGGTAAATTCTTAACGTCTTCAGCTTTAATACCTTTTTCTTTCATAGATTTCTTTGCCTCTTGCATATCTTCGGGACTGAGAAATAGAATACCTCTCTTCTTCGGAGTTGGTTTAGGAATAGGCTCAGTAATTGGAGCAGGAGTTGGCTGAGGAGGTGCCCAATTATTTTAATTTGTCGACATATTATTCAATAGAATTTCAGCTTCATCCGGTGTTCTTTCCCTGAAAAGAGAACCGGCACAACTATCCAGGTAATCTCTGGAAGCATTGGTTAGTCCATTATAAAAGATATCAAGTATTTCAGGTTTCTTAAGAGGATGATCAGGCAAAGCATTAATTAACTTGAGAAGCCTCCCCCAAGCTTGTGGGAGACTCTCTTCTTTAATTTGCACAAAGTTGTATATTTCCCTCAAAGCAGCTTGTTTCTTATGAGCAGGGAAATATTTAGCAGAGAAGTAATAAATCATATCTTGGGGACTACGCACATAACCAGGATCAAGAGAACTAAACCATATCTTAGCATCACCCTTTAATGAGAATGGAAATATTTTGAGTAAATAGAGGTAACGTGATCTCTCATTATTAGTGAACAGGGCAGCTATATCATTTAACTTAGTAAGATGTGCCACAACAGTTTCAGATTCATAGCCATAAAATGGATCAGATTCAACCAAAGTAATTATATCAGGATCAACAGAGAATTCATAATCTTTATCAGGAACACATATAGGTGAAGTAGCAAAAGCAGGGTCGGGTTTCATTCTATCTCTAAGTGATTCTTTGTTCCATTTAATTAATAACCTCTTAAGCTCATATCTATATCTGCAAGCTAAAATAGCTAAAGAAGCATCCATGTCAAAAAGATAACCTTTAGGAATAAGAGGCATGTTTTCATCATCACTATCATCATCGTATTCAGATTCAATAATTTCTCTTTCTCTAGCCCTAGCAATTTCATCAGGCATAGAAGCAGTTTCATCATAAGTATCATGCATAGCAGAAATGGCATCATCAATAACATGTGACATATCAGAACGAATAGCAAAAGCAGGTGTAGGTGTCACAAACTTATCATAACAGAAGGTGAATCAAGTGCAGAGCTAGATGGCAGTTCCTTACCTCCCCTCGTGGTTGAGGGATAGATCTTGGTTTTAGGATCTCTCAAGTTCTTCATAGTGTCCAGCAGATATAAATCCCAAGTGACTCAAAGAATAGAGCTATGCTCCCCGGCAACAGCGCCAGAAATTAGCCTTGATAACCCACAAGTATAGGGGATCGCAACAGCTTTAGAGGGTAGAGTAGTCAACCCAAATTTATTGATTCGACACAAGGGGAGCCAAAGAATATTCTCAAGTATTAGCAGCTGAGTTGTCAATTCAACCACACCTAGAAACTTAGTATCTGCAGCAAAGTGTTTACTAGCAAAGTAATATGATAGTGGCGGTAGCGGCAACAAAAGTAAAGACAGCAAAAGTAATGTTTTTGGTATTTTGTAGTGATTGTAATAGTAGCAACCGAAAAGTAAATAAGCGTAAACCAGTATATGGAAAACTTGTAGGCATCGGATCAGTGATGGATAATTATGCCAGATGCGGTTCATCATGTAACAGTCATAACATAGGGTGATACAGAACTAGCTCCAGTTCGTCAATGTAATGTAGGCATGTATTCCGTATATAGTCATACATGCTTATGGAAAAGAACTTGCATGACATCTTTTGTCCTACCCTCCCGTGGCAGCGGGGTCCTATTGGAAACTAAGGGATATTAAGGCCTCCTTTTAATAGAGAACCGGAACAAAGCATTAGCACATAGTGAATACATGAACTCCTCAAACTATGGTCATCACCGGGAGTGGTCCCGATTATTGTCACTTCGGGGTTGCCGGATCATAACACATAGTTGGTGACTATAGACTTGCAAGATAGGATCTAGAACTCTCATATATTGATGAAAACATAATAGGTTCAGATCTGAAATCATGGCACTCGGGCCCTAGTGACAAGCATTAAGCATAGCAACATCAATCTCAGAACATAATGGATACTAGGGATCAAACCCTAACAAAACTAACTCGATTACATGATAAATCTCATCCAACCCATCACCGTCCAGCAAGCCTACGATGCAATTACTCACGCACGGCGGTGAGCATCATGAAATTGGTGGTGGAGGATGGTTGATGATGATGACGGCGATGAATCCCCCTCTCCGGAGCCCCGAACGGACTCCAGATCAGCCCTCCCGAGAGGTTTTAGGGCTTGGCGGCGGCTCCGTATCGTAAAACGTGATGATTTCTTCTTTCTGATTTTTTCTCTCTGAAAGCAAATATAAAGAGTTGGAGTTGGCGTCGGAGGGTCAACAGGGGGCCCACGAGGTAGGGGGCGCACCCTAGGGGGGGGGCGCCCCCCACTCTCGTGGAAAGGGTGTGGGCCCCCTGGTCTTCATATTTGGCGAGGATTTTTTATTGTTTTTTCTAAGACCTCCCGTGGAGTTTCAGGTCATTCCGAGAATATTTGTTTTCTGCACATAAAACAACATCATGCTAATTCTGCTGAAAACAGCGTTAGTCCGGGTTAGTTCCATTCAAATCATACAAGATAGAGTCAAAAACAAGGGTAAAAGTGTTTGGAAAAGTAGATACGACGGAGACGTATCAGTGACCGCTCCTCAACTCTCTCTAGAGGAGGAATTAGAGCATCGTGACACCAAGATCGCATCCAAGCTATCCACCAAAGATCATCTCATGAAAAATGTGCTTGGAAGCTTAAGAAAGGGGGTAAGCACTCGTAGACAATTAGCAAAGTATTGTGAACATCACGCGTTTGTCTCTTGTGTTGAACCCCAAAAGGTCTATGAGGCGCTCAAGGATCCGGATTGGCTTAATGCCATGCATGAAGAACTCAACAACTTCGAGCACAACAAGGTGTGGAGATTGGTGCCAAGGCCAATGGGGAACCATAATGTCATTGGAACCAAGTGGATATTCAAGAACAAGCAAGATGCACATGGAATTATTATTCGCAACAAGGCTTGTTTGGTAGCACAAGGCTACTCCCAAGTCGAGGGTATCGACTACGGTGAAACCTTTGCTCCCGTTGCTCACCATGAATCCATTCGCATGTTGATTGCTTATGCTTCTCATCATAACTTTAAGTTGCAAAAAATGGATGTGAAGAGTGCTTTTCTTAATGGTCCTATTAATGAGTTGGTATATGTCAAGCAACCCCCAGGGTTCGAGGACCCCTATTTTCCCGATCATGTGTACCAACTCGATAAGGCACTCTATGGCCTTAAGCAAGCCCCACGTGCGTGGTATGACCACCTTACCGAGTTGTTGCAAGATCGTGGTTTTGAAATTGGGAAAATCGACCCCACTCTTTTTACTAAGAAGGTCAAAGGGGAGTTGTTTGTGTGCCAACTATATGTTGATGATATTATCTTTGGTTCCCCTAACAAAGCTTTCAATGAGGAATTTGCCGCGCTCATGACCTCCAAGTTCAAGATGTCCATGATGGGAGAGTTGAAGTTCTTTCTCGGGTTCGAAGTCAAGCAACGAAGAGAAGGAACCTTCATCAACCAAGCCAAATACACTCAAGACATGCTCAAGAGATTCAAGCTAAGTGATGTCAAGCCGGCTTCCACTCCATTGCCCATCAAATGCCAACTTGACATAGATCCCAGTGGTAAAATGGTGGATCAAAAGGTATATCACTCCATGATTGGCTCCTTGCTTTACCTTTGTGCATCTAGATCGGATATCATGTTGAGTGTGGGAATTTTTGCACGGTTTCAAGCCGCACCTAAGGAAAGCCACTATGTGGCGGTCAAGCAAATCTTTTGATATTTGGCTCATACCCCAAACTTTGGCTTATGGTATCCAAGAGAATCTAACTTCAACCTTGTGGGCTATTCGGACTCCGATTGGGCGGGAGACAAAGTGGATAGGAAGTTAACTTCCGGAGGGTGCCAATATCTTGGTTGCTCTTTGGTGAGTTGGTCTTCCAAGAAGCAAAGATGCGTGTCTCTCTCGTCCACGGACGCGGAGTATGTGGATGCCGGTAGTTGTTGTGCACAACTTTTATGGATGAGGCAAACTTCAAAGGATTACGGTGTCATTTGTGACAAAGTGCCTCTTTGGTGTGACAATGAAAGTGCCATCAAGATTTCTCTCAACCCGATGCAACACTTCAAGATGAAGCATATTGAGATTCGGTGTCACTTCATCCGGGATCATATTAGGCGAGGGGAGATCGAGCTCAACTATGTCAACGCTCTTGGTAACCTTGCAGATATCTTCACGAAGCCCCTGGATGAAGCAAGATTTCGCGAGTTAAGGCATGAGCTAAATATCATTGATTCAAGCAATGTTGCTTGAACCCGTGCACACCCCACCATACTCAACTTGTTATCTTGTTTAGGTGTAGGCATGGACATAGGGGGGAGTGTTGTTCTCTCAATGAACTCTCCCCCCCCCCATTATGCATAAATTGATCAACTCTTTCACATTAGCCATTGTTGATGGTACTTGTGCTTCAAAGACGAGTTTCGGTCATGGGCCCAAGGATCATTCTTCACGGTGCCATACCAATTGACTCAAACATAGGTGGCTCCGGCCACCGCCCTCCTTTTAGAGAGGTTGTGTTGAGTGTTTTAGTCCTTGTTGTCTCTTGTCTTCCTTTCGTCGTGTCGAGCTTGTGTGTGTTGTCTGGTGTGCCAGCGTCTTGGTGTGTCCGTTTGGTTGAAGGTTGCTTTGCAAGGGCCCTTTGTTTTCCCTTGTTCTTGAAACTTGCATCTTCTTGAGCACACGGTACTACCGCGTAAGCAGCACACGATACTTCTGCACCTAGCGCGGCAGTAATTTTTTACTGCCGCCCGGGCAAGAGTACTACTTCCCTCGGTGTGGTACTTCCGCCCAGGCGGTACTACCGCGATGACATGCGGTACTACCATGCTGTCGAGGGTGCGTGGGGGTAAGAGCGGGCAGGGGGAGTTCCAACTCCCCCATACCCATTCATTTGTTTCTCCCCGCGCCGTCTCTCTCTCTCTCGCTCAAGAACGGCGCCGGAGGTCCTCGCCGAATCTCCTTCTCCGGCCGCTCTCCTCGGATTCCATACGGTGGGATCGTTCCCCACCACTCCCTCTTGCCATGGAACAAGGTTCTCCCCAAATCCTGCTCTCTTTGGTTCGTTTGCTTGCTTTTAGGTTTTTGGGGAGATGCATGTGTTCTTGAGATTTTAGGCCAAATCTATGCAAGAGTAGGATGTAGGAGAGTAGCAATGCGTAGAGTTTGTGCTTGCCCCATGGTAGATTTGATCAACCGTAGTACCGCGTCATTGTCATGGTTGTGCTCAGATCCAATTGTGGACTCAGATCTGCCGCCGTGCGGTACTACCGCATCTCTGGTGCGGTACTACCGCTCCTCCGGAGCGGTACTACCGCGTGAGGCGCGACACTAAAATTTGACTGCTGCTCCAAGACACGGTATTACCATGCCACCCTGGCACGGTACTACCGTGACTAGGAGCATCACTAGAATTTTAGTACCGTGCAGCCATGTGGTACTACCGTTTCTGTCAAATCTCTCTTGTAGCAACTCTCAAGTGCGAGTTCTACTTGTTTCACCTGTTTTGCTGAGGTCTTTGCATTGATCCTTCTCGCTTCTCGTGCGTGTTTTTGTGTTTTGTGTCTTAGGTGGTCGCACCAGTGCTCCTGCTCGTCGTTCCAATCCCAGTCGTGACACGGGCTCCAAGCGTCTGCGCAACCAAGACGAAGCTCCTGAGGGCTCCAATGCCCCCAACGCAGGACCAAGACCACCGCCACCAAGCTCAAGGAGCCCACCAAGGGCATGGATGAGATTCCTCTTGCTGAGTTTGCCTCTCGAAGAAAGATCAACCCCTATGTGCATCCTCATGCCAACTTCAGCGGGAATGATCTGTTCTGGACCAAGTAGCAGTATCTCACTTATGTGGATGTGATCAAGGCAAAGCAGAACCTCTATGTGGATGTGCACTTGATTGACATGCATCACATGCGAGATGAAAGGCACCGTGATTACTTTGGTGAGGCTCTGGACCTCGTGGAGCAGTTTGGGATTGAGCATGTGATCTCATTCCACTTGGATTATGACCCTAGATTGTGGCCCAGTTCTTTGCCACGGTCCACTTCCATACCAATGAGGAACGGAGGATGACCTGGATGACCAACGGACAGCAGCTGACTGCTACATGGAAGAACTTCATGGATTTGCTTCAGGTTCCTGATGAGGGGCTCACCACACCCGTTGGTGTACGCCCTCATGCCAATCCCGAGTCAGCCAACAAGGACAAGCTTCTACCCTACTATGTTGAGAAATCGCTTCTCAATGGCAAGAAAACATGGGTGTTGAACCCCTTCCTCGACATCATGTATCGCGTCTTCCGCAACTCTCTCTTTCCCCGCATTGGTGAAAAGGACAAAGTGCATGCCTATCTTATGGATATGATGCTCATCTGTGAGGAGGCACGTCTCTCTCAGACTCAACCACTTGATGTCTCACACATTATGTGGTGCGAGCTTCGGTTTGCGGTGTTCACCTATAAGGTTCCCATCTATGGACCTTACCTGTTTCTGCTAATCACGAGGACTTGGGAGAAGCTCCTTCCCAATGATGAGTTCCTTGCCCCTGACTAGATTCGTCATGACCCCATCAGGCTCCGTATCAAGCCCAGTGGGCCAACATTACTACCTGTGCTGAGGCAGCGGCTACTCAGATGGATGTGGATGCAGATGAGGTTGAGGAGGAGGACGCTGATGAGGACAGCTCTGCTGGCTACTCGCCTTCATCGTCTGAGCCCTCTTGGGCTAAGAAGCTGAAGAACAAGATGAAGGCTCTGTTGTGCATGCAGGCCAAGGGGCAGTACCGGTCCCATGTTGCAAAGAAGGAGAGTCGCCGCCGCGACAAGCGGATCTTGAGGACGTTTGGTGAGCAGATATCCAGCGGATCTGAGTGGGTCATCACGCTAGAGGCAGCCTGGATGGCGAAGTAGGGCTACAGGTGGACTGATTCTGAGGAGGACAAGGAGGAGTCCATCCCGGCTGCCGAGTCTGATGAGGAGCGTGCGAGTGATTACTCCGCTTGAGCCACCACTTGTGTTGTAGGCTTCCTCTCTGCCTTTTTGGCGTCTCGATGCCAAAGGGGGGAGTGTAGGATTTGCGAGTCATGTTTGTTTCATGTGTTGTTTGCTTTTGTTCCGTTGAACCTCGTTTGCTTTGGTTTGGTTTGCTCTTGTGAGACTTATCTATCATATGGTGTAAGACATATGCACTCTATCGTACCTTATTGAGCTTATGCTATCTTGTGCTATTTATATTATGCTCATATGTACTATCTTGCTTAGTGTTAGCCATTTTTGTTGCAAGATATGCCTTGTCTCTAAAATATAGGGGGAGTGTTGATCCTAGTATGTGTGCCGTGCAGGCCAAAGCACTCATCTAGATAGCACACATCTAGGGGGAGCCCGTCTATATTTTAGAGGTATGGGGTGTGCCCATGTTCTATGTTATCTCCTTTTTTTGCAAATCCCATATTGTCATCAATCCACCAAAAGGGGGGAGATTGTAAGGGCATATTTATCCCTCAGTTGTTTTGGTGATTGATGACAATGCTTTTGCGGACTAATCATGTGCATTGAGTATTTCAGATATTTCATCACTAGGCACAAGACGTTTTGGTTCTCCTCGAAGACTATTGAATACGGCGTTTCTCTACGTTTCTTTTTGCTGGATTTGAGTCATAGGAAAGCTACTATTAAGAGGGGGTCTGCTTTGGAAAGGTTTGGGTGGAATCATCACGTACACATCTTCTCCTTTGCATCGCCTTTCCTTTAGCACTTTGGAGCATCCTTCGTGTTTTCTTGTCTATGCAAATTGTCGGGTTGGCTGAGCTTGGGCATGTGGTAGTACTGCTCCTAGGAGCGGTAGTACCGCAGGCCCTTGCGGTAGTACCGGGCCCAGGTGCAGTAGTACCGCAAGTGCCCACAGTAATACCGCTCCTTTGGAGTTGTAGTACCGTGGCCCCAGGCCAGACGCTGCTGCGGCTACACTAGTAGGAGCGGATGTATTTTTTTACATCCGCGCCGTACACGGTAGTACCGCGCCCGGTGCCACTACAAAAAAAATACACTTCCATGATGATACGTGTTTGTCATAGTAGGTTTCTTTTTTTTGTCATGCATGTACATCCATGACAAATTTATGACAGAATCAAGATAGTCATACATGTGTTGTCGTAGAAGTGTTCCATGACATTACCAAAATTATCATCACGGAAGTGTCCACTTCCATGACGATAAATCGCGCGTCACAGAAGTGCTTTCGTCAAGGGTGACCGACACGTGGCATCCACCGTAACGGAACGCCGTTAAGCTATCGGGTCGGGTTTTGGATCTGATAACCCGTTAACAGCCCCGACCAATGGGGATTTTCCATGTGTAAAATCATCATTGGCTAGAGGAAACACGTGTCGGCTCATCGTTGGGACAGATGTCATCCACTCATTGGACAGGAGGCGCCTATGATAGGTCGACACGTGGCACGGCCCAACAGTGGCCCATTCCAGTGATAACGGCAGGCCCAGTAAAAATTAGCAGGCCGGCCCGTATAAGGCCTACTTGTGTCAGGTCCATTTAAGCCCATGGCCCATACGAGATGTGCCAATTCGGCCCGTTAAAGATTTGACACCATTGCAGCCCATCGTCAGTCCGAGCCCGTTAATAGGCCGCTATATATTTGGGCTCAATATCGGCCCGATGAGATTTCGGCCTGTTAACGGCCCATTTAATGGATGGGCCAATTTTCAGGATGTACATCTTTCGGCCTTTTAGCGACCCATTTAAATGTTGGGATAATTTCTGGCCCGATGTGTCTTTCAGCCTGTTGACGGCCCATAAATATGATGGGCCATTTGTAGTCGGACCTGAGTTTCAGCCTTTTAGCGGCCCATTTAAGTGTTAGGCCAATTTCTGGCCCGGTGTCACTTTCAGCCTGTTGACGACCCATAAATCAGTTGGGCCAATTGTAGTCAGACCTAAGTTTTGGCCGTTTAGCGACCCATTTAAGTGTTGGGCCAATTCCCGGCCCTGTGTGCCTTTCGGCCTGTTAATGGACCATAAATGAGTTGGGGCATTTGTAGTCGGACATTAGTTTTGGCCTCTTAACGGCCCATGCCCTTCATGGTCCAATACCAGCTCGATTTCTCTTTCGGCCTACTAAAGGCCCACAACACACTTGGGCCGTTTACAATACGACCTGACTTTCGGCCTCTTAGCGGCCCATGCTTTTCATGGTCCAATACAAGCCTGATGTCTCTTTCGGCCTGCTAAAGGCCTATAGTATAGTTGGGCCATATGTAGCCCAAACTTAGTAACGGCTTGATAACGGCCCGTGAAATAAATTTGGGCCACCTTTGCCCGCTTCGATGTCGGCCTGTTAATGACCCGGGAGGTAAGAGGGACGACCATTAACTTTCGACCTAGTAACGGCCCATTAACTTAATGGGCCCACTAAAGTTCGTTCATGTCTTTAGGCCAAATTAGATAATTTGAGGCCATTATGACGAGCAAAGGTACGGCATATAGGGAATAACGTTGCACATCCAGAATATATTACAGGAAATTACATCCACTGGGCAATCAAAGATTGATTCCAGTGCAAATAAATGAGCAGAACCTAACCATCTACAACGTCACAATCTGCAACCTCAACACAGATGACGCCCATAAGCATGTGGGCAAGTTCTTGCTTCTTTGCCACACTGTCTCTGAAAATATTGATCAGTTGTTGTGTCGCACGACTCTGCACCTCTGATTCATCAACCATTTCCATCATTGCTTCAGCCATTAATTGTTTCACAAACATACATTTATTCCGTTGTATTCGAGACAGAGGATACTGAACAGATTCAGATGGCGATTTTGGCAGGCTTGTATTATTGATAGTGGAGAGTGTCTTGACCACTGCATCATAACGTAAATTAGGACGGGAACCAAATAGATTAATCATGAGTTATTGCCATATTACCTGGCCTAGATTTACTGGAAAGAAACAATGGGGTTGCCTTTGAAAGTGCAACTATCCTGGGTGGTTTTGGTAATTCCTAACAACATATAGCTCATTGAGCTAACATTATTCCAAGATTAATATTTCAGGAAAAGCTCAATGAATGGCATGGCATGGATGAGGAAAGTGGACCCCTCAAAATACTAAGGACAAAAAGATTGGCTCAAGCTCAAAGCTCAAGACTCTGCATTTTATATTTTAGTGATCCAAGATCACATTGAGTCTATAGGAAAAGCCAATACTATCAAGGAGGGATGAGGTGTTGCTTGATGAGGTTCTTGCTTCATAGTGCTTAGTGATGTGCTCCAAAACCCTCAACTACCTTCCCAAATCCACATATGACCTAAACCAAAAGTCAAACTCAGCCCCCACCGATTCTTTCTATCCGGCGCCACCCAGTTCAGATGTCATAGCCACTGCCACAAACCCTAGGCAAATCGGTCTCACCGATAGGGATCTCGGTCACACCGAGATGGGGTTGTAATCTCTCTGTTTCCCTTCGTAATGTTTCGGTCCTACTGAGATGAGCGATCAGTCCCACCGAGATTGCAATGTAAACTCTCTATTTCCCTTTTGTAACATTTCGGTCCCACCGAAATGAGCAAATCGGTCCCACCGAGTTTACCTGACCAACTCTCTGGTTAGCTTACTACCAAAATCGGTCCCACCGAGTTTGTGTAATCGGTCACACTGAGATTACATTATGCCATAACCCTTACCATATCGGTCCTACCGAGTTGCATCTCAGTCCCACCCAAAATCCTAACGGTCACTAGGTTTGCTAAATCGGTCCGACCAAGTTTCTTAATTCGGTCTCACCGAGATTGGTAAATTGTGTGTAACGGTTAGTTTTTGTGTGGAGGCTATATATACCCCTCCACCCACTCTTCATTCGTAGAGAGAGCCATCAGAACATACCTACACTTCCAATACACATTTTCTAAGAGAGAACCACCTACTCATGTGTTAAGGCCAAGATATTCCATTCTCACCATATGAATCTTGATCTCTAGCCTTCGCCAAGTTGCTTTCCACTCAAATCTTCTTTCCACCAAATCCATATCCTGTGAGAAAGAGTTGAGTGTTGGCGAGACTATCATTTGAAGCACAAGAGCAAGGAGTTCATCATCAACACACCATTTGTTACTTCTTGGAGAGTGGTGTCTCCTAGATTGGCTAGGTGTCACTTGGGAGCCTCCGACAAGATTGTGGAGTTGAACCAAGGAGTTTGTAAGGGCAAGGAGATCACCTACTTCGTGAAGATCTACCGCTAGTGAGGCAAGTCCTTCGTGGGCGATGGCCATGATGGGATAGACAAGGTTGCTTCTTCGTGGACCCTTTGTGGGTGGAGCCCTTTGTGGACTCGCGCAACCATTACCCTTCATGGGTTGAAGTCTCCATCAACGTGGATGTATGATAGCACCACCTATCGGAACCACGACAAAAACATCTGTGTCTCCAATTGTGTTTGAATTCTCCAAACCCTTCCCTTTACATTCTTGCAAGTTGCATGCTTTACTTTCCGCTGCTCATAGACTCTTTGCATGCTTGCTTGAATTGTGTTAAGATTGCTTGACTTGTGCTAAGATAGCTAAAATCTGCCAAAGACTAAAATTGGGAAAAGGATAGATTTTTAATTGGTCAAGTAGTCTAATCACCCCCCCCCTCTAGACATACTTTTGATTCTACAAGTGGTATCAGAGCGTTGGTCTCCATTTGCTTTGATTTCTATAGCTTTTGGTGGTCATAGCCTTGGTTTCACAACCTAGGAGAGTATGGCGTCTAGCGAGGGAAATTATCACCGTAGAGGTCCTTACTTTGATGGTACTAATTTTGCTAGTTGGAAGCATAAGATGAAAATGCATATTCTTGGACATAACCCCGCTGTTTGGGATATTGTGTGTGTTGGCTTGCAAGGTGAATTCTTTGATGGGAGAAACCAAATCATGAAGCCATCGCGGAAGAGTTGAAAATGCTGCAATACAATGCTCAAGCTTGTGATATCCTCTTCAATGGATTCTGCCCCGAAGAATTCAACAAAATCAGCCATCTTGAGAATGCAAAGGAAATTTGGGATACTTTGATTGACATGCATGAAGGTACCGACTCCGTCAAGAAATCCAAGTTGGATGTGCTTCAAAGTCAACTTGACAAGTTCAAAATGAAGGATGGTGAAGGTGTCGCTAAAATGTACTCTAGGCTTGCTCTTATCACAAATGAGATTGCCGGCTTAGGAAGTGAAGAGATGACCGACAAATTCATCCTCAAGAAGATCCTAAGAGCCTTGGATGGAAAATACGATACCGTATGCACATTGATCCAAATGATGCCAAATTACAAAGATCTCAAGCCAACGGAAGTCATTGGAAGAATTGTTGCTCATGAGATGTCACTCAAGGATAAGGAGGAGCTCCATAATAAGTCAAGTGGTGCTTACAAAGCCTCATGTGAAGCTCCCACATCATCAAGTGAGAAACAAACCTTCAATGAAGAATTGAGCTTAATGGTGAAGAACTTCAACAAGTTCAACAAGAATAGAAGCAAAGAGAGAAGTTCCAAGTCAAGGTCCTACAATGACAAAAGATCTTCTAGTCGAGAGCGAAACTGCTGCAATTGTGGAAGACCCGGACACTACTCCAATGAGTGTATGGCTCCCCACAAGAGAAGAGAAGATTCTCCCAAAAGAAGAAGTAGAAGAGAAGAATCACCATCAAGGGAGAGAAGGAGTAGGGATGATCGATATGAACGAAGACCCTCTCGGAGAAGCAAGGATTCGGAAAGGAAGGACAAGTCATCAAGGAGCTACACAAAATGAAGACATCAAGCTCATGTTGGTGAATGGGTATCTGGCTCCGACTCCGACAAT
Source organism: Triticum monococcum (assembly GCA_034509565.1). NCBI lineage: Eukaryota > Viridiplantae > Streptophyta > Magnoliopsida > Poales > Poaceae > Triticum > Triticum monococcum. The sequence goes on from CM067842.1 coordinate 698,884,865, forward strand.
GACTCCAAGAGAAGCTATCACTCCGACTCCGAATATACTCAAGATGAAGGTGTTGCCGGTCTAGCACTTGTGTCAACCAACTCCTATGACATATTTGATTCACCAAATGAAGGAATTGGAAGATGCTTCATGGCCAATGGTCCAAAGGTATCACACCCCGAGTATGTTGATTTCAATAGTGATGAAGATGACTTGTTAGGTGATGATGATTTACTTGTTGACAACTATAGTGACGAATACTATGATGAAACGTCAATTAATCATGCTAATCAAGATGAAACGAATGACAATGATAAGGAAAATATTGAGTCTCTAACTAAAGAACTAAACACTCTTAAGTTAGCTCATGAAACTATCTTAGGAGATCATCGAGAACTTTTAAGGACTCATGAGAAATTACGTTTTGAGAAGCTCAATCTTGAGCAAGAGCATGAGTTCTTAAAGGCAATCAATGATGATCGTCGCAAGAAAAGTTCTTCTTACATTGCCAAGAGTTTACTCTTATCCACTTACATGCCTCAAGTCAAGTCTAGTAACAAGAACAAGAAAGATTCTTCCTCTAGTAGTAACAAAAATCATGCTAAATCCAATGTTGTTGCTTCTAGTAGTTCTCTTGATTCCACTAATGATTCTCTTAGCCAAGTTACACTTGAGCAAGAAAATAGCTTATTCAAGGGAATTATAGAGAAAGGTTATTACAATAGCCTTGCCGGGAGTAAGCAATCCGAGGAAATTGTACACAAGCAAGGAAGGCACCGGAAGAATCAAGGTATTGGTTTTGAACGAAAGTTCAATGCCAATGGAGTTGAGTGGGAAGAAGATCAATACCCCAAGACGAAGTTTGTTCCTCAACAAGAGAAGTATGATCCTACTTCTTCCAAAGGGACACAAGCTCAAGATGATCTTCCACCACAATACCACAAGCAAAAAGGCAAGGACAAGCTTCAAGAGGAAATTGATGCATTTGAAGAAGCTCCTAAGGCCTTGGTCAAGTGGGTTCCCAAGACTACATCAAGTTCCACTTCATCAAGTACAACTACAACTCCAAGGATTCCCATCAAGATGGTGTGGATCCCGAAGAAGAAGAACTAGAGAGTTCTTGAGGGTGACTCCGCCAACATACTTCACTCTTATCATTTTGGCAAGAACAAGTGCAATCAACTTCCACATCTTTCACTAGTTCAAGGAGTCGCAAACCCTCTTGTTGGTAAGACAAGGGACAAGGTAACCTAAAGCTTTTGTAGACATCATCTTGTGTGTGCATCACTCTATGTCTATGGATATCCTTGTTTGTTCCTTGTGGGACTAACCCGTGTAGGTATTGAAAGTACAACTCACTCCAAAGGATAGCCCCGAATGATCTACATCAACTTAGAGCATCCACATCTTCAACACCTACATGAAGTCATCATAGATAAAACCCAAGGTTAGTTCATCCCTCTTAGGGGGGATCTTTACTCTAACAATTGAGTTAAAGCAACTCTAATGGTGTGAAAACAACAACGCTTCATGTAAAAGTGGTAACCCCACTTGTGCTTAAACGATGATTATGACCTATGATCAAATGTTCTCATTTGACTCCTAAGTCAATATACTCATATATAGATGACCTAGTCATCGCCAATTGCTTGATAGATGCTAGAATTGGTTATGCATGCTTTGCCACATATTTCAATTGCCATTTTATTGTGTAAGCACGTTGGTTGCATAATTTACTCATTCGAGGGCATCCACTTGTTGTTTTGATTGATTGGTTTCCTTTTCTTTTGGCCAAGTGGATGGACAAGAATGCCTAAGAAGCTTCTCTAGCTATCTATGCTTTTCTCGTCTCAAACTCTATTCATGCTGCATCACAAAGTTTGATCAAGTCAGATTCGAACCACTCTGTGTGAGGAGCACTCGGAGTCCCCGGTTCGTCATAGACTTAAACTTCCAAAACTTATTTGTGTGTTTCGGTCTGACCGATTCATCCATTTTGGTCATACCGAGATCACTAAGTCGATCTAGGTTTTCAATCTCGGTGCAACCGATTCGAACTTTTCGGTCACACCGAGTTTCAGTAACTACTTGCAGTTATGAATCTTGGTGCCACCGAGTTGTTCCACTCGGTCACACCGACAGGGTCGGGCTATATATACCCACGGGAAATTTTTTGGAAATTTTCTCCGAACTCTTTCGCCCGCACTTAGCCAGCTCTGCCTCCTGGGTCTCTGGATCGTCCTCCTTGTCGCCAGTTGCCTCCTGTCGCTAGTCTCCGCCGCCGTCAATGAGAATCATCCCTGCCGTTGCCGCCGTAGCAAGTTCATCGCCGAACTAGGGTATGGACTTGAACTTTGTGCTGTTCTAACTCCGATTCCCCAGCACATTGCTTTGCCATGAATCTTGCCACGATTGAAACCATTCTATCCATCGAAAACACTCCGTAGTTTAGTTGTGAATCGAAAATTTAGGGTTAGGTTTCTGCCGAAACCATCTCGGACCGACCGAGTTGATGAAATCGGTTCCACCGATTTGGCTTAGGCCATTGCACATGTGATTCTCGGTCTGACCGAGAATTGCAAATCGGTGTGACCGAGTTCGGCACTTTGTGAAACCCTAGCAGTCTCGGTGTCACCGAACTGTGACTCGGTCTGACCGAGTTCACTAGTTTAGGTTCCAAAAGCTGCTTCGGTATCACCGAGTTTGCAAATCAGTAGATCCGAAATGCTTTCTGTGGAAAACTAAAACTAAGTTTTTAATTCATTCTTTTGCAAAAACCTCTGTATTTTGTGATGCTCATCCACTCTACCTCATCTATAATCTATTCACAGGGTCTGCTGTCAGTGTTTGCATCATGTCAGATTAGAGTGACAGTCAGAACAAGTTAGAGGATCAGGTTCACTTGAGTGAGGGCACTAGTCCCTCTAGCAGCTCAGATGATGGCAGCAGGAGCACACCAAGCAATCTGCCAAAGGCTGCCACCAGGGCCAGCATGAAAAGAACCTCAGAGTCGGAGGATGAGGACTATGTGGCTGAGGAAGAAGAAACCACCTCAAAGTGGAAAGTCCCGAAGAAGGAATATGGCACAGCTGCTGCCACCAAGCCAGGAATGAAGCAAAAGGTTCCTGCCAAGAGAGATCCAATGTCTAAAGCCAGAGCATCTACTCAAGAGACTTTGGGATATGCACCCAAAGAGCAGGTTGTGGCAGAAAAGAAAAAGGAAGGAAAGGGTCAAAACGACCACTGCCAGAGTGCTTGGGAGATCTTCAATCATGAAAGACTCTGAAGAAGAGGAAGAGGATGCAGCACCAGCACCCAAAGCTCAAAAGCTTATGGGAGATGCCATAAGATCCGGGCTGCTCAATCTAAGCCCAAAGGAACTTCTAAGCCAGCTGCTCCAAAACCCAAAACTGCACCAAAGAGGAGTACCAGGAACATTCCAGCTGCTGAGAAAAACAAGGCCCCAGTGCCTGAAACTACTGCTGAAGAAGAAGATGATGAGACACATGTTTTGAGGAAGTTAAAGCCAAAAATTCCAGATCATAATGATGCTCATCCTGTAGCAAAAAATATGAAGATCAGGAAGGACTCAGGATTGAGGCTATGGAGAGAGTCAGATCCATATGCCACCAGAAGGAGAACTGATGTGGACTATAGGTTCCATACCAAAGAACAGCAGGATTTTTATGAGACAGTGTTGCTTGACAAGAAACCAATAGTATGTGACATGAGATGGGTCAACTGGGAGTACATCAAGGAGAATGAAGAACATTATCCAGGAGTATATGACAGTTTCAAGGCTTGGTTTGGTGGTTGAACTTTATTTGCTTTGCTTGTTTGAGATACTTTCTGTCTGTGTGATACTTGGATGATCATGTGTGTTTGATCATATGCTACATTAATGCTTGTTGGATGACATTATCATTTGAAAGCACAAGTGCTCCCTAGGTGGTTTTGGTAATTGATGACAACATATCTCTTGTTGGACTAATACCTTTACCTAGTATATTTCAGATAAGTTCAACAATGGAGTGGCATGGCATGGATGTGAAAGTGGAACCCTCAAAATGCTAAGGAAAAAGGATTGGCTCAAGCTCAAAAGTTCAAGACTCTTCATTTTATATTTTAGTGATCCAAGATCACATTGAGTCTTTAGGAAAAGACAATACTATTAAGGAGGGATGAGGTGTTGCTTAATGAGCCTCTTGCTCTATGTGCTTAATGATATGCTCCAAAATCCTCAGCTACTTTCCCATATCCACAAATGACCTAAACCCTAAGCCAAACTCGGTCATACCGATTCTGTCAATCCGGCGCCACCGAGTTTCACTTGTCATTTGCCACTACCAAACCCTAGCAATTCGGTCCTGCCGATAAGGTTCTCGGTCTCACCGAGATGGGCTTGCAAACTCTCTGTTACCTGTTGCAATATCTTCGGTCCCACCGAGATATGCAATCGGTCCCACCGAGAATGCAAGGTAAACTCTATGTTTCCTTCTTGTAACTTTTCGGTCTCACCGAAAGAGCAAGTCGGTCCCACCGAGTTTGCCTGACCAACTCTCTGGTTAGCTAATTGCCGAACTCGGTCTCACCGAGTTTGTGCGATCAGTCTCACCGAGATTACGTTATGCCCAAACCCTAACCGAATCGGTCCTACCGAGTTGCATCTCAGTCCCACCGAAATTCCTAACGGTCACTAGGTTTACCATTTCGGTCCGACCGAGTTTGATGATTCGGTCCCACCGAGATTGGAAAACTGTGTGTAGCGGTTGGATTTTGTGTGGAGGCTATATATACCCCTCCACCACCTCTTCATTCGAAGAGAGAGCCATCAGAACACGCACATCATTCCTATCCATATGTTCTAAGAAAGAACCACCTACCCATGTGTTGAGACCAAGATATTCCATTCCTACCATATGAATCTTGATCTCTAGCCTTCCCCAAGTTGCTTTCCACTCAAATCTTCTTTCCACCAGATCCAAATCCTATGAGAGAGAGTTGAGTGTTGGGGAGACTATCATTTGAAGCACAAGAGCAAGGAGTTCATCATCAACACACCATTTGTTACTTCTTGGAGAGTGGTGTCTCCTAGATTGGCTAGGTGTCACTTGGGAGCCTCCGACAAGATTGTGGAGTTGAACCAAGGAGTTTGTAAGGGCAAGGAGATCGCCTACTTCGTGAAGATCTACCGCTAGTGAGGCAAGTCCTTCGTGGGCGATGGTCGTGGTGGGATAGACAAGGTTGCTTCTTCGTGGACCCTTCATGGGTGGTTGCTTCTTCGTGGACCCTTCGTGGGTGGAGCCCTCCATGGACTCGCGCAACCGTTACCCTTCGTGGGTGGAGCCCTCCATGGACTCGCGCAACCGTTACCCTCCGTGGGTTGAAGTCTCCATCAACGTGGATGTAGGATAGCACCACCTATCCGAACCACGGGAAAACATCCGTGTCTCCAATTGCGTTTGAATCCTCCAAACCCTTCCCTTTACATTCTTGCAAGTTGCATGCTTTACTTTCTGCTGCCTATATACTCGTTGCATGCTTGCTTGATATGTATTGTGTATGTTAAAATTGTGCTCACACTCCACGTAAACCAAAAAACCTTAAGAAGTGCAACTTTAGCATTAAGTGTCTATTCACCCCCCCCCCCTAGACACTCCTTCTTCTAGATCCTATAAGTGGTATCAGAGCTTTGGTCTCCATTGCCTTGGTTTAATCACCATTGGAGGAAGATGGATGTGTCTACTTTAGGGAGTCTTAGACATAGAGTGCCTATTCTTGATGGAGAGTACTTTCATGAGTGGAAAAATGAGATGCTTGTAATCTTCAATCAATATCATTTAAACAAGTATATTGCTAGCCCTTGTGCACCTCATATTGATCCTTTGCATCCCACCCTAGATGAAGATATTGACATGATTCGCAATCTTAGAACCATTGAGCTCATCATTAGAGGATTGCCCAAAAATTTGATTGCTAGTTTGCCTACTCTTAATTGTGCCTACACTATACGGAAATTTCTTGAGGAACGATTTCCCGATCATTCCCTGAAAAATTTGGATAAAATTCTCCATAAATCTATTGCCTTGAGTAGGATGAACTCTAGTGATCCCAAGTTTGGTGATTGTCTATTTGAGCTTACCAATCTCAAGCATGCTAAAGGAGATGTTGGAATCATTAGTGATATTATATTTGAAGCTATAAGAATTCATAAAAGTGACCACTTTGATGACCATTTATCTAATGAATTGCCCTCTCTAGGAAATGATGAGTCACAAGATCATGATGAACATGGATACTATGATGATGATGAGAGTGACTTGGACCTTGATGATACAATGAGACATTTTGGTCTTACGGCAAATCTTCGGGGATATGCGTCAGGTGGAAAGGAATGGGTTCTTGATAGTGGATGTACTGATCATATGACCGGAGATGAAGAGATGTTCCGTGAGCTTGCTGAAAATGACGGCCCTCGAAGGGTAAAGTAGTTGGCCTTGCTAAGGTGGCCATCTCACATGATAGTTCCATTCAAAATGTCATGCTCGTTGAATCTCTCGGCTACAATTTACTTTCAGTATCTAGACTTGCTGATTTTGGCCTAAATGTTCTATTTACTGAGGTAGATTGCCAAGTGTTTCGTCGAGACAATCATAAAATGGTTTTTGCCGGCATGCGTAGAGGTGATCTTTACATTGTCGATTTCACTAAAAAGGCACAACCTAAAACTTGCTTCATTGCTAAATCCTCAAAAGGTTGGTTGTGGCATAGACGACTAGGTCATGTTGGCATGAGAAATCTTGACAAGCTTATTAAAGGAAATCATATCCTTGGAGTTAACGATGTCATATTTGATAAGGATAGACTTTGCAGTGCTTGTCAAGCAGGTAAACGGGTTGGAGGAAGGCATCCTGTGAAGAACATCATGACCACAAGGAGGCCACTCGAGCTACTTCATATGGATCTTTTTGGTCCCAACGCCTACAAAAGTCTCGGTGGAAATTCTTTTGGTCTTGTTATAGTTGATGATTTTTCAAGATTTACATGGGTGTTCTTTCTTAATGACAAGTCGCAGGTCCAGAAGATCTTCAAAAACTTCGCTAGAAAATCCCAAAATCAGTTTGAAGTGAAGATCAGGAAGGTTCGGAGTGACAACGGAACGGAGTTCAAGAACGCAAATGTGGACACCTTTCTTGACGAAGAAGGGATTTTCACGAGTTCTCGGCTACGTACACACCTCAACAAAATGGAGTTGTTGAGAAGAAGAACCGGACGCTCATCGAAATGGCAAGAACGATGCTTGATGAATACAAGACGCCAAAGCACTTTTGGGCAGAAGTGGTTGAGACAGCTTGTCACGCAACAAATCGCTTGTATCTTCACAAGCTACTCGGCAAGACAGCATACGAGCTCCTCACCGGTAACAAACCCCAAGTTGGATACTTTCGAGTATTCGGCTCAAAGTGCTACATTCTTGATAAGCATCGTCGTTCAAAGTTTGCTCCTAAATCTCATGAAGGCTTCCTACTCGGTTATGGCTCAAACTCTCACACTTACCGTGTCTACAACAATTTCACCTGAAAGGTTGAAGAGACGGTAGATGTGAAGTTTGATGAATCTAATGGCTCGCAAGTAGAGCAATTGCCAATTGATGTAGGAGACAAAGACCCTTCAGAAGCAATCCAAGACTTGTCCATTGGCAAAGTTCGTCCAACAGAGGTGAAGGAGAGTACGTCATCCGTCCAAGTGGAAGCTTCTACTTCACGACAAGGTGAACCAAGAATCGACACGGAAGCATCCACAAGTGGGACACGCCAAGATGAAGAAGACGAGGAAGTACATCAAGACGAACATCAACATCCTCCTTCCCCACCACGACAAGAGAATGACAACGTCAACAATGAAGAAGGCCAAGAAGAAGAACAAGATGAAGAAGATGCTCAACGAAGACCCAAGCAAAAGCTCTCACGAGTTCGAGCAAGAATTGTCAAAGATCATCCCGTTGAGCAAATCCTCGATGATATACAAACCGGGAGAATCACTCGCTCAAAAACTCGTTTAGCTAACTTTTGTGAAAACTATTCATTCATCTCTAGCATTGAACCTATGAAGGTTGAAGAAGCATTGGAAGATCCGGATTGGATAAACGCTATGCATGAAGAGCTACACAATTTTGAGAGAAACCAAGTTTGGACATTGGTTGAGAAGCCCAACAACAACCACAACATCATTGGTACCAAATGGGTGTTTCGCAACAAGCAAGATGAAGATGGACAAGTGGTCCGCAACAAAGCACGTCTCGTCGCCCAAGGGTACACACAAGTCGAAGGTATGGACTATGGTGAGACATATGCTCCCGTTGCTAGACTTGAGTCCATTCGCATCTTACTTGCCTATGCTAATCACCATAATATCACCTTGTACCAAATGGACATTAATAGTGCTTTTCTAAATGGTGAAATAGAGGAGGAAGTTTATGTCAAACAACCTCCCGGCTTTGTCAATCCTAAGAAACCTAATCATGTTTACAAACTTCACAAAGCTCTTTATGGTCTTAAACAAGCTCCTAGAGCATGGTATAAATGCTTGACCAAGTTCCTTATTGCAAGTGGTTTTGAAATTGGTAAAATTGATTCTACTCTCTTCACTAAAAGGGTTAATGGAGAACTATTTGTATGTCAAATCTATGTTGATGATATCATATTTGGTTCAACTAACCCTCTCTTTAGTGAAAAGTTTGGAAAGCTAATGTCAGAGAAGTTTGAGATGTCTATGATGAGTGAGCTCAAATTCTTTCTCGGTTTGCAAATCAAGCAAACTAAGGAAGGTACATTTGTCTCTCAAACGAAGTACACCAAGGACTTATTCAAGAAGTTCAATATGCAAGAGTGCAAAGGTATGTCTACACCCATGCCCACTAGTGGACATAATGATTTGACCAAAGATGGTGAACCGGTTGATCAAAAGGTTTATCGTTCTATGATTGGTTCATTACTATACCTATGTGCTTCACGTCCCGATATTATGCTAAGTGTGTGCATGTGTGCAAGATATCAAGCTGCCCCTAAAGAATGTCATCTTAAGGCTGTGAAAAGGATAGTTAGATACTTAATTCATACACCAAATTTTGGCATTTGGTACCTTAAGAGGTCTTCCTTTGATCTTGTTGGCTATTCCGACTCGGATTATGCCGGAGACAAGGTTGATAGAAAGTCAACTTTGGGTACTTGTCAATTTCTTGGTAGATCTCTTGTGTCTTGGTCCTCCAAGAAACAAAACTCGGTATCCTTATCCACCGCCGAAGCGGAATACATTGCCGCTGGTTCATGTTGTGCTCAATTACTTTGGATGACCCAAACTCTTAAAGATTATGGAATTTATGTGAAACATGGTCCACTGCTTTGTGACAATGAAAGTGCTATCAAAATTGGTCATAATCCCATACAACATTCTCGAACTAAGCATATTGAAGTTCGTCATCATTTATTCGAGATCATGTTGCTAAGGGTGACATTAATCTTAAGCATGTTCGCACTGACAAGCAATTAGCGGATATATTCACTAAACCACTTGATGAGAAAGTATTTTGCAGGCTAAGAGGAGAATTGAACATCATTGATGCTTCAAACGTGGAGTAGGAACTCCATTGGACACATGCAAGACATGATCTTATGACTAATCCATGATATATCTCTTATGATGACTATCTTATGTCTTGGATATATTTGTACCTTGCATGTTGTCTAACCCATGTAGGTACTTGGTTGAAACTAATTCCATGGGATTGCGACTCACTCACATCTTGAGCAATCTTTACATCACCAAGTCTCTAGACAATGGTGGTTGAATACAAGGAAGCACAAAACCATTCAAACATATCCTTTGACAAATTCTATGTTGAGCTTCATGATTGTCATTTTTGGATACACAAGTGCTCTTCCTTGCAAGAACTAACCCATGTAGGTAGATGAACTCAAACTCCAAGTGGTGCTCCAAATTCTTGATGGACTACATCAACCTTGAGCACCCACACAAGTTCAACTACATTAGCAAGAACCACTCCACCACCCAAGGTATGTTATCCCATCTTAGAGAAGCTTTACTCCAAGATATGGGTCAAAGCAACTCAACAAGATGTGAATACATCAAGATGCTTAAACGAAAAATGGCAACCCCATTTTGAGCTTAAACGATGAGTATGACCTATGATCAAGTGTTCTCACTTGACTCCTAAGTCAATATACTCTAACATAGGTGACTATGTCATCGCCCAACTCTAGATGAAGTTCTCTTGTGTTTCTTTCTGTGTTTCTGCATTTGTCTCATGCTTGTTTATTTGTTTCCTTCTACTTCATCTAGATCCTTCAGTTTCTTTTCTTTTTATTCTGCATTTTCCGCATTCAATTCATTGCAAATCTTTGTGAGATCCTGCATGTCTAGTGAGCTGAGGTGACAAATGTTTTTCTGTGTGAACTCGGTCTCACCGAACTGTAATTTTCGGTCCAACCGAATTCCTTCGGTACCACCGAATCTTACCACTCGGTGCCACCGACTTCGCAACAGGAAAAACAGTTTGTCACATAACCTATAATTCTTCTGATCCAGCTCCACTCAATGAATCTTGTCCTCTACAAGCATCCCAATTTTATTCTTTGCTTTATGCTGAGTCTCAAGGACCAAACCTTTTAGACGGATTCCAGAAGAACCTTCTTGGAAATTGATGTCAAAGGGGGAGAGAGAGATCACATCAAAGCTTATCTTCGGGGAGAAAGAGATCACATCAAAAGCACTAAAGGGGGAGAGAACATCTCAAGGATCCTAGATGTCCCCGATAATGTATTAAGGGGGAGAAAGAGATCCCTAGGGGGAGAGACAATACTCAAGGATCCCAGATGCTTGATGATCAAGAGGAGAGATGTCACATGTCTTTTTAGGGGGAAAGACATGTTCATTTGTTGTGTTTCTTTCAGCTCTGATTCTCTATTCCCTATCTTCTCCCAATATCCCATATAAGATTCAGGGGGAGCAAGACACCTATGGGAAAGAAATCAGTCAGATTCATTGCATATCTTTACTCTTGGGGACATGTTGAATTCAATGCAGTACCTAGTACTTACTCTCTACATGTCATCCCAGTCTTGGTATTCTTGTGGTTTCTTCAGTTTACTCTGGCTAGTGGATGTACTTGTGTTATCTAACCTTGTTTGTGCAGGTTCATTCCGTCCTAAGTCAACCAAAGACTACAAGGTAAGTGTATGCATCAAAATCATGAGTATGAGAAGTTCTTGCTTATGTACATACTGTTTGCAAGGACTCATGAGCATGAAGGTATTTTCCTTAACAATCTTTTACTCTGATGCATATGGCCAAGATACATGTAACACATTGCCCACTCTGTCATGGTTATGCCCTCACATGCCTCTATATTTCATATTCACATGAGTGCATACATGTAGGGGGAGCCTATGCTTGTTACATGTCCTTCCAAAGCTTTACTTGCTGTTCTTTATATCTTTATCTAAAGCTTTGATGTATGTTGCCATCAATTACCAAAAAGGGGGAGATTGAAAGCACAAGTGCTCCCTAGGTGGTTTTGGTAATTGATGACAACATATCTCTTGTTGGACTAATACCTTTACCTAGTATATTTCAGATAAGTTCAACAATGGAGTGGCATGGCATGGATGTGAAAGTGGAACCCTCAAAATGCTAAGGAAAAAGGATTGGCTCAAGCTCAAAAGTTCAAGACTCTTCATTTTATATTTTAGTGATCCAAGATCACATTGAGTCTTTAGGAAAAGCCAATACTATTAAGGAGGGATGAGGTGTTGCTTAATGAGCCTCTTGCTCTATGTGCTTAATGATATGCTCCAAAATCCTCAGCTACTTTCCCATATCCACAAATGACCTAAACCCTAAGCCAAACTCGGTCATACCGATTCTGTCAATCCAGCGCCACCGAGTTTCACTTGTCATTTGCCACTACCAAACCCTAGCAATTCGGTCCTACCGATAAGGTTCTCAGTCTCACCGAGATGGGCTTGCAAACTCTCTGTTACCTGTTGCAATATCTTCGGTCCCACCGAGATATGCAATCGGTCCCACCGAGAATGCAAGGTAAACTCTATGTTTCCTTCTTGTAACTTTTCGGTCTCACCGAAAGAGCAAGTCGGTCCCACCGAGTTTGCCTGACCAACTCTCTGGTTAGCTAATTGTCGAACTCGGTCTCACCGAGTTTGTGCGATCGGTCTCATCGAGATTACGTTATACCCAAACCCTAACCGAATCGGTCCTACCGAGTTGCATCTCAGTCCCACTGAAATTCCTAACGGTCACTAGGTTTACCATTTCGGTCGGACCGAGTTTGATGATTCGGTCCCACTAAGATTGGAAAACTGTGTGTAACGGTTGGATTTTGTGTGGAGCCTATATATACCCCTCCACCACCTCTTCATTCGAAGAGAGAGCCATCAGAACACGCACATCATTCCTATCCATATGTTCTGAGAAAGAACCACCTACTCATGTGTTGAGACCAAGATATTCCATTCCTACCATATGAATCTTGATCTCTAGCCTTCCCCAAGTTGCTTTCCACTCAAATCTTCTTTCCACCAGATCCAAATCCTATGAGAGAGAGTTGGGTGTTGGGGAGACTATCATTTGAAGCACAAAAGCAAGGAGTTCATCATCAACACACCATTTGTTACTTCTTGGAGAGTGGTGTCTCCTAGATTGGCTAGGTGTCACTTGGGAGCCTCCGACAAGATTGTGGAGTTGAACCAAGGAGTTTGTAAGGGCAAGGAGATCGCCTACTTCGTGAAGATCTACCGCTAGTGAGGCAAGTCCTTCGTGGGCGATGGCCGTGGTGGGATAGACAAGGTTGCTTCTTCGTGGACCCTTCGTGGGTGGTTGCTTCTTCATGGACCCTTCGTGGTGGAGCCCTCCGTGGACTCGCGAAACCGTTACCCTTCGTGGGTGGAGCCCTCCGTGGACTCGCGCAACCGTTACCCTCCGTGGGTTGAAGTCTCCATCAACGTGGATGTAGGATAGCACCACCTATCCGAACCACGGGAAAACATCCGTGTCTCCAATTGCGTTTGAATCCTCCAAACCCTTCCCTTTACATTCTTGCAAGTTGCATGCTTTACTTTCCGCTGCCTATATACTCGTTGCATGCTTGCTTGATATGTATTGTGTATGTTAAAATTGTGCTCACACTCCACGTAAACCGAAAAACCTTAAAAAGTGCAACTTTAGCATTAAGTGTCTATTCACCCCCCCCCCTTTAGACACTCCTTCTTCTAGATCCTACATCATTTTATCCCTATATGATCATTCACTTTGCTTGGTGATGAGTGCATGTATTTAATTATTATCATTTTGAGCGCTCCACCAAGATGTATGTGACACGGAAGAGTAACCCATGAGCCTAATTCTCTGTGCATTTGCAGTCCAAAGCAAATCATAAACTATGCACAAATTTAGGGGGAGCTCTTGCTTTTCACATACTTCTCAAAGCGAAAATGTTTTTCACTCTTATTATCATTCATCGAAGCTTTGATCTATATGTTGTCATCAATTACCAAAAAGGGGGAGATTGAAAGTGCAACTATCCCTGGGTGGTTTTGGTAATTCCTAACAACATATAGCTCACTAAGCTAACATTATTCCAAGATTAATATTTCAGGAAAAGCTCAATGAATGGCATGGCATGGATGAGGAAAGTGGACCCCTCAAAATACTAAGGACAAAAAGATTGGCTCAAGCTCAAAGCTCAAGACTCTACATTTTATATTTTAGTGATCGAAGATCACATTGAGTTTATAGGAAAAGCCAATACTATCAAGCAGGGATGAGGTGTTGCTTGATTAGGTTCTTGCTTCATAGTGCTTAGTGATATGCTCCAAAACCCTCAACTACCTTCCCACATCCACATGTGACCTAAAACAAAAGTCAAACTCGGCCCCCACCAATTCTTTCTATCCGGCACCACCGAGTTTAGATGTCATAGCCACTGCCACAAACCCTAGGCAAATCGGTCTCAGCGATAGGGATCTCGGTCACACTGAGATGGGGCTGTAATCTCTCTGTTTCCCTTCGTAACATTTCGGTCCTACCGAGATGAGCGATCGGTCCCACCGAGATTGCAATGTAAACTCTCTGTTTCCCTTTTGTAACATTTCGGTCCCACCAAAATGAGCAAATCGGTTCCACCGAGTATACCTGACCAATTCTCTGGTTAGCTTATTACCAAAATCGGTCCCACCGAGTTTGTGTAATCGGTCACACCAAGATTACGTTATGCCCTAACCCTAACCATATCGGTCCTACCGAGTTGCATCTCAGTCCCACCGAAAATCCTAACGGTCACTAGGTTTGCTAAATCGGTCCGACCGAGTTTCTTAATTCGGTCTCACCGAGATTGGTAAATTGTGTGTAACGGTTAGTTTTTGTGTGGAGGCTATATATACCCCTCCACCCACTCTTCATTCGTGGAGACAGCCATCAGAACATACCTACACTTCCAATACACATTTTCCGAGAGAGAACCACCTACTCATGTGTTGAGGCCAAGATATTCCATTCTCACCATATGAATCTTGATCTCTAGCCTTCCCCAAGTTGCTTTCCACTCAAATCTTGTTTCCAACAAATCGATATCCTGTGAGAAAGAGTTGAGTGTTGGGTAGACTATCATTTGAAGCACAAGAGCAAGGAGTTCATCATCAACACACCATTTATTACTTCTTGGAGAGTGGTGTCTCCTAGATTGGCTAGGTGTCACTTGGGAGCCTCCGACAAGATTGTGGAGTTGAACCAAGGAGTTTGTAAGGGCAAGGAGATCGCCTACTTCGTGAAGATCTACCGCTAGTGAGGCAAGTCCTTCGTGGGCAATGGCCATGATGGGATAGACAAGGTTGCTTCTTCATGGACCCTTAGTGGGTGGAGCCCTCAGTGGACTCGCGCAACTGTTACCCTTCGTGGGTTGAAGTCTCCGTCAACGTGGATGTACGATAGCACCACCTATCGGAACCACGACAAAAACATCCGTGTCTCCAATTGCGTTTGAATTCTCCAAACCCTTCCCTTTACATTCTTGCAAGTTGCATTCTTTACTTTCCGCTGCTCATAGACTCTTTGCATTCTTGCTTGAATTGTGTTAAGATTGCTTGACTTGTGCTAAGATAGCTAAAATCTGCCAAAGACTAAAATTGGGAAAAGGATAGATTTTTAATTGGTCAAGTAGTCTAATCACCCCCCTCTAGACATACTTTCAGAGTTTGTCTTCTTATCTTCAGCAGCCTGCACAAAATTAACACACTAGCATTGCTATCATTGGCCAAGTCAGATAATAGGAAAGCAACATTGACACAACGAACGTTTGGGCAACTAGCCTACTCCAAATTAACACAATATGGCACAGCTATCATCAGCCAGGTAAGGTAATATGAAAGCAACATTGACACAATGAATGAATGGGAAACTAGAGAAGCACTACAATTCAGTAATGTGCGTGATATGAGATAGCACATTCATGCAGCTCAGTACGCAAAACTACTAGGCAGTTTCCTTACAAAAATCAACATTGGCGCCTTTAACATTTTGCTACAACTAATTTTAGAACAGATAAAGGTTAGATTCACGCCAATTAACAAAGTACATGCTGATGTAAGAATATAGTGATATACAACAGGTACTTACATCAGCACTGGAGCACAGAGAATTCCCGCAAGACATTTTCCTCGAATACGATCCCAATGGAGGAAGTCTTGTATCGTTTAACCTTATTTTCTAAAAAGAAACATGTAGAAAATATGATCAGAATGCTATAAAATTTCATGATGCGAGGATACGCACACGCTTCTTAGAATGGTGTTGACATTGTTTTGCTGGAGTGGAGCGGACTAGTTCTTTGGCCACTAGAATCTGCTTATTATCAGTGGGAGTTGGGTTTCTCTGTGCTGGAGCAGTATCTATGAAAAATGGAGTTGGTTTATTATCTCCTGGCGTTTGGATCTTTTGCAAAGACCTGGTTTGTAACCCTACAGATTCTAACATAGTTGTCTTCCCCTTGCATGCCTTATATAGAAGAATGGTGATTCAGTTATAAAACATGCTACAACAGAGATGGAATAGGTACTAAAGAATAGAAAGACATGACATATTGACATGTATTCACTCCATCCGAAAATAAATGGATGGGTCTATGCGTATTTCAGTTCTAGATACATCCAGTTTTATCTATTTCTGCGACATTTAATCCGGATGGAGGGAGTATGATGTAAGAGCTAGGATACGACAGGACAACACAGTAAAAAAACACTGAAAAACCCACTGCAAAACCAAAGTATTCAAACCCACTGATATGAGATAGTACACTCATGCAGCTCAGGATGCAAAACTACCAGGCAGTTTTCCTTGCAAAAATCAACATTGTGGCCTTTAATCATACATTTTGCTACAACTAAATTTAGATCAGATAAAGGTTGGATTCACGCCGATTAACAAAATACATGCTGATGTAAAAATACAGTGATATACAACAGGTACTTACATCTACATTGGAGCACAGAGAATTCATGTAAGAATCTTTCCTCATAAACGATACCATTGCAGAAAATCTTCTATCTGTTAAGCTTATTTTCTAAAACAGAGATGGGTAAGAAACATGTAGAAAATATGATCAGCATGCTATAAAATTTCATGATGCAAGGATACGCACACGCTTCTTAGAATTGAGTTGACATATTTTTGTTGGACTGGAGTGGACTAGTTTATCAGTAGGAGTTGGGTTTCTCTGTGCTGGAGCACTATCTATAAAAACTGGAGTTGGTTTATTATCTCCTGGCGTTTGGATCTTTTGCAAAGGCCTTGTTTGTAACCCTTCAGATTCTAACATAGTCGTCTTCCCCTTGCATGCCTTGTATAGAAGAATAGTGCTTTAATTATAAAACATGCGGCAGTAGAGAGATGAAATAGGTACTGAAGAATAGAAAGGCATGGCATATTGACATGTATTCCCTCCATCCGGAAAAAAATGGATGGGTCTAGGCGTATTTCAGTTCTAGATACATCCTTTTTTATCCATTTCGGCAACATGTAATCCAGACGGAGGGAGTATGGTGTAAGAGCTGGGGATATGACAGGACAACACAGCAAAAAAACACTAGTTGAATGTAAAGCTGTATGCTAGCGGAATACGTACAGAAATAACTAAGGCAACATACACATGTATGATTGGGAAAATAAGATGGCATTGCAACAGAGCACTAGAACAACACTTCAATGTAAAAAAAACATGGTATGGTAGACAGATGAAGTACATACTGATGAATAACAATGCATAAGACATTGAGAAGCATGATGTCCAAATTAAGCAGATGGCATTGCGATAGAGTAGAATGACAGTACTTGAATTTGAAAACATGTTATCATGAATGGAATAGGTACTGAAAAACAAGAAGGCATGACATATTTACATGCATGATCAGCATGCTAAGCACATGGCATTGCAACAGAGTAGATACACTCCAGGACATTATATGCATGTTGTACCCATATCACAGGCCTAGTTAGAGCAAGGACCTTGTGGGGTTAAGAGGATTCATCATCTTTCTGCAAGTCTTCTGAAGAACGGCCTTTACATGTTCCATCATATTGGGTATCATTGACATCAAGTTTATTGGCCTTTACATTGCTCCATGAGGTTCTTGTGGATATATCAGTGTGTGCAATTATATCTGGCATGCATGGAAGACAACTAGTGGTTAGATTTATGTAATGAGTGCCTGTAGGAGACGACATAAATAGTAGGACTGGGGTTTACTAGCAGCAACAGGTCTCATAAACTAAAGGGAGAACACAGATGAAAGCTACAGAATATGTATCGTTTGTACTCGAGATTAACTAGATGGCACACAAAAGTATTAAAGAACAGCATAGGAAATACTAGAAGTGGTATAATACTATAATCACCAGCCTGTGGGATAGCATTGGTTGATGGATGATAACTATGGAACAGTGTTACCTAAAGAACAAGTATCTTAGCTGAACTATGGAACAGCGTTAACTCCTGAACAAGACCCGTAAGAGATCAGCATGAATATACAGTGAAATGTGATGATCTATTTTCCATGCTTAGATAAATAACAAAGCCATAAATGTTGCACACAAGTAAGATGAGGGTACAACCTATCTGGCTGCCATCCATAGGAGTGAGCATCATGTGCTGACTTGTCGATGGCCTTGCAGTTGTTGTGGATGTGCATGTTTTGCCAACCATGGTTTATGAATTATTCGGCACATGTCATTTCGGCTGAGGATAAGGCACGCTTGGATGAAGTTATGAACCTACCCTCGATGTACAACGGGCCAATTGATGTGTGTCCCACATAGGACGGTAATTTCGCGTCTCCCATTTATTTGCTCGGGCGAATTCCACAGAGTAGAGAGGATGTTTAACGGTTCGTTCAAATTTTGGGAGAACGAGCATCCACGTCTACCTTACCAAGTCGATTCGGATCAAATTTTGAAATATTATCTTGCCACTTCTTTTTTAGATGGAGAGATGATGCTCGGGAGTAATGTGTTTTTACATGCTCGTTGCTAGCGATTTACTATATGACAAATAGTTGACCCACTCAAAAACGCGAATCAAACCCAAAATGAAATATCTCGATTCAATGAAATAGCTTGTTCAGTAGGTCAAAATAGTGAACTATATCCATAATTGAACACCTCAATCGAGTAGCATGTTGTACAGTATCATAGTACTCCATGAACATGTTGAAAGTCAAATTAATGAACTTGTTTTGATATACGCATATATCCGTTCATGTGTGGATTGCAGACAACATGTTCTCCAATTTAAATATTTGAATGCAAGTTTATATCGAAACATGTTTTATATCAGTCTTTGATGCATAAAACGCGACCTCCCCCTCTCCCGGACTCCTGTTCTCTCTCTCTCTCTCTCTCTCCGACAATCTTCAATTCTGTCGCATGCATCCGACACAAAAACCTTGTTCGTCCCTCTCCCTTTCTCTCCATCTCTCTATCTCTCTTTGTGAGTGTGTGGGGGGGGGGGGTCTTTCTAGTTCGCATGCATATATACACCATCTATAGGTGTCTCTCGCACACTATGTATGATACTCTAGCTAGTCCAAGCTAGATATCTTGGGTGCACTCATCGTACTCACACAGATTCCTTGGCTCTTTGCCTGTAACTCTCTCACGCACCACTATGCCGTCTTGGAGCTCTCCCCCCCCCCCTCTCAAACTCTCCATCCACCTGGGTCACACATACACATGCATATCTCACTCGCACTCGATAGGCCCATCTAAAACTCTATCTCTCCCCCTCGTTCTCTCTCCATCTCACACGCGCACACACACAATCTCATGCCCAGCTAGCCAAGTATGATGGTCTCTCACTCAATTGTAGGCACACGCAGTCCCCCCTATATGTATATGACTAGCTAATCTTAGTCTCCATCACAAACATGTGCATGGTCTATCTCAATTTCTCTAGGGGCATATTTCTATCATGCACGCACTCCCTCGATCTCCCACCCATATAGTCCCCTCACGATCTCGACGGGATCTCTCTATCACAAACACACCCTCTCTCCCACCCCATGCGTCCATGCCATCCATGTGTCCCTCTCGACCTTTGTTCCATGTTGGCCACACCTCTATTGGACATGTGCTACAGGGGTGTCTCTCTCCGTTGCAAACAATCACACACTAGCTATCTTCGTGTATCTCCTCGCCTTGCTTTTCCATCTCGGAGATGCATGCGTGATATGTTCGCATAAGAAACGAAAAAACACACACACACACTCTCTCTCTCTCTCTAATTTATCGTTTGTTGTCACTTTCTCTTTCACACACATACTCTTTTTGCACACTTACTCATTCTCTTTCACACGCACTTGATCTGTCTCGACTGAGGCACTCGTCTCGGTCCATAGCATATAGATTTATTGAAAAGTCAAACATCACAAATATTGACCATGTACGTGGAGAAAAAGAATTACATCTAGTACGACAAACATATACCATTAGATTCACCATGAGATGTAGTTTTGTATGTTGTATCTTTGGTATTGTAGATATAAATAACATTTGCGTAAACCTGATCAAAGTTTCCAAAGTTTGACTTCTAAAAAATTTACATGCACTGCATTATCGAGCGGATGGAATATCTCTTTCCCCCTCTCAGCTATCTGACGCACCACTCAGCCTTATCGGGGCTCCTCAATCTCTCTCAAACTTTATTGGTCGGTTTGGTTCGTGACCTGACCCTCATGCCTTGATGGCCGGTACTGCCTGGTGTGGACGTGAGATGTAAAATATTTCTATGGATGTTTTGAAAAGTCAAACCTCAGAAACGTTTGACCAGGTATATGTGGAGAAAAACATTTACATCTGGAACGATCATTAGATTCATCACAACATGTACTTACTTCATACTATCATTTATCTTTGGTATTGTAGATATAAGTAATTTCTTTATAAACTTGGTCAAAGTTTCAAAAGTTTGACTTAAAAAATGTTGGAACTACATTATCGAACGGAGGGAGTAGCTCTTTCTCTCTCTCTCTGCTATCTCTCACGGGCCTCCCCTCTCACTTGAACTCTCTATACCGACAGATTATACGCTCACTATGTCAGCGTATAGCTCCGTATATTGTTTAGTTGATCGGTCAACCAATCCACATGCTGCCTTGTCAGCTCGTGTTCTGTATCTTCGTGTGTTGGCCCATGTGGCAGTAGGTGAAAATAAGTAAACTAGAGGCCCATCCTAACACGCGGTGAAGTAAACAAAGTTGAAACCACTCGGGGTAGCACCCCGCACGCTAGTAAGTTGAAACCAAATTACGATGACAAGTGTAGTGTTCAAAACTACATCTACGCACTGCACCGAAAGAAATGTTTTTAGTATTTTTTTCTCACGTGATCACCTGCATCGTTTTTATGTTTGTACTACTATAGTAGCCTAGGCTAGTCATAGTGGAAAGTAACTTAGACTACTCCAGTAACTCTATGGTTACCCTAAGAGCAAGTACTACCTCCGTCCTGGTTTACTCTTCCAATTTTGTAGTATCAAAATTTGACCGTAGATTTAACTGACAAAATGTTAATGCATGTCACTAAGAACTATATCGTTGGATTCGTATTTGAACATAATTTCAAATGGTGTAATTTTTAGTGACATGCATTGGCATTTTCTTAGGTAAATCTATGGTCAAAATTTTATACTAAATACGAGGTAGTATTACAAAAGTGGGCTATGTAGGCCAAAACATGTGCCAAATTCACTTGTGATGCATTTGGCATCGATGCCCCTCCATTGCTCACCTGGTGTCCCAATCTGGATCACCTACTTTGCTCCGGTGCCAAATTAACTCACGCAATGAAAAAACACTGCGTGGGAGAGAGAGGACTGAGGCAATAAAAAAACACTTGTTTGGGAGAGTGAGAGGCTGGTGTAGTTGGTTTGATTGATTTGTTTATACATGTGGGTCTGTGTGCACAGCGGTACCAACTCTCTCACATCGCGAGAGCGGTGCCAAAATCTTTTGATTTGACATCGATGCGTGTTATGTGGCATACTTTTGCGAAATATGGCATCGGCCACATAGTGGAAGGCAACAAATGCCCAAGCTCTTCACGTGCTCATAGTTAAATGAGAGAGAGAGAGAGAGAGAGTGTGTGTGTGTGTGTGTGTGTGTGTGAGTGAGTGAAAAAATATCACTAGCCAGCCAACCCTATCGTATGAGTGAATGATATTGGTACCTCTTGATGACACGGCAATCTTATGCAGCCAGCTGCTCTAATATGTTCTCATCTTTTGCAGATAAAAAAAGACCCAAAAGTGAAAAATGTGCTGCACTATAACAATCTCATCGAATGCCTTGATCTCCATCTTACAGAAATTGATTTGATCGACTACCGAGGCAGCACATTTGAGATTAAATTGGCCAGGTTCTTTGTTCTGGAGGCAAGTGTGCTCAAGGTAATGAGGTTTGGCGTTCTCTGGCGCAACAATGAATGGCGTGCTAATCACCGCAAGCGTCTAAGCCTAAATGACAAAGTCTCCGCAGAAGCTGAATTTGTTTTTGAAACATCAAGTGGCCAGAGACTCGAAAACTTATTTGCCCATTAGTGACTTGTCAGGGCGGTGGATTTTAGTTTGTACGATAATGTTGCATCCACCTAAAGTAACAAAAGTTCTTACATAAAATTCCTAGTAATTCCCTCTTCGTAGGTGCAGCATTACTCCTAACATTTGTAATATCAGTTTGAAACTTGTAATATTGTTGTGTCCTATCCCTATGTTTTCAAAATCCTGCGAATCAAACAGGTCCTGAGTTGGTGATGATGTTGTGCCTCCCATCTTTCACCAATAGCTGTCGGATCTAGATCTGATGCATACAAACCAAGCTTCTCCATTTTTGCAAAAAGATGCCCGCACTTGTTCCCTATTTACAAACAACTCCTTGTCTCTCACAATCAGCCTCATCTCCTCCCCACCACATCTAGGAGTAGATGCCGTGGAAAAATTTGGCGCGATGGCCACTGCCGGAGCCGTCCACCCCCAATCTTGGTGTTCCGTGCAATGCATGGGCATCTACGCACAGGAAATTATGTTGAACAGGGCTAGTTGTAAGCAGGCTAGCTCTACAGCCATGATGATAGTGTCTGCAGACGGTGAGGCTGACTATGGTATGCCAAACATGACGCCTATACTCAGGTGTCATCTCCGGCGCAGGGTCTTGTCACTTCGCTGTGAGGAACAACACGTAATAATTTGACCAACGGGTAGTACAGTGCTAGTACTCCTACTACTACATTGGTAGTACTACTACTAATACTAGTAGCACCACCGTCTGGATTTAGGAGTACTACCACGTCCATCTGGATTTTAGTATTTGACTAGCAATATCTAGTCATGCATGTCACCAAAAATGTACTACTCCCTCTGTAAATAAATACATGGTGTTTTATTCCTATCAGCGAGAGAACTTAATGTTTTTTTGCTACTCCTAACTAGAGTACTAATAGATTACATGCAATGAACTAAACACTGCATGTCATGTTTGGTAGTCTCAAGTCATTGAAAGCATGCACGGCCCACATCTCTCATTGGTTGATATGTCATGAAATAAGAAACAAGGAGGGAGTTAATGCATCGTGCCTAAGTATTTTGGGATTATTTGGTTTTCGTAAGGTGACTTACACAACATTTTTGTTTACATGCATTAACATTTTATTAGTTAAATCAAAGGTTAAAACTTGGCACAAAATGCAAAGGGGACCAATAAACCAATAAACATCAAAATTCTCTCGTTTGGCCCCAACTAGAGGTCCGGTGAGATGACTATACTGCACCGGCACGGCGGGGGACGCAGCTTCATTGACTTACGGCAACTACCTTTGGGTGAATGACACGTGGCCCCAGGGGGTGGCTGGCCCACCTATCATACAGCCAAAGGTAGGTGCAGTAGAGGGTCGAGGAGTAGTACGAAATCCTACGCACCTACGCACGCTAACCTAGGGCTGAGTGATCACTCGAATCGCAAGATCGGTTGACTAGAAGCTACGCTAGACCCATGGAGGCGATGAGCGCGAGCATCAGCCGGTTGTGCCAGATGGTCCACGACGTCGGCCTGTGGCCCGGCACCAAGGAACGTCTCTGGGTAGTATTGCTTGAGGCCGCCAGGGCGAGAGGCCACTTGGACGATAGCTTCGTCTCCTTGTTCGACGAGGTCCTCGTCGGTTTCCTCGACAAGTTCACCATCGTCAAGAAGCTTGTGGACGACTTTGACGTAAGCCTCCAGCCGACGCGCCTAGGCTCTGCGATGCTCGCCACCCTCAACGGCCACTATGGTAACAACCTCTTCGATGCACTGGTGGCCCTGCGACTACCCGCCGTCGCGCCGGAGAATGTCCACCTCGAGGTCACGCTCGCCGCGCAGCGCCTGGCGCAGCAAGACACCATCGACATAATCACCCACGTCTACGCGCAAATCGTCCACAAGGACTACTACATGCAAGAGGAGGATGATAGGACGCTGGCCTTCTTGGAGCGCAGGGCAACCTTGGACGGCACTGTTCAGAAGCACGTTGAGCTCGCCGCCAACGCCGTTGCTCCTCACACGTCGGTTGGTGACCCGACGCACTAGGGCATGAGTATGTCATTGAACGTTGATGGATCCGTATGTATTTTTATCTTTCCGTCAAATCCATGTAGTAGTATATGATACTACAGTAATTATCTTACCTTTTGCATCAACTTCATAATTTTCGTACGTACTCCATGCATGAACGGCGCCAGAACCAAACTTCTCATTACTCTAGGCAAAATCGTTATTTTCTATCTATCGGTCGCGCCATGGAGCAGAACCAAATTTTACAAGTTACGAGTTCAAAAGGAAAAGGCTGCCGTGTTCGCATCGCACCCCCACACGGTTGGTCCGGCACGCCGCTCAAGCGGGAATGCGTGCGGTGTTGCATTTTCACTTACAAGTGGGACCGCAGTTGAGCAACCCGACTATCGGCAAACCCCCACCCCGCCCACCGCGTGATGGCTGAGAAAACGGGAGGGAGAAGAGATGGTTGTAGCACGGACTCCAAGAAAATTGGTGTCGGATGGGACTCGTGTGGGTGGCGTGTGCCGTACTGCTAGACGTGAATGCTAGTTATGGCCCATGCCACCCCACTATATCGAGCCTATATCGAGGTACGTAGAACAAATTTCATGCAGTCCGTGCTCAGCCCTCCTCTATCTCTCTTCTCAGCCAGCCAGCGGACGCGTGGATCCCATCGTCTGTTTGCTCACATGCGGCCCCACATGTCAGTGAAAACACAAGAGGACCCACAGAACCTGCACATCTTTCACCTCGATGTGCTGGTGATGAAAAACAAATCCAATAAAGATCTTCGGTGGCCACTTTTGGAGTTACTCAAGAGTAGTAAGATTCTATTTACAGTTTAACCCAAGATGCACATCTCGTGGCTTCAACTACCACTCTATTTTCTTTCATGACACGACCTGGATGCTGGATGTCCCACGTGTCGGCAAAAGGAGGAAGAACCCGACCAAATCTTCGGTTCTGCTCTCGGATAAACTAGTTGTGCTAACTTAAAAAAATTATTGTTTACTCCCTCCGTTCCAAAATACTTGACTTCCATTTGTCCAAAAATGGATGTACCTATATACTAAGACATGTCTAGATACATATATATTTTGACAAATAGAAGGCATGTATTGTGCAACGGAGGGAGTAGAATGGATGCAAGTTTTTGTATTGGGAAGAAGAGTACATCCATATATTGATGGAGCGCAATTTAGTAGATGTTCTATCACTTTTAGCTAGCACAGACGCAAGATCGAGCCTCCGCGGATCAACAATGAATGCATCGAGAAGGCACTAATCCAACTTACAGGATTAGTAAAATGTATTCTTGTGGTTCTTGTTTTCTTTGGTCTTGCTTTTCTAGTCAAAATTATCGTTGGAGTTCGTGCAAAACGGAGGTGCATTTGGGGTCGTGCGTTGGAGTTGGCCTTACAAGTGGGACCGCAGTTAAGGAAACCGACTATCGGCAAACCCCCACCTCGCCCGCCGCATGATGGCTGAAGTTAGAGAAACGACGAGGTTGAAGAGATTGCTCTAGCACGGACTCCAAGAAATAATATGGTGTCAGATGGATGTCGTGGTGGTGGCGTGTGCCATACTCCTAGATGTGAATGCTTGTTCTGGCCCATGCCACCCTACTACTCCTACTATATAGTACAAGTATCGAGGATTCGAGGTGCTGGTTACGTACAGCGAACACATTAACATATGGCTACAGCAAAAACACCCGCCCGACGCGCGAAGCATGTCAAGCTAGTACAAATAGTGTACTACTATTGTTGATTGGCCTCGTCTGATAACCTGTTGCAATGCACGTATAATTATGTATTCGGAAAATATTTTTTTGCCTCGTCGCACCACTCACTCAGAGAAGCGACTCGAAAGCCATTCATAAATTTAGTAGTTTATCACAGGCATATCATTTTATTACATACAACAGGTCATCAACCCACATCGACAACGAGGATACATTATAAATACTAAAGTTTTCACCACACAACAAATAACAAGCAATGAAATGAACTTCAACTCAACCATTCCTCGGCGTTGGAAACGCTTGCTTTGAACCACAAGTGATTCTCTGGGACGGGCCATCGATTGTCGATCCAGAAACCAATGCAGGACTGATCATCCAGGCTGAAGCGGCCTACTATATCAGTACCAGGGTAGGGAACCACCCAAATGTCCGAGGTATAGACACAGTTGCTTCTCATAAATGGAACTGTTAACGTTGTGTCAACAGCAGTTGGATCGCCTTTCACCATCATCGGATAGTTTTGTCCAAGGAAGAGCGAGTTTTCTCCAAGACTATCAATTCTGGACCAGGGAGAAGGAGTTGGTGCTAGCACACTAGTATCCATCCCGAATACCATGCAACGGGTGTTGGAATAGGTCCGGAGAGTGCGGACATGGGAGACTACACCTGCTTCCTTAGTAGTAACATCATCAGTGGGCTGTATACACACAAGAAGAGGTGATCCATCGGAATTAGTTGCCAGGCGCCACTGAGTATATGGGTTCTGCTCGTCCTCATGCTCGTGATCATCACCATCGTCATCTCCCCCTTGGTTATAAAAATTTTCAAGTATAGGTGGTGGGATGTTCACAGGACCTTGGAAACACAAGAAGAAGGTTAATTAGTAAAGGGAAACTTGCTAACCCGCATGCATGTGGATGAAACAATTATAATTACGGTGGAAGAAAAACGTACCGAAACTACGAGGATCCCATGCAAAAATAGTGCCACGAGTGGTGGCAGCAAACACAAGGCCCTCGCATTGAATTGCATCACAGTACTCATCCGTGTATAGAAACTGATTTTTGAGCAATATCCATCGAGTCGAACCATGAAGGACGGCAACAATCTTGTTGAAGATAGCAACAACTTGATAGTTGTTGTAATTCCAAGAGCGGTTGGGAACTCGAAAAATTTCTATCTTCCGTAGAAGACAGTCACCATGATCTTATTTGAACGTGTGTACAATACCGGTGTGCTCAACCTCTGGGCAGTCTGCTGAGATTTTTGGAAGTGGAACTTGGTCACGAGTGTACACATTCACAAGTTCCCACTCGCAGTTGGACCCAATGTAAACAACCCAATCTCCATCTGCGCCCGCCCAAGCCTTGCCCTCAAGCGATGGCATCTTAACATCATACGTATCATTATCAAGCGGCATCAACTGGCACAGGGCGAGGCCCCCGTCATGCCGGCGCTAGTCATCAGGGTCACGGCAAAGAAGATAGGGGAGATCAAACCGCTCCTTGACTCTTGGGTTCTTTGTAATGATGTTATTAGTTGAGTCAAGAATGGGCTGGAATGAACCTTCCATGCTAGCCGAGGTGATGACACCGCACCGATCAATGAGTTCCTCCACCACGTCATCTTCTAGATCGGGGCAAGAATAATGGGGTCGTTTCTGGCCTGTTCCCTCCATGGAGAAGACGATCGAACAATGGCAGAAGAAAGGGTGAAGGGCTGAAGGAAAATGGAGGAGGGAGAGGAAGAGCGTAAGACAGCAGTTCCAAATCGAGAGGGAAAGGCGAAGAGTCGGTGGACGGTTGCGAGTTTTGCCACGGTTCATGAAGAGGTGCCCCGACCTACACGTCCGTTCGGAAATACTCCTACTACTCGCCGTCGTCTCACTGATATGTTGGAACGGGACCACATGTCAATGAAACATGGTGTGTAATTTCTCGTGCAAAATGCGATGTGGCCACGTTGGCCCGAGGTGCCGCATTAGGTATCGACCTTTATTTTTTTAATGGCATGCCGGTCAGTTTTGAAGCACGACTAACGGGTACTGTACACAGAGAAAATATAAAGTACTCTACCACTACTCCACCTCTAATACTAGTAGTATAAAAAAGATATATAGGCTGGAGCTTGAGCGCTTTCTTGCTAAGGGCTGCCCACTTGCTTCTCACACTACCACCCATCGGCGGCGCTGGGGGTATTCCTGGGACTTCCCTGGAATACCCAAGAATCTCGTGTAAAAAAATATACTACATGTATTATACGGTGATGATTTGGCCCATGACTCAATTGCAGCCCAAACTGCAACAGCGGTAGCCACGCACGAAGCCAGACACAGCCGAGCGGACGTCTGGTTAGGCGCACGACTAGTCTCCAGCCACTGCTCGTCTCCCTCCTGGCCTCCCCAATCCCAGATCGATCCCCTTTTCCCCTCTTCGAGCACTGAAGCCTGAAGGCGGCGGCAGCACTGCTCCAGCGCCCAGGTCCGACCGGCCCTCTCCTGCGCCGCCGCCTCTCCCTCAAGCCCTCCAAGGCTCCCTCTCCCTCCCCAGCTCCCCTGCCCTCGCCCCTCGGCCTCTGGCCCTCTCCTTTGCGGCTCCGCCAGGCAGCAAGCGCCCGCCGGCGGACAGCGGGACAGGCACATCCACCGCACAGGCAGACCGCATCCAGCGTCCACGGCGCGACATCGCCCTCCACAGCCTCCATCCAGTCTGCTATCTGCAGATCCATCTAGTACTACATCTACTAGGTATTATTTCCCTCTGTTCTCAAACAAATCTGAAGTTTTTTCACTAATTGCTTGTAAATTGAAACTGAACTATCAAATGATTGCTAGATGGACCACAAATGATTGCTACATGGACACTGAACTACTTCTCTTGTTTGTGATAATGTGATGTAGATGAAGAAGAAGAATATTAGCTTGTTTGAATTGTGGGACAAATCTTCGAAGGCAAGGAAAATAACTTCTACATCCACAACAACTTCTCTTTCCGTTGAGGTTGAGAGCAATCTGCAACTAGCATTAGTGCACACACATGATGAAGCTCCGCAACCGGAGAGGGAGAGAGGCTCCCCAACCCCAATTGTAGATGATGAAGTGGTTGATGAAGATGATGAATCAATGCCCCAATTTGAAGAAGATTTGGCTGCTCTAGAACGTATCCTGGCAAGCGACTTCCTATTTTTTCATATCATGTCAATGACCAGGATAGAGTTAGAAGGAGATACATTGACTTGGGAGCTTGTCAACCAAATGATCATAAGTTTGAAATCAGAGATTTTAGTGGACATTCTCGTCGCTTTTCCCCTACTTGGTTTAAAGATCATAAGTGGCTTGAGTATAGCGTGGAAAAAGAGGCTGCTTTTTGCTTTGTTTGCTACTTGTTCAAGGATAAAACAAAAAGTCCCGGAGGAGATGCATTTGTGAATGGTGGATTTAATAATTGGAACATGAAAGCAAGATTAAAGGAGCATATTGGAGTTGTTAGTAGTGCTCACGCTGAAGCTCAAGAAAAATATGATATGTTCACTACACCTACAACATCAATTAGGGAGTTTATTGCTTCAAACACCTCACAATACAAGGCTTTGTATAAACAGCATTTGACATGGACACTCAAGTGTGTGAGATTTCTATTGAGCCAAGGCTTGGCATTTAGGGGGCATGATGAAAGTGAAGACTCGCTAAATAAAGGAAATTTCCTTGAGCTTCTAAATTGGCTAGCAGGAAATTTTGAAGAGGTTGACAGGGTTGTTCTCAAGAATGCTCCACAGAACTGCAAGATGACTCACCATGATATACAACAAGAGGTGATAAAATGTTGTGCACAAGAGACTACTAAACTAGTCATTGAAGAACTTGACGGTGGTCATTTTGCAATACTTGCAGATGAGTCTAGTGATGTGTATCAGAATGAACAGTTGGATGTTTGCTTGCGTTATGTTGATAAGAAAGGAAGGACGGTTGTAAGATTTCTTGGTCTTGCTCATGTTGAAGATACCACCTCTTTGACACTAAAAGCTGCAATTCAGAAAATGCTTATGGACTACAATTTGACCTTTGCAATGGTTCGTGGGCAAGGATATGATGGAGCTAGTAATATGAGAGGTAATGTTAATGGCCTGAAAAAACTGATTATGGATGAGTCCCCTTCTGCCTACTATGTTCATTGTTTTGCCCATCAATTACAGTTAACTCTTGTTGTTGTTGCTAAGGAGAGTGGTGATTGTACTTGGTTCTTTCAGCAGCTTGCACACTTGTTAAAT
This sequence comes from Triticum monococcum, assembly GCA_034509565.1. Lineage (NCBI taxonomy): Eukaryota > Viridiplantae > Streptophyta > Magnoliopsida > Poales > Poaceae > Triticum > Triticum monococcum. Next base: position 698,915,015 of record CM067842.1, read on the forward strand.
GCTCTTGGCATGTCTTGTAAAAAGATGAGAATGCTTCAGATAGCTCAGGCTGAAGAACTCATTGATGCACTGGAATTGGAAGAAGTAGAAACAGGGACTGGGCTGAATCAGGAAATGGGTTTGGGAAGGCCATGTGATACACGTTGGGGCTCTCACTTCAAAACTGTGAACCATGTCATCTCTATGTATGGTGCATTACGACGAGTCCTTCGCAAGATTGGAGACGAGTACCATGGAGCGGAGGCACAAGCGGCTCTATCCATAGAGACAATATTTTGATCATTTGAGTTTGTTTTCATGGCACACTTGATGCAAGAAATATTTGGATACACAGATGAGTTGTGTAGAGCTTTGCAAAAGCAAGACGAAGATATTGTTCATGCTATTGAGCTTGTTAGTGACACAAAGTATTACTTGGAGGCTTTGAGGACCGATGTTGGATGGGATGATTTTCTCACAAAGGTCACATCTTTTTGTACAAAGCATAAGATCAAAGTTGTTGATATGGAGGGTCCTTACTTTCCCGTTGGCTGTCCTAGAAGGGGTTTATGTAATGGTGTGACCAATTACCACCGCTTTAAGGTTGATATGTTTGTGGGTGTCATTGATAGGCAAATCAATGAGCTGAATAGCAGGTTTGATGAGGTAAACACGGAGCTACTTTCTTGCATGGCAGCATTTTGTCCACTTCATCTATTTGCTGCTTATGACCAAGAGAAGTTGGTTAGGCTTGCTACGAAGTTTTATGCTTCCGATTTTACAAGTGATGAACTGGCAAGACTTCCATGGCAACTAAACATGTATGTTACTAATGTGCGTAGAGATGAAAGGTTTCAAAACCTGAAAAATCTGTGTCAGCTTTCAATTATGCTTGTTGAGACAAACAAGCATGAACTATATCATATTGTTTACAAGCTTCTTAAGTTGGTATTGATTCTCCCAGTAGCTACTGCTAGTGTTGAAAGGGTATTCTCTTCAATGAGCTATGTGAAGAATAAGCTAAGGAACAAAATGGGTGATGAATATTTGAACAATTGTTTGGTTACATTTGTTGAGAGAGAATTTTTCAATCAAGTGAAGGATGAACATGTCATCAATCTCTTCCAGAAAGGCGACCGCAAAGTTATATTGTAAGAAGGATATCATCACTTTATCAATCAAAAGGTACTTATGTATTCATGTCGTTATGGTTTGATACATTGAAATATTGCTACTGCCATTATCCTAGTGTTGTTTTGTTCATATATTGCTTGTGGTATGTTGTTTGGTTCATATACTATGTTTAGAGCAAAAAAAATATTGGGTGAATACCCAGCCTTCATTTCCTGGAGCCGCCACTGCTACCACCCTCTCTCTAGATCTAAAAAAGACGGCCCCTCTCTCCCTCCTCACCGGTGGTCACAGATCCGCCGGGGAAGAAAAGGACGTGCAGCGTTGACGCACTTGTCGTCGGCGAGTGAGGTCACGCACTGACGACGAGGCCGTCCTCTCAGACCTAGCGCCCGCGTGGGATGGCCTCCATCCCCAAGCTTGTTGCCGTAGTGTGTGCGGAGGAGGACGACCATGAGCGAAGCCACTTCCCGCCGACCCTCGGGTATGCTACCTCTTTTCGAACCATAACCTTGTTCTATTGCCCCACCTGCCACGTCGTTGCATATGGATATTTTTCCACTCCACCATCTTCCCAATTTGCTATCCTCTGCTCTGCTGGCCACGCAGACGAAAACCATAATTTGCACTATTAAAGGAAACCCTACTTCATGCAGACTAATCCATGTCTGGGTTGAATAAGGAAAGGAAGGGAGACTGTACTGTCCAAGAGAGTAGGCATCGAACCCGCATCTAGGTTGAAAAGGGGAAAATCAGTAGCGGAGGAACGAGTCTCGTGTCTCTTGGTTGAAGAAGGGTAGAAAGGCATGACAACGCAATAGAGAATGACCAGGTCGATCGGTTTGTTGTCCTCGCATAGGAAAAAGGTGGCTAAAGAGAACAAAAATGGGACGTAATCCACATATGTTGCCTGGATATTTTTTGCTCTAGGCAACCATACCTCCCTCACCACTCTGCGTCCGTGGAGGTACATCGTACTGGTGCACCCACTGTCCGAATGGGCCTCCCATGCTCTTATTGCCACTTTTGCTGTTAGTATAACGCAGCAGTCAAGTCAAGCAATGCTACTGCTAAAGTGATGCCACATTTAACTAGTGCCGCTCTCAGTCTAATGCCACCCATAAATTTAAGCAATGCCATTTAATGTCACTGGATTATTTCAGGGTTAGCTGTTGATTGTGGATGTATTAAAGATTTTTCAGCTAAGGCATTCTAATGCTGTTGCACAGCCAGTATACCACCGATGAAACTTGTTACTACCTTCAGATTTTTGCACTGTTAATGCTTATAGATTACATACCTCACTTTCATGAGATAAGTTAATTTTTTTGTATAGTGTCACCAAAATGCCAAGGCGCTGATGTCATTTTATTTTGGTTAAACTGCACAGACAATTATGAAGACAAGACGAAAGGTTAAGAGTGGGCACCTCCTCCGGCTGTTCTCTTGAGGAGGTCTGTATGTTTGTCTCTAATGTGTGTCGACTACATACCTGACATCATGATGTAATGTTAAGTCATTTCCTTTTGTACAGTGTCACTGAATTGTCAAGCCGGTGATGGCATTTTATTTTAGTAGAACTGCACAAAATTTGATTAAAAGAAGAGGAAAGGTCAGGAATTGCTCACTTTTCCAGAAAAAACTATGTATGCCTTCCTGACATCAACCGTTGTTGCTTTATTTATTCCTTCAAACAGGTGGTTAGAAACAGTCTTGCTACCTTTTCCCATTAAGAAATTGGAATGCTTATATTTGTGAGTCTATGCTTCAACTAGTGCCACTTTTAGAGTAATCACACTTTCAATATCTTTGCAAACAGGGATGATCGATTTTAGTGGAACTGCACAAAAAGTCCAACTGGTTCAACATTAGGAGCATGTTTTTTCCAACCTTTATATCCAATTGGTGGCACTATGAGCTGTTCATTACGAAGGTACATGGTTTGCTACTATCTTGCTACTCTTTTTGTACTGTCATTAGATAGTAATACTAGTGGTTTGCATGTGAATTTATTGGCAGGGTGGACCTACATTGGAGGTGCAGGACAGGATTCAATGATTGGATGCTCAATTTCGATTGTATCGATTTCACCTCTTCCATCACTGCGAACATGGATATCCTTGGTCTGATAAAGAATAGGCGCTATATTTCTGCTCTGAACCAGCAAATCAATTCAGTATGAAATTGTCCAGGGCAAAACATAACTGTATCAGATTGTCCAGAGCAGAACATGATAGATGCTAAGCGGAAGAGACATGTTTAAACCGAAAATACAAGGTGTGGTATATGTTTGCTAGCTGCTTGATATTTGTGCAGACAGAGATGTTTGCCCGTTGCTATTTGGCAAACAAACAAAGTGCCCGCAATTTTGGTTGAACTACATAAGAGAATAGTATAGTCACTGCATGCAGTGCCATTTGAAAATAGACACAGAAAGATTGGATAGTCACTTCATGGACTGCAGAAAAGTAGTACTGTACTATTTATTGGACAACACTAGGTGCTTCATTGCTTTGGTCTGATTATACAATGGGCATCATTTTGCCTAAGTTAAAGTTTGTATTCCGAAAATAGTCTCGCCGTGTGATCGAGAGAAGACCAAATCATATTGTAGTGGATGTTCCTCCATCATGTGTGGTTCATTCTCATGGTTCGCTGTTGGTGAAAGCACTTACGTTTGCAAGAGGAATTGTAGACTTCACAAACAAATTTGTATTTCAGTCTGTACTGAATGTTGGCCAAGAGAAGCATCCATGTTAGTAGGAAGAACAGATGTTTTTTCTAGATCTTTGCTTTTGGAGCTACATATTTGTATATGATCTATGAATCATTGAGATGCATTAACAAGTTGATCTTATGTATGGGAATCGTACTAGTTAGTTTTAGTTGAGACGCAAGATCCGAAGTGGCTGATCTTTGCTTTTGGAGCTACATATTTGTATATGATCTGTGAATCATTGAGATGCATTAACAGTTACTTATTTTTGTTCGCTCAGTGTTTACAAGTTACTGATCGATCACTAGCTAGCCTACAAATGCGCTCCTGGCAGTTTTATTTGCGACGCAAGATGCGAAGTGGCAGTTTTTTGAATAAAAATGCCTACCTCTGAAGAAACTGACAGGCTACACTATCGATCCTACATGGATAAAAATGCCTACCTCTGAAGAAACTGACAAGCTACACTATCGATCCTACACGGATAAATAGCGCATCACGCACGTACTACCTCCTTTCCGGTTTGCAGGGCTCAATTCAAGAAATGATCTACTCGATCCTACACGAATAAATAGTGGATCACGCATGTACTAGTACCTCCTTTCCGGTTTGCAGGGCTTAATTCAAACCCCTCACCAACCAAGGTACTCCCTTCGTTCGGGATTTATTAGTCCCGTGAGCAAAGCAGCAAGACCAAGGCATGGCAATAATTAACGGCATGCAGAAGTTTAAGCCTAATTAATTCCAGTGATTTAAGTGGCTGCATGCGTGCCCTCGGCTGCGACTCGTTGCATGCTGCTTTGCGTACTGCCTGCGAGCGATTCTGAGTGCCTGCATGCAGCCGGCCGTAATGAAGGCAGTTAACTGATGCAAAAAAAAGATACGCTTTAAATCCGTGGAATCATTATTGACAAGGAGGGAGATGATTCGACTGCACTCGTTTGACCGCCATGCCGGTGTGCGACCCAGACGGGACGGGACGGCACAGTCATAATTTCAGTTTCTCTAGTTTTCCATGGCAAGCTAGCGCGCTAAGCCATTATGCATTGAATTCCGATGACCGTCGCGCTACCTTTCGCCTATAAGTACTGTTTCCCGGCCTTCTCAGGTGCCACCGTGACCCAACTCGCCATATCCTCATAAGCCCCCATCGGCCCGACATCGCTCGCCACGTCCGCCATGCCCCCACCCGTCCGCGGTAGGCGACGCCGGAGGCGGTCACCGCCGGAACTAGTGTTTGGGTTTTCACCGGAAGACAGACGGAGGGAGGAGGCATTCTATCTGTCTTTAGATGGCAATGCGGAGGTCGAGGAGTTGTTGGAGCTCGACCGCATGGCGGAGGAGCAGGAGTTGGTGGAGCGCGACCGCCTGGCGGAGGAGCAACGTATCGCCGATTTGCGCCGCCAGCGGGACATGGAGCAGCAGCGCACCGACGCTCTGAGTCACGAGCAGAGCGCCCGCAACTGGGCCAACTACATGAAGGCCGGCGCCCGGCAAATAGCCTTGGAGGCTGTCGGGCACACACGCGTTCATGACGCCGATTTTTACTACCAGCTCGTCAAGTGGGTTTCCTGCTTGGAAGCCGAAGCTTCGGTGGACCACGCCGGCATGGAAAGGGCCAACGCGCGTGAGCAACGCGCCCTATCGTACCTCTGGCAAGTCTAAGGCGAGGCGGAGGACGCCGGTGCCTGCGTTTAGCATGGACAGCAGATGGCGGCCGGCATCGCCTAGTTAGCTAAGAGTAAGTTAGTACTTGTACGCTACTAGAGTGTTAGTGGCAGTAGATAGTTAACTTGGCTATGATGGTTGTCAACGTGGAAGTTCAGTACTCTATATGTGGATTAGACCTGTTACTTTGCTCTGAATGTTGAACTTTCCGTTTGAATGTATGGAATGGGCTGTTATTTTTTTTAAATGGGTTGTATTTGTCCTCCACAGTTTAGAGGCTGACCTGTGGGCCTAGCAAGTTGATGCGTACACAATCAGGAGATGATTGTACGTGGAGAGGATGACAGCAGGGACCCGCCAAGGTCATGGCAGTATGCAAGCAATTGCCTCCTTATTTCAAGCCAATAAAAAATGGCTCCTCCTAGTGGATTTCTCACATCTGGGTCCCATGCCATTGTCAACGTAGTCAATAAACGAGAGAATTGCACAACGAGCGGCTGACACCAGGGACCCAGCAGCTCGCCCAGTTATTTTTGTTTTGGATTAATTTGATAAATGCCACTCCAAATCTGGTGTATCCGAGAAATGCCACTGCAATTTCCAAACTTTGAAAAATGCCATTTCATGCCATTTCTAGTGGCATTTTTTGAAGTCTGGAGTGGCGTTTTTCAAAGTTTGCAAACTGCAGTGGCGTTTTTCAAAGTTTGCAAAAATTGCAGTGGCATTTTTCAAAGTTTGGAAATTGCAGTGGCATTTTTATGAATCGCCATAATTGGAGTGGCATTTATCTAATTTGTTTTTGAGACGGAAGCAGGGTGTCAACTGGGTTGTGCGGGACACTCTGGCCTGTCTAGACAACCTTTTCTTTTATGTTTGCCACAGACCAGCCCAGTAGTTTTTTTTCTGAAAATGGCTAGCCCAGTTCTTTTGTGACTTGTCAAGTAAGTCGCTTTATCAGGCATGTTGGGCTGCAAATCTTTCAAGACGAGGAGAGCTTCATTCGGCTGGCCGAGAAAATGGCCTATCAGTAATGAGAAATGGGTTATACATTTTTAAAACACATCAAACCGGCAATTATTTTCAAATATCTTTTTTTTATTTCGAGATTTTAAATTGCATTGATTATTATGCGTGGACAATTTATTGGATTTTATATTGATATACATTTAATTTTAAAATCAGTCTGAATGTGACTCGAAATTTTGGGATTAAAAATAGTTCAGACCGCACCGACATATGCAAAATTTCGTATAATTTTTTAACCATGGCCACAATATGGGTTGTAATGCTAACATAAAGAATATGGGCTCCAAAAAAACCCGTAAGAATTAGCAAATGGGCTGTAAATTATTTGAAATAATGGCAGATGGGTTGTATGTTGTTTTCCACATATTTGAGGCTTTCAACAGATGGCCTGTATACTGTTGGATGTCCATCCAACGGTCGTCGTGCTTCTTCAATCTCTGCTCTTCCTGCTCCAGCCGCTCAAACAAGCGTCAGCGGGACTGCCTGCTCCCTCCTCCCCGCGGCCGGCTGTGCTGCCGCGCAGGCCTCACTGCCCCACCGTACTCCCATCGCTGGCCTAGCCATCCCTCTACTCACCAACACCTGTTGTTATTCTCCGGCGACGGCAGACGAACCAGTAAACCCTCGTACAGTCGTACTCCCCTCCGCGTGGGAAACAAAAACAACGGCCGAGTCTTCCCTGCCTCCGTGTCGTTCCCTTCCTAGGCCTCGCCGTCATCCACCGCCCTGGTGCTCTCGGCGTGGCGTGGTCAGCGTGGTCAACGACCGACATGCATCTGAAGTGGACTGTACGTGGAGAGGCTGACAGCTGGGTCCACGGCCGCACGCAAGGAAATGCCTCCTTATTACGCGCAAAATAATGATTTCCTCCACCTGACATCCGGGACCCACCGAAACGGCCTCTGTATTTCGCGAAAAAAATGTTACCGGCGCTGACAGCTCGAACCCACCAGCTATATCTTCGCACGCAAGGAAGTGCCTCCTTATTACGCACAAAAAATGAATACTCCCCCTGCTAGCTGGGACCCAGTATAGTGGGCCTACTAAGTTGACGGGGACGAAGGGCTTTGTCAACTTAGTCAATATGCACGATTCTAGCTCGACTGACCGTACGATGTCCATGCAACGGCCGTAGTGCTTCTTCAACCTCTGGTCTTCTTGCTCCAGCCGCCCAAAGCAGCGTCAGTCGTGTCGCCTGCTCCTGTCTCCTGTGGCCGGTTGTGCTGCTGCGGAGGCCTCACCGCCCCCATACTACTCCCACCGCTGGCCAGGCCATCCCTCCACTCCACTCACCCACACCCTTTGTTATTCTGCGGCGACGGCAGCGCAGCTGAACCAGTGAACCCTCGTACTCCTCTCCGCGTGGGCATCCACTGCCGCGTCTTCCCCGGCTCCGTGTCGCCCCTTCCTAGGCCTCACCGTCATCCACCGCCGTGGTGCTGTCGGCGCGGCGTGGTCAATGTGGTCAACGACCGAATTCCATCGGAAGAATACTGTACGTGGAGAGGCTGACAGCTGGGTCCATGGCAGCCGCAAGGAAGTGCCTCCTTATTACACGGAAAATAATTATTCCTCCACATGATAGCAGGGACCCACCAGACGCCCACAAGTATATCGCGAAAAAAACGTTTGCCCCTGACTGCTGGGACCCACCCGACGGGCCACCGTATTTCGCGAAAAAAACGTTCCCCCTGCTGTCAGCTCGGACCCACCGGAAGTGCCTCCTTATTACGCACAAAAGAATGAATACCCCCTGCTAGCTGGGACCCACCTTGGTGGGAGGCTGACTTGTGGGCCTACTAAGTTGACGGGGACGGAGGGCTTTATCAACTTAGTCAATATGCACGATTCTAGCTCCAGTGACCGTACGATGTCCATCCAACGGCCGTAGTGCTTCTTCAACCTCTGGTCTTCTTGCTCCAGCCGCCCAAACCAGCGTCGGTCGTGCCTCGTGCTCCTGCCTCCCGTGGCCGGCTGCGATGCGGTGGAGGCCTCACCGCCCCCTACTACTTCCACCGCTGGCCAGGCCATCCCTCTACTCACCCACACACCCTGTTATTCTGCAGCGACGGCAGTCTCACACCGCAGCGAATCAGTGAACCCTCGTACTCCTCTACGCGTGGGCATCCACTGTCGCGTCTTCCCCGGCTCCGCGTCGTCCCCTTCCTAGGCCTCGCTGTTGTCCACCGCCCTGGTGCTCTCGGCGCGGCGTGGTCAACATGGTCAAGGAACGGCTTCCATCAGACATGGACTGTACGTGGAGAGGCTGACAGCTGGGTCCACGGCCGCAGCAAGGAAGTGCCTCCTTATTACATGCAAAATAATTATTCCTCCACCTGATAGCGGGGACCCACCGGACGGGCCACCGTATTTCACGAAAAAAACATTTGCCCCTGACTGCTGGGACCCACCAGCTACATCTTCGCACGCAAGGAAGTGCTTGACAGTTGGGACCCACCTGGTTGAAGCGTACGTAGCATTGTCATTATGGTCGCGAATGTGTACGTACATATATACTGGTGGATGTAGAGGCGCGCACGTGTCGTAGTAGAGGCACGCACGTAGCATGTACACATACGTACAGCGGCCAAGGTGCAAGAAAGAAAATACGGCCACGTATGTGTACATATGGGCGGGGTCTCGAACGCCTACTCGCGCATACGTACGGCCAGGGCTCGTGTACATGGCTGGGTCGGAACGGAGAAACAGCGTCGTCGTCGTGTTCATGGAGAGGCAACGGAATGCGTCGTGTTCATGGGGAGGCAACGGAATGTGTCGTGTTCATGGGCAGGCAACGGAACGCGTGGGAGCCAACCGGCTGGGTCGGAACGGAATGTGTGGTCGTGTTCATTGGGAGGGCTTGGACGGAACAGGCAATTGAAACGAGGCCTGGTGTACCGCAAAATGGAGGAAACGGCCTTGTGTTTGACCGGCCACGTTAGAAACGGGATCCTGTTCATCGGGAGGGGTCTGGCGTATCGCAAAACGGAGGAAACGGACCTCCTACGGTCGAAACGGGGGTCCTGTTGATCGGGAGGGGTGTGGCGTACCGCAAAACGGACGAAACGGACTTGTGTTGGAGTGCTACAGCCGAAATGGGGGTCCTGTTCATCGGGAGGGGTGTGGCGTACCGCAAAACGGGACTCCATGGGATACTGTTCATCTCCACCGTCGACCCCCTCCAGCCTCCACGAGCTACTGTTCAACCACTGTCGACCTCCTCCAGCCTCCACCTGCGACTGTTCATCCATGGGCTCCTGTTCATCCAGCCTCCACCACGCGCTACTCCACTGGCTACTGTTCAACCAGCCCTCTTCACGGGCTCCTGTTCAACCACCCCTCCACGGGCTACTGTTCATCATGTCCTCCACCGTCTACTATTCATCCTGCCTCCACAGGGTGGTCCTGTTCATCCAGCCCTCCACGGGGTCCTGTTCATCCAGCCCCAACCGGCTCGATCGATCGGGGTCCTGTTCATCCAGAGGCAACACCACGGGGTCCTGTTCATCCACCCCCACCGGGAACTATTCATCCAACCCCCCCCCCCCCCACGCGCAACGCTCACCGTTCATCCAGAGGCAGCATCGATCGGCTTCAGTTAGCAGCAGTAGCGAAGGAATCGCTCGATCGGGTTCAGTTAACTGCCATCGATCGATCGCTCAGGTTCAGTAACGCGTAGCCTCCAGTGCCGCACCTCACGCGGTAGTACCGCCCCTGGCTCATGGTACTTGTCGGTGTCAAAACCAGCGGATCTCAGGTAGGGGGTCCCAAACTGTGCGTCTAAGGCCGATGGTAACAGGAGGCGGGGGACACAATGTTTACCCAGGTTCGGGCCCTCTCCATGGAGGTAATACCCTACTTTCTACTTGATTGATCCTGATGATATGAGTATTACAAGAGTTGATCTACCACGAGATCGTAGAGGCTAAACCCTAGAAGCTAGCCTATGATTATGATTGTTGTTGTCCTACGGACTAAACCCTCCGGTTTATATAGACACCGGAGGGGGCTAGAGTTACACAGAGTCGGTTACAAAGAAGGAGATCTACATATCCGAATTGCCAAGCTTGCCTTCCACACAATGGAGAGTCCCACCCGGACACAGGACGAAGCCTTCAATCTTGTATCTTCATAGTCCAACAGTTCGGCCAAAGTATATAGTCCGGCTATCCGAGGACCCCCTAATCCAGGACTCCCTCAGTGCTACCGTGTGGGATTTTTGCATTGACTCCAACTCAGCGAAGTTGCCACGGATGTATTTTTATATGTTCGTGCCTTCTCAAAATCTGGAACATCCTTGCCTTGCGGTATTACCGCAAGGGGGAGCTATAGTACCGCGCCAGCGGTTCTACCGCCCTTTGCTTCAGTGCATTTGGGTTGTCCTGGTTTGTGCTGCTCGAGCAGTAGTACTACGCGGCACTGCGGTAGTACTGCATGCCCCTGCAGTAGTACCGCGGCCCTGGCGTGGTAGTACCGTGCTATCCAGGCTGGGTTGGTGGATAACGGTTGGATTTGTTCTTCCACTATATAAGGGGTGTCTTCTTCTCCGAGTTGACTATCTCTTCCATCCCCAAGCTCCATTATTGCTCCAAGCTCCATTTTTGCCCGATCTCTCTCCCTAGCCAATCAAACTAGTTGATTCTCTAGGGATTGGTTGAGAAGGCCTAGATCTACACTTCCACCAAGAGAAATTTGATTCCCCCACTCATCCCTTGCGGATCTTGTTACTCTTGGGTGTTTGAGCACCCTAGATGGTTGAGGTCACCGCAAAGCCATATTCCATTGTGGTGAAGCTTTGTGGTATCGTTGGGAGCCTCCAATTAAGTTGTGGAGATAGCCCGAACCTTGCTTGTAAAGGTCCGGTCGCCGCCTCCAAGGGCACCAATAGTGGAATCATGGCATCTCGCATTGTGTGAGGAGAATACGGTGGCCCTAGTGGCTTCTTGGGGAGCATTGTGCCTCCACACTGCTCCAACGGAGACGTACTTCCCCTCAAGAGGAAGGAACTTCGGTAACACATCCTCATCTTCACCGGCTCCACTCTTGGTTATCTCGTGCCTTTTACTTGTGCAAGCTTATTTGTGTTATATCCCTTGCTTGCTTGTGTACTTGTTCTTGATTCATCATATAGGTTGTTCACCTAGTTGCATATCTAAACAACCTACTTTGATGTAAAGTTTAAATTGGTAAAGAAAAGTTAAAAAATTGTTAGTTGCCTATCCCCCCCCCCTCTAGTCAACTATATCGATCATTTCAACAAGGCATAAAGGTAAGGGCGATATGGGATTTCTTGATCTCAGACTTTTTAATCAAGCTCTTTTGGCAAAACAGGCATGGCGTTTATTGATTTATCCAGACTCGTTGTGTGCGAAGTCAACAAAGGCAAAATATTATCCTCAGGGGCATATTCTGGATACAGTGTTTCCGCATTCTTCATCAGTAACTTGGCAAGGTATTCTTCAAGGTTGGGTTCTTTTAGTGAAATCGACAATGTATATACCACCTCTATGGATGCCGGTAAAGGCCATATTGTGATTATCTCAACGAAACACTTGGCAATCTACTTCGGTAAATAGAATATTGAAACCAAAGTCGGCTAGTCTAGATACTGAAAGAAGATTGTAACCAAGAGATTCAATGGGAATGGCATTTCTAATATAACTACCATGAGATATGGCCACCTTACCAAGGCCAAGTACTTACCTTTCGAGTTGTCTACAAAAGTCGCATACTTGCGTGGACCATCATTGTTTTCAACCTTATGAAATATGTCTTTCTCTCCGGTCATGTGATCGGAGCATCCACTATCAAGAATCCACTCTTTTCCTCCATATATGTAATCTCAAAGATTTTCCATGAGACTTAGATTCATCATAGTCTTCATATTCGACGTTGAATTCTTCATTTTCATCATAATAACAATGTTCTTCAATGCCATCATCACCTTGAGAGGCAATTTCATTCGTTTCATGATCATGACAATGTTCAAGAGAATGAATTCGAATGGCTAAGATGATATTGCTAATAGTTTTAAAATCTCCTTTAGCACACATAAGATCTCGAGGCTTAAATAGTCAATCATCAAAGTCAGGATCACTAGGCTCCATCTTATGAAAATCAATAGTCTTATGAAGAATTTCATCAAGATTCTTTAGATAGTAATTTGGATATCGCTTTTTCAAATCTTTCCACAAGGTATAGGCGCATCCAAAGTGTTGCTAACAACCAAGCACAAGTTTAGGTAATCCTCTAATGATAAGATTAGCGGTTCTAAGATTATGAAACATGTCAAGTTCTTCCTCGAGAATGGGGTGCAAGGGATCAATGGGAGGCACATAGGGGCCATGAATATACTTTCTCAAGTTAAATTAATCAAAGATATCAAGCATTTCACCTCTCCAAATGTTGTACTACTCTCCACTAGGAATAGGCACTCTACATTTAAGACTCCCTAATGTAGACACATCCATCTTCCTCCAATGGTGATTAAACCAAAGCAATGAAGACCAAAACTCTGATACCGATTGAAGTATCAAGAAGGTAGGTCTAGAGGGGAGGTGAATATACTTTTAACAAGGCAAAGTTGTAGTTTATAATTTTCTTGGAATTTAGGCAGATTTTAGCATAAGTTAAAACACAACTAATACTTCCTACACATGCATAACTGGTGTATGGGCAGCGGATAAAGAAAAACATGCAAGTGCAAGAAAGTAAAGGGAGGTAGAGATTGAAAGATCAAACACAATGAAGACATGGTGATTTTTTTGCATGGTTTCAATAGATGGTGCTATTGTACATCCACGTTGATGGAGACTTCAACCCACAGAGGGTAACGGCTACGCGAGCCCACGGAGGGATCCACCCATGAAGGGTCCATGAAGAAGCAACCTTGTGTATGCCATCATGGCTTACATCGATGAAGGACTAGTCTCACTCTGGTAGATCTTCATGAAATATGCGATCTCCTTGCGCATATAAACTCTTTGGTTCAACTCCACAAGATTTGGAGGCTCCCAAGTGACACCTAACCAATCTAGGAGACACCACTCTCCAAAAGGTAATAGATGTTGTTCTCGATGATGAACCCATTCCTCTTGTGCTTCAAAAGATAGTCTCATCAACACTCAATCACTCTCTCACAGATTTGACATGGTAGGAGGAGAAGGAGTGGAGTGGAAATCAACTTGAGGGGGCTAGAAATCAAGGATCAAATGGTTGGAGTGGAATCCCTTGATCTCAACACAAGTGTACGTTTTTTTAATATTTCAACACAAGTGTACATGGTTCTCTCTTAGAAAATGGATATGGGAAGTGGTGGCTTAGTCTTGGTTGCTCCCTTTGAGAGTAGGTGGTGTGGGTGGGGTATATATAGCCTTCACAAAAAATCTAACTATTACAAACTGTTATGCACAACTCGGTGGGACTGGTTGAAATACTCGGTGACACCGTCCAATGCAAAAGGTTTGAACTTGAGGCATTTTGATGAGACCGGATGAATCCACTCAATGGGACCGATTGATGATGACCTAATCACTTTTGACGCTTCAGTGACACCGATCCATTTCACTCAGAAATTCCGAGATGAAACAAATAGGTTACAGAAGGTTTGCCGGTGCACTTCGGTGGGACCAAATGTCATCTTGGTGAAACCAATTTCTAGGGTTTAGGCAATGGCTCTGTCAAGTATATCTCGGTGGGTCCGGATATGAGTGGATCCATGGGACCTAGATAGGCTTTATGGGTTTGGACATATAGGGTTGTGAGGGTGTGGTTGACTGTTTTTGGAGCAATACCTCTAAGAACTTTAGCAAATGACTCATGATCAAAACATCATCCCCTTTTAATAGTATTGCCTTTCCTATAGACTCAGTGTGATCTTTGATCACTTAACCAAAAAGTGTAGAGTTCTTGTAGCTTGAGGGGTCCACATCTCCATCTATCTACTTGCCTAGGTTGAACATTTCCTGGAATATACATGAGGGAAACATTAGTCCAACAAGATGTATGTTTACATGAATTACCAAAACCACCAATGGAGCAAATATGCTTTCACAATGCGAACGAGAGGAAGGGGTGGCCGGTCGGGGGATGTGACGCCCGGATAGTTAAGCTACAGTAACCCTCTGCTAATGTTGCCACGTCACCACGATTACTGCGTTAATCTTGCGATGACTCAAATCCCGTTCAAATTTCAAATTTAAGATCAAGTCAAACAGTTAAAAGTTTTCAAAAGTCAAAACTAAAATATTCTAAATGTGTTAAATAAATCATGGGTAATAATGGTGGAGAAACCTAAATTTATAAATGTTTATATGTTCAAAAATAGTTAAAACAGTGGCTTGGATAATAGATTAAATGCTTTTATAAATTATAAATTATTAAACTATTTTAATTAGGTGGAAGAATTAAGGTGGCAGTAGTATATTTAAGAAGACTAATTTAGGAAATAGTTTTCTATTTTTATTTAAACTAAAATAATTTGAAACTAAAAGAAAACAAAAAGAAATAAAATAAGTAGAAAGAAAATAAACAAATAAATAAAATGAAATCCCCCCGGCCTAACTAGGCCTCGGCCCAGCTGGCCAGCCCAGCTCGCCCCCTGGCCTATGACTTCCCCGGTCGAAACCCTAACCGCACCCACGATCCGCACTACCCCCCTCTCAGTCCACTCCTCCACCCACCCACACGATCTCCTCGCTCCTCTCCCCTCCCCCACGACCCGGTCTGGATCGGGCACCTAGGCAACCGGCGCCCAACGCCGCCGCCTCCGCACCGCCGTCCTCACGCTGCCGCCTCCTAGGTACTCATCCCATGGCCGCCGCCGCCTGGATCTCCGCGTCCATGCCATCCCAAGCCGCCTCGCCGCTGGAGATGGGCAGATCCCAGAGGCCCCGTCGCGGATCCGACCTCGCTCGCCCCGTGTGGAGGTCGTCGTTCCCATGCCGCCCCTCTGCGATGGCCCTCCGCCACGTCTTGCTCCTCCCCTTGATGAGGTCGAGCCGGCCATAACCCATCTCTACCACATCCAGCCCCCCCCCCCCCCCCCCCGCAAGCTTCTCTGCCACTCGCTGTGAGCTCCTCCCTCGCAATCCCTTCTCTCCCCGTTGCTTTTCTCGTTGCTCCACCATCACTCGCGCACCACGGCCAGACGCCCACGTTCACCCCGACCCGGCCCACGCCGCTCGTGCCCTACCTTGCCCCGACAGCCACGCTTGCCGCCCGCGCACCCCGTGGCCCTTACTGCTCTACTGCGTAGTCGCGCTACTACTCTTTGTTGCGCTGCCGCCGCCACTACACTCTACTGCTGCTGATCTGCCACTACCGTGGCCAGTGGCCTCACCCATCGCTCGTCCTTGCCGGTGCTGCTCGCCGCGCTGACGGCGCCGCCCTAGTTCGCCCGTTAACGGGCACCCGCCCGTCGCCCGTTCACTAGCGCCCAATGCCCGCTAAGCCCCCTAGCCCAATGACAAGTGGGCCGCCCCCTAGAACGTTAAAAAGGAATAAAAAGATATATAATAAAAATTAATTAAATTAAATTAACTTGATTAATCTGTTTAGTTAACTAATTAAACCTAATTAATCTGCTAATAAAAACTAACTAATGTTTAGTTAACCTGAGACTATGACGAACGGGTCCTACCTGCCAGCGTTGACCAGGTCAACCTTTGGCCTTGTTGACATCATGATGACACCACGCTGGCATCATAATTACATTTTCTAATTAATTCAATTTTGTTAATTCTAAAAATGTTTTAAAAACTTTGAAAATTAATATAAAATAAACCGTAGCACAGATGGAAATACGTTGTATATGAAAGTTGCTCAGAATTTCGAGACGAATCCGAATACACAAATCGTTCATCTACCACACGTCCCTAGCATAGCAAACATGAAACCGTCCCCCTCCATTTCATCTGCTCGAAAATACCAAACACCGGGAACACTTTCCCGGATGTTTCCCCCCTTCGCTGGTAGCACCTAGTACTGCGTTAGGTCACCCCTAGCACCGCGTATTGCCATGTTATGCTTTGTGATGGTATGATTGCTACATTATTTATTGTGTTCCCCCTCTGTCATGGTGGGCGCATGGCAGATGCCAAGGGATGGCTAAAGAGAGGAGGAGGCTCGAGGGTGCTGGTGGACTCCAGAGGCGAGGTTGGCATAAGCGGGCATGGGACGCCGGACATACCCAGGTTCGGGGCTCTCCGGAGAGATAATACCCCTAGTCCTGCCGAGTGTAGTTGGATGATCGATAGTACAATGTTGCTCCTAGAGCTGTATGGAGGAGGAAGGAAGCTGGCCAAGGCTTGGGCTGCTCCTTCTCTCCGGTGTTGTTGTTTTGTGGCTAGTCCTATGCTTACTTGCTTTTCTCTCGTATGTGTTTTCTGCTTGCCCTCTTGCTCGCTCTCCTCTATATGATCGCGGGCTCCCGGGGGGTTTTATAGTCCAACCCCCCGGGGGTACAATGGTACTGTTACAAGTCGGTGGGTTCGTATTGTCGGTGTCCGGGGACCCGGGCTGGGTCCTGCTGAGGGCTTGTGGTTCGCCAGGTTCCCCTAGGTGTGGGCCCCGCTGCCTAGGGGGGCTATGCGCCGTCTTGTCGATCGTCAAGGCGTGGCTGAGTCGAGTCGTGTATAGTGCTCTCCGTCAGGTTGCCGCTTGCTGTCGTCAGCGGTGAGGGCGGGGGCATTGTAGCCACGTCGGCCCTGGTCAGCGGGTAGGTGAGGGGCATTGTTGCCACGTTCCTGCTGACCAGAGGCATGGGCGGGGCACTGTTGCCTCGGTCATCGTTGATTGAAGACTCGTCCCCATCATACAGCCTGGATGGAACGAGAGTTGACCCGTGGCTGGATTGCGTAGCACGCCACGGGTGGCGCTGGCTTGTCGAGGAGGCTTTGGTCGTGCCGGGATCGGCTGCCTTGCGCTAGTTGTTGGGGCCGAGTCGACGTGTCTTGCCGGGTCGGCTAGTCTGGCCGGCTTGCGGGGCTTGGCCGGGTCAAGCGACCTGGCTAAGCGCGTGCCGGTATTGAGGGGCGGTGCCAGCCCCATTGTTTTTTTAGGAGGATCCGGTTTCCGTTGCCTGCCCGGGGTCCATCCCCTCGACAATAGTCCCCGAAGCTGTGAAGGTCCACCGTCTTCGGATGAGTGGGCCTTCGATGTTTCCCCCTTAAGCAAGGTGGATTCTGCGAGCGCCGGGTCCGGCAACACCCACTATGTGCCGGTTTTCTCGGAAACCGGATCGTGGCATCCCGGCCGTGGCGGGAACCGAGAAGTCTGCCGAATTTTGGGGCAATCCCTCGGGCTTTGCGCGGGCGCCACGTGGTGCCCGGAAGTCGGAGGGGCCTGATAGGCCACACGCGTGACGGGACCGGGCGACGGGCTGGGGCCCACCGTCGCGCGCCCTCGGCCCAAGCGCGCGGATTTATTGCGGTGTCCGGGGGGCGGTTGCTCTTCCCCGGGCAGTTACTACGCGTGTACGTGCGCACTTATTACGGGGTAGTGGAACGGGCACGTACAGACGATCCCACTTCCCCATGTTCAAACCGAGGGTTATAAATCGAGGGGCAGGGGGCGGCGGACATTATTCTCGCTCGCGCCCTCCTGTCCCTTTGCTCTCGCTCCGCTCTTTGCAACTGACGCACTGCGCCCCCCACTGCTCCGAGCAGAACTCCTCCGCCATCCATCTTCCTTCTTCTTCCTTTGATCATGTCGCTGCCATCGGGCTCCTGGATGGGTTCGAATGTCACCTCCGAGGACATCACCCAACTCCGGGCGACGCGACGCCTGCCGCGGGAGACGGACGTCGACGTCCGCCTGCCGTGCGGTGAGTAGAGGCCTCGGCCCGAGGGGCAGGAGCGCGTGGTCTTCCTCATGCACTTCGAGCGTGGGTTCGGGCTGCCGGCAAGCACCTTCTTCCGCGCGTTCCTGGAGTTCTTCGGGCTCTAGCCGCATCATCTTGGCGCCGGCGCGATCGTCCAGCTCTCCGGCTTCGTTATCCTCTGCGAGGGGTACCTGGGGGTCGAGCCTACGATCGACCTCTGGGCGCGCTTCTTCTCCTTGAAGCAGCAGGGCCCGTCGGCCGGGGAGTTCGCCGATTGCGGTGCCGCTGTCATCTCGAAGCGTCCGGGGGTGGATTTCCCCAAGATCCCGCTGCAGGATTCTGCCAAGAAGTGGCAGAACTCCTTCTTCTACGTCCGCAACCTTGGTGCGGATCGCATCAACCTTCCGGCCTTCGTCATCGCACCGCCGCGGGCGAAGACGAACTGGGGCTACTGGCCAGGCGCCCGTCGCAGGAGATCGTCAATCTCTGTGAGCGGGTGACGGTGATGAGGACGCAGGAGGGGCTCACCGAAACCAACCTCCTCGCCGTGTTCATCATGCGTCGGGTCCTTCCGCTTCAGGGGCGCTCCTGCCTCATCGGCGAAATGGTCGGCCTTCAAGACCCCAACCGCACGGGGTCGACGCGGAGCAGATCGTGCGCGGCGTGAATGACATCTCCAAGGCCAACCTTGGGGAGGACTGGTGGTTCGGCAAGGCGCCGCACAGCCGGTCGAACCCAGCACCGCAGGTGAATGTCCAGTCTTCTTACTTTGCTACCGCGCACCTTCTCATTCGTCCTGACGCGACGCGTGGGGTACTTCTGAACGCGATTGGGCATTCTTACACCCGGGCCCCGTCGCAGGTGGCGCTGGTGGCGCCAGAGGAGCTCGCGGCTCATGGCGGGGAGGAGGAGGCCGAGTCCGACGCCGGCGCTGAGCGTCGCGCGGGTAAGTCTCGTGTTTTTCTTCATGTGTCTTGAATTGCTGACCGCGGCACAAAACGGTCGGTGCCGACGCCAGTTGTCAGTGTAGTGGCGTTGGGCAGGGGAGGCAGCGACGCGGGCGGAGCCGGGTCCTCGCATGGGGCGGCGCCTAGCTGCCCGCATGGGAAAGACAGCGTTGACCGTGACCCCGGACCCCGAAGCGCATGGCGGACCCATCCGGGGCCGGGAGGCCGGCCAAGAGGAAGCGCGGCGGCAGGCACGGGAGGCCAACCCCGGTCCCGGTCTTGGCGGGGTACGCTTCATCTCTCGTTTGCGCTCAGCTTTTCTTTTCATGAGCTAGTCTTGTTTCTTTTCTGCTCATTCTGTCTTCTTCATCAGGTCGCCAATCGCACTAGCGAGGGCGGCGGCGGAAGTCGCGGCCACCGAAGGGGCCGCGTTTCGCAGGAGCCGGTCCGACCTCGCCGACCAGGCCGAGGTGGAGGGACGGGCCGACTCGGACCTTGGCCTGGATCCGAACGATGCCGAAGCCTTGTCCTGGCGGGACAGGAACCGGGCCGAGGCGGAGCTGGAGGCGGCGTCGGTCCGTGCTTGGACCGACGCGGCGGCGGCATGGGCGTGAGCCAGCGTGGAGCCATCCTGGCACGAGATGCCGGAGGGCACAGTGGTGGCGGTGACGGTCTTTGAGCCGTCGTCGGTGAGGGAGCGCGGCCGTGGAGGCCGGGCTGAGGTGGTGATCCCTGACCGGGAGGTCGTGGAGGTGGCGGATGACACCCCGCCGTGGGCCGACGTGGTCGAGCGAGCGGGGACTGATAGTGGTGGAGGCAGCGTCGTTTTGGAAGAGACGCTGCGAGCGGCGGTGTCGGAGGCCCGCCAGTTTCGAAGGAGGCACCGCGGGCGGCGGTGCCGGAGGCCACCCCGGCAGCTGGGCCGGAGACAGCGACGCGGGGCGTCCCGGCGTCCGGGTCGTCGTCGACGCTGGGAGGGGCGTCGGAGGAGGCACTGGCCGCGTCGCGAGCGGCCAGCGGGGAGTACGCCTTGGTGCCCCGGCAGGGAGGGCGTCGAGCTATCGTGCCACAGCCGGCGCGGAGCGGGGGCGCCGTTGTCTTCGGGCCACCGACCCAGGAGGAGGCGGCGCTAGACGCCGTCAGTCGCTGCCTGCGAGGCCGGACGGAACGGCTCGAGGCCTTCGCCCAGGCCGAGGTGGAGCGGACGCGTGACCTAGAGCGCGTCGTTCTGTTAAGTCTTCTTGTAATTTCTTCTTTGTGGGGGCGCGCCAGCGCACCCACTAGGTGTAGCCCCCGAGGTTCGGGCCAACTACGTAGTAGTTGGGTCGAATCTTTAGAGTGTTGGCCTTGTTCTGATTTCTGCTTTCTTCGGCATCTCGACGCCTTCCGGGTCGCTGCCTACAATCGTCTCTTGGGCAAGCACCGGGAGCTCATGGAGCAGCTTGCCGCCAAGGAGGAGGAGCTCTGCGTCACCGTAGGTATTCTTGTGCTCTTTTCTAGTGGGGACGCGCTAGCGCACCCACTGGGTGTAGCCCCTGAGGTTCAGGCCAACTATGTAATAGTTGGGCCAAATCTTAAGTCTTGCTTTTTTCTTCTGCTGAGTCCTTCTTTTTCGCAGCCGAGGTGTTGTCCTGGCGGACTCGTCTGCTCCGGGCCAGTCATCACTACGACCGACTCGTTGCCGACACCGGCCGTCTTGGCGTCGAGGCGGCGCAGGCAAGGGCGGAGGCGGCCGCGGCTTGGCGGTCTCTCGACGAGGCCAACCGGCTACTTGAGCAGCTGGCGGGTCACAAGAGCCGCCTCGAGGCCGAGGTGGAGCTCCTTAAGGCAAAAGCCGCCAAGGTGGCAGAGGCGCAGCAGGCCCTGGTGGAGGTGGACCAGCAGCGTGGCCAGCTGGCCGACGACAAGGGTCGGCTCCAGGCCGAGGTGGATCGCCTGCGGGGGTAGGTCACCACGGCTGAGGGGGCCTGTCAGGACGAGGCCCGTCGCCGCGAGGCGGCCGAGAAGGCGGCCGAAGACAAGGACGCCAAGCTGAAGGCGGCCCTTGCCAAGGCGGCCGATCTAGAGAAGGCGCTCGAGGAGCGCGACCGCGCCATCGAACGGGAGCGGCGTGGTACATTGCTCGAGGCGCAGCACCAGGAAGAGTCCTTCTCCAGTAAGCGCTTTTTTTGTTGTTTGCCGGGTCGGGATCCGGCCTTTCTTCCTTGTTGTTCTTCTTCTAATTCGCTTCTTCCTTTGCGGCAGGGGCCTTCCCGGACACGTAGCGGCTGGCGGAGGAAGCCGTCCGCTATCAGCGCGACCCGACCGGCGTCGTTGGGTCCGGGACGGATCCGCAGGTGGCATGGACCTTCCCGGAGATCATCGCCGCCGCTGAGGCCCGCCTATAGGTCCTGGGAACGCAGTTGGGGCGGCTGTCCCAGGGCGACACCGCAATAACGGTGGCCCTATGGCCGGACTCCGCCCAACCGAGCAGCTTCTCGCGCCTAGCGCGTTGGTTGGAGATGGGGTCGGACTGGCTTGGCGAGTGGCACGTCTCCGCCGCTCATGCTGGTGCTGAGATGGCGCTCCGGTTCGCGCTGTCCTGGCATCCGTACCTGCAGTTGGACGCGTTGATGGGCTAGCGGGCCGATTCGGAGCAGCTCTTGTAGGAGCAAGTCGGCCAGATCGCCTCCCGGGCCAGCTACATCACCGAGTTCGCCTTCCATGACGAGTCCCATCTGGAGCGGACGGAAGACGGCAGCACCATCGACGGCGACGACTATGGCTTGCTCCTCCAAAATCCGGAGGGGAGCTCGGAGGAGACGGGCGTCTACCGCGACGCGGGTGCTGAGGAGGACACCAGCGCCTCGCTGGACCCGGAGGCCGCCAGGGGAGAGCCGTCGATGTCGCGACGCGGCAGTGGAGATGCCTGGGACATTTTGTGTAAAATCTGTTAAATAGCAGGTCCACCCACCCACTGGGGGTTTTAGGGTGTAATGAACTCGGGCTGTGGGCCTTTTCTTAAATACTTGTGTAGATGTCATGGGTGCTTTTGCTTTTTGCCTTCCGTTTTTTGGACCGATTTCATGCGCTTTTCCTTTCTCAAACCTCCCCCCCCCCCTCCCCGCGAGTCAGACGGCCGAGGCTCCGGTCCGTGACAAGGAGTTTGGTTCTTTGAGAGGAGCGTGCAGGACTTGGGTCCCTCGAAACATTGAGCGTGAGCGAAACACCCACTGGGCCGGTTGGCGGCAATCCAGCGAAGCCGGTTGGCGAGCAGCCGGTCGTGCCAGTGTTCATTTGATGAATCGGTGGGCCGGGTTGATCGACCCGGCAGCCTTTGACTTAGTGTATGAAGCGTAAAGGAGCTTTGGCCCGTTGTGCTTGCCAGGCGACAGCCAAAGCTGGATCTGTGGCTTTAGGGCGAAGTGGGGGACCGCGGCATCCTAACTTTATCAGGAATCACCAAGTAAGGCGGCGGGGTGGCGACCGAGCCGGCCAGCCCCCGAGCCCCTGGGTCGAGCGAGTCGGACCGGTGGCTGGGTTCAGTGGTATAGTGATGCAAGAAAATAGGGACACAATAAATTGGTCGACAAAAGGCAGCCCCCGAGTCTCGTTCGGGGACCCCATGGTTTCGTGCGTTTACAAAAGGCGACGATGCATACGCTCGTGCGGCTAACTGTAAAATGGGCGGAGGAGTTCCGCGTTCCACGGCCAGGTCGTTTCTTCACCGGCGGTGTCCTTCTTGTGCTTCCTTGACTTGCGTGCGTCGATGAGGTAGTAGGCGTTGCGGTCGCGCAAGGCCCTGCTCACGACAGCTTGTGCTGGCTTGCCCGCTCTTGGACGAGTCGGACGACGAGGTCGCCCTCGCGGAATGCGAGGGGCTTGATCTTCTTGCTGTGGTAGTGCCTCAGGCCTTGCTGGTAGATGGCTGAGCGACTGAGCGCCAGGAGGCGTGCTTCTTCGAGCAGGTCGACGCCATCTTCGCGGGCTTCTCTGGCTTCGGCTTCGGTGTACATCGCGGCGCGCGGCGAGTCGAACTCGACGTTGGTGGGGATGACGGCTTTGGCTCCGTAGACGAGGAAGAACGGGGTGAACCCGGTCGACCGATTCGGCGTGGTGCGTAGACTCCAGAGAACGGCTGGCAACTCGTCAAGCCAGCTGCCGGGTGAGCGGATGAGTGGCTCGACGAGTCACGGCTTGACGCCGGACAGGATGAGTCCATTGGCCCGCTCGACCTTCCTGTTGTACTGCGGATACGCAACGGAGGCCAGGTAGAGGCGGATGCTGGAGACGGAGCAGTATTGCTCGAGCGCGCCCTTGGCGAAGTTGGTGCCGTTGTCGGTGATGATGCTGTTTGGCATGCCATAGCACACCGCTATGTCCTTGATGAACCGGACGGCTGTTGGCCCGTCCAGTTTCTTGATTGGTCTTGCCTCGATCCGCTTGGTGAATTTGTCCACTGCCACCAGCAAGTGCGTCATGCTGCCTCAAGCGGTTTTGAAGGGTCCCACCATGTCGAGTCCCCAGACCACGAAGGGCCAAGCGATCGGTATGGTGCGGAGTGCTGACGCCGGCTGGTGGCTGCATTTGCTGAAGCGCTGGCATCCCTCACACTTGAGGATGAGCGACTCGGCATCTTGGAGGGCCGTGGGCCAGTGGAAACCGTGGCCGAACGCCTTGGCCACCAGGGATCATGATGCGGCGTGGTGCCCGCACTCGCCCTGATGTATGTCGAGGAGGATGTCGATGCCCCGTTCCTACTCGACCCAGCGCTGGAACACACCGGTGGAGCTGCGCTTAACGAGCTCGTTGTTGGTGATGTTGTAGGCGGACGCCCGACGCTGCACTTGCCGAGCTTCGGTCTCGTCCATGGGGAGAACCCCGTTCTCCAAAAATTCTGATACTGGGAGGGCTGAAGATGGAGCCGTAACCACGGCAAAGACGGCCACCAGGGTGGGTTTCGAGTCGGCAGCCCCCGAGCCGGGTTGAGCAGCCCCCGGGTCGAGGATGGCGACGGCCGGGTCCGGGACGATGGTGGCCGGGTCGTCCGGAACGTGGATGGATTCGGAGTCCGGCGATGGCTTGACAGGTGGCTTGCGCAGGTGCTCGAGGGAGATGCCGGACGGGGTGGCTTGTCGTGACGAGGCGATCTTAGCGAGCGTGTCGGCTGCTTCGTTCTCCACGCGCGGGACGTGGAGGAACTCGCAACCCGCAAAGGATCCGGACAGCCTCTAGACGAGGAAGTGGTAGCTTGCCATGTTGGAGTCGCGGGCGTCCCATTCGTCGGAGCACTGCTGCACCACCAGGTCTGAGTCGCCGTAGCACAGGATGCGCCGGATGCCAAGTTCCTTGGCAAGCCGGAGGCCGTGCACAAGGGCTTCGTACTCGGCGACGTTGCTGGAGGCAGGGAAGTGGATCTGGAGCGCGTAGCGGAGCCGATCGCCCTTCGGGGACGACAGTACGATGCCGGCCCCCAAGCCGAGTCGCATCTTAGACCCGTCGAAGTGCATGCGCCAATGCGTCGAGTCAGGAGGCGGCGGCAAGTACTGGGTCTTGGTCCAGTCGATGACTTGGTCGGTCCGCGGGAAGGCGGACAGATCCTTGGGGCAGGCCTTGTTGAGGCTGGTGTAGTCGATACACATGGGCCAGGTCTTGTTCTTCTTCAGGACGAGGACTGGATTGGCCAGCCACTCAGGGTGAAACACTTCCATTATGAAGCCGGCCGCCAAAAGCTTGGCGACCTCTTCACCAATGGTTCTTCTCTTCTCTTCGGAAAATCGTCGTGGGGGTTGACGGACAGGCTTGGCATCCTTGCGGACGTGAAGTTTGTGCTCGGCGTACTTCCTCGGGATTCCCGGCATGTCCTTGGGGGTCCATGCGAAGATATCCCGATTCTCACGGAGGAAGTCGACGAGCTCGCCTTCCTATTTGCTGTCGAGGCGGGCGCCTATGACAACGTACTTGCCACAGCTGGGGTCTTCTGGGTTGAGCTTCACTGTCTTGGTCTCCTTGGTGGGCTTGAAGGCGGCCTCGTCGGCCGGGTCCGGGGTCGGGATCGACGCAGCAAAGGCCTCGCCTGCCAGGGCGACGATCCGGTCGAGCTGGCGCTGCTCCTCGGCAATGACCAGCGACTCGGCCAACTTGGCGCTGTCTCGGGCGCACTCCAGGGACTTGCGGTAATCGCCGATGATGGTGATGAGGCCCTTGGGACCCGGCATCTTCATCTTCAGGTACGCGTAGTGGGGAACCGCCATGAACTTGGCGAGCGCAGGTCGGCCCAGCAACGCGTGATACGCGCTGGACAGGTCCACCACCTCGAACCAGATCGGTTCGCGCCGGAAGTGGCTGCTGTCACCAAACAGGACATCAAGCCGGACCCAGCCGATGGGGGAGCAGGAGAGGCCGGGCACGATGCCGTGGAAGATCGTTCGGGTCGGCTCCAGGTCCTCGGCCTTGACGCCGAGCTTGGTCATCGTGTCGCGGTATAGGGTGTTGATGCTGCTGTCGCCGTTGATGAGGACTCGGGAGAACTTGCATGTGCGCCGCGCGACGATGGTGGGGTTGAGGACGAGGGTGTAACCACCCAGACTCGGCATGACTGCCGGGTGATCCTCCCGGGTCCAGGTGATCGGGCGATCCGACCAATGCATGAACTCCGGCTTGGCCGGGACGACGGTGTTCACCTCCTGCCGAAAGAGGCGCTCGTTGCGCTTGTCGTCGCCGAGGCTGGTGAAGACGACGTAGGCCGCGTTCTGCTCCGGGTAGGCGTAGTCGCACATCGCGCCGCCAGCTTGAGGCAGCGGTGGAGGCGGAGGCGCTTGTCCCGCGCCTGGAGCCGGAGCCGGAGGGGGCGGGACGTCGCCCCTCATGATGCGCTTGGTGATGGCGCACTGCCGAAGCGTGCGTGTGGACGATCTTGCGCCGTTGTGGTGCTTGCAGGGGGCGTCGAGCATCTGCTCGAAGCTCATGGCGGGTTGCCATGCCGTCTTGCCGGTTTGCCGGCGCTTCGCCGCCGGGTCCGCCGCGGGCTCTGTGGCCCTGACGAGCCGGTTGTCGTGACGCGGCACCGGCTGGTCAGCCTTGCGCTTGTTGTTCTGGTGATGCTGCTGCCGGCTGCTTTCGCCGGCCGGCTTCGGAGGGGGAACCGGCTTCGCCTTTCCGGCTTCATCCAGCGCCACCTGGATCTTCATGGCGGAGTCTGCGTTGGCGTACTTGTCCGCCGTCACCATGAGCGCAGCCAAGGTGGCCGGCTCGGAGCGTAAGAGCTTGTGCTTGAGGACGGTGCCATCTCGGCACCCGCTGACAAAGTACTGGATCTCCTGGACTTCATGGACGCCCTCGTAGCTGTTTCGAAGCTCGGTCCAGCGTGCGAGGTACTCGCAACCGGTCTCCGTAGGCCCTTGCACGCACATGGCGAGTTGGCTAGGGCGCCGGGTCGCTTGTAGGTCCCCATGAAGTTGCGGACGAAGGCTTCCTTGAAGTCCACCCACGTGTTGATGTTGCCCATCGGCAGGCTGTTCAACCATGTGCGGGACGATCCTTGGAGCATGAGCGGTGCATAGCGCACGGCGAGACGGCGATTGGCACCGATGATGCCAATGGCCGTGGTGTAGTCCACTACAAGAAATATGTCAATTTGCGACCATCACTATTGATCACTGAAAGGTCATTGTTTTTTATTTGCGACCTTTTTATGACCAAAAACAAAAGGTCAAAAACTGGCGGTCGTAAACTGAAATTAACGACCTTCTCTGTGAGAAGGTCGTGGAAGGCCACGACCAAAACAAAAGGTCGTTGATTCCATGACCTTCTGTTTTGGTCGCTAGCTGTCTGCCCAGGCCCCGTCGAATCCGACATGACAATCCGACATGGCAAAATTGCGATCAATTGAAAAGGTCATTGACAAGATTCAGCCCGGTCCGATTGAGTGTTTTACATGGGCTAAGCCCATTAATTCAGCCCATTTGTTGTTCTTCTCTTTCAATTTGAGTCAACTACATGGGCCAGGCCCAACAATTTGGCATTTTTTATGTCTAGGCCTTAGCCATTTCGCAATCCATTTCATTAAACCTTTTTGTACCATTTTTTCATAAATGCACAACATTCCGGTCTACTATTGTTTGGGCAATAGCCTTTTTAGAGCCCAAATATTATTTGATCCAATAGAACATCCAAACCTTTTCATTCACAGATTTCAAATTTACACATTTCAACAGCAAACAATCAAACATTCTCTCAATTAAATGATCAAATCCAAAAATCTATCAATGAAACTCACAATAGCACATGTACAATAGCACATACTGCACGATCCAACAAGTGTACATACAATCAAAAAACAAATACACATGCACCAAAACTTGGTGGCAACATCAACTAAAACTCGGTAAGAGCAGCAGCCACCTCGGCGACATTAGATCCTGATCTACATAAGTTAGTAGTAAGATAAGAGTGAAAGTTGAATGATTGCCAATAAAATATATGGGTAGAAGATGGACGACATTATATAAAAGAGTAGAGATATGTGTCCCTTGGAAGAGCACATCAAATGTAAAAAATCTGGACTGGTTAAATAATAATTGTATCCTTCTCTACAGGCACATATGAGTAGTTAATAAGTACTAATCCTATCATGTATGGTAGGCTTGCAAGATGGAGATGCATACATGACTAAACACTAACATATTATGGTATGACCAAGGTGAGAAAATCGACAAATTGATCGACCCAACATTGAAATCGGACATAACAGCAAGAAACAGGAAAAGTAGGCTCATACATCAGGACCACTAAAACCAAGCACATCACAACCATGGTTGAGGAAATACTCCCTCCTTTCCGGTTTATAGGGCTTATCTCAAAATTTTAGTTTTTCCATTTTATAAGGCTCAATTTGGTTGTTCCCCATCACATGTTCAGACTTCAAGGTGCATTAAATCATTGCATGCAAGTATTAAGAGAAAACTGACCAATGCATGCACTTTATGCATGCATGCATTGCAATTAATGCATTCATAAACATAATGTTTTGAGGAAAACAAGAGCATTAATTGGGTGCTTTTGCAAACTACAAAAAATATTCCACCACTCATCATCTACCTTGGTGAGATTTTTGAATTGAGCTTATAAACCAGAAAGGAGGGAGTAATAAACATGTGCATTTTACAAGAGTACACTTACCACAAAACTGTCATCAGTATAGAGATCATTAGCTACCACCGCATGAAGCATCCATAATCAAACTGATTTTTCTGCTGTTGGTTGAAACACTACACGTCAACCAGAAATTTGTAAGTACATGAGACAATGGCTTAACAGAAGAACATTGTGACTTCTTCGGCTATTTGTTTCAATAGCAGTACAAACCTCACCTCTGTTACACCCTCAGCAGCATTAAATAATTCATGATAATCTGCACGTACAGAAGATTCATACACAGTCACATGAACAACATTCAGCATGTTATCTACACAGAGAAGTGAAAAGTCAAACAGATCTCAATCATTTTGTCGTCTTAACACATGCACATCAAGTAAGAGTGGTGCTCTATTTTTACCATAGCGGCACAAGCGAGACAATGTCTGATTCGCCCTACTCCTCCACAAGATTCACCCTACGTTTCAAAGCACACTGCATGGGAACAAAGACACTTATGAACAAAAATATGCCTCAAATTTCAACAGAACACTACTGTGCTAGCTAAGCTAGTCAATGCACAAACATATAAGCATGCAGAAATAGTAGTACTAGTCATATACACAACACATCATGCAACAAGATCTAAAATGAATAATTCTAGGCTAGAAGAAAAAATACATATAATACCAAATACCAACTAAACAATACAGGATGCTAGTAGCAGAACAAACACTACTATATCTGCCAAATGCACAGGCCAATTAAGCATGTTCCTCCAATATTATGCAAACTCAGATGCAAACAGGTAACAACGCCTATTTTTCTTGTCATAAGAAGAGGCTAGAGCCCTTTTCTGTTTGGTGATGGTGCCGATGGGGCGATGGTAGGCACGCCTATATTTACAAGAACAACAACTGGGCATTCTGTACGAGTAAGGATATCCTATAGTTACGTGAATTAACAAACTACGCACACCCTAAAAAGTGACAACAAAGGTACGCATGGGCATTCATCGCCATAGCAATAGTTCAAGGATAAAAGCATAGATGATATATTTTTTAAGATCCACAAACCCAGACACAACAAGTTCTTACTAGACTATCAACATATATACAGGTATGTTTTTACAACAAAAATGTCAAGTTTTTATGGATCAATAAGAAGATGGTCAATCAAACATTTCCAGGGATGGTATGAATTTCCAAAGGGGAGGACGAGCAACCAAATATTTATATTTCAGTGCCATACAATCAACTGGGTCAAAGAAGAAAAGAAAATTCGTCCAGTGAAGACAGTAAGCTATTCAAGAAAAAAAATTGGACCTGATTTTGCCCTGTCCATGGTGTTCCACACCAATCGAGAATTTGACCACCGACCTCGGCGTATAACAGAATCATGATTTCCATTTGCATCCAGGGCTGAATTTGACCACGAAAATTGGCTATTAGGTAGTATACTCATGTGGTGAATTTTATGGAATACTTAATCTATACTCTGCATCTACCGAAAGCCAAACAATCCAAAGGCATCTAACTGAAAAAGGCAAAAGAATGGTGCTTCTGCTGCAGTGAATTGAAACCCAAAGCACCCCCAAACCATAGCAGACTAAACTAGCTAGCTCTAGGGTCACCATTATTGAAGTTGATGCTTTAGGAGCCCACCAGCATGGTGGTTCAGGTGGTCGAGGAAGAAGAGGAGCATTACTGCATAATCATCATGAAACAACAGTGATTGAGTAAATCATAAAGCAGAATGAAAAGGCCATAATTAATCTAAATCGACTCAGAATCAGATAGCATATGATGAGCATGTTTACATCTTTTACTAAAGCTTTCCATATTTGGTATTGATACATGTGCATTATCTTACAACAAAGAACTGCAATGTGAAATTCAAAGAAGAAAAAGTTAAACAATGCGTATAACTATGACCAGCTGATGTTATGATGGCTTCCACATTTGAAAAACAAATGTAGCAAAGGGCCCTGCGATGGTCAGATATGCCTTGCCATGTAGTGTGGTGAGTAAGAACTAGAGAAAGGAAATGGTAATTAGTACCTTCCTGATGCCCGCAAAACGCAGAAGCAACTGCGATAGTCCCATCCATGGTCTCCACAACTGCAAAAGAATGAAGAAGATGGTTAACGAGGCACCCAAGTTACTTCATAATCTGCACAGGATTTACCCAAAATGTAGCGCCTATGTAGAAATAACTATGAAATGTGTAGAAGAATCATCACATGAACAAATAAACAAGACCCCCATGAACTTGGAATGATGTGAACACTAGCAAGACGCGCGACAGACCTTGGAAGACTGACTGCGTGTAACCGGAGCAAAAATCAAATTGTGAAACAGAGTACATGACTGGCAGTCTCTACACATGTACGATTAAGAGTACATCGCTTTTTCAAATGCTATGCTATGGTTTTGTGCGGTTTGCGCCGTTGGCAAAAGCAAAACTAATAGAATTCCCAGATGTGGCAAAACTAGCATATTGTTTCCCCCGGAGACTAACTGAGAAGGAATTGATCATGATAGGACGTACTTTGTAAATTACTTGGACTTCCAGAACAGGAATCAAACATGACAAATGTAACAACTGTTACAACTGAAATATCATAACTAACTCCGTTGCCGGTGAATCCCTCATCTTCACTGCAGTGGCAAGATAAAACCACACAGAATAATAAGCCTACACAGACTACATGATCATAGTGTACTAAGCTAAATCTACAAGGGGGGCATTTCCAGGACCAAAAACAGCACCAAATAGATCATGCGATTCTAGCTATGCAAGTCCCCAAGTCATACAGCCAACTGATTCGTAAGCAGCCGATGCTATGATCCATTAGCAGGACCGACTGAACCTACCCCTACACTTCAGCGCGCAGCCGCGCCAGCACGCAGCATAATTCGGCAGCGAGATCCAACAAACAAAAGCCCCACGGCAGACACACACACGCGCGCGCGCGCTTCAAGGGGAAGGGGAATCTACCTGCTGCCGAACAGACGGGGATAGGAAGAGCCGGTGGTGTCCCAAATCTGGGCCTTGACGACCTTGCCGTCGACCTAGAGGGAGCGGGTGGCGAATTCGACCCCGTGATGGTGGACTTGGACTCGAGGCTGAACACGTTGCGGGTGAAGCGGGAGAGCAGATTGGACTTGCCGATGCCGGTCTTGAATGCTTGCCTTGCGCTAGACCCCCCTGATGTGGTCGAAGAGCAGTGGGACATGCCCGTCGAGGTTGTCCCCAGCCAGGTAAGGCACCAGCAGGAAGGCCTTCCCCATGGGGTCCGCCCACGGAACCCTCTTGATGTCGACGCCGGCGTGCAGCAGCAGCGCATGCTTGGTGGCCATGAAGCGCACCGCGGATGTTAGCAGGACGTCATCGGCGGAGGAGCCGGTCGCTTCGGGGAGGAATTCGGCGATCTCTTCCTTGGTGGCCTTCAAGAGAAATTGAGTTTAGATGTCAAAATTCAGGTCAAGGTAGCAGAAATCTACTGATTGCGCGAGCAGGCGAGGGAAAGGCGGAGCGAGGCAGGGCTTCCTGACCTGGGAGACGAGGTGGCGGGCGAGGGAGGCGACGGCGTGGAGCGTGGCGGCGCCGGAGCCGATGCGGGCGCCGTCGGGGTCCGGGAAGGAGGGGCGAAAGGGGAAGGTGGGGGAGGAAGGGGGAGGGAGGAGATGGGAGGCGACGAGGTGGATGGTGGCGCGATGGGGGACGGGGAGGAGATGTTGGAGAGGTCGGCGGTGATGGGTGGGGGTGGCGGCGGTGCCTCGATCGGATCTGGGAGAAAGATGAGACGAGGGAGAGGAAGGCGGGGGCGGCGGGGTGCCTCGATCGGATCTGGGGAATGGGTGGGTGGGTGGGTTAGGGTTCGGGTTCGGGTTTCTCGGGAGACGCTCCACCGTTGATGGGTGTGTCATGGATGGCTCGGGTCGCTTCGGACTGGGTGATCCGCGTGATTGTGGTTCCTCGCTTCTCATTGGCCGGTTGTTTTGTGCTGGAATCTTCAAAATTTGGATCCAAATTTTCTAAGTTTTTTAAGAAAAAACTACAAATCTGTCTTGTAAAAAGGACCACAACTTTTTTCAAAAATATTAGTCCACAATATATTTTCAATTAACTAAAATGTCAAGATCACAGCCGTTTACAATTAAGCTACAAAATCAAAACACTAGCGGCCGGACACTTCTTCATTACAATTCCGTCGGTCTCAACGATGTTGGATCACAGCACCGGCGGTCCCCGGTGATGCTTCGTTGCATCACCGTTGACTATTGCAGCATCACCTTCTGCTGCAACCCCCGACGACCTTGCGGCGCCACGCATGACCGGTGGCCACTACCCAGCAGCCAGCGACGCCACGCATCACTGCCTCCACACCACATTCATGGCATAGTTTGTTCAAATGATCTCATATTGTGCACAAGGGTACATCTTGGAATTACAAACAATGTTTCCTAAGGAAGTTATCATTTTGTTTGCACGAAAAAATCATTTCCCATTTTTTTGAGTTTTTTGTGAAGGACCTACCAAATATTTGTTGCAAAATTGTACCAAATCAATTTTCTAAAATACTAGGACATATTTAATGCACAATTGACCAAATGGTTGGGTATCAAAAGTTTTAATCCACCTCTTGTGAAAAAAACAAATTTCTGCCGATTCAGCCGGAAGCGGGTCAAATTTGAACTGCAGCTGCCTCATAGTTTGCTCTTTATTTTTCCAAAAATTATTTTTAGGTACATAAGTATCTATTTAATTAAAGAAAAATCAAAAGTTTTCCAAGATTCAACCACTAGCTAGGAACGGTCAAGCCCGCCGTTTTGATCGCATTTTGAAACAGGCATAAAAAATCAAAAAATTGGAAAACCTTCGCATTGTGTCATTATATGTGATCAAGTTACCAGGAAAAATAATAAACTTGTAATGCGAAAATTATTTAAAAAAGTGTTCTCAGAAATGAGCTATCATGCGTGAAGATTCATGACTTTCAAGCCAAATGATCAATCTTATGGCCACATTCATGACATAGTTTGTTGAAATGATCTCATATTATGCACAAGGGTGCATCTTAGAATGAAAAACAATGTTGCCTAAGGAAGTTTTCATTTTCTTTGCATGAAAAAAATATTTTCCATTTTTTCAGTGCCCAAAATGAGCTTTTTTGTGAAGGACCTATCAAATATTTGTTGCAAAAGTGGACCTAATCAATTTTATAAAATACTATGACATATTTAATGCACGATTGACCGAATGGTTGGGTGTCAAAAGTTTTGATCCACCTCTTGTGAAAAAGACAATTTTTTGTCGATTCAGCCGGAAGCGGGTCAAATTTGAACTGCAGTTGCCTCATAGTTTGCTTTTTATTTTTTCCAAAAATTATTTCTAGGTACATAAGTATCTATTTAATCAGAGAAACATCAAAAGTTTTCTAAGATTCAACCACTTGCTAGGAACGGTCAAGCACGCCGTTTTGACCGCATTTTGAAACGGACATAA
Source organism: Triticum monococcum (assembly GCA_034509565.1). Taxonomy (NCBI): domain Eukaryota; kingdom Viridiplantae; phylum Streptophyta; class Magnoliopsida; order Poales; family Poaceae; genus Triticum; species Triticum monococcum. The sequence continues at coordinate 698,948,928 of CM067842.1, forward strand.
AAAATTCGAAAAATTCAAAAAATTGGAAAACCTTCGCATTGTGTCATTATATGTGACCAAGTTAACGGGAAAAATAATAAACTTGTAATACGAAAATTATTTTTAAAAAGTGTTCTCAGAAATGAGCTATCATGCGTGAAGATTCATGGCTTTCAAGCCAAATGATCAATCTTATGGCCACATTCATGGCATAGTTTGTTCAAATGATCTCATATTGTGTACTAGGGTGTATCTTGGAATTCCAAACAACGTTGCGTACGGGAGTTTCCATTTTCTTTACACGGAAAATTCATTTTCCATTTTTAAGTACCTGAAATGAGTTTTTTTGTGAAGGACCTACCATATATTTTTTGCAAAAGTGGACCTAATCAATTTTATAAAATACTATGCCATATTTAATGCACAATTGACAAAATGGTTGGGTTTCAAAAGTTTTGATCCACCTCTGGTGAAAAAGACAAATTTCCGCTGATTCAGCAAAAAGCGAGTCAAATTTGAACTGCAGCTACCTTATTGGTTGCTCTTTATTTTTCCCAAAAATCATTTCTAGTTACATAAGTACCTATTTAAGCATAAATACATGGTTTGGTGGCGATATGTCGAATTTTGGATGGTGGCCCAGGGCCCCAACTTCAAAGCGCGTAAACTCGCATGCCCGTCACGTGGTCACTGTGTTACCTTGGTGTTGACATGCGTTATGGGAGGCCTAGGCATGTCTGGTGGGTTGGGCACTCCTCAGGTAGGTGCTAGGAAGAAAATTACAACAGAAGAATCTCATGAGGAGACCGACCTATGCTCAAAGATGAATTAGCAGCTAAGTGTTTGATTAGCGGTACGGGAAATGCACATGGCCAATGGGCGTAAGTTTTGGCTGAGGATGATCATCTACTAAGAGGAATGACTTCACAAATTTTTAGCTCAAAAGGAGGATCCTAGGTGGTACTTGCTTTACAAAGTACCACATTGGACAAAAATATGAATGTTGAATCTGGGCTCAAAATAATGAATGGATTGAGATGAAATTTGGTGGATGATGGTTATTTGGACATAGGAAAGCACCGTAGAAAATTGATACCATTTGGACATGCCAAAGTGGTACTTCCTTCACAATTCTCTTCTTTGGACAGAAATTTGGGAAAATTAGCGAGAGAAACTGTATGAATGAAATGAGCTAAAATTTGGTGTAGGTAAGTTACATAGGCATGGTCATGTGCTTGTAAATTTTCAGATCATTTGGGTAAGCCTAGCTAGTACTTCCTTCACAAAGCTTTTCTCAAGGTAGAAACTTTAGAAATTTCCTGAGAAAGATTTACCAGGAAAATGGAGCTGAATATTATCATGTGTCGATGATTTGGGTATGGAAGAGTGCCCAAAAAGTTTGAGGGTAATAGGAGGGGTATAGATAACCCTTGCTTTGCAACGTGCCAATCTGGCCATAAAATATAAATTGGACATGGGCTCACATAGATGATTTAAATGAGCTGCAGTTTGGAGGAGGGTGATAATTTGGGCATATGAAGGAGCTCTACAAAATTTCATGTCATTTGGATATATAAGAAAGGTACTTCCTTCATAATGCTTCTAGGTGAACAAAAAAATTGGAAATTTGCCGAGGAAGATTTTCTAGGAAAATGGAGCTAAATTTTGTCATGAGGCAATGATTTTGATAGGAAAAAGTGCCCAAAATTTTTGAGGGCAATCAAGAATATATAAATAGCACTTCCTTCATAAAGTGTTGTTGTGAACAAAATAGGAAAATGAATATTGTTGAATTATTTTTGAACTAGGCAAGGAAGGATTTTCACATATTGCACGAAGATATGACCCAAAAAAATTATGAGATTTTTTTTGGGAATTTTTGGAATGACAGAAATATAGGTTGCTTCACAACCTAGGGCAAAATTCGACACATGGACATGACACATAGGCAAAACTGATGAGGTGGCGCCAAGTCATACCAATCCACCACAATTTACAAGGTTATGACCATCTATATTGGTCATGATCAGCTAGAAATAAGGCAGCGGACTAGTGTTGTCTGCTTTATGACCATTTCATGTGAGGAAATTACGACCTTTCTGACCAAAATGGTCGATATAGTTTAGGGTTTGGAGCCCCCCGAACAGCTTTTGACCAATTGGTATCAAATGGTCATGGATCTATGTGTTGGGGAACGTAGTAATTTCAAAAAAAAATTCCTACGCACACGCAAGATCATGGTGATGCATAGCAATGAGAGGGGAGAGTGTTGTCTACGTACCAACGCAGACCAACTGCGGAAGCGATCACACAACGTAGAGGAAGTAGTTGTACGTCTTCTTCCCGATCCGACCGATCCAAGCACCGTTACTTCGGCACCTCCGAGTTCTTAGCACACGTTCAGCTCAATGACGATCCTCGGGCTCCGATCCAGCAAAGCGTCGAGGAAGAGTTCCGTCAGCACGACGGCGTGGTGACGATCTTGATGTACTACCGATGCAGGGCTTCGCCTAAGCACTGTAACGGTATGATCGAGGTGGAATTTGGTGGCAGGGGGCACCGCACACGGCTAAGGAACGATCTCAAGGATCAACTTGTGTGTCTTGGGGTGTCCCCTGCCCCCGTATATAAAGGATGAGAGGGGGAGGGCTGGCCGGCCAAGCTTGGAGGCGCAGGAGGAGTCCTACTCCTACCGGGAGTAGGACTCCTCCCCCCAATCCTATTCCTAATAGGATTCCCCAAAGGGGGAGAGAGAGAGAGGTGGCCGACCCCTCTCCTAGTCCTAATAGGACTAGGGAGAGGGGGGGAGGCGCAGCCCTATGTGGGCTGCCCTCTCACCTTTCCACTAAGGCCCATGTTGGCCCATTTGGCTCCCGGGGGGTTCCGGTAACCCTCCCGGTAATCCGGTAAAATCCCGATTTCACCCGGAACACTTCCGATGTCCAAACATAGGCTTCCAATATATCAATCTTTATGTCTCGACCATTTTGAGACTCCTCGTCATGTCCGTGATCACATCCGGGACTCCGAACTACCTTCGGTACATCAAAATGCATAAACTCATAATAACTGTCATCGTAACGTTAAGCGTGCGGACCCTACGGTTCGAGAACAATGTAGACATGACCGAGACACGTCTCCGATCAATAACCAATAGCGGGACCTGGATGCCCATATTGGCTCCTACATATTCTACGAAGATCTTTATCGGTCAGACCGCATAACAACATACGTTGTTCCCTTTGTCATCGGTATGTTACTTGCCCGAGATTCGATCATCGGTATCCAATACCTAGTTCAATCTCGTTACTGGCAAGTCTCTTTACTCGTTCTGTAATACATCATCTCATAACTAACATCTTAGTTATTATGCTTGCAAGGCTTATGTGATGTGTATTACTGAGAGGGCCCAGAGATACCTCTCCGACAATCGGAGTGACAAACCCTAATCTCGAAATACGCCAACCCAACATCCACCATTGGAGATACCTGTAGTACTCCTTTATAATCACCCAGTTACGTTGTGACGTTTGGTAGTACCCAAAGTGTTCCTCCGGTAAACGGGAGTTGCATAATCTCATAGTCATAGGAACATGTATAAGTCATGAAGAAAGCAATAGCAACATACTAAACGATCGAGTGCTAAGCTAATGGAATGGGTCATGTCAATCAGATCATTCAACTAATGATGTGATCCCGTTAATCAAATAACAACTCTTTGTTCATGGTTAGGAAACATAACCATCTTTGATTAACGAGCTAGTCAAGTAGAGGCATACTAGTGACACTCTGTTTGTCTATGTTTTCACACATGTATTATGTTTCCGGTTAATACAATTCTAGCATGAATAATAAACATTTATCATGATATAAGGAAATAAATAATAACTTTATTATTGCCTCTAGGGCATATTTCCTTCAGTCTCCCACTTGCACTAGAGTCAATAATCTAGTTCACATCGCCATGTGATTTAGCAGCAATAGTTCACATCACCATGTGATTAACACCCATAGTTCACATCGTCTTGTGACCAACACTCAAAGGGTTTACTAGAGTCAGTAATCTAGTTCACATCTCTATGTGATTAGCACCCAAAGAGTACTAAGGTGTGATCTTGTGAGATAATTTTAGTCAACGGGTCTGTCACATTCAGATCCGTAAGTATTTTGCAAAATTCTATGTCTATAATGCTCTGCATGGAGCTACTCTAGCTAATTGCTCCCACTTTCAATATGTATCCAGATTGAGACTTTAGATTCATCTGGATCAGTGTCAAAAACTTGCATCGACGTAACCCTTTACGACGAACCTTTTTGTCACGTCCATAATCGAGAAACATATCCTTATTTCACTAAGGATAATTCTGACCGCTGTCCAGTGATCTACTCCTAGATCACTATTGTACTCCCTTGCCAAATCAGTGCAGGGTATACAATAGATCTGGTATACAGCATGGCATACTTTATAGAACCTATGGCCAAGGCATAGGGAATGACTTTCATTCTCTTTCTATCTTCTGTCGTGGTCGGGTTCTGAGTCTTACTCAACTTCACACCTTGTAATACAGGCAAGAACTCTTTCTTTGACTGCTCCATTTTGAACTACTTCAAAATCTTGTCAAGGTATGTACTCATTGAAAAAACTTATCAAGCGTTTTGATCTATCTCTATAGATCTTGAAGCTCAATATGTAAGCAGCTTCACCGAAGTCTTTCTTTGAAAAACTCCTTTCAAACACTCCTTTTATGCTTTACAGAATAATTCTACATTATTTCCGATCAACAATATGTCATTCACATATACTTATCAGAAATGCTGTAGTGCTCCCACTCACTTTTCCGTAAATACAGGCTTCACCGCAAGTCTGTATAAAACTATATGCTTTGATCAACTCATCAAAGCGTATATTCCAACTCCGAGATGTTTGCACCAGTCCACAGATAGATCGCTGGAGCTTGCATATTTAGTTAACACCTTTAGGATCGACAAAACCTTCTAGTTGCATCGTATACAACTCTTCTTTAGCAAATCCATTAAGGAATGCAGTTTTGTTTATCCATTTGCCAGATTTCATAAAATGCGGCAATTGCTAACATGATTCGGACAGACTTAAGCATAGATACGAGTGAGAAAATCTCATCGTAGTCAACACCTTGAACTTGTCGAAAACCTTTTGCGACAATTCTAGCTTTGTATATAGTAACACTACTATCAGCGTCCGTCTTCCTCTTGAAGATCCATTTTTCTATGGCTTGCCGATCATCGGGCAAGTCAACCAAAGTCCATACTTTGTTCTCATACATGGATCATATCTCAGATTTCATGGCTTCAAGCCACTTTGCGGAATCTGGGCTCACCATCGCTTCTTCATAGTTCGTAGGATCATCATGATCTAGTAGCATGACTTCCAGAACAGGATTACCGTACCACTCTGGCGCGGATCTTACTCTGGTTGACCTACGAGATTCAGTAGTGTCTTGTTCTGAAGTTTCATGATCATCATCATTAGCTTCCTCACTAACTGGTGTAGGTGTCACAGAAACATTTTTCTGTGATGTACTACTTTCCAATAGGGGAGCAGGTATAGTTACCTCGTCAAGTTCTACTTTCCTCCCACTCACTTCTTCCGAGAGAAACTCCTTCTCCAGAAAGTTTCCGAATTTAGCAACAAAAGTCTTGCCTTTGGATCTGTGATAGAAGGTGTATCCAACAGTTTCCTTTGGATATCCTATGAAGATGCACTTCTCCGATTTGAGTTTTGAGCTTATCAGGATGAAACTTTTTCATATAAGCATCGCAACCCCAAACTTTAAGAAACGACAACTTTGGTTTCTTGCCAAACCATAGTTCATAAGGCGTCGTCTCGACGGATATATATGGTGCCCCTTTTTAACGTGAATGCAGCTGTCTCTAATGCATGACCCCAAAAACAATAGTGTTAAATTGGTAAGAGACATCATAGATTGCACTATATCCAATAAAGTACGGTTATGACGTTCGGACACACCATTATGATGTGGTGTTCCAGGTGGTGTGAGTAGTGAAACTATTTCACATTGTTTTAACTGAAGACCAAACTCGTAACTCAAATACTCTTCTCTACGATCAGATCATAGAAACTTTATTTCCTTGTTACGATGATTTTCACTTCACTCTGAAATTCTTTGAACTTTTCAAATATTTCAGACTTATGTTTCATCAAGTAGATATACTCATATCTGCTCAAATCATCTGTGAAGATCAGAAAATAATGATACCTGTCGCGAGCCTCAATATTCATCGGACCACATACATCAGTATGTATGATTTCCAACAAATCTTTTCTCGCTCCATTGTTCCGGAGAACGGCGTTTTAGTCATCTTGCCCATAAGGCATGGTTCGCAAGCATCAACTGATTCATAATCAAGTGATTCCAAAAGCCCATCAGTATGGAGTTTCTTCATGCGCTTTACACCAATATGACCTAAACGGCAGTGCCACAAATAAGTTGCACTATCATTATTAACTTTGCATATTTTGGTTTCAATATTATGATTATGTGCATCACTATGATCGAGATCCAACGAACTATTTTCATTGGGTGTGTAACCATATAAGGTTTTATTCATGTAAACAGAACAACAATTTATTCTCTTACTTAAATGAATAACCGTATTACAATAAACATGATCAAATCATATTCATGCTCAACGCAAACACCAAATAACACTTATTTAGGTTCAACACTAATCCCGAAATTATAGGGAGTGTGCGATGATGATCATATCAATCTTGGAACCATTTCCAACACACATCGTCACTTCACCCTTAACTAGTCTCTGTTTATTCTGCAACTCCCGTTTCGAGTTACTAATCTTAGCAACTGAACTAGCATCAAATACTTGAGGGGTTGCTATAAACACTAGTAAAGTACACATCAATAACATGTATATCAAATATACTTATGTTCACTTTGCCATCCTTCTTATCCGCCAATCACTTGGGGTAGTTCCGCTTCCAGTGACTAGTCCCTTTGCAGTAGAAGCACTTTGTCTCAGGCTTAGGACCAGACTTGGGCTTCTTCACATGACTAGCAACTTGCTTGCCGTTCTTTTGAAGTTCCCCTTCTTCCCTCTGCCCTTTTCTTGAAACTAGTGGTCTTGTCTACCATCAACACTTGATGTTTTTCTTGATTTCTACCTTCGTCAATTTCCGCATTACGAAGAGCTTGGGAGTCGTTTCCGTTATCCCTTGCATATCATAGTTCATCACGAAGTTCTACTAACTTGGTGATGATGACTAGAGAATTTTGTCAACCACTATCTTATCTAGAAGATTAACTCCCACTTGATTCAAGTGATTGTAGTACTCAGACAATCTGGGCACATGCTCACTAGTTGAGCGATTCTCCTCCATCTTTTAGCTATAGAACTTGTTGGAGACTTCATATCTCTCAACTCGGGCATTTGCTTGAAATATTAACTTCAACTCCTGGAACATCTCATATGGTCCATGACGTTCAAAACATCTTTGAAGTCCCGATTCTAAGCCGTTAAGCATGGTGCACTAAACTATCAAGTAGTCATCATATTGAGCTAGCCAGACGTTCATAACATCCGCATCTGCCCCTGCAATAGGCCCCTCACCTAGCGGTGCATCAAGGACATAATTCTTCTGTGCAGCAATGAGGATAAACCTCAGATCACGGATCCAATCCGCATCATTGCTACTAACATCTTTCAATATAATTTTCTCTAGGAACATATCAAAATAAACATAGGGAAGCAACAACGCGAGCTATTGATCTACAACATAATTTGCAAAATACTACCAGGACTAAGTTCATGATAAATTTAAGTTCAATTTAATCATATTACTTAAGAACTCCCACTAAGATAGACATCCCTCTAATCCTCTAAGTGATTACGTGATCCAAATCAACTAAACCATAACCGATCATCACGTGAGATGGAGTAGTTTTCAATGGTGAACATCGTTATGTTGATCATATCTACTATATGATTCACGCTCGACCTTTTGGTCTCCGTGTTCCGAGGCCATATCTGCATATGCTAGGCTCGTCAAGTTTAACCTGAGTATTCTGCGTGTGCAAAACTGGCTTGCACCCGTTGTAGATGGACGTAGAGCTTATCACACCCGATCATCACGTGGTGTCTGGGCACGACGAACTTTGGCAACGGTGCATACTCAGGGAGAACACTTCTTGATAATTTAGTGAGAGATCATCTTATAATGCTACCGTCAATCAAAGCAAGATAAGATGCATAAAAAGATAAACATCACATGCAATCAATATAAGTGATATGATATGGCCATCATCATCTTGTGCTTGTGATCTCCATCTCCGAAGCACCGTCATGATCACCATCGTCACCGGCGCGACACCTTGATCTCCATCGTAGCATTGTTGTCGTCTCGCCAATCTTATGCTTCCACGACTATCACTACCGCTTAGTAATAAAGTAAAGCATTACATCGCGATTGCATTGCATACAATAAAGCGACAACCATATGGCTCATGCCAGTTGCCGATAACTTGGTTACAAAACATGATCATCTCATACAATAAAATCAGCATCATGCCTTGACCATATCACATCACAACATGCCCTGCAAAAACAAGTTAGACGTCCTCTACTTTGTTGTTGCAAGTTTTACGTGGCTGCTACGGGCTTAAGTAAGAACTCATCTCACCTACGCATCAAAACCACAACGATAGTTCGTCAAATAGACTCCGTTTTAACCTTCTCAAGGACCGGGCGTAGCCACACTTGGTTCAACTAAAGTTGGAGAGACAGTCTTCCGCAAGCCATCTATGTGCAAAGCACGTCGAGGGAACCGGTCTCGCGTAAGAGTACGCGTAAGGTTGGTCCGGATCGTCTCGTCCAACAATACCGCCGAACCAAAGTATGACATGCTGGTAGGCAGTATGACTTGTATCGCCCACAACTCACTTGTGTTCTACTCGTGCAAATAACATCAAACCATAAAACCTAGGCTCGGATGCCACTGTTGGGGAACGTAGTAATTTCAAAAAAAAAATCCTACGCACACGCAAGATCATGGTGATGCATAGCAACGAGAGGGGAGAGTGTTGTCTACGTACCAACGCAGACCGACTGCGGAAGCGATCACACAACGTAGAGGAAGTAGTCGTACGTCTTCTTCCCGATCCGACCGATCCAAGCACCGTTACTCCGGCACCTCCGAGTTCTTAGCACACGTTCAGCTCAATGACGATCCTCGGGCTCCGATCCAGCAAAGCGTCGAGGAAGAGTTCCGTCAGCACGACGGCGTGGTGACAATCTTGATGTACTACCGATGCAGGGCTTCGCCTAAGCACTGTAACGGTATGATCGAGGTGGAATTTGGTGGCAGGGGGCACCGCACACGGCTAAGGAACGATCTCAAGGATCAACTTGTGTGTCTTGGGGTGTCCCCTGCCCCCGTATATAAAGGATGAGAGGGGGAGGGCTGGCCGGCCAAGCTTGGAGGCGCAGGAGGAGTCCTACTCCTACCGGGAGTAGGACTCCTCCCCCCAATCCTATTCCTAATAGGATTCCCCAAAGGGGGAGAGAGAGAGAGGTGGCCGGCCCCTCTCCTAGTCCTAATAGGACTAGGGAGAGGGGGGAGGCGCAGCCCTATGTGGGCTGCCCTCTCACCTTTCCACTAAGGCCCATGTTGGCCCATTTGGCTCCCGGTGGGTTCCGGTAACCCTCCCGGTAATCCGGTAAAATCCCGATTTCACCCGGAACACTTCCGATGTCCAAACATAGGCTTCCAATATATCAATCTTTATGTCTCAACCATTTCGAGACTCCTCGTCATGTCCGTGATCACATCCGGGACTCCGAACTACCTTCGGTACATCAAAATGCATAAACTCATAATAACTGTCATCGTAACGTTAAGCGTGCGGACCCTACGGTTCGAGAACAATGTAGACATGACCGAGGCACGTCTCCGGTCAATAACCAATAGCGGGACCTGGATGCCCATATTGGCTCCTACATATTCTACGAAGATCTTTATCGGTCAGACCGCATAACAACATACGTTGTTCCCTTTGTCATCGGTATGTTACTTGCCCGAGATTCGATCGTCGGTATCCAATACCTAGTTCAATCTCATTACTGGCAAGTCTCTTTACTCGTTCCGTAATACATCATCTCATAACTAACATCTTAGTTATAATGCTTGCAAGGCTTATGTGATGTGTATTACCGAGAGGGCCCAGAGATACCTCTCCGACAATCGGAGTGACAAAACCCTAATCTCGAAATACGCCAACCCAACATCTACCATTGGAGACACCTGTAGTACTCCTTTATAATCACCCAGTTACGTTGTGACGTTTGGTAGTACCCAAAGTGTTCTGTCGGTAAACGGGAGTTGCATAATCTCATAGTCATAGGAACATGTATAAGTCATGAAGAAAGCAATAGCAACATACTAAACGATCGGGTGCTAAGCTAATGGAATGGGTCATGTCAATCAGATCATTCAACTAATGATGTGATCCCGTTAATCAAATAACAACTCTTTGTTCATGGTTAGGAAACATAACCATCTTTGATTAACGAGCTAGTCAAGTAGAGGCATACTAGTGACACTCTGTTTGTCTATGTATTCACACATGTATTATGTTTCCGGTTAATACAATTCTAGCATGAATAATAAACACTATCATGATATAAGGAAATAAATAATAACTTTATTATTGCCTCTAGGGCATATTTCCTTCACTATGACCAATTCTTCCAGGGTCACTGACAAAAGGTCACTAGTAGACATATTTCTTATAGTGGTCGGTGAGCCAGTCTTCTGGCATCACTGTCCCGTTGTACTTGGGGGTGTCGCGGGGGAGCATGAATCCTTTGGGGAAGGGCTCCTCCCGGATGCGTGGGTCGAAGCACGCCGGCCCGATAGCGCCGCTCTCCTCCACCTCCAGGGAGCGAGCGAGCCGAACAAGGCGGTGGCGAGCGTCGGCGTCGTCGATGGCGCGCGGGCCGAGACGACTAGCAGCCAGGCCACGGGGGGCCGGGTCGGTTGGAGCTGGACACCGTCCATGCTGGCCGGGTCCGCGCTAGATCTCTAGAACGGCTCGTCGCCCAATATGCCGACGGCTGTAGCGGACGGGTCGCACCGAGCCCGGACTCGGCCGGAGTGCGCCTCGCCGGGTGGCGAGGAAGCGGTGTGTAGAAGTTCGCAGAACCCGCCAAGCCGGGCGGAGTCAGATCCCGCCGGCTCGCGCGAGCTGGTTGAGGCGGTCCTGCTGGGTGTTGGCGGTGTGGAGGAGTTCACACATCCGCCTGATGCGCTCTTTCAGCTCCTCACCCGCGAGCTGGTCCAGGCTGGCTACGGCTGCCTGGGCAGCACGCATGTTCTTTGTTGGGGTCTCGTAGACAGTTGGGACGGCGCCGAGGGCCCGGCCGATCGCTCCTCCCCAGGCACGCACATCGGCGACCCGGCTTGGCTTGGCCGCGGCGGGCATGAATCCGTAAGCGGCATCGCGCTCCAGCTGAGCAGCGTCCAGGCGACGCTGAGTGCCGGCGAGCGTCTCGGACAGGTCCAGCATCTGCTGGTGCCCTTCCTCGAGTTGGGTTCAGGCCTCAGCGACGTTGGTGGCGTCGACGTCGGTGCCGATGGGGATGCGGAGGCTCTGCATCGTGGCGCGCAACGGATTGGACGGCTCGATCCGATCCACTGCGGCCCTGGCTTCGGCAGCCTTCCTCATCTTTCTCGACGAGGAGGAGGCACCGTCACCGGTGACGAAGACCTCCACATGGACGTCCATTGCCCTGGCGGAAACGCCGCCACCGAGGGAGAGGGGAGAGTCGGAGTAGCTGAGCACCTCGCTAGGGTACTCGTCGGTCGCGAACACATCGGATATGCGCAGCGCGGCGAAGGAGGCGGCAAGCGCATCGATGACGTCGTCCGCCAGCACGACGGACTCGTCGGTGTAGGAGAAGGGCCCCGTCTAAAGCATGCTCCCGGCCAGCTCCTCGAGCTGCCCCACGGTGGGCACCAACTATCATGGTGGGCGCATGGTAGATGCCAAGGGATGGCTAAAGAGAGGAGGAGGCTTGAGGGAGCTGGTGGACTCCAGACACGAGGTTGGCATGAGCAGGCGCGGGACGCCGGATATACCCAGGTTCGGAGCTCTTCGGAGAGATAATACCCCTAGTCCTGTCGAGTGTAGTTGGATGATCGATAGTACAATGTTGCTCCTGGAGCTGTATGGAGGAGGAAGAAAGCTGGCCAAGGCTTGGGCTGCTCCTTCTCTCTGGTGTTGCTGTTTTGCGGCTAGTCCTATGCTTACTTGCTTTTATCTCGTATGTGTTTTCTGCTTGCCCTCTCGCTTACTCTCCTCTATATGATCGCGGGCTCCCGGGGGGTTTTATAGTCCAACCCCCCGGGGTACAATGGTACTATTACAAGTCGGTGGGTCCGTATTGTCGGTGTCCGGGGACCCGGGCTGGGTCCCGCTGAGGGCTTGTGGTTCGTCGGGTTCCCCTAGGTGCGGGCCCCTCATGCCTAGGGGCACTGTGCGCCATCTTGTCGATCGTCAGGGCGTGGCCGGGTCGAGTCGCGTACAGTGCTCTCCGTCAGGTTGCCGCTTGCTGTCGTTAGTGGTGAGGGCGGGGGCACTGTAGCCATGCCGGCCCTAGTCAGCGGGTAGGTGAGGGGCACTGTTGCCACGTTCCTGCTGACCAGAGGCATGGGGAGGGCACTGTTGCCTCAGTCATCGTTGATTGAAGACTCATCCCCATCATACTGCCTGGATGGGACGGGAGTTGACCCGCGGCTGGATTGCGTAGCACGCCACGGGTGGCGCTGGCTTGTCGAGGAGGCTTTGGTCGTGCCGGGTTCCGCTGTCTTGCGCTAGTTGTTGGGGCCGAGTCGACGTGTCTTGCCGGGTCGGCTAGTCTGGCCGGCTTGCGGGGCTTGGCCGGGTCGAGCGACCCGGCCAAGCATGTGCCAGTATTGAGGGGCGGTGCCAGCCCCGTTGTTTTTTGAAGAGGATCCGGGTTCCGTTGCCTGCCCGGGGTCCATCCCCCCGACACCCTCCGTTACTTCTTTCCGGTAGACCCCGAGACCGCGATTGAACCACTGATCGACTACTTCACCTTCGAGGGTTTGTTTATGTCTGTAGAGCAACCAGGCAAGCAAACCCCCTTTGATCAACCAGACATCGCCCACTCTCTTCTCCCTTATTCTTGCATTAGGTTTCCTACTGTTGTTGATTCCATAGCTCCTATTCTGATGCATAGCCTGTCATTGTTGCTACAATTGTTGATACCTTTACCTGCTATCCTAATTCTTAGTATAGGATGCTAGTACTTCATCAGTGGCCCTACATTCTTGTCTGTCTGTCATGCTATACTACTGGGCCGCGATCACTTTGGGAGGTGATCACGGATATATATGCTACCTCTTGAGCATGCCTTTGTTTTCCCTTGAAGAGGAAAGTGTGATGTAGCAAAGTAGCGTAAGTATTTCCCTCAGTTTTGATAACCAAGGTATCAATCCAGTAGGAGACTACACGCAAGTCGCCTCGCACCTACACAAACAAATAAGAACCTTGCAACCAACGCGATAAAGGGGTTGTCAATCCCTTCACGACCACTTGCAAAAGTGAGATCTGATAGAGATAATAAGATAAATATTTTTGGTATTTTTATGATATAGATTGAAAGTAAAGATTGCAAAGTAAAATAGATTGGAAACGTATATGATGGAAAATAGACCCGGGGGACCATAGGTTTCACTAGTGGCTTCTCTCAAAATAGAATAAGTAGTTTTGAGAACCAAGGTATCAATCCAGTAGGAGATAACGCATAAGTCACCTAGTACATGCACAAACAATCAAGAACCTTGCAACCAATGCGATAAAGGGGTTGTCAATCCCTTCACGGTCACTCACAAAAGTGAGATCTAATAAAGATAGTAAAGTAAATATTTTTGGTATTTTTGTTGTATAGATTAGAAAGTAAATATTGCAAAATAGTAAACGAGATGTGATGTAAATAAAAAGAGATGCAATATAATAAGAAAGAGCCCCGGGGGGCATAGGTTTCACTAGTGGCTTCTCTCAAGATAGCATGAATTACGGTGGATGAACAAATTACTGTCGAGCAATTGATAGAAAAGCGCATAGTTATGAAGATATCTAAGGCAATGATCATGAATATAGGCATCACGTCCGTGTCTAGTAGATCAAAATGATTCTGCATCTACTACTATTACTCCACACATCGACCGCTAACCAGCATGCATCTAGAGTATTAAGTTCATAAGAACAGAGTAACGCATTAAGCAAGATGACATGATGTAGAGGGATAAACTCAATCAATATGGTATAAACCCCATCTTTTTATCCTCGATGGCAACAATACAATACGTGCCTTGCTGCCCCTACTGTCACTGGGAAAGGACACCGCAAGATTGAACCCAAAGCTAAGCACTTCACCCATTGCAAGAAAGATCAATCTAGTAAGCCAAACTAAATCGATAATTTGAAGAGACTTGCAAAAATATCAAATCATGCATATAAGAATTCAGAGAAGAACCAAATAATATCCATAGATAATCTTGTTCATAAACCCACAATTCATCGGATCTCGGCAAACACACTGCAAAAGAGTATTACATCAAATAAATCTCCAAGAACATCGAGGAGAACTTTGTATTGAGAATCAAAGAGATAGAAGAAGCCATCTAGCTAATAACTATGGAGCCGAAGGTTTGTGGTAAACTACTCACGCTTCATCGGAGAGGCAATGGTGTTGATGTAGAAGCCCTCCGTGATCGGTTCTGAAGGAAATATGCCCTAGAGGCAATAATAAAGTTGTTATTTATATTTCCTTATATCATGATAAATGTTTATTATTGATGCTAGAATTGTATTAACCAGAAACTTAGTACATGTGTGAATACATAGACAAACAGAGTGTCACTAGTTTGCCTCTGCTTAACTAGCTCGTTGAATCAATGATGGTTATGTTTCCTAACCATAGACATGAGTTGTCATTTGATTAATGGGATCACATCATTAGGGAATGATGTGATTGACTTCACCCATCTGTTAGATTAGCACGATGATCGTTTAGTTTGTCGCTATTGCTTTCTCCATAACTATACATGTTCCTATGACTATGAGATCATGCAACTCCCGAATACCAGAGGAACACTTTGTGTGCTACCAAACGTCACAACGTAACTGGGTGATTATAAAGGTGCTCTACAGGTGTCTCCAATGGTGTTTGTTGAGTTGGCATGGATCAAGATTAGGGTTTGTCACTCCGATTGTCAGAGAGGTATCTTTGGGCCCTCTCAGTAATGTACATCACTATAAGCCTTGCAAGCAATGTAGCTAATGAGTTAGTTACAGGATGTAGCATTACAGAACGAGTAAAGAGACTTGCTAGTAACGAGATTGAACTAGGTATTGAGATACCGACGATCGAATCTCGGGCAAGTAACATACCGATGACAAAGGGAACAACGTATGTGTTATGCGGTTTGACTGATAAAGATTTTCGTAGAATATGTAGGAGCCAATATGAACATCCAGATTCCGCTATTGGTTATTGACCGGAGACGTGTCTCGGTCATGTCTGCATAGTTCTCGAACCCGTAGGGTCCGCACGCTTAACGTTCGGTGACGATCTGTATTATGAGTTTATGTGATTTGATGTACCGAAGGTAGTTTGGAGTCCCGGATGAGATCGGGGACATGACGATGAGTCTCGAAATGGTCGAGACATAAAGATCGATATATTGGACGAATATATTCGGACATCGAAAATGTTCCGAGTGATTCGGGTATTTTTCGGAGTACGGGAGAGTTACAGGAATACGAGGAAGAAGTATTGGGCCTCATGGGCCAAGTGGTGGAAGAGAGGAGGCAGGGTGCGCGGCCCCCCTAGCCCAAACCGAATTGGACTAGGGGGCCGGCCCCCCTTTCCTCCTTTCCTCCCTCTCCTTCCTTCTCCCCTTCCCCCCCTCCTTTCCTCCTCCTAGTAGGAGTAGGAAAGGGGAGTCCTACTCCTACTAGGAGGAGGACTCCTCCTCCTGGCGCGCCCTACAAGGGCCGGCCTCCCCCCTTGCTCCTTTATATACGGGGGCAGGGGGCACCCTAGGACACACAAGTTGATCCTTGATCCCTTAGCCGTGTGCGGTGCCCCCCTCCACCATAATCCACCTCGATCATATCGGAGCGGTGCTTAGGCGCCTGAGTCAGTAGCAACATCATCACCGTCATCATGCCGTCATGCTGACGGAACTCTCCCGTGAAGCTCTGCTGGATTGAAGTTTGTGGGACGTCATCGAGCTGAACGTGTGCTGAACTCGGAAGTGCCGTGCGTTTGGTACTTGGATCGGTCGGATCGTGAAGACATTCGACTACATCAACCGCGTTCTCATAATGCTTCCGCTTATGGTCTATGAGGGTACATGGACGACACTCTCCCCTCTCATTGCTATGCATCACCATGATCTTGCGTGTGCGTAGGAAATTTTTGAAATTACTGCATTCCCCAACAGGTTCCCCCTCCGGCAGATTGCCGGAAAAGGACCCAAGATGGGATCTCATGGGTACAAAAGGTTGCGATGGTGGAAACGTTGTTTCGTGGCTCTCTGCGATGTTTCTAGGGTATAAGAGTATATATAGGCAAAAGAAGTACGTTGGTGGAGCTACGAGTGGCCCACGAGGTTGGGGGAGCGCCTACCCCCTGGGCTCGCCGTCCTTCCTCGTGGCCGCCTCGTGGAGTTCCAGACTTCGACTCCAAGTCTTCTGGATTGCTTTCGGTCCAAGAAAGATCATCGCGAAGGTTTCATTCTGTTTGGACTCCATTTGGTATTCCTTTTTTGCGACACTCTAAAATAGGCAAAAAACAGAAACTGGCACTGGGCCTCCGGTTAATAGGTTAGTCCCAAAAATAATATAAAAGAGCATATTAAAGCCCATTAAACATCCAAAACATATAATATAATAGCATGGAACAATCAAAAATTATAGATACGTTGGAGGCGTATCAAGCGTCCCTAAGCTTAATTCCTGCTTGTCCTCGAGTAGGTAAATGATAAAAATAGAATTTTTGATGTGGAATGCTACCTATCATGATTATCAATGTAATTTTCTTTATTGTGGCATGAATGTTCAGATCCGAAAGATTCAAAACAAAAGTTCAACATTGACATGAAAATAATAATATCTCAAGCATACTAATAAAGCAATCATGTCTTCTCAAAATAACATGGCCAAAGAAAGCTATCCCTACAAAATCATATAGTCTAGCTATGCTCATCTTCATCACATAAAATATTTAAATCATGCACAACCCCGATGAAAAGGCAAGCAATTGTTTCACAATTTTGATGTTCTCAAACCTTTTTAATCTTCACGCAGTACATGAGTGTGAGCCATGGACATAGCACTATAGGTGGAATAGAATGGTGGTTGGGGAGAAGACAATAAGGAGAAGATAGTCTCACATCAACTAGGCGTATTGATGGCTATGGAGATGCCCATCAATAGATATCAATGTGAGTGAGCAGGGATTGCCATGCAATGGATGCACTAGAGCTATAAGTGTATGAAACCTCAAAAAGAAACTAAGTGGGTGTGCATCCAACTCGCTTGCTCACAAAGACCTAGGGCATTTTGAGGAAGCCCATCATTGGAATATACAAGCCAAGTTCTATAATGAAAGATTCCCACTAGTACATGAAAGTGACAACATAGAAGACTCTCTATCATGAAGATCATGGTGCTACTTTCAAGCACAAGTGTGAAAAAAGGATATTAGCATTGCCCCTTCTCTCTTTTTCTCTTATTTTTTTATTTGGGCCTTTCTCCTTTTTATGGCCTCTTTTTTTTCTCCCCTTTTTTCGTCCGGAGTCTCATCTCGACTTGTGGGGGAATCATAGTCTCTATCATCCTTTCCTCACATGGGACAATGCTCTAATAATGATGACCATCACACTTTTATTTACTTACAACTCAAGAATTACAACTCGATATTTAGAACAAAATATGGCTCTATGTGAATGCCTCCGGCGGTGTACCAGGATGTGCAATGAATCAAGAGTGACATGTATGAAAGAATTATGAAGGTGGCTTTGACACAAATACGATGTCAACTACATGATCATGCAAAGCAATATGACAATGATGAAGCGTGTCATAATAAACAGAACGGTGGAAAGTTGCATGGCAATATATCTCGGAATGGCTATGGAAATGCCATAATAGGTAGGTATGGTGGTTGTTTTGAGGAAGGTAAATGGTGGGTTTATGGTACCAGCGAAAGTTGCACGGTACTAGAGAGGCTAGCAGCGGTGGAAGGGTGAGCGTGCGTATAATAATCCAAGGACTTAACATTAGTCATAAAGAACTCACATACTTATTGCAAAAATCTATTAGTTATCGAAACGAAGTACTACGCGCATGCTCCTGGGGGATAGATTGGTAGGAAAAGACCATCGCTCGTCCCCGACTGCCACTCATAAGGAATACAATCAAAAAATAAATCATGCTCCGACTTCATCACATAACGGTTCACCATACGTGCATACTACGGGAATCACAAACTTTAACACAAGTATCTCTCAAATCCACAACTACTCAAGTAGCATGACTCTAATATCACCATCTTCATATCTTAGAACAATCATAAGGAATCAAACTTCTCATAGTATTCAATGCACTTTATATGAAAGTTTTTATTATACCCATCTTGGATGCGCATCATATTAGGACTAATTTTATAGCCAAAGCAAATTACCATGCTGTTCTAAAAGACTCTCAAAATAATATAAGTGAAGCATGAGAGATCAATAATTTCTATAAAATAAAACCACCACCGTGCTCTAAAAAGATATAAGTGAAGCACTAGAGCAAAATTATCTAGCTCAAAAGATATAAGTGAGGCACATAGAGTATTCTAATAAATTCCGATTCATGCGTGTCTCTCCCAAAAGGTGTGTACATTAAGGATGATTGTGGTAAACTAAAAAGCAAAGACTCAAATCATACAAGACGCTCCAAGCAAAACACATATCATGTGGTGAATAAAAATATAGCCTCAAGTTACCGATAGACGAAGACGAAAGAGGGGATGCCTTCCGGGGCATCCCCAAGCTCAGGCTTTTGGTTGTCCTTGAAGTTTACCTTGGGGTGCTGAGGGAGTCCTGGATTAGGGGGTGTCCGGATGGCCGGGCTATACCTTCAGCCGGGCTCCTGGACTATGAAGATACAAGATTGAAGACTTCGTCCCGTGTCCGAAAGGGACTTTCCTTGGCGTGGAAGGCAAGCTTGGCGATACGGATATTCAGATCTCCTACCATTATAACCGACTTTGTGTAACCCTAACCCTCTCCGGTGTCTATATAAACCAGAGGGTTTTAGTCTGTAGGACAACATAGACAACAACAATCATACCATAGGCTAGCTTCTAGGGTTTAGCCTCTTCGATCTCGTGGTAGATCTACTCTTGTACTACCCATATCATCAATATTAATCAAGTAGGACGTAGGGTTTTACCTCCATCGAGAGGGCCCGAACCTGGGTAAAACTTCGTGTCCCACGCCTCCTGTTACCATCCGGCCTAGACGCACAGTTCGGGACCCCCTACCCGAGATCCGCCGGTTTTGACACCGACATTGGTGCTTTCATTGAGAGTTCCTCTGTGTCGTCGCCGTCAGGCTCGATGGCTCCTACGATCATCGGTAGCGATGCAGTCTAGGGTGAGACCTTCCTCCCCGTACAGATCTTCGTCTTCGGCGGCTTCGCACTACGGGCCAATTCGCTTGGCCGTCTAGAGCAGATCGAAAGATACGCCCCTGGCCGTCAGGTCAGATTTGGAAGTTTAAACTACGCGGCTGACATCCGCGGAGACTTGATCTTCGACGGATTCGAGCCACTGCCGAGCGCGCCGCACTGTCACGACGAGCATGATCTGACTCTGCAGCCGAACAGTGCCCTGGAGGCCGCACCCGCATTGGCTCCGACCCTTAGTTCGGAGCCAACTGCGCCGATCGAGGATGGGCGGTTGGACACCACCTCGGGGGATGCGATCCCAACGGTGATTGAGCCGAACACCAGCCCCGTACTCTGCGAGACTCGTGACTCCAAGGAGCCGGACTCCTCTCCGGACTCCGAACCCTCCGCGCCCCTGCCGATCGAATCCGATTGGGCGCCGATAATGGAGTTCACGGCCGCGGACATCTTTCAGCACTCGCCTTTCGGCGATATCTTGAAGTCACTAAAGTCTCTCTCTTTATCAGGAGAGCCCTGGCCGGACTACGGTCAGCAAGGTTGGGGTACAGACGATGAAGAAATTCAAAGCTCACCCACCACCCACTTTGTAGCCACTGTCGATGACTTAACCGACATGCTCGACTTCGACTCCGAAGACATCGACGGTATGGACACCGATGAAGGAGATGATGAAGAACTAGCGCCTACTAGGCCCTAGAAAGCCACCTCGTCATATGACATATACATGGTGGACACCCCAAAAGAGGGAGATGGCAATGGAACAGCGGAGGATGACCCCTCCAAGAAACAGCCTAAGCGCGGGCGTCAGCGGCGCCGCTCAAAATCCCGCCAAAACAAAAACGGTGATTCCAGCACGGGAGACAATAATACTCCAGAAAGTGCCGAAGAAAACCCCCTCCAGCAAGACTTAGCACAGGAGGATGGAGAAACCAACCCTCATGAGAGAGTGACAGACAGGGAGGTCGAGGACGACAATTATATGCCTCCCTCCGAAGACGAGGCAAGCCTCGACGACGACGAATTCATCGTACCGGAGGATCCCGTCGAGCAAGAGCGTTTTCAACGCAGGCTTATGGCCATGGCAAGAAGCCTCAAGAAAAAACAGCAACAACTTAAAGCTGATCAAGATTTGCTAGTCGACAGATGGACTGAAGTCCTTGCGGCCGAAGAGCATAAACTCGAACGCCCCTCCAAGAGCTACCCAAAGCGCAGGTTGCTACCCTGATTAGAGGAGGAAGCACTTGATGCGGCCGTTCGGCCACCTCGTGGCCGCGACAGAGAGGCCTCCCGGCCCTCCACTCAAGCGGCACCCCATACCAAGGCATGGGAATATGCGCCGGACTTACGAGACATGTTGGAGGACAAGGCAAGGATCACGTGGGCGCCCCACGGCTCGAGATGGTAACTGTCACGCCGGCCACAAATTCGGCAGGGCCGAACACAGTATACAAAGCTCATTGGAGCTACGTCATGATATCGCCCAGTACAGAGGCGCCGCATGCCCACTATGCTTTACAGACGAAATAATGGATCATCAAATCCCCGAGGGTTTCAAACCCGTAAACATCGAATCATATGATGGCACAACAGATCCTGTGGTATGGATAGAGGATTATCTCCTTCATATCCACATGGTCTGCGGCGACGATTTCCACGCCATCAAATACCTCCCACTCAAGCTTAAAGGACCAGCTCGGCATTGGCTTAACAGCTTGCGAACAGGATCAATTAGTTGTTGGGAGGACCTGGAAGCCGCATTCCTCGACAATTTCCAGGGCACTAATGTGCGACCCTTAGACGCCGATGACCTAAGTCATGTAATTCAGCAGCTAGAGGAATCGGCCAGTCAATTCTGGACATGGTTCCTAACAAAGAAAAATCAAATAGTCGACTGTCCGGACACTAAGGCCCTAGCAGCCTTCAAGCACAATATTCATGACGAGTGGCTGGCCCGGCACCTAGGACAGGAAAAGCCGAAATCTATGGCAGCACTCACGACACTCATGACCCGCTTTTGCGCGGGAGAAGACAGCTGGCTTGCTCGTAGCAACAATATGACCAAGAACCCTGGTAATTCAGACACCAGGGACAGTAGTGGTAGGTCGCGTCGCAACAAGCTGAAGCGCCGCATTAACCGCGACAATGCTGAGGATACGGCAGTTAATGCCGGCTTCAGAGGCTCTAAATCCGGTCAGCGGAAAAAGCCATTCAAAAGGTATCCTAGGGGCCCGTCCAGCTTGGACCGAATACTCGACCACTTGTGCCAAATACATGGCACCCTCGAAAAGCCGGCCAATCACACCAACAGGGATTGTTGGGTGTTCAAGGAGGCAGGCAAGTTAAACGCCGAAAATGAAGACAAGGGGCTGCATAGCGATGACGACGAGGAGCCCCGGCCGCCAAAAAACAATGGACAGAAGGGTTTTACCCCACAAGTGTGGACGGCGAACATGATATACGCAACCCACGTCCCCAAAAGGGAGCGGAAGCGTGCGTTAAGGGACGTATACGCGGTAGAGCCAGTCGCCCCAAAGTTCAACCCATGGTCCTCCTACACGATCACCTTTGATCGAAGAGACCATCCCACTAGCATCCGTCATGGAGGATTTGCCGCATTGGTTCTAGACCCAATTATTGACGAATTTCATCTCACTAGAGTCCGTATGGACGGCGGCAGCAGCCTGAACCTGCTTTACCAGGATACAATGCGGAAAATGGGCACAGATCCCTCGAGGATTAAGCCCACCAAAACGACCTTTAAAGGCGTAATACCAGGTGTAGAGGCCAACTGTACAGGCTCAGTCACACTTGCAGTGGTCTTCGGATCTCCGGATAATTTCCGAAGCGAGGAGTTGATCTTCGACATAGTCCCATTTCGCAGTGGCTATCACGCACTACTCGGACGAACCGCATTTGCCAAGTTCAATGCGGTACCGCACTACACATACCTTAAGCTCAAGATGCCAGGCCCTCGAGGAGTAATTACGGTCAATGGAAACACCGAACACTCCCTCCGAATGGAGGAGCACATGGCGGCCCTTGCAGCGGAAGTACAAAGCCGCCTCTCCAGGCAATTCTCCAGTCCGGCCATTAAACGTCTGGACACCGTCAAGCACGCCCGGAGTAACCCACAACAAGACCGCCTGGCACATTCCGAGCAGGCGTAGCAATGCGACCCCGACCCCAACCCTCACAAAAAGGCGACGCCAGTACTTCGCGTACATAACTACGCTCTAGAGATACCATGGGTACAGGGGGTAGGGGCACCATCATGACACACCCGAAACACGGCTTAAACCGTACCAGGGGCTGCCGATTTTTTTTAAAATTTTCTCTTACTTTCAGGACTCCATTCTTCGGAAGGCCTCTTCGGCAGTTTAATGGCCGCACAAACGATGCAAGAACCAGGGAAGCATACAAGCCACGCCGCATTACGGAACTCCCAGGTGGTCTCTATCACGAGCAGTATACCTGTTCCGCATACTATTCCGCAGCTTGCCCCTGGAACGGACATGTTAACTAGTCCAACCTTTCACTTATCGTATTATTTGTATCGTTCTGCTTTGGTCGCAGCCCTTTTTAATAAATAATGCATAGCTTTCGTCTATTTTTGCATTACCTTTTTTCTTT
The DNA here is from genome assembly GCA_034509565.1 of Triticum monococcum. Classification (NCBI taxonomy): domain Eukaryota; kingdom Viridiplantae; phylum Streptophyta; class Magnoliopsida; order Poales; family Poaceae; genus Triticum; species Triticum monococcum. Next base: position 698,972,324 of record CM067842.1, read on the forward strand.
ATACATATATGTTCCTTAACGACATGTTGCACCCGTACATGTTGGTACGGCCAAAATACGCCGGGGGCTTTAGTACCCCTCAATATGGTGTGAGAAGTCCGAACACTTTCACAAGTGCGGCACCCCGAACTTATAGCATTATATGCATCGGCTCCGAATCATGTCTTGGGTCAATGGTTGGGTTTGAACGGCTCCTATGTTTTGGTGCCTTACATTCCGCTATATCGGCTAAGGTAGCACTAGGAGAACCACTGCGATTGTGCCCCAGTTGAGCTGGGCCGAGCACCTCAGTGGAGAAAGCTAAAACTGACTGTCATGATGAAGCGAGAGCTGGTCACTGTTCGATAGGTTTTTTCGAGTCCCTAAAGACTTATGCCGCTTAGGGCGAGGAGTCGGCTCTGTCCGGCCAAGGCATGAATAGCGCCCCGAACTCGGTCTTCCGAATACTAGGGGCTTCACCAAAATTTAAAATTATAGAATTCTATGGCTAAGTGAGAGTGTTCACGCATTATAGTCTGATTGCCTTGTTCGTTGGGCTGAGCGCCTCCCTCGAAGGACCCAAATATGGGAAAAAGAGCGCCCAGGTTTATCCCCGAACACCCCAGCACTAGCGGCACGGGGGCAGAAGCCGACGACTCGCCATCTCTCAGTATTGATAAACAACTGCACAGAAGGTAATATTTTAAATTCCAACAGCATTGCTTAGCGCATATGAACAAGTTTTCAGCGCACAGGATAACATGAGCGAGTTTTACTCAAAAAATACATCCTTGGTACATTCATCCGCCACAAGGCAGGCACCCTTCAGAACATCCTTATAATACTTCTCGGGCTTGCGATGCTCTTTCCCCGGTGGTGGCCCGTCCTTCACAAGCTTCTCAGCATCCAGCTTGCCCCAGTGCACCTTAGCACGGGCAAGGGCCCTACGGGCACCTTCAATGCAGACGGAGCGCTTGATGTCTTCAAGCCTCGGACAGGCCTCCACCAGCCGCCGCACCAGCCCGAAATAGCTCCGAGGCAGAGCCTCTCCAGGCCACAGCTGAACTACGAGGCCCTTCATGGCCTGTTCGACCGCCTTGTGGAGCTCGACAGTTGCTTTAACTGGTCGCTCAGGGGCACAGGGTGTCCGGCCTTAGCGTACTGAGACCAGAACACCTTCTCTGTCGAGCTACCCTCCGCGGCTCGATAGAATGCGGCGACATCAGATACACTCCGGGGAAGATCTGCAAACGCTCTTGGAGAGCTCCGGATTCGGGTAAGTATCAAGTAACTCACGTTTATGTGTTTACTTTGCATAAAGAATGCCTTACCCGCCGCTATCTTCTTCACCTCATCCAACTCCTAGAGGGTCCTCTGGGATTCGGCCTTAGCAGACTTGGCATTTTCAATAGCCACCGCGAGCTCGGACGCTCGCGTCTTTGAGTCAAGCTCCAAACTCTCATGTTTTTCCATGAGAGCCTGGAGCTCTTGCCGCACCTTGCCAACTTCGGCCTCATACTTCTCCCGCTCGGTGCACTCCGAGGCCGCCCACTTCTCGGCCTCGACCAACGCTTGCTTAAGGGTCGCCACTTCGGACGTGGCCCCTATAATAGCCACGATAATCCTGTCATTCTTTGCAATTGCACCTTTTTTAAAAACAAGGTATTTCTTACCTTCATTGTCCTCGAGCTGCTTCTTGGCACGCCCGAGCTCTTGCTCGGACCGCTCGAGGTTCTGCTTTAGCGTGTCCACTTTCGCAGTCAGTGTGGCGGACGCAAGCAGGGAAGCCTGCATACGCATATTGACTCATTTTTGTTAGACTCCTGTGAATTCTATTTGATCCTCTATTCGGCTTTTCTTCCCGAACGCCCAACAGAGCATCAGGGCTACTGTCTATGCGGTAATATATTTTACACATTCTTTACTTACCTCAAAGCCTGTCAAAAGGCTAGTACAAGCTTCAGTCAGTCCGCTCTTGGCAAACTGAACCTTCTGGACCACCACACTCATAATAGTGCGGTGCTCCTCGTCAATGGAGGCGCCTTGGAGTGCCTCCAACATATTGTCTGGCGCCTCCGGTTGGACGGGGGCCACCGGCACGGTGGACTTGCTCCTCTTGGAAGGAGGTCCCCTGCCGGACTCTGGAACCTTTGAAGGTTCCGGAGCGGTGTCCGGCCTAGAGCTGGACTTGGAGCCCCGGGGGGTTTCATCCCCTTTACTCCTGGAGTCCGGGAGGTCGCCTTGCGGCGCCTCCAGGACCACCCCCTCCCGGCTTGGAACCTGTTGGGACAACACTTCGGTGTTGTCCGTAGGGCGGGGGGAGGAAGCCGTCGGAAGCGAGTTCACATCCGACGAGTCCAGTGAGCCGCTCGACGATGCGTCGAGCCGGTCTTTGTGTGGGCTGCATAAACATATCCGACGTAAGGGAAAGCCGCGCAATAAACGGATACTATGAATTACTCCGGTATCCGGATACTTACGATTTTGCCAGGGGCTTGGCCCTGGGCTGCCACTCCTCTCCGCCGTCGTCGGCGTCGGTGGAGTAGTCCGGAGGAAGGGTTTTCCCCTTCTTGGACCCTCCGGCCTCCCTAGAGAAGGTGGCCTTCCTTTTCTTCTCTCCTCCCGCTGAAGGGGGAGAGTTCTCTTCTTTTCCCTCCTCATCTTCATGGGAGGAATGCGCCTCGGAACCATCGGATGATGGATCCGACACCTCCTAGCGCCGGGCACTCTTTCGAGTCCCCGCGGCCTTTTTCGTGGCCTTCTTCTCCGGCACCACATAGGGTGCCGGAACCAGCAGCTTCGCCAAGCGAGCGTCCGCTGGGCCTTCGGGCAAAGGAGCCGGACAGTTGATCTGTCCGGACGTCACCTCCCAATCATGTCAAAGGTAAGGGAGCTTAGATCCCGCATGGAGTCAAACTATGAAAAACTGATACCCTGTAAAAGGAAAAAAACAGCTTACCCCGAGAGCGTGACGCTGCGCACTGAATCCGCGATCCTCGGTAGCGGATGCGGGAGCCTCGGCGCCTTTGAAAAGCACCTTCCAGGCATCTTCGTACGTCGTGTCAAAGAGCCTGCTCAGAGTTTGGTGCCGCGCCGGGTCGAACTCCCACAGGTTGAAAGCCCGTCATTGACACGGGAGGATCAGGCGGATGAGCATAACCTGGACTACGCTGACAAGTTTGAGCTTCTTGTCCGCCAGGGTTTGGATGCATGTTTGGAGTCCGGTTAGCTCTCCTTTTTACCCCAAGACAGGCCCGTCTCCTTCCAGGAAGTGAGCCGCGTAGGGGGTCCGGATCGAAACTCAGGGGGTGCGACCCATTCGGCGTCGTGCGGCTCGGTGATGTAAAACCACCCCGATTGCCACCCCTTCAATGTCTCCACAAAGGAGCCCTCGAGCCATAGGACGTTGGCCATCTTGCCCACCATGGCGCCTCCGCACTCTGCCTGGTTGCCGCGCACCACCTTCGGCTTGACATTGAAAGTCTTGAGCCATAGGCCGAAATGGGGGCGGATGCGGAGAAACGCCTCGCTCACGACAATAAACGCCGAGATGTTGAGGACGAAGTTCGGGGCCAGATCATGGAAATCCAGGCCGTAGTAGAACATGAGCCCCCGGACAAATGGGTGGAGGGGGAAGCCCAGTCCGCGGAGGAAATGGGGGAGGAACATCACCCTCTCATGGGGCCTAGGGGTGGGGATGAGCTGCCCCTTTTTGGGGAGCCGGTACGCGATGTCGTTAGACAGGTATCCGACCTTCCTCAGCTTTTTGATGTGTCCCTTCATGACGGAGGAGACCATCCACTTGCATCCCGCTCCGGACATGGCTGGAGGAGGTTGAGGTGGGGAGTGCGGACTGAAGGAAATATGCCCTAGAGGCAATAATAAAGTTATTATTTATTTCCTTATATCATGATAAATGTTTATTATTCATGCTAGAATTGTATTAACCGGAAACATAATACATGTGTGAATACATAGACAAACAGAGTGTCACTAGTATGCCTCTACTTGACTAGCTCGTTAATCAAAGATGGTTATGTTTCCTAACCATGAACAAAGAGTTGTTATTTGATTAACGGGATCACATCATTAGTTGAATGATCTGATTGACATGACCCATTCCATTAGCTTAGCACCCGATCGTTTAGTATGTTGCTATTGCTTTCTTCATGACTTATACATGTTCCTATGACTATGAGATTATGCAACTCCCGTTTACCGGAGGAACACTTTGGGTACTACCAAACGTCACAACGTAACTGGGTGATTATAAAGGAGTACTACAGGTGTCTCCAATGGTAGATGTTGGGTTGGCGTATTTCGAGATTAGGGTTTTGTCACTCCGATTGTCGGAGAGGTATCTCTGGGCCCTCTCGGTAATACACATCACATAAGCCTTGCAAGCATTATAACTAAGATGTTAGTTATGAGATGATGTATTACGGAACGAGTAAAGAGACTTGCCAGTAATGAGATTGAACTAGGTATTGGATACCGACGATCGAATCTCGGGCAAGTAACATACCGATGACAAAGGGAACAACGTATGTTGTTATGCGGTCTGACCGATAAAGATCTTCGTAGAATATGTAGGAGCCAATATGAGCATCCAGGTCCCGCTATTGGTTATTGACCGGAGACGTGCCTCGGTCATGTCTACATTGTTCTCGAACCGTAGGGTCCGCACGCTTAACGTTACGATGACAGTTATTATGAGTTTATGCATTTTGATGTACCGAAGGTAGTTCGGAGTCCCGGATGTGATCACGGACATGACGAGGAGTCTCGAAATGGTTGAGACATAAAGATTGATATATTGGAAGCCTATGTTTGGACATCGGAAGTGTTCCGGGTGAAATCGGGATTTTACCGGATTACCGGGAGGGTTACCGGAACCCACCGGGAGCCAAATGGGCCAACATGGGCCTTAGTGGAAAGGTGAGAGGGCAGCCCACATAGGGCTGCGCCTCCCCCCTCTCCCTAGTCCTATTAGGACTAGGAGAGGGGCCGGCCACCTCTCTCTCTCTCCCCCTTTGGGGAATCCTATTAGGAATAGGATTGGGGGGAGGAGTCCTACTCCCGGTAGGAGTAGGACTCCTCCTGCGCCTCCAAGCTTGGCCGGCCAGCCCTCCCCCTCTCATCCTTTATATACGGGGGCAGGGGACACCCCAAGACACACAAGTTGATCCTTGAGATCGTTCCTTAGCCGTGTGCGGTGCCCCCTGCCACCAAATTCCACCTCGATCATACCGTTACAGTGCTTAGGCGAAGCCCTGCATCGGTAGTACATCAAGATTGTCACCACGCCGTCGTGCTGACGGAACTCTTCCTCGACGCTTTGCTGGATCGGAGCCCGAGGATCGTCATTGAGCTGAACGTGTGCTAAGAACTTGGAGGTGCCGGAGTAACGGTGCTTGGATCGGTCGGATCGGGAAGAAGACGTACGACTACTTCCTCTATGTTGTGTGATCGCTTCCGCAGTCGGTCTGTGTTGGTACGTAGACAACACTCTCCCCTCTCGTTGCTATGCATCGCCATGATCTTGCGTGTGCGTAGGAAAATTTTCGAAATTACTACGTTCCCCAATAGTGGCATCCGAGCCTAGGTTTTATGGTTTGATGTTATTTGCACGAGTAGAACACAAGTGAGTTGTGGGCGATACAAGTCATACTGCCTACCAGCATGTCATACTTTGGTTCGGCGGTATTGTTGGACGAGACGATCTGGACCAACCTTACGCGTACTCTTACGCGAGACCGGTTCCCTCGACGTGCTTTGCACATAGATGGCTTGCGGAAGACTGTCTCTCCAACTTTAGTTGAACCAAGTGTGGCTACGCCCGGTCCTTGAGAAGGTTAAAACGGAGTCTATTTGACGAACTATCATTGTGGTTTTGATGCGTAGGTCAGATGAGTTCTTACTTAAGCCCGTAGCAGCCACGTAAAACTTGCAACAACAAAGTAGAGGACGTCTAACTTGTTTTTGCAGGGCATGTTGTGATGTGATATGGTCAAGGCATGATGCTGATTTTATTGTATGAGATGATCATGTTTTGTAACCAAGTTATCGGCAACTGGCAGGAGCCATATGGTTGTCGCTTTATTGTATGCAACGCAATCGCGATGTAATGCTTTACTTTATTACTAAGCAGTAGTGATAGTCGTGGAAGCATAAGATTGGCGAGACGACAACGATGCTACGATGGAGATCAAGGTGTCGCGCCGGTGACGATGGTGATCATGACGGTGCTTCGGAGATGGAGATCACAAGCACAAGATGATGATGGCCATATCATATCACTTATATTGATTGCATGTGATGTTTATCTTTTTATGCATCTTATCTTGCTTTGATTGACGGTAGCATTATAAGATGATCTCTCACTAAATTATCAAGAAGTGTTCTCCCTGAGTATGCACCGTTGCCAAAGTTCGTCGTGCCCAGACACCACGTGATGATCGGGTGTGATAAGCTCTACGTCCATCTACAACGGGTGCAAGCCAGTTTTGCACACGCAGAATACTCAGGTTAAACTTGACGAGCCTAGCATATGCAGATATGGCCTCGGAACACGGAGACCGAAAGGTCGAGCGTGAATCATATAGTAGATATGATCAACATAACGATGTTCACCATTGAAAACTACTCCATCTCACGTGATGATCGGTTATGGTTTAGTTGATTTGGATCACGTAATCACTTAGAGGATTAGAGGGATGTCTATCTTAGTGGGAGTTCTTAAGTAATATGATTAAATTGAACTTAAATTTATCATGAACTTAGTCCTGGTAGTATTTTGCAAATTATGTTGTAGATCAATAGCTCGCGTTGTTGCTTCCCTATGTTTATTTTGATATGTTCCTAGAGAAAATTATATTGAAAGATGTTAGTAGCAATGATGCGGATTGGATCCGTGATCTGAGGTTTATCCTCATTGCTGCACAGAAGAATTATGTCCTTGATGCACCGCTAGGTGAGGGGCCTATTGCAGGGGCAGATGCGGATGTTATGAACGTCTGGCTAGCTCAATATGATGACTACTTGATAGTTTAGTGCACCATGCTTAACGGCTTAGAATCGGGACTTCAAAGATGTTTTGAACGTCATGGACCATATGAGATGTTCCAGGAGTTGAAGTTAATATTTCAAGCAAATGCCCGAGTTGAGAGATATGAAGTCTCCAACAAGTTCTATAGCTAAAAGATGGAGGAGAATCGCTCAACTAGTGAGCATGTGCCCAGATTGTCTGAGTACTACAATCACTTGAATCAAGTGGGAGTTAATCTTCTAGATAAGATAGTGGTTGACAAAATTCTCTAGTCATCATCACCAAGTTAGTAGAACTTCGTGATGAACTATGATATGCAAGGGATAACGGAAACGACTCCCAAGCTCTTCGTAATGCGGAAATTGACGAAGGTAGAAATCAAGAAAAACATCAAGTGTTGATGGTAGACAAGACCACTAGTTTCAAGAAAAGGGCAGAGGGAAGAAGGGGAACTTCAAAAGAACGGCAAGCAAGTTGCTAGTCATGTGAAGAAGCCCAAGTCTGGTCCTAAGCCTGAGACAAAGTGCTTCTACTGCAAAGGGACTAGTCACTGGAAGCGGAACTACCCCAAGTGATTGGCGGATAAGAAGGATGGCAAAGTGAACATAAGTATATTTGATATACATGTTATTGATGTGTACTTTACTAGTGTTTATAGCAACCCCTCAAGTATTTGATGCTAGTTCAGTTGCTAAGATTAGTAACTCGAAACGGGAGTTGCAGAATAAACAGAGACTAGTTAAGGGTGAAGTGACGATGTGTGTTGGAAATGGTTCCAAGATTGATATGATCATCATCGCACACTCCCTATAATTTCGGGATTAGTGTTGAACCTAAATAAGTGTTATTTGGTGTTTGCGTTGAGCATGAATATGATTTGATCATGTTTATTGTAATACGGTTATTCATTTAAGTAAGAGAATAAATTGTTGTTCTGTTTACATGAATAAAACCTTATATGGTTACACACCCAATGAAAATAGTTCGTTGGATCTCGATCATAGTGATGCACATAATCATAATATTGAAACCAAAATATGCAAAGTTAATAATGATAGTGCAACTTATTTGTGGCACTGCCGTTTAGGTCATATTGGTGTAAAGCGCATGAAGAAACTCCATACTGATGGGCTTTTGGAATCACTTGATTATGAATCAGTTGATGCTTGCGAACCATGCCTTATGGGCAAGATGACTAAAACGCCGTTCTCCGGAACAATGGAGCGAGAAAAGATTTGTTGGAAATCATACATACTGATGTATGTGGTCCGATGAATATTGAGGCTCGCGACAGGTATCATTATTTTCTGATCTTCACAGATGATTTGAGCAGATATGAGTATATCTACTTGATGAAACATAAGTCTGAAATATTTGAAAAGTTCAAAGAATTTCAGAGTGAAGTGAAAAATCATCGTAACAAGGAAATAAGGTTTCTATGATCTGATCGTAGAGAAGAGTATTTGAGTTACGAGTTTGGTCTTCAGTTAAAACAATGTGAAATAGTTTCACTACTCACACCACCTGGAACACCACATCATAATGGTGTGTCCGAACGTCATAACCGTACTTTATTGGATATAGTGCAATCTATGATGTCTCTTACCAATTTAACACTATTGTTTTTGGGGTCATGCATTAGAGACAGCTGCATTCACGTTAAAAAGGGGCACCATATATATCCGTCGAGACGACGCCTTATGAACTATGGTTTGGCAAGAAACCAAAGTTGTCGTTTCTTAAAGTTTGGGGTTGCGATGCTTATATGAAAAAGTTTCATCCTGATAAGCTCAAAACTCAAATCGGAGAAGTGCATCTTCATAGGATATCCAAAGGAAACTGTTGGATACACCTTCTATCACAGATCCAAAGGCAAGACTTTTGTTGCTAAATTCGGAAACTTTCTGGAGAAGGAGTTTCTCTCGGAAGAAGTGAGTGGGAGGAAAGTAGAACTTGACGAGGTAACTATACCTGCTCCCCTATTGGAAAGTAGTACATCACAGAAAAATGTTTCTGTGACACCTACACCAGTTAGTGAGGAAGCTAATGATGATGATCATGAAACTTCAGAACAAGACACTACTGAATCTCGTAGGTCAACCAGAGTAAGATCCGCGCCAGAGTGGTACGGTAATCCTGTTCTGGAAGTCATGCTACTAGATCATGATGATCCTACGAACTATGAAGAAGCGATGGTGAGCCCAGATTCCGCAAAGTGGCTTGAAGCCATGAAATCTGAGATATGATCCATGTATGAGAACAAAGTATGGACTTTGGTTGACTTGCCCGATGATCGGCAAGCCATAGAAAAATGGATCTTCAAGAGGAAGACGGACGCTGATAGTAGTGTTACTATATACAAAGCTAGAATTGTCGCAAAAGGTTTTCGACAAGTTCAAGGTGTTGACTACGATGAGATTTTCTCACTCGTATCTATGCTTAAGTCTGTCCGAATCATGTTAGCAATTGCCGCATTTTATGAAATCTGGCAAATGGATAAACAAAACTGCATTCCTTAATGGATTTGCTAAAGAAGAGTTGTATACGATGCAACTAGAAGGTTTTGTCGATCCTAAAGGTGTTAACTAAATATGCAAGCTCCAGCGATCTATCTGTGGACTGGTGCAAACATCTCGGAGTTGGAATATACGCTTTGATGAGTTGATCAAAGCATATAGTTTTATACAGACTTGCGGTGAAGCCTGTATTTACGGAAAAGTGAGTGGGAGCACTACAACATTTCTGATAAGTATATGTGAATGACATATTGTTGATCGGAAATAATGTAGAATTATTCTGTAAAGCATAAAAGGAGTGTTTGAAAGGAGTTTTTCAAAGAAAGACTTCGGTGAAGCTGCTTACATATTGAGCTTCAAGATCTATAGAGATAGATCAAAACGCTTGATAAGTTTTTTCAATGAGTACATACCTTGACAAGATTTTGAAGTAGTTCAAAATGGAGCAGTCAAAGAAAGAGTTCTTGCCTGTATTACAAGGTGTGAAGTTGAGTAAGACTCAGAACCCGACCACGACAGAAGATAGAAAGAGAATGAAAGTCATTCCCTATGCCTTGGCCATAGGTTCTATAAAGTATGCCATGCTGTATACCAGATCTATTGTATACCCTGCACTGATTTGGCAAGGGAGTACAATAGTGATCTAGGAGTAGATCACTGGACAGCGGTCAGAATTATCCTTAGTGAAATAAGGATATGTTTCTCGATTATGGACGTGACAAAAAGGTTCGTCGTAAAGGGTTACGTCGATGCAAGTTTTTGACACTGATCCAGATGAATCTAAAGTCTCAATCTGGATACATATTGAAAGTGGGAGCAATTAGCTAGAGTAGCTCCATGCAGAGCATTATAGACATAGAATTTTGCAAAATACTTACGGATCTGAATGTGACAGACCCGTTGACTAAAATTATCTCACAAGATCACACCTTAGTACTCTTTGGGTGCTAATCACATAGAGATGTGAACTAGATTACTGACTCTAGTAAACCCTTTGAGTGTTGGTCACAAGACGATGTGAACTATGGGTGTTAATCACATGGTGATGTGAACTATTGCTGCTAAATCACATGGCGATGTGAACTAGATTATTGACTCTAGTGCAAGTGGGAGACTGAAGGAAATATGCCCTAGAGGCAATAATAAAGTTATTATTTATTTCCTTATATCATGATAAATGTTTATTATTCATGCTAGAATTGTATTAACCGGAAACATAATACATGTGTGAATACATAGACAAACAGAGTGTCACTAGTATGCCTCTACTTGACTAGCTCGTTAATCAAAGATGGTTATGTTTCCTAACCATGAACAAATAGTTGTTATTTGATTAACGGGATCACATCATTAGTTGAATGATCTGATTGACATGACCCATTCCATTAGCTTAGCACCCGATTGTTTAGTATGTTGCTATTGCTTTCTTCATGACTTATACATGTTCCTATGACTATGAGATTATGCAACTCCCGTTTACCGGAGGAACACTTTGGGTACTACCAAACGTCACAACGTAACTGGGTGATTATAAAGGAGTACTACAGGTGTCTCCAATGGTAGATGTTGGGTTGGCGTATTTCGAGATTAGGGTTTTGTCACTCCGATTGTCGGAGAGGTATCTCTGGGCCCTCTCGGTAATACACATCACATAAGCCTTGCAAGCATTATAACTAAGATGTTAGTTATGAGATGATGTATTACGGAACGAGTAAAGAGACTTGCCAGTAACGAGATTGAACTAGGTATTGGATACCGACGATCGAATCTCGGGCAAGTAACATACCGATGACAAAGGGAACAACGTATGTTGTTATGCGGTCTGACCGATAAAGATCTTCGTAGAATATGTAGGAGCCAATATGGGCATCCAGGTCCCGCTATTGGTTATTGACCGGAGACATGTCTCGGTCATGTCTACATTGTTCTCGAACCGTAGGGTCCGCACGCTTAACGTTACGATGACAGTTATTATGAGTTTATGCATTTTGATGTACCGAAGGTAGTTCGGAGTCCCGGATGTGATCACGGACATGATGAGGAGTCTCGAAATGGTTGAGACATAAAGATTGATATATTGGAAGCCTATGTTTGGACATCGGAAGTGTTCCGGGTGAAATCGGGATTTTACCGGATTACCGGGAGGGTTACCGGAACCCCCCGGGAGCCAAATGGGCCAACATGGGCCTTAGTGGAAAGGTGAGAGGGCAGCCCACATAGGGCTGCGCCTCCCCCCTCTCCCTAGTCCTATTAGGACTAGGAGAGGGGCCGGCCACCTCTCTCTCTCTCCCCCTTTGGGGAATCCTATTAGGAATAGGATTGGGGGGAGGAGTCCTACTCCCGGTAGGAGTAGGACTCCTCCTGCGCCTCCAAGCTTGGCCTGCCAGCCCTCCCCCTCTCATCCTTTATATACGGGGGCAGGGGACACCCCAAGACACACAAGTTGATCCTTGAGATCGTTCCTTAGCCGTGTGCGGTGCCCCCTGCCACCAAATTCCACCTCGATCATACCGTTACAGTGCTTAGGCGAAGCCCTGCATCGGTAGTACATCAAGATCGTCACCACGCCGTCGTGCTGACGGAACTCTTCCTCGACGCTTTGCTGGATCGGAGCCCGAGGATCGTCATTGAGCTGAACGTGTGCTAAGAACTCGGAGGTGCCGGAGTAACGGTGCTTGGATCGGTCGGATCGGGAAGAAAACGTACGACTACTTCCTCTACGTTGTGTGATCGCTTCCGCAGTCGGTCTGCGTTGGTACGTAGACAACACTCTCCCCTCTCGTTGCTATGCATCGCCATGATCTTGCGTGTGCGTAGGAAAATTTTCGAAATTACTACGTTCCCCCACACAGACTTGGGCGCTGGAGCTCGAGTGCGCAAGAATGGATAGGCGAAGGAGGAAGAAGGAGTAGGTGAAAAAGGTGGATCCTTATCCCCTTATATGGGTGGACGCAACTACATGTCCCCGCCAGCCTGGTAAAACTCGCTTATCTCCAAGCGCCGTAATCAAAGGCGCGGTTGGGTTACCCACGCCCATATTGATGAGAATCCTAGAATAAGGGGACACGATCTCTGCTTTGACAAGACGTGCCAAGGAAACCGCCTCGCATGACGTGCTGAGGTGGGATAATGAAACGACTTGGATAAAGGCTTGGCCGTGGCGTGTCACGCTACGGAATACGTCAGCAGATTAGATTTGTGTAAATATTATTCTCTCTATGGCAATATGTGGAAACTTATTTTGCAGAGCCGGGCACTATCTTTGTGTTCCAAATCTTCTATGAAGTACTTGGAGGAGGAACCCGCCTTGCAATGCCGAAGACAATCTGCGCGCTGGACTCGTCGTCATTGAAGCCTGGTTCAGGGGCTACTGAGGGAGTCATGGATTAGGGGGTGTCCGGATGGCCGGGCAATACCTTCAGCCGGACTCCTGGACTTTGAAGATACAAGATTGAAGACTTCGTCCCGTGTCCGGAAGGGACTTTCCTTGGCGTGGAAGGCAAGCTTGGCGATACAGATATCCAGATCTCCTACCATTATAACCGACTTTGTGTAACCCTAACCCTCTCCGGTGTCTATATAAACCGGAGGGTTTTAGTCCGTAGGACAACATAGACAACAACAATCATACCATAAGCTAGCTTCTAGGGTTTAGCCTCTCCGATCTCGTGGTAGATCTACTCTTGTACTACCCATATCATCAATATTAATCAAGCAGGACGTAGGGTTTTACCTCCATCGAGACGGCCCGAACCTGGGTAAAACTTCGTGTCCCACGCCTCCTGTTACCATCCGGCCTAGACGCACAGTTCGGGACCCCCTACCCGAGATCCACCGGTTTTGACACCGACAGGTGCCTTGGGCATCCCCAAGCTTAGGCTATTGCCACTCCTTATTCCAAAATCCATCAAATCTTTACCCAAAAACTTGAAAACTTCACAACACAAAACTTCAATAGAAAATCTCATGAGCTCTGTTAGTATAAGAAAATAAACCATCACTTTAAGGTACTGTAATGAACTCATTATTTATTTATATTGGTGTTAAACATACTATATTCCAACTTCTCTATGGTTCATACCCCCCCGATACTACTCAATGATTCATCAAAATAAGCAAACAACACATGAAAAACAGAATATGTCAAAAACAGAACACTCTGTAGAAATCTGGAGATTTTGAATACTTCTGTAACTCCAAAAATTCTGAAAAATTAGGATGACCAGGATAAAAAGTATATTGATCTACTGCAGTTGGAATTGGTATTTTATCTCTCTCTAGTAAAAAAGGATAATTATTTTCGTGAGCGCATACTTTCTGTTTTTATCTGCAAGATCAAACAACAATCACCCAAGAAGGTCCTAAAGCATTTACTTGGCACAAACACTACTTAAAACATAAAAACACAATCATAACAGAAGCTAGATGAATTATTTATTACTAAACAGGAACCAAAAGCAAAGAACAAAAATAAAATTGGGTTGCCTCCCAACAAGTGCTATCATTTAACGCCCCTAGCTAGGCATAAAAAACAAGAATAGATCTAGGTATTGACATCTTTGGTATTGGTGAAGACAAGAGAAAATTTCTTATCTATAGCATTTATCTTTCTGTTTTGTGAGAGCACATGGCCATTGATAGTGGAAGAAAGATTAAGCACATTGCAAAAATTTACATCTAAACTTTCCTTTATCTCTTTAATTATTTCATTTTGATAGAAACTCATAATGGCGGTAGGTTCAACACCCTTTTCCTTGGGGTGCCCAAATATGGTTTTCATATTCTCATAAGTATCGATGGCATCCCCTCCAAGAAAACCGGTTTCAAAAATAGAATCCAAAACTTTCTTAAAAGAAGGGGGAGGCCAAAATAAAAGCTCTTTAAGTAAACCTCAATTTGATATTGGGGCACATAGATGGCTCGAATCCTCAGCAACTGATCCCAAGCGTCCTTCAAAGATTCATCAAGAAAATAGCGAAAAATTCCGAGATCATCTTCATCCAGATTGAAATCCTCCTCAACTATCCCAGTAAGTTTTTCCATAGCATCATTATTTATGAGCTTGGAAAGGATAGATGGGTTATCCAAGATACTTGATCCAGAGAGAAAACCCGAAGTTCCTCTAGATTCGGCCATGGAGAAAAAGACGAATAAAAAGGGAAGCAAGGGCGAAGAAAAGGCAAATGTTTTTGAAAATCGTTTTAGAAGCGGGGGAGAGGAAAACGAGAGGCGAATGGCAAATAATGTAATGCGATGGCAAATAATTCATCTAGCGTCCTTCAAAGAATGTGGGACGCCATCCCCCCTCCTGCTCTTTATAAAGGATCGGGGTTGGGGCTCGGCCGCCCCGCTCGGCCAATCAAGATACGGAAGGCGCAGGGAGCCAGGACCGACCCGCCGCCCAACCAGCGATGACCCGGTTTCCCGCCTCCACCGTTTGCCACCCCAGGCGCATGGGAGACACATGGCGGACGTGCAGAACCGAGGGGACGGGTGAGACGACCACTCCCCACCCCGTGATCGTGGGGAGTGGATGCCTTGAAGACCGCGCCTCAGCCCCATTCAGTAAATGGGCCGCGCCTCCACGCCTCCCTCCGTTTATGGGGAAGGCGCGAACCGCCCCTTTACTACGATGTGACGCATGCCTGCGGGAACCAACCCCACGCATGCTGCCCACGTCACACGCACCTCCCCACACCGCGCCACACGCGGGAGTCGTGGGAAGCGCAGCGCGTGAAGAATCTTACCACGGTAAAAACCGCCCCGCCTGCCCGCGCACCGTTTTTGGGCCTAGCCCAACAACGCGTTGCGCTTATGTGTGGACCAGGCCCGGGGGCTCCTGTCAGTGTACAAAAAGACGGGTACACTTTTTGTACCCCTATAACAGTGCACAGGCAGTTTGAGCCACGGGCACCACCACACCAAGCAAGGCAAGGGAGGTGAGCCAGGGTAAGACTGAAGCTCAAGAGAACTACGACGCCAAGGCCAAGACCACGAAGAGCAAAGGGGACGAAGCGGACTCCCCCGGCAAGATCCTTGTCGGGAGACAGTTCTAGCAGCCCCGGCAAGACCCTTGCCGCGGCGACTCGTCCCGCGCCTACGGAGCAAATCACCCTTGAGTCCATTGCCCCCAAAGGGCAAGGATTCGGGAGACATCCCCATGGCGACATGCAGATCTTTGTGAAGACATTCAAGATCAGATACGCACTAAGGAGACAACAAACCTTGGCGGGATCCCAGCCGAGGAAGACCATAAGGCCCCCGGCAAGCGCCTTGGCGGGGATGACAGCAGGCGCCCCAGCAAGGCCCGGCAAGGCCCTTCCAAGGACACCTGCAGGGCCACCATCAGGCCCATGCCGACTAAACCTCCACCACCGCATGCATGCAGCTGCCGACCCAACCAGCTGGGCAGGCACCTGCGTGGCGGCATGCAGATCTTCGTGAAGACCCACCACTGCGCCACCTTAGCTGCCTGCCTACCTATGTGGCACCGCAGGCGTCGCTGGCCAGGGCGCGTGTCGACACAAGAAGGAGCGGCGACGGACGAGACAGGTTTCTCCCCCGTCCCCGATAAAGTAAGGACACCTAAGCAAGACGCATTAAATGCGCCTTGTCATGTAATGCGAGGGATAACCTTGCATCACTGTACCCTTTCCACCTCCTATGTGCGCAACCCCTTTTTCTATAAAAGGAGGCCCGAGGCGACCAGAGGAGGGATTCGGCTTTTTGGAGCTCCTCACGCCCCATAGCTAGCTCAAGAACGCAGATATACAATCCACCAAAGCAGGAGTAGGGTTTTACGCATCCTCGCGGCCCGAACCTGGATAAACGAACCGTGTGCTACCTGTTAGATCCGCTCTTCTCACGACCCCGTGCCCCACTAACCATAGTAGGGATTCTTGTGATCCCATAGGTGTCGTTCCCACCGACATCCTTGGCGCGCCAGGTAGGGGTGGTTCAGTTGTGAGAATCGGCTTCAGCAGTTAGTTCGACGCTTCTTCATCATCATGGCGCCCAAGAAGAAGACGACGGTGGCGGTTGGCTAGTCGGAAGCCGGACAGCCCGTCCCGACGCGGGCGAGCAACGGACCGGTCGCAGAGAGGACCCGGGGTGCTGCTCGCGAACACCAACACCATCCCAGCAGCCGGAGTTTGGGAGGTGGCGATGTTTGTGCGCCCGCGGGGTCATGATAGAGCTCCTTCTGACATGGTCAGAAGTCGAAGCGCGTCGCGATCCGTGCAGGTTTCGCTGCCACCGACGCCAGCAGAGGCCCTGGCGCGCGCGCAGTTGCTCCTCGACTTTCCTCCCACTACGGGGAAACTCGACGAATGGAGAGCCACTATTCGAAGCCTTGTTGCGGTGGCCAACAAAGACGAACCAAGTCCGGTGGGGCTGCCGGGTCGACACTCCGACGGAGTCCCGCGGACCAGTGGCGGAAAAGCCGGCGGTGCCGCGACCATGGTGCATTCACCTCTTCCCCGTCCGGTACCACGGACGCCGGCTCGTCGCGACGTCGCGTGCGACGACATCTCCATAGCATCGTCTGACCCGCGGACCCCACTGTGACCAGCACCAAGTTCTTGGGAATGAGCCCATGAAGACGCTCAAACCACTATCGAGCACTGGCGCAGAGCGCGCCACCAGTCAGACAGGCGAGCAGGGCCTGCTGTGAACCACCCGGCCCTGGAGAGCCCTGGAGGCCTACCTTACGAGGTAGGCTATCCGGCTTTTACCCGTGAGCTGCGGCAGTTCCAGTGGCCCACTCACGGCACCTTCAAACCTGACGTTGGCGAAAAGTACAACGGCAAGACTCACCCGTCTGAGTTCCTCAGCATCTACACCATCGCGATGCAAGCCGCCGGAGCCCGCGACAATAAGGTGCTTGCGAACTACTTTCCATTGGCTCTTAAACCCAACGCCATGTCATGGTTGATGCACTTGCCGGTAGACTCCATTTCCTCCTGGTCGGATTTGTGCCATGAGTTTGTGGGCGCCTTTACTGGAGGTCACCAAGCCCATGGCCAAGCAAGCGACCTGCATGTCATTCCCTAAAAGGGAGGCGAGAGTCCGCGCAAGTATATACAGAGGTTCAGCCGAGTACAGTACAATATCCCTGATGTTCACCCTGCCGCCATCATCAGCGTGTTCCATCAGAATGTGCGTAACCGCAAGATGCACGAAGAACTAGCAATGAACAAGGTGAAAGATGTGGCAGAACTCTATGTTCTTGCTGACAGATGTGCCCGAGCTGAAGAGGGAAGGAAGTACCCCGGTGAAGATGCCGGCGTGGAAACCGACTCCTCAGATGAGGATACTGCCGCCCCGGCGAAGAAAGGCCGGCGCCGCAACAGGAAGCGCAAAGGTAAAGTTGCGCTTGCCCTCGAGGGATCTGACGACACCGGCTCCGCCAAGAAAACCAAGGCAGATGACCCCGGCAAGGAAATTGCCGGATGTGTCGCCTGCCGGGCCTTGGTGGCTGCCGAGAAGCCAGGAAACTCCGACAAGCAATACTGCAAGATCCATCACACCAAAGGCCATGATCTCCAGAATTGCCGACAGGTTGAGCTCCTTGTTGAGAAGCAGAGGGCTGAATATGAGAGGCGGGACAAGGAGAAAGGCCAGGACGGTGCTGAGGGGTCCGGCAAGAAGCGTGGCGGCCAGGTAGGCCGTCGTGGCAAAGATAAACAACAGGAGAGGCCCGCCCGGGGCCGTGACAAAAAGCCAGAAGACGATGATCACGAAGAGGACAATGAGTCTGGAGACCAAGAATTTCAGGAAACTACAGAGGCCATGTGCGTCGATGGCGGCGCCTCGCTGCATACCTCTCACCGCCAGCTTAAACAGTGGGCGCATGAGATTACAGTGGCGGAACCGCCGTTTGATGCCTAAAGGCCACTGAAGTGGTCTAGCACACCTATCATTTTTGACACTGAGGATCACCCTGATCGCACTACTGCAGTCGGGTGCTTGCCATTGTTGGTTTCACCAACAATACGCAACCTCAAGGTGACAAAGATGCTAGTCGATGGCGGGGCCGGCCTGAACTTAATCTCGCCTGCCGTGATCGAGAAATTGCAGATTCCTGATGAAGACCTCGAAGAGACGGGCACGTTTCAGGGGGTCAACCCGGGAAGAAGTCAACCAAAGGGAAAGGTCATGTTGCCCATAACTTTTGGGAGTGATCCGAACTACAGGACAGAAAGGATTGTGTTCGACGTTGCCAAGATCCCCTTGCCTTACAACGGGATCCTTGGCCGCGCAGCGCTGGCCAAGTTCATGGCGGCGTCACATTACGCCTACAACACCCTCAAGATGTCGGGGCATGTGACGATCATCACCGTCCCATCATACAAGAAGGATGCGCTAATTTGCGCTGACCAACTCTACCAACAAGCAGTTGCAGCAGCCGTCGCTGCTAAGGCGCTTGCTCCTGCCGCTGGAGCCCCGGTAAGGCAAAAGAAGAAGACCGGTGAGACCTCAGGCACCCACTCCGGCAAGCGCACCTCTTCGGAGTGTAGCGCTCCCGTCGAGGACGTGCCAGAGAGCTCCGCCGACAAAAACAAGAAGTCCAGGGCCACACCGTCAGGAACCAAGAAGGTTTCTATCAAGGAGGACAGCACGGGAGGAGCTTTTACCATAAGCTCCACCCTTGACGACAAATAGGAAGACGCGCTCGTCACCTTCCTATGGGCGAATGTTGATGTGTTTGCATGGCAAGCATCTGACATCCCCGGCGTTCCCAGGGAGGTGATTGAGCACCACCTTGCTGTCTGTCCTCATGCGCGGCCCGTCAAGCAGAAGGTCAGAAAGCAAGCTTTGGAATGACAAGAGTTCATCACAGAGGAGATCCGGAAACTGGAAGCAGCGGGTTTGGTAAGAGGAGTGCTCCATCCAACGTGGTTGGCCAATCCGGTGGTAGTGCGCAAGGTAAATGGGAAGTGGAGGCTGTGTATTGATTACACAGATATTAATAAGGCTTGTCCCAAAGACCCCTTCCCGTTGCCGTGCATCGACCAGATTGTTGACTCCATAGCTGGGTGTGATCTGTTGTCATTCCTCGATGCCTACTTCGGCTACCACCAGATCTTCATGACAAGGGAAGATGAAGAGAAAACGGCATTCATCACCCCATGTGGTACGTATTGCTTTATACAGATGCCTTTCGGGTTGAAGAGTGCTGGTTCAACGTTTGCAAGGGCGGTCCAGATTGGTTTTGAAACCCAGCTCCATAGAAATATGGAAGCTTATATGGATGATATAGTGGTCAAAACCAAGAACAGGGCAACCCTCATATCAGATTTACAAGAAACATTTACAAACCTACGCAAGATCAATCTCAAGCTGAACCCTGAGAAGTGCGTCTTCGGCGTCCCGTCTGGCAAGCTTCTCGGGTTCTTTGTGTCACAGCGTGGGATAGAGGCCAATCCGAACAAGATCAAAGCTATAGAGCAGATTGAAGCGCCCAAGCGAGTCAAGGATGTGCGTCGGCTTGCTGGTTGCATTGCCGCCATGAGCAGGTTCATTTCCAAGTCCGCCGAGCACGCCCTTCCCTTTTTCAAGATTTTGAAAAAGGCAGGCCCGATGGAGTGGACGCCAGAAGCCGAAGCAGCATTGCAAGATTTGAAGAGTTACCTCTCCTCCGTGCCAATACTAGTTGCGCCTAGGCCACAGGAACCGTTGCTGCTGTACATGGCGGCAACGAACCAGGTGGTCAGTGCTGCACTAGTGGCGCAGAGAGAAATTGATGATGAGGTAATAGTAGTGACGGAGCCCGATGCCACCGATGCCGAGACGACGCAACCAATTGAAGTGCCGCCGAAGAAGAAAATGATGTAGCACCCGGTCTACTTTGTTAGTTCCCTCCTGCAGGGGGCTAGATCGAGGTACTCCGGTGTGCAGAAACTGCTCTTCGGCCTTCTTATGGCCTCGAGGAAGCTGTGTCACTACTTCCAGGCGCACGAAATCACTGTCGTCACTCGCCTCCCTCTGCAACGGATATTGCACAATTCAGACGCAATGGGAAGGATCGTAGAGTGGGCATTGGAACTGTCCAGCTTTGGCCTTAAGTTTGAGAGTACCTCGATGATTCAAAGCCGAGTCCTGGCGGAGTTCGTTGCAGAATGGACCGCGACGCCTGACGAAGAAACCCAAGAGACTGCTCTCCCCGGCAAGGAGGCAAGTTGCGACTGGATCATGTACTTTGATGGAGCTTTCTCCTTATAGGGCGCCGGGGCTGGCGTACTACTTGTCGTGCCCACCGGAGAGCACCTCAAGTACGTGATCCAGATGCACTTCCCCAGGGAGGTGTCAACAAACAATACGACTGAGTACGAAGGGCTGCTTGCCGGTCTTAGGATCGCGGTGGACCTCGGAATCAAGAAACTCGTCATCAGAGGTGACTCGCAACTTGTCGTCAAGCAAGTCAACAAGGATTACCAGAGCCCGTTGATGAAGGCATGCGTCGATGAAGTGAGAAAGCTGGAAGAGCGTTTTGACGGTATACAGGCAGAATACGTTCCCTGAGCGGAGAATGATATCGCCGATTACCTGTCAAAATGTGCTGCCCTTAAGCTACCTGTGGAACCAGGTACCTTTGTGCTTCGGCTAACTCAGCCATCCGTTGATCCATCAACAGAGCAGAACAAGAGGAGAAAATCAGGGCCCAGCAAGTACTTTCCCGCCGAGCTCCGCGAAGCCGCCGGCAAGGATGTTGCCGGAGACACTGAGCCCGCCACAGGACGGCTAGCTCCGACAGAGCATCAAGCTCTTGCCGTCGAGACATCCGCTCCTATAGCGGAGTAAATGCCTTTAGTCCTCGCCGTCTAGCCCTAGGCTCCAGCGTGGGCACAACATACCGTCCGATTCCTCCAAACAGGGGAACTTCCTGAGGAGCAGGAAGAAGCGTAAAAAGTAGCCCATCACTCTACTATGTACCAGTTCGTCGATGACGTCCTGTACAGAAAGAGGCCGAACGGCATGAAATTGAAGTGTATCCCTCGAGAGGAAGGACTGGGGCTGTTGGCGGAGATACATGGAGGCATATGTGGATCCCACATAGGGTCAAGAGCCCTTGCCGGCAAGGCATTTCGGCAAGGCTTCTTCTGGCCCACTGCCCTCCAGGATGCGACGACACTAGTCACTAGGTGTGAAGCGTGTCAGTTCCATTCAAAGAAACTTCATCAGTCAGCTCAAGCCCTTTAAACCATTCCTCTCTCCTGGCCCTCCTCGGTCTGGGGGCTCGACATACCGGGTCCTTTCCCCCGCGCTGTCGGGGGCTTTGAGTACTTGTATGTCGCAATCGACAAGTTCACAAAGTGCCAGAGGTGGAAGCAGTGAGGAAGGTCACAGCTCAGTCAGCCGTCAAATTCTTCAAGGGACTAGTGTGCCGTTTTGGTGTACCCAACAGGGTCATCACCGACAACGGTACACAGTTCACAAGCCGCACCTTCATGCAATATACCCAAGAACTCGGTAGCAAAGTCTGTTTCGCTTCCGTTGCTCACCCACGAAGCAATGGTCAAGCTGAGAGGGCAAACACTGAAGTACTGCGAGGCTTAAGGACAAAGACCTTTGATAGGCTGCGCAAGAGTGGAAGGCGCTAGATTAATGAGTTGCCTACAGTTCTTTGGTCAATCAGAACGACGCCAAATTGAGCCACCGGCCAGACACCCTTTGCCCTGGTATACGGGGCAGAAGCAGTTCTCCCCACTGAACTCATATACGGGTCACCTCGAGTACTCGCTTATGATGAGCTTGAGCAAGAGCAACTGCGCCAAGATGATGCAACGCTCCTTGAGGAAGATCGTCTTCTGGCAGCTGTGAGAGCAGCGCGCTACCAGCAAGCCTTGCGCCACTACCATAGCCGCAAGGTTCATGCCCGAAGCTTTGAGGAAGGCGACCTTGTTCTTCGGCGCGTTCAATCGGCCAAGAATTCCAACAAGTTGACGCCAAAGTGGGAAGTCCCTTATCGGGTAATACGAGTCACCAGGCCCGGCGCAGTCCGCCTGGAGACCGAAGATGCCGTTCCGGTGAGTAACTCGTGGAACATTGAGCATCTTCGCAAGTCTTACCCGTGAGGCACGGCTTGCCGGGCCCCCCGGCAAGCCACCTTTTGTACGAGCCTTGCCAATGATGCATGTAACCCTCTATAGAAAGCCAGGCACAGACCCTGAGCATAAGTAAATGAAGCGCTGGTGCCCTAAGTTCTAGCATGCATGCTAGGTCGAGTCTCTTCCTTGGTTAGGGTTGATAGTGCTTAGCAGCGACTAACCCCTAGCTTAGAGGTCGAGTGTGCGTCTCTTTGTCTTTCTTTTGTCTTCTTTGGTTCACAGGACACACAGATATCCGTGCTGAACAACTTGGGGAGAAAAAAAAGAGGAACAGACCAGCATCTAGCCCCCGGCAAGCCAGTATTGCCGGGGGCTCCAAGAGCAAAGATTCACCCACGGCGAACCAGGGTTGCCGGGGACTGCAGCTTCAGATAAGTTCTTCATCCCTTATCATGCATTCCATTATGGACTGAGGTATGTGAAACCTCGTTTTCCCCTAAGCTACCGTGCTCCCATAACTCTAGGCCCTAGGGCCCGTTCTTGGGGCCAAGTTTGGTCGTAGTCGCGGCAGCGAAATGATGAAACAAGGAGCCTGAACCCGCCTCATCCCTGCCTCCGCCAAAGGCGTGAGGAAGGTCGAGCGAAGTGGGGAGACGGCAAGGCCTGTTGCCGGGCAAGGAAATGTTTATCTTGAAGATATCAAGGATTTACTCCTTGTTGTGGGTTCCACCCGCAAACAAATGACCCGGCAAGCATCCCTTTTTCATTAAAAAAACATTCCACTCAGGTACAGTCCATAGGGAATGAAAAACATGAATGATGGGATTACAAGTTTTAAATTCAACAAAGGCCTGAAGGCTTACAAACTAAAAAGAGATAAGGTGCCCGTAATCCCTTTCTTGTCCCTCTCCTCAGGAGGCAGGTCACGGAGGCAAAAGGGACAAAAGGAGCGCCTAGGCGAGCTATGGGTGGCAGAAGACACCAAGAGAACATCTTGGTGGCTGTCCAAAGGCTGGATGGTGATGGCGGTGCTGGAAGCAGAGCTCGAAGACGAGGCGGCAGGACGTCAGCACGCGTCGAAGGCGTTGGTGCCTGCACTTGACGGCCTTACCGCCCGCCCTCTTCCTCTTCCGCAGCCTCCCAACGCCAGCCGCCCAAGGAGACGACCCCGAGAAGTTCAGGGAGCCGGCGACGCGGATGATGGGGTCGCCGATGCCGCACGGAGTGGCACCCGACACCTAATCGGACCCGTCATCCTACCGCCTACTACTCTCGTCGTCACTGCCGCTGTCCTCCTCGTCACTCCCGCCCGAGGAGGAGTCTTCACTATCAGAAGAGCTCTCCATGCAGCACCTTGCACGGGTCCCAAAGCACCCGAAGACCTTGACGGAGAGAAGGCCACCATCCATCAGCTTAAAATGGAGAGTGAGCCCCTCCGTCAAGCGGTGGATATGAGCAAACGTCTTCCATCCCCCACAAAGATACATCACATGAGGGGCGGGGAAGTCGACGCAGACCCGCGTGCCACTGATCCCGCAGCCCCTCATGTGCAGCCACAACGATTCTGGCGGATCCAGCTCCATCTCCCGCGCAAATGGAGTCGGGAGACGAAGGCGCCGGCGCGGCGGCCGGCGCAACCTGACGAAGAACTCACAAGGGTCATCCCCAATATGGCCCTCCATTGGAGGAGGAGCTGCTGGCGGAGGCGAGGCTGGCGCGCCGCCCCGTCCTCCTCTTCCCCGAGCGCCCCGGCCTCGCCCCCTCCCTCTTCCCCTCACGGCTGGCTCTGCCACCACAGGCGTAGGAGAAGGAGGGACGCGTTGTCGAGCGGCGACCCTCGCCGCCACTGTTGAAGGACCGGGATTCCCTCTCTCCATGGCGGATGGAAGGGAGGAGCAGAAGCTGAAGGAAGAAGAAGATGAAAGAATGTGGGACGCCATCCCCCCTCCCGCTCTTTATAAAGGATCGGGGTTGGGGCTCAGCTGCCCCGCTCGGCCAATCAAGATACGGAAGGCACAGGGAGCCCGGACCGACCCGCCGCCCCAACCAGCGACGTCCCGGTTTCCCGCCTCCACCGTTTGCCACCCCAGGCGCATGGGAGACACGTGGCGGATGTGCAGAACCGAGGGGACGGGTGAGACGACCACTCCCCACCCCGTGATCGTGGGGAGTGGACGCCTTGAAGACCGCGCCTCGGCCCCATTCAGTAAATGGGCCGCGCCTCCACGCCTCCCTCCGTTTATGGGGAAGGCGCGAACCGCCCCTTTACTACGATGTGACGCATGCCTGCGGGAACCAACCCCATGCATGCTGCCCACGTCACACGCACCTCCCCACGCCGCACCACGCGCGGGAGTCGTGGGAAGCGCAACGCGCCAAGAATCTTACCACGGTAAAAACTGCCCCGCCTGCCCGCGCACCGTTTTTGGGCCTAGCCCAACAACGCGTTGCGCTTATGTGTGGACCAGGCCCGGGGCTCCTGTCGGTGTACAAAAAGAGGGGTACACTTTTTGTACCCCTATAACTGTGCATGGGCAGCCTGAGCCACGGGCACCACCACACCAAGCAAGGCAAGGGAGGTGAGCCAGGGTAAGACCGAAGCTCAAGAGAACTACGATGCCAAGGCCAAGACCACGAAGAGCAAAGGGGACGAAGCGGACTCGCTCGACAAGATCCTTGCTGGGAGATAGTACTAGCAGCCCCGGCAAGACCCTTGCCGCGGCGACTCGTCCCGCGCCTACGGAGCAAATCACCCTTGAGTCCACTGCCCCCAAAGGGCAAGGATTCTGGAGACATCCCCGTGGCGACATGCAGATCTTTGTGAAGACATTCAAGATCAGATACGCAATAAGGAGACGACAACCCTTGGCGGGATCCCAGCCGAGGAAGACCACAAGGCCCCCGGCAAGCGCCTTGCCGGGGATGACAACAGGCACCCCGGCAAGACCCTTGTCGTGGCCCCGGCAAGGCCCTTACCAAGGACACCTGCAGGGCCACCATTAGGCCCACGCCGACTAAACCTCCACCACCACATGCATGTAGCTGCCGACCCAACCAGCTGGGCAGGCACCTGCGTGGCGGCATGCAGATCTTCGTGAAGACCCACCACTGCGCCACCTCAGCTGCATGCCTACCTACATGGCACAGCAGGCGTCGCTGGCTAGGGCGCGTGTCGACACAAGAAGGAGCGGCGACGGACGAGACAGGTTTCTCCCCCATCCCCGATAAAGTAAGGACACCTAAGCAAGACGCATTAAATGCGCCTTGTCATGTAATGCGAGGGATAACCTTGCATCACTGTACCCTTTCCACCTCCTGTGTGCCACCATGGCAACCCCTTTTTCTATAAAAGGAGGCCCGAGGCGACCAGAGGAGGGATTCGGCTTTTTGGAGCTCCTCACGCCCCATAGCTAGCTCAAGAACACAGATATACAATCCACCAAAGCAGGAGTAGGGTTTTACGCATCCTTGCGGCCCGAACCTGGATAAACGAACCATGTGCTACCTATTAGATCCGCTCTTCTCACGACCCCGTGCCCCGCTAACTGTAGTAGGGATTCTTGTGATCCCATAGGTACAGACACAGGGAGAAGAGTTTATGATGGGTACTTGGTATGTCTTGACTTGGCGTAGATCTCCCTAGCAATGTGCTACCTCTTGAGCACTGCGTTGGTTTTCCCTTGAAGAGGAAAGGGTGATGCAGCAGAGTAGCATAAGTATTTACCTCATTTTTTTAGAACCAAGGTATCAATCCAGTAGGAGACTACATGCAAGTCGCCTCGCACCTACACAAACAAATAAGAACCTTGCAACCAACGCGATAAAGGGATTGTCAATCCCTTCACGACCACTTGCAAAAGTGAGATCTGATAGAGATAATAAGATAAATATTTTTGGTATTTTTATTATATAGATTGAAAGTAAAGATTGCAAAGTAAAATAGATTGGAAACTTATATGATGGAAAATAGACCTGGGGGCCATAGGTTTCACTAGTGGCTTCTCTCAAAATAGCATAAGTATTACGGTGGGTAAACAAATTACTGTCGAGCAATTGATAGGAAAGTGCATAATTATGAGAATATCTAGGCATGATCATGTATAGAGGCATCACGTCTGCGACAAGTAGACCAAAACGATTCTGCATCTACTACTATTACTCCACACATCGACCGCTATCCAGCATGCATCTAGAGTATTAAGTTCATAAGAACAGAGTAACACATTAGGCAAGATGACATGATGTAGAGGGATAAACTCAATCAATATGATATAAACCCCATCTTTTTATCCTCGATGGCAACAATACAATATGTGCCTTGCTGCCCCTGCTGTCACTGGGAAAGGACACCGCAAGATTGAACCCAAAGCTAAGCACTTCTCCCATTGCAAGGAAGATCAATCTAGTAGGCCAAACCAATCTGATAATTCGAAGAGACTTACAAAGATAACAAATCATACATATAATAATTCAGAGAAGAACCAAATATTGTTCATAGATAATCTTGATCATAAACCCACAATTCATCGGATCCCGACAAACACACCGCAAAAAGAATTACATCGAATAGATCTCCAAGAAGATCGAGGAGAACTTTGTATTGAGATCCAAAGAGAGCGAAGAAGCCATCTAGCTAATAACTATGGCCCGAAGGTCTGTGGTAAACTACTCACACATCATCGGAGAGGCTATGGTGTTGATGTAGAAGCCCTCCGTGATCGATTCCCCCTCCGGCGGATCTCCGGAAAAGGCCCCAAGATGGGATCTCTTGGGTACAGAAGGTTGCGGCAGTGGAAATAGGGTTTTGTGGCGCTCTCGGATGTTTTCGGGGTATATGAGTATATATAGGCGAAAGAAGTCGGTCAGGGGAGCCACGAGGGGCCCACTAGGGTCGGGGGCGTGCCTCCCTGCCTCGTGGCCTCCTCGATGCTTCCTTGACGTCCACTCCAAGTCTCATGTATTCCGTTTGTTCCAAAAATCACTCTCCTGAAGGTTTCATTCCGTTTGGATTCCGTTTGATATTCCTTTTCTGCGAAACACTGAAATACGCAAAAAACAGCAATTTGCACTCGCCCTTTGGTTAGTAGGTTAGTCCCAAAAATAATATAAAAGTGTATAATAAAGCCCATTAAACATCCAAACAGATAATATAATAGCATGGAACAATCAAAAATTATAGATATGTTGGAGACGTATCACAACGACGCCATAAATCCATCTTGCTACCTCTTGAGCATGCGTTGGTTTTCCCTTGAAGAGGAAAAAGTGATGCAGCAAACTAGCGTAAGTATTTCCCTCAGTTTTGAGAACCAAGGTATCAATCCAGTAGGAGACAACATACAAGTCACCTAGTACCTACACAAACAATCAAGAACCTTGCAACCAACACGATGAAGGGGTTGTCAATCCCTTCACGGTCACTCGCAAAAGTGAGATCTAATAGAGATAGTAAAGTAATTTTTTTGGTATTTTTGTTGTATAGATTGGAAAGTAAAGATTGCAAAATAGTAAACGAGATGCGATGTAAATAAAAAGAGATGCAATATAATAAGAAAGAGACCCGAGGGCCATAGGTTTCACTAGTGGCTTCTCTCAAGATAGCATGAATTGCGGTGGGTGAACAAATTACTGCTGAGCAATTGATAGAAAGGTGCATAGTTATGAAGATATTTAAGGCAATGATCATGAATATAGGCATCACATCTGTGTCAAGTAGATCGAAACGATTCTACATCTACTACTATTACTCTACACATCGACCGCTATCTAGCATGCATCTAGAGTATTAAGTTCATAAGAACAGAGTAACGCATTAAGCAAGATGACATGATGTAGAGGGATAAACTCAAGCAATATGATATAAACCCCATCTTTTTATCCTCGATGGCAACAATACAATATGTGCCTCGCTGCCCCTACTGTCACTGGGAAAGGACACCGCAAGATTGAACTCAAAGCTAAGCACTTCTCTCATTGCAAGAAAGATCAATCTAGTAGGCCAAACTAAA
Source organism: Triticum monococcum (assembly GCA_034509565.1). Classification (NCBI taxonomy): domain Eukaryota; kingdom Viridiplantae; phylum Streptophyta; class Magnoliopsida; order Poales; family Poaceae; genus Triticum; species Triticum monococcum. The sequence goes on from CM067842.1 coordinate 699,000,924, forward strand.
CCGATAATTCGAAGAGACTTGCAAAGATATCAAATCATGCATATAAGAATTCAGAGAAGAACCAAATAATATTCATACATAATCTTGTTCATAAACCCACAATTCATCGGATCTCGGCAAACACACCGCACAAGAGTATTACATCGAATAGATCTCCAAGAACATCGAGGAGAACTTTGTATTGAGAATCGAAGAGAGAGAAGAAGCCATCTAGCTAATAACTATGGACCCGAAGGTCTGTGGTAAACTACTCACGCTTCATCGGAGAGGCAATGGTGTTGATGTAGAAGCCCTCTGTGATCGATTCCACCTCCGGCAGATCGCCGGAAAAGGCCCCAAGATAGGATGTCACGGGTACAAAAGGTTGCGGTGGTGGAAAAGTGGTTTCGTGGCTCTCTGTGATGTTTCTAGTGTATAAGAGTATACATAGGCGAAAGAAGTACGTCGGTGGAGCTAGGAGGGACCCACGAGGGTGGGGGCACGCCCTCTGCCTCATGGCCGCCTCGTGGAGTTCCAGACTTTGAATCCAAGTCTTCTGGATTGCTTTCGGTCCAAGAAAGATCATCGCAAAGGTTTCATTCCGTTTGGACTCCGTTTGGTATTCCTTTTCTGCAAAACTCTAAAATAGGCAAAAAAAACAAAAACAGGCACTGGGCCTCCGGTTAATAGATTAGTCCCAAAAATAATATAAAAGAGCATATTAAAGCCCATTAAACATCCAAAACAGATAATATAATAACATGGAATAATCAAAAATTATAGATACGTTGGAGACGTATAAATATACTATATAATACTATACTGCTACATCACTTGTGATACTGTTTGGATGTGGGGGCTGAAGGGACAGGTGGTTCCACCCAGGTAGTGGTGGGCCTGGGTTCTCAACGGCCCTCGAGTGTTACTTTGTGGCGGAGCGACAGGGCAGGTTGTGACCACCTAGGAGACGGGTGGGCCTGGCCCTAGTTTGCATCCGTGGATACTTCAAATAACACACTTAACGAGATCTGGATATTTAATCTGAGTCTGGCTACGAGCCTATACGCACTAACCAACTACGCGAAAACAGTTATGGGCACTCGACGTTATGGTATTTGCTGAAGCCTTCTTGACGTTAGCGGTTGAGCAGCGCGCGCCGAATTGGACTACAACGCCTGCTCTTGTATTAGGGAGGCTAGGTCTGCTTTTGGCCGCCCACGCAACATGCAGGAGTGCAATGGGAGATGGGCCCAAACCCCTACGCACTTAGGATTTAGACCGGCATGTTGACCTCTCTGTTGAGCCTAGGTAGGACTGCGACAAGTTGATCTTCCAAGGTAGGACATGACCCAGGAATTCCTGGCCAGAGGGAACGAGTGTGTTGGGTAATGTGATGCACCCCTGCAGGGAAGTTTATCTATTCGAATAGCTGTGTCCCTCGGTAAAAGGACGACCCAGAGTTGTATTCCGACCATATGACAACTAGAACCGGATACTTAATAAAACACACCCTCTCAAGTGCCAGATACAACCCGGTGATCGCTCTCTTCTACATGCTGCACATGCTACTCTCTTCTACATGCTTCAAGATGGAGGCTGCCAGAAGCGTAGTCTTCGATAAGACTAGTTATCCCCCTCTTATTCTGGCATTCTGCAGTTTTGTCCACAGATACTATCCTTTTCGTTGATACCAATGCATATATAGTGTAGATCCTTGCTTGCGAGTACTTTGGATGAGTACTCATGATTGCTTTACTCCCCCTTTACCCCTTTTTCCTTTCTTCTTGGATGCCGCAACCAGATGTTAGAGCCCAAGAGCCAGACACCACCGTCGGCGACGATCCCTACTACACCGAGGGTGCCTTCTTCTACATGTAGGCCACTGACGACCAGGAGTAGTTAGGAGGATCCCAGGCAGGAGGCATGCGCCTCTTCGATCTGGTTCCCAGTTTGTGGCACCTTGTTTAACTTATGTTTGTACTCAAATATTATTGCTTCCGCTGACTCATCTATGATTGAGCACTTGTATTCGAGCCCTAAAGGCCCCTGGCTTGTAATATAATGCTTGTATGACTTTAAATTGTGTTTAGAGTTGTGTTGTGATATCTTCCCGTGAGTCCCTGATCTTGATCGTACACGTTTGCACGTATGATTAGTGTACGATTGAATCGGTGGCGTCACAAGTTGGTATCAGAGCCGACTGCCTGTAGGAATCCCCCTTCTAAACTCTTTGGCCGAAGTCCAGTCTAGTCATTGCAAAACTTTTACTAACATGGTTGTGTGGCTTACGGGCCCATGTCGCCTGTGATAGCCTGGTTTTTGCCCTCTTTTCTTTGCCTGATTTTAGTTGGATTGAATTTGAAATTTGGAGTTTTGAATCTTTTCATATGGACTTAAACACTTGGGTACCCCTTGGCTTTCACCCAAGTGTCCCATTTCCCTCTCTAACCATCATTCCCACTCTGGTTCATCTCAAAATAATAATTGGAATATTTTTCTTAAATGAAAAATATTCATTTCCCTCTCTTAAACCCTAGTCAGCTCAATGTGCTCCAAAGCAACCCTAATTTTTCTTGCCCACAAAAATCTAAGAAAATTCACAAATATTATTTGAACCATAGGGCACCTTCCTGAGCAAAAATATTGCATTAATTTTTGGAATATTTTTCCTACAGAAAATATTTTCTGTTCTGGACAAAAATGGTGGTTTCTACAGCAACTACCATTTTACTTGCTCCATTGTGGCTGATTTTTCTTGTGCATCATCACCTTAGTAGATGATTGCTAACCTCCAAAGCCCAGCCCTCAACTCCCAGCCGTTTGACCACAGTAAGCTGTCAAAGCTACTGATCAGAAACTTACTAGGCGGATGAAATCTATCCTACTGCGTCTGGGTCCAAACCAAAGCGTGGTAATCTTCAAAACTACCACAAACAACAAGCCATACATGAAATTTTGACTTAGGTCGGCCTGAGGGCAGAGTTCACGCGGTGACCACGCGTGTACATGATGCCAACCTGCGTGCCGACGCGCTCTGGGTCGCGCGTGAGCCTTTGTTGCTCGCGTGCTTGCTTCCCCGACTGCCTAGCCTTGCCAAACTTCGCCACAATCTTCGTCCAAGCTCCCTTAACTCCCTCCTGGCGCTCGCCGATGCCTGAGCTCGCCACAGCGAGCACGGGCACGGTCTGGCCAACGTAACAGTGCGGTGCGCACTGTGCTCGTCGTTACCCCAGTGCCCTTGTGCTCGTCCCCGTTCGCCCACAGTCCCGGCATGAGCTGCGTCTCCTTCTCCCCCTCTCACTGACGTCGTTTGTTGTCGGGCGCCGTGTCCAGGTGTCCATCGGCGGAGCCCAAACCCCCCTTGATGCTCGGCTATAAATGGAGCCCTTCCCAGCCTCCTCGAGCACCATCCATGACTCCCACACACTCCACAACCTCATAGATAGCCGTAGCCCAGCCGGGCAAGCCGCAGGCTGCCGTCCCCGAGCTTGAGCTCGCCGGTGATCCCCTCGGGTCGTCTCCATAGCTCTGGCCCCTCCCAAGCCCGGGCAACCCTTCTAGGGCCTCCGCCGCTCTCCAGTGGTGTTGTTCCGCCTGGTTGGATCCCCTGGAGTCGCCTCTGTTCGCCCTCGTCTTCGTCTCCGGCGACCTCCGCTCTCTGCCTCCGCTAGAGAGGTTGATTCCGACGCCGTCCGGCCACCCCTAGCTACTCTATGGGTACGGGAAGGTGCGCCTCCATCTCCTCCCTCGATCCCTCCCTCTTGTTTTGGCCAAGAAGCCCTCGTCGCCGGCGTGTGCTTCGGTGAAGCCGCGCTATCCTCTGTTTCTTTCTCCCCCCCCCCTCGCGTGACTAGCGGGGCCCGCTAGTCAGCCACTCAGTATGCGCGTGAAGCAGTACGAGTGGTGGCGCCCCAAAGCTTTACGCCTTTGACGTCACCCCCCAGTCTATTTTTAATTAAATTCAAATTTCATATTTTTTCAGAGAGCTTCAAACAGCCAAAACTCTTTAACCATAAGTCCAAATGAATTGATTCTTTTTGCAATGTGTTCTTTGTAAAGAAATCTAGCAGCTCACCAAAAATGGGATTTGTCCCTGCTGTCTAGATTTTCTGGTGAATTTCAGAAGGGTTCTTGATGTTTTCTTTTTGTGTTTATAATTATTTTCAGAGGGTGAGGCTTGTCTTGAGGATCACCAGGAGGCTTGTGAACCTCATCTGCACTAAGGCAAGCCACATCAACATTTTCATGGTGCCATTACAATATTTGTGATTCTCCTACTTGAATGAATGATTTAATCCATGCATTTAGATCACTATTGTGTTATTTATATTCTGTTAGTTGCTTGTTTAAGTTAATATGCTTGATTTACAGAAAGTTTAAAGCTAACTAAGTTTGTAAAGAAACTAGAATTAAATTTTGTTATGAAAGATAATATAGTTATGGATATAAGTAATTATATGGAGTTATTTTCTTGCATGAGAAAAATGATAAATTTGCTAGAAAAGATTATGTTTAAAGTAAGGTTTAATCCTAACCAGAGAAGTGTCATGAGTTGTTGATGTTTATGCTTGGTGTGGAGATAGTTGACTCAATCATTTCCGTTGATATGTGATGCATATGTTAGTGTTGCATTTCATGGCATAATATGACACCGGTTATTTTCACTTTAAGTTGAACCTGATAATAACTCAACTTGAATATATTGTTGCATTATTAATAATTGGTTAATTATCATGATATTGTTTGTCATTATGTTTATGTCTGTTGTGAGCTTGCAAGTACATTCAATGTACTGACCTGGCGTGCCATGCCAGATTTCAGGAAAGCCTTGTTGGAAAGGAGCGATGTCCGAGTCTAGATCGTGTCCACATTAGTGTCCTTGTGCTATGGAGTTCCGCTACGACGTTGTTCCGCTGCCGCGTAGTTGTTATGATCGAGGCCCTTATGTTCACTAAATAATGTACATATTGTTCAGCCGCACCGTGTGTGCCGCTTGGCCTCGCTACCTGTTGTAATATAAACTTTGATCCGCTAGCATCAATAAATTGGTTGTTTTCTGTACCAAGATGTTGTGTGTTGCCACAAGACATGGTCTCTGGGCTGGCAATGCATGGTAAACCGGTTGCTCTGAGCCAGGGTGCCACATTGCCATTGGGTGGTATTAGGATATTTTATTCCTCGTCTTTACTCTGGGATTCTGATCTCTCTTCTACTCGGGTTAAATGATTTTGCTAACTCTAACACTAGGTTCTCATAAATACTTTCTCCCGGAGAGCCTCTTATTACAGATGATTGCCTACTTCACCAGAAGGTTCCAAAGATGCTATTCAATGTTTTCCCAAGACACTTGTGTCCACCGCCTTTGCAAATTCCCTACCGCTATTATATCCTTATGGATAACTACATACACTTGCCATTCTTACAATCACTCCCCGTTGATCTTGTTATTACAAGATACCCCAAAATTATCTCTCTTGTTTCGAGAATACTTTGAGCCTATTGCCTTGAAGTTCTTTGCCACATGAATACCCCTACGGATAATTTCTCGCACTTACCGAGTGTCCATTCTTTCCTCGTTGTTCATATGATTCACAAGATACATCGAAGTACTATCTGATCTTCCGGTAATCCTCTGCCCTCTATTTCTCCACAAATACTTATCTGCTTGCATTATGGTTGCGTTCCATAAGACTAGCAATATTCATTAGTATCCTTTGTCATTATCATTTCGAGCCCCTTGATTCCATATGTTGCGAATGTTCGCAATCCACAATCAGATCCTAGAATTCATCCTTCTGGCTCAGACGTCATTTTGAACAGGAGCTGGTTCTCGACCAATCAAATTGTCATCGATTGTACCCCTAAGTCTGTTCATCTTACCCATCCTTAATCAGAGCATTTGCTTCTGATCCCTTGATTTGGAAGTCATAATTCCTTGGCATTTGAGCATTCAATTAGTCGGTTGCTTCTATAATCCAATGCCTTTGCATTGTTTCTTCCTCTGGTTGTGTGCCGATGCTCACATCAACTCCGGTATGGACCATCAGATCCTTTATTGAATTATCATCCAGCAGTGTCCTTCATATACAAAAACCTCAAGAAGTTCTTTCCCTGATACATAATGCCATTGGTAAATCCTATTCCCTGATTTGGCCAACCATGCTCTACTTTCAAGCTGGTGATAATTACTATTGAAGCTTGTGGTATATGTTTCTACAATGCCCCGATGGTTGAACCTATGCCTTCCTTAATCTGTGTGAATTAACTTGAAAGTTTTCACGGGTCATACTCCTTTTATAATTCACCAGGTACGTTTTCACACTCAAATCATTTTTAATAGAGCGGTGAATGAATGGTCATGCATTGGATAAGTGGGAGTTGGCCTTGAACTTTGTGTTCATGCCCATGGACACAATGTAGACTTTATCATTAAAGCTTCTCTTAAATTAATTATTCCCCTAGTATAAGTTCATCTTATATCTGGGATCTGATCTTTTGCAATCGTGGTTCCGGCCATACTGTTCTCCTTTCATTTCATCTCTCGGGCGAGTTAAAGTACTTGTCTTCTACAAATCAATACATCTGTCCAACCTCAGTCCCGCTCCACCTTCGAGTATTACCCCCCGGTATCTCAAGGATATCATGCATTTGCACTACATCCTATGAATTTGTGCTGAAGTAATACCTTTCCTTGTCATAATCACTTCATGGGTTCTGGGTTGTCGTCCCAGTCGATTGACTACATCGTCATCGTCATGCTAAGCTTAACTGTACTACATATGTCCTTCATCCTCGGAACACATTCCGAAAACTGCGCTAAGCTACATCAAACTTTCAGCATCTTACTGTTTGTCTTGAAAGGCAGGTCTGACTCTGAGATGCCATCTTGTCTATGGTTCTATTAACCTTTTGCTTCACCATTCCTTTGGCTTGACGTTACCGCCGATCGATTACGTCTTCTTGAGACCTCTCGACAAATGTGTTGTGGTCATCGTCAACATTTTAACTTCTTCCGAGGTATCGATTGAATTCAAGATGAGAAATTCCATGCTTGCCCCTTGATGATCCGTGTTATCATTGACCACACCCATGCTTTCCTTCCAAAAACATAGACTTGGTCTTGCTTTGTATCATACCTTGAGTTCCTTGCTAACCAGCTTGCGTTATGTTCTACCTTGGAGTACTACTATCTTTTATGTCAGGGATGTGGTGAGAATTTCACCACCTCTTAAGTATTCTTGATATAGAAATACTTCTCGCCATCTCCGTTCATATCCTGGTCCCCTTGTTGTTTCTAACTGGATTACCGACCATTGAACTATGATAGGTGAATTTGAAACTTCTAGCGATCCTATTGCTTTGAAGTGAATGGTCGATAGTTTCATTCCAAGCCTTTTTGTTATTGGATCACCATTCTAAAATTGATCGTGCTATTTGATCCATATTTCTAGGTGCATTCCCATTCAAAGTTTAATTGTGGATGTTCACCTAGGACACACATCATTATATACTTTGGTGTGTCCAATGCTATCACCTTGTTCACTTAGTTGTGAAGATCCTTGTTTATAGATATCTCATTGAATTGTTGCTGAGCCTGTCGGCCATATCCTCATCTTCTCCTTGATGAAATTGTATAACTTATTTTATAAGTTGTTTCCGATGGATCCTTTGTATTCCCAAAGTCTGACCTTTACTTGATGACCATTGTCGGTGTCAAAACCGGCGGATCTTGGGTAGGGGGGTCCCGAACTATGCGTCTAGGCCGGATGGTAACAGGAGGCAGGGGACACGAAGTTTTACCCAAGTTCGGGCCCTCTTGATGGAGGTAAAACCCTATGTCCTGCTTGATTAATATTGATGATATGGGTAGTACAAGAGTAGATCTACCACGAGATCAGAAAGGCTAAACCCTAGAAGCTAGCCTATGGTATGATTGTTGTTCTGTATCTTGTCCTACGGACTAAAACCCTCCGATTTATATAGACATCGGAGAGGGTTAGGGTTACACAAAGTCGGTTACAATGGTAGGAGATCCATATATCCGTATCGCCAAGCTTGCCTTCCATGCCAAGGAAAGTCCCTTCCGGACACGGGACGAAGTCTTCAATCTTGTATCTTCATAGTCCAGGAGTCCGGCTGAAGGTATAGTCTGGCCATCCGAACACCCCCTAATCCAGGGCTCCCTCGGTAGCCCCTGAACCAGGCTTCAATGATGACGAGTCTGGCGCGCAGATTGTCTTTGGCATTGCAAGGCGGGTTCCTCCTCTAAGTACTTCATAGAAGATTTTGAACACAAATATAGTGTCCGGCTCTGCAAAATAAGTTTCCACATATTGTCATAGAGAGAATAATATTTACAAAAATCTAATCTGCTGACGTATTCCATAGTGTGACATCGCACCACGGCCAAGCCTTTATTCGAATCGTTTTATTGTCCCACCTCAGCGTGTCATGCGAGGCGGTTTCCTTGGCACGTCTCATCGAAGCAGAGATCGTGTCCCCTTATTCCGGGATTCTCATCAATACGAGCGTGGGTAACCCAACCGCGCCATTGATTACGGCGCTTGGAGATAAGCGAGTTTTACCAGGCTGGTGGGGACACGCAGTTGCGTCCACCCATATAAGGGGATACGGATCCACCTTTTCACCTACGCCTTTTTCCTCCTTTGCCTATCCATTTTCGCGCACTCGAGCTCCAGCACCCAAGTCCGCACTCCCCACCTCAACCTTCTCCAGCCATGTCCGGAGCGGGAGGCAAGTGGATGGTCTCCTCCGTCACGGAGGGACACATAAAAAACTAAGGAAGGCCGGATACTTGTCTAACGACATCACGTAACGGCTTCCCGAAGAGGGGCAGCTCCTCCCCACCCCAAGGCCCCATGAGAGGGTAGTGTTCCTTCCCCACTTCCTCTATGGACTGGGCTTTCCTATCCACCCATTCGTCCGGGGGCTCATGTTCTACTATGGCCTGGATTTCAATGATCTGGCCCCGAACTTTATCCTCAACATCTCGGTGTTTATTGTCGTGTGCGAGGCTTTCCTCCGCATCCGCCCCCATTTCGGCCTATGGCTCAAGACTTTCAATGTCAAGCCGAAGGTGGTGCGCGGCAACCAGGCAGAGTGCGGAGGCGCCATGGTGGGCAAGATGCCCAACGTCTTATAGCTCGAGGGCTCCTTTGTGGAGACCCTGAAGGGGTGGCAATCGGGGTGGTTTTACATCACCGAGCCGCGCGACCCTAAGTGGGTCGCAGCCCCGGAGTTCCGGTCCAGACCCCCAACGCGGCTCACCTCCTGGAAGGAGACGGGCCTGTCGTGGGGTAAAAAAGGAGAGCTGACCGGAATCCAAACATGCGTCCAAACCCTGGTGGACAAGAAGCTCAAACTTGTCAACGTAGTCCAGGTTATGCTCATCCGCCGGATCCTCCCGTGTCAACAACGGGCTTTCAACCTGTGGGAGTTCGACCCGGCGCGACACCGAACTCTGAGCAGGCTCTTCGACACAACGTACGAAGATGCCTGGAAAGTGCTTTTCAAGGGCGCCGAGGCTCCCGCATCCGCTACCGAGGATCGCGGATTCAGCGCGCAGCGTCACGCTAGCACGGTAAGTTGTTTGTACCTTTTACAGGGTATTAGTTTTTCATATTTTAACTCTATGCGGGATCTAAGCTCCCTTACCTCTGACAGGATTGGCAGGCGAAGTCTGGACAGATCGACTGTCCGGCTCCTTTGCCCGAAGACCCAGCCGATGCTCGCTTGGCGAAGCTGCTGGTTCCGGCACCCTATGTGGTGCCGGAGAAGAAGGCCACGGGGACTCGAAAAAGTGCCCGGCGCCAGGAGGTGTCGGGTTCATCACCCGAAGGCTCCAAGGCGCATTCCTCCCGTGAAGACGAGGAGGAGGAAGAAGAGACCTCTCCCCCTCCAGCGGGGGGAGAGAAGAAAAGGAAGGCTGCCCTCACTGGGGAGGCTGAAGGGTCCAAGAAGGGGAAAACCCTTCCTCCGGACTACTCCACCAACGCCGACAATGACGGAGAGGAGTGGCCGCTCAGGGCCAAGCCCGTGGCGAAATCGTAAGTATCTGGATACCAGAGTAATTCATAGTATCCCTTTATTGCAAATCTTTCCCTTATGTCGAATATGATTATGCAGCCCCCGAAAGACCGGCTCGACGCATCGTCGAGCGGTTCACTGGACTCGTCGGATGTGGATTCGCTTCCGACGGCTACCTCCCCCCGCCCTACGGATGACGCTGAAGTGTTGTCCCAACAGATTCCAAGCCAGGAGGAGGTGGTCCTGGAGGCGCCGCAAGGCGACCTCCCGGACTCCAGGAGTAAAGGGGATAAAACCCCCCAGGGTTCCAAGTCCGGCTCTAGGCCGGACGCCACTCCGGAACCTTCAAAGGTTCCAGAGTCTAGCGGGCGACCTCCTTCCAAGAGGAGCAAGCCCACCATGCCGGTGACCCCCGTCCAACCGGAGGCGCCGGACAATCTATTGGAGGTGCTCAAAGGCGCCTCCATCAACGAGGAGCACCGCACCATTATGAGTGCAGTGGTCCAGAAGGTTCAGTCCGCCAAGAGCGGACTGACTGAAGCTTGTGCTAGCCTTTTAACAGGCTTTGAGGTAAGTAAAGAATGTGTAAATAATATTACCGCATAGACAGTAGCCCATGATGTTCTGTTTGGCGTTCGGGAAGAAAAGCCGAATACAGGATCAAAATAAAATTCGCAGGAGTCTAACAAAAAGGAGTCAATATGCGTATGCAGGCTTCTCTGCTGGCGTCCTCCGCACTGACTGGGGAAGTGGACACGCTAAAGCAGAACCTCGAGCAGTCCAAGCAAGAGCTCGGGCATGCCAAGAAGCAGCTCGAGGACAAGGAAGGTAAGAAATACCTTGTTTAAATATATATAAAAAAGTGCAATTGCAAAAAATGACAGGATTATCGTGGATATTGTAGGGTCCACGTCTGAGGTGGCGACCCTTAAGCAAGCGTTGTTCGAGGCCGAGAAGACGACGGCCAAGGAGCGCACCGAGCGAGAGAAGTATGAGGCCCAGGTTGGCAAGGTGCGGCAAGAGCTCCAGGATCTTATGAAAAAACATGAGAGTTTGGAGCTTGACTCAAAGACGTGAGCGTCCGAGCTCGCGGTGGCTATTGAAAATGCCAAGTCTGCCAAGGCCGAATCCCAGAAGACCCTCCAGGAGTTGGATGTGGTGAAAAAGATAGCGGCGGGTAAGGCATTCTTTATGCAAAGCAAACACATAAACGTGAGTTACTTGTTACTTACCCGAATCCGGACCTCTCCAGGAGCATTCGCAGATCTTCCCCGTAGCGTGTCCGATGCCGCCGCATTCTATCGAGCCGAAGAGGGCAGCTCGACAGATAAGGTATTCTGGTCTCAGTATGCTGAGGCCAGACACCTCGTGCCCCTGAGCGACCAGCTGAAGCAACTGGTCGAGCACCACAAGGCAGCCGAACAGGCCATGAAGGGCCTCATAGTTTGGCTGTGGCCTGGAGAGGCTCTACCTGGGAGCTATTTCGGGCTGGTGCGGCGGCTGGTGGGGGCCTGTCCAAGGCTCGAAGTCATCAAGCGCTCCGTCTGCATTGAAGGTGCCCGTAGGGCCCTTGCTCGTGCTAAGGTGCACTGGGGCAAGCTGGATGCTGAGAAGCTTGTGAAGGACGGGCCAGTGCCGGGGAAAGAGCATCACAAGCCCGAGAATTATTATAAGGATGTTCTGAAGGGTGCCTGCCTTGTGGCGGATGAATGTTCCAGGGATGTAATTTTTGAGTAAAACTTGCTCGTTTTGTCCTGTGCGCTGAAAACTTGTTCATATGCGCTAAGCAATGCTGTTGGAATTTAAAATATTACCTTCTGTGCGGCTGTTTATCAATTCTGAGAGATGGCGAGTCATCGGCTTCTGCCCCCATGCCGCTAGTGCTGGGGTGTTCGGGGATAAACCCGGGTGCTCTTTTTCCCATGTTTGGGTCCTTCGAGGGAGGCGCTCAGCACAACGAACAAGGCAATCGGACTATAATGCGTGAACAATCTCACTTAGCCATAGAATTCTATAATTTTAAATTTCGGCGAAGTCCCTGGTATTTGGAAGACCGAGTTCGGGGCGCTATCCACGCCTTGGCCGGACAGAGCTGACTCCTCGCTCGAAGCGGCATAAGTCTTTAGGGACTCGAAAAACCTCTCGAACAGCGACCAGCTCTCGCTTCATCATGACAGTCAGTTTTAGCTTTCTCTACTGAGGTGCTCGACCCAGCTCAACTGGAGCACAATCGCAGTAGTTCTCCTAGTGCTACCTTAGCCGATATAGCGGAACGTAAGGCACCAAAACATAGGAGCCGGGCAAACCCAACTATTGACCCAAGACATGATTCGGAGCCTATGCATATAATGCTATAAGTTCGGGGTGCCGCACTTGTTAAAGTGTTCGGACTTCTCACACCATATTGAGGGGTACTAAAGCCCCTAGCGTATTTTGGCCGTACCGAAGTGTACGGGTGCAACATGTCGTTAAGGAACATATATTTGTAAAAAAGGTAATGCAAAAATAGACAAAAGCTATGCATTGCTTATTAAAAAGGGCTGCGATCAAAGCAGGACGATACAAATGATGCGATAAGCAAAATGTTGGACTATTTAACATGTCCGTTCCAGGGGCAGGCTGCGGAATGGTATGCGAAACAGGTATACTGCTCGTGATAGAGACCACCTGGGAGTTCCGTAATGCGGCATGGCTTGTCTGCTTCCCTGGTTCTTGCATCATTTGTGCGGCAATTGAACTGCCGAACAGGCCTTCCGAAGAATGGAGTCCTGAAAGTAAGAGAAAATTAAAAAAAATCGGCAGCCCCGGGTGCGGTTTAAGCCGTGTTTCGGGCATGCCGTGATGGTGCCCCTCCCCCTTTACCCATGGTATTTCTAGAGCATAGTTATGTACATGAAGCACTGGTGTCGCATTTTTGCGAGGGCTGGGGTTGGGGCCGCATGTCTACGCCTGCTCGGAACGTGCCAGGCAGTCTTGTTGTAGGTTACTCCGGGCGCGCTTGACGGTGTCTGGACGTTTAATGGCCGGACTGGAGAACAGCCTGGAGAGGCTACTTTGTACTTCCGCTGCGAGGGCCGCCGTGTGCTTCTCCGTTCGGAGGGAGCGTTCGGTGTTTCCATTGACCGTAATTACTCCTCGAGGGCCTGGCATCTTGAGCTTAAGGTATGCGTAGTGCGGGACCGCATTGAACTTGGCGAATGCGGTTCGCCCGAGCAGTGCGTGATAGCCACTGCGGAATGGGATTATGTCGAAGATTAACTCCTCGCTTCAGAAATTATCCGGAGATCCGAAGACCACTTCAAGTGTGACTGAGCCTGTACAATTGGCCTCTACACCTGGTATTACGCCTTTAAAGGTCGTTTTGGTGGGCTTAATCCTCGAGGGATCTATGCCCATTTTCCGCACTGTATCCTGGTAAAGCAGGTTCAGGCTGCTGCCGCCGTCCATAAGGACTCTAGTGAGATGAAATACGTCAATAATTGGGTCTAGAACCAATGTGGCGAATCCGCCATGACGGGTGCTAGTGGGATGGTCCCTTCGATCAAAGGTGATCGGGCAGGAGGACCATGGGTTGAACTTTGGGGCGACTGGCTCTACCGCGTATACGTCCCTTAACGCGCGCTTCCGCTCCCTCTTGGGGATGTGGGTTGCGTATATCATGTTCACCGTCCACACTTGTGGGGGAAAACCCTTCTGTCCATTGTTGTTCGGCGGCCGAGGCTCTTCGTCATCATCGCTATGCAGCCCCTTGTCTTTATTTTCGGCATTTAAATTGCCTGCCTGCTTGAACACCCAACAATCCCTGTTGGTGTGATTGGCCAGTTTTTCGGGGGTGCCATGTATCTGGCACAAGCGGTCGAGTATTCGGTCCAAACTGGACGCCCCCCTAGGATTTCTTTTGAATGGCTTTTTCCGCTGACCGGATTTATAGCCTCTAAATCCAGCATTAACTACCATATCCTCAGCATTGTCGCCGTTAATGCGGCGCCTCTACTTGTTGCGACGCGACCTGCCACTACTGTCCCTGGTATCCGAATTACCAGGGTTCTTGGTCATATTATTGCTATGAGCAAGTCAGCTGTCTTCTCCCGCGCAAAAGCGGGTCATGAGTGTCGTGAGTGCTGCCATAGATTTTGGCTTTTCCTGTCCAAGGTGCCGGGCAAGCCACTCCTCACGGATATTGTGCTTGAAGGCTGCTAGGGCCTCTGCGTCCGGACAATCGACTATTTGATTCTTCTTTGTTAGGAACCGTGTCCAGAATTGCCTAGCCGATTCCTCTAGCTGCTGAATTACGTGGCTTAGGTCATCAGCGTCTGGTGGTTGCACATAAGTGCCCTAGAAATTGTCGAGGAATGCGGCTTCCAGGTCCTCCCAACAACTGATTGATCCTGCTGGCAAGCTGTTAAGCCAATGCTGAGCTGGTCCTTTAAGCTTGAGTGGGAGGTATTTGATGGCGTGGAGATCATCGCCGCGGGCCATGTGGATATGAAGGAGATAATCCTCGATCCATACCGCAGGATCTGTTGTGCCATCATATGATTCGATGTTTACGGGTTTGAAACCCTCGGGGATTTGATGGTCCATTACTTCGTCTGTGAAGCATAGTGGGTGTGCGGCGCCTCTGTACTGGGCTATATCACGACGTAGCTCCAATGAGCTTTGTCTATCGTGTTCGGCCCTACCGGATTTGTGTCCGGCGTGATAGTTATCGCCTCGAGTCATGGGGCGCCCACGCGATCCATAGATCGATCTTGTTTGCCTTTCCTTGTCCTCCAACATATCTCGCAGGTCTGGCGCATTTTCCCGTGCCTTGGTACGGGGTGCGGCTTGAGTGGAGGGCCGAGAGGCCTCTCTGTCGCGGCCACGAGGTGGCCGGTCGGCCGTATCAAGTGCTGGTTATGTAGGTTTAAGTGCTTCCTCCTCTAATTGGGGTAGCAACCTGCGCTTTGGGTAGCTCTTGGAGGGGCGTTCGAGTTTATGATCTTCGGCCGCAAGGACTTCAGTCCATCTGTCAACTAGCAAATCTTGATCAGCTCTAAGCTGTTGCTGTTTTTTCTTGGGGCTTCTTACCGTGGCCATAAGCCTGCGTTGAAAACGCTCTTGCTCGACGGGATCCTCTGGTATGACGAATTCTTCGTCGTCGAGGCTTGCCTCGTCTTCGGAGGGAGGCATACAATTATTGCCCTCGACCTCTCTATCTGCCGCTCTCTCATGAGGGTTGGTGTAACACCCTCGATGCGACTATATCTCCCACGTGTCGAGGCACGACTTAGAGGCATAATCGCATTGAAGGCAATGTCGCAAGTGAGGTAATCTTCACACAACCCATGTACTACAATAGGGGAAAAGAGATACATAGTTGGCTTACAATCGCCACTTCACACAAATACATGAATAAAACATTACATCATTCAATTACACTCAAGGTCCGACTACGGAACCAAAATAAAAGAAGAACCCCAAATGCGACAAAGGTCCCCGATCGACCCCAACTGGGCTCCACTACTGATCAACTAGAACGAAACAACACAAATAAACAAGGTCTTCAACGAGCTCCTCCTGAGCTGGGTTGCGTCATCTGCTCGTACTCATCGGCACCTGCAAGCTGGTTTTGGAAGTATCTGTGAGCCACGGGGACTCAGCAATCTCGCACCCTCGCGATCAAGACTATTTAAGCTTATGGGTAAGGTAAAGGTATGAGGTGGAGCTGCAGCAAGCGACTAGCATATATGGTGGCTAACATACGCAAATGAGAGCGAGAAGAGAAGGCAAAGCACGGTCGATAAAAGTATGGTCAAGAAGTGATCCTGGACTACCTACGTCAAGCATAACTCCAACAACCGTGTTCACTTCCCGGACTCCGCCGGAAAGAGACCATCACGGTTACACACGCGGTTGATTCATTTTAATTAAGGTCAAGTTTAGGTTTTCTACAACCGGACGTTAACAAATTCCCATCTGCCCATAACCGCGGGCGTGGCTTTCGAAAGTTCAAAACCCTGCAGGGGTGTCCCAACTTAGCCCACGACAAGCTCTCACGGTCAATGAAGGAATAGACCTCCTCCCGAGACATTCCGATCAGACTCGGTATCCCGGTACTCCAAGACATCCTCGACAATGGTAAAACAAGTCCAGCAAAACCACCCGATGCGCCGACATCCCGATAGGAGCTGCACATATCTCGTTCTCAGGGCACACCGGATAAGCTAAGCGTACAAGAGCCGACGTAACCCAAGTTGCCAAGGGATGGCCCTGCACGGTGCTCTGGGTTGGGCCAACACTTAGAGAAGCACTGGCCCGGGGGTTAAAATAAGATGACCCTTGGGCTGGCCTAACCCAAGGGAAAAAAGGCTAGGTGGCAAATGGTAAAACCAAGGTTGGGCCTTGCTGGAGGAGTTTTATTCAAAGCGAACTGTCAAGGGGTTCCCCTATACCCAACCGCGTAAGGGACGCAAAATCCGGGAACATAACACCGATATAATGGAAACTAGGGCGACAAGAGTGGAACAAAACACCAGGCATAAGGCCGAGCCTTCCACCCTTTACCAAGTATATAGATGCATTAATTAAATAAGATATATAGTGATATCCCAACAAGTAAATAAATGTTCCCACAAGGAACGGACTCCAATCTTCACCTGCAACTAACAATGCTATAAGAGGGGCTGAGCAAAGCGGTAACATAGCCAATCAACGGTTTGCTAGGACATTGGTGGGTTAGAGGCTGAACATGGCAATTTGGGAGGCTGACAAGCAAGTGGTAGGCATCGTGGCAATGGCATAGCAAAAGAGCGAGCAAACTAGCATAGCAAAGATAGTAGTGATTTCAAGGGTATGATCATCTTGCCTGAAATCCCGCAAGGAAGAAGAACGAGCCCATGAAGAAGACAAACGAACGTAGACGAATGGGTCCTCACAAACTCGACGATATCGGAACCAACCCGAAGAAGCAAACACCGGAAAAGAGCAAACAACATAGTAAACAACCAACACATCAACATGGCATGATGCACAATCGAGTATGATGCATGTCCGGTTTAATGAAGCATGGCATGACAAAATGCACAAGCAATCCTACAAATTAAGTGGAGCTCAATATGCAACGAGTTGCATATTGACGAAACACCACGTCAATTATTTAGTTCTCTCTCGGTTATGTACCCAACAATGTTAAATGTTGTTAAACATGGAGAGAGGGGAAACATGATGAAACTATCTAATCTAGGCAAGTTTAAATGAGGCCGGAAGCAACGAACAACAAATCCGGAAAATCCTCATGTGCAAATATTAGGTTTGGTCCAGATCTGTCCTAAACACAATTTTAGAGTTGTTTAACATGCAAAGTAAGGTCACCAAGATAAACTAGGCAAAATTCTACCCCATTTACATATAAAGTTTATTAAAATCGGAGTTACGGTTAATTAGCTATGGATTAAAGCATTTTAACATGGCATTTGAGCAAATTTAACCAAACATCAATTTAAACAATTTTAATTGTTGTTATCAGGATGCGGATGACATGAACAAGTTTTAAGCAATTTATGCAAAATGTTGATAAGAGCATTATGAAGCATTGTCACCGTGGTGGAAGGGAAAAGGGGGTGCCACGGCAACGAATCCGAAAATGATGCCACGGCAACATATCGGTTCCGGTAACTCGATTGAGATCCCGGTGCAAACGGAAGTGCGGCGGGAGCGTGACTCGCGATAGGAGGTGGGGTGATCCCGGATACCGGGTTCCCACATGACGGTGACAAGGAAAAGAGGGGCAACGTGCACCGAACAACTCCGACACGGAGCAACACGAGCATTTCATACATCACACATGCATTCGTTCGCGGCGGTTATACCTTTGAAGCGAGCATCATCGAAACGGATCGAGTTCGGCGGTAGGGGTACACGTGTCGACGAGGAAGTAGTTGTTCACGGGGTCGTCGTGGGAAGTAGGGGTACATGACGACGTAGAGGTACTCGCGACGGTAGTCGTTCACATTCACGTTACACGGTTCTTCGGCGACGGTCGTCGTACATGGTTCGGAGTGGTACTTGCGACGGTAGTGGTACACGTTTCGTAGACGTTCGAGCCATATCGGTAGCGGTACTTGATGAATCCCGAAACGGACTTGGCGTCTTCGTGCGTAGGGGTACTTGGCGTTTCCGGAGACGACGGTAGAGGAACACGTTTCGAAGGGGTACTTGGGGTCCTCGAACTTGCCGATCTCGTCAACTCGAAGGGGTACTTGACGTTCTTAGCGATTCCGAAGACGGGGTAGAGGTACACTTGTTGTAGGGGTACTTGTCGGATCCACAGCGACGGTAGAGGTACAAATGTTCTCGCGGTACTTGTGCATCCAGTCTTGGTGTAGATGTACATCGCAAACGTAGTGGTACTCGCGAACTTCGGCGCCGGTAGTCGTACACGGTTCGTAGGGGTACTTGTCGCATCACCGGGCATATTCGTACATGTTCGGAGGGGAACTTGGCGTTTCGTGCGTAGGGGTTCTAGTTCATTTGCTCCAAGGTCTCGGCGGTTCCACGCGATGGTAGTTGTACTCACGAAGAGGTGCTCGGCGGTCATCGTGTAGACATCCCCGGGGTCTTGGCGATGGTACTTGCTGTTCTTGTACTGGCCGACCCAAAATGAAGCACGACAAGGGGCTCTCGTGGCAGCAGCAAGGCAACTCGTGCCCAACAGTGAAGCAACAAAATCGGCCATGGTGTGGTGACGTTGAGGAAGGTGAACTCGGCGTCCAGCACACGGTGACGGAGGTGGGACGCTGCTGCACGACCAGAGGAGGCTCGGCGGAGGCGCGGCGACGGCCTGAAGGTCGAGGTCGCCGGCGGGGGCCTGGTGGAGCTCGGCGGCGGTCTTGCAGACCGGCGCAGCAGAGGCACACGAGGGCGGCGGAGCTCGGCCTTGAGGGTGGTCAGGGTCCACGCGAGGGAGCATGGAGGCCGGAATATGTTGTCCCCAACGTTCCTCGGCGTCCACGAAGCGGCGCAGAGAGGCGGAGGACACGGATGGCAGCGGCCTACTGTCGCCGGCAGGGGCGGCTGGAGTCGAGGAAGGATGCCGAGGCGCGGGGATGAGGCAGGAGGCGGCTCGGGAGCACGGCGCGGGCGTGGGCGCTCCTCTCCTCGGGCGCCTGGGCGACGCAGAGATGGGTGAGGAGGAGGCGCGGCAGAGTGGCTCCGGCCAGGGGCATAGCGCGGGGTTCCCCTGGATCGTCGCCGACGGCGGCGGTGGGTGGCGACGGGAGAGGAACTGGGCGGAGGAGAGGGAGGCGCGGCAGGGTCGGGCATAGGGGATCGGGCAGCGTGTGGGAGCGAGAGGGAGAGGGAGATCGATCCTCTCTCTCTCTGGCGGCGCTAGGAGGGAGAGAGGGAGCGAGGGGGAGATCGAGAGATGGGATCGGGCTGCGCTGGGGACTGGGCTAGGGTTAGGTAGTGGGCTGCGGGATGCCTTGGCCAAAGAGGCCGGCCGAGTGGAGAGGGAGGCCCAGGTGGGCAGGGGCGCGGCTGGGCCTTAGAAGGCTGCGGCCTGCTGGACTTCTCTTCCTCTCTCTCTTTCTTTAAATCTGTTTGCCATTTAGAAACAAAACAGAAAAAGAGAAAGAAAAGAAAGAGAAGTTAGGGATGGAATCTGGGCATGGGGATAATTTTCCCGGACTCACAAAAATGCACTTGTTCCGAGAAAAATGAAGTGGGCAAGATTGCAAGAATTAAATTCAAAGTCATTTGAATTTAATTAAAAAGGTTTGCACAAGGACTAGGATTTAGAAGAGTCCAAAAATGTTGAGAATTTAGGAGGAGCCTCGATAAATGGGAAAAGAGATGTTGGCAAAGTTTGGGGACCAAACTTGAAGTAGAAAGGGAGTGGGGATTGCAAGTGTGTTCCGGTTAATTCCAAAAGAATGGAATATTTATTATAGCTCCCTAATATTGGGAGGATATGTTATAAAGAGAAGTCATCCTTCCCTCGATTTAAATGGATCGAAGATCCATACGAATTATTTAGTTGAGATGCAAAAGATTATGACATGATGACATGATGACATGATGCAATGCACATGATGACGTGACATGATGCAACACGCAAGCACATGACAACGCAACAACATCGAATAACTGCACGACACCTTGCACATCGGTCTCGGGGCATTACAACACTCCACCACTACGAGAGGATCTCGTCCCGAGATCTAGAATGGCACCGGGGGAAGACGGAAGAGAAAGAGAAGAGGTAAAAATAAGTTGCTCCTTTGACAAACGAGTGAAACCAAAGAACCTTGCGAGGTTGAACAAATCGAGAAAAAAAATACAACGAAGGTGAACAAAGTCGAAAACACTCCGTTAGAAAAGAGGGACAACGAGCATTGCGAAACCCTTGAGGTTAAAGGAAAAAATATATATTGAAACCACTCCGGTTAAGACAAGATAGAGAAGGAATAAGATTTATATAATTTGGACAGCACTCCGGTTGAGAAGGGATGCAAAAATTGATAAGATGAGAAAGCTCGAAAGAAAACATGACACTCCGGTTGAATGGATAAGCAAAGAAAAGAATACTATCATGACAAACCAAGAAGATGGGTTGAAGAGAGCAACATCACAAGCCTCCGGAACGAAGGGAAACAAGATCTTGAGAGAGCACGGTTACAACAAATGCTAGAACGGAGTTGTTGGAAAAAACCAACAACGAAAGAATAAGCTTGTAGTGGGCTTATAGAAAAACATCTCGAAACTAGAGGTGATAACCTGCCACTCACGGGAAAAGAATTGTATTGATATGAACAAGTAGACGAGAAACTATATCACCGGGAGGATATATGAAGAACTTGGATCATTTATGAGCACCATAGATAGCAACAACCCCTAGGGAAGGCTTTAGGTGAAATATAACCCAAGATAACTCCAAGACGAGATTGATGGATTTAAAATATCTCATTCTTGACAACATGTGAATCATGATAAATGAACTCAAATTATCAAGAATGACACAATACCACCTCCAATGATACGGAAGAAAGAATAATTGCACTCCCGATTACGATATGAAGAATGCTTGAGCACTTCTGAAAAGAAACTTGATGAACACTTCGAGAAGGAATTAAATCCTTGGTGAACCATCATGTAGACCCTTCATGAAGGACTCCGGTAAACAAAAGATAACGAAAAGAGAAAGAAGTTGAAAACACAAGGTGAAGCCTTGCAATGATTGGATGAAGCTCTGCAACGAGATAAGTTGAAACTTGAAACTCCAGAAAAGAAAAGATGAAACAATTGAAACCAAGAATTTTGATGAACCTCCGGAATAAGAAATTAGACAATTGGATGAAGCAAGAATAAGAATTACATTATGCATATCCTTCACCAATTTAAATTGATGACAATCAACGGATTTGGCATATTCCTTATTCTTGTAGAAAAGACTAAGAGAGATATAACATCAGACTTGGGAAGGTATTGAACGAACCACCGGAAGGGTTGAAACAACGAATAAAATTGATATGATAAGAAAGGAAGAGAAATCTTGAACGAACCATCGTAAGAATTAAAATGAACGAAGAAAAGATAAAGGAACACCGGGAAGGATTATAAAATGAACAAAGATGCTTGAGAGAATTTAGATACAAGGGAACGAAAAGATCACAAGCCGATTAAAGATCACTTGAACGAAGCACCGGTAAAATTGGAGAATGATAGCTGAAAGCTGAGAATGAATAATCCCGAAATGATTGCCTTCGGAGAATCAAACTGAAAAGACTCCTGAATTGCTCCGGATGGGTGAAAAGAATTCTCATGCTCAAAACAATTACGAGAGGATGGCAACAAGCTAGAATCAAGAATGTCAGAGAGAGCAGATAGATATGGAGGAAAAGTCTTCTTCGGTCTTCAAATGATGAGGATGGCAACAAGAAGCACCAGCAAGAATTATTTAGACACTCCAGAAGAATCAAAACGAAGAGGTTGAGTCAACGATGAAAAGAATTTGAAAGATCTTGGAGAAAACATTTGCCTGGTGATAAATCATTCTTATGTCAAACTTCAAAAGGAATTTAGTATAACTCCGGGGAAATAAGAAGAGTCAGGTAAGATCCTGGGAAAGGACCTGTGGGTTAGGGCCCACTCAAAAGAAACACCGTTGAATGATTTGAAAGAGAGGTTGCACCGGTTGAATTAAAAGGCTTGAATGAGATAGGACCTCGGAATAGCTTGAACGGATTAAGAGTGGAAACACGAATCTTCGAAATATCTTTAGCGCTCTGGAATAATTGAATAGTGAGAAGTGAATTATTATGAGGTGCACCGGTAAGAGAAGGTACTTGAAACGGGGAAAAATGATATGATCAACACCAAAACTAGAATTAAATCCATCGGAGAAGAAAAAAAGGATGAAGAATGACGAACTTGAAGCTCCGTTAGAATCTTCATGAGAATCACCGGGTAAGAACATTAAGGGAAAAGAATGGAGAGACTTCACAAGAATAAAGGATACTTGATTAAGGAATCTGAATCCTGGAAGAAAAACAAAGGGAGGGAGGGTGGGAAAAACAAAGACAATTTGGAATGGATGGAACGAACACCATTGAGAAGAACTGATACTCGATCTTGCGGATGTTGAAAATGGACGGATCCACTTGAAGAGAAAACACGCCGGTGAAAAGGATTGACAAGACAATCTCAATGATCAAGGAAGATTAGTATTCACATAGAAATATGAGAACACCGCTTAGGAAAGGGCATGGAATCAACACTTGACTTCGAAGCAACTCGAATACCACAACTCAAAACAAAACAAAGGATTGGCTTGCAAAATAAGCCGGAACAAACATATGATAGAGATTTCGTCCGAAGTTTTCGTGGTGGGACCTACACGGGCTCGATCGTACAGCACCATCATGTACAAGGCAGTGCACATGACATACGAAGCGTCCCCGAGTCAGCATAGCCAAGGACTCTTTAAGACACAACGAGACCACTGTAAAATCGACCGTGAATAGGCGAACCACTAGACGTCAAACCCCAATTTCATATCATACATCTGTCGGAAAGATATCCTAAGAGCTACTTGAATTCCCACCTATGAAACTCCCGAAATTTTCCGATTATGCAATCAGGTGTTGAGGATATAGGGGAAGCATAATATCTAACAAATCCTACATCCAGCTGCATCCATCCTTCAACACATAACCAAGAAACCTTCGGAAACCATCTATCTCAACCTTCGAAAAGCATCCGTTATACAAGTTATGGCGATACTCCCGAACTCCCGCCCCAGTACTGGGTGGCGTCGAGGTTATCTCACCAACGAACTGCATAAAGGAGATTTTCGATGTCGCGAACATATCTCAAGTATACCAGAATTGCAACGATAAAATTATGATAACAACACCTCAGAGCTCAACTCCCCGGGACACTTCCACTAAACCCCTGACAGGAGGCACCAAGACAGTGTTCTCATCATAAGCCATCGGAACAAAACCAAGATACTCGCGTGATCCTAAATTTTTTTTTAGTGAAATTTGAGAAGAGAAGAGTCAAAACTCTACGTTAGGATGCCTCACCAGAGCGACGAAGGGACTGGGGAGTAAAAAGAATTCCTAAACTCTCCGATATATAATTCCTAAGTGACTCAAAACATTTTCCTAGACACAACTCGGCCGCTAAAAATGATCAATCAGTGGGGGCTCCTAAGGTCGGGGAAGGCTCTGATTACCAACTTGTAACACCCTTGATGCGACTATATCTCCCACGTGTCGAGGCACGACTTAGAGGCATAATCGCATTGAAGGCAATGTCGCAAGTGAGGTAATCTTCACACAACCCATGTACTACAATAGGGGAAAAGAGATACATAGTTGGCTTACAATCGCCACTTCACACAAATACATGAATAAAACATTACATCATTCAATTACACTCAAGGTCCGACTACGGAACCAAAATAAAAGAAGAACCCCAAATGCGACAAAGGTCCCCGATCGACCCCAACTGGGCTCCACTACTGATCAACTAGAACGAAACAACACAAATAAACAAGGTCTTCAACGAGCTCCTCCTGAGCTGGGTTGCGTCATCTGCTCGTACTCATCGGCACCTGCAAGCTGGTTTTGGAAGTATCTGTGAGCCACGGGGACTCAGCAATCTCGCACCCTCGCGATCAAGACTATTTAAGCTTATGGGTAAGGTAAAGGTATGAGGTGGAGCTGCAGCAAGCGACTAGCATATATGGTGGCTAACATACGCAAATGAGAGCGAGAAGAGAAGGCAAAGCACGGTCGATAAAAGTATGGTCAAGAAGTGATCCTGGACTACCTACGTCAAGCATAACTCCAACAACCGTGTTCACTTCCCGGACTCCGCCGGAAAGAGACCATCACGGTTACACACGCGGTTGATTCATTTTAATTAAGGTCAAGTTTAGGTTTTCTACAACCGGACGTTAACAAATTCCCATCTGCCCATAACCGCGGGCGCGGCTTTCGAAAGTTCAAAACCCTGCAGGGGTGTCCCAACTTAGCCCACGACAAGCTCTCACGGTCAACGAAGGAATAGACCTCCTCCCGAGACATTCCGATCAGACTCGGTATCCCGGTACTCCAAGACATCCTCGACAATGGTAAAACAAGTCCAGCAAAACCACCCGATGCACCGACATCCCGATAGGAGCTGCACATATCTCGTTCTCAGGGCACACCGGGTAAGCTAAGCGTACAGGAGCCGACGTAACCCAAGTTGCCAAGGGATGGCCCTGCACGGTGCTCTGGGTTGGGCCAACACTTAGAGAAGCACTGGCCCGGGGGTTAAAATAAGATGACCCTTGGGCTGGCCTAACCCAAGGGAAAAAAGGCTAGGTGGCAAATGGTAAAACCAAGGTTGGGCCTTGCTGGAGGAGTTTTATTCAAAGCGAACTGTCAAGGGGTTCCCCTATACCCAACCGCGTAAGGGACGCAAAATCCGGGAACATAACACCGATATAATGGAAACTAGGGCGACAAGAGTGGAACAAAACACCAGGCATAAGGCCGAGCCTTCCACCCTTTACCAAGTATATAGATGCATTAATTAAATAAGATATATAGTGATATCCCAACAAGTAAATAAATGTTCCCACAAGGAACGGACTCCAATCTTCACCTGCAACTAACAATGCTATAAGAGGGGCTGAGCAAAGCGGTAACATAGCCAATCAACGGTTTGCTAGGACATTGGTGGGTTAGAGGCTGAACATGGCAATTTGGGAGGCTGACAAGCAAGTGGTAGGCATCGTGGCAATGGCATAGCAAAAGAGCGAGCAAACTAGCATAGCAAAGATAGTAGTGATTTCGAGGGTATGATCATCTTGCCTGAAATCCCGCAAGGAAGAAGAACGAGCCCATGAAGAAGACAAACGAACGTAGACGAATGGGTCCTCACAAACTCGACGATATCGGAACCAACCCGAAGAAGCAAACACCGGAAAAGAGCAAACAACATAGTAAACAACCAACACATCAACATGGCATGATGCACAATCGAGTATGATGCATGTCCGGTTTAATGAAGCATGGCATGACAAAATGCACAAGCAATCCTACAAATTAAGTGGAGCTCAATATGCAACGAGTTGCATATTGACGAAACACCACGTCAATTATTTAGTTCTCTCTCGGTTATGTACCCAACAATGTTAAATGTTGTTAAACATGGAGAGAGGGGAAACATGATGAAACTATCTAATCTAGGCAAGTTTAAATGAGGCCGGAAGCAACGAACAACAAATCCGGAAAATCCTCATGTGCAAATATTAGGTTTGGTCCAGATCTGTCCTAAACACAATTTTAGAGTTGTTTAACATGCAAAGTAAGGTCACCAAGATAAACTAGGCAAAATTCTACCCCATTTACATATAAAGTTTATTAAAATCGGAGTTACGGTTAATTAGCTATGGATTAAAGCATTTTAACATGGCATTTGAGCAAATTTAACCAAACATCAATTTAAACAATTTTAATTGTTGTTATCAGGATGCGGATGACATGAACAAGTTTTAAGCAATTTATGCAAAATGTTGATAAGAGCATTATGAAGCATTGTCACCGTGGTGGAAGGGAAAAGGGGGTGCCACGGCAACGAATCCGAAAATGATGCCACGGCAACATATCGGTTCCGGTAACTCGATTGAGATCCCGGTGCAAACGGAAGTGCGGCGGGAGCGTGACTCGCGATAGGAGGTGGGGTGATCCCGGATACCGGGTTCCCACATGACGGTGACAAGGAAAAGAGGGGCAACGTGCACCGAACAACTCCGACACGGAGCAACACGAGCATTTCATACATCACACATGCATTCGTTCGCGGCGGTTATACCTTTGAAGCGAGCATCATCGAAACGGATCGAGTTCGGCGGTAGGGGTACACGTGTCGACGAGGAAGTAGTTGTTCACGGGGTCGTCGTGGGAAGTAGGGGTACATGACGACGTAGAGGTACTCGCGACGGTAGTCGTTCACGTTCACGTTACACGGTTCTTCGGCGACGGTCGCCGTACATGGTTCGGAGTGGTACTTGCGACGGTAGTGGTACACGTTTCGTAGACGTTCGAGCCATATCGGTAGCGGTACTTGATGAATCCCGAAACGGACTTGGCGTCTTCGTGCGTAGGGGTACTTGGCGTTTCCGGAGACGAGGTAGAGGAACACGTTTCGAAGGGGTACTTGGGGTCCTCGAACTTGCCGATATCGTCAACTCGAAGGGGTACTTGACGTTCTTAGCGATTCCGAAGACGGGGTAGAGGTACACTTGTTGTAGGGGTACTTGTCGGATCCACAGCGACGGTAGAGGTACAAATGTTCTCGCGGTACTTGTGGGTCCAGTCTTGGTGTAGATGTACATCGCAAACGTAGTGGTACTCGCGGACTTCGGCGCCGGTAGTCGTACACGGTTCGTAGGGGTACTTGTCGCATCACCGGGCATATTCGTACATGTTCGGAGGGGAACTTGGCGTTTCGTGCGTAGGGGTTCTAGTTCATTTGCTCCAAGGTCTCGGCGGTTCCACGCGATGGTAGTTGTACTCACGAAGAGGTACTCGGCGGTCATCGTGTAGACATCCCCGGGGTCTTGGCGATGGTACTTGCTGTTCTTGTACTGGCCGACCCAAAATGAAGCACGACAAGGGGCTCTCGCGGCAGCAGCAAGGCAACTCATGCCCAACAGTGAAGCAACAAAATCGGCCATGGCGTGGTGACGTTGAGGAAGGTGAACTCGGCGTCCAGCACACGGTGACGGAGGTGGGACGCTGCTGCACGACCAGAGGAGGCTCGGCGGAGGCGCGGCGACGGCCTGAAGGTCGAGGTCGCCGGCGGGGGCCTGGTGGAGCTCGGCGGCGGTCTTGCAGACCGGCGCAGCAGAGGCACACGAGGGCGGCGGAGCTCGGCCTTGAGGGTGGTCAGGGTCCGCGCGAGGGAGCATGGAGGCCGGAAGATGTTGTCCCCAACGTTCCTCGGCGTCCACGAAGCGGCGCAGAGAGGCGGAGGAGACGGATGGCAGCGGCCTACTGTCGCCGGCAGGGGCGGCTGGAGTCGAGGAAGGATGCCGAGGCACGGGGACGAGGCAGGAGGAGGCTCGGGAGCACGGCGCGGGCGTGGGCGCTCCTCTCCTCGGGCGCCTGGGCGACGCGGAGATGGGTGAGGAGGAGGCGTGGCAGAGTGGCTCCGGCCAGGGGCACGGCGCGGGGTTCCCCTGGATCGTCGCCGACGGCGGCGGTGGGTGGCGACGGGAGAGGAACTGGGCGGAGGAGAGGGAGGCGCGGCAGGGTCGGGCATAGGGGATCGGGCAGCATGTGGGAGCGAGAGGGAGAGGGAGATCAATCCTCTCTCTCTGGCGGCGCTAGGAGGGAGAGAGGGAGCGAGGGGGAGATCGAGAGATGGGATCGGGCTGCGCTGGGGACTGGGCTAGGGTTAGGTAGTGGGCTGCGGGATGCCTTGGCCAAAGAGGCCGGCCGAGTGGAGAGGGAGGCTCAGGTGGGCAGGGGCGCGGCTGGGCCTTAGAAGGCTGCGGCCTGCTGGACTTCTCTTCCTCTCTCTCTTTCTTTAAATCTGTTTGCCATTTAGAAACAAAACAGAAAAAGAGAAAGAAAAGAAAGAGAAGTTAGGGATGGAATCTGGGCATGGGGATAATTTTCCCGGACTCACAAAAATGCACTTGTTCCGAGAAAAATGAAGTGGGCAAGATTGCAAGAATTAAATTCAAAGTCATTTGAATTTAATTAAAAAGGTTTGCACAAGGACTAGGATTTAGAAGAGTCCAAAAATGTTGAGAATTTAGGAGGAGCCTCGATAAATGGGAAAAGAGATGTTGGCAAAGTTTGGGGACCAAACTTGAAGTAGAAAGGGAGTGGGGATTGCAAGTGTGTTCCGGTTAATTCCAAAAGAATGGAATATTTATTATAGCTCCCTAATATTGGGAGGATATGTTATAAAGAGAAGTCATCCTTCCCTCGATTTAAATGGATCAAAGATCCATACGAATTATTTAGTTGAGATGCAAAAGATTATGACATGATGACATGATGACATGATGCAATGCACATGATGACGTGACATGATGCAACACGCAAGCACATGACAACGCAACAACATCGAATAACTGCACGACACCTGGCACATCGGTCTCGGGGCGTTACAGTTGGCTTCTCCATCCTCCTGTGCTGAATCTTGCTGGAGGGGGTTTTCTTCGTCACTCTCCGGAGTATTATTATCTCCCGTGCTGGAATCACCGTATTTGCTTTGGCGGGACTTTGAGCGGCGCCACTGACGCCGGCACTTAGGCTGTTTCTTGGAGGGGTCATCCTCCGCTGTTCCATCGCCATCTCCTTCTTTTGGGGTGTCCACCATGTATATGTCATACGACGAGGTGGATTTCCAGGGCCCAATAGGCGCTGGTTCTTCATCGTCTCCTGCATCGGCGTCCATACCGTCGATGTCTTCGGAGTCGAAGTCGAGCATGTCGGTTAAATCGTCGACAGTGGCTACAAAGTGGGTGGCGGGTGGGCTTTGAATTTCTTCATCGTCCGAATCCCAACCTTGCTGACCGTAGTCCGGCTAGGGCTCTCCTGATAAAGAGAGAGACTTCAGTGTCTTCAGAATATCGCCGAAAGGCGAGTGTTGAAAGATGTCCGCGGCAGTAAACTCCTTGATCGACGCCCAATTGGATTCGATCGGCAGGGGCGCGGAGGGTTCGGAGTCCGGAGAGGCGTCCGGCTCCTTGGAGTCACGAGTCTCGCGGAGTGCGGGGCTGGTGTTCGGCTCGATCGCCGTTGGGATCGCAGCCCCCGAGGTGGCGTCCAACCACCCATCCTCGATCGGCGCGGTTGGCTCCGAATTAAGGGTCGAAGCCGATGCGGGTGTGGCCTCCAGGGCACTGTTCTGTGGCAGAGCTAGATCATGCTCGTCGTGACAGTGCGGCGCGCTCGGCAGTGACTCGAATCCATCGAGGATCAAGTCCCCGCGGATGTCAGCCGTGTAGTTTAAACTTCCAAATCTGACCTGACGGCCAGGGGCATAGCTTTCGATCTGCTCTAGACGGCCAAGTGAATTGGCCCGCAGTGCGAAGCCACCGAAGATGAAGATCTGTCCGGGGAGGAAGGTCTCACCCTGGACTGCATCGTTATTGATGATCGTAGGAGCCATCAAGCCTAACGGCGATGACACAGAGGAACTCTCAATGAAAGCACCAATGTCGGTGTCAAAACCGGCGGATCTCGGGTAGGGGGTCCCGAACTATGCGTCTAGGCCGGATGGTAACAGGAGGCAGGGGACACGAAGTTTTACCCAGGTTCGGGCCCTCTTGATGGAGGTAAAACCCTACGTCCTGCTTGATTAATATTGATGATATGGGTAGTACAAGAGTAGATCTACCACGAGATCGGAAAGGCTAAACCCTAGAAGCCAGCCTATGGTATGATTGTTGTTCTGTATCTTGTCCTACGGACTAAAACCCTCCGGTTTATATAGACACCGGAGAGGGTTAGGGTTACACAAAGTCGGTTACAATGGTAGGAGATCCATATATCCGTATCGCCAAGCTTGCCTTCCACGCCAAGGAAAGTCCCTTTCAGACACGGGACGAAGTCTTCAATCTTGTATCTTCATAGTCCAGGAGTCCGACTGAAGGTATAGTCCGGCCATCCGGACACGCCCTAATCCATGACTCCCTCAACCATGTCAAGGCTATCCCGAAGCATGACTGTGGTACTTCGAACATCCTTAGGAACATTGGCGGCGCAGTGTTAAGTGTTACTTGATCACTTATCCAAACACTATTGTACGGGTAACGTCATGAATTTTCTCTCCCCTTTACCTAAATGGTAATCTACCTACTATCCTGTCATGGATGTCATCCTCTGCTTGTCCTTGGGAAGGATATACCCCTGAAATGTGTGTTTAAACACATTTTCTTTTCTATTGTTCCATTTAAGTTGATAATCGCATTTTCCTTTCCATTGATTTGTTTAACCTTTCTTGTGACCTATATGGTCTAAGCAGTAATATTTTTCTGCTTATGTAAACACCTTGGTGTACAACCCTGTTAGTAAGACCCTGATACTATTATTGATGACATTTCGGTAGCCACCGACGGACGAGAACTTTGCCTATTGGTCCGCCTTGTTTTAACGAGCACGAAAATGGTTCTCTTTGTCCCTTGCCCTTGGTACCAACGTTGTTGCCAACACAACTGACAGACTATCCTCTGACATGCCTTGCTATCACAACCGTACAAGATGTCAGCGCCTTCCTACTTTATCGCACATGATGGGCCCATAACCCACAGTACCACATGATCAAAACTTGACTCTCCTGTGCATCCCTATTTTCAAGGATATTCTAGCCGCTTGGCTTCGTATGAGATTCACGAGCCACCTTCCTAGAGATCTATTTTGGTTTCAACCGCAATGCTTATTTGTTGCTCTGAACCCCTTTCCTGCTCTATTTCAGGCATCGAACGATTGCTTATCCGCTTGAAACTCATTACTGTACCTTCTTACTTTGCTCTCGATGTTTTCTTATGTTTCAATTCGAGAGATAACTTCTGTCACATTCCCTAAGTTATCTACCAGATAATCAACCTTGTAGAGGTCCGTTCTTCCGAAGCTAATGGTGGAGAAACCTAAATTTAATAATAAAAATTAAGTGTTCAAAAATAGTTAAAGCAGTGGCTTGGATAATAAATTAAATGCATTTTATAAATTATAAAATATTAAACTATTTTAATTAGGTGTAAGAATTAAGGTGGCGGTAGTATATTTAAGAAGACTAATTTAGGAAATAGTTTTCTGTTTTTATTTAAACTAAAATAATTTGAAACTAAAAGAAAACAGAAAAGAAATAAAATAAGTAGAAATAAAATAAATAAATAAATAAAATGAAATCCCCCTGGTCTAACTAGGCCTCGGCCCAGCTGGCCAGCCCAGCTCGCCCCCTGGCCTATGACTTCCCTGGTCGAAACCCTAACCGCACCCACGATCCCCACTACCC
Source organism: Triticum monococcum (assembly GCA_034509565.1). Taxonomy (NCBI): domain Eukaryota; kingdom Viridiplantae; phylum Streptophyta; class Magnoliopsida; order Poales; family Poaceae; genus Triticum; species Triticum monococcum. Next base: position 699,032,466 of record CM067842.1, read on the forward strand.
CCTCTCAGTCCACTCCTCCCCTCACCCGCACGATCTCCTCGCTCCTCTCCCCTCCCCTACGACCCGATCTGGATCGGGCACCTAGGCAACCAGCGCCCGACGCCGCGGCCTCCGCCCCGCCGTCCTCGCGCCGACGCCTCCCGGGAACTCATTCCATGACCGCCACTGCCTAGATCTCCGTGTCCATACTGACCCAAGCCGCCTCGCCGCCGGAGATGGGTGGATCCCGGAGGCGCCGTCGTGATTCCGGCCTCCCTCGCCCCGTGTGGAGGTCGTCGTTCCCGCGCCGCCCCTCTATGATGGCCCTCCGCCACGTCTTCCTCCTCCCCTTGATGAGGTCGAGGTGACCACAACCTATCTCTACCCATTCCGGCCTCCCCAAGCTTCTCTGTCGCTTGTTGTGAGCTCCACATTCGCGCCCCCTTCTCTCCCCTTTGCTTTTCTCGTTGCTCCACCGTCGCTCGCGCGCACCGCAGCCAGACGCCCACGGTCACCCGACCCGGGCCACGCCGCTCGTGCCCTACCTTGCCCCGACGGCCGCGCTTGCCGCCCGCGCGCCCCACGGCCCATACTGCTCTACTGCGTAGCCGCGCTGCTGCTGCGTGCTACTGCTAGCTGCTGCTCTTTGCTGCGCTGCCACGGCCACTACCCTCTGCTGCAGCTGATCTACCGCCGCCGCGACCAGCGGCCTCACCCATCGCTCGCCCTCGCTGGCGCTCCTCGTCGCGCCGATGGCGCCGCCCTGGTTCGCCCGTTAACTGGCGCTAGCCCGTCGCCCGTTCACTAGCGCCAACGCCCGCTAAGCCCCCTGGCCCAATGACAATTGGGGCCGCCCCCCTAGAACGTTAAAAAAAGAATAAAAAAAGATATATAATAAAAATTAATTAATTAATTAATTAATTAACTTAATTAATCTGTTTAGTGAACTAATTAAACCTAATTAATCTGCTAATAAAAACTAACTAATGTTTAGTTAACCTGAGACTATGACGAACGGGTCCCACCTATCAGGGTTGACCTAGTCAACCTTTGGTCGTGTTGACATCATGATGACACCATGCTGACATCATAATTACATTTTCTAATTAATTCAATTATGTTAATTCTAAAAATGTTTTAAAAACTTTGAAAATTAATATAAAATAAACCATAGCTCAGATTGAAATACGTTGTACATGAAAGTTGCTCAGAATTTCGAGACGAATCCGAATGCACAGACCGTTCATCTGCCACACGTCCCTAGCATAGCGAACATGCAACTGTCCCCCTCCATTTCGTCTGTCCAAAAATACCAAACACCGGGAAGACTTTCCCAGATGTTTCCCCCCTTCGCCGGTAGCACCTAGTACTGTGTTAGGTCATGCCTAGCACCACATATTGCCATGTTATGCTTTGATTGCTCTATTATTTATTGTGTTCCCCCTCAGTTACTTCTTTCCAGTAAACCCCAAGACCGCGGTTGAACCAGTGATCGACTACTTCACCTTCGATGGTCCATTTCTATCCGCGAAGCAACAAGGCAAGCAAACCCCCTTTGATCGACCAGATCACCCACTCTATTCTCCCTTATTCTTGCATTAGGTTTGCTACTGTTGTTGGTTGGATAGCTCCTATTCTGATGCATAGCATGTCATTGTTGCTACAATTGTTGATACCTTTACTTGCTACCCTAATGCTTAGTATAGGATGCTAATACTTCATCAGTGGCCCTACATTCTTGTCCGTCTGCCATGCTATACTACTGGGCCGTGATCACTTCGGGAGGTGATCACGGATATATACTATATACTACTATACTGCTACATCACTTGTGATATTGTTCGGATGTGGGGGCTGAAGGGACAGGTGGTTCCACCCAGGTAGTGGTGGGCCTAGGTTCCTGACGGCCCCCAAGTGTTACTTTGTGGCAGAGCGGCAGGGCAGGTTGTGACCACCTAGGAGATAGGTGGGCCTAGCCCTGGTCGGCGTCCACGGATACTTCAAATAATATGCTTAACGAGATATGGATATTTGATCTGAGTCTGGCTATGAGCCTATACGCACTAACCAACTACGCCGAAACAGTTATGGGCACTCGACGTCGTGGTATCAACCGAAGCCTTCTTGACATCAGCGGTTGAGCGGCGCATGCTGGATTGGACTTGAATGCTTGTTGAGGGAGTATTGGACTAAGGGGTCCTCGAGCGTCCGGCCTGTTATCCATGGGCCGGACTGATGGGCTGTGAAGACATGAAGGCCGAAGACTCTACCTGTGTCCGGATTGGACTCTCCTTGGCGTGGAAGGCAAGCTTGGCGATCGACTATGAAGATTCCTTCTTATGTAACCGACTCTATGTAACCCTAGATTCCCCCCGGTGTCTATATAAACCAGAGGGTGTAGTCCGGAAAGGATATATTCAGTACCATAGTCATACAGGTTAGACTTTTAGGGTTTAGCCATTATGATCTTGTGGTAGATCAAGTCTTGTAACACTCTTATTCATCAAGATCAATCAAGCAGGAGGTAGGATATTACCTCCATAGAGAGGGCCCGAACCTGGGTAAACATCGTGTCCCCCGTCTCCTGTTACCATCGATCCTAGATGCACAGTTCGGGACCCCCTACCCGAGATCCGCCGGTTTTAACACCGTCATTGGTGCTTTCATTGAGAGTTCCACTATGTTGTCAATGAAAGGCTCGATGGCTCGCCTTGTCCTTAAAGAAAACATCACCTCCGGGGGAGCTCTGGCCCCAGGCCAAACCCTCCGGCTGGGCGACTTTACTATGATCGCCCGTTCGGCCGTTGAGCCGACGATGACCTCTCGGGCCATTGAAAACCCGCTTCGCATTAACTCCGAGCACTCCAAGCAGATGGATCCAACAGAGTTTTCGTCTCTGAACAAACTCCTGGATCGCGTCGCCGCTTTGGGAATCACCACAGACTACGATCGGATCAGGCCTTGTTGGGGATATTACTACTGGGCGTGAACCGGCCTATCTGGGCCGGATCAACTTCATCAGTAGTTCCAGAAGTGATAAAGCCCAAGAAGGCAGATGAGGGCCTAAGGCCCGTAGCCGTTTCAAGACTTGTAGCTGTAAACCAGAATTTGTATATAAACTTGTATTGTAAGCTAGGAATAAGGAGAGACCAACCCGGATACGAATATCGACCGGTGTTGGGACTCTGTGAACCGACGAGTGTCACCCGTGTATATAAGGGGATGACCCGGCGACGGTTCAAGGACAAGAGATAACAACTCGAGACATAGGTGAAGCTTATTGGCTCCCTAGTCATCGAAACCCCATCAATTCCATCACAACTAGACGTAGGCTTTTACCTTCATCGAAGGGGCCGAACTAGTATAAACTCTCTTGCGTCCCTGTGTCCGCTTTAACCCCTTCAAGCTAACCCGTTGCGATGGCTCCACGACTAAGTCCTTTCTCTAGGACATATGCCGTGACAAAACCACGACAGTTGGCGCCCACAGTGGGGCTATCGCACGATGGTTTCCGGTTCTTGGAGGGCCGCTTTGAAGGACTGGACGGCTATGCTGTAGGCCGAATGACTAAGAGTCGTCGCGGCAAGCTCTACATCGACGACGCAGGCTGGGGCCCCGAGGCAAGTGCAGACGTGTTCCGGTTCATTCAACATCTTATTCACTGCCTCTGTGATTTCTTCATTGGAAAGCTGGATTTTGGAATGTCGCAGTGGGTCATCAACACTATTAGTATACTCGCACATCAAACCAGGGCGCCGACTAAGGGGCAGTATGCTCCATGATTTCCAACAGCGTGCGAGATCAACCCCTGTTAAACCATTAGCCATAAAGGCTCTGAGCTTTGACAATTGAGGAGCATATTTGCTTCTCTCCTGGGCAGTCAATCTTTGAGAAAAAGGGTGTGTATTGCTGAGCCGCTCCGGACGAAAGCCAGGCAAGGGATTCTCACCAGCAGGGGAGGTGTCTTTGCAGTAGAACCATGTCTAATTCCACTCTTTGGGGTGGCTGTGCAGTTTGACGTGAGGGTATGTGACCTCTTTCCTTTTCTGAATCGCCACGCCACCCAACTCCGTATTAGAGCCATCAGTAAACTCAGTACGACGGTTTAGATGGAAAAGGTCTCTGAACAATTCCACTGTGGGCTCCTCTTGAAAGAACACCTCACAAAGCACTTGGAAGTGACACATATTTGTAACAGAGTTGGGGCCAGTGTCTTGTGGATGGAGTTGGAAATCGGCTAAAACATCCCGGTAAAATTTAGAACCGGGCGGCTTAAAGCCCCGGGCTAGGTGATCTACGAAAACAACGACCTCTCCTTCTTGAGGTGTGGGAGGGCATTCTTTGCCAGGAGCCCTCCAATGGATGGTATCTTTGCTTCCTAAAGCGCCAATCAGGACTAGATCGTCCAGTTGAGCCTCTGTGACACGAGAAGGAACCCAATTGCATTCATATACTTGCTTGGCCATGAGGAAATCTACAAGGTAGAAGATCCCAGTTCAAAAATGCATTGATCAAGGTACATTGGTATGCATAATGTTAAACCGGGGACATATCTATCTAAAACGGAGTTTATGAAGCAACAACATCTGGCGGTTCAACTAGGGGACTAATGATATATACCAGGTTGGTAAATTTTTTCTACAAGGTTAAACCGCCTGATCTATGCATGGAGACAGCTGAGATGGCGGATGGATAAGTGTGCAGAAACAGATTTCACACGATTTTTTTACAGCGTTGGATCTGAAGCAAGTTCAGAAATAAGAAAAATATTCAAAAGCTCAAGGCAGAATAGCATTGAATCAATGGGCAGAAATATATGTGAGATCTATGGTCTAGGGCATGAAACTAAAAGCGGATACTAACAGCCACCGTTATACAGAGCAGAGGTTCGCAGATGCATCCAGGGTTAGTGTATGAACACGAACAGGTGATGAACACTGCAAGAACATGAAACCCTATAACAGATCTGAGTTGAGAAGAGCAGAAGGTTTACCAGAGTTAAGGAAGACGCGGAAGGTTGTCGCGGCGCTCTGGTGCGTTCAGGTTGATGCAGCGGCCAAGGTTGGTGCAGAGGTTGACGGCGGCGGCGGAGCTCCGAGGCTCGCGATGCGATGAAGACGAAGCAGAAGGGGAAGAAGGGAAAGAGAAAGGAAATGACCCTTTGGTCCTATTTATAAGGCAAAAAGACATGAGTCAGGCGCGACAATCAAGGGGCCACGAAATGGAGCTGTCGCCTCGATTTCCGCGGATATATTAAACAAAGAAGCATAATGGATATCTTCGTTATGACAGGTGACATCACTCCGGTTTACAATAATCAGAAAAGATGACATCATGGCGGTCTACCAATTTAAGAGAAGACGTTGAAGATGAAGTTTTTGTTAAAGGATTGACATGAACCTGTTCAAATCAATCTGGGGCCTAATGTTGGGGATATTACTACTGGGCGTAAACCGGCCTATCTGGGCCAGATCAACTTCATCAGTAGTTCCAGAAGTGATAAAGCCCAAGAAGGCGGATGAGGGCCTAAGGCCCGTAGCCGGTTCAAGACTTGTAGCTGTAAACCGGAATTTGTATATAAACTTGTATTGTAAGCTAGGAATAAGGAGAGACCAACCCGGATACGAATATCGACCGGTGTTGGGACTCTGTGAACCGACGAGTGTCACCCGTGTATATAAGGGGATGACCCGGCGACGGTTCAAGGACAAGAGACAACAACTCGATACATAGGCGAAGCTTATTGGCTCCCTAGTCATCGAAACCCCATCAATTCCATCACAACTAGACGTAGGCTTTTACCTTCATGGAAGGGGCCGAACTAGTATAAACTCTCTTGCGTCCCTGTGTCCGCTTTAACCCCTTCAAGATAACCCGTTGCGATGGCTCCATGACTAAGTCCTTTCTCTAGGACATCTGCCGTGACAAAACCACGACAGGCCTAAAACCGATCAAGGAGAAATCAAGGCCCCACCGGTCACCCACCAGATTGCGGTGATCGTGGAACAGGATGGCGAGTCTTATTCTATATCGAAGACGGACTATGTTCGGATCGTCGTTCAGGAAGAGTCGGATACTCACCCGCGAAAGGATGCAACTAGCCCTCCGAACATAGCATCGGGCGGCGGCCCTAAACAATCAGAAGATATTCCGGAACCTGGACTGTTAAGCCTGGAAGGTCATCAGACTCCGGATAATCGGTCAGGTCGGGGTTCGGATTTAATTCCACCCACCCACCCGGACATAGACCCTCTCATGAGCATAAAACATCAGTCTCAGGAAACGGTCCACCACTTCTGGGCCAGATTCCTCCTTGTCAAGGACAAGGTAAAAGATTGACGTGACGAGGACGCAATATCAGCGTTTTGCAACAATTGCGCAGATGAAGGAATCCTCAACGGCATCAATCGCCGCTGCATACTGAAATTCGCTGACTTGGCAACCATCGTACAAAAGTACAGCGCGATGGAGACCGCCTGGAAAACTTAGGCAGCTCGCTGGGAACCGTCGGTCCCAACTCAACTCCCCTTATAGGCGAAAAGGGCGCACCCTCATGACACGCCTAGTCCAACAGTCAAGAAACACAAAACCTCTATGCGGCATGGCACCGTTCTGGAGGGGTGGCTCGATGGCCAATGCAAAATACATACAACACCAGATACCGTGGCAACCCACAGACTTAGAGCATGTTGGATACTACGACAGGTAGCCAAGAGCGGAGAGTATTGACGGTCTTTGAGACATTCGCTTCAAACAACAAGTGCAAAAGGGCACTTTGCGAGCTCGCCGAAGTCTGCCAAATTGCTACAATAAACCCCTGGAATGACACGGCTATAACATTGAACGCCGGTGATGAACCAAAGTATAGAACAGTACGGGCGCCAGCCGCGTTAGTCCTCAGTCCCATCGTGGACGGGTTTCGACTTACCAAAGTCCTCATGGACGGCGGCAGCGGACTAAACCTCATTTATGAGGACACACTCCATAAAATGGAAATAGACAGGAGCCGCATCAAGCAAAGTAACACAACCTTCCGAGAAATTATTCCCAGTCGGGAGACACGGTGGGCGGGCAAAATCACACTTGACGTAGTATTTGGCACGTCGGAGAACTATCGGCCGAAGAAGTAGCTTTCCAAGTGGCCCCTTTCAGCAGCGGATATCACGCCATGTTGGGGTGGGATGCTTTTACACGCTTCCAGGCCATACCCCATTATGGGTATATGAAGCTCAAAATTCCCGGACCAAATGGTATAATCACTCTTGTTAGTGATCCGGACATAGCACTCCGCGCTGGAAACAAAACCGCATCACTGGCCCTAGAGGCGCTATCCAAAGCCCTCGCGGCCGAAGAATTAACCGCACTACGCTCCACGATGGATAGGGACGACGTGATCCTCGACAAATGCCCTAAATCCACCTCCTTCAAACCAGCAGAAGAAATAGTCAAATTCCAGGTCCACCCAATGGACCCCTAGAAGACAGCGTCTATCGAAGCTCAACTGAACCCAACAGTTGACACCGCACTACGACAATTCCTGGGTGAAAACTGGGACATATTCGCCTGGCACCCTTCAGATATGCCAGGGATCACACGCTAGCTAGCCGAACCTAGCCTGAATATATTAAAGGGGTTCAAACCAGTTAAGCAAACACTGCGGCGCTTTTCCGAACCCAAGTGACAAGACATGGGGGAGGAGCTGGCCAAACTCATCGAGGCCGGATTCATTAGAGAAATCAAACATCCGGACTGGCTGGCAAACCTGGTGATGGTACCAAAGAAGGAGAAATCCTAGCGCCTGTGCGTCGATTTCAAAGACCTCAACAAGGCTTGCCCTAAGGATCCCTTCCCCCTCCCCCGCATTGATCAAATCATCGACGCCACCACAGGACACGACTCACTGTGTTTCCTCGATGCATATTCCGGATACCATCAAATCAAAATGAAGGAGTCCGATCAAGCCGCAACAGCATTTACCACCCCATATGGGCCATTTTGCTTCAATACCATGCCCTTTGGGATCAAGAACGCCGGCGCCACATACCAACGCATGATTCAAACATGCCTGGAGAAACAGATCGGCAAAACGGTAGAAGCTTACGTCGATGACATCGTCATCAAAACTAGGCATGTCGAAACACTAATAGAAGACTTACGTCTTACATTCGACAACCTCCGGGCGTATGACATTAAGCTCAACCCGGAAAAGTGTGTCTTCGGCGTCCCCGCTGGAAAACTGCTAGGCTTCATCGTTTCCAATAGAGGAATCGAAGCAAATCCAGCTAACATCCGAGCTCTGTCACAATTGGCTAAGCCAGTAGACCTTAAACAAGTTCAAAAGCTTGCGGGTTGCGTAGCAGCTCTAAGCTACTTTATCTCCAGATTGGGAGAAAAGGCACTGCCACTCTATCGCCTTCTACGGCGAACCAACCACTTCGAGTGGACGGACGTGGCAACAGCCGGACTGGAGGAAATAAAAACCCTTCTTGCGAGCAATCCAATCCTGGCCACACCAAACGCCAGTGAACCGATGTTATTATACATATCAGCAACACATCAGGTGGTGAGCGTCGTACTCGTCATTGAACAAGAACAGGACGGACATAAATTCCCGCTCCAGAAGCCAGTATACTACGTATCTACTGTCCTTACACCATGCAAATCCCGGTACCCTCATTATCAAAAAATAGCATACACGGTCTTCATGGCATCCCGAAAGCTCCGTCACTACTTCCAGGAGTGTTCGATCACGGTGGCCTCCGAAGTACCACTCAATGACATTATAAAAAACCGCGATGCTATGGGCCGGATTGCCAAATGGGCCATTGAGCTCCTCCCATTTGACATTACATATAAACCATGTCGAGCTATCAAATCCCAAGTGCTGGCCGACTTCGTCGCCGAATGGACAGAGGCCGAACTCCCTAAAGAGTACGACACATACTCCAATTTGGTCATGTACTTCGAGGGCTCCAAAATGCTGGCAGGGTTAGGAGTGGGCGTCGTTTTAATATCCCCTACTGGAGACGTCGTCCAGTACATTCTCCAAATACTATACACAGACTCCAATAACGCAGCTGAATACGAGGCCTTACTGCATGGTCTCCGGATGGCTGTCTCCATGGGCATACAACGCCCAGAAGTACGCGGGGACTCAAACCTTGCAATATCTCAAATAAATGGAGATTTCGACACTAAAGATCCGAAGATGGTAGCGTATCGTAACGCAGTCATAAAAATGTCGGCCTGGTTCGAAGGGCTCGAGTTCCATCATGTGGCTCGAGAAAGTAATCAAGCGGCGGATGTTCTTGCTCGTATCGGCGCTAAGCGCGACCCCATCCCACCTAATATCTTCCTGCAAAGGCTTTTCAAGCCATCTGTGGTGTGGCAAGGGGAGGGCGACAACAATAGTCCAGATCCGAATACAACTCCAAACCCCGAACACACCGATAGTATCCGGGGCTCAGCCACCGAAGTAACATCGCCGGCCCATCTCATTATGGCAGTAATTGCTCCATGGACTGAACCTTTCTTGGACTACATTAATAGGAAGGATCTCCCCGAAGACCAGAATGAGGCTCGCCGCATTATCCGGCGCTCGAAGGCCAACAAGGTTCACGACGGAGAGCTCTACAAGAAAATTACCACCGGAGTAGTTCAAAGATGTATCTCCGAAGAAGAGGGGCGGCAACTTCTAGCGGAAATTCATGCCGGTCTCGGTGGACACCATGCCGCAGCTCGGGGTCTTGTTAGCAAGGCCTTCCGTACTGGGTTTTATTGGCCGACAACCCGAGCAGACGCACAGGACCTCGTCCAACGCTGTGTCGGATGCCAACTCTTCGCCAACCAAAGCCACATGCCCCCAACTGCCTTACAGACTATCCCCATCACTTGGCCTTTCGTGGTCTGGGGACTAGATATGGTTGGAACCCTTAAAGGGGGAAGCCATAAGAAAAATATCTGCTAGTTATGGTGGACAAATTCACTAAGTGGATAGAGGCTAAACCGGTCAAAACGGCTGAGTCCGGCCCGGTGATAGACTTCATATCCGGTGTTGTGCACCGTTATGGTGTCCCACACAGGATCATCACCGACAACGGCTCCAATTTCACAGTCGACGAGGTAAAAGCCTGGTGTACTAATATGGGTATTAAACTCGATTACGCCTCTGTCTACCACCCACGAACCAACGGTCAAGTCGAACGAGCCAACGGTATTATTATGAGCGGCATCAAGCCCAGACTAGTGTTGTCTTTGAAAGAATCAGACAAGCACTGGGTTGAAGAGCTCGACTCTGTACTCTGGGGGCTGTGGACCACGCCCAACCGTACTACCGGATACACACCTTTCTTCATGGTGTATGGTGCAGAGGCCGTATTGCCCTGCGATATTATTCACGACTCACTTTGAGTGTGTATGTACGAAGAGAGAGAAGCCGAGCTTGATCAGCAGGACAGCCTAGATGTCTTGGAGGAGGAACGCGATGTCGCAAAAGCCCGTTCAGCATTTTACCAACAGTAGGCTCAAAGATATCAAAGCAGAGAAGTACGGGCCAAGACTTACAACGTTGGCGAACTCGTTCTACGCCTGCCGGAGAAAAAAGGACAAACTCAAGCCCAAATGGGAGGGTCCCTTCATAATTGACGAAGTTCTCACAGGAGGAGCGTACCGTCTTCGCGATGTAACAGACAATCGCCTTGAGTAGAACCCATGGAACATGGCTAGACTCCGAAGATTCTATGCCTAGCGCCAAACCCCTTGTTCGTCTCCTCCTCCCTTGTAGTTTCCATTATTTTTTCTCTCTTTTCCGATTACTTTCTTCTTTCTCGCTTTAAAGTTTTGGTATGGCTAGACCGCACACCATGGACACATATATCTTTAAATATGTACGCCACTTGTACCTGGGGCTTCTTGGACAGAGTTTCTTGTCATTCCTTGAGCATCAAGCTCCTCACATATGAGTTTTTTCCATATGTACCTTTTTTTCCACTATATGCATCGATATGACTTAAGTTTTGGCCAAGCTGGGCTGCCTGGCTCCTGTGCTTATGCCCTATATTCCCGTTAGTTCAGCTAGGGCATAAAGGGAGCACCTCTACGATTGTTACTGCCGGATCATCCGGATGTGTACCTCAAACTGGGTGAAGCCGAAAGCTAGCGTTCTTAAGGGAATATTCGGTCGTTGAATTAAAGATGTTTTTGAAACTCACTCATACAAACTGTGATGCTCACATCACAATTCGGATATGTGCATGCACACCCAGGGAAAGGAACCCTTAACGGAACTATTCTCTCTGGACGATGTTTCTTACGATATCAATGTAATATAACATAGCTACCCGGATACAACTTGTCTGTTCAAGCAATTATGACCCCTACGCCTAGTTTTCCAGGCATACCCCGGCCTATTCGGCCGCGACGGTATTTGGAAACACTCCGCACCTTCAGGTCTGGAGATTGAAGCGAAAAGGTCTGCCATGACAAATGATATACAATTCAGCTAGATGGGGAAAGTACACAGTCACTTGGACTCGAACACCTTTTCCTCTACACCTTCCAACAGGCAGTCTAACTTACAATCCTATTGGGAATATTTGGCGGCCACATCTACTTGGTCATACACTAAACTAACGGGAATTTCTTCCCCATTTAACCCTAACGGTCCAACCCGGGCCATGTGATTGGGATCCAGCTTGGTATATCGCGTTTTCACCATGGCCTAGGCCTCTCACGCGCCCTCTCGGCAGGCCGATATCTTCCATAGTCGGATACGCCGCCACGCTCCCTTGAACAGCTCTACAAGCTCCTCCATACTTCCTGGAGGGGAGGCGGATGGCCATAATGCCTTGGCAACACTCCGTATGGCCAGCCGGGCATGCTCGTGCACTTGCGACAGTCTTTGCAGCAAATCACTCGATGATCCGGACACCTCCTCTTCATGACGGCCTGTCAATATACCTGCAACCATGACTATATCAGTCCCATTTATCTCCAAACCACTTTAACAATAGTTCGGATACATACTGAATATGCCGCCCCGCAGCTTCTTGTTCTCCTTCACGGAATTGGCTAGCTGGGCTCGAACATCTTTCAATTCTTCACCCAATGTAGTGTTGGAATCCTGTAGCTTGTTTTTCTTGTCTCTGGCACAGGTCAGCACATGCTCGCCTGCGGTGTGTTTCCTTTTCACCTCTTTTTCTCCCTCTTGGGCGATCTTCAGCTTCTCTTCAAGTTGATCCGACGACCCTATTATGCGATCAGCAGCAAAATTAGCACAGTTGGTATACAATTATTGTTCCTCGGTGGAGGGGAACATTACTAGAAGACGACTTCTTGACGTTTTCTAGTTCGGCAGTAGCAGCATTTAGCTGTGCCCGGCACTGCTGCAGCTCTTAGGCTAGCAAGCAATTCTTCTCTGTAAGGACTTGGTCATACAACGATCCTTAAATCAGTTGTGCCAACTGCTTTCAGTCTCAGGGGCTACGGGCATATGGTTATCCTTTTTGACAAAGAAAATTTACCTGCACATCTGTCAGATATTGCTCCATGGCTCTTCTCAGCCCATCTCAAGTAGCTCGGATGTACGCGTCGCCCGAGCTAAAGGCATTAAAATCCCCCTCCGAGAACTTGGGGTTTCGCAAGACAGCCCTGCAGCGCCGATGGTTCATGGCACTCTCTACCTCCAAGTTGGTGACGGACATATTTTCCAAATCCTCGGCCGAAGGGCAGTCCGGCACTGTTCCTGCACCGGCCCCAGTCTCCCCACTTGGATCTAAATCCCGGTTGTCGGGAACACCACTGATCGGGTCGCCAGATGCAGTTCTGCGAACCCCCTTCCTGTAACCAAACAAACACACGAGTCACAGTCGGATGTGGCCGCTGAAAAGCATGTCTAGCCGTACCTCCTCGATAAAGGTCTGGCTGTGTCTTCACCCGCCTTCCTCTTCGAAGGCCTGCCCGGCGCGGGAGCCGATCTCTTTGAAATCACCGAGCGTCTCCCCTGTGAAGCACGATACAGTGTGGTGGGTGAGGCAGAATGAGAGCACTCTTTTAGAAAGGGTGTTTCTTAATTGTTTACATGTGAAGCAAGGAGAAGGCCAGGGTAGTCAGCGGTGATGGCCACTTCTGTGTCGTCATAGCTTGACTGGTAAAACACTCCCCCCGCGAGCACCACGAATATATCTGGATCCTCTTCAAACCCAGGATCTAGCTCCCGGTTGTGGATCTCCGGCTGTAGGGCGGGACTGTGAAGTCCTTCGGTGACCTTCCACCAGTGTTGTCATAACAAATAGACTTGAAATTTATCAAAAGTAATCCGGGAGTGGAATGAGTGGAATGGAGGGGTTGAGGCTTACCCAACTGGGAGGATCATACATAGAATACCCATCTCGGCGCTTAATGCGAAGAAACTCCTCTTCCTCCCCTTTAAACAGCTTGGCCAATATTTTGGCCAGAACGGCGGGGGTATCCAGACCCTTCTGGCCATAGAGGGAGGCGTCATCCTCTCCATTGTAGTGCCATATGGGCAGCCCTCTGTATTGTACCGGCTGAACCCCTCGCACTATGGAGGTCGCCATTACCTCGATTATTGTGAGTCCGAACTGAGCGAGCATCTTTATCTTGCTCATGAGCTGGCAAACTTCTGCGTTGTCATCCTCTTCAAGACTCCGGGGATGCCAACTGTGGCGTTTCTTTAGCAGAACACTCGCAAATTCAGGAAGACCCTTTCGAACTGGGTCAGGAAACGCGACGTCCTCCATATAGAACCAGTCGGAGGGCCATTCTTCAGGTGCCTTCCTTGGTGTGCCGGACAGATATCCAGTATTGGCGATACGCCATACTTCGGCTCCGCCCACTTCAATATTGACCCCTCGTGATTACGCGAGATAAGACATAACAACTTCCTCCACAGCTTGAAATGAGCCTCGATACCCAGGAATAATTCGCATAAAGCAACGTAACCCGCGATGTCCAGAATGGAGGCAGGGTGAAGCTGTGCAGCTGGAGGCCATAGTACTCCAGAAGCCCTCGGAGGAACGGATGAATGGGAAATCCAACGCCCCTTAGCAGATAAGGGACGAAACATACTCGCTCTCCCCCGGATGGATTGGGAAAGTCCTCTGCCTGAATCTCACCGTTGAAGGAATCTAGCCCCGCTCGAACAGGGACTAGATCTGCGGGGGGAAGAAATCCATGCATCTGCAACTTCGTCAATTGGCTGTGGGACACTGAACACCTCTCCCACTCTCCTTTCTCTGGGTCGGAACGGGTGGAGGAGCTGGGGGGCACTAGCCATGCTGGAATGGTTTCTCTCAAGAAGTTCCTGGAGATTTCCTCTACATGGTGCCGAATGGATCTAGGATCCAATCTCTTTAATAGGCGCTCTTCCTTGCATGGACGGGGTGTTATCTACAAAAATACCATGACCTTCCATCTTCGCTCGACACGTGGAAGGCGAAGTTGTTTAACGCGCAGAAGCCGAGGGGAGCGACATTGAACTGATGGCCGAATACATCACTTGGAGATCATTAAAGGAGGAACCCGCCTTGCAATGTCGAAGACAATTTGTGTGTTGAACACCTCTCTATTGAAGACTAGTTCGGGGGCTACTGAGGGAGTCCTGGACTAAGGGGTCCTCAGGCGTCCGGCCTGTTATCCATGGGCCGGATTGATGGGCTGTGAAGACATGAAGGCCGAAGACTCTACCTGTGTCTGGATTGGACTCTCCTTGGCGTGGAAGGCAAGCTTGGCGACCGACTATGAAGATTCCTTCTTATGTAAACGACTCTATGTAACCCTAGATCCCCCCCGGTGTCTATATAAACCGGAGGGTGTAGTCCGGAAAGGATATATTCATTACCATAGTCATACAGGTTAGACTTTTAGGGTTTAGCCATTACGATCTCGTGGTAGATCAACTCTTGTAACACTCATATTCATCAAGATCAATCAAGCAGGACGGAGGGCATTACCTCCATAGAGAGGGCTCGAACAAGGGTAAACATCGTGTCCCCCGTCTCCTATTACCATCGATCCTAGACGCATAGTTCGGGACCCCCTACCCGACATGCGCCGGTTTTGACACCGACACCTGCTCTTGTATTAGGGAGGCTAGGTCTGCTTCCGGCCGCCCACGCAACATGCAGGAGTAAAATGGGTGATGGGCCCAGACACCTGTGCACTTAGGATTTAGGCTGACGTGATGACCTCTCTGTTGAGCCTAGGTAGGGCTGCGATGTGTTGATCTTTCGAGGTTATACATGACCCAGGAAAGTGTGCCCGGACAGAGGGATCGAGCGTGTTGGGTAGTGTGGTGCTGTTGGGGAACGCAGTAATTTCAAAAAAATCCTACGCACACGCAAGATCATGGTGAGGCATAGCAATGAGAGGGGAGAGGAGTTCATCACCAAGACCACCCAGGAACTGCAAGAAGCAAGAGCCATGCGCGGCCATAGCCGCTCACAAGGCACAGCCCCCCATCCAGGCGAGGATGTCGGGCTGCGCGTCTGCATCGACATCCCAGGGCTCAACAGGGCCGCATCTCAGGAATGCTTCTGGCCATCACGTGCGGGCCGCTGTGAGGGTCCACCGCACAGCTACGTTCGCATGCCCTTTGGCTTGCCGAGCATGGCATCTGCCTATCAGCACAACATGCGGCAAGTCCTGGCGGGAGGCCAGGTTCCACGCCGTTCTGGGGGAGATGGGGACGGTCTTAAGGGAACCTCCCGAGCCCCCAGAGCCTCCCGAGGCTCAGGGTCCCTGTGTCTCATGAGGAGCCATTCCTTCAATGCGTGGCTTCAGCTGCACCAACTCTACTTCGTCTACAGAACCAGGTGACATCTTCCAAGTTCATTTAAGCTGGGAGCGCCCCTCGGGCTGCATTATTCCCAGGCCACATGGGTCCATCCCTGTGGCATGTATCCCTTTTGCTTATGTCTTTAGGTTACCTTGTTGGGGGCGCTCCTCGGGCTGCATCATCCCCACGCCGCTCGGGCCGGACCCGGTGGCATGTATCTTCCTGCATTTACCTAAGTCAATCTGCTCTTCATGCTTAACCTGCCAACTGCTATCGCCTGCTCGATCACCGCCCGCCACGGGTCTGTTCACCCTATGCAATTCGCTTGCATGTTAAAAGGGGGGCTCTTGAGCATCGCGACTCAGGAGCTCTTACTGGCTCTCCAGCCCTCACCCCTGGCCTTGACCACGGCATCGCGACCTGGCATACTAGTGGCGGCTGAGCTCGCTCGAGGGCTGGGACCTGAGGACGTAGAGTGCTTGCATCTAACCGCCTTGCAGGGACATACAGTCACCAAGACTCAAGACCAGGCGCAACCCGCCTTGAGGTAGGGCCTCGTGAGTCCCGCGCTGGCTCATGAGTGCCCAGATACACCTCGCAGACCTGCCGTGCAAGCCACGTGTTAGGGCGGTGTTGTACACGCCCCGGGGGCTCCTCCCGAAGGGGGCCCCCCATCCCACGCCCAAGTGGAAGCTCCATGCTCCGTGCTGGCTGTCAACAGTGCCGAGGAGCGGCTATGTCCGTGCACAAGCGGAAGCACTATGCTCCGCGCTGGTGATAAACAACTGAGGGTGACCCCACGGTCGTACCAACCTCAGGGAGCCCAGAGCTCAGCGCCCAGCCTCACCACAATGCCTCCCCTCAGGAGAGTCGCGCGAGGGGGCTGGGCACGGGGGCTGCGCTCGGGTCACGCCCAAGCGCACGCCACCCAACCAGGTCCCCCGGACCTGGGCGTCGCGCGTCCCCCCCGACGCCTCGACGAGGGCAGGTATGGAAATTGTTTGAACGTCAAGGGGGACTCCTGAGCATCGCGACTCAGGAGCCTAACTGGTCACGTAGCCCCTCACTCCTTGGTCCGTCCTGGACTCCGGTCGGCCCAATGGCGGTTGAGGTATGCGCGGGGCCGGGCTCTGCCGACGTAGAACATTAATCTATCCTCACAAACTCTCCCTATATGTTGTTCGCACGTCAAGGGGGACTCCCGAGCATCGCGACTCAGGAGCCTAACTGGTCACGTAGCCCCTCACTCCTTGGACCATCCTGGTCTCCGGTCGGCCCAATGGCGGTTGAGGTATGCGCAGGGTCGGGCTCTGCCGATGCAGAACAAAGCAAATAGGAAGGAAAACGCAAAATCTCGAAGCAAATATAACAAGCATATTGTTCTCACAATACCAAATGAAAAGTCTAAACGCCTCCACGAGGCCTGATGTATGTCGCAGGAATGAAATGAGAAGAATAGCCGCGGGTCACCCCTGGATGATGCCGTCGCCTGTGGAAGGTGCTCCCTCGTGGGCGACGATGATCTCACCTTCAACACCAGCCGCAGGATCCGCGGCATCGCCAGACAGAGGATCGTAGACAAAGCCGCGAAACTTCCCCAGCAAAGCCTCCACTTGACCTTGAACAGCTGTGGCAGCGGCTTCGCAGAGATCTTCAGCCATAGGCTCCAGCAGCTCGTCAAGGCGGGCGTTGGGGTCACGGAGGTGCAGATGGCTGAGGACGCGAGTCAGTGCGGCTGAAGACAGAACGTGAGCTTATGCCTCCGCCATGGGACCGAGGCCCTCAACAACCTCCTCAAGCGCCTTCACCACAAGAGGAAGCAGCTGGGCGGGGCCGTCCTCGTCAGTGTCCAGCGACTTCTCCAGGCCATGCTCATAGAGCATCCTCAGCGCCTTGCGAGATCTCTTCTCGAGATCGGCGAAGGCCACACGGTCTTCGGTCGAGACTCGCGCCTTGGCGTCAAGATCGGCCTCCCTCACCCCCATCTTCTGCTCCAACTCTTCCAACCGGTTGCACTCGGCAGCCTGCTTCTTCCCCAACTCCGCCAGCTCAGCATCACAGTTCTTGACGGGTTCCTCCCGGGCCTTCATCTCCTTCTCCTCTGCTTGGCGACGGCGTACCTCTTCGGCGTGCTTATCGCGTAGGCTCTGCAACTCGCCCTCCGGCACTTGGCAGCGGTCACGGGTGGCCTTGGCGTCTTTCAGCGCCGCCTCACGATCGGCTGCAGCACCGGCGGCTCCTTGCTTCTCCCTCTCGGAAGCCGCAACAGCCTAGCCCAGCGCCGCGCGTACCTCCAAGTCAGAATGAAGCCAGCCGAAGGCCAACACCAGACGCCCGGCCACCAGGCGCGGGTCAGCGCTCATGAGATCCGCCTGCAGTTGGGTCATCTCTGAAAGGGCACGCTCCAAGATGGCAGCAGGAGTAGAAGGACCAGGAAGTGGAGATGCGGCAGTAGGAGGAAGCAACATCATCACCAGGGCTTGGGAGACCGCGGGTTCCGGAGCAGCTGGGACCTCATCAGTCGCGCCAAGTACCGGCACCTCCGGAGCCAGCGGGGCCATGGGGGCTGACTCCACATGGCCATGCTCCTCTTGGCCTCGCGAGGATGACCGGGCTGGGGAGACACGGGCGATGTTGCCTCCTTGCTCTACGGAGGGAGGCACAGCCGCCGTACCCTCCTTCCTCTTCTTCGCCGAAGATGTCGGCCTGATCAACCAAAGGCGGGCGTCATGAAATAACAAGTACCAGCAAGGACAAAGTGAAGTTCAAGATACCTACCAGTCCATCGCGAAGTACTCCACCTTTCGCTTGTGAAGCTTGAGGCCTGACAGCATTGGGGCCTGAGGGGCAGGCGTTCGGGCTTCGGCGGTGCCATGCGGTGCGGAGGCAGAACCGGATCCAGCCCCAGGAGGTGTTGGGGTGGAGGTGGCACCACGGTCCACCAGCGATGACCTACCCTTCATCAGGACGAGGGGTTGCTCCTTCCCTCCTTGGTAGGCGTTGGCCTTGGCATCATTGGGAAGGGCACGGAGAATCTCGGCCTTGCTCGGAGGGGAGGTCTCCCCCACCTCTTCCGGGGTCTCCTCCGAGTCCACCTCCTTTTCCCCCTCTCCGCGGGACTCGCCAGAAGACACCTCCACCGATTTCTGCGCCATGGGAGCTCCCGAAAACACCGGCGGCACCAGCCCGCGCGCATGAAAAGTCGGCCCGGAGGCAACGAATTCCTCCCGGTCCCTGCGTTGAAACAGGGGAATGAAGGCGCTAGGCGGGTACACCTGGTTGTCTCCGACTATGAGACGCGGGATGGTGTCCAGTTCGTTGTCAGGAAGGTCCCCCGGCCTCAGGCGGGCCTTGTTTTCCCCTCCTTGAAAGCACAAGTGCTCCCTAGGTGGTTTTGGTAATTAATGACAACATATCTCTTGTTGGACTAACGTTTCTATCTAGTATGTTTCAGATAAGTTCAACAATGGAGTGGCATGGACTAAAGGTTGTGGGAAGTTCTCCAAGATGCTAAGGACAAAGGATTGGCTAAAGCTTAAGCTCAAGACTCTTCATTTTACATTTTAGTGATCCAAGATCACATTGAGTCCATAGGAAAAGCCAATACTATCAAGGAGGGATGAGGTGTTGCTTAATGAGCCTCTTGCTCAAGTGCTTAATGATATGCTCCAAAACCCACAACTACTTTCCCATATCCACATATGACCTAAACCCTAAGCCAAACTCGGTCCTACCGATTCTTCCTATCCGGCGCCACCGAGTTTCACTTGCCATAAGCCACTGCCAAACCCTAGCAATTCGGTTCTACCGATAGGGATCTCGGTCTCACCAAGATGGGATTGCAAACACTCTATTTCCCTTTCGTAACTTTTCGGTCTCACCGAAAGAGCGGATCGGTCCCACCGAGATTGCAATGTAAACTCACTGTTTCCTCTTTGTAACTTTTCGGTCTCACCGAAAGAGCAAATCGGTCCCACCGAGTTTACCTGACCAACTCTCTGGTTAGATTATTACCAAAATCGATCTCACCGAGTTTGTGTAATCGGTCTCACCGAGATTACGTTATGCCCTAACCCTAACAAAATCGGTCCTACCGAGTTGCATGTCAGTCCCACCGAAAATCTCTAACGGTCACTAGGTTTACTATTTCGGCCTGACCGAGTTTGTTGATTCGGTCCCACCGAGATTGGTAAACTGTGTGTAACGGTTGGATTTTGTGTGGAGGCTATATATACCCCTTCACCTCCTCTTCATTCGTGGAGAGAGCCATCAGAACACATCTACACTTCCAACTCATATGTTCTGAGAGAGAACCACCTACTCATGTGTTGAGACCAAGATATTCCATTCCTACCATATGAATCTGGATCTCTAGCCTTCCCCAAGTTGCTTTCCACTCAAATCTTCTTTCCACCAGATCCAAATCCTATGAGAGAGAGTTGAGTGTTGATGAGACTATCATTTGAAGCACAAGAGCAAGGAGTTCATCATCAACACACCATTTGTTACTTCTTGGAGAGTGGTGTCTCCTAGATTGGCTAGGTGTCACTTGGGAGCCTCCGACAAGATTGTGGAGTTGAACCAAGGAGTTTGTAAGGGCAAGGAGATCGCCTACTTCGTGAAGATCTACCGCTAGTGAGGCAAGTCCTTCGTGGGCGATGGCCATGGTGGGATAGACAAGGTTGCTTCTTCGTGGACCCTTCGTGGGTGGAGCCCTCCGTGGACTCGCGCAACCTTTACCCTTCATGGGTTGAAGTCTCCATCAACGTGGATGTAGGATAGCACCACCTATCTGAACCACGGGAAAAACATCCGTGTCTCCAATTGCGTTTGAATTCTCCAAACCCTTCCCTTTATATTCTTGCAAGTTGTGTGCTTTACTTTCCGCTGCCTTTACACTCTTTGCATGCTTGCTTGATATGTATTGTGAATGTTGAAATTATGCCTAAAACTCCACTTAAACCAAAAAGGGCTTAAAAATTGCAACTTTAGCATTAAGTGTCTAATCACCCCCCTCTAGACACATCTACTTCAAGGCCCTACAAGTGGTATCAGAGCTTTGGTCTCCATTGCCTTGGTTTAATCACCATTGGAGGAAGATGGATGTGTCTACTTTAGGGAGTCTTAGACATAGAGTGCCTATTCTTGATGGAGAGTATTTTCATGAGTGGAAAAATGAGATGCTTGTAATTTTCAATCAATATCATTTGAACAAGTATATTGCTAGCCCTTGTGCACCTCATATTGATCCTTTGCATCCTACCCTAGATGAAGATATTGACATGATTCGCAATCTTAGAACTATTGAGCTCATCATTAGAGGATTGCCCAAAAATTTGATTGCTAGTTTGCCTACTCTTAATTGTGCCTATACTATATGGAAATTTCTTGAGGAACGATTTCTCGATCATTCCTTGAAAAATTTGGATGAAATTCTCCATAAATCTATTGCCTTGAGTAAGATGAACTCTAGTGATCCTAGTTTTGGTGATTGTCTATTTGAGCTTACCAATCTCAAGCGTGCTAAAGGAGATGTTGGAATCATTATATCCGAAGCTATAAGAATTCATAAAAGTGACTACTTTGATGATCATTTATCTAATGAATTACCCTCTCTAGGAAATGATGAGTCACAAGATCATGGTGAACATGGATACTATGATGATGATGATGATAGTGACTTCCATCTTGATGATGCAATGAGACACTTTGGTCTTACGGCAAATCTTCGGGGATATGCGTCAGGAGGAAAGGAATGGGTTCTTGATAGTGGATGTACTGATCATATGACCGGAGATGAAGAGATGTTCCGTGAGCTTGCTGAAAATGACGGCCCTCGGAAATATGTCACCTTTGGTGATAATTCAAAGGGTAAAGTGGTCGGCCTTGGTAAGGTGGCTATCTCACATGATAGTTCCATTCAAAATGTCATGCTCGTTGAATCTCTCGGCTACAACTTACTTTCAGTATCTAGACTTGCTGATTTCGGTTTGAATGTCCTATTTACTAAGGTAGATTGCCAAGTATTTCATCGAGACAATCATAAAATGGTCTTTACCGGTATGCGTAGAGGTGATCTTTACATTGTCGATTTCTCTAAAAAGGCACAACCTAAAACTTGCTTTATTGCTAAATCCTCAAAAGGTTGGTTGTGGCATAGACGACTAGGTTACGTTGGCATGAGAAACCTTGACAAGCTTATTAAAGGAAATCATATCCTTGGAGTTAACGATGTCATATTTGATAAGGATAGACTTTGCAGTGCTTGTCAAGCAGGTAAACAGGTTGGAGGAAGGCATCCCGTGAAGAACATCATGACCACAAGGAGGCCACTCGAGCTACTTCATATGGATCTTTTTGGTCCCAATGCCTACAAGAGTCTCGGTGGAAATTCTTTTGGTCTAGTTATAGTTGATGATTTTTCAAGATTTACGTGGGTGTTCTTTCTTAATGACAAGTCGCAGGTTCAGAAGATCTTCAAAAACTTCGCTAGGAAGGCCCAAAATCAGTTTGACGTGAAGATCAAGAAGGTTCGGAGTGACAACGAAACGGAGTTCAAGAACGCAAATGTGGACACCTTTCTTGACGAAGAAGGGATTTCACACGAGTTCTCGGCTACGTACACACCTCAACAAAATGGAGTTGTTGAGAGGAAGAACCGGACGCTCATCGAAATGGCAAGAACGATGCTTAATGAATACAAGACGCCGAAGCACTTTTGGGCAGAAGCGGTTGAGACAGCTTGTCATGCAACAAATCGCTTGTATCTTCACAAGCTACTCGGCAAGACGGCATACGAGCTCCTCACCGATAACAAACCCCAAGTTGGATACTTTCGAGTATTCGGCTCAAAGTGCTACATTCTTGACAAGCATCGTCGTTCAAAGTTTGCTCCTAAATCTCATGAAGGTTTTCTACTTGGTTATGGCTCAAACTCTCACACTTACCGTGTCTACAACAATTTCACCCGAAAGGTTGAAAAGACGGTAGATGTGAAGTTTGATGAATCTAATGGCTCGCAAGTAGAGCAATTGCCAATCGATGTAGGAGACAAAGACCCTTCAGAAGCAATCCAAGACTTGTCTATTGGCAAAGTTCGTCCAAAGGAGGTGAAGGAGAGTAACTCGTCCGTCCAAGTGGAAGCTTCTACTTCACATCAAGGTGAACCAAGAATTGATACAGACGCATCCACAAGTGGGACACACCAAGATGAAGAAGACAAGGAAATGCATCAAGTAGAACATCAACAACCTCCTTCTCCACCACGACAAGAGAACGACAACGTCAACAATGAAGAAGGCCAAGAAGAAGAACAAGATGAAGAAGATGTTCAACGAAGACCCAAGCAAAAGCTCTCACGAGTTCGAGCAAGAATTGCCAAAGATCATCCTGTAGAGAAAATCTTCAACGATATACAAACCGGGAGAATCACTCGCTCAAAGACTCGTTTAGCTAACTTTTGTGAAAACTATTCATTCATCTCTAGCATTGAACCTATGAAGGTTGAAGAAGCATTGGAAGATCCGGATTGGATAAACGCTATGCATGAAGAGCTACACAACTTTGAGAGAAACCAAGTTTGGACATTGGTTGAGAAGCCCGACAACAACCACAACATCATTGGTACCAAATGGGTGTTTCGCAACAAGCAAGATGAAGATGGACAAGTGGTTCGCAACAAAGCATGTCTCGGCGCCCAAGGGTACACACAAGTCAAAGGTATGGACTATGGTGAGACATATGCTCCCGTTGCTAGACTTGAGTCCATTCGCATCTTACTTGCCTATGCTAATCACCATAATATCACCTTGTACCAAATGGATATTAAAAGTGCTTTTCTAAATGGTGAAATAGAGGAGGAAGTTTATGTCAAACAACCTCCCGGCTTTATCAATCCTAAGAAACCAAATCATGTTTACAAACTTCACAAAGCTCTTTATGGTCTTAAACAAGCTCCTAGAGCATGGTATAAATGCTTGACCAAGTTTCTTATTGCAAGTGGTTTTGAAATTGGTAAAATTGATTCTACTCTTTTTACTAAAAGGGTTAATGGAGAACTGTTTGTATGCCAAATTTATGTTGATGATATCATATTTGGTTCAACTAACCCTCTCTTTAGTGAAAAATTTGGAAAGCTAATGTCAGAGAAGTTTGAGATGTCTATGATGAGTGAACTCAAATTCTTTCTCGGTTTGCAAATCAAGCAAACTAAGGAAGGTACATTTGTCTCTCAAACGAAGTACACCAAGGACTTATTCAAGAAGTTCAATATGCAAGAATGCAAAGGTATGTCTACACCCATGCCTACTAGTGGACATCTTGACTTGACCAAAGATGGTGAACCGGTTGATCAAAAGGTTTATCGCTCTATAATTGGCTCTTTGTTATACCTATGTGCTTCACGTCCCGACATTATGCTAAGTGTGTGCATATGTGCACGTTATCAAGCTGCTCCTAAAGAATGTCATCTTAAGGCCGTGAAAAGGATAGTGAGATACTTAAT
The DNA here is from genome assembly GCA_034509565.1 of Triticum monococcum. Taxonomy (NCBI): domain Eukaryota; kingdom Viridiplantae; phylum Streptophyta; class Magnoliopsida; order Poales; family Poaceae; genus Triticum; species Triticum monococcum. Next base: position 699,056,744 of record CM067842.1, read on the forward strand.
TCATACACCAAACTTTGGCATTTGGTATCCTAAGAGGTCTTCTTTTGATCTTGTTGGCTATTCCGACTCGGATTATGCCGGGGACAAGGTTGATAGGAAGTCTACTTCGGGTACTTGTCAATTTCTTGGTAGATCTCTTGTGTCTTGGTCTTCCAAGAAACAAAACTCGGTATCCTTATCCACTGCCGAAGCGGAATACATTGCCGCTGGTTCATGTTGTGCTCAATTACTTTAGATGACCCAAACTCTTAAAGATTATGGGATCTATGTGAAACATGTTCCACTGCTTTGTGACAATGAAAGTGCTATCAAAATTGGTCATAATCCTGTACAACATTCTTGAACTAAGCATATTGAAGTTCGTCATCATTTCATTCGAGACCATGTTGCTAAGGGTGACATTTATCTTAAGCATGTTCGTACCAATAAGCAATTAGCGGATATATTTACTAAACCTCTTGATGAGAAAGTGTTTTGCAGGTTGAGAGGTGAATTGAACATTATTGATGCTTCGAACTTGGAGTAGGAACTCCATTGGATACATGCAAGACATGAGCTTATGACTAATCCATGATATATCTCTTATAATGACTATTTTATGTCTTGGATATATTTGTACCTTGCATGTTGTCTAACCCATGTAGGTGCTTGGTTGAATCTAATTCCATAAGATTGCGACTCACTCACATCTTGAGCAATCTCTACATCACCAAGTCTCTACACAATGGTGGTTGAAGACAAGGAAGCACAAAACCATTCAAACATATCCTTTGACAAATTCTATGTTGAGCTTCATGATTGTCATTTTTGGATACACAAGTGCTCTTCCTTGCAAGAACTAACCCATGTAGGTAGATGAACTCAAACTCCAAGTGGTGCTCCCAACTCTTGATGAGCTACATCAACCTTGAGCACCCACACAAGTTCAACTACATGAGCAAGAACCACACCACCACCCAAGGTATGTTATTCCATCTTAGAGAATCTTTACTCCAAGACATGAGTCAAAGCAACTCAACAAGATGTGAATACATCAAGATGCTTAAACGAAAAATGGTAACCCCATTTTGAGCTTAAACGATGAGTATGACCTATGATCAAGAGTTCTCACTTGACTCCTAAGTCAATATACTCTAACATAGGTGACTATGTCACCGCCCAACTCTAGATGAAGTTCTCTTGTGTTCTTTTTTTGTGTTATTGCATTTGTCTCATGCATGTTTATTTTCTTTCTCTTTTTTCAAAAAAAAACTTCATCTAGATCCTTCAGTTTCTTCTCTTTTCTTTTTGTTTTCGTTCTGCATTTTCTGCATTCAATTCATTGCAAATCTTTGTGAGATCCTACATGTCTAGTGAGCTGAGGTGACAAGTGTTTTTTTCTCTGTGTGAACTCGGTTTCACCGACTTGTAATTTTTGGTCCAACCGAATCTTTTCGGTACCACCAAAACATGCCACTCGGTGCCACCGACTTCGCAACAGGAAAAACAGTTTGCCACTTGTTCTATATTTCTTCTGATCCAGCTCTACTCAATGAATCTTGTCCACTCCAAGCATCACAGTTTTATCCATTGCTTTGTGCTGAGTCTCAAGGACCAAACCTATACGACGGATTCCAGAAAGCCCTTCTTGGAAATTGATGTCAAAGGGGGAGAGAGAGATCACATCAAAGCTCAAGGGGGAAAAAAGTCTCAAGGACCAAACCTACAAGAGAGAAAGTATTAAGGGGGAGAAAGAGATTTCCAGGGGGAGAGAATACTCAAGGATCCCAGATGTCCCAGATGCTTGATGTTCAAGAGGAGAGATGTCACATGTCTTTTTGGGGGAAAGACATGTTCATATGTGCTTATTTGCATTAAGTTCTATCCATTTGTATCTTTCAGCTCTGATTTTCTGTTCCCTATCTTCTCCCAATATCCCATGTAAGATTTAGGGGGAGCAAGACACCTAAGGGAAAGAAATCAGTCAAATTCATTACATATCTTTACTCTTGGGGACATGTTGAATCCAATGTGGTACCTTGTACTCACTCTCTACATGTCATCCTAGTCTTGGTTCTCTTGTGGCTTCCTTGGTTTGCTCTGGCTAGTGGAGGTACCTATGTTATCTAACCTTGTTTGTGTAGGTTCATTCCATCCTAAGCCAGCCAAAGACTACAAGGTAAGTGTATGCATCAAAATCATGAGTATGAGGAATTCTTGCTATGTACATACTATTTGCAAGAAGGACTCATGAGCATGAAGGTATTTTCCTTGATAATCTTTTGCTCTGATGCATATGGCCAAGATACATGTAACACATTGCCTACTCTGTCATGGTTATGCTCTCACATGCCTCTATATTTCACATTTACATGAGTGCATATATGTAGGGGGAGCCTATGCTTGTTAAATGTTCTTCCAAAGCTTTACTTGTTGTTCTTTATATCTTTATCTAAAGCTTTGATGTATGTTGCCATCAATTACCAAAAAGGGGGAGATTGAAAGCACAAGTGCTCCCTAGGTGGTTTTGGTAATTAATGACAACATATCTCTTGTTGGACTAACGTTTCTATCTAGTATGTTTCAGATAAGTTCAACAATGGAGTGGCATGGACTAAAGGTTGTGGGAAGTTCTCCAAGATGCTAAGGACAAAGGATTGGCTAAAGCTTAAGCTCAAGACTCTTCATTTTACATTTTAGTGATCCAAGATCACATTGAGTCCATAGGAAAAGCCAATACTATCAAGGAGGGATGAGGTGTTGCTTAATGAGCCTCTTGCTCAAGTGCTTAATGATATGCTCCAAAACCCTCAACTACTTTCCCATATCCACATATGACCTAAACCCTAAGCCAAACTCGGTCCTACCGATTCTTCCTATCCGGTGCCACCGAGTTTCACTTGTCATAAGCCACTGCCAAACCCTAGCAATTCGGTTCTACCGATAGGGATCTCGGTCTCACCGAGATGGGATTGCAAACTCTCTGTTTCCCTTTCGTAACTTTTCGGTCTCACCAAAAGAGCGGATCGATCCCACCGAGATTGCAATGTAAACTCATTGTTTCCTCTTTGTAACTTTTCGGTCTCACTGAAAGAGCAAATCGGTCCCACCGAGTTTACCTGACCAACTCTCTGGTTAGATTATTACCAAAATCGATCTCACCGAGTTTGTGTAATCGGTCTCACCGAGATTACGTTATGCCCTAACCCTAACAAAATCGGTCCTACCGAGTTGCATGTCAGTCCCACCGAAAATCTCTAACGGTCACTAGGTTTACTATTTCGGTCTGACCGAGTTTGTTGATTCGGTCCCACCGAGATTGGTAAACTGTGTGTAACGGTTGGATTTTGTGTGGAGGCTATATATACCCCTCCACCTCCTCTTCATTCGTGCAGAGAGCCATCAGAACACATCTACACTTCCAACTCATATGTCTGAGAGAGAACCACCTACTCATGTGTTGAGACCAAGATATTCCATTCCTACCATATGAATCTTGATCTCTAGCCTTCCCCAAGTTGCTTTCCACTCAAATATTCTTTCCACCAGATCCAAATCCTATGAGAGAGAGTTGAGTGTTGGGGAGACTATCATTTGAAGCACAAGAGCAAGGAGTTCATCATCAACACACCATTTGTTACTTCTTGGAGAGTGGTGTCTCCTAGATTGGCTAGGTGTCACTTGGGAGCCTCCGACAAGATTGTGGAGTTGAACCAAGGAGTTTGTAAGGGCAAGGAGATCGCCTACTTCGTGAAGATCTACCGCTAGTGAGGCAAGTCCTTCGTGGGCGATGGCCATGGTGGGATAAACAAGGTTGCTTCTTCGTGGACCCTTCGTGGGTGGAGCCATCCATGGACTCGCGCAACCGTTACCCTTCATGGGTTGAAGTCTCCATCAACGTGGATGTAGGATAGCACCACCTATCCGAACCATGGGAAAAACATCCGTGTCTCCAATTGCGTTTGAATTCTCCAAACCCTTCCCTTTACATTCTTGCAAGTTGCATGCTTTACTTTCCGCTGCCTTTACACTCTTTGCATGCTTGCTTGATATGTATTGTGAATGTTGAAATTATGCCTAAAACTCCACTTAAACCAAAAAGGGCTTAAAAATTGCAACTTTAGCATTAAGTGTCTAATCACCCCCCTCTAGACACATCTACTTCAAGGTCCTACACTCCTTCAAGCTCCCAGAAGGGGCACGCGCGTGCCTAGAGTGGGGCAACCCGCAGCGTCAAGAACTCCCTCAGGAGCATCACTCCCGTTATTTTGGCCGCCCTCACATTGCTCGGCTTCAGGTCCGTCATCATATGCCCCAACACTGACGATGCCCGCTCATCGACAAGCTCCGCCCTGGGCCACTCCTTGCCTTGTCGGGGCGCCTCCGTCGGCAACACCAGGCGCGGATGGGCGAGCTTGGCGTCCACCATGACCCATTTGGATCGAATGTTGTCGACCCTCTTCCCGGTGCTTGAGATCGAGTTGGCCTTGCCGGACGCAACAAAGTTGGCGCATCCAGAGATATGACCCTCGCTGACACGGAGGAAGAAGAAATGGCGCAGGAGCGCCACGAACGGCATCACGCCCAGGTACGCCTCACAGTAGTAGGCAAAGATGGACAGGAGGAGGACAGAGTTGGGATGGAGATGCAACGCTTGCAGCCCATAGTGGTCGAGGACTTCATAAAAGAAGTCAGAGAAGGGAGGAACCAACCCGATGGCAACGCTGCTCAAAAAGAAGGGAAAGAAGGTGCTCCCCTCAGGCTCCGGCTCGTTTGAGGCAAGCCGGAGCTCCGTCTTCCCCCACTAGTTGTTCTCTCCCGCCGTCAGCAGGTGCACGGAGGCAAGGCTCTTCTCCGTGACAGTGGGCACCTCAAGAGCGGGCTCGTACCAAGCAGGAGCCGAGGAAGTCTTGACCTTGCGCGGTGCCATGGGCGGCAGATGCAGAGCAAGGCCGGAGCAGATCTGTAGGTAGCGGCGGTGAAGAGCGAGAAAGGGGATCTGGAGCGAGGCAAGGAAGAAGCAATGAAGGCAAGTGCCGCCCGTGCCAGCCTTTTGTCAAGTCGTGCAGTTGCCGAGGCAGCATGGGGAAGCGGAGATGCCTATGTCCAATCAACTACCACGCGTCAACCGAGGCCGCAGGCTTTTGGGGCCCACGGTGCTTCGAACTTGACCCTTGGCTTCGTCGCGAAGCCAAGCCCGTGCGCACCTTGGGCCTGGGGGCTACTGTCGGCGTTCTGGGAACGGGGGTCCCCAGACTTGCCTGCCTGCGGCCCGCGGTGTGGCGGAGCCAACAGGCCGTACGACCCATCTTCATCAACAAAGCATCCAAGACCCTCGCGAGGGTCCAAGCCTCGCGAGGCGGACGACGCAAGACCTCCCGAGCGGCCTAGTCAGGCAGGCTCGCGAGGGGCGGAGATATCAAGGTGAGGCGAACCTCACGAGGCTCTCGTGACGTGAGCCATGACAATCGACACCAGGCGGGCGCCAGCGCAAGCAACGTCCTTGTTTCCTCTTTGGTGCAAAGGGGGCAAGCGCAGCCGCGGAGTACCGAGGCATCAGACAAATGTTGCCATTTCGGTGCAACAAGACCAAGACCATGGACTACAAGGCGGAGGTCATCGTGGAGCCCAAGACGGCGTCACCACCAGAGCTTTGTGCAGGCGAAGACTACTTTTTCAGGATGGCTCGTACTAGCTATCCCCCTTCAAATTTACCCGCCATTGTTGGCTCCCTTCCCGCTCGATATTTGGGGAGAGGACCAGTGCCTCTATAAATAGAGCTAGCCACCATAGTAGGGGGGTCGACTCATCGGACCCAGAGATACACACAAGTCCAAAAGCACAAGAACACCTCAACCTCAAGAGGCTGTTCTTCCCTTGTATTGTTCATCATCAGCCTAAGAGGCAATCCACCACCACCACACTGGAGTAGGGTATTACACCACAACGGTGGCCCGAACCAGTATAAACCCCGTGTCTTTCTATGTTGCGAGTTCGTCGAGTTCGTCCGCAAGATCTTAGCGAGCTAGAGCGTAGATCGGTAGGAGGGAAAGACTTCGCGCGCACCCCAGTGTTCGAACCTTAAGGGTTTGCCGGAACCCCACATCCGACAGAGTCCTACTCCCACTGGGAGTAGGATTCCCCCCCCCCCTTCCATGTAGTAGGAGTAGGAGAGAAGGAAAGGGAAAAGAGAAGAGAAGAAAGGAGGGGGCGCTGCCCCTCCCCCTAGTCCAATTCGGACTAAGCCTTGGGGGGCGCACAGCCTCCCCTCTCTCTTTCCCCTAAAGCCCAATAAGGCCCATATACTCCTCGGCAAATTCCCGTAACTCTCCGGTACTCTAAAAAATACCCGAATCAATCGGAACATTTCCGATGTCCGAATATAGTCGTCCAATATATTGATCTTTACGTCTCGACCATTTCGAGACTCCTCGTCATGTCCCCGATCTCATCCAGGACTCCAAAATATCTTCGGTACATCAAAACACATAAACTCATATTACCGATCATCACCGAACGTTAAGCGTGCGGACCCTACGGGTTCGAGAACTATGTAGACATGACCAAGACTCGTCTTTGGTCAATAACCAATAGAGGAACCTGGATGCTCATATTGGCTCCTACATATTCTACGAAGATCTTTATCGGTCAAACCGCATAACAGCATACATTGTTGCCTTTGTCATCGGTATGTTACTTGCCCGAGATTCGATCGTCGGTATCTCAATACCTAGTTCAATCTCGTTACCGGCAAGTCTCTTTACTTGTTCCGTAATACATCATCCCGCAACTAACTCATTAGTTGCATTGCTTGCAAGGCTTAAAGTGATGTGCATTACCGAGAGGGCCTAGAGATACCTCTCCGACAATTGGAGTGCCAAATCCTAATCTTGATCTATGCCAACTCAACAAGTACCATTGGAGACACCTGTAGAGCACCTTTATAATCACCCAGTTACGTTGTGACGTTTGGTAGCACACAAAGTGTTCCTCCGGTATTCGGGAGTTGCATAATCTCATGGTCATAGGAACATGTATAAGTCATGAATAAAGCAATAGCAATATACTAAACGATCGAATGCTAAGCTAACGGAATGGGTCAAGTCAATCACATCATTCTCTAATGATGTGATCCCGTTAATCAAATGACAACTCATGTCTATGGCTAGGAAACTTAACCATCTTTGATTCAACGAGCTAGTCAAGTAGAGGCATACTAGTGACACTTTGTTTGTCTATATATTCACACATGCACTAAGCTTCCTGTTAATACAATTCTAGCAGGAATAATAAACATTGATCATGATATAAGGAAATATAAATAACAACTTTATTATTGCCACTACTGCATATTTCCTTCAGTCTCCCACTTGCACTAGAGTCAATAATCTAGTTCACATCGTCGTGTGATTTAACACCAATAGTTCACATCTTTATGTGATTAGTTCACATCTCTATGTGACTAATACCCAAAGGGTTTACTAGAGTCAATAATCTAGTTCACATTGCTATGTGGTTAACACCCAAAGAGTGATCATGTTTTGCTTGTGAGAGAAATTTAGTCAATGAGTCTGCCACATTCAGAGCCGTATGTATTTTGCAAATTTTCTATGTCTACAATGCTTTGCACGGAGCTACTCTAGCTAATTGCTACCACTTTCAATATGTATCTAGATTGAGACTTAGAGTCATCCAGATTGGTGTCAAAGCTTGCATCGACGTAACTCTTTATGACGAACTCTTTGTCACCTCCATGACCGAGAAATATTTCCTTATTCCACTAAGGATATTTTTGACCGATGTCCAGTGGTCCACTCCTGGATCACTACTGTACCCTCTTGCCAAACTTATGGTGAGGTACACAATAGGTCTGGTACACAGCATGGCATACTTTATAGAACCTATGACTGAGGCATAGGGAATGACTTTTCATTCTCTTTCTATTTTCTGCCGTGGTCGGGTTTTGAGTCTTTACTCAACTTCACACCTTGCAACACAGGCAAGAACTCCTTCTTTGACTGTTCCATTTTGAACTACTTCAAAATCTTGTCAAGGTATGTACTCATTGAAAATATATCAAGCGTCTTGATCTATCTCTATAGATCTCGATGCTCAATATGTAAGTAGCTTCACAGAGGTCTTTCTTTGAAAAACTCTTTTCAAATACTCCTTTATGCTTTCCAGAAAATTCTACATTATTTCTGATCAACAATATGTCATTCACATATACTTATCAGAAATGTTGTAGTGCTCCCACTCACTTTCTTGTAAATACAGGCTTCACTGCAAGTTTGTATAAAACCATATGCTTTGATCACTTTATCAAAGTATATATTCCAACTCCGAGATGCTTGCACCAGTCCATAGATGGATCGCTGGAGCTTGCACACTTTGTTAGCACCTTTAAGATTGACAAAACCTTATTGTTGCATCATATACAACTCTTCTTTAAGAAATCCATTAAGGAATGCAGTTTTGACATCCATTTGCCAGATTTCATAAAATGTGGCAACTGCTAACATGATTCGGACAGACTTTTAAGCATCGATACGAGTGAGAAAATCTCATCGTAGTCAACACCTTGAACTTGTCGAAAACATTTTGCGACAATTTGAGCTTTGTAGATGGTAACACTACTATCAGCGTCCGTCTTCCTCTTGAAGATCCATTTATTCTTAATGACTCACCGATCATCGGGCAAGTCAATCAAAGTCCATACTTTGTTCTCATACATGGATCCCATCTCAAATTTCATGGCCTTAAGCCATTTCGCGGAATCTGGGCTCATCATCGCTTCCTCATAGTTCGTAGGTTCATCATGGTCTAGTAACATGACTTCCAGAAAGGATTACCATACCACTCTGGTGCGGACCATACTCTGGTTGTCCTACGAGGTTCGGTAGTAACTTGATATGAAGTTTCATGATCATCATCATTAGCTTCCTCACTGATTGGCGTAGAAATCACTAGAACCGATTTCTGTGATGAACTACTTTCCAATTCGGGAGAAGGTACAATTACCTCATCAAGTTCTACATTCCTCCCACTCACTTCTTTCGAGAGAAACTTCTTCTCTAGAAAGGATCCACTCTTAGCAACAAAGATCTTGCCTTTCGGATCTGTGATAGAAGGTGTACCCAACAATTTCTTTTGGGTATCCTATGAAGACACACTTTTTCGATTTGGGTTTGAGCTTATCAGGCTGAAACTTTCTCACATAAGCATCACAACCCCAAACTTTAAGAAACGACAGCTTAGGTTTCTAGCCAAACCATAGTTCATACAGTGTCGTCTCAACGGATTAGACGGTGCCCTATTAAACATGAATGTAGCTGTCTCTAATGCATAACCCCAAAATGATAGTGGTAAATCGGTAAGAGACATCATAGATTGCACTATATCCAATAAAGTACGGTTATGACGTTCGGACACACCATTATGTCGTGGTGTTCCAGGTGGCATGAATTTGTGAAACTATTCCACATTGTTTTAGTTGAAGACCAAACTCGTAACTCAAATATTTGTCTCCACGATCAGATCATAGAAACTTTATTTTCTGTTTATGATGATTTTCCACTTCACTCTGAAATTCATTGAACTTTTCAAATGTTCTAGACTTATGTTTCATCAAGTAGATATACCCATATCTGCTCAAATCATCTGTGAATGTCATAAAATAATGATACCCGCCACGAGCCTCAACACTCATCAGACCGCATACATCAGTATGTATTATTTCCAATAAGTCAGTTGCTTGCTCCATTGTTCCGGAGAACGGAGTCTTAGTCATCTTGCCCATGATGCATGGTTCGCAAGCATAAGTGATTCATAATCAAGTGATTCCAAAAGCCCATCAGCATGGAGTTTCTTCATGCGCTTTACACCAATATGACCTAAACGGTAGTGCCACAAATAAGTTGCACTATCATTATTAACTTTGCATATTTTTGGCTTCAATATTATGAATATGTGTATCACTATGATCGAGATTCAATAAACCATTTATATTGAGTGTATGACCATAGAAGGTTTTATTCATGTAAATAGAACAACAATTATTCTTTGACTTAAATGAATAACCATATTGCAATAAACATGATCCAATCATATTCATGCTCAACGCAAACACCAAATAACATTTATTTTATGTTCAACACTAATCCCAAAGGTAAAGGGAGTGTGCGATGGTGATCTTATCAACCTTGGAATCACTTCCAACACACATCATCACCTCGCCCTTAACTAGTCTCTGTTTATTTTGCAACTCCCGTTTCGAGTTACTACTCTTAGCAACTGAACCAGTATCAAATACCAAGGGGTTGCTATAAACACTAGTAAAGTACACATCAATAACATGCATATCCAATATACCTTTGTTCAGTATGCCATCCTTCTTATCCGCCAAATACTTGGGGCAGTTCTGCTTCCAGTGACCAGTCCCTTTGCAGTAGAAGCACTTAGTCTTAGGCTTAGGTCTAGACTTGGGCTTCTTCACTTGAGCAACAACTTGCTTGTCGTTTTTCTTGAAGTTCCCCTTCTTCCCTTTGCCCTTTTCTTGAAACTAGTGGTCTTGTCAACCATCAACACTTGATGTTTTTCTTGATTTCTACCTTCGTCAATTTCAGCATCACGAAGAGCTTGGGAATCGTTTCCATTATCCCTTGCATATTATAGTTCATGACGAAGTTCTAGTAACTTGGTGATAGTGACTAGAGAACTCTGTCAATCACTATCTGATCTGGAAGATTAACTCCCACTTGATTCAAGTGATTGTAGTACTCAGACATTCTGAGCACATGCTCACTAGCTGAGCTATTCTCCTCCATCTTGTAGGCAAAGTACTGTCAGAGGTCTCATACCTCTCGACATGGGCATGAGTATGAAATACCAATTTTAACTCAGAACATCTTATATGTTCTATGGTGTTCAAAACGTTTTTGAAGTCCCGGTTCTAAGCCGTAAAGCATGGTGCACTAAACTATTAAGTAGTCATCATACCGAGCTTTGTCAAATGTTCATAACGTGTGCATCTGCTCCTGCAATAGGTCTGTCACCTAGCGTTGCATCAAGGACATAATTCTTCTGTGCAGCAATGAGGATAATCCTCAGATCACGGATCCAATCCGCATCATTGCTACTAAGATCTTTCAACTTTATTTTCTCTAGGAACATATCAAAAATAAACGGGGAGCTACATCGCAAGCTATTGATCTACAACATAGATATGCAAATACTATCAGGACTAAGTTCATGATAAATTAAAGTTCAATTAGTCATATTACTTAAGAACTCCCACTTAGATAGACATCCCTCTAATCATCTAAGTGATCACGTGATCCAAATCAACTAAACCATGACCGATCATCACGTGAAATGGAGTAGTTTTCAATGGTGAACATCACTATGTTGATCATATCTACTATATGATTCACGCTCGACCTTTCGGTCTCGGTGTTTCGAGGCCATATCTGCATATGCTAGGCTCGTCAAGTTTAACCCGAGTATTTCTGCGTGTGCAAAACTGGCTTGCACCCGTTGTATGTGAACATAGAGCTTATCACACCCGATCATCACATGGTGCCTCGGCATGACGAACTTTGGCAACGGTGCATACTCAGGGTGAACACTTGTACCTTGAAATTTAGTGAGAGATCATCTTATAATGCTACCATCAATCAAGCAGAATAAGATGCATAAAGGATAAACATCACATGCAATCAATATAAGTGATATGATATGGCCATCATCATCTTGTGCCTTTGATCTCCATCTCCAAAGCACCGTTATGATCACCATCGTCACCAGCGTGACACCTTGATCTCCATCGTAGCATCGTTGTCGTCTCGCCAAATATTGCTTCTACGACTATCGCTACCGCTTTGTGATAAAGTAAAGCAATTACAGGGTGATTGCATTGCATACAATAAAGCGACAACCATATGGCTCCTGCCAGTTGCCGATAACTCCGTTACAAAACATGATGATATCATACAATAAAATATAGCATCATGCCTTGACCATATCACATCACAACATGCCCTGCAAAAACAAGTTAGACGTCCTCTACTTTGTTGTTGCAAGTTTTACGTGGCTGCTACGAGCTGAGCAAGAACCGTTCTTACCTACGCATCAAAAACCACAACGCGGTATAGTGATTGCTTTTTGATCTTCAGAAAGAACCATGTTCATTGAATCCGATTCAACTAAAGCTGGAGAAACAGACACCCACTAGCCACATGTGTGCGAAGCACGTCGGTAGAACCAGTCTCGCATAAGCGTACACGTAATGTCGGTCTGGGCCGCTTCATCCAACAATGCCACTGAATCAAGAATCAACTAGTGACGGCAAGCAATATGTATATAACCACGCCCACAACTCCTTTGTGTTCTACTCGTGCATATAACATCTACGCATAAACCTGGCTCGGATGCCACTGTTGGGGAACGCAGTAATTTCAAAAAAATTCCTACGCACACGCAAGATCATGGTGATGCATAGCAACGAGAGGGGAGAGTATCGTCTACGTACCCTCGTAGACCGTAAGCGGAAGCATTATGAGAACGTGGTTGATGTAGTCATACGTCTTCACGATTCGACCGATCCAAGTACCGAATGTACGACACCTCCGAGTTTAGCACACGTTCAGCTCGGTGACGTCCCACGAACTCTGATCCAGCAGAGCTTCGAGGGAGAGTTCCGTCAGCATGACGACGTGATGACGGTGATGATGATGCTACCAACGCAGGGCTTCGCCTAAGCATCGCTACGATATGACCGAGGTGGATTATGATGGAGGGGGACACCGCACACGGCTAAAACATCAACTGATCAACTTGTGTGTCTATGGGGTGCCCCTTGGCCGCGTATATAAAGGAGTGGAGGAGGAGGAGAGGCCGGCCCTCCTAGGCGCGCCCCAAGGGGAGTCCTACTCCCACGAGGAGTAGGATTCCCCCCTTCCATGTAGTAGGAGTAGGAGAGAAGGAAAAGGGAAAAGCGAAGAGAAGGAAGGAGGGGGCGCTGTCCCTCCCCCTAGTCCAATTCGGACTAAGCCTTGGGGGCGTGTAGCCTCCCCTCTCTCTTTCCCCTAAAGCCCAATAAGGCCCATATACCCCCGGCGAATTCCCGTAACTCTCTGGTACTCCGAAAAATACCCGAATCACTCGGAACCTTTTTGATGTCCGAATATAGTCGTCCAATATATCGATCTTTACGTCTCGACCATTTCGAGACTCCTCGTCATGTCTTCGATCTCATCCGGGACTCCGAACTACCTTCGGTACATCAAAACACATAAACTCATATTACCGATCGACACCGAACGTTAAGCGTGTGGACCCTACGGGTTCGAGAACTATGTAGACATGACCGAGACTCGTCCCCGGTCAATAACCAATAGAGGAACCTGGATGCTCATATTGGCTCCTACATATTCTACGAAGATCTTTATCGGTCAAACCGCATAACAACATATGTTGTTCCCTTTGTCATCGGTATGTTACTTGCCCGAGATTCGATCATCGGTATCTCAATACCTAGTTCAATCTCATTGCCGGTAAGTCTCTTTACTCGTTCCGTAATACATCATCCCGCAACTAACTCATTAGTTGCATTGCTAGCAAGGCTTAAAGTGATGTGCATTACCGAGAGGGCCCAGAGATACCTCTCCGACAATCGGAGTGACAAATCGTAATCTTGATCTATGCCAACTCAACAAGTACCATTGGAGACACCTGTAGAGCACCTTTATAATCACCTAGTTACGTTGTGATGTTTGGTAGCACACAAAGTGTTCCTCCGGTATTCGGGAGTTGCATAATCTCATAGTCATAGGAACATGTATAAGCCATGAAGAAAGCAATAGCAATATACTAAATGATCGAATTCTAAGCTAACGGAATGGCTCAAGTCAATCACATCATTCTCTAAGGATGTGATCCCGTTAATCAAATGACAACTCATGTCTATGGCTAGGAAACTTAACCATCTTTGATTCAATGAGCTAGTCAAGTAGAGGTATACTAGTGACACTTTGTTTGTTTATATATTCACACATGTACTAAGTTTCCGGTTAATACAATTCTAGCATGAATAATAAACATTTATCATGATATAAGGAAATATAAATAACAACTTTATTATTGCCTCTAGGGCATATTTCCTTCAGGTGCACCCCTGCAGGGAAGTTTATCTATCCAAATACCCGTGTCCCTCGGTAAAAGGATGACCCAGAGTTGTCTTCCGACCTTATGACGACTAGAACTGGATACTTAATAAAGCACACCCTTTCAAGTGCCAGATACAACCCGATGATCGCTCTCTCACAGGGCGACAAGGAGAGGATCTCCGGGTAGGATTATGCTATGCATTAGTACTTGATGTTGCACTTGCTACTCTCTTCTACATGCTTCAAGATGGAGGCTGCCAGAAGCATAGTCTTCGATAGGACTAGCTATCCCTCTCTTATTCTGGCATTCTGTAGTTTAGTCCATAGATACTATCCTTCTCATTGATACCAATGCATATGTAGTGTAGATCCTTGCTTGCGAGTACTTTGGATGAGTACTCACGGTTGCTTTGCTCCCCCTTTCCCCCTTTTTCCTTTCTTCTCGGATGCCGCAACTAGATGTTGGAGCCCAGGAGCCAGACGCCGCCGTCGGCGACGACCCCTACTACAACGAGGGTGCCTTCTTCTACATGCAGGCCGCCGGCGACTAGGAGTAGTTAGGAGGTGAAGGAAATATGCCCTAGAGGCAATAATAAAGTTGTTGTTTATATTTCCTTATATCATGATAAATGTTTATTATTCATGCTAGAATTGTATTAACCAGAAACTTAGTACATGTGTGAATACATAGACAAACAGAGTGTCACTACTATGCCTCTACTTGACTATCTCGTTGAATCAAAGATGGTTAAGTTTCCTAGCCATAGACATGAGTTGTCATTTGATTAACGGGATCACATCATTAGAGAATGATGTGATTGACTTGACCCATTCCGTTAGCTTAGCATTCGATCGTTTAGTGTATTGCTATTGCTTTCTTCATGACTTATACATGTTGACTATGAGATTATGCAACTCCCGAATACTGGAGGAACACTTTGTGTGCTACCAAACGTCACAATGTAACTGGGTGATTATAAAGGTGCTCTACAGGTGTCTCCAATGGTACTTGTTGAGTTGGCATAGATCAAGATTAGGATTTGTCACTCCAATTGTCGGAGAGGTATCTCTGGGCCCTCTCGGTAATGCACATCACTTTAAGCCTTGCAAGCAATGCAACTAATGAGTTAGTTGCGGGATAATGTATTATGGAACGAGTAAAGAGACTTACTGGTAACGAGATTGAACTAGATATTGAGATACCGACGATCGAATCTTGGGCAAGTAACATACCGATGACAAAGGGAACAACGTATGTTGTTATGCGGTTTGACCGATAAAGATCTTCGTAGAATATGTAGGAGCCAATATAAGCATCCAGGTTCCTCTATTGGTTATTGACCGGAGACGAGTCTCGGTCATGTCTACATAGTTCTCGAACCTGTAGGGTCCGCACGCTTAATGTTCGGTGACGATCGGTATTATGAGTTTGTGTGTTTTGATGAACCGAAGGTTGTTCCGAGTCCCGGATGTGATCATGGGCATGACGAGGAGTCTCGAAATGGTCGAGACATAAATATTGATATATTGGAAGCCTATGTTTGGAAATTGGAAAGGTTCCGAGTGAGCTCGGGCATATACCAGAGTACCGGGGGTTACCGGAACCCCCCGGGGAGTATATGGGCCCTAATTGTGACGCCCCCGATTTAATCGTACACTAATCATACACGCAAACGTGTACGATCAAGATCGGGAACTCACGGGAAGATATCACAACACAACTCTACAAATAAAATAAGTCATACAAGCATCATATTACAAGCCAGGGGCCTCGAGGGCTCGAATACAATAGCTCGATCATAGACGAGTCAGCGGAAGCAACAATATCTGAGTACAGACATAAGTTAAACAAGTTTGCCTTAAGAAGGCTAGCACAAACTAAGATACAGATCGAAAGAGGCGCAGGCCTCCTGCCTGGGATCCTCCTAACTACTCTTGGTCGTCGTCAGCGGGCAGCACGTAGTAGTAGGCACCTCCGGTGTAGTAGGAGTTGTCATCGACGGTGGCGTCTGGCTCCTGGGCTCCAACATCTGGTTGCGACAACCAGGTAGAAGGGATAGAGGGAAAAGAAGGAGAAAGCAACCGTGAGTACTCATCCAAAGTACTCGCAAGCAAGGAGCTACACTACATATGCATGGGTATATGTGTAAAGGCCATATCGGTGGACTGAACTGCAGAATGCCGGAATAAGAGGGGGATAGCTAGTCCTATCGAAGACTACGCTTCTGGCAGCCTCCGTCTTGCAGCAGTAGAAGAGAGTAGACTGAAGTCCTCCAAGTATCATCGCATAGCATAATCCTAACCGATGATCCTCCCCTCGTCGCCCTGTGAGAGAGCGATCACCGGTTGTATCTGGCACTTGGAAGGCTGTGTTTTATTAAGTATCCAATTCTAGTTGTCATAAGGTCAAGGTACAACTCCAAGTCGTCCTGTTACCGAAGATCACGGCTATTCGAATAGATTAACTTCCCTGCAGGGGTGCACCACATAACCCAACACGCTCGATCCCATTTGGCCGGACGCACTTTCCTGGGTCATGCCCGGCCTTGGAAGATCAACACGTCGCAGCCCTACCTAGGCACAACAGAGAGGTCAGCACGCCGGTCTAAATCCTATGGCGTAGGGGTCTGGGCCCATTGCCCATTGCACACCTGCACGTTGCGTACGCGGCCGGTGAGCAGACCTAGCAACCTCCATTACAAAGGAAGTTGCGTTACGCGGTCCAACCCGGCGCGCGCCACTCAGTCGCTGACGTCACGAAGGCTTTGGCTGATACCACGACGTCGAGTGCCCATAACTGTCCCCGCGTAGATGGTTAGTGCGTATAAGCCAGTGGCCAGACTCAGATCAAATACCAAGATCTCGTTAAGCGTATTATGCATCTGCGAACGCCGACCAGGGTCAGGCCCACCTCTCTCCTAGGTGGTCTCAACCTGCCCTGTCGCTCTGCCACAAAGTAACAGTCGGGGGCCGTCGGGAACCCAGGCCCACCTCTACCGGGATGGAGCCACCTGCCCCTTCAGCCCCCATCTCCGAACAGTATCATAAGTAATGTAACTGTGTAAAGTATATAGTATATGCCCGTGATCACCTCCCGAAGTGATCACGGCCCAGTAGTATAGCATGGCAGACGGACAAGAGTGTAGGGCCACTGATGGAACACTAGCATCCTATACTAAGCAGTAGGATAGCAGGTAATGGTAACAACAGTAGTAGCAAGGACAGGCTATGCATCAGGATAGGAATAACGGAAAGCAGTAACATGCTACACTACTCTAATGCAAGCAGTATAGAGAAGAGTAGGCGATATCTGGTGATCAAAGGGGGGGGGGGCTTGCCTGGTCGCTCTGGCAAGAGAGAGGTGTCATCAACACCGTAGTCGTACTGGGTAGCAGCGGCGTCGGTCTCGGTGTCTACCGGAGAGAAGAGGGGGAAGAAATAATAAATACGGAGCAAACAAAGCATCACAAAACATAACGAGGTAATACACGGTGCCAGGGGTGATCTAATGCATGGGATAGGTGATACCGGTGAAGGGGGGGGACATGCGGGAAAATATCCCCGGTGTTTCGCGTTTTCGCACAGATGAATCAAAGGGGGAAAGTTGCGTGTTCGCTATGCTAGGGATGCGTGGTGAACGAACGGGCCGCATATTCAGATTCGTCTCGTTTTTCTGAGCAACTTTCATGTATAAAACTTTTTCATCCGAGTTACAAATTATTTTCTAAGATTTTTCAAAGATTTAAATAATTTTTTGAAATATATTAATTTAAATTAAGAAAAAAAGTAAATAGTTTTGTCACCTAAAGCTACGCCAGCTAGAGCGTATTACAGGTGGGACCAGGGGGTTAGTCAGCAGTTGACCAGTCAAGGTTGACTAGTCAACAGGGTCATAGCGGGGCCCAAGTGTCATAGGGTCATTTGTATAGCAGATTAGTTAATTAATCTAAATAGTGAAGGGGCCCCTAAGTCATATTCTACATAGCATCTAGACTTAGTACCAATACCTGTTTTGGGTTAGTTATTAAATAAGACTAATCCTAATCTATGGCCGGCCATTTAGTAGTGGCCCATCCGGCCAGAAACACAAAGCACGCACACACAACAAGCAATCGGCCATGGCCAGTGGTGGCTGTATACACACACAATGCTAGTTGTAAGAGAAGATGGCATTTTGTGATTTTTGTAGAATTTAATCCATACATCGAAAAGATTTGATCCAGTAAGATAAAATGGAGTTTGTCAAGTATACTTTTTATTTATATTATTTTTACCCATTTTAACTGCTGTTTAGTCGTTGTTTAGAGGCTGTACGGAGGGTCAGACAATGTCAAATTAGAAAAGCTAGCACTAGCTACAGTAACTGAATGTTACTGTAGCCGCGTAGCATAGCAGCAGGCACCTGCGGGAGCAGGAAAGCAGCAGCGAAGCGAGCGGCGTGCACGGGGCCGCGCATGTCGGGCGCAGGGCGGGACGGACGCGGGGCGTGGGTGTGCGCCGGAGACGAGCTGCGGCGCCTGCAAAGGACGGCCAAGGCAGGGCGCGGGGAGCGGGGCTGCACGGCAAGGCCGGTCAGGGCCAGACGCAGCGGTGGGCAGCAGAGCATCACCCAGCGGCAGCGGCAAGTAGTACAGCAGGCGGAGCTGCAGCGAGCAGCACGGGCGCCTGGTGCGTGCGGCGGGCGGGCGCAGGAGCTCAGGCGAGCAGCAAGTCGCGGCGTGAGCAGCAGCGGAGGCCAGGGGCGTTGGGCGCGGGCGGCACGGTCGCGGCGACTACGGGCACGATCAAGGGCAGGGCTGGTGCGTGCGGGCGTGGTGACGCGCGTGTGGCGGGTCCGCGAGCGCCGTACGGGGCGGCATTGGAGCAGTAGCAGGCGAAGTAGCACTAGACCACGGCGAGGCCGGCGCGCGTGCATAGAAGCAGTCACAGCACGCACGCACGTACGCGTACGCGGCAGCTCGGACGAGCTCGGGGACGGCGGCCTACAGCGCAAGAACGGGAGGGGAGAGGATGTGCTCACCAAGCAGGCACAAGGAGGCCCGTCGAGTGGCTTAGGAGCAGCAGAGGTGGCCGGTGTTGGCGACGGCGACGGCGACCGAGACGGATGGAGGTTGAGGACGGGGAAGCAGCGGGCGTCCCGGTGGCTTCCGGCTCGAGCTCGCCCATGTAGTCGAAGTAGGCGACGAAGACGGTGCCCCTGGCGCGGTCTCTGGCAGCGAGGAGGCCATCGGTGACGGCTACGCCGACGACGCGTCCATGGCGGAGATCAGGAAGGAGGGGGATCTGAGGAGGGAGGCAGGGCGCAGTAGAGAGGGAGAGGATTGAGGAGTCGGGGCGTGGCGCCCTTATCTCCTCGTCGGCGTGGCCGGCGAGGTGGTCGGGCGGGAGCACGTCCCTGTTGCGGTTTGAGACCGAGGAACAGGAGAGGGGCAACTGGTGCGGGGGGAATTGGGATGGATGGGTAGGAGTGGGCCGAGGCCCAGGGGAGCCAGGGGTTGTCTTATATTTATCTTTGTTTTCTTTTTATTTAATTTTTTTGTTTCTGTTTTCTTTTTATTTACACATTAATTTTAGTTTAGTAAAATATGACAATAGCCCCTAAAGTAATGTTTCAGAATAACCGACTGCCATGAAAAGTTTTTACCCCGAATTAAAATAGTTTAGCAATTTATAAAATACCAAAGGCATTTATATAATTGATTTTGCTACTGTTTAAATCACTTTAGAGTATTTGAACATTTAAAAAAAAGTGTAGTTCCTCCGCCATAATTACCTATGCATTATTTGGCTCACCCCGAACATTTTAGTTTTAATATTTGAAAACTTTTATTGTTTGCCTTTAATTAAAATTTGAATTTGAATCGTTTCGAACTAACGTGAGTTTATTAACAGAAATCGAGGTGACGTGGCACCATTAGCAAGGGTTTACTGTAGCTTGATTATCCGGATGTCACACTAATGGGCTTTAGTGGGGAGAGAGAGAGGCAGCCAGGGCAGGCCACGCGCCCCTCCCCCTCTGGTCCGAATTGGACTAGGAAGGGGGGCGGCGCCCCCCTTTCCTTCCTCCCTCTCTCCCCTTCCTTCTCTCCTAGTCCAACTAGGGAAGGGGGGAATCCTACTCCCGGAGGGAGTAGGACTCCTCCAGGGTGCGCCATAGAGGGCCGGCCCTCCCCCTCCTCCACTCCTTTATATACGGAGGAGGGGGCACCCCATAGACACACAAGTTGATCATTTGATCTCTTACCCGTGTGTGGTGCCCCCCTCCACCATAATCCACCTCGGTCATATCATAGCGGTGCTTAGGCGAAGCCCTGTTCCGATAGCATCATCATCACCGTCATCACGTTGTTGTGTTGACGAAGCTCTCCCTCGACACTCTGCTGGATCGTGAGTTCGTGGGACGTCACTGAGCCGAACGTGTGCAGATCCCGGAGGTGCCGTACTTTCGGTACTAGGATCGGTCGATCGTGAAGACGTACGACTACATCAACCGCGTTGTCATAACGCTTCCTCTTACGGTCTGCGAGGGTACGTAGATAACACTCTCCCCTCTCGTTGCTATGCATCACCACGATCTTGCGTGTGCGTAGGAATGTTTTTTGAAATTACTGCGTTCCCCAACAGGAGGATCCCAGGGCAGGAGGCCTGCGCCTCTTCGATCTGTATCCCAGTTTGTGCTAGCCATATTATGGCACCTTGTTTAACTTATGTCTATACTCAGATATTATTGCTTTCGCTGAATCGTCTGTGATCGAGCACTTGTATTCGAGCCTCGAGGCCCCTGGCTTGTAATATAATGTTTGTATGACTTTAAATTGTGTTTAGAGTTGTGTTGTGATATCTTCCCATGAATCCCTGCTTTTGATCGTACACGTTTACGTGTACGATTAGTGTACGATTGAATCGGGGGCGTCACAGGGGTGGTTTGGTGAGTTCGGGGCGCGTGGCTTGGAGAGGAGGGTGCGAGGCGGCCGACCCTGCGTGGAGAGGCAGCGATGGGCCGAGGCGACCGGGCAGCATAACGGGGCGAGGTGGCGCGATGGGGCGGCTGGTGTGGAGGCAACATGAAACTTCAACGGTTGCCTCCCGCCAAATTTAGGGGAAGGTTTTTTTCCTCTAGAAGGGAGTTTGGGCTGATTATATGTGTTCCTTAATTTTTTTCGCGTTTACAAACCGTTGACACAATTTTTTTTGTCTCAGCTTGGCGTAATCAAGTTTTTTTTATATGGGAAGGGGAACTTGTTGGAGATGCTGAATGTTGTTTTAGCCAAAACAAAATACACTTTACATTCCAGATGGATGGAATATATGTGAACACAATCTTATTCAAAATCTGTCCTGGTTTCTTTCATTTTCATTATTTCATAGTCATCACATTGGGATTAAACTGTCATGATCTTCAAAGTTGTCAGATTTTTATTTTTCAAAGCTAAAAGGCATCTTACATCTGATATTTATCAGGAAAACAATAATCAATATATGAATGACAATTGGACATAAATCGACGAATACAAAATAAAATTACATTGTAAAACGCACTAGCCTTCCTCTTCTTCTTCCGATTATATGCCACCCATCGCAGGTTGAAAAAATTACACCCAATTATATAAAAAAGGATGCCTGCAAACGCTTTCGTCATATCATGCTTTACAAACAACAATAGCCACTCACCCCCTTGGGACGAGATTTAGAAGTCACCGAAGAAGCATCGGTTGAAGCGTCACCGCATGCAAAACAAGCTTGCAATCCATCATCATTGGTCAAAACGGTTGAAAAAATCGAACCATACCGCAAAAGGATACAGAAAAAAATGTCGAAGTCATCGCGTCAATGGTTTGTCAAATTGCTCTCCTCGGAGGACACATCAACTGCCAAGATATGAAGAGAGACAACAGATCCGGGGACACAAACTCTCACGGGATCTTTTCGATGATAGATCAGACATCTTTGAGGTAGGAAAATACCTTTTTCCAACATGCCATCACCGCCACCATCTCGTCGATGTCACCGTCACTCCTCTTGCCGCGAGATGGGGAAGAGGGAGGGGGGGGGGGCGGATGCGGCGGTGTGAGGGAGAAACATGGCGGCGGCATGAGGGGGAAACTTGGCGGCGGCGGCTAGGGTTGAGAGAGGGGCTCCGTTTAAATGACATTGTGTGAGTTGCTCTGCCCAATTTCATTTGAATTCGAGATTTCAGAAGCGACCCCTCTTCAGATTCATCAGAAGAAGAGAGAAGCGAGCTAACTTCAATGCGGGTCCCACCTCCCATCTGCCAAAATTGAATCGCTCTCTTCGCCTCTCCTTGGTCCGCTTCTCTGCTCGCCTCCGCTCCCCCCCGCACTCCTAGCTCCCCATGGCGGGGCGCTTGCCGTCGCCGAGCCAAGCCGGAGCAACGCCCAACCGCCTAAAGCGCAAGGCCCCTGCATCTTCCGCCGTCCCCTCCTCCTCCACCTCCTTAGGGGCGGACCAGGCGGCGGACGAGGAGGACATTGAGGAGCTGGAGAGGGAGGTGGCCGATCTGGGCCGCCGGATACTCGAGCACCGCCGTGACGCCGCCGCCCGCTTCATCGACGCGACAGTATCGCGCCTCGTCGCCCTCCGCCCGCCCGCCTGCCTCGTCGGTATGCGCGCTTCCGGCCTCTCTCCGGTACTAGGGTTTCCGGTTAATTCGTCCCCATTTTGGAGATTTGTATGATTTGCCGGTAGTGCTTGAAGTACACATAGAAAAATGCCCCCGTTTGTGATTTACTGCTAGTCAGGGCTTGGGAATAGGGAGACATGGGTAAAAGCCAGCATTTTGGATCTATGTTGACACTCTTGAGCTATTGAGAGAAACGGAGGGAGGGATTTGTTTCTGTTTGCACAATTTTTCCTCAAATAATCATAGGAATCATTGATTTCTAGTCTAGGTAAGTTATTTGATTGCCACTTGTAGTTGACAATATTTGCTAAGGCTCAGCTTGTGCTTGCTAAGCTTTGTTGTGTTGTGCAGAACTAACTTTATAATCAGTCGTGGAAATATAACCACGAAAACAGAGAGAAGCTTTGTTAGCCAAACAGCAAAATAGGCGTAATTTTGTTAGGCAAACATGATCATCATAACCGACTGCAGCGTGAAACAGAACCTAGAAATTCATGCTTATTTCTTCTTATGGTAATCTCAACTTAGTTCAGTTAAGAAACGAAATGTTGGCAATTTATCATTTGACCTTACAGGATTGTTGTGTTTTACTGTGAGTGACAGGGAATTATGTAAAGTTTGACATATATTATGTGTAAGAAAACATGTTGCATGGTTATTTTATAAGGCGTGAGCTGGCAGAGTGAATCCTGATTGGATGCATTGTGGTTTTAGCTGGGTTTGTTATCTGGTCGGCAATTGCTGAGATAACTGTAACCCAGAATTATTTGCCCTTTCAAATGCGAAAGCTAAAAAAGTGGACTGCTATTTTTCTCGCCCTGTTTTCTCCTTTGCAAATTCAACTAAATATGTGTGTCACATCATCAGAACTCAGAAGTCAGCCCCTACGAATTTTGCTGTTATTTACTCGAAAAATACCTGACTACAAGCTCAGGCTGCTACTTTGCAACCATGATAGATTAAACATCAGTTGTCATGGCATGAATAAAGGGCAAACGTATAGTAATGCAGTGATAATTTACAAAAAAATGGTAGTACACCAAGGCTGACACCATTATGGATATTGCAGAAGTTCCAGTTGAAGCACAACCTGCCGTTGGAACCTCGCACGCCGAAGCTGAACAAAACATTACTGAAAAGCTAAAGTTGTTCAAGTCCAAGACTGAGGCAAATATCGCGGCCATGCCTAAGGTGCTTGAGAGAATGAATGAATGTGTTGCTCGTATGGAGAAGGTGGAGCAGTTGAATTTGAGCATACATCCTGTTTTCCAAAGAAGGCGGTAGCGTTGATATCGTGCTTCTGTTTTATCTATTACGCGTGGGCTGCTTGCTCACTCAGCAATTGTACCATTTTTAACATGTTGGTGTTGAAATAGCCTGATTCAAGTAGTACTTAGGCGGGATCTATTACTGACAAAGCATTGACATTTACACTAGGGATGTACTCCCTCTGTCTCAAAATGTAACATGTTGGCGTTGAAATAGCCTGATTCAAGTAGTACCATTTTTTTATGTCTTACATTTTTAGGCAGAGGGAGTAACATTTTGTTCAGATGTATTTAATCAATGTGTGTGTGTGTGTGTGTGTGTGTGTGTGTGTGTGTGTGTGTGTGTCAGTGTGTGGCTATTTTGCTCACTTCTCCAGGCTGTGTACTCTTTGGTAACCCGTTTCTGAACATTATATGTGAAAGGCAAGGCGGTACATGTTCCTGTTTTGTCACCCGTAGTTCTAATATATTAATGTGATAGGCTAACATTGCCTACTGATTGTGAAGCCTGTGTAATAGCAATATACTCTTAATTCTCCTGCTAGCTGTTTTCTCATACGATGTACAATGTGGTCAGCATTCGGAACATTATGATGCTCATATATTAAGCAGAAGTTATCGGATATCAACTAAGATAATCTTACTGAACACTATATAATAACAACTTACCAATATGTGTATCAAAGAAGTAATTTGTTATGGTAGTATTTCTAGCACTGTGATTATCAGTCTTTTCAGTTTTAGCAACATGAATACTTTTCAGAGCTAATTGAGGTATAGCACGGTAATTGTGGGGCAAGCATGGCATATGAGGAACTCAAAATTATCAGTTCAAACTTAAGCAGGATGGGTCATGTTGTGAATGTCTGGTATTTGCTGAATGCAGGGCTTACTTTCTGCCCAATAATAACTGGTGTGCATTGATAATCTCATTGCACATGGTTAAGAAAGAAAATTGTGTGTAATGTGGTAGTCACAGTGCACACTGCTGCGCCCCAGTGGCCGTTTGCATAGAGAAACTCTATGCAAATGTGTATTGAGGGGTCACCTTTGTCTTTTATATACCGCCACAGCCCATCGACTGATTTTAGGTACTACTAGATCTAAGTTTGTATACACGCATAGGAATGACCAATTTTGAAATGTTTTCCATTTCTCCATTATATCTATATATTATCTGCCTTCCTAGGTTATAAATGATTTTACATGATCAAAGTGCACTTCTTGCTTGATTTTTTTAAATCTATATTTTCCCAATGCATAGCCTCAAATTTGAGGAAATGATCTTTGAGAAGAGCTAATGAATAATTTTCATTGTACCAATATTTTCGTAGTTGTATGTTTGTTGGTTTAGATGCATAGCATGTTACAAATAATCACAAAGTTGTTGTTTTCCAACCACATAGAATGGAATGGACTGCTCTTGACTAGATTATGTGTTCTAGGAAGCGGAGAAGAACAAGCTTTGGTTGATCTGCATCGCATTCAGTGGCACCCTGCAGTATACATGTGTTCTCCACATCCACAAATGAACCACCGACCAACCAGTTCACCCTGACGTTTATAGGATCTTTACAACTACTATTAGTGTGGAGAGTATTTGAATGTTGTTGAAATATCAGATTATCTGTAGGGTACAACTACTAATTTTGTCCTCCAGAATTAAGGGAGGTAGATTCTTGACCCCAAATATTTTCCTATACATTTGACATTTCAGATTTACCTGTTTCTTAGATCTATCTAAATCAAGTGCAATATGGTATACTTTTCTTGGTTGATTTGTAGTAAGATTTTAACATTGTTGCCGTGCAAATATTAAGATAGATGTATGGTTCAGTTGAATTGTACATGTTTCTGCTTATATGGTTCTTTTTGAGTTTGAGAACGGAACTAGATAGGCTTTTTAAATACATTTCATTTATATGAAAGTTTTCCTGCAACTGTAGCTATGGGATCCATATTTCATTGGTGTATTTTAAATAATACATACGTTTTTTTTATTTACAGTTTCAGAGTTGAGTATAGCTGCTACTTATTGAAAATATGATAAGTTAGGCATTCAGTTGGGATATCAGAGAGCCCATTTAGTGACTCTAATATGTCTAGCAATGAGTTTTGTACTTTGATAATGATCCAAATACTACTAGCTAAATCTGATTTCAGCAAATTACCAGCTTCATGCGTTCTACGAAGCAAAATAGTGTATTTGTATATGCATGCCATGCCACTAAAACTACTTCGTCGAACAGTGCTCTGCAAAAGCTCTCACAAAATTCCTATCAGCAAACTTACCAAATAACCTATTATTTTATGAAGATTGTAAATAGGGCATATAATCTTTATCTTAAATAAATAAATTATTTTTGCCACCACAAAGTCCAGTATGGTCTTAGTGTTGATTGCACTGAAACTGCTTCTGGTATTGAAAGTTCGACTTGACTCTTCACTCCTCTACGCATCGAATTGATTCACCTCCTCATTGCTTTCAACCTCTCCAAACTTCTCTCATGTTATTGCAGAACATCACGTTTTTCCAAAAAAAATATACGAGAAATCGATCGTTTGACTCACAAACGAACACACTCTTATCTATATTTTGGACTGATTTTCCATTTTTTTCATACTATGCTTGAATAAATATATAGAGTTCTAATTCGAAATTCCCCTGACTTTGGTACGCGATTCAGTTCATTTGCATGGAAATTTTAATGTTAATCTAGCACCTGAGTAATGCATTGATGACAATGTATAGCACATTCATATAGTGGGTCCATGTCCCATAAGAAGGTTATAAGCCACCTGAACTTGGTCTGAGATTTTAATATGTTGCTGAATGAATCAACATTATTGTGCTTCACTATACCTTAACAATGCAGCCATGTTGTAACATCTCATTTCTTAACTTACTAGAAAACATTTATGTTCTTATATAACACATCTAGACTCCCAATTCCAATTTTAACCAGAGAAAAAAAATAGATGTCCATCTCCCAGCATCCAAGTTGTAAGTTCCAAATGGTTCCTATCGACTGCAAGACAATTTGCTTCTCTTCTATTTATCACCTTCCCGATGCTCTATTTTATTCTTCGTCAATAGAAAGACAACAATGTTCATGATCTTTCCCGTCTGTTTTTTGTAAGGCGAGTTTGTGCATCTTCTCCTCCCTGATCTAAGTCATCTCAATAAGGATGCTCTATCTTAAAACCACCTGCAATTCCTTTATTTTTCTTGATACAGCAAACTAATGATAAAAAAACTAAATAGAAAATCTTTAATATCAAGATTTCCCTATGGCACAATTTGCTTACAAACCTATGTTAACTGTCCTGTAGTATGATACCAAATGGGGAGCCCTTAAAGCAGACCAGGCAATGATGGAACCAAAGCCAATTTTCATGAGAATAGAAACCAAAGTCGAAGAGAAAGGTCGAGCAGGTGCAAAGGAGGGGAAGGTCAGGAAGAAGAAAAGACGTAGTAAAGGACTCGTGGAGGCATGAGTTAGGCTTATGAGTATTGACTGAATGGCTCCTTAACGATCTTAGGATACATGTTCTGCAAAACCATCTCATATATGATTGTGTAGATAGCAGAAAAGCTTTGGTGGGAAGGAAGCCTTTGACTTTTTGTAGAGAGAACTGAGCTTAGCAATTCGTTCTCTCAGGTTTTCAAATTCAAAATTGTACTACATTGAGATGCCTAATTGTACTACAAACAGTTATATGCACCCGAAAGAAAGTTTGGAGATATTTCTTGTGTCATGTTCACCATTTTTCATGATTGTGGAAATGTTTAATTTAATTCCAAGGTCAAAACTTTTACTGAGATGTTTCTTTGCCCCATTCCAAGTTAGAAATCTGATCCTTTGTAGTTGGTTGTTATTATTGTTATTTCACGATATGTTTTTGTAAGAAACATAAACTATTATTTGCCATTAGCTACCTATATTAGTCATTAGTCGGCGCACACATGTTACTTATTTTAAGTTGGCATGTAAACAATTACTATTGCCTATATAGCATGACTTGAGAAATTCTTTTCTTTTGACATATTCATTTGCATTTTCTAAACCAACTAAATACTTGCCTAAGAAGCATCAGAATTGGAATCTACTCCTGGTCGCGATATGGGTCACACTTATATTGCCAACATAAAATGAACGACAGTCAACATGCGGCGAAGTGAGCGTCTTCCTTTGAATTATAGTTCACACTTCATTTATCAACATAAACTCAACAAATTCAGTGTCCCCATGCAACAACTTCCTCTTGACCCCTACGAATGTCATGTTCTAAAAATTGACGCTTTCAAGATGGAGACCATGACTATTATTTATGTGGACCTTCAGGTGAAGAAGAAATTACAACATTGTGAGAACATATAATTTCATATTGCTGACCAATGTGAAATGAGAAATCCGGCCCATGACACCATTCATTTTCATTATTTACGTATCTATGCCACTAAATAATCTAATCAATTCATTTACATGCATCATGTCCCGTAGCAACGCACGGGCATTTAACTAGTATAGGATAGTGTCACAAGTATAGGATAGCATCACATCGTCAATAGTTTCGCCAATTTAACAGATGCGTGGAATAGGCGCAATATATCTAACTTCTTCGCATGAAGCCCGAGACTTTAAATTGAGCGTGGAACAGATATTTGAAATGGTACTACATGACCTCAGGATTACAAAACTTCGAATTTGAGGTACATCTGTCTACATTCATGTGCGGCGTGTTTGATGGCAATTGCCATCCACATATGCAAAGGAAAACCTGAATGTGAATCAGCATGCGAGGATACAATCGTTCACAATAAGCATGTGTGCCAAATTCAAGCTGTAAGCTGTACTCCTATGCATAAATCTCACCATTGTCTCCGTGTACTATATAAGATAAAAATACGGAACAGCAAGGGGAAAGAAAATATTAAAGTACAGGCATGGCTCTTCTGCACATCTCAAAGCTTCGGCCTTGGGGTTTGCCCGGGTGTCTTGGCCCTCCTAATCAACGCCTCTTGGGTCAGCGACACGATGAGCTGACAATTTATGGGATTTATTTTAGATGAGAAAAATAGTAACACGATGAGCTGACAATTTATGGAATTTATTTTATATGAGAAAAATAGTACTCCCTACGAATCAAAAAGAGTGTCGTGGCTTTAGTTCAGTTTTAGTTCAAAACACACTTTTTTGGATCGGAGGGAGTAAGCAGCACCACAGTCGGAGCTTTGAAAGAATGAAATTAATGCGCATACCTCTCCTTGCCGGTTGAACATACGTCCGGTGACGAATCCCCTACCACCATGTGCGGATGGGCTGTCGATCTGTGTTCATGAAGGGAAGATGACATTGAGATGAGAGCCTCTTGAACAAATTTTATTTCTATCATGATCGATTGAAGATACAAGCCAATAGCTTACCACATATAACAACCAGTCATCAGCTTTCACAGGCTTGTGGAACCACATCCTGCAAAACATTAACAGGCAACAGAAAAGAGACCATTTATTGGTGGGACGAATGTGGCAAATTAAAAACCCCGATAATGACTCTTGAAACATACGAGTGATCAAGACTGAGAGAGTATGTCTTCAAACCCCTCTTCCGGTGCGGATTTAGGCTGACGCCTGAATATAGTAGATCCGAAGCATATGCTACAACGCATCTGTAATACCATAGAATAATGTCATCAGCATATCCAGCTGTTCAAAGTATGACCAATGTACAGCGATAAATGGCCAACCTATGCAGAGCTGGATCATCCGAAAGTTTTCCTCTAGCTCTAAACCAATAATGCAGGCTGAAAAGAATCAGATGCATTACTGAATCAGAAAAAAATATATTGCAATACGATCTATGTAAAAAATATTAGTCTGGAGAATCTATACTGAAGCTTAGAATTTCTATCTAAAAAGATCCGTGAGCCACAAAGAAACAAATGATTAGTGAATCTCAAGGCCGCAAAAAAATTTCATCGCAAACTTACCTTGGTTCATGTTGAGATTTAGAATCTTGGCAGAACCTCATTTCAATGGGCCAAGGTACAAACTTTTTCTTGGCAGCTGAGTTCCTATATTGCCTGCAGATTACTGAACTGTCAGGACTCAGGTATGACAGCATGTGATAAAGAAATGAATGTACTGTCATATTCATATGACAACTGAAGCTTAAGAAGTATATAATTATAATATTCTAAATGAATCTTATGGGTTTCACCTCTAGCCTACGCCAACTTTTTTGGGACTAAAGGCTTAATTGTTGTTATTGCTGTTATTCCAAATGTGTCATCGAACTAGTGCCATTACCAGAATGGGGGATCCACTTGAAAACTAATAAACACATAAACAATCATGCTTTTCTAACAGTTCAGAAGATGTTGCGTCTTAAGGTGAATATTTTTAAGTTAAAACAGTTAGTTTAGCCAACTAGCAAAACATATGATTCGTAGTCAAGAAAATTTACATCGGAAACCGTGGATCAGTGAGTCTTCTTTCCCGTATCTCCTCCATATTCAGGAGCTGCATTTGATTACTTATTAGTTCCAAGACTATTTCCCCAAGGGCATCAGAGGAAAGTGACAAAAATCCTTGCCTGTTCTGGAGGAGGAACGACAGGCATGATTGCAGCCTGATGCTCAAACCCTAATTCTTCCTTCTGCAAAAGAACCAGAACAGAAGTTAGACACCCTTTCTTCTTTGTATAGTAGATTACTTTAGTGGGGCTGATCCTCCAATGTATCGCCTAGTAGTATCATTTCGCTAGTTGTACTCTTGGACAAATTTATTACTTCACTTTGATACATATATGCTGATTGTTGTTTGGGACAAATAATTGAATTGATCTATTGGCAGCGGATAGAGCAAAACAACTCTGGGTTTAAAATTTAATAACTTAAAACTTTGTATAGTATGTCTATTCATGCTTGATTTGATTATCATGGAAACCTCTTAGGAACATATGAACCTAGTATTGAGATAGTGAACACAATTCTCTGTTCAGTCTGGCACTCCTTTTTTTCATTTTTTGTGCAGAAGAGTTTGGACAGATGATATAGTTTAGGGGGTTTAAACACTAATAAACTAAGGAACAACTATTTGACACAACATTTCGGAAGCTACTAGGTACAAAACTGTCGTTTGAGCTACTGTCTAATATTCTCAACATGAACAAGGTACACGCTTCCCCTGGTTATATCACTGGGAGTGTTAAAAATAACTAAAACTTGCCTAACTATTCTGCTATAATTATTTATACAGCTTTAAGGATAATCACCTGGAAAGAAACAATTAAAGTGAACATAACAAGGCCTTTCTGCTTTGCCTCCACTTTTCTGGTGGCAAAGCTGGTTCCATCACGCTCCCGATGCACTTGATATATTATTGGCACTATATAGCAGAGGACATAACAAAGACAGATATAAACATAGTTTTGTTTGAACAAAAGGATAATGCATTAACGATCAAAACTTAAAAGGATAATTACAGAACAGGGCATTAATACGAGTACAGTACTGATAATTATAGGCCAGACTTTAGTTTCTGCTTGCCCCCTGTTATGGACAAAATGAACACAAAGTTTAAAATATTCTTACTGTTATTGTCTCCTGCTATTAGAAAAATTGCATGCAGACTATGCACAAGTTTCAGGCAATCGACAGTCTTGGATGCTGCTGCTAGTGCCTGCATGAAGGTTAAGACATAGTGAAAACCATTGGCAATGATGTGCAAAGCTTTTATTCTACCCCCCTTTATAGTGAAAACTAGTCAGTTTTACAGTAAATGTTTTTTCTCTTGTATGGGAGTGTAGGGAGTGAGTTATGATGACCACTGACCAAGCAGTGCTTTTTAACCAAACACAAATAACTAAATCAGAATAAGGTTCATACAGTGTCAAATACTGACTAGTTTTACTGCCTGTGTTATGTTCTAAAACCTTTCTGTCTAGCTATTTTTCTTTCTGCTGAACTGCTCCCTAAGTGAGCTGATGTATGGACTGCTGGTTTCATTTGATAATGAAAAAAAAAACTGACTGGTTTCCATTTGATATCTTGAGTGAACACCATTTAAATAACAGAAAAGCTGAGACTTACCTGGGTTCCAAGTATTGTATTAAAAAATCTACAGTTAACAGCAACCATGACAAAGAAGATTTCTATTTGATCTTGTCCCGAGTTCAAAACTTCAAATAAAAATATAAAGAGTTCCTAGAAATCTATAATCACCAAGCGAGTTCACAAAGGTGAATTCTGGATCTTCTGGTCTTAATTCAAATGAATTCGTACAGGCATTCAAAAGGAACATTTATGTGAACAACTTTGATAACTTAATTTCATTGAAGAAGCTAATTAGCAATAAGGTTGATAACACATTATGAAAGAAAATACCAAAAGGATAAACATCGCCAACAACAATGCAACAGAGCTGTCTTGAAGAAAGTTGATTGCATTATTCAAACATAAAATGTATATCTGTTACTGAACTGTTTCTTGTGGAGATACTCATACATGTGAACTATATGTTTCTAAAAGTTGAGGGAATTCAGAAGCATGCTTAAGAAGCTTCCTTTTAGCATTGACTCGGTGATTCACATATTCATACTTAAATATAGGAACAAGGATATCCCTCCAGAGCATAGAAATGAGGCGGTCAAATACATGCAGTTGGCAGATATAGATGACAGCAACTAAGAGAGTGGTTGAAGCATGCCTGCCCAATCAATTGTCCTCCAAAAACTTGATTAAAAGTTGGAGCTTCTGGCAAAGTAAATCCACGAAAGATATCAACCTACAAAATAGATAAGAATTAAGGTAAGCAAGATCAGGAAGTAAACTGTAAATTATTATGATAGCATGCTTGTCTCTTTAACTTGTAGACCATGAGATGCAAAACTGAAACTGCCAAATTTGCTCTTGTATTTCTTTCTTTTAGGAAATGTCAATAAAATACAATGGCCAACGATGATATTAAATCAAAGTTAGCAGACATAGCATAAATGTTACGATTTAAGCAATTAGTATGTCTGATCATCATTCCTCCAGTACAGTGAGCAAACTGAGACATGATACCTTGACAAAATAGAAATATCATAGATACAAGCATACATCTATCTAGACATACCTCTAATTTCTCTAAATGTAAAATTTGTTCCATCAATGAATGGCTTTCAGGTGTTTCTTCTGCATTCCAAATTGTCTTGGTTTGCAGCAGATGTCCATATTGACTTGGCAATACAAAGCAGGACAGCTGCAATACATGAATAACAATAAGCTAAAGCCAACTATTGGATTTGGAAAAGCCATCAGCTAATATCACTGCAAACGGAAATCCTAAAGCTAATAAAATATCAAGTTAGAAAACAGAATATGGAAAATTATACCTTTGTCACCGCAATAACATTTACTTGATGTACAGAACTATTGGTCCCTATAAAACAATACAAAACATTAGGAGTTATCCAAAAAAATACATGAAATACAAACTGTTAGTCTTTTCAAGCAAAATATGGACATACATGATGAAAATAGATACTGTCCATAACAAAACTAAAATCATGTATAGAGATGTCTTACCGTAACCAAAGTAGTCATACTTATTTAACACATAGTCTGGACGGTTTGCTTCTTCTGTGTTTGCAGGAGCAGAAACTTCAGCCTGCAAGATAATGACAATGTCTTTCAAATTAAAGAATTCTTTGATAGAGCAATACTTTCTTGGCTGTTGAGATAGGAATTTTACTCTGAAGGTCTGGAACTATAAAACTCAGGTTTAGTCTTTCCCCCAGAGCAGGAATGCAAATAACCAACGATAGAGAAATTGAACATCACTCTTTTCTTTGCATGATTTCCCAGCAACTTAGAAAGAAAATAGTTCTTGTAACAAATTATGTTTCATCATTTTGAGAAATCGCAAAAAGCCTCGCTTATCGATGCATTGATGACAAATAGAAAAAAGTTATTTACAAGCCTACGAGTAGGCCAACGAATGATCTTCTATCTGTAATGCCGAAAATGAAGCACCCAACCCATTCAAATTTGCTGATATAGTATTGTTTTTCAGATAGTAATCAGGACCTCTCATAGTGAACAGCAGCATTATAATGAACTCTGCCATTCTGTCAAAGAAAGGTGTCTCTGTAAATAAGTGAAGCAAGAACTAGCATGACCAATACCTGCCCATCCAATATGATGCAAAGGCCATCCACGGGTTCACCTTCACGGGCGACATAATCACCAGGTTCTGCAAAATACCACCATGAAAACAAGATGCATAAATCAACTTGACCTCACACCACAATCAGTGAATACAAAATCACCACCACTCCAGGTAAGCGCATACACCGAAGAGTCAAGGGCTAAACAACATCTAGTTAATAGGTACGCACTGAAATGCAGCGCCCAGTTTTTTAGCAGCCTAATTTGCATGCAGTTGCTCTCGATGGTTAAAATTTTCTATTTATGCAGATCGCAACGCCAGTGCAGAATCATGAGATGCATACAGAATCATGTGCGCGGTTTGAAGTACAGTGAACTAATACAAATCATGGGAGTCACATCAGACATCACTGACCGACACAGAGAGCATCCTTCAGTACAGAGTACTCTGAACTGAGGCAAGCCAGATTTAGGCTGCGCTCGCCTGAACCAGGCAAGCCCGGTGGGCCGACCGATCGATCTAGGGGGCGCTACAGCACAAGGACGGGGGGCGGCGCGCGCGACTCACCGTAGTGCTTGACCTGGACGGCCTCGGCGATCCTGCGGATGGAGGAGCCGGGGAGGCACTGCAGGAGCGGCACCTGGCCCAGGAACTCCGTCACTGCACACCAACGGGAATCGTCCCCAGAATTAGCCACAGTCGCTCCCAAATCCGGCAGGCTCGCCGCTGCCTTACCTTGTTCCCGGTCCATCGGCGGAGGCGTCGGCGGCGCGCGGCGGGTGGGAGGGGAGCAGCAGCAGCAGCACCGGGGCAGCGAGGCAGCTGCGGTTCCGGGAAGGCGGACAATAAATAAAAATCTCGAATTTAAAAGCGATTGGGATTTGGCAGGGTCGGGAATTTGTGGGGAGGACGAGGCGAGAGGAACGTATACCTGCTCGGGTTTTTTTATATATTTTTTCCACACGTGAGAGGTGTCGACGCGTGACGGGGCTGGAGTCGCTGGAGTGCTCTCTCAGTGGCGTGTGGGCCAGAGGGCAAAATATATGTGGGGTAGCCGAGATGTCGACGACAAACGGTTGCCCACGCTGACCCGAATTGATGATGGGGGAATTGTTATGCATGTGCGCTTTACTGGAATGCTTGTCTCGTCGGGCATCTCTTCAACCGTTTGATGCTCGTATAATCACACTATTAAGACATCTCCAACGATAATCCGTAAAAAACAATCTGTATCTGTCCGCGGATAGGGGACTAGTCTATGAATACAGATGCAGAAGGCCGTCATCCAATACTATCCATATATATTTGGGCAACAATACGAAAAAACTAGACGAAATTCATTCAAATTGGATAGATTTTATTCAAATTCAAATATAATTCACATAAACAGATGATATTTCGACCGTTTTACTAAAACTATATTAAAAAACACTAAACTCTATATTGAACGATCACCTCGTAAGCATGACCACCCTGTCCTGCCGCACGGCCGTTGGCGTCCATGTCGTCATTGTCGTCCCTCCAGTAGCACAAGGATGCCAAAGGGCCGCAATAGCCTTGTCCGACAGCTGTCTGACGCTCGCGTAGGGCTTAAATAGCCGCAGCCAAGCCGGGCGGAGGGGCGGCTAGCCCGCTTCAGTGCGGCGCATCTGCCGGAGTTGGTTTCTCAGGACGCTACGAAGCCTGAGAGGTCGCGTCCGTCTGTGCCGCCTTCCCGTCCGGTCAATCGCGAGCACCAATGCTGGCCGCTGCATGCTGTGGGCTGGCATGAAATGCGACGCGGCAAGCGACATGACGTGTGGGGCGGGTGGAAGGTTTGGGTGGGCCAGGGCGGTCATACGTGGGCTTGGAAATGGTCTGGGCGCCCGCAAAGCCCCCACGTTTGTCTCTGATTTGTGGGAGAAAACACATCCGAATCTCTCGGCAGAGCGATACAGGCCCGCGTTGGATGGCTTCCGTCGTCCGGTCAGCCGTCAGCGTGGTCCAGGCGTATGCAGGCGGTTTGAGGGTCGGTGTTGAAGATTCCCTTACTCCTGCCGTAACAATCATTCAGTCATGCAAAGTGAAAGGCAATAATGATGATATTCGATGAACTAGCCGTGGCAAGGAGAAACTGGTATGAAATCGATTTGTCTTGTCTGTGTAAATATGTTTAACCTAGTGCCCATGATTCAGCCCGTTATGATTAAACATGTTTGCAATGACAATTAGAGATTCTAGTTTCTCATGCCATGCATAAGTAGCTGATAGTTAACAGTGATTTATCTTGGATATCAACATAGCGTTAAAATGATTGTGATGTAATATGATGATATGGTATCCTCTGAATGTTCGAGTGGCTTGACTTGGTACATGTTCATGCATGTAGTTGAATCAAAACCAACATAGCCTCTATAATGTTTATGTTCATGGTGTTCATATCCTACTCATGCTAGTGTCCAATGTTACTTATGCATAATGCCTGGTCATGATCGTTGTTGCTCTCTAGCTGTCCGCTTCCCAATCTTAAAGTTGCTAGCCTTCGCCTGTACTAAGTGGGGATTCTGCTTGTACATCAAAAACTTTGAACCCAAAGTTATTCTAGATGAATCCACCATACCTACCTATATACGGTATTACCCTGCCGTCCTAAGTAAATTTGCATGTGCCACCTCTAAAAACTTCTAAAAAAATTATCAGTTTTGTGTGCCTGGATCGTTCATGGAACGACAGGAGGTGGTCGATATCTTTCGTGCTAAGCATGTTATACTCAGATCGAGTGTTTATTCACTCACCATCGCACGAGGAAATGGGCGGTAATAGGGATTTCCAGTCCCTAACTCAAAAACGCAAATATTAAACGAAACTCCCCCGGGACTGTTGTTGGTTTGGACGGCACCCGTTGTTTCGGACAAGCCGTGAAATGTGATTGTTGGTGGAGGGGGGGGGGGGGTAAACCTTTACTTTTATCGCTTGGGAACCGCCACTAGCATGCTTAGCATGAAAGATGTTGATAACTGATGGTCGTGAAGTGAATGAGAAGGGTGCATGTCTCAAAATCTCATTTATCTTTGTTTTAAAAATTGAGCTCTGGCACCTCTGCAAATCACTGTTTCCCTCTGCGAAGGGACTATCTATTTACTTTTATGTTGTGTCATCACCTTCTATAGACAAGCGCCAGAAACTGAGTAGAGCACAGCGATCATGATTTATGCATTGTGTGTAGCTAATGTTGGGTGCATCATGACTGGATCTTTTCTACCATGAATTACAATGTTTAGTCGCTGCTTGAACTTCGGAGGTGCTCTGCATTTATGTTTTGCGGTCTCAGAAAGGGCTAGCGAGATACCATTATTATCATGTTATATCATGATTGTTTTGACAACGTGTTGCTGTTTGAGATATCTTATTATTGCTCGCTAGTCAATTGTGTCATTGATATGAATCATTATAATCTTTAAGAGTTATTGTCGACATGGTTAGTTATAATGCTGGCTGAAAATCTGGGTGCTGTTTAAGCTTATTTATGCAAACAAGAGCAAAAGAGTTCGTAAAAGTTTTTCTTTCTCACTTTCAGTTTATCAACTGAATTGCTTGAGGACAAGCAATGGTTTAAGCTTGGGGGAGTTGATACGTCTCTAACGTATCTACTTTTTCTCACGGTTTTCCTCTTTTTTTTGGATTCTAATTTGCATGGCTTGAATGAAACTAACCCAGGACTGACGATGTTTTTAGCAGAACTACCATGGTGTTGTTTTTGTGTAGAAATAAAAGTTCTCGGAATGGAACGGAATTTTTTATATCAATAAAGAGAATTTCTGGAGCCAAGACCTGCCGGAGAGGGGCACCTGGGTTGGCACAACCCACCAGGGCGCGCCCCCTCTCCTGGCGCGCCCAGGTGGGTTGTACCCACCTGGTGGCCCCACTGATGACCCCCTGATACTATAAATTCATATTATTTCAGTAGAAAAAATCAGGGAGAAAGAATTATCGCAATCCATGAGACGGAGCTGCCGCCAAGCCCTGTTCTTCCTCGGGAGGGCAGATCTGGATTCCGTTTGGGGCTCCGGAGAGGAGGATCTTCGATCTTCGTCATCACCAACCTATCTCCATCGCCAATTCCATGATGCTCCCCACCGGGAGTGAGTAATCCCTTCGTAGGATCGCTGGTCGGTGAGGTGGATGAGATCCATCATGTAATCGAGTTAGTTTTGCTAGGACCCAATCCCTAGTGTCCACTATGTTCTTAGATTGATGTTGCTATGATTTTGCCATGCTTAATGCTTGTCACTTTGGGCCTGGGTGCCATGATTTCAGATCTGAACCTTTTATGAATTCATCATTATATCCACGTGTTAGATCCATTGTTGAGGAAATCGTTAACTGGTAGCCGCTCGGTTGGCTCGCGAGTAAGAGATTAATTGGCTAACCGGCAAGTTAATCGGCCATTTAATTAATTAATCGGACGATTTTTCAGTTTATCGACTACTCGGTGACCCTACGAGTAGGGGTTAATCGGCAAGTTAACTGGTTAATCAGATGAATTCTTGAACAGGGGTTAGATCCGATCTTACAAGTTATAGTCACCTACTACGGTTATGATCCGGCAACCCCGGAGTGACAACAACCGGGCCCACTCCCGGTGATGACCGTAGTTTGAGGAGTTCATGTATTGACTATGTGTTAATGCTTTGTTCTAGTTCTCTATTAAAAGGAGGCCTTAATATCCCTTAGTTTCCAATATGGACCCCGCTGCCACGGGAGGATAGGACAAAAGATGTCATGCATGTTCTTTTAATAAAGCACGTATGACTATTTAAGGAATACATGCCTACATTATATCGATGAACTGGAGCTAGTGCCGTATCGCCCTAGGTTATAATTGTCACATGATGAATATCATCCAACAAGCCACCGATCCAATGCCTACGAATTTATCCTTATTGGTTTTGCTGCATTACTACTGCTATCATCACTGTTACACTTGCTACAAATTACTGCTACCACTGTTACTGTTACCGTTGCTGTTGTCACTACTATCAAAACTATCATATTATTATGCTACTGATTACTTGTTGCAGATAATTAATCTCCAGGTATGGTTGAATTGACAACTCAACTGCTAATACCTTAAAATATTCTTTGGCTCCCCTTGTGTCGAATCTATAAATTTGGGTTGAATACTCTACCCTTGAAAACTGTTGTGATCCCCTATACTTGTGGGTTATCATCGAGGACGTCCACTGTCCTGCTCCTCAGCCGGAGGATCATAATCGCGATAAGGATCCTGGCTTTTGTGAGGATCCATATATATATATATATATATGTATGTATATATATATATATACGATGGGGTATTCTATCAGGCGAGCCTTGACGGTTCGGAAGTGGCCATTATCGCCGACTACCCTCGCCTTTACCCATTCTGCATTGTGAGTATCCAGAGGCTTCCTAAGAAGAGATCCTCATTTGTATCCTTTCCTGTTGTATTAATCCGGATTTCATCAGGATCGGCGTTCCAAGGACCGTAACTCTTCGAGGACGTCCCCCTGTAGGACCTTGAAGTAGATGTGTCTAGAGGGGGGTGATTAGACACTTCATGCCAAAGTTGCAATTTTTTAGCTTTTTCGGTTTGAGTGGAGTTTAAGCATTATTTCAACAATCACAATACAAATCAAACAAGTATGCAAAGAGTATATAGGCAGCGGAAAGTAAAGCATGCAACTTGCAAGAATGTAAAGGAAAGGGTTTGGAGAAATCAAACGCAATCGGAGACACGGATGTTTTTCCCGTGGTTCGGATAGGTGGTGCTATCCTACATCCACGTTGATGGAGACTTCAACCCACGAAGGGTAACGGTTGCGCGAGTCCACGGAGGGCTCCACCCACAAAGGGTCCACGAAGTAGCAACCTTGTCTATCCCACCATGGCCATGGCCCACGAAGGACTTGCCTCACTAGCGGTAGATCTTCACGAAGTAGGCGATCTCCTTGCCCTTACAAACTCCTTGGTTCAACTCCACAATCTTGTCGGAGGCTCCCAAGTGACACCTAGCCAATCTAGGAGACACCACTCTCCAAGAAGTAACAAACGGTGTGTTGATGATGAACTCCTTGCTCTTGTGCTTCAAATGATAGTCTCCCCAACACTCAACTCTCTCTCATAGGATTTGGATCTAGTGGAAAGAAGATTTGAGTGGAAAGCAGCTTGGGGAAGGCTAGAGATCAAGATTCATATGGTAGGAATGGAATATCTTGGCCTCAACACATGAGTAGGTAGTTCTCTCTCAGAAATAGGATGCTAGAAGTGTAGGCTTCGTCTGATGGCTCTCTCTTCAAATGAAGAGGAGGTGGAGGGGTATATATAGCCTCCACACAAAATCCAACCGTTACACACAATCTACCAATCTCGGTGGGACCGAATCAATAAACTCGGTCAGACCGAAAAGGTAAACCTAGTGACCGTTAGAGATTTTCGGTGGGACTGACATGCAACTCGGTAGGACCGATTCTGTTAGGGTTTGGGCATAACGTAATCTCGGTGAGACCGATTACACAAACTCGGTGAGACCGAGTTTGGTAATAAGCTAACCAGAGAGTTGGTCAGGCAAACTCGATGGGACCAATTTGCTCTTCCGGTGAGACCGAAAAGTTACAAAAGGGAAACACAGAGTTTACATTGCAATCTCGGTGGGACCGATTCGCTCTTTCGGTGAGACCGAAAAGTTACGAAAGGGAAACAGAGAGTTTGCAACCCCATCTCGATGAGACCGAGATCCCTATCGGTAGGACCGAATTGCTAGGGTTTGGCAGTGGCTTATGATAAGTGAAACTCGGTGGCGCCGGATAGGAATAATCGGTATGACCGAGTTTGGCTTAGGGTTTAGGTCATTTGTGGATATGGGAAAGTAGCTG
This sequence comes from Triticum monococcum, assembly GCA_034509565.1. Taxonomy (NCBI): domain Eukaryota; kingdom Viridiplantae; phylum Streptophyta; class Magnoliopsida; order Poales; family Poaceae; genus Triticum; species Triticum monococcum. The sequence goes on from CM067842.1 coordinate 699,097,849, forward strand.
AGGATTTTGGAGCATATCATTAAGCACATGAAGCAAGAGGCTCATTAAGCAACACCTCATCCCTCCTTGATAGTATTGGCTTTTCCTAAAGACTTAGTGTGATCTTGGATCACTAAAATATAAAATGAAGAGTCTTGAGCTTCAAGCTTTAGCCAATCCTTTGTCCTTAGCATCTTGGAGACCTTCCCACAACCTTTAGTCCATGCCACTTCATTGTTGAACTTATCTGAAACATACTAGATGAAAACGTTAGTCCAACAAGAGATATGTTGTCATCAATTATCAAAACCACCTAGGGAGCACTTGTGCTTTTAATCTCCTCCTTTTTGGTAATTGATGGCAACATACACCAAAGCTTTAGATAAAGATATAAAGAACAGCAGGTAAAGCTTTGGAAGGACATGTAACAAACATAGGCCCCCCCACATGTATGCAATCATATGAATATAAAATATAGCAGCATGTGAGAGCATAATCATGATAGAGTAGGCAATGTGTTACATGTATCTTGGCCATATGCATCAGAGTAAAAGATTATCAAGGAAAATACCTTCATGCTCATGAGTCCTTCTTGCAAACAGTATGTACATAAGCAAGAACTCCTCATACTCATGATTTTGATGCATACACTTACCTTGTAGTTTTTGAGTTGGCTTAGGATAAAATGAACCTGCACAAACAAAGTTAGATAACACAGGTACATCCACTAGCGAGGGCAAACAAAAGAAACCACAAGAGTACCAAGACTGGGATGACATGTAGAGAGTAAGTTACTACATTGAATTCAACATGTCCCCAAGAATAAAGATATGCAATGAGTTTGACTGATTTCTTTCCCTTAGGTGTCTTGCTCCCCCTGAATCTTACATGGGATATTGGGAGAAGATAGGGAACAGAAGATCAGAGCTGACAGATACATATGAACATGTCTTTCCCCCTAAAAAGACATGTGACATCTCTCCTCTTGAACATCAAGCATCTGGGATCCTTGAGTATTTTCTCTCCCCCTGGAAGTCTCTTTCTCCCCCTTAATACTTTCTCTCTTGTGTGTTTGGTCCTTGAGACTTTTTCTCTCCCTTGATGTGATCTCTCTCTCCTACAAGCTTTGATGTGATCTCTCTCTCCCCCTTTGACATCAATTTCCAAGAAGGGCTTTCTGGAATCCGTCATATAGGTTTGGTCCTTGAGACTCAGCACAAAGCAATGGATAAAATTGTGATGCTTGTAGAGGACAAGATTCATTGAGTGGAGCTGGATGAGAAGAAATGTAGAACAAGTGGCAAACTGTTTTTCTGATTGCAAAGTCGGTGGCACCGAGTGGCATATTTCGGTGGTACCGAAAAGATTCGGTTGGCCCGAAAATTGCAAGTCGGTGAAACCGAGTTTACACAGAGAAAAACACTTGTCACCTCAGCTCACTAGACATGTAGGATCTCACAAAGATTTGCAATGAATTACCTGAAGGATTTGCAAGGAATTGAATGCAGAAAATGCAGAACAAAAGCAAAGAGAAAAAGAAGAAACTGAAAGATCTAGATGAAGTTTTTTTTGTTTTTGAAAAAGAGAAAGAAATTAAACATGCATGACACAAATGCAATAACACAAAGAAGGAACAAGAGAACTTCATCTCGAGTTGGGTAGTGACATAGTCACCTATGTTAGAGTATATTGACTTAGGAGTCAAGTGAGAACACTGGATCATAGGTCATACTCATCGTTTAAGCTCAAAATGGGGTTACCATTTTTCGTTTAAGCATCTTGATGTATTCACATCTTGTTGAGTTGCTTTGACTTCATGTCTTGGAGTAAAGCTTCTCTAAGATGGAATAACATACCTTGGGTGGTGGTGTGGTTCTTGCTCATGTAGTTGAACTTGTGTGGGTGCTCAAGGTTGATGTAGCTCATCAAGAGTTGGGAGCACCACTTGGAGTGTGAGTTCACCTACCTACATGGATTAGTTCTTGCAAGGAAAAGCACTTGTGTATCCAAAAATGACATTCATGAAGCTCAACATAGAATTTGTCAAAGGATATGTTTGAATGATTTTGTGCGTCCTTGTCTTCAACCACCATCGTGTAGAGACTTGGTGATGTAGAGATTGCTCAAGATGTGAGTGAGTCGCAATCTCACGGAATTAGATTCAACCAAGCACCTACATGGGTTAGACAACATGCAAGGTACAAATATATCCAAGACATAAGATGGTCATCATAAGAGATATATCATGGATTGGTCATAAGCTCATGTCTTGCATGTATCCAATGGAGTTCCTACTCCAAGTTTGAAGCATCAATGATGTTCAATTCTCCTCCCAACCTGCAAAACACTTTCTCATCAAGTGGTTTTGCATATATCCGCTAATTGCTTATCGGTGCGAACATGCTTAAGATCAATGTCACCCTTAGCAACATGATCTCGAATGAAATGATGACGAACTTCAATGTGCTTAGTTTGAGAATGTTGTACAGGATTATGACCAATTTTAATAGCACTTTCATTGTCACAAAGCAATGGAACATGTTTCACATAGATCCCATAATCTTTAAGAGTTTGGGTCATCCAAAGTAATTGAGCACAACATGAACCAGCGGCAATGTATTCCGCTTCGGCGGTGGATAAGGATACGGAGTTTTGTTTCTTGGAAGACCAAGACACAAGAGATCTACCAAGAAATTGACAAGTACCCGAAGTTGACTTTCTATCAACCTTGTCTCCGGCATAATCCGAGTCGGAATAGCCAACAAGATCAAAAGAAGACCTCTTAGGATACCAAATGCCAAAATTTGGTGTATGAATTAAGTATCTAACTATCCTTTTCACGGCCTTAAGATGACATTCTTTAGGAGCAGCTTGATATCGTGCACACATGCACACACTTAGCATAATATCGGGACGTGAAGCACATAGGTATAATAATGAACCAATCATAGAGCGATAAACCTTTTGATCAACCGGTTCACCATCTTTGGTCAAATCATTATGTCCACTAGTAGGCATGGGTGTAGACATACCTTTGCATTCTTGCATATTGAACTTCTTGAATAAGTCCTTGGTGTACTTCGTTTGAGAGACAAATGTACCTTCCTTAGTTTGCTTGATTTGCAAACCAAAAAAGAATTTGAGTTCACTCATCATAGACATCTCAAACTTCTCTGACATTAGCTTTCCAAACTTTTCACTAAAGAGAGGGTTAGTTGAACCAAATATGATATCATCAACATACATTTGGCATACAAATAGTTCTCCATTAACCCTTTTAGTAAAAAGAGTAGAATCAATTTTACCAATTTCAAAACCACTTGCAATAAGGAACTTAGTCAAGCATTTATACCATGCTCTAGGAGCTTGTTTAAGACCATAAAGAGCTTTGTGAAGTTTGTAAACATGATTAGGTTTCTTAGGATTGACAAAGCCGGGAGGTTGTTTGACATAAACTTCCTCCTCTATTTCACCATTTAGAAAAGCACTTTTAATGTCCATTTGGTACAAGGTGATGTTATGGTGATTAGCATAGGCAAGTAAGATGCGAATGGACTCAAGTCTAGCAATGGGAGCATATGTCTCACCATAGTCCATACCTTCGACTTGTGTGTACCCTTGGGCGACGAGACGTGCTTTGTTGTGAACCACTTGTCCATCTTCATCTTGCTTGTTGCGAAACACCCATTTGGTACCAATGATGTTGTGGTTGTCGTCGGGCTTCTCAACCAATGTCCAAACTTGGTTTCTCTCAAAGTTGTGTAGCTCTTCGTGCATGGCGTTTATCCAATCCGGATCCTCCAATGCTTCTTCAACCTTCATAGGTTCAATGCTAGAGATGAATGAATAGTTTTCACAAAAGTTAGCTAAACGAGTTTTTGAGCGAGTGATTCTCCCGGTTTGTATATCATTGAAGATTTGATCGACGGGATGATCTTTGGCAATTCTTGCTCAAACTCGTGAGAGCTTTTGCTTGGGTCTTCGTTGAACATTTTCTTCATCTTGTTCTTCTTCTTGGCCTTCTTCATTGTTGACGTTGTCATTGTCTTGTCGTGGTGGAGAAGGAGGTTGTTGATGTTCGTCTTGATGCATTTCCTTGTCTTCTTCATCTTGGTGTGTCCCACTTGTGGATGCTTCCGTATCAATTCTTGGGTCACCTTGTTGTGAAGTATAAGCTTCCACTTGGACGGACGAGGTATTCTCCTTCACCTCCGTTGGACGAATTTTGCCAATAGACAAGTCTTGGATTGCTTCTGAAGGGTCTTTGTCTCCTACATCGATTGGCAATTGCTCTACTTGCGAGCCATTAGATTCATCAAACTTCACATCTACCGTCTCTTCAACCTTTCGGGTGAAATTGTTGTAGACACGGTAAGTGTTAGAGTTTGAGCCATAACCAAGTAGAAAACCTTCATGAGATTTAGGAGCAAACTTTGAACGATGATGCTTGTCAAGAATGTAGCACTTTGAGCCGAATACTCGAAAGTATCCAACTTGGGGTTTGTTACCGGTGAGGAGCTCGTATGCCGTCTTGCCGAGTAGCTTGTGAAGATACAAGCGATTTGTTGCATGACAAGCTGTCTCAACTGCTTCTGCCCAAAAGTGCTTCGGCGTCTTGTATTCATCAAGCATCGTTCTTGCCATTTCGATGAGCGTCCGGTTCTTCCTCTCAACAGCTCCATTTTGTTGATGTGTGTACGTAGCCGAGAACTCGTGTGAAATCCCTTCTTCGTCAAGAAAGGTGTCCACATTTGCGTTCTTGAACTCCATTCCGTTGTCACTCCGAACCTTCTTGATCTTCACGTCAAACTGATTTTGGGCCTTCCTAGCGAAGTTTTTGAAGATCTTCTGGACCTGCGGCTTGTCATTAAGAAAGAACACCCACGTAAATATTGAAAAATCATCAACTATAACTAGACCAAAAGAATTTCCACCGAGACTCTTGTAGGCGTTGGGACCAAAGAGATCCATATGAAGTAGCTCGAGTGGCCTCCTTGTAGTCATGATGTTCTTCATGGGATGCCTTCCTCCAACCTGTTTACCTGCTTGACAAGCACTGCAAAGTCTATCCTTATCAAATATGACATTGTTAACTCCAAGGATATGATTTCCTTTAATAAGCTTGTCAAGGTTTCTCATGCCAACGTGACCTAGTCGTCTATGCCACAACCAACCTTTTGAGGATTTAGCAATAAAGCAAGTTTTAGGTTGTGCCTTTTTAGAGAAATCAACAATGTAAAGATCACCTCTACGCATACCAGTAAAGACCATTTTATGATTGTCTCGATGAAATACTTGGCAATCTACCTCAGTAAATAGGACATTCAAACCGAAATCAGCAAGTCTAGATACTGAAAGTAAGTTGTAGCCGAGTGATTCAATGAGCATGACATTTTGAATGGAACTATCATGTGAGATGGCCACCTTACCAAGGCCAACCACTTTACCCTTTGAGTTATCACCAAAAGTGACATATTTTCGAGGTCCGTCATTTTCAGCAAGCTCACGAAACATCTCTTCATCTCCGGTCATATGATCAGTACATCCACTATCGAGAACCCATTCCTTTCCTCCTGACGCATATCCCCGAAGATTTGCCGTAAGACCAAAGTGTCTCATTGCATCATCAAGATCGAAGTCACTATCATCATCATCATCATCATCATAGTATCCATGTTCACCATGATCTTGTGACTCATCATTTCCTAGAGAGGGTAATTCATTAGATAAATGATCATCAAAGTGGTCGCTTTTATGAATTCTTATAGCTTCGAATATAATATCACTAATGATTCCAACATCTCCTTTAGCTCGCTTGAGATTGGCAAGCTCAAATGGACAATTACCAAAACTAAGATCACTAGAGTTCATCTTACTCAAGGCAATAGATTTATGGAGAATTTCATCCAAATTTTTCAAGGAATGGTCGGGAAATCGTTCCTCAAGAAATTTCCATATAGTATAGGCACAATTAAGAGTAGGCAAACTAGCAATCAAATTTTTGGGCAATCCTCTAGTGATGAGCTCAATAGTTCTAAGATTGCGAATCATGTCAATATCTTCATCTAGGGTAGGATGCAAAGGATCAATGTGAGGTGCACAAGGGCTAGCAATATACTTATTCAAATGATATTGGTTGAAGATTACAAGCATCTCATTTTTCCACTCATGAAAATACTCTCCATCAAGAATAGGCACTCTATGTCTAAGACTCCCTAAAGTAGACACATCCATCTTCCTCCAATGGTGATTAAACCAAGGCAATGGAGACCAAAGCTCTGATACCACTTGTAGGACCTTGAAGTAGATGTGTCTAGAGGGGGGTGATTAGACACATCATGCCAAAGTTACAATTTTTTAGCTTTTTCGGTTTGAGTGGAGTTTAAGCATTATTTCAACAATCACAATACATATCAAGCAAGTATGCAAAGAGTATATAGGCAACGGAAAGTAAAGCATGCAACTTGCAAGAATGTAAAGGAAAGGGTTTGGAGAAATCAAACGCAATCGGAGACACGGATGTTTTTCCCGTGGTTCGGATAGGTGGTGCTATCCTACATCCATGTTGATGGAGACTTCAACCCACGAAGGGTAACGGTTGCGCGAGTCCACGGAGGGCTCCACCCATGAAGGGTCCACGAAGTAGCAACCTTGTCTATCCCACCATGGCCATCGCCCACGAAGGACTTGCCTCACTAGTGGTAGATCTTCACGAAGTAGGCGATCTCCTTGCCCTTACAAACTCCTTGGTTCAACTCCACAATCTTGTCGGAGGCTCCCAAGTGACACCTAGCCAATCTAGGAGACACCACTCTCCAAGAAGTAACAAACGGTATGTTGATGATGAACTCCTTGCTCTTGTGCTTCAAATGATAGTCTCCCCAACACTCAACTCTCTCTCTTAGGATTTGGATCTAGTGGAAAGAAGATTTGAGTGGAAAGCAGCTTGGGGAAGGCTAGAGATCAAGATTCATATGGTAGGAATGGAATATCTTGGCCTCAACACATGAGTAGGTAGTTCTCTCTCAGAAATAGGATGCTGGAAGTGTAGGCTTCGTCTGATGGCTCTCTCTTCGAATGAAGAGGAGGTGGAGGGGTATATATAGCCTCCACACAAAATCCAACCATTACACACAATCTACCAATCTCGGTGGGACCGAATCAATAAACTCGGTCAGACCGAAAAGGTAAACCTAGTGACCGTTAGAGATTTTCGGTGGGACTGACATGCAACTCGGTAGGACCGATTTTGTTAGGGTTTGGGCATAACGTAATCTCGGTGAGACCGATTACACAAACTCGGTGAGACCGAGTTTGGTAATAAGCTAACCAGAGAGTTGGTCAGGCAAACTCGGTGGGACCGATTTGCTCTTTCGGTGAGACCGAAAAGTTACAAAAAGGAAGCACAGAGTTTACATTGCAATCTCGGTGGGACCGATTCGCTCTTTCGGTGAGACCGAAAAGTTATGAAAGGGAAATAGAGAGTTTGCAACCCCATCTCGGTGAGACCGAGATCCCTATCGGTAGGACCGAATTGCTAGGGTTTGGCAGTGGCTTATGACAAGTGAAACTCGGTGGCGCCGGATAGGAATAATCGGTATGACCGAGTTTGGCTTAGGGTTTAGGTCATTTGTGGATATGGGAAAGTAGCTGAGGATTTTGGAGCATATCATTAAGCACATAAAGCAAGAGGCTCATTAAGCAACACCTCATCCCTCCTTGATAGTATTGGCTTTTCCTAAAGACTCAATGTGATCTTGGATCACTAAAATATAAAATGAAGAGTCTTGAGCTTCAAGCTTTAGCCAATCCTTTGTCCTTAGCATCTTGGAGACCTTCCCACAACCTTTAGTCCATGCCACTTCATTGTTGAACTTATCTGAAACATACTAGATGAAAACGTTAGTCCAACAAGAGATATGTTGTCATCAATTATCAAAACCACCTAGGGAGCACTTGTGCTTTCAATCTCCCCCTTTTTGGTAATTGATGGCAACATACATCAAAGCTTTAGATAAAGATATAAAGAACAGCAAGTAAAGCTTTGGAAGGACATGTAACAAACATAGGCTCCCCCACATGTATGCAATCATATGAATATAAAATATAGCAGCATGTGAGAGCATAATCATGATAGAGTAGGCAATGTGTTACATGTATCTTGGCCATATGCATCAGAGTAAAAGATTATCAAGGAAAATACCTTCATGCTCATGAGTCCTTCTTGCAAACAGTATGTACATAAGCAAGAACTCCTCATACTCATGATTTTGATGCATACACTTACCTTGTAGTTTTTGAGTTGGCTTAGGATAAAATGAACCTGCACAAACAAAGTTAGATAACACAAGTACATCCACTAGCCAGGGCAAACAAAAGAAACCACAAGAGTACCAAGACTGGGATGACATGTAGAGAGTAAGTTACTACATTGAATTCAACATGTCCCCAAGAATAAAGATATGCAATGAGTTTGACTGATTTCTTTCCCTTAGGTGTCTTGCTCCCCCTGAATCTTACATGGGATATTGGGAGAAGATAGGGAACAGAAGATCAGAGCTGACAGATACATATGAACATGTCTTTCCCCCTAAAAAGACATGTGACATCTCTCCTCTTGAACATCAAGCATCTGGGATCCTTGAGTATTTTCTCTCCCCCTGGAAGTCTCTTTCTCCCCCTTAATACTTTCTCTCTTGTGTGTTTGGTCCTTGAGACTTTTTCTCTCCCTTGATGTGATCTCTCTCTCCTACAAGCTTTGATGTGATCTCTCTCTCCCCCTTTGACATCAATTTCCAAGAAGGGCTTTCTGGAATCCGTCATATAGGTTTGGTCCTTGAGACTCAGCACAAAGCAATGGATAAAATTGTGATGCTTGTAGAGGACAAGATTCATTGAGTGGAGCTGGATGAGAAGAAATGTAGAACAAGTGGCAAACTGTTTTTCTGATTGCAAAGTCGGTGGCACCGAGTGGCATATTTCGGTGGTACCGAAAAGATTCGGTTGGCCCGAAAATTGCAAGTCGGTGAAACCGAGTTTACACAGAGAAAAACACTTGTCACCTCAGCTCACTAGACATGTAGGATCTCACAAAGATTTGCAATGAATTACCTGAAGGATTTGCAAGGAATTGAATGCAGAAAATGCAGAACAAAAGCAAAGAGAAAAAGAAGAAACTGAAAGATCTAGATGAAGTTTTTTTTGTTTTTGAAAAAGAGAAAGAAATTAAACATGCATGACACAAATGCAATAACACAAAGAAGGAACAAGAGAACTTCATCTCGAGTTGGGTAGTGACATAGTCACCTATGTTAGAGTATATTGACTTAGGAGTCAAGTGAGAACACTGGATCATAGGTCATACTCATCGTTTAAGCTCAAAATGGGGTTACCATTTTTCGTTTAAGCATCTTGATGTATTCACATCTTGTTGAGTTGCTTTGACTTCATGTCTTGGAGTAAAGCTTCTCTAAGATGGAATAACATACCTTGGGTGGTGGTGTGGTTCTTGCTCATGTAGTTGAACTTGTGTGGGTGCTCAAGGTTGATGTAGCTCATCAAGAGTTGGGAGCACCACTTGGAGTGTGAGTTCACCTACCTACATGGATTAGTTCTTGCAAGGAAAAGCACTTGTGTATCCAAAAATGACATTCATGAAGCTCAACATAGAATTTGTCAAAGGATATGTTTGAATGATTTTGTGCGTCCTTGTCTTCAACCACCATCGTGTAGAGACTTGGTGATGTAGAGATTGCTCAAGATGTGAGTGAGTCGCAATCTCACGGAATTAGATTCAACCAAGCACCTACATGGGTTAGACAACATGCAAGGTACAAATATATCCAAGACATAAGATGGTCATCATAAGAGATATATCATGGATTGGTCATAAGCTCATGTCTTGCATGTATCCAATGGAGTTCCTACTCCAAGTTCGAAGCATCAATGATGTTCAATTCTCCTCTCAACCTGCAAAACACTTTCTCATCAAGTGGTTTAGTGAATATATCCACTAATTGCTTATCAGTGCGAACATGCTTAAGATCAATGTCACCCTTAGCAACATGATCTTGAATGAAATGATGACGAACTTCAATGTGCTTAGTTCGAGAAGGTTGTACAGGATTATGACCAATTTTAATAGCACTTTCATTGTCACAAAGCATTGGAACATGTTTCACATAGATCCCATAATCTTTAAGAGTTCGGGTCATCCAAAGTAATTGAGCACAACATGAACCAGCGGCAATGTATTCCGCTTCGGCGGTGGATAAGGATACGGAGTTTTGTTTCTTGGAAGACCAAGACACAAGAGATCTACCAAGAAATTGACAAGTACCCGAAGTTGACTTTCTATCAACCTTGTCTCCGGCATAATCCGAGTCGGAATAGCCAAGAAGATCAAAAGAAGACCTCTTAGGATACCAAATGCCAAAATTTGGTGTATGAATTAAGTATCTAACTATCCTTTTCACGGCCTTAAGATGACATTCTTTAGGAGCAGCTTGATATCGTGCACACATGCACACACTTAGCATAATATTGGGACGTGAAGCACATAGGTATAATAATGAACCAATCATAGAGCGATAAACCTTTTGATCAACCGGTTCACCATCTTTGGTCAAATCATTATGTCCACTAGTAGGCATGGGTGTAGACATACCTTTGCATTCTTGCATATTGAACTTCTTGAATAAGTCCTTGGTGTACTTCGTTTGAGAGACAAATGTACCTTCCTTAGTTTGCTTGATTTGCAAACCGAGAAAGAATTTGAGTTCACTCATCATAGACATCTCAAACTTCTCTGACATTAGCTTTCCAAACTTTTCACTAAAGAGAGGGCTAGTTGAACCAAATATGATATCATCAACATACATTTGGCATACAAATAGTTCTCCATTATCCCTTTTAGTAAAAAGAGTAGAATCAATTTTACCAATTTCAAAACCACTTGCAATAAGGAACTTAGTCAAGCATTTATACCATGCTCTAGGAGCTTGTTTAAGACCGTAAAGAGCTTTGTGAAGTTTGTAAACATGATTTGGTTTCTTAGGATTGACAAAGCCGGGAGGTTGTATCCATCAAGCATCGTTCTTGCCATTTCGATGAGCGTCCGGTTCTTCCTCTCAAGAACTCCATTTTGTTGATGTGTGTACGTAGCTGAGAACTCGTGTGAAATCCCTTCTTCGTCAAGAAAGGTGTCCTCATTTGCGTTCTTGAACTCCATTCCGTTGTCACTCCGAACCTTCTTGATCTTCACGTCAAACTGATTTTGGGCCTTCCTAGCGAAGTTTTTGAAGATCTTCTGGACCTGCGGCTTGTCATTAAGAAAGAACACCCACGTAAATATTGAAAAATCATCAACTATAACTAGACCAACAGAATTTCCACCGAGACTCTTGTAGGCGTTGGGACCAAAGAGATCCATATGAAGTAGCTCGAGTGGCCTCCTTGTAGTCATGATGTTCTTCACGGGATGCCTTCATCCAACCTGTTTACCTGCTTGACAAGCACTGCAAAGTCTATCCTTATCAAATATGACATCGTTAACTCCAAGGATATGATTTCCTTTAATAAGCTTGTCAAGGTTTCTCATGCCAACGTGACCTAGTCGTCTATGCCACAACCAACCTTTTGAGGATTTAGCAATAAAGCAAGTTTTAGGTTGTGCCTTTTTAGAGAAATCAACAATGTAAAGATCACCTCTACGCATACCGGTAAAGACCATTTTATGATTGTCTCGACGAAATACTTGGCAATCTACCTCAGTAAATAGGACATTCAAACCGAAATCAGCAAGTCTAGATACTGAAAGTAAGTTGTAGCCGAGTGATTCAATGAGCATGACATTTTGAATGGAACTATCATGTGAGATGGCCACCTTACCAAGGCCAACCACTTTACCCTTTGAGTTATCACCAAAAGTGACATATTTTCGAGGTCCGTCATTTTCAGCAAGCTCACGAAACATCTCTTCATCTCCGGTCATATGATCAGTACATCCACTATCGAGAACCCCTTCCTTTCCTCCTAACGCATATCCCCGAAGATTTGCCATAAGACCAAAGTGTCTCATTGCATCATCAAGATCGAAGTCACTATCATCATCACCATCATCATCATAGTATCCATGTTCACCATGATCTTGTGACTCATCATTTCCTAGAGAGGGTAATTCATTAGATAAATGATCATCAAAGTGGTCGCTTTTATGAATTCTTATAGCTTCGAATATAATATCACTAATGATTCCAACATCTCCTTTAGCTCGCTTGAGATTGGCAAGCTCAAATGGACAATTACCAAAACTAAGATCACTAGAGTTCATCTTACTCAAGGAAATAGATTTGTGGAGAATTTCATCCAAATTTTTCAAGGAATGGTCGGGAAATCGTTCCTCAAGAAATTTCCATATAGTATAGGCACAATTAAGAGTAGGCAAACTAGCAATCAAATTTTTGGGCAATCCTCTAGTGATGAGCTCAATAGTTCTAAGATTGCGAATCATGTCAATATCTTCATCTAGGGTAGGATGCAAAGGATCAATGTGAGGTGCACAAGGGCTAGCAATATACTTGTTCAAATGATATTGGTTGAAGATTACAAGCATCTCATTTTTCCACTCGTGAAAATACTCTCCATCAAGAATAGGCACTCTATGTCTAAGACTCCCTAAAGTAGACACATCCATCTTCCTCCAACGGTGATTAAACCAAGGCAATGGAGACCAAAGCTCTGATACCACTTGTAGGACCTTGAAGTAGATGTGTCTAGAGGGGGGTGATTAGACACATCATGCCAAAGTTACAATTTTTTAGCTTTTTCGGTTTGAGTGGAGTTTAAGCATTATTTCAACAATCACAATACATATCAAGCAAGTATGCAAAGAGTATATAGGCAGCGGAAAGTAAAGCATGCAACTTGTAAGAATGTAAAGGAAAGGGTTTGGAGAAATCAAACGCAATCGGAGACACGGATGTTTTTCCCGTGGTTCGGATAGGTGGTGCTATCCTACATCCACGTTGATGGAGACTTCAACCCACGAAGGGTAACGGTTGCGCGAGTCCATGGAGGGCTCCACCCACGAAGGGTCCACGAAGTAGCAACCTTGTCTATCCCACCATGGCCATCGCCCACGAAGGACTTGCCTCACTAGCGGTAGATCTTCACGAAGTAGGCGATCTCCTTGCCCTTACAAACTCCTTGGTTCAACTCCACAATCTTGTCGGAGGCTCCCAAGTGACACCTAGCCAATCTAGGAGACACCACTCTCCAAGAAGTAACAAACGGTGTGTTGATGATGAACTCCTTGCTCTTGTGCTTCAAATGATAGTCTCCCCAACACTCAACTCTCTCTCATAGGATTTGGATCTAGTGGAAAGAAGATTTGAGTGGAAAGCAGCTTGGGGAAGGCTAGAGATCAAGATTCATATGGTAGGAATGGAATATCTTGGCCTCAACACATGAGTAGGTAGTTCTCTCTCAGAAATAGGATGCTGGAAGTGTAGGCTTCGTCTGATGGCTCTCTCTTCGAATGAAGAGGAGGTGGAGGGGTATATATAGCCTCCACACAAAATCCAACCGTTACACACAATCTACCAATCTCGGTGGGACCGAATCAATAAACTCGGTCAAACCGAAAAGGTAAACCTAGTGACCGTTAGAGATTTTCGGTGGGACTGACATGCAACTCGGTAGGACCGATTCTGTTAGGGTTTGGGCATAACGTAATCCCGGTGAGACCGATTACACAAACTCGGTGAGACCGAGTTTGGTAATAAGCTAACCAGAGAGTTGGTCAGGCAAACTCGGTGGGACCAATTTGCTCTTTTCCACTAAGGCCCAATAAGGCCCATTGACTCCTCGAGGGGTTTCAGTAACCTCCCGGTACTCTGGAAAATGCCCGAACTCATCCGGAATCATTCCGGTGTCCAAACATAGCCTTCCAATATATCGATCTTTATGTCTCGACCATTTTGAGACTCCTCGTCATGTACGTTATCACATACGGGACTCCGAACTTCCTTCAGTACATCAAAACACATAAACTCATAATACCGATCGTCATCGAACGTTAAGCGTGCGGACCCTAAGGGTTCGAGAACTATGTAGACATGACCGAGACTCATCTCCGGTCAATAACCAATAGCGGAACCTAGATTCTCATATTGGTTCCTACATATTCTACGAAGATCTTTATCGGTCAAACCGCATAACAACATACGTTGTTCCCTTTGTCATCGGTATGTTACTTGCCCGAGATTCGATCATCGGTATCTCAATACCTAGTTCAATCTTGTTACCGGCAAGTCTCTTTACTCGTTCCGTAATGCATCATCCCGCAACTAACTCATTAGTCACATTGCTTGCAAGCCTTATAGTGATGTGCATTACCGAGAGGGCCCAGAGATACCTCTCCGATACACGGAGTGACAAATACTAATCTTGATCTATGCCAACTCAACAAACACCATCAGAGACACCTGTAGAGCATCTTTATAGTCACCCAGTTACCACTACACCACGACACTACATTCCCTACCGACGTGTGTTGGCAAAAGTCACTTTCGCCGACCGACTGCAGGTCGAGAAAACTTCTATCGAACTGTCGGTCGGTAATACTCACGTGTACCACCCAACAGTCGGTCGGGAATGCTGAAGTGTGTAGCATCAAACCGTTGGTCGGTAAAAGGTGCAGTACTATCGAACTGTTGGTCGGCAAATAATGCCGACCGATCGTGGGTCGCCAGTTGGGCCTCCCAAAATATCCGTGCGCGTGCCTGGGAAACTTAGGGCGCGAAGCCCATCCAAAATTTACTGCCCCTCACCCCGCAGCCCAGAGCCCACCCTAATCTTCCCCTATCTCTCCGCCCTCTCTCCCTTATCTCTTTCTCTCCCGATCTGAGCGGTGGCGGCGGCTCCCATCCTCTTCCTCCACTCCCCTCCCTCAGATTGAGCTCCGCCCCGAAGGAAAGGGTACACGGTCGTCGATCTGTGTGCGTCTAGCCATGGAGGGCTCGCCCCTCTCGCGCGCCTTATCCGCACGGAGCGCTAGCAGCCCACACGACGTAGATCCACTATCCCTGCGTCCGCCCCACACCGGCCGCCGGTGACTGCCACACTATTCCATTCCTCCCCAAGCCTGCCGCACGCGACGGCCCATGCTGCCATGCCGTTTTTCTGTAGCCAGACTGCCACCCCTACCCTCGCGCTCCGGGCAGAGGCTCGTTCTTCTTGGTGGTGACTACACGTTCCTCCCGGTGGTGGCGCTCTGCCCGCTGTGTTGCCTTTCTCCAAGCGGCTGCGCCCTTCGACCCCTACCTGTAATCAGTGAGTCCTTCCTGTTTTCTTCGAATTTTGATGTGCAACTGTAGTTTCTCCATTTATCTTGAATTCCCTCAGATCCCTGTCGGTCCGTTACTCAGTTTGTAGTAGAACTACACATCTTTCCTAGACCTTCATTAAATTAGTTTTTCTTACTAGGTCATAGTTGTTTGATTATTGGCAAACAATCATTCTTTACCTATCCTTTTTGTATCCGCAGATTGATCCGGCAACAGAGAGTTGAAGCTGCAAAGAAGCGTGATGAGGAAAAAGCTGGTACACCACTACTCTTTGTAATATTTGGGAGAGGATGACTAATCTAATATTGCCAAGATATATGTCTGTTGTCCTTGACCTGATTTTGATGGCACTCAATTTATTTCAGCTTGGAGTTGGTTTGTATTGTTTCTGCAAACAATTGTCTGAACTTGTAAATAATAGTTAGTCACAAGTCATATGGGTACAGTGCATCATAACAACTCTGCCCCTACACAATATACATCCCATTACTTATTTTTTTGGTATGTAAGTTGAGAAACAACTTGTTTTGTTGTTTTCTGATGTGAACTACATTATATGGACCTTTCACTCGATTATGTGCTATTTTTTACTATAATTGACATGTTGATATGTCATTCTAGAATTTTGTTGCTTCTGTTGGAACCTAATTTTCAATTTTACACCTTGCAGAATTTATGACTGACAGATTACATGCTGGTTTCTTACTGCTTAGGTTTCGACATTCGACATTTGAACAAATCATATAATGGAGATTATTATAATGGAAGGTAAACTTACCAAGCGAACAGAGCGAACAATACTTGTGTTAGTGTTTTCCAGTCTGTTGCATGCGCATTGTGGTCACTACTGTCAATCCATGGAAATTTAAATGTATAGTGATGGATTAAACAAATGGAACCTATATCCTGACTTGCCACTACTATACTGTAGCTTCTGAAACACTTGTATGCATAGATAGTTTCTCTTTTATCATAACTGAAACATTATAAAGATAAACCTCACTCAATTTTTAAGTGGGGAAGGGAAAGCTTCAAGATATTGCATTTAAAACACTGATATCTATTTGAAAATTAATTCATGTGCATACCTCCTGGATCCTATCATTATCATGTCTCTATTTCTCTTGTTCAAGAGAAGTGTGAAACAAAGCACTCGTATGCACAGATAGTTTCTCTTTTATCATAACTGAAACATTATAAAGATAAATCTCACTCAGTTTTTAAGTGGGGAAGGGAAAGCTTCAAGTTATTGCATTTAAAACACTGATATCTATTTGAAAATTAATTCATGTGCATACCTCCTGGATCCTATCATTATCATGTCTCTATTTCTCTTGTTCAAGAGAAGCGTGAAACAAAGCACTCATATTCACAGCAGCACATACAGTTATTCTATGCTATTAGAAATAAGGTCGTTAATATTCAGATATATGCATGTAAACTTGGCCGGTTAATCATCAAACACACACACACACACACAAACACCACGCTGGAAGGTGGTATTCATGGTTGATAGATGTCCCTATAAGATTGTACATTGTTCCTCTGATCCATTGCAAGGTATATAAATAATTCGATTTTGACTTTATTTTTTCAGCTTAGTTCACCTAGTATTGGATAAAAGTTGGACAGATGCACATAGGTAAGTCTTATCCATATAATGCTTTTACAATCTGCCAGTGGAACTTTAAATGATATGATTTACCAATTTCAATGATGTATATCAGCAGATTAAGTAAAAGCAGTTTTAGATATGAAATGAACTTAATTCAACCATTCTCTAGAAGAAAGTACCTATTTGTCATATGGCGATGTTATCTTGTAGAACAACAATAGGGATTTGTTAACATTCGACCTTTATGCTGTACTTTTTCCATTTTGATTCGCCTACTGTTAATATCCTCTTCTTCAACTGACATATTCTTGCAAGCTATCACAATTGATGAAATATAATTACGAGCGCTTAGCTTTTTGAATTTATATGCATACCGGAAGATTTACTCGTTACAAACATTAAACAGACGGACCTCTTTTTCAACAAGTTGTTTCAAATCCCACTGAGACAAAATAAAAGTGTGCTACTGCTAATTACTATACTGGAACAGAATGTATGGTTGGCATAAAGGCTATATTGGAATATTTTAGCTGTTTTGGTGTTCCTAATAACTTAAAACTGCTGTGAAGATGAACTGAACAATAGTACTCTCGAATTAGAGAGCAAGAAATTTCGAGTTAGTCTACTGTAGGGTAATAAAGTTCTTATATATGCTGCAAATCAGTTGCCTTGTGGTGTAATCACTGATGTCATGTTTCCATAAGTGAGCTGCTGTAATGACCTTAATAGTGCAAAGCTATGTTTTATATAAATTTTCCTATTCTTTCCAGAGTGCAAGGAAATGTATGAGGTGAATCAATTTTCCTATTCTGTTGTTGCTGCTATATTCAGGTGTATGTGGGTTTAAGATTGGCCACTAATTGTTGAACCAGGAGCTTTCCCTCGTTAGGAATATAAGCTAAAACTTTCCCATTGCCTTGATTCTTTGTAGGAAAGACATACAAGATGACCAGGAACCATGAAGCTCGCAGTTTGCGTTAACTGTGTAATGGAGCGGACTATGAATCGCTGGACATGTGTCTATTAGCTATCATATATGGTGTCTCGGTCAAGTGGATATTCTGTGTAATGGAAGACGCGTGATTTGTAGGACATATATCTATTGGCTATCATTTTGTAAACCTATCCGGTCTCTCGGTCACTGAACCATAAATGTTTCCTCTTAATTGGCTACCTCCTCCGTTTGTGAGAAGTAATTAATGTGCTATTTTTGTTTGGTTTTGGTTTAATATTTTTGGAGTACATGCATGTTACTTTAATTTGATTGATATTGTACTGTAATGAGATATATTACTAGATGGACACTGTTTTGGTGAGGCAAATGCCAAATAATTGGTGGGTATTAAATGTTGATAGCCTAAACAAAATGCTGTCAAGCTGTTGGTCGGTAAAACAAACTCCCATCTGACCGTTGGTTGGGGAAGGTCCACGACAACCCCAATGGATTGTTGGTCGGGAAACAATACGCTGTCCCATAGTCAGTTGGGAAAGGCCCATGGCAGTCCAAACAGACTGTTGGTCGGGAAAGGCCCATGGTAGGCCCAAGAGAATGTTGGTCGGGAAAGGTACACCATAGCCGACAAGTAGTCGGTCGGGAAAGACATGTTGGTCGGGAAAGGGTTTTCCCGTATGGACTTTCCCCAATAGACAGTGTCGGTCGGCAATAGTCTTTCCCGACCGACTGTCTGTTGGCAAAACTTGTATTCCCGACCGACCTGGCTGTTGGGGATGTAGTGTTGTGGTGTAGTGTACGTTGTGATGTTTGATAGCACACTAAGTGTTCCTTCGGTATTCGGGAGTTGCATAATCTCATAGTCATAGGAACATGTATAAGTCATGAAGAAAGCAATAGCAACAAACTAAACGATCATAGTGCTAAGCTAACAGATGGGTCTTGTCCATCACATCATTCTCTAATGATGTGATCACGTTCATCAAATGACAACACATGTCTATGGCTAGGAAACTTAACCATCTTTGATTAATGAGCTAGTCGAGTAGAGGCATACTAGGGACACTCTGTTTGTCTATGTATTCACACATGTATCAAGTTTCCGGTTAATACAATCCTAGCATGAATAATAAACATTTATCATGATATAAGGAAATATAAATAACAACTTTATTATCGCCTCTAGGGCATATTTCCTTCAGTCTCCCACTTGCACTAGAGTCAATAATCTAGTTCACATCGTCATGTGATTTAACACCAATAGCTCACATCTTTCTGTGATTAGTTCACATCTCTATGTGACTAATACCCAAAGGGTTTACTAGAGTCAATAATCTAGTTCACATCGCTATGTGATTAACACCCAAAGAGTGATCATGTTTTGCTTGTGAGAGAAATTTAGTCAACAAGTCTGCCACATTCAGAGCCGTATGTATTTTGCAAATTTTTCTATGTCTACAATGCTTTGCACGGAGATACTCTAGCTAATTGCTCCCACTTTCAATATCTATCCAGATTGAGACTCAGAGTCATCCAGATCGGTGTCAAAACTTGCATCACATAACTCTTTACGATGAACTTTTTGTCACCTCCATAACTGAGAAACATATCCTTATTCCACTAAGGATAATTTTGACCGATGTCCAGTGATCCACTCCTGGACCACTATTGTACCCTCTTGCCAAACTCTTGGTGAGGTACACACTAGGTTTGGTACACAGTATAGCATACTTTATAGAACCTATGGCTGAAGCATAGGGAATGGCTTTTCATTCTCTTTCTATTTTCTGTCGTGGTCGGGTTTTGAGTCTTTACTCAACTTCACACCTTGCAACACAGGCAAGAACTCCTTCTTTGACTGTTCCATTTTGAACTACTTCAAAATCTTGTCAAGGTATGTAGTCATTGAAAAATATTTCAAGCGTCTTGATCTATCTCTATAGATCTTGATGCTCAATATGTAAGTAGCTTCACCGAGGTCTTTCTTTGAAAAACTCCTTTCAAACACTCCTTTATGCTTTCCAGAAAATTCTACATCATTTCGATCAACAATATGTCATTCACATATACTTATCAGAAAGGTTGTAGTGCTCCCACTTACTTTCTTGTAAATACAGGCTTCACCACAAGTCTGTATAAAACCATATGCTTTGATCACTTTATCAAAGCATATATTCCAACTCCGAGATGGTTGCACCAGTCCATAGATGGATCGTTGGAGCTTGCACACTTTGTTAGCACCTTTAGGATTGTCAAAACCTTCTTGTTGCATCATATACAACTCTTCTTTAAGAAATCCATTAAGGAATGCAGTTTTGACATCCATTTGCCAGATTTCATAAAATGTGGCAATTGCTAACATGATCCGGACAGACTTAAGCATCGCTACGAGTGAGAAAATCTCATCGTAGTCAACATCTTGAACTTGTCGAGAACCTTTTGTGACAATTCGAGCTTTGTATATAGTAATACTACTATCAACATCTGTCTTCCTCTTGAAGATCCATTTATTTTCAATGGCTTGCCGATCATTGGGCAAGTCAACCAAAGTCCACACTTTGTTCTCATACATGGATCCCATCTCAGATTTCATGGCCTCAAGCCATTTTGCGGAATCTGGGCTCATCATCGCTTACTCATAGTTCGTAGGTTCGTCATGGTCTAGTAACATGACTTGCAAAAAGGATCACCGTACCACTCTGGTGCGGACCATACTTTGGTTGACCTACGAGGTTGGGTAGTAACTTGATCTAAAATTTCATGATCATCATCATTAGCTTCCTCACTAATTGGTGTAGGAATCACTAGAACTGATTTCTGTGATGAACTACTTTCCAATTCGGGAGAAGGTACAATTACCTCATCAAGTTCTACATTCCTCCCACTCACTTCTTTCGAGAGAAACTTCTTCTCTAGAAATGATCCATTCTTAGCAACGAATATCTTGCCTTCGGATCTGTGATAGAAGGTGTACCCAACAGTTTCCTTTGGGTATCCTATTAAGACACATTTCTCCGATTTGGGTTCGAGCTTATCAGGTTGAAACTTTTTCACATAAGCATCATAGCCCCAAACTTGAAGAAATGACAGCTTAGGATTCTTGCTAAACCACAGTTCATATGGTGTCGTCTCAACGGATTTAGATGGTGCCCTATTTAACGTGAATGTAGTTGTCTCTAATGCATAACCCCAAAACGATAGTGATAAATCAGTAAGAGACATCATAGATCGCACCATATCTAATAAAGTAAGGTTATGACGTTCGGACACACCATTATGCTGTGGTGTTCCAGGTGGCGTGAGTTGCGAAACTATTCCACATTATTTCAAATGAAGACCAAACTCATAACTCAAATATTCATCTCCGCGATCAGATCGTAGAAACTTTATTTTCTTGTAACGATGATTTTCCACTTCACTCTGAAATTCTTTGAACTTTTCAAATGTTTCAGACTTATGTTTCATCAAGTAGATATACCAATATCTGCTTCAAATCATCTGTGAAGGTCAGAAAATAACGATACCCGCCGCGAGCCTCAACACTCATCGGACCGCATACATCAGTATGTATTATTTCCAATAAGTCAGTGGCTCGCTCCATTGTTCTGGAGAAAGGAGTTTTAGTCATCTTGCCCATGAGGAATGGTTCGCAAGCATCAAGTGATTTCAAAAGCCCATCAGCATGGAGTTTCTTCATGCACTTTACACCAATATGACCTAAACGGCAGTGCCACAAATAGGTTGCACTATCATTATTAACCTTGTTTTCAATATTATGAATATGTGTATCACTATGATCGAGATTCAATAAACCACTCACCTTGGGTGTATGACCACAGAAGGTTTTATTCATGTAAACAGAATAACAATTATTATTTTAAATGAATAATCGTATTGCAATAAACATGATCTAATCATATTATGCTCAATGCAAACACCAAATAACATTTATTTTAGGTTCAATACTAATCTTGAAGGTAAAGGGAGTGTGCGATGGTGATCTTATCAACCTTGGAATCATTTCCAGCACACATCATCACATCGTCCTCAACTAGTCTTTGTTTATTTTGCAACTCCCGTTTCGAGTTACTACTCTTAGCAACTGAACCAGTATCAAATACCCAGGGGCTTGCTATAAACACTAGTAAAGTACACATCAATAACATGTATATCAAATATTCTTTTGTTCACTTTGCCATCCTTATTATCCGCCAAGTATTTGGGGCAGTTCCACTTCCAGTGACCATTTCCTTGCAGTAGAAGCACTCAGTTTCAGGCTTGGGTCTAGCTTTGGGCTTCTTCATGGGAGTGGCAACTTGCTTGCCATTATTCTTTAAGTGCCCTTTCTTTCCCTTGCCCTTTTACTTGAAACTGGCGGTCTTGTCAACCATCAACACTTGATGCTTTTCTTGATTTCTACCTTCGCCGATTTCAGTATCGCGAAGAACTCGGGGAATCGTTTTCGTCATCCCTTGCATATTATAGTTCATCACGAAGTTCCAGTAACTTGGTGATAGTGACTAGAGAACTCTGTCAATCACTATCTTATCTGGAAGATTAACTCCCACTTGATTCAAGTAATTGTAGTACTCAAGCATTCTGAGCACATGCTCACTGGTTGAGCTATTCTCCTCCATCTTGTAGGCAAAGTACTTGTCAGAGGTCTCATACCTCTTGACTCGGGCATGAGTCTGAAATACCAATTTCAGCTCTTGGAACATCTCATATGCTCCGTGGCGTTCAAAACATTTTTGAAGTCCCGGTTTTAAGCCGTAAAGCATGGTGCACTAAACTATCAAGTAGTCATCATATCGAGCTTGCCAAACGTTCATAACGTCTGCATCTTCTCCTGCAATAGGTCCATCACCTAGCAGTGCATCAAGGACATAATTCTTTTGTGTAGCAATGAGGATAATCCTCAGATCACGGAGCTAGTCCGCATCATTGCTACTAACATCTTTCAACATAGTTTTCTCTAGGAACATATCATAAATAAAACGGGGAAGCTATACGTGAGAAATTGATCTACAACATAGATATGCAAATACTATCAGGACTAAGTTCATGATAAATTTAAGCTCAATTAATCATATTACTTAAGAACTCCCACTTAGATAGACATCCCTCTAGTCATCTAAATGATCACATGAGATGAAGTAGTTTTCAATGGTGAACATCACCATGTTGATCATATCTACTATATGATTCACGTTCGACCTTTCGGTCTCAGTGTTCCGAGGCCATATCTGCATATGCTAGGCTCGTCAAGTTTAACCCGAGTATTCTGCATGTGCAAAGCTGGCTTGCACCCATTGTATGTGAATGTAGAGCTTATCACACCCGATCATCATGTGGTGTCTCAGCATGAAGAACTGTAGCAATGGTGCATACTCCGGGAGAACACTTATACCTTGAAATTTAGTGAGAGATCATCTTATAATGCTCCCGCCGTACTAAGAAAAATAAGATGCATAAAGGATAAACATCACATGCAATCAATATAAGTGATATGATATGGCCATCATCATCATCTTGTGCCTTTGATCTCCATCTCCAAAGCACTGTCATGATCACCATCTTCACCGGCTTGACACCTTGATCTCCATCATAGCATTGTTGTTGTCTCGCCAACTATTGCTTCTACGACTATCATTACCGCTTAGTGATAAAGTAAAGTGATTACATGGCGATTGCATTTCATACAATAAAGCGACAACTATATGGCTCCTGCCAGTTGCCGATAACTGTGTTAAAGAACATGATCATCTCATACAATAATTTATATAATCACGTCTCGATCATATCACATCACAACATGCCCTGCAAGAACAAGTTAGACGTCCTCTACTTTGTTGTTGCAAGTTTTACATGGTTGCTACGGGCTTAGCAAGAACCGTTCTTACCTACGCATAAAAAACCACAACGCGGTATAGTGATTGCTTTTTGATCTTCAGAAAAAACCCTGTTCATTGAATCCGATTCAACTAAAGTTGGAGAAAATGACACCCGCCAGCCACCTGTGTGCAAAGCACGTCGGTAGAACCAGTCTCATGAACGCAGTCATGTAATGTCGGTCTGGGCCGCTTCATCCAACAATACCGCCGAATCAAGAAACAACTAGTGACGACAAGCAATATGTATATACCCACGCCCACAACTCCTTTGTGTTCTACCCGTCCATATAACATCTACGCATAGACCTGGCTCGGATGCCAATGTTGGAGAATGCAGTATTTCAAAAAAAATTCCTATGATCACACAAGATCTATCTAGGAGATGCATATCAACAAGAGGGGGAGAGTATGCCTACGTACCCTCGTAGACCGAAAGTGGAAGCGTTATGAAACGCGGTTGATGTAGTCGAACGTCTTCGCGATCCAATTGATCAAGTACCAAACACACGGCACCTCCATGATCTGCACACGTTCAGCTTAGTGACATCCCTCATACTCTTATCCAGTTGAGGCCGAGGGAGAGTTTTGTTAGCACGACGGCGTGATGATGGTGATGATGAAGTTACCGATGCAGGGCTTCGCCTAAGCACTACAACGATATGACTGAGGTGGAATTCTGTGGAGGGGGGCACCGCACATGGCTAAACAATCAACTTGTGTGTCTATGGGGTGCCCCCTCCCCCGTATATAAAGGGGGGAGGAGGAGAGGGTCGGCCCTCATAGGGCGTGCCCAAGGGGGGATTCCTACTCCCAGTAGGAGTAGGTTTCCCCCCTTCCTAGTTGGAGTAGGAGAAGAAGGAAGAGGGAGAGGGAGAGAAGGAAAGGGGAGCCGACCCCCACCCCAGTTTGGATTGGGCTTGGGGAGCGCGCCCTCCACCTGGCTGCCTCCTCCTCTCTTCCACTAAGGCCCAATAAGGCCCATTGACTCACCGGGGGGTTCCAGTAACCTCCCGGTACTCCAGAAAATGCCCGAACACATCCGGAACCATTCCGGTGTCCAACCATAGCCTTCCAATATATCGATCTTTATGTCTCGACCATTCCGAGATTACTCGTCATGTCCGTGATCACATCCGGGACTTTGAACTACCTTCAGTACATCAAAACACATAAACTCATAATACTGATCGTCATCGAACGTTAAGCGTGTGGACCCTACAAGTTTGAGAACTATGTAGACATGACCGAGACTCATCTCCGGTCAATAACCAATAGCGGAACCTGGATGCTCATATTGGTTCCTACATATTCTATGAAGATCTTTATCGGTCAGACCGCATAACAACATACATTGTTGAAAGCACAAGTGCTCCCTGAGTTATTTTGGTAATTAATGTCAACATATCTCTTGTTGGACTAATGTTTCCACCTAGTATGTTTCAAACAAGTTCAACAATGGAGTGGCATGGACTAGAGGATGTGGAACCCCTTCAATATGCTAAGGACAAAGGATTGGCTCAAGCTCAAAGCTCAGGACTCTACATTTTCTATGTTAGTGATCCAAGATCACATTGAGTCCATAGGAAAGCCAATACTATTAAGAAGGGATGAGTTGTTGCTTAGTGGCTTGCTTGCTCAAGTGATTAGTGATATGCTCCAAAGCCCTCAACCACTTTCTCACTTCCAAATTTGTCCCAAACCAAAAGTCAAACTCGGCCCACCTATTCTTCCTATCCGGAGCCACCGAGTTCAGTTGACATAGCCACTGCCAGAAACCCTAATCAATTCGGTCTCACCAAGGGATCTCGGTCTCACCGAGATGGGCTTGTAAACTCTGTGTTACCTATTGCAATATTTTCGGTCCCACCGAGATATGCAATCGGCCCCACCGAGTTCGCCTGACCAACTCTCTGTTTTGCTTATTACCCAAATCGGCCCACCGAGTTTGTGTAATCGGTCAAACCGAGTTTTGGATTTACCCTAACCCTAGCACATCGGTCTCACCGAGTTGGTCCAGTCGGTCCCACCGAAACACCTAACGGTCACATTATGAGCCAAATCGGTCTGACCGAGTTCTCTGAATCGGTCCCACCGTGTTTGGTGATTTGTGTGTAACGGTTAGATTTTGTGTGGAGGCTATAAATACCCCTCCACCCACTCTTCATTCGTGTAGAGAGCCATCAGAACATGCCTACACTTCCAATACATATTTTCTGAGAGAGAACCACCTACACTTGTGTTGAGGTCAAGATATTCCATTCCAACCACATAAATCTTGATCTCTAGCCTTCCCCAAGTTGCTTTCCACTCAAATCTTCTTTCTACCAAATACAATCATATGAGAGAGAGTTGAGTGTTTGGGAGACTATCATTTGAAGCACAAGAGCAAGGAGTTCATCATCAACACACCATTTGTTACTTCTTGGAGAGTGGTGTCTCCTAGATTGGCTAGGTGTCACTTGGGAGCCTCCGACAAGATTGTGGAGTTGAACCAAGGAGTTTGTAAGGGCAAGGAGATCGCCTACTTCGTGAAGATCTACCCTAGTCAGGCAAGTCCTTCGTCGGCGATGACCATGGTGGGATAGACAAGGTTGCTTCTTCATGGACCCTTATGCCGGATTTCGGGTTCCGGCAGACCCTTAAGGTTCGAACACTGGGGTGCGCGCGGAAATCTCGCCTTCAACCTCTCCATCTCGAGGGGACCTAAACTACTAAAAGAACTACACGAAAGACACAAGATTTATACTGGTTCGGGCCACCGATGTGGTGTAATACCCTACTCCAGTGTGTGGTGGATGGATTGCCTCCTGGGGCCGGTGAGGATGAACAATACAAGGAAGAACAGCCTCGCGAGGGTCTGTTCTTGGCTGTGGTGATGAACTGCTATGAAGAGTTCAGTCACCCTCTCTCTCTCTCTGTGTGCTTTTCCTCTTACTCGTCGTCGTCCCGGACGGAACGACCAGGAATCGAACCCACCGAAAACCGAACCGGAATCGAACCCCCTGCTATGTGGGTGGCTAGTCCTATTTATAGAGGCCCTGGTCCTCTCCCCAAATATTGAGCAGGAAGGGATCCATCAATGGCGGGCTAATTTGAAGGGGGACAACAAGTACATCTATCCTGACAAAAGCAGTCTTCGCCTGCCAAAGGCTCTGGTGATGACGCCGCGCTGGGCTCCATGGTGACCTCCGTCTCGTAGTCCTCCTGGCCTTGGTCTCGTTGCACCGAAGTGGCAACCTTTGCCTGATGCCTCGGTACTCCGCTGATACGCTTGCTCCCTTTGCACCAAAGAGGAAAGAGGGACACTGCGTGCACTGGCACCCGCCTGGTGCCCCGTGTCGTCATGGCTTGCGTCATGGGCACCTCGCGAGGTACCCCGCCTTGAACTCTCCGCCTCCTCGCGAGCCAGCCTGACGAGGCTGTGCCTGAGGACGCGCCGTGTCGTCCGCCTCGCGAGGCTTGGCCCCTCGCGAGGGTCTTGAGCCTCGTGTTGATGAAGATGGGCCGCGCTGGGCCCCCACTTGAGCCACGCCGCAGGCCGCAGGCATGCAAGTCTGGGGACCCCCGTTCCCAGAACGCCGACAGTAGCCCCCGGGCCCAAGGCGCGCATGGACTTGGCCGTGCCGAGAGGTGAAAGGGCAAGGGCGAAGCGCCGCGGGCCCCAACAGCCTGCAGCCTTGGACGCCGCGTGGCGGTGGATTGGACGTGGGTGCCTTCGCTTCCCCATGATGCCTTGGTGATCGTGCGAGTTGGACAAGTCCTTGAAAGTGCGTTATATCGACTAGAGGGGGGGGGGGTGAATAGGCGATTTTTATGAAAGTCTTCAAAACGTGGAAGTTATGAAGACAAACAGAGAAGATATGCCTATCACTATGCAGCGGAAGTTAGATTACACAAGCAAGCTATGGTTAAGTATTCAATAGAGTGAAAGCACAGTAACAATAGCTTCAGTGTAATAAGGATCAGGTAGGAAGAAGTTATGAAGCCAATCAAATCATACAGTTATGTTGTGAAGACAAAAGACAGAGCAAGCATGCAGTGGCTTCACAATGGATAACAGTAAGTTGAAGGGAAGTGAAGATGAAACCAGTGATGCGTTGAAGACAATGATTTGTTGGACCAGTTCCAGTTGCTGTGACAACTGTACGTCTGGTTGGAGCGGCTAGGTATTTAAACCAAAGGACACACAGTCCCGGACACCCAGTCAAGGACACTTAGTCCAAGACACCCAGTCCTCACCGTATTCTCCTTGAGCTAAGGTCACACAGACCTCGCCCAATCACTCTGGTAAGTCTTCAAGGTAGACTCCCAAACCTTCACAGACTTTGTTCACCGGCAATCCACAATTACTCTTGGATGCTCAGAACGCGACGCCTAACCGTCTGGAGGATGCACAGTCCTCAAGTGTAATAAGTCTTCAGATCACACAGACAAGAAGACTTAAGTGATGCCCAATTTACTCTGGCTCTGGGTGGTTAGGGCTTTTCTCCTCACTAAGGATTTTCTCTCAAAGGCTTCGAGGTGGGTTGCTCTCAAACGACAAAAGCCGTGCACTGAAATCTGAGCAGCCAACCGTTTATGGTTGTGGGGGGTGGACTATTTATAGCCACTTGGCAACCCTGACCTGATTTGTCCGAAATGACCATGAGTCACTAAGGAACTGACACGTGTACTAACGGTCGGATTTTGAACTCTCACGGCAACTTTACTTGGGCTGCAAGTAAAGCTGACTTGTCTGACTCTGGACAAGATTTTCTCTCATTGTCTTCACTCGAAGACATAGGATTTGAATTAGGCATCACTTCAGTCATCCTGACTGGTTCTCTTGGACCCCACTTAACAGTACGGTGGTTCCTACGACACAACATGAATAAAGTAAAACTACGAAGGATCTAAGTCTTCGAGTTCTAAAGGCTTCATGGGGAGTCTTCATATGTCATTGTCTTCGACATGAATGTCTTCATGAACCACCATTGTCTTCAATGTCTTCGTACATTTTTGGGGGTCATCTCTGGTAGCTAAACCGAATCAATGAGGGACTTTTACCTGTGTTATCCTGCAATTCTCACAAACACATTAGTCCCTCAACTAGGTTTGTCGTCAATACTCCAAAACCAACTAGGGGTGGCACTAGATGCACTTACAGTCCCTGCATGCAGAACATGTTATGATTACCTGTGATCGTGGAGACCGGCGGTTGGCCTTCGCCGGCTATAAGTACGGCACCGCTCGTGCCCGTCCAGTCCATCTCCTCTTGCTCTCTCCTTCGCCTCAGCTCTTGCTCCGTCTCGGTGTGATGGCTCCGATTCGCCGATTCTCTACGGCGGAGAAGGGAAAGGCTCCTCGAGAAGGGACAGACCCTCTCCCGCCGAAGAAGCGACTCGCCCATTGCAGCCGGGACGATGAGGACAACCCGGTGGTGGCGAGGCCCCGGGGCGAGCAGGCTCCGCCGGGGTTCCCGCTGCCTTTGTACGCCCACGTCGAGGGCCCCGGAGGTGCTGACGATGATCCCCGCGGTCAGCGCTGTCGTCGGCGCCGTCAGGCTGTGAAGGCGTGGGTGGTTCCTCCTGGAGTCCATGCCGAGGGCTCCTCCCATGAGTTCGTGCTCCACGTCGTCACTCCTCTTCAGTCCTGGATCCGCCTTCCTCCCTTCTTCGCCTCCATGGTTCTTCCAGGGGGGCCTATGGAGCTCCAGCCGCAGCACGCCGACTGCGGCGCCCCACGATCGAGGCCGAGGTCGTCGTCGCTGCCCCAGGCGCGGTCTACATGTCCCGCGACTGGAGGGAGATCGCCCGGATCTGCAGGGAAAGAGGCGTCTTTACGGTCCACCTGGAGTATGACGGCGCCGCGGTGATGTTCCTCAAGGTCTTCGACGCGATCGGGCGCCGGCTGGAGTGCTGCCGCGGGAGAGGCGACCAGGACCTCGCCCTGGTGAGGGCTGGGCCCGTCGACCGCCCCCTTGGCAGTGGCGCCTGAGGGTCCAGCGGCTCCAGCGGAGGCTACGTGACTCCGGAGACGAGCGACGACAGCTACGAGGCCCCGAGTCGCCGTCGCTCCAGGAGCAGGGCGAACGCGTCAGGCCATCGCCAACCGTGATCTGGATGGAGTTGGCGCCGGTGCCTGACAGCCCATTGTTGATGATGGTGTCTCCCGCAGTAGCTCATGTAGTTAGCGTCCCTTAGGATTCGTTCCCCGCGAGGAATCAGAATGCGCCCCATGGGGGCTTGTAAGGTGTCTGTAGTCCCGTTTGTTAATATATGACCTTTGCTATGGATTTGTGTGAGTTGCTGATTCCGTCATAGCTGAGTTCTCCCTTTCGAACTTCACGAGGGCTTGGTGCTCTAAGCCGACAGGTCCCAGTCCCAAGGCGGCGTCAGCCGTCGCTGGTATGCCAGGTCGCGATGCCGTGGTCAAGGCCAGGAGGTGAGCGACCCGAGGTCCGGTAAGAGCCCCTGAGTCGCGATGCTCAGGAGGTCCCCTTTGGCGCCCAAGCAGCCATCACTTAGTGAGAAAGGGAAGCAACATCGCTAGTACGGAGTTGCTTTAGGTGCGGGGGTAGTGCTGCAGTAGCCAGTGCCGTGGGTGGTAACTTATCTTGAGGATCAGGGGCCATTCCAGGTACGCCGTTGGGTCTGTGTGTGGATAGGAGCGGAAACGCTCGGCAAGGTCCTCGCGAGACCCCTTCTTCCCCGCCTCTACTCCCCTTTCTGCTCTACGTCCTCGGGTCCCGGCCCTCAAGCTTGTCTCAGCCGTTGCTGGTATGCCAGGTCGCGATGCCATGGACAAGGCCAGAGGGTGAGGGCTGGAGAGCCAGTAAGAGCCCTGAGTCGCGATGCTCAGGCACCCCCCCTTTAACGTGCAAGCGGTTCGCGCGGACGAGGGTGAAGGAAACCTCGTGAGGGCCTCGGCTTGCGCGGTTCCCTCCAGGGATCCTGCAGGGTCATCACAGAAAGAAGATGGTGTTGCCACGACGGCCATTAGTTGATCGTTAGTCACTCAAGAGCTTGCTGGTTGAGGTAGGCGAGGCGTATCTGGGCACCCGTGAGCCAGCGCGGGACTCCCGAGGCCCTACCTCTGAGCGGGTTGCGGCCGGCACTGGGCCGTATTTTGAGATGTGTCCCTGCAAAATTTGGTTAGATGCCGGTACTCTACGTCCTCGGGTCCTGGCCCTCGAGCTTGTCTCAGCCGTCGCTGGTATGCCAGGTCGCGATGCCATGGACAAGGCCAGAGGGTGAGGGCTGGAGAGCCAGTAAGAGCCCTGAGTCGCGATGCTCAGGCACCCCCCTTTAACGTGCAAGTGGCCGACATGGGAAGAGAAGATGCTGCGGACAGGCTCCATGCAGCTAAGCGTGATAGGCAATGCATAGTTGGAAATAAACGCTAGGGGCATACACGCTGCTGGGTCTGGCCCGAACGGCTTGGGGATGATGCAGCCCGAGGGGCGCCCCCAACAGGGCAAACTAATGACGGAAAGGTAAATGCAGATACATGCCGCGGGGACGGACCCACGCGGCCTGGGAGTGATGCAACCCTGGGGGGGTGCTCCCAGCTGAGAATGGAACTTGAAAGATGTCACATGAGGATGTCGTCGGCGTAGTGGCGTCGGTGCGGCAGACTTGGCGGGCTGCAGAAGCCGATCCTCACGAGCCCCCAGGCCCCGAGGCCTCGGGAGGCTCCGGAGGCGCTGGTGACCCCTCGCGAGCTGCCTCCACCTCCACCAGAGCCGCGGAACGCCTGTCTTCCTGAGCCTCCACGATGCCCCTCATGAGGCGCTGGTACGCCGCAGCCATGCTCGGCCGGCCGTAAGGCATGCGAACATAGCTGTGGGGTGGACCTCTGCAGCGCCCCACTTGCGAGGGCCAGAGGCACTCCATTGTGGCGATCTGATTGAGCCCTGGTACGTCGACGCAGACGCGCAGCCCACCATCCTCGCCTGGATGTGGGGCCACGGCTGGCAAGCGGCGGCAACCTCTCATGATCCTTGTCTCCTGTAGCTCTTGAATGGCCTCGTCAATGAACTCTTGCGGTTCTGATCTTCCTCGCCTAGCTCCCTCTCGAGGGAAACATGCTGCGAAGCACGCCTCCACATGGTGCCCAAGCGCCTCCCTCGTGACCCTGGCTAGGTCAGTGGCCCTCCAGGTGAGAGCCCCCGAGCCCTGCCTGAGGAGGGCGCCGGGCGCGCTTTCCTATGCGATGGATGGAGGGCCCTCCTGAAGGGGCACGGGCCCTGAGGGGCCTGCCTCCTGAGGGGCTGAGCCTGACGACGTCTTCTTCTTCTTGGGGGTGGCCTCAGGAAGCCTCCTGCTTCCGCGATCTGGGTCTTCTAGCGACGTGGCCTGAAAGGCTCGCTGCAGGGAACACACTACATCTCTCTCTCTCTTCACAGGGCACCGTGATGACGCCGCTGCTTCCTGGCATCTTGAGGACGTTGTAGCCATGGTGGGTCACGGCCATGAACTTGGCCAGCGCTGGGTACCCGAGGATGGCATTGTACGGTAGGCGGATGTGGGCGACGTCGAAGTCGATGAGCTCAGTGCGGTAGTTGCTGCGGGCCCCGAAGGTGACAGGGAGGCGGACCTGCCCGATCGGGACTGTGGAACCGTCGGTGATCCCGGAGAAAGGCTTGGTTGGCTGAAGCTGGTCATAGGGCACTTGGAGGTTGTTGAATGTTTCCACGGACAGGACGTTGAGCCCTGCCCCGCCATTGACGAGGGTCTTGGTGACCTGCACGTTGCTGATGATTGGGGAGCAGAGCGTCGGGAGGACTCCCGCAGTGGCTGCTCACTTCAGCTGGTCTGCCGAGCTGAACGTGATGGGGCACGCCGACCACCTGAGGGGGCGCGTTGCTTCGAGCTTGGGGAGAACCGCATTCACTTCGCGCGCAAACTGCTTGAAGATACGTTGGGAGGCTGGGGCTTGAGCTCTGCCCAGGATGCAGGCGATCGCGCGCGGCTCCTGGAAGCCCCCAGCCCCCTCATCTTGATGGCGGTCTTCGTTCCTTCTTGGTGGAGGCGGCAGCGGAGGTAGGCCTGCATTGCCATGAGGGCGGTCCTCACGAGTCTGGTCTCTCCAGTCCCCCTCGCGAGGAAGGTCCCGCCAGCGGTCCTCGCGAGGCTGGTCGCGCCACCCCTGGCACGGGCCGCGGTCTTCCCAGCGCCCTGGGTTTCTTCCTCCTCCCCGGCCGTAGCCCTGGTCAGCACGGTCAGGGCGACGACCGATCCTTCCTTCTCGTACGGTGCGGAGCTCTTGACATTCGTTGGTGTTGTGGGTGTGGAGGTCATGGTACACACAGTACCGGCTGCCTCTGGAGGGTTTGGGCAGATCCTTGCCCCGCTTGGTGTCTGGTTCGGCTGCGAGCACGGCAGCCCCCTTGCGCTTCACGTCCTTGGCCTTGGGCTTCTTCTCTTCTGGGTCCGCGGCAGGTAGCTCGAGGAGGGAGAGACGTCCCTTCTCAGCCCTGGCGCACTTGTTTGCCAAGTTGAACAGCTCCAGGGAGGTGCAGAGGTCTTCGTGCATCGCCAGCTCCTCCTTCATCTTGACGTCACGCACGCCGTCAGAGAAGGCGGAGATGATGGCCTCCTCTGACACCCTGGGGATCTTGAGGCACGCGCTGTTGAAGCGCTGGATGTACTTTTGCAGGGTCTCTCCGGGTTGTTGCTTGATGCGGCGCATGTCGCTCACGGCAGGCGGTCGGTCGCGAGTACCTTGGAAGTTGGCGATGAAGCGGGCGCGCATCTGGTTCCAGGAGGAGATCGTGCCTGGAGCCAGATTCAGGAGCCAAGTTCGCGCCCCTTCCTTGAGCGCCATGGGGAACCAGTTCGCCATGACCTTTTCATCCTCGCCGGCAGCCTCGATACCCAGCTCATAGAGCTGGAGGAATTCCGCGGGATCGGTTGTGCCGTCGTAGCGAGGAGGCAGGTCGGGCTTGAACTTGCCGGGCCACGCGACGCTGCGCAACTCAGTGGTGTAGGCGTGGCAGCCCGCGGTGGCCACGAAAGGCCTCGGTTGGTGGAGAGCTTGGTCTTGAGGGTCCCCACGCGCTGCAGCTAGGAGCAGGGCGGGGTCTTGACGCGCCGGAGCTGGAGCAGGGTCGCGGCGTGCCGGAGCAGGGAGCGCCCGGGCAGCCCCCTGCGGGCGAGGGATTTCTTGGCAGCTTCGCTCTTGTTGCGATGGCGCCTGGCGGAGCGGGTTCCGCCCAGGGGCCAGTCGCCTTGGAGCCACGGCATCTTCTTAGAGGGGAGGTGGCTGGTGCGCCTTCGGAGCTTCGTTGCCCGCATGGGGCGGAGTGCGGCGCAGAGGGACGGACGGCGCGGAAGAGCCCCCTGCGGCGCGGACAAGCTCGGCGACGCGGTCGAGCCATTCTTCGTAGACGTCGTCGACGGGACGGTAGCACAGGAGCTCGTTTGCCGCGAGGAGCGCAGCTCGAGCCTCCAAGGGTGCGCGGAGCGCGCGGGACGAAGAACCGGCTGGAGCGAGTGATGGAGTGGCGGTGCGGCCGTCTTGCCGCACGGACGGGTGCTGGGACGATGCCTGCTGCTCGCCCCCCGTCGGGCCGGTGGTGGCGTTGACGGCGGGCGACGGGGAATGACGAGGACGCCCACCGACGGGGGCCATCTGGGCGATGCGAGAAGCGATGGCGGCCCGGCGCTCGGCGCGGGCTCGACGAGCGTCTGACATGGATGCGACGGTCGGAGGAGAGCGGAGCGGTGGAAGACGAATTCCGGCGCACCCCTACCCGGCGCGCCAAATGTCGGATTTCGGGTTCCGGCAGACCCTTAAGGTTCGAACACTGGGGTGTGCGTGGAAATCTCGCCTTCAACCTCTCCGTCTCGAGGGGACCTAAACTACTAAAAGAACTACACGAAAGACACAAGATTTATACTGGTTCGGGCCACCGATGTGGTGTAATACCCTACTCCAGTGTGTGGTGGATGGATTGCCTCCTGGGGCCGGTGAGGATGAACAATACAAGGAAGAACAGCCTCGCGAGGGTCTGTTCTTGGCTGTGGTGATGAACTGCTATGAAGAGTTCAGTCACCCCCTCTCTCTCTCTGTGCTTTTCCTCTTACTCGTCGTCGTCCCGGACCGAACGACCAGGAATCGAACCCACCGAAAACCGAACCGGAATCGAACCCCCTGCTATGTGGGTGGCTAGTCCTATTTATAGAGGCCCTGGTCCTCTCCCCAAATATTGAGCGGGAAGGGATCCAACAATGGCAGGCTAATTTGAAGGGGGACAACGAGTACATCTATCCTGACAAAAGCAGTCTTCGCCTGCCGAAGGCTCTGGTGATGATGCCGCGCTGGGCTCCATGGTGACCTCTGTCTCGTAGTCCTCCCGGCCTTGGTCTCGTTGCACCGAAGTGGCAACCTTTGCCTGATGCCTCGGTACTCCACTGATACGCTTGCTCCCTTTGCACCAAAGAGGAAAGAGGGACGCTGCGCGCGCTGGCACCCGCCTGGTGCCCCGTGTCGTCATGGCTTGCGTCATGGGCACCTCGCGAGGTACCCCGCCTTGAACTCTCCGCCTCCTCGCGAGCCAGCCTGACGAGGCTATGCCTGAGGACGCGCCGTGTCGTCCGCCTCGCGAGGCTTGGCCCCTCGCGAGGGTCTTGAGCCTCGTGTTGATGAAGATGGGCCGCGCTGGGCCCCCACTTGAGCCACACCGCAGGCAGGCAAGTCTGGGGACCCCCGTTCCCAGAATGCCGACACCTTCTTGGGTGGAGCCCTCCGTGGACTCGCGCAACCGTTACCCTTCATGGGTTGAAGTCTCCATCAACGTGGATGTATGATAGCACCACCTATCGGAACCACGCCAAAAATCTCCATGTCTCCAATTGCATTTGCACACTCCAATCCATTCTCTTTACATTCTTGCAAGTTGCATGCTTTACTTTTCACTGCTCATATACTCTTCGAATGCTTGCATGCTTGCTTGATATGTATTGTGAATACTTAAACTTGTGCTAATACTCCACATGAACCTAAGAATTAAAAACTGCAACT
Organism: Triticum monococcum; assembly: GCA_034509565.1. Classification (NCBI taxonomy): domain Eukaryota; kingdom Viridiplantae; phylum Streptophyta; class Magnoliopsida; order Poales; family Poaceae; genus Triticum; species Triticum monococcum. Next base: position 699,133,642 of record CM067842.1, read on the forward strand.
TTTCTTGATTAGAGTCTATTAACCCCCCTCCAGAGACCTCTTCTCGATCCTTCCAATTGGCATCGGAGCATTGGTCTCCATTACCTTGGTTTAAACACCTTTGGAGGAAGATGGATGTGTCTACTTTGGGGAGTCTTAGACGTAGAGTGCCTATTCTTGATGAAGAGTTCTTCTATGAGTGGAAAAATGAAATGCTTGAGATTTTCAATGAATATCATTTGAACAAGTACATTACTAGTCCTTGTGCACCTCATATTGATCCTTTGCATCCTACACCCGAAGAGGATCTTGACATGATTCACAATCTTAGAACTATCAATCTTATCATTAGAGGTGTGCCCAAAAACTTGATTGCTAGTTTGCCTACTCTTGATTGTGCCTATACTATATGGAGATTACTTGAGGAATGATTTCCAAATTATTCCTTCAAAAATTTAGACGAAATCCTTCATAAGTCTATTGCCTTAATTAAGATGAGCTCCAATGATCCCAAATTTGGTGACTGCCTATTTGAGCTTACTAATCTTACGAGTGCCAAAGGAGATGTTGGAATCATTAGCAATATCATTTCCAAAGCCATTAGAATTCATAGAGATGAACATTGTTACGGTCATACTTCTAATGAATCCCTCTCTCTAGGAATTGATCCACCACATAACGATGTTGAACATGGATACTATGATGAGGATGACGATAGTGACTATGATCTTGATGATGCAATGAGACATTTTGGTCTTATGGATAATCTTCGCGGCTACATGGCTGGAGGAAAGGAATGGGTGCTTGATAGTGGATGTACTGATCATATGACTGGAGACAAAGATATGTTTCGTGAGCTTGCTGAAAACGACGGTCCTCGAAAGTATGTCACCTTTGGTGATAACTCAAAGGGTAAGGTGGTTGGCCTAGGTAAGGTGGCCATCTCACATGATAGCTCCATACAAAATGTCATGCTCGTTGAATCTCTTGGGTAAAATTTACTTTCAGTATCTAGACTTGCTGATTTTGGTTTCAATGTCCTGTTTACTGAAGTAGATTGCCAAGTGTTTCGTAGAGACAATCATAAAATGGTCTTCATCGGTATACGCAGAGGTGATCTTTACATTGTTGATTTCACTAAAAAGGCTCAACCTAGAACTTGCTTAATTGCTAAATCTTCTAAAGGCTGGTTGTGGCATAGAAGACTAGGTCATGTGGGTATGAGGAATCTTGATAAGCTTATCAAAGGTGATCATATCCTTGGGATAAAAGATGTCATATTTGACAAGGATAGACTTTGTAGTGCTTGTCAGGCAGGAAAACAGGTTGGAGGAAGTGATGTCTACTACACAACCTTCTTCTTGTAGATGTTGTGGGGCCTCCAAGTGCAGAGGTTTGTAGGACAGTAGCAAATTTCCCTCAAGTGGATGACCTAAGGTTTATCAATCCGTAGGAGGCGTAGGATGAAGATGATCTCTCTCAAGCAACCCTGCAACCAAATAACAAAGAGTCTCTTGTGTCCCCAACACACCCAATACAATGGTAAATTGTATAGGTGCACTAGTTCGGCGAAGAGATGGTGATACAAGTAGTATATGGATGGTAGATATAGGTTTTTGTAATCTGAAAATATAAAAACAGCAAGGTAACTAATGATAAAAGTGAGCACAAATGGTATTGCAATGCTAGAAACAAGGCCTAGGGTTCATACTTTCACTAGTGCAAGTCCTCTCAACAATAATAACATAATTGGATCACATAACTATCCCTCAACATGCAACAAAGAGTCACTCCAAAGCCACTAATAGCGGAGAACAAACGAAGAGATTATGGTAGGGGTATGAAACCACCTCAAAGTTATTCTTTCCAATCAATCCGTTGGGCTATTCCTATAAGTGTCACAAACAGCCCTAGAGTTCGTACTAGAATAACACCTTAAGACACAAATCAATCAAAACCCTAATGTCACCTAGATACTCCAATGTCACCTCAAGTATCCGTGGGTATGATTATACGATATGCATCACACAATCTCAGATTCATCTATTCAACCAACACATAGGACCTCAAAGAGTGCCCCAAAGTTTCTACCGGAGAGTCAAGACGAAAACATGTGCCAACCCCTATGCATAGATTCCCAAGGTCATGGAACCTGCAAGTTGATCACCAAAACATACATCAAGTGGATCAATAGAATACCCCATTGTCACTATGGGTATCCCACGCAAGATATACATCAAGTGTTCTCAAATCCTTAAAGACTCAATCCGATAAGATAACTTCAAAGGGAAAACTCAATCCATTACAAGAGAGTAGAGGGGGAGAAACATCATAGGATCCAAATATAATAGCAAACCTCGCGATACATCAAGATCGTACCACCTCAAGAACACGAGAGAGAGAGAGAGATCAAACACATAGCTACTGGTACATACCCTCAGCCCCGAGGGAGAACTACTCCCTCCTCGTCATGGAGAGCACCAGGATGATGAAGATGGCCACCGAAGAGGGATTCCCCCTCCGGCAGGGTGCCGAAACGGGTCTAGATTGGTTTTCGGTGGCTACGGAGGCTTCTGGCGGCGGAACTCCCGATCTATTCTACTCCTCAAAGTTTTTAGGGTATATGGGTATATATGGGAGGAAGAAGTACGTAGGTGGACTTCCGGGCTGTCCACGAGGCAGGGGGGCGCGCCCAGGGGGGTGGGCGCACCCCCCACCCTTGTGGGCAGCCCAGGACTCTCCTGGTCCAACTCCGATACTCCATGGGCTTCTTCTGGTCCAAAAATAAGTTCTGTGAAGTTTCAGGTCAATTGGACTCCGTTTGATTTTCCTTTTCCGTGATACTCTAAAACAAGGACAAAACAGAAACTGGCACTGGGCTCTAGGTTAATAGGTTAGTCCCAAAAATCATATAAAATAGCATATAAATGCATATAAAACATTCGTGGTTGATAATATAATAGCATGGAACAATACAAAATTATAGATATGTTGGAGACGTATCAGGAAGTCATCGCGCAAAGAACATCGTGACCACGAGAAGGCCACTCGAGCTGCTTCACATGGATCTCTTTGGTCCCAGTGCCTACAAGAGTCTCGGTGGTAACTCATTTGGTCTAGTCATGGTTGATGATTTTTCAAGATTTACGTGGGTGTTCTTTCTTGATGACAAATTGCAGGTCCAAAAGATCTTCAAAAACTTCACTAGGAAGGCCCAAAATCAATTTTATGTGAAAATCAAGAAGGTTCAGAGCGATAACAGGACGGAGTTCAAGAATGCAAATGTGGATACCTTTCTTAACGAAGAGGGGATTTCACATGAGTTCTCAGCTACGTACACACCTCAACAAAATGGAGTTGTTGAGAGGAAGAACCAAACTCTTATTGAGATGGCAAGAACGATGCTTGATGAGTACAAGACTCCAAAACACTTTTGGGCAGAAGCAGTTGAGATAGCTTGTCATGCAACAAATCGCTTGTATCTTCACAAGCTACTCGGCAAGACGGCATACGAGCTCCTCACCGGTAACAAACCCCAAGTTGGATACTTTCGAGTATTCAGCTCAAAGTGCTACATTCTTGATAAGCATTGTCGTTCTAAATTTGCTCCTAAATCTCATGAAGGTTTCCTAGTTGGTTATGGCTCAAACTCTCACACTTACCGTGTCGACAACAATTTCACCCGAAAGGTTGAAGAGACAGTAGATGTGAAGTTTGATGAATCTAACGTCTCGCAAGTAGAGCAATTGCCAATTGATGTAGGAGACAAAGACCCTTCGGAAGCAATCCAAGACTTGTCTATTGGCAAGATTCGTCCAACGGAGGTGAAGGAGAGTACCTCGTCCATCCAAGTGGAAGCTTCCACGTCACAACAAGGTGAACCAATAATTGATACGGAAGCATCCACAAGTGGGACACACCAAGACGAAGAAAACGCGGAAGTACACCAAGATGAACATCAACAACCTCCATCTCCACCATGACAAGAGAATGACAACGTCAACAATGAAGAAGGCCAAGAAGAAGATCAAGATGAAGAGGATGTTCCACCCCGAGCCAAGCCAAAGCTTCCACGAGTTCGAGCAAGAATCGCTAAAGATAATCCCGTCGAGCAAATCTACAATGATATCCAAACTGGGAGAATCACTCGCTCTAAAACTCGTTTGGCTAACTTTTGTGAACATTACTCATTCATCTCTAGCGTTGAACCTATGAAGGTTGAAGAAGCATTGGAAGATCCGGATTGGATTAACGCTATGCATGAAGAGCTACACAACTTTGAGAGAAATCAAGTGTGGACATTGGTCGAGAAGCTCGACAAAAACCACAACATCATTGGTACCAAATGAGTGTTTCACAACAAGCAAGACGAAGATGGTCAAGTCGTTCGCAACAAAGCTCGCCTAGTCACCCAAGGCTACACTGAAGTCGAAGGTATGGACTATGGTGAGACATATGCTCCCATTGCTAGACTTGAGTCCATTCGCATCTTACTTGCTTATGCTAATCACCATGATATCACCTTATACCAAATGGACATTAAAAGTGCTTTTTTGAATGGTGAAATTGAGGAGGAAGTTTATGTTAAGCAACCTCCCGGCTTTGTCAATCCTAAGAAACCTAATCATGTTTACAAACTTCACAAAGCCCTTTATGGTCTCAAACAAGCTCCTAGAGCATGGTATAAATGCTTGACCAAGTTCCTTATTGAAAAAGGCTTTGAAATTGGTAAAATTGATTCTACTCTTTTTACTAAAAGGGTTAATGGAGAACTATTTGTGTGCCAAATTTATGTTGATGATATTATATTTGGTTCAACTAACCCTCATTTTAGTGAGAAGTTTGAGATGTCTATGATGAGTGAACTCAAATTCTTTATTGGTTTGCAAATCAAGCAAACTAAGGAAGGTACCTTTGTCTCTCAAACAAAGTACACCAAGGACTTATTCAAGAAGTTCAATATGCAAGAATGCAAAGGTATGTCTACATCCATGCCTACTAGTGGACATCTTGATTTGACCAAAGATGGTGAACCGGTTGATCAAAAAGTTTACCGCTCTATGATTGGTTCATTGTTATATTTATGTGCCTCTCATCCTGATATTATGCTAAGTGTGTGCATGTGTTCACGATATCAAGCGGCCCCTAAAGAGTGTCATCTTAAGGCTGTGAAAATGATAGTGAGATACTTGATACACACACCAAATTTTGGCATTTGGTATCCTAAGAGGTCTTCTTTCGATCTTGTTGGTTACTCTGATTCGGACTATGCCGGAGACAAGGTTGATAGAAAGTCCACTTAGGGTACTTGTCAATTTCTTGGTAGATCTCTTGTGTCTTGGTCCTCTAAGAAACAAAACTTGGTATCCTTATCCACCGCCGAAGCGGAATACATTGCTGCTGGATCATGTTGTGCTCAACTACTTTGGATGACCCAAACTCTTAAAGATTATGGGATATATGTGAAACAAGTTACATTGCTTTCTGACAATGAAAGTGCTATTAAGATTGCTCACAATCCCGTGCAACATTCTCGGACTAAGCATATTGAAGTTCGTCATCATTTCATTCGAGATTATGTTGCCAAAGGGGACATTGATCTTAAGCATGTTCGCACTGATAAGCAATTAGCGGATATATTTACCAAACCGCTTGATGAGAAAGTCTTTTGCCGTTTGGGAGGTGAATTGAACATCATTGATGCTTCAAACTTGGAGTAGAAACCTCATTTGGATACATGCAAGGCATGATCCTTTGATTAATCCTTGATATTTCTTTCATGATGCTACCTATATGTCTTGGATATTTTTGCATCCTTGCATGCTATCTAACCCTTGTAGGTACTTGGATGAATCTAAATCCATGAGATTGCAACTCACTCACATCTTGAGCAATCTCTACATCATCAAGTCTCTACATAATGGTGGTTGAAGACAAGGAAGCACAAAACTCTTCAAACATATCCTTTGACACATTCTACATTAAGATTTATGATTGTCATTTTGGATACACAAGTGCTCCTCCTTGCAAAGCTAACCCATGCAGGAAGATGAACTCAAAATTACAAGGTGGTGTTCCAAACTCTTGATGAACTACATCAACCTTGAGCAACCCACACAAGTTCAACTACATGATCAAGATCAACACCACCACCCAAGGTATGTTATTCCATCTTAGAGAAGCTTTACTCCAAGTCATGGGTTAAAGCAACTCAACAAGATGTGAATATATCAAGATGCTTAAACAAAAGTGGTAACCCCATTATTGAGCTTAAACGATGAGTATGACCAAAGATCGAGTGACCTCACTTGACTCCTAAGTCAATATACTCTGACATAGGTGACTTTCTCACCGCCCAATTCTAGATGAAGTTCTCTTGTGTTCCCTCTTGCATTTGTCTCATGCATATGTGTTTTCCCCTTTCAAAAAAACTTCATCTAGATCTTCTTATTTCTTTTCTTTCTGCATTTTCTGCATCCAATTCTTTGCAAATCTTTCAGCAAATTCCTTGCAAATCCTTGTGAGACCTAAATTGCCTAGTGAGCTGAGGTGACAAGTGTTTTATCTGTGATGGACTCGGTCACACCGGCTTGTTTCCTTCGGTCCAACTGAATCCTTTCAGCACCACCGAAGCACACAACTCGGTGCTACCGACTTCACTACAGGAAATACAGCTTTCCACTTGATTCCTGCATTCTTCTTGCTCCGGCTCCACTCAATGATTCTTGTCCTCTACCAGCATCACATTAGACTTGCTGCTTTTCTTTGTGACTCAAGGACCAAACCCATTTGTAACACAAATCTAGAAGAACCCTTCTTGGAAATTGATGTCAAAGGGGGAGAGAGAGATCACATCAAAGCTTATTCTCTTCAAGGGGGGGGGGGAGAAAAGGGGGGGGGGAGAGATCACATCAAAGGCTCCAGATGCTTAGTGTTCAAGAGGAGAGAAGTCACATGTCTTTAAGAGGGGAAATACATGTTCATATTTGATTGCTTGCATTAGCTCTGTTGTTTTTTCCTTTTGCTCTGATTTTCTATTCCCTATCTTCTCCCAATATCCCATTCAAGATTCAAGGGAAGTAAGACATTTAAGGGGAGAAAATCTCTGATTCTATTGCACATCTTTACCGTTGGGGACATGTCTATATCCAATGGAGTACTCAGTACTCACACTCTACATGTCATCCCAGTCTTGGCACCTCTATGGTTCTTTTGTTTGCTCTGGCTAGTAGATGTATATGTGTTATCTAACCTTGTTTACTCAGGTCCATTCCCTTCTAAGCCAAGTCAAGACCACAAGGTAAGTATATGCATCACAGTCATGTGCATGAGGATTTCTTGCTGATGTTGTTAGCGCCCCAGGTTCAGAGAAAGGCAGCAACAGACTGAACATCGCCAAGACAGCGAGCATGGCTTCGGGAGAGGGTGCGATGACCAATCAGGGCCAAGACCGCATCATCAGCTGTCCACCTAGGATCAAGCACCCGAACCACAGGTTCGTGGGCCTGGAGTGGGTGAATCCTTCTTAAGCCAAGTGGATCGGGAGAGGATGGCATCCAGTGGGATCAGGCAACTAGCACGACACGACACGGCTCCCTTTTTCGCTTTCTCTTTTCTTCTTCCCCCAAACCTGTACCCTGTAAGACTACCAGAGAGGAATTGAATCTAGATCGAGATCAGCCACCTAACATCATGGTATCAGATTGCCACCCACCACCCCTTCACCGCCGCCGACGACCGCTACCGCCGCGCTAGAAACCCGTCGCCAGAAGCAGGCCATCAGTCGCGCCCGCCACCAAGAGGAGGACAACAATGCCATCCTCCAGGCCGTGGCGACGCAGACCAACCGGATCGATGCCCTCGTCTCCTAGAAGCCGGAGCTCAAGGCGCGACTTGAGCAACTCGAATCCGCCGTCACAGTGCTTCAGGCAGCATCGGCCGCTTCCGCCCCGACCACACCATCCAACGGATCACCACCGCCTGCGTCCACCCCGGCCGCGCGCGAGATCCAAGGGCAATCAAGCCATGACGCGTCACTGCAACCCGGGGGATCTCCGGCGGCGATTCTCGAATCACCGACGGCTTCCCCGGTCACAGGTATGGCCATGATCCCGTCCCCGAGTCCTTCGCCCTTACCTTCTCAAGTACTGGCGGCGATGGGGCAAGCACCCCCGCCGATTTTGTTTCCCAGTTTCATGGGCGAGAATCCACAGCTCTAGAAGACGCTCGCGGAATAGTATTTTCAGATGTTTGCAGTTCAGGAGTCATACTAGGTTCCCATGACAATTTTGAATTTCTCCGGCCCGGCTACCATTTGGCTGCAATCGGTGCAGCGCAAGGTTGCGGGTTTGGCCTGGGATTCATTCACGGCCTTGCTGTGCACGCGATTTGGCCGTGATAAGCACCAGTTCCTGATTCGTCAGTTCTATGCCATTAGACATACGGATTCAGTGGCAGATTTCATTGAGCATTTTGAAACTTTGATGAACCATATGATATCTTATTCAGAACTAATGCATCCTTATTTCTTCTTGACTCGGTTCATAGAGGGACTGCGGGCGGACATAAGAGCAGTGGTACTCATTCAGCGTCCGCCTGACCTCGACACAACATGCTCCCTGGCGCTGTTGCAAGAAGAAGTGGCAGACGAAGAGCTGGTCAAGCACGCGGCGCCCGCTCGTTTCCCAGCACCACGGTTCATGACAACCAGCGCTCCAGTGATTTCCCCGAGCGCTGCACGCCCATCAGCGCCTGCAGCCAGCGCTGAAGATCGCCGTGAAACAGAAGCAGCGAGGGCAGGAACAGAGAGTAGCAAGATCGCAACATTGCGCTCTTTCAGAAGAGCTCACAGTCTCTGTTTCAAGTGTGGGGAGCGGTGGGGCAAAGATCATACATGACCTTCCACTGTGCAGATGCATGTGGTTGAAGAATTGCTAGAATTATTTGCAACAGAAGAGGTACGTGGAGAGGTCGACCAGAATTAATTAGAGTTGGATGAAGATAATTTATGCACTATCTCCAAGCAAGCAGTGGATGGATCATTTGGACTGGGAGTGATGCAGTTGCACGCATGGATACAGGGCAAGGAGATGTCACTGTTAGTGGATTCAGGCAGTTCATCATCTTTTGTGGACCTGCATATGGCTGCTCATTTGTCTGGGGTGTGCAAACTGCCGAAAACTTGTCGAGTTAAAGTTGCAGATGGTTCAGTGTTACACTGCAATAGTTTCATTCCCCAGTGTCAATGGTCTTCTCAGGGACATGAATTTGTCACATATTTTAAGCTTCTATCGCTGGGGGTTTATGACGCAATACTGGGAATGGATTGGCTCAAGAAGCATAGCCTGATGCAAGTCGATTGGGAAGCTTAGCACATGACAGTAACCATGGATCAAGGGGCAGTGGATTTGCAGGCAATCACTAAACATCAGCACCAGTGTTCTTTGATTTCATCTCAGGAGCTGTTGTTTGCTTGTAAACAAGGCTCTGTCGCTTATGTGGTGCATCTGAATGCTGTCAGTGAAATGGGAGCGCAAGAGGAGAACATGCCAGTGGAAATTTTCAGGGTGTTGGAGCAGTACACATATGTGTTTGAAAAGCCAACAGGGCTCCCACCAAGGCGTGCTTGTGATCATCAGACCCCGTTAATAGAGGGGGCTCAGCCAGTTAATCAATGTCCCTACAGGCACAAACCAGAGCTCAAGAACGAGATAGAGCGTCAGGTTAAGGAGCTCCTTGATGCAGGTATCATCAAAGAGAGTACATGCCCCTTTTTGTCCCCAGCATTGCTTGTGAAGAAAAAAGATGGGACGTGGCGATTATGTGTGGATTACAGGTGTTTGAACGCATTGACACTGGTCAGCAAGTATCTGGTTCCAATCATTGATGAGTTGCTTGATGAATTGGTTGGGGCTCGCTGGTTTTCCAAATTAGATTTGCGTGCAGGATATCATCAGATATGGTTGGCCGAGGGGGAGGAATATAAGACAACATTTACTACACACTCAGGGCACTTGGAGTTCTTGGTCATGTCATTTGGTTTGGCATGCGCACCACCAACATTCATAAGCGCAGTGACTTGCACCCTGCGACCCCTGCTGCGTGTTTGTGTCATCCTCTTCTTCGATGGCATTTTGGTATTCAGTAAAACCCTAGAGCAACATGTGGAACATCTTCGTCAGGTGCTGCAATTGCTGCGTAGAGATCATTGGCAACTGAAGCAGTCCAAGTGTTCGTTCGGACAGCGGCAGATTGCTTATCTGGGACATGTGATTGATGAGCGTGGAGTTTCAACGGATCCAGAGAAGATCGCAACTATCAGAAACTGGCCTGTTCCACGTAACAGCAAAGAGGTGCGTAGCTTCCTCGGATTGGCGGGCTACTATCGGAAATTTGTCAAGCATTTTGGCATCATTGCCAGACCTCTCTTCAACTTGTTAAAGAAGAATCATCTGTTCGTGTGGACTGCTGAAACTACTAAGGCATTTGAGCTGTTGCAACAAGGTCTGATCTCTGCACCAGTCCTGCACTTGCCAGATTTCAGTAAACATTTTGTTATCGACACGGACGCATGTGATTACAGAGTTGGAGCAGTATTACAGCAAGGGGGGCACCCGGTTGCGTACATGAGCAAACCATTGGCTCCCAAACACCGAGGGATGTCCACTTACGAAAAGGAGTGCTTGGTAATACTTATAGCCGTAGAGCAATGGCATCCATATTTACAACATGATGAGTTTCTGGTACGGATAGATTAGCGTAGCCTCGTCCATTTGGATGATCAGAGGCTATCGACAGTATGGCAGCAGAAAGCATTTACCAAGCTTTTGGGGTTGCGTTACAAGATCTGTTACCGGCAAGGTGCAACTAACAATGCTGCAGACGCTCTGTCTCGCTGTCGCCATGAACAAAGTCAGACCATGGCCATTTCCGTGTGTCAGCCTACGTGGATTGATGATATCCGGGACAGCTACTCCACTAATAAGCATGCACGCAAGCTACTCGAGCAGTTCTCGCACCAAGCTAACCTGAAAGGGCACTTTTCTGTTGCTAATGGCATGTTGTGCTTTCGTCAGCGCTTGTGGCTGGGAGGCTCACCTGCAATTCAATAGTCAGTGCTACGAGCTTTCCATGACAGCACGATTGGGGGGCATTCTGGCTTTCTTGTGACATATCGGCGTCTTCGCAAGCTGTTCGCCTGGCCCAAAATGAAGCAACAGATTCGACAGTATGTGCAGGAATGTACGGTCTACCAACAAGCTAAACCGGAAAGGGTCAAGTATCCAGGTTTACTCGAACCAATTCCTCTGCCGGAGGGGGCGTGGCAAGTCGTTACAATGGCTTTCATCGACGGGCTCCCACAATCGGGCAAGGCAAACTGCATCTTAGTCGTGGTGGATAAGTTCACATGCTATGCTCACTTCCTACCACTTCAGCACCCATTCACCGTAGCCAGAGTGGCTCAAGCATATCTGTACAATGTCTACAAGCTTCATGGTCTACCAAAAGCCATAATATCAGACCGAGATCCAATCTTCACAAGCAAATTCTGGTGGGAGCTATTTGCCTGCATTGGAACTGAGCTCAACATGAGCACTCCATATCACCCTCAAACGGATGTCCAATATGTGTGGGTGAATCAATGCCTGGAAATCTACCTACGGTGTTTCATTCATGCGTGTCCCAGCCACTGGAAGCAGTTCCTTCCTCTTGCAGAGTTCTGGTACAACTCCAGTCACCACTCGACCTTAAACATGTCACCGTTTCAAGCGTTGTATGGTCATGAGCCGCGACACTGGGGGATTGAAGCAGCGTCGATGTGCAAGATCCCTGAGCTAAAGGATTGGTTGGAGGAAAGGAAGACCATGCAACAAGTTCTCAAGCAACACTTGCACCGTGCGAGGCATATCATGAAAATGCAGGCTGACAAGAAACGATCTGAGCGAGAATTTGCTGTGGGTGACGAGGTGTTCATCAAGTTGCAGCCATACGTGCAATCATCAGTGCAGCACGGGGCCAACCACAAGCTGGCATTCCAGTACTTTGGTCCGTTCAAGGTCATCAGTCGCATCAATCATGTGGCTTACAAACTGGAACTACCAGAGGGATTGCGGGTGCATTCGGTCTTCCATGTGTCTCAGCTGCATCGAGCATTGTCACCAGGGACATCAGCATCGACTACGTTGCCCAATCCGAAATCACCTGAATTGATTCCGGTGGAACTCCTGGACAAGCGTTGGCGGCAAACACCGTCGGGCCGGCGAGAACAGTACCTGGTACGTTGGTTTGATTCTGAGCTCTTGGATGCATCATGGGAGGACGCGTTGGCTCTCAAGAATCGCTTTCTAGTGGTAGCAGCTTGGGGGAAAGCATGCTCTCAAGGAGCAGGGGGTGTCACAGGTTTAGATAAAGGCAACAACAGACTGAACATCGCCAAGACAGCCAGCGTGGCTTCGGGAGAGGGTGCAACGACTAATCAGGGCCAAGACCGCGTCATCAGCTGTCCACCTAGGATCAAGCACCCGAACCGTAGGTTCGCGGGCCCGGAGTGGGTGAATCCTTCTTAAGCCAAGTGGATCAGGAGAGGACAACATCCAGTTGGATCAGGCAACCGGCACGGCATGACATGGCTCCCCTTTTCGCTTTCTCTTTTCTTCTTCCCCCAAACCTGCACCCTGTAAGACTACCAAAGAGGAATTGAATCTAGATCAAGATAAGCCACCTAACAGATGTACATATTGTTTGCAAGACGGACTCATGAGCATGAAGGCACATTTCCTATATTTACATCTTTCACTCTGATGCATATAGCCAAGATACATGTAACACATGGCTTACTCTGTCATGCTTATGCATTCACATGCTCCTATGTTTCATATTTATATGATTGCAGACATATAGGGGGAGCTTCTGCATGTTACATGTCCTTCCAAAGCTTTACTTGTTGTTCACTATATATTTATCTAAAGCTTTGATGTATGTTGTCATCAATTACCAAAAAATGGGGAGATTGAAAGCACAAGTGCTCCGTGGGTGATTTTGGTAATTAATGTCAACATATCTCTTTTTGGACTAATGTTTCCACCTAGTATGTTTCAGACAAGTTCAACAATGGAGTGACATGGACTAGAGGATGTGGAACCCCTTCAATATGCTAAGGACAAAGGATTGGCTCAAGCTCAAAGCTCGGGACTCTACATTTTCTATTTTAGTGATCCAAGATCACATTGAGTCCATAGGAAAGCCAATACTATTAAGAAGGGATGAGGTGTTGCTTAATGGCTTGCTTGCTCAAGTGCTTAGTGATATGCTCCAAAGCCCTCAACCACTTTCTCACTTCCAAATTTTTCCCAAACCAAAAGTCAAACTCGGCCCCACCGATTCTTCCTATCCGGAGCCACCGAGTTCAGTTGACATAGCCACTGCCAAAAACCCTAATCAATTCGGCCTCACCGATGGGATCTCGGTCTCACCGAGATGGGCTTGCAAACTCTCTGTTACCTATTGCAATATTTTTGGTCCCACCGAGATATGCAATCGGCCCCACCGAGTTTGCTTGACCAACTCTCTGTTTCTCTTATTACCCAAATCGTTCCCACCGAGTTTGTGTAATCGGTCAAACCGAGTTTTGGATTTACCCTAACCCTAGCACATCGGTCTCACCGAGTTGGTCCAGTCGGTCCCACTGAAACACCTAATGGTCACATTATGAACCAAATCGGTCTGACTGAGTTCTGTGAATCGGTCCCACCGAGTTTTGTGATTTGTGTGTAATGGTTAGATTTTGTGTGGAGGCTATAAATACCCCTCCACCCACTCTTCATTCGTGGAGAGAGCCATCAGAACATGCCTACACTTCCAATACATATTTTCTGAGAGAGAACCATCTACACTTGTGTTGAGGTCAAGATATTCCATTCCAACCACATAAATCTTGATCTCTAGCCTTCCCCAAGTTGCTTTCCACTCAAATCTTCTTTCTACCAAATCCAATCCTATGAGAGAGAGTTGAGTGTTGGGGAGAATATCATTTGAAGCACAAGAGCAAGGAGTTCATCATCAACACACCATTTGTTACTTCTTGGAGAGTGGTGTCTCCTTGATTGGCTAGGTGTCACTTGGGAGCCTCCGACAAGATTGTGGAATTGAACCAAGGGGTTTGTAAGGGCAAGGAGATCGCCTACTTCGTGAAGATCTACCCTAGTGAGGCAAGTCCTTCGTGGGCGACGACCATGGTGGGATAGACAAGGTTGCTTCTTTGTGGACCCTTCGTGGGTGGAGCCCTCCGTGGACTCACGCAACCGTTACCCTTCGTGGGTTGAAGTCTCCATCAACGTGGATGTACGATAGCACCACCTATCGGAACCACGCCAAAAATCTCCGTGTCTCCAATTGCGTTTGCACACTCCAATCCCTTCTCTTTACATTCTTGGAAGTTGCATGCTTTACTTTTCGCTGCTCATATACTCTTCGAATGCTTGCATGCTTGCTTGATATGTATTGTGAATACTTAAACTTGTGCTAATACTCCACATGAACCTAAGAAGTAAAAACTACAACTGTTCTTGATTAGAGTCTATTCACCCACCCCTCTAGACACCTCTTCTCGATCCTTCCAGTTGTTCCCTTTGTCATCGGTATGTTACTTGCCCAAGATTCGATTGTCGGTATCTCAATACCTAGTTCAATCTCATTATCGACAAGTCTCTTTATTCGTTCCGTAATGCATCATCCCGCTGTTAGGGAACATAGTAATTTCAAAAATTTCCTACGCACACACAAGATCATGGTGATGCATAGCAACGAGAGGGGAGAGTGTGATCTACGTACCTTTGTAGACCGACAGCGGAAGCGTTGGCACAACGTGGTTGATGTAGTCCTACGTCTTCATGGCCCGACCGATCAAGCACTGAAACTACGGCACCTCCGAGTTCTAGCACACGTTCAGCTCGATGACGATCCCCGGACTCCGATCCAGCAAAGTGTCGGGGAAGAGTTCTGTCAGCACGACGGCGTGGTGACGATCTTGATGTACTACCGTCGCAGGGCTTCGCCTAAGCACCTCTACAATATTATCGAGGATTATGGTGGAAGGGGGCACCGCATACGGCTAAGAATACGATCACATGGATCAACTTGTGTGTCTATGGGGTGCCCCCTGCCCCTGTATATAAAGGAGTGGAGGAGGGGAGGGCCGGCCCTCTCTATGGCGTGCCCTAGGGGAGTCCTACTCCCACCGGGAGTAGGATTCCCCCTTTCCTAGTCCAACTAGGAGTCCTTCCATGTAGTAGGAGTAGGAGACAAGGAAGGGGAAGAGGGAAGAGAAGGAAGGAGGGGGCGCAGCCCCTCCCCCTAGTCCAATTCAGACTAGGCCTTGGGGGGCGCGCGGCCTGCCTCTCCTTCTCCCCTAAAGCCCAATAAGGCCCATATACTTCTTCTCCCGTATTCCCGTAACTCCCCAGTACTCCGAAAAATACCCGAACCACTCGGAACCTTTCCGATGTCCGAATATAGTCGTCCAATATATCGATATTTACGTCTCGACCATTTCGAGACTCCTCGTCATGTCCCCGATCTCATCCGGGACTCCGAACTCCTTCAGTACATCAAAACTCATAAATTCATAATATAACTGTCATCGAAACCTTAAGCGTGCAGACCCTACGGGTTCGAGAACAATGTAGACATGACCGAGACACATCTCCGGTCAATAACCAATAGCGGAACCTGGATGCTCATATTGGCTCCTACATATTCTACGAAGATCTTTATCGGTCAGACCGCATAACAACATACGTTGTTCCCTTTGTCATCGGTATGTTACTTGCCCGAGATTCGATCGTCGGTATCTCAATACCTAGTTCAATCTCGTTACCGGCAAGTCTCTTTACTCGTTCCGTAATACATCATCTCGCAACTAACTCATTAGTTGCAATGCTTGCAAGGCTTATGTGATGTGCATTACCGAGAGGGCCCAGAGATACCTCTCCGACAATCAGAGTGACAAATCCTAATCTCGAAATACGCCAACCCAATATGTACCTTTGGAGACACCTGTAGAGCTCCTTTATAATCACACAGTTATGTTGTGATGTTTGGTAGCACACAAAGTGTTCCTCCGGCAAACGGGAGTTGCATAATCTCATAGTCATAGGAACATGTATAAGTCATGAAGAAAGCAATAGCAACATACTAAACGATCGGGTGCTAAGCTAATGGAATGGGTCATGTCAATCACATCATTCTCCTAATGATGTGATCCCGTTAATCAAATAACAACTCTTTGTCTATGGTTAGGAAACATAACCATCTTTGATTAACGAGCTAGTCAAGTAGAGGCATACTAGTGACACTCTGTTTGTCTATGTATTCGCACATGTATTATGTTTCCGGTTAATACAATTCTAGCATGAATAATAAACATTTATCATGAAATATGGAAATAAATAATAACTTTATTATTGCCTCTAGGGCATATTTCCTTCAGTCTCCCACTTGCACTAGAGTCAATAATCTAGTTCACATTGCCATGTGATTTAACACCAATAGTTCACATCATTATGTGACCAACACTCAAAAGGTTTACTAGAGTCAATAATCTAGTTCATATCGCTATGTGATTAACACCCCAAGAGTACTAAGGTGTGATTATGTTTTGCCTGTGAGAGAAGTTTAGTCAACGGGTCTGCCATATTCAGATCCGTATGTATTTTGCAAATTTCTATGTCAACAATGCTCTGCACGGAGCTACTCTAGCTAATTGCTCCCACTTTCAATATGCATCCAGATTGAGACTTAGAATCATCTGGATCAGTGTCAAAGTTTGCATCGACGTAACCCTTTACGACGAACCTTTTGTCACCTCCATAATCGAGAAACATATCCTTATTCCACTAAGGATAATTTTGACCGCTGTCCAGTGATCTACTTCCTAGATCACTATTGTATTCCCTCGCTTAACACAGTGTAGGGTATACAACAGATCTGGTACACGGCATGGCATACTTTATAGAATCTATGGCTGAGGCATAGGGAATGACTTTCATTCTCTTTCTATCTTCTGCCGTGGTCGGGCTTTGAGTCTTAATCAATTTCACACCTTGCAACACAGGCAAGAACTCTTTCTTTGACTGTTCCATTTTGAACTACTTCAAAATCTTGTCAAGGTATGTACTCATTGAAAAAACTTATCAAGCATCTTGATCTATCTCTATAGATCTTGATGCTCAATATGTAAGCAGCTTCATCGAGGTCTTTCTTCGAAAAACTCCTTTCAAATATTCCTTTATGCTTTCCAGAAAATTATACATTATTTCCGATCAACAATATGTCGTTCACATATACTTATCAGAAATGCTGTAGTGCTCCCACTCACTTTCTTGTAAATACAGGCTTCACCGCAAGT
The DNA here is from genome assembly GCA_034509565.1 of Triticum monococcum. NCBI lineage: Eukaryota > Viridiplantae > Streptophyta > Magnoliopsida > Poales > Poaceae > Triticum > Triticum monococcum. The sequence continues at coordinate 699,151,025 of CM067842.1, forward strand.
CTGTATAAAACTATATGCTTTGATCAACTTATCAAAGCGTATATTCCAACTCCGAGATGCTTGCACCAGTCCATAGATGGATCGTTGGAGCTTGCATATTTAGTTAACACCTTTAGGATCGACAAAACCTTCTAGTTGCATCGTATACAACTCTTCTTTAATAAATCCATTAAGGAATGCAGTTTTGTTTATCCATTTGCCAGATTTCATAAAATGCGGCAATTGCTAATATGATTCGGACAGACTTAAGCATATATACGAGTGAGAAAACTCTCATCGTAGTCAACACCTTGAACTTGTCAAAAAACTTTTTTGCGACAATTCTAGCTTTGTAGATAGTAACACTACTATCAGCGTCTGTCTTCCTCTTGAAGATCTATTTAATCTCAATGGCTTGCCGATCATTGGGCAAGTCAATCAAAGTCCATACTTTGTTCTCATACATGGATCTCATCTCAGATTTCATGGCCTCAAGCCATTTCGCGGAATCTGGGCTCATCATCGCTTCCTCAAAGTTCGTAGGCTCGTCATGGTCAAGTAACATGACCTCCAGAACAGGATTACCGTACCACTCTGGTGCGGATCTCACTCTGGTTTACCTACGAGGTTCGGTAGTAACTTGATCTGAAGTTACATGATCATCATCATTAGCTTCCTCACTAATCGGTGTAGTAGTCACCAGAACAGATTTCTGTGATGAACTACTTTCCAATAAGGGAGCAGGTATAGTTACCTCATCAAGTTCTACTTTCCTCCCACTCACTTCTTTCGAGAGAAACTCCTTCTCTATAAAGGATCCATTCTCAGCAACGAATATATTGCCTTCGGATCTGTGATAGAAGGTGTACCCAACATTTTCTTTTGGGTATCCTATGAAGACGCACTTCTCCAATTTGGGTTAGAGCTTATCAGGTTGAAACTTTTTCACATAAGCATTGCAACCTCAAACTTTAAGAAATGACAGCTTAGGTTTCTTGCCAAACCATAGTTCATACGGTGTCGTCTCAATGGATTTAGATGGTGCCCTATTTAAGTGAATGTAGCTGTCTCTAATGCATAACCCCAAAACGATGGCGGTAAATCTGTAAGAGACATCATAGATCGCACCATATCAAGTATAGTACGATTACGATGTTCGGACACACCATTACACTATGGTGTTCCAGGTGGCGTGAGTAGTGAAACTATTTCACATTGTTTTAACTGAAGGCCAAACTCGTAACTCAAATATTTTACTTCTGTGATCATATTGTAGAAACTTTTATTTTTCTTACGATGATTCTCCACTTCACTCTGAAATTCTTTGAACTTTTCAAATATTTCAGACTTGTGTTTCATCAAGTAGATATACTCATATCTGCTCAAATCATCTGTGAAGATCAGAAAATAATGATACCTGCTACGAGCTTCAATATTCATCGGTCCACATACATCAGTATGCATGATTTCCAACAAATCTGTTGCTTGCTGCATTGTTCCGGAGAACGGAGTCTTAGTCATCTTGCCCATGAGGCATGGTTCATAAGCATCAACTGATTCATAATCAAGTTATTCCAAAAGTCCATCAGCATGGAGTTTCTTCATGCGCTTTACACCAATATGACCTAAACGGCAGTGCCACAAATGAGTTGCACTATCATTATTAACTTTGCATCTTTTGGTTTCAATATTATGAATATGTGTATCACTACGATCGAGATCCAACGAACCATTTTCATTGGGTGTGTAACCATATAAGGTTTTATTCATGTAAACAGAACAACAATTTATTCTCTTACTTAAATGAATAACCGTATTGCAATAAACATGATCAAATCATATTTATGCTCAACGCAAACACCAAATAACACTTATTTAGGTTCAACACTAATCCTGAAAGTATAGGGAGTGTGCGATGATGATCATATCAATCTTGGAACTACTTCCAACACACATCGTCATTTCACCCTTAACTAGTTTCTGTTCATTCTGCAACTCCCGTTTTGAGTTACTACTCTTAGCAACTGAACCAATATCAAATACCGAGGGGTTTCTACGAACACTAGTAAAATACACATTAATAATCTGTATATCAAATATACCTTTGTTCACTTTGCCATCCTTCTTATCCGCCAAATACTTGGGGCAGTTCTGCTTCCAGCGACCAGTCCCTTTGCAGTAGAAGCACTTAGTCTCAGGCTTAGGATCAGACTTGGGCTTCTTCACTTGAGTAGCAACTTGCTTGCCGTTCTTCTTGAAGTTCCCCTTCTTCCCTTTGCCCTTTTATTGAAACTAGTGGTCTTGTCTACCATCAACACTTGATGCTCTTTCTTGATTTCTACCTTCATTGATTTCATCATCATGAAAAGCTCGGGAGTCGTTTTCGTCATCCCTTGCATACTATAGTTCATCACGAAGTTCTACTAACTTGGTGATGGTGACTAGAGAATTCTGTCAATCACTATCTTATCTGGAAGATTAACTCCCACTTGATTCAAGCGATTGTAGTACCCAGACAATCTGAGCACATGCTCACTAGTTGAGCGATTCTCCTCCATCTTTTAGCTATAGAACTTGTTGGAGACTTCATATCTCTCAACTCGGGTATTTGCTTGAAATATTAACTTCAACTCCTGGAACATCTCATATGGTCCATGACGTTCAAAACGTCTTTGAAGTCCCGATTCTAAGCCGTTCAGCATGGTGCACTAAACTATCAAGTAGTCATCATATTTAGCTAGCCAAACGTTCATAACGTCTGCATCTCCTCCTGCAATAGGTTTGTCACCTAGCGGTGCATCAAGGACATAATTCCTCTGTGCAGCAATGAGGATAAACCTCAGATCACGGATCCAATCCGCATCATTGCTACTAACATCTTTCAACACAATTTTCTCTAGGAACACATCAAAATAAACACAGGGAAGCAACAACGCGAGCTATTGATCTACAACATGATTTGCAAAATTCTACCAGGACTAAGTTCATGATAAATTTAAGTTCAATTAATCATACTCCCTCCGTTCCTAGATATAGGGTGTATAGTTTTTGGCACGGAAATTAAAGAATGCACGTGGAGGGAAAATTTCACAAGTTTTGAGTGAGATTACACATGACTAATTGACATGAGAAAATAGAGGAGCTTACATGATATAAGGAAATGTAATCAAAAACCTAAAAAATTTATCCAAACGAGTGGTGCAACGCAATACACCTTATATTTCGGACTTTTTCTCAAAAATCTATACACCTTATATCAAGGAACGGAGGGAGTATTACTTAAGAACTCCCACTTAGACAGACATCTCTCTAGTCATCTAAGTGCTCACGTGATCCAAATCAACTAAACCATGTTCGATCATCACGTGAGATGGAGTAGTTTTCAATGGTGAACATCACTATGTTGATCATATCTACTATATGATTCATGTTCGACCTTTCGGTCTCCGTGTTCCGAGGCCATATTTGTATATGCTAGGCTCGTCAAGTTTAACCTTAGTATTCCGCATGTGCAACTGTTTTGCACCCGTTGTATTTGAACATAGAGCCTATCACACCCGATCATCACGTGCTGTCTCAGCACGAAGAACTTTCGAAACAGTGCATACTCAGGGAGAAAACTTCTTGATAATTAGTGAGAGATCATCTTAAAATGCTACCGTCGAACTAAGCAAAATAAGATGTATAAAAGATAAACATCATATGCAATCAAAATATGTGACATGATATGGCCATCATCATCTTGCGCCTTTGATTTCCATCTCCAAAGTACTGTCATGATCTCTATCGTCACCGGCATGACATCATGATCTCCATCATCTTGATCTATATCAACGTGTCGTCACGTGGTCGTCTCGCCAACAATTGCTCTTGCAACTATTGCTATCGCATAGCGATAAAGTAAAGCAATTATTGGGCGCTTGCATCTTATGCAATAGAGAGACAACCATAAGGATTTTGCCAGTTGCCGATAACTTCAACAAAACATGATCATCTCATACAACAACTTATATTTCATCACGTCTTGACCATATCACATCACAACATGCCCTGCAAAAACAAGTTAGACATCCTCTACTTTGTTGTTGCAAGTTTTACATGGCTGCTATGGGCTTAGCAAGAACCATTCTTACCTACGCATCAAAAACCACAACGATAGTTTGTCAAGTTGGTGCTGTTTTAACCTTCGCAAGGACTGGACGTAGCCACACTCGGTTCAACTAAAATTGGAGAAACTGACACCTGCCAGCCACCTGTGTGCAAAGCACGTCGGTAGAACCAGTCTCGCGTAAGCGTACGCGTAATGTCGGTCCGGCCGCTTCATCCAACAATACCGCTGAACCAAAGTATGACATGCTGGTAAGCAGTATGACTTATATCGCCCACAACTCACTTGTGTTCTACTCGTGCATATAACATCAACACATAAAACCTAGGCTCGGATGCCACTGTTGGGGAACGTAGTAATTTCAAAAATTTCCTACGCACACACAAGATCATGGTGATGCATAGCAACGAGAGGGGAGAGTGTGATCTACGTACCTTTGTAGACCGACAGCGGAAGCGTTGGCACAACGCGGTTGATGTAGTCGTACGTCTTCACGGCCCGACCGATCAAGCACCGAAACTACGGCACCTCCGAGTTCTAGCACACGTTCAGCTCGATGACGATCCCCGGACTCCGATCCAGCAAAGTGTCGGGGAAGAGTTCTGTCAGCACGACGGCGTGGTGACGATCTTGATGTACTACCGTCGCAGGGCTTCGCCTAAGCACCGCTACAATATTATCGAGGATTATAGTGGAAGGGGCACCGCACACGGCTAAGAATACGATCACGTGGATTAACTTGTGTGTCTATGGGGTGCCCCCTGCCCCTGTATATAAAGGAGTGGAGGAGGGGAGGGCCGGCCCTCTCTATGGCACGCCCTAGGGGAGTCCTACTCCCACCGGGAGTAGGATTCCCCCTTTCCTAGTCCAACTAGGAGTCCTTCCATGTAGTAGGAGTAGGAGACAAGGAAGGGGAAGAGGGGAGAGAAGGAAGGAGGGGGCGCAGCCCCTCCCCCTAGTCCAATTCGGACTAGGCCTTGGGGGGGCGCGCGGCGTGCCTCTCCTTCTCCCCTAAAGCCCAATAAGGCCCATATACTTCTTCTCCCGTATTCCCATAACTCCCCGGTACTCCGAAAAATACCCGAACCACTCGGAACCTTTCCGATGTCCGAATATAGTCGTCCAATATATCGATCTTTACGTCTCGACCATTTCGAGACTCCTCGTCATGTCCCCGATCTCACCTGGGACTCCGAACTCCTTCAGTACATCAAAACTCATAAACTCATAATATAACTGTCATCGAAACCTTAAGCGTGCGGACCCTACGGGTTCGAGAACAATGTACTCCCTCCGTCCGGTAAAGAGTGTGCGTTTGGCTTCAAAATTTGTCCATAAAAGAGTGTACTTCTATCTTTCCAATGCACTTTAAAGTAGGAAAAAATACTTCTCTCTCATCACACGGTAATCAAGACCAATAACCATCTACACATGGTCTTCTTAATTTCTACATGCACTTAGCTCATTGGGTGTTGGTTAATTAAAGAGGAGAGAGATGATGGCTTGCCCTTTTCCAATGCATTTTTTACTTGACTCCATAATTTATCCTAAAATCTCTAGATGTTCACTCTTCACCGGACGGAGGGAGTAGACATGACCGAGACACATCTCCGGTCAATAACCAATAGCGGAACCTGGATGCTCATATTGGCTCCTACATATTCTACGAAGATCTTTATCGGTCAGACCGCATAACAACATACGTTGTTCCCTTTGTCATCGGTATGTTACTTGCCCGAGATTCGATTGTCGGTATCTCAATACCTAGTTCAATCTCGTTACCGGCAAGTCTCTTTACTCGTTCCGTAATACATCATCTCGCAACTAACTCATTAGTTGCAATGCTTATGTGATGTGCATTACGGAGAGGGCTCAGAGATACCTCTCCGACAATCGGAGTGACAAATCCTAATATCGAAATACGCCAACCCAACATGTACCTTTGGAGACACCTGTAGAGCTCCTTTATAATCACCCAGTTATGTTGTGACGTTTGGTAGCACACGAAGTGTTCTTCTAGCAAACGGGAGTTGCATAATCTCATAGTCATAGGAACATGTATAAGTCATGAAGAAAGCAATAGCAACATACTAAACGATCGGGTGCTAAGCTAATGGAATGGGTCATGTCAATCACATCATTCTCCTAATGATGTGATCCCGTTAATCAAATAACAACTCTTTGTCTATGGTTAGGAAACATAACCATCTTTGATTAACGAGCTAGTCAAGTAGAGGCATACTAGTGACACTCTGTTTGTCTATGTATTCACACATGTATTATGTTTTCGGTTAATACAATTCTAGCATGAATAATAAACATTTATCATGAAATAAGGAAATAAATAATAACTTTATTATTGCCTCTAGGGCATATTTCCTTCACCCGCAACTAACTCATTAGTCACATTGCTTGCAAGGCTTATAGTGATGTGCATTACCGAGAGGGCCCAGAGATACCTCTCCCATACACGGAGTGACAAATCCTAATCTTGATCTATGCCAACTCAACAAACACCATCGGAGACACCTATAGAGCATCTTTATAGTCACCCAGTTACGTTGTGACATTTGATAGCACACTAAGTGTTCCTCTGGTATTCGGGTGTTGCATAATCTCATAGTCATAGGAACATGTATAAGCCATGAAGAAAGCAATAGCAACAAACTAAATGATCATAGTACTAAGCTAATGGATGGTTCTTGTCCATCACATCATTCTCAATGATGTGATCCTGTTCATCAAATGACAACACATGTCTATGGCTAGGAAACTTAATCATCTTTGATTAACGAGCTAGTCAAGTAGAGGCATACTAGGGACACTCTGTTTGTTTATGTATTCACACATGTATCAAGTTTCCGTTTAATACAATTCTAGCATGAATAATAAACATTTATCATGATATAAGGAAATATAAATAACAACTTTATTATTGCCTCTAGGGCATATTTCCTTCAGCTTGAAGGGTGTCAGACCAAGCTAACTGTTGTCACCGCCGAACTAGAGAGTTTGAAGAATTCCAGAAGGCATCTGATGGTAAGCACAACAGTGTCCAGGAAATACAATTTTGTGCCAACAATGATTTTAAAATATCCATTGTTTTGTTTCTAGTGGCATGATCGACAGAGTAGTTGGAGGAAAGGCTAAAGGCTGCTCAGGTGGACAAGGAGCATGCCAAAGGGCAAGAAGCTGCTGGTCAATGATGCGGAGCATCCTATGGATATCACCATGTCAAGAGTCCGTTTGGCAAGTGACACGTGCGACATCTACTTCACATACATAAAGGTGAATCATCTCCTTTACATGTGCTCACTTGACCCCTTCGAGGATGGTATACTACTTGACACTTCTCCCGTGTGCATGCATAGGTATAGTCGGAGCTTCACGGATGTTGAGGAGGAGTGCAAGCGCCAAGGAACAACTACACCATCCGCGAGGGAAGCCTGGAAGCGACGACGAAAGAAGACGGAGCTACTGAAGCTACAGCGGCCGGACATTCGGGCCAGAGGCCGGACATTCGGCGCATGTGCAGCCTCCAAGGAGCTGCACCAACAGACGGCCAAAGCATCAGCGACCGGACATCCGGCATCCCTCCCGGAAATCCGGCATGCCCTATCCAGAGAAGGACTCGAACTGCCACTTCAGCCCGAACATCCGGCCCGTTCCCCGGACATCCGGCCTCCCGTGAACGGCCGAACATCCCCCCCCCCCCAGCCCGGACATCCGGCGCCTGCCTGCGCGCGGAGTCGGGCCAGAGGCCCATGTATCCCTTTCCCACTTACCCCCTCATGGCTTAGACTATATATACTCCTTCCCCTCCTCCTAGTTAGGGTTAGCGTTGTGATAGCTCATTTGAGAGATAGAGCTTCGCTCATCCATATCGGATCTCCTCCATGAGAGAGACCGCGGCCCCTCTATGGAGAAGATCCACCTTGGATTCAAGACCCCTCATGGGAAGATCCCTGTCGGTGTCAAAACCGGCGGATCTCGGGTAGGGGGTCCCGAACTGTGCGTCTAAGGTGGATGGTAACAGGAGGCAGGGGACGCGATGTTTTACCCAGGTTCAGGCCCTCTTGATGGAGGTAAAACCCTACGTCCTGCTTGATTATTCTTGATAATATGAGTAGTACAAGAGTTGATCTACCACGAGATCGGAGAGGCTAAACCATAGAAGCTAGCCTATGGTATGATTGTCTGTTGCCCTATGGACTAAAACCCTCTAGTTTATATAGACACCGGAGGGGGCTAGGGTTACACAAAGTCGGTTACAAAGGAGGAGATATACATATCCGTATTGCCTAGCTTGCCTACCACGCCAAGTAGAGTCCCATCCGGACACGGGACGAAGTCTTCAATCTTGTATCTTCATAGTCCAACTGTCCGGCCAAAGGATATAGTCCGGCTGTCCGAAGACCCGTAATCCAGGACTCCCTCAGTAGACCCTGAACCAGGCTTCAATGACGATGAGTCCGGCGTGCAGTGTTGTCTTCGGCATTGCAAGGCGGGTTGCTCCTCCGAATACACCACAGAAGAGTTTGAATACAAGGATAGTGTCTGACCCTGCAAAATAAGTTCCACATACCACCATAGAGAGAATAGTATTTCCACAAATCCAATCTGCTGACACGTTTCGGCAGCATGACATCATGCCCTGGCCCGGTAATTATTTGAACCGTTTTCCCTAACTAGACCCGCACATAACGCGAGGCGGTTTCTTGACACGTCTTGTCAAAGCAGTGTTGGGGAACGTAGCAGAAATTCAAAAAAATTCCTACGTGTCACCAAGATCTATCTATGGAGAGACCAGCAACGAGGGGAAGGAGAGTGCATCTACATACCCTTGTAGATCGCTAAGCGGAAGCGTTCAAGAGAACGGGGTTGATGGAGTCGTACTCGTCGTGATCCAAATCACCGGAGATCCTAGTGCCGAATGGACGGCACCTCCGCGTTCAACACACGTACAACCCGGTGACGTCTCCCATGCCTTGATCCAGCAAGGAGAGAGGGAGAGGTTGAGGAAGACTCCATCCAGCAGCAGCACAACGGCGTGGTGGTGGTGGAGGAGCGTGGTACTCCAGCAGGGCTTCGCCAAGCACCGCAAGAGACGAGGAGGGAGATGTGTCACGAGAGGGAGAGGGAGGCGCCAGGGCTTTGGTGCGGCTGCCCTCCCTTCCCCCCACTATATATAGGGCCAAGGGAGAGGGGGGGAGCCTTGCCCCTTCCTCCAAGGAAGGGTGCGGCCAGGGAGGAGTCCATCCTCCCCAAGGCACCTAGGAGGTGCCTTCCCCCTTTAGGACTCTTCCTTTCCCTTATCTCTTGGCGCATGGGCCTCTTGGGGCTGGTGCCCTTGGACCATATAGGCCAAGGCGCACACCCCTACAGCCCATGTGGCCCCCGGGGCTGGTGGCCCCACTTGGTGGACCCCCGGGACCCTCCCGGTGGTCCCGGTACGTTACTGATAAACCCCGAAACTTTTCCGGTGACCAAAACAGGACTTCCCATATATAAATCTTTACCTCCGGACCATTCCGGAACTCCTCGTGACATCCGGGATCTCATCCGGGACTCCGAACAACATTCGGTAACCACATACAAACTTCCTTTATAACCCTAGCATCATCGAACCTTAAGTGTGTAGACCCTACGGGTTCGGGAGACATGCAGACATGACCGAGACGTTCTCCGGTCAATAACCAACAGCGGGATCTGGATAACCATGTTGGCTCCCACATGTTCCACGATGATCTCATCGGATGAACCATGATGTCGAGGATTCAATCAATCCCGTATACAATTCCCTTTGTCCATCGGTACGATACTTGCCCGAGATTCGATCGTCGGTATCCCGATACCTTGTTCAATCTTGTTACCGGCAAGTCTCTTTACTCGTTCCGTAACACATCATCCTGTGATAAACTCCTTGATCACATTGTGCACATTATGATGATGTCCTACCAAGTGGGCCCAGATATACCTCTCCATCACACGGAGTGACAAATCCCAGTCTCGATTCGTGCCAACCCAACAGACACTTTCGGAGATACCCGTAGTGCACCTTTATAGCCACCCAATTACGTTGTGACGTTTGGCACACCCAAAGTATTCCTACGGTATCCGGGAGTTGCACAATCTCATGGTCTAAGGAAATGATACTTGACATTATAAAAGCTTTAGCGAACGAACTACACGATCCTTGTGCTAGGCTTAGGATTGGGTCTTGTCCATCACATCATTCTCCTAATGATGTGATCCCGTTATCAACGACATCCAATATCCATGGTCAGGAAACCGTAACCATCTATTGATCAATGAGCTAGTCAACTAGAGGCTTACTAGGGACATGGTGTTGTCTATGTATCCACACATGTATCTGAGTTTCCTATCAATACAATTCTAGCATGGATAATAAATGATTATCATGAGCAAGGAAATATAATAATAATCAATTTATTATTGCCTCTAGGGCATATTTCCAACAGTCTCCCACTTGCACTAGAGTCAATAATCCAGTTCACATCGGTATGTGATTAACACTCAAGGTCACATCCCCATGTGACTAACACCCAAAGAGTTCTGGGTTTGATCATGTTATGCTTGTGAGAGAGGTTATAGTCAACGGGTCTGAATCTTTCAGATCCGTGTGTGATTTACAAATCTCTATGTCATCTCCTAGATGCAGCTACCACGTTCTATTTGGAGCTATTCCAAATAATTGTTCTACTATACGAATCCAGTTTACTACTCAGAATAATCTGGATTAGTGTCAAAGTTTGCATCAACGTAACCCTTTACGACGAACTCTTTTACCACCTCCATAATCGAGAAACTTCCTTAGTCCACTAGTTACTAAGGATAACTTTGACCGCTGTCCTGTGATCCATTCTTGGATCACTCTTGTACCCCTTGACTGACTCATGGCAAGGCACACTTCAGGTGCGGCACACAGCATAGCATACCGTATGGAGCCTATGACAAAAGCATAGGGGACGACCTTCGTCCTTCCTCTTTCTTCTGCCGTGGTCGAGCTTTAAGTCTTAACTTCATACCTTACAACTCAGGCAAGAACTCCTTCTTTGACTGATCCATCTTGAACACCTTCAAGATCATGTCAAGGTATGTGCTCATTTGAAAGTACCATTAAGCGTTTTGATATATCCTTGTAGATCTTGATGCTCAACATTCAAGTAGCTTAATCTGGACTTTCCATTGAAAAACACTTTCCAAATAACCCTATATGCTCTCTAGAAATTCTACGTCATTTCTGATCAACAACATGTCAACAACATATATTCATCAGAAATTCTATAGTGCTCCCACTCACTTCTTTGGAAATACAAGTTTCTCATAAACTTTGTATACACCCAAAATCTTGATCATCTCATCAAGGCATACATTCCAACTCCGAGATGCTTACTCCAGTCCTTAGAAGGATTGCTGGAGCTTTGCATACTTGTTAGCATCTTTCAGGATTGACAAAACCTTCCAGTTGTATCACATACAACCTTTCCTCAAGAAAATCGTCGAGGAAACAATGTTTTGACATCCTATCTGCAAGATTTCATAAATAATGCAGTAATCGCTAATATAATTCCAACAGACTCTTAGCATCGCTACGAGTGAGAAAGTCTCATCATAGTCAACTCCTTGAACTTGTCGGAAACCATCTTAACGACAAGTCGAGCTTTCTTAATGGTGATTACCATCATTGTCCATCTTCCTTTTAAAATCCATATGTACCCAACAGCCTTACGACCATCAAGTAGTTCTTCCAAAGTCTACACTTTGTTTTCATATATGGATCCTCTCTCAGATTATATGGCCTCGAGCCATTTTGGAATCCAGGCCCACCATCGCTTCTCCGTAGCTCGTAGGTTCATTGTTGTCTAGCAACATGACTTCCAAGACAGGATTACATACCACTCTGAAGTAGTATGCATCCTTGTCATCCCACGAGGTTTGGTAGTGACTTGATCTGAAGTTTCATGATCACTATCATAAGCTTCCACTTCAATTGGTGTAGGTGCCATAGGAACAACTCCCCGTGCCCTGCCACACACTAGTTGAAGAGACGGTTCAATAACCTTATCAAGTATCCACCATCCTCCCACTCAATTCTTTCGAGAGAAACTTTTCCTCGAGAAAGGACCCGATTCTAGAAACAATCTCTTATTGCTTTCGGATCTGAGACAGGAGGTATACCCAACTGTTTTGGGTGTCCTATGAAGATGCATTTATCCGCTTTGGGTTCGAGCTTATCAGCCTGAAACTTTTCACATAAGCATCGCAGCCCCAAACTTTTAAGAAATGACAGCTTAGGTTTCTCTAAACCATAGTTCATACGGTGTTATCTCATCGGAATTACGTGGTGCCCTATTTAAAGTGAATGTGGTCGTCTCTAATGCCTAACCCATAAACTATCGTGGTAATTCGATAAGAGACATCATGGTGTGCATCATATCCAATAGGGTGCAGTTATGATGTTCGGACACACCATCACACTATGGTGTTCCAGGCTGTATTAGTTGTGAAACAATTTCCACAATGTCTTAATTCTGTGCCAAACTCGTAATTCAGATATTCATCTCTATGATCATATCATAGATATTTTATCCTCTTGTCACGACGATCTTTCAACTTCACCCTAAAATTACTTGAACCTTTCAATAATTCAGACTCGTAATTCATCAAGTAAATATACTCAACATCTACTCAAATCATCTGTAAAGTAAGAACATAACGATATCCACTACACGCCTCAGCACTCATTGGACTGCACACATCAAAATGTATTACTTCCAACAAGTTGCTTTCTAGTTCCATTTTACTGAAACCGAAGCTTTCAGTCATCTTCCCCATGTGGTATGATTTGCATGTCTCAAGCAATTCAAAATCAAGTGAGTCCAAACGGTCCATATGCATGGAGTTTCTTCATGCGTATATACCAATAGACATGGTTCGCATGTCTCAAACTTTTCAAAACGAGTGAGCCCAAAGATCCATCAACATGGAGCTTCTTCATGCGTTTTATACCGATATGACTTACGTGGCAGTGCCACAAGTAGGTGGTACTATCATTACTATCTTATATCTTTTGGCATGAACATGTGTATCACTACGATCGAGATTCAATAAACCATTCATTTCAGGTGCAAGACCATTGAAGGTATTATTCAAATAAACAGAGTAACCATTATTCTCCTTAAATGAATAACCGTATTGCGATAGACATAATTCAATCATGTCTATGCTCAACACAAACACCAATCTCGATGGTAGAGGGAGCGTGCGATGCTTGATTACATCAAGCTTGGAAAAACTTCCAACACATATTGCCAGCTCACCTTTAGCTAGTCTCCGTTTACTCCGCAACCTTTTATTTGGAGTTTACTAACATTTAGCAACCGAACCGGTATCTAATACCATGGTGCTACTAGGAGTACTAGTAAAGTACACATCAACACAATGTATATCCAATATACTTCTATCGACCTTGCCAGCCTTCTAATCTACCAAGTATCTAGGGTAATTCTGCTCCAGTGGCTGTTCCCCTTATTACAGAAGCACTTAGTCTCGGGTTTGGGTTCAACCTTGGGTTTCTTCACTAGAGCAGCAGCTGAATTGCCGTTTCATGAAGTATCCCTTCTTGGCCTTGCCCTTCTTGAAACTAGTGGTTTCACCAACCATCAACAATTGATGCTCCTTCTTGATTTCTACTTTTGTGGTGTCAAACATCGCGAATATCTCAAGGATCATCATATATGTCCCTGATATATTATAGTTCATCACGAAGCTCTAGCAGCTTGGTGGCAATGACTTCGGAGAAACATCACTATCTCATCTGGAAGATTAACTCCCACTCAATTCAAATGATTGTTGTACTCAGACAATCTGAGCACAAGCTCAACAATTGAACTTTTCTCCCTTAGTTTGCAGGCTAAGAAAATCGTCGGAGGTCTTATACCTCTTGACGTGGGCACAAGCCTGAAATCCCAATTTCAGCCCTCGAAACATCTCATATGTTTCGCGACGTTTCAAAACGTCTTTGGTGCCTCTACTCTAAACTGTTTAACTGAACTATCACGTAGTTATCAAAACGTGTATGTCAGATGTTCGCAACATCCACAGACGACGTTCGAGGTTCAGCACACTAAGCGGTGCATTAAGGACATAAGCCTTCTACGAAGCAATGAGGACCATCCTCGGTTTACGGACCTAGTCCGCATAATTGCTACTATCAACTTTCAACTAATTTTTCTCTAGGAACATATCTAAACAGTAGAACTAAAGCGCGAGTTACGACATAATTTGCGAAGATCTTTTGACTATGTTCAGGATAATTAAGTTCATCTTATGAACTCCCACTCAAATAGACATCCCTCTAGTCATCTAAGTGATTACATGATCCGAGTCAACTAGGCCGTGTCCGATCATCACGTGAGACGGACTAGTCAACATTGGTGAACATCTTCATGTTGATCGTATCTTCTATACGACTCATGCTCGACCTTTCGGTCTCTTGTGTTCCGAGGCCATGTCTGTACATGCTAGGCTCGTCAAGTCAACCTAAGTGTTTTGCATGTGTTCCGAGGCCATGTCTGTACATGCTAGGCTCGTCAACACCCGTTGTATTCGAACGTAAGAATCTATCACACCCGATCATCACGTGGTGCTTCGAAACAACGAACCTTCCCAACGGTGCACAGTTAGGGGGAACACTTTCTTGAAATTTTAATGAGAGATCATCTTATTTACTACCGTCGTTCTAAGCAAATAAGATGTATAAACATGATAAACATCACATGCAATCAAATAGTGACATGATATGGCCAACATCACTTTGCTCCTTTCGATCTCCATCTTCGGGGCTCCATGATCATCGTCACCGGCATGACACCATGATCTCCATCATCGTGTCTTCATGAAGTTGTCTCGCCAACTATTACTTCTACTACTACAACTAACGGTTAGCAATAAAGTAAAGTAATTACATGACGTTTATGTTGACACGCAGGTCATAAATAAATAAAGACAACTCCTATGGCTCCTGCCGGTTGTCATATTCATCGACATGCAAGTCGTGATTCCTATTACAAGAACATGATCAATCTCATACATCACATCCTTTTGGCCATATCACATCACATAGCATACCCTGCAAAAACAAGTTTGACGTCCTCTAATTGTTGTTTGCATGTTTTACGTGGCTGCTATGGGTTTCTAGCAAGAACGTTTCTTACCTACGCAAAGACCACAACGTGATATGCCAATTGCTATTTACCCTTCATAAGGACCCTTTTCATCGAATCCGATCCGACTAAAGTGGGAGAGACAGACACCCGCCAGCCACCTTATGCAACTAGTGCATGTCAGTCGGTGGAACCGGTCTCACGTAAGCGTACGTGTAAGGTTGGTCCAGTCCGCTTCATCCCACAATGCCGCCGAATCAAGATTGGACTAGTAACGGTAAGCATATTGAACAAAATCAACGCCCACAACTACTTTGTGTTCTACTCGTGCATAGAATCTACGCAATAGACCTAGCTCATGATGCCACTGTTGGGGAACGTAGCAGAAATTCAAATTTTTTCCTACGTGTCACCAAGATCTATCTATGGAGAGACCAGCAACGAGGGGAAGGAGAGTGCATCTACATACCCTTGTAGATCGCTAAGCGGAAGCGTTCAAGAGAACGGGGTTGATGGAGTCGTACTCGTCGTGATCCAAATCACCGGAGATCCTAGTGCCGAACGGACGGCACCTCCGCGTTCAACACACGTACAGCCCGGTGACGTCTCCCATGCCTTGATCCAGCAAGGAGAGAGGGAGAGGTTGAGGAAGACTCCATCCAGCAGCAGCACAACGGCGTGGTGGTGGTGGAGGAGCGTGGTACTCCAGCACGGCTTTGCCAAGCACCACAAGAGACGAGGAGGGAGATGTGTCACGGGAGGGAGAGGGAGGCGCCAGGGCTTTGGTGCGGCTGCCCTCCCTTCCCCCCACTATATATAGGGCCAAGGGAGAGGGGGGGGGGGGGTGCAGCCTTGGCCCTTCCTCCAAGGAAGGGTGCGGCCAGGGAGGAGTCCATCCTCCCCAAGGCACCTAGGAGGTGCCTTCCCCCTTTAGGACTCTTCCTTTCCCTTATCTCTTGGCGCATGGGCCTCTTGGGGCTGGTGCCCTTGGCCCATATAGGCCAAGGCACACACCCCTACAGCCCATGTGGCCCCGGGGGCTGGTGGCCCCACTTGGTGGACCCCCGGGACCCTCCCGGTGGTCCCGGTACGTTACCGATAAACCCCGAAACTTTTCCGGTGACCAAAACAGGACTTCCCATATATAAATCTTTACCTCCGGACCATTCCGGAACTCCTCGTGACATCCGGGATCTCATCCGGGACTTCGAACAACATTCGGTAACCACATACAAACTTCCTTTATAACCCTAGCGTCATCGAACCTTAAGTGTGTAGACCCTACGGGTTCGGGAGACATGCAGACATGACTGAGACGTTCTCCGGTCAATAACCAACAGCGGGATATAGATACCCATGTTGGCTCCCACATGCTCCATGATGATCTCATCGGATGAACCACGATGTCGTGGATTCAATCAATCCCGTATACAATTCCCTTTGTCCATCGGTACAATACTTGCCAGAGATTCGATCATCGGTATCCCGATACCTTGTTCAATCTCGTTACCGGCAAGTCTCTTTACTCGTTCCGTAACACATCATCCCGTGATCAACTCCTTGATCACATTGTGCACATTATGATGATGTCCTACCGAGTGGGCCCAGAGATACCTCTCCGTCACACGGAGTGACAAATCCCAGTCTCGATTCGTGCCAACCCAATAGACACTTTAGGAGATACCCGTAGTGCACCTTTATAGCCACCCAGTTACGTTGTGACGTTTGGCACACCCAAAGTATTCCTACGGTATCCGGGAGTTGCACAATCTCATGGTCTAAGGAAATGATACTTGACATTATAAAAGCTTTAGCAAATGAACTACACGATCCTTGTGCTAGGCTTAGGACTGGGTCTTGTCCATCACATCATTCTCCTAATGATGTGATCCCGTTATCAACGACATCCAGTGTCCATGGTCAGGAAACCGTAACCATCTATTGATCAACGAGCTAGTCAACTAGAGGCTTACTAGGGACATGGTGTTGTCTATGTATCCACACATGTATCTGAGTTTCCTATCAATACAATTCTAGCATGGATAATAAACGATTATCATAAACAAGGAAATATAATAATAATCAATTTATTATTGCCAAGAGCGGACTGACTGAAGCCCGTGCCAGCCTTCTAACAGGCTTTGAGGTAAGTATTTAAAATATAGGAAAAATATTACCGCATAGACAGTAGCCCCTGATGCTCTGTTTGGTGTTCACAAAGAAAAGCCGAATAAAGGATCCAATAATATCTGCAGGAGTCTAATATAAGTATGTCTATATGCGTATGCAGGCTTCGCTGCTGGCCTCTGCCGCACTGACTGCAGAGGTCGCCGCACTGAAGCAGGACCTCGAGGGGTCCGAGAAAGAGCTCCGCCTTGCCAAGAGGCAGCTCGAGGAGAACAAAGGTGAGTAATACCTTGTATATATATATACACAAAAAAAGATGCGATTGCAAAATGACACGATCATCATGAATTTGCCAGCGGCCACGACCGAAGTGGCGACCCTGAAGCAAGCGCTGTCCGAGGCCGAAAACAAAGCGGCTCAGGACCGCACCGAGCGGGAAAAGCAAGAGGCACGGGTGGGCGAGGTGCAGCAAGAGCTCCAAGCTCTCGTGACGAGGCACGAGGCGTTGGAGCGTGACTCGAAGACGCGAGAGTCTCAGCTTGCCGCGGTCCTTGAAAGCGCAAAGAGTGCCAAGGCTAAAGCCCAAAAGGCCCTCCAGGAGATTGAGGCGATGAGGAAGATATCGGCGGGTAAGGCATTCAATATGCAAAGCAAGCATATGAAAGTAAATTACTTGTTACTTACCCGAGTCCGGAGCTCTCTAGGAGCATTCGCAGATTTGCTCCGCAGCATGTCGGATGCCGCAAAGTTTTATCAAGCCGAGGAGGGAAGCTCGACGGAGAAGCTGTTCTGGTCTCAGTATACTGGGACCGAACACCCGATGCCTATGAGCGACCAGCTGAAGCAACTGGTCGAGCTGCACAAGGCGGCCGAACATGCCATGAAAGGTTTTATAGTCTGGATGTGTCCTGGCGACGCCCTTCCCAATAGCTACTTCGGCCTGGTGAGGCGGCTTGTGGATGCCTGCCCACGGCTGGAAGTCATCAAGCGGTCCATCTGCATCGAGGGTGCACGCCGGACTTTCACCCGTGCGAAGGTGCACTGGGCCAAGATGGACACCGTGAAGCTGGTGAAGGAGGGGCCACTGCAGGGCAAGGAGCATCGCCACCCCGAGATGTATTATGAGGGTGTCCTGAAGGGTGCCCGTCTTGTAGCGGACGAGTGTGCAAAATATGTAATATTTGACTGAACTTGCTCATGTGATCTTGTATTATGAAAACTTGTTCATATGCGCTATGCAACGTTTGTTTGAATTTAAAATATTACCTTCTGTTCGGCTGTTTATCAAATCTGAGAGATGGCTAGTCGTTGGCTTCTGCCCCCATGCCACAAGTACTGGGGTGTTCGGGATAAACCTGAGCACTCTTGTTCCCATTTTTGGGTCCTTCGAGGGAGGTGCTCAGCACAACGAACAAGGCAATCAGACTATAATGCTTTATCACTCTCACTTAGCCATAGAATTCTATAATTTTAAATTTTGGCGAAGCCCTTAGTATTCGGAAGGCCGAATTTGGGGCGCTATACACGCCTTAAGCCGGACAAAGCCGACTCCTCGCTCTAAGCGGCATAAGTCTTTAGGGACTCAAAACCTCTCGAACAGCGACCAGTCTCTCGCCTTATCATGACAGTCACTTTTAGCTTTCTCTACTGAGGTGCTTAGCCCAGCAGAACCGGGGCACAATCACAGTAGTTCTCCCAGTGATACCTTAGCCGATATAGCGGAATGTAAGGTACCAAACATGGGAGCCGGGCAAACCCAACTATTGACCCAAGACATGATTGGGAGCTGATGCATATAATGCTAAAAGTTTGGGGTGCCACACTGTCGAAAGTGTTCAGACTTCTCACGCCGTATTATGGGGTATGCTTAAGCCCCTAGCGTATTGGCCGTACTAGAGTGTACGGGTGCCTGATCACGGGATCAGAATAATATTCTGATCACAACATGAACTTCCCGAGTAACGCGCCTCACCTTCCCCGAGTACTAGGTTGAACTTCAGCTAAAAGGTGTCCAAATGGGGCTTGCGATATACCGTTGGATAGCTATGGACATCAGTATCATGACCCAAGTTAAAATTTTGGCAAAATGTAAGCGGTTTAAGAGCAGTTTTGAAAACCGTTTTTTCTTCATACAAAAAACGTGAATCGTATTTTCGATCGTATTTTTAAACCATTTATCGGAATGAGGCAAATAATATGGCGTTGGAAAGCTGCTGCAAAACCGCTCCTTTCACATGTTGAAAGTTTTCTCTAATTCCCTACCATTAAAGAGTAATTCAAAAAATCGTAAAATTTCGTAAACCGAACACCCGAGTTCGTAATTTTGACGCCATTTCTAAACGGCTAATACAATTGAGGCAAATAATATGGCGTTGGAAAGCTTATTAAATTCGCTACTTTTTTATTTTAAAAGTTTTTTTCTAATTTTGAATGGTTTAAAAGTAATTTAAAAAATGGTACAAGTTCCACTGAGTTCGTATTTTTGAGCTAATTTTTTAACCGTACGTCCAAATGCAACAAATGATATGGCGTTGGAAAGCTTGAAGAAATGCGAAACTTTTTTATATATATTGTTTCTCCTAATTCACTATGGTTTTATGTCAGTTTTGAAAATGGTTAAAACCGTATTTTTATCGTAATTTCTACAAACTTTACCGGAATGGGGCAAATAATATACCGCTGAAAAGCTACGGAAAATGCGAAACTTTTTTATGTTGATGGTTTTCTCTGATTCCTAGCCGTTTTCAAGTAATTTCGATAACGGCAGGATCATGCATTCTGCCTTTATCGCGAAACAGAGTCTTCGAAAATGCACCGCGTGAAGAACCTGGACTTCTCGGCGCGTGTACCTGAACTTCACTCTGTTTTTCACGTGATTTTTTTGCCCGTAGCTCTCCATCCACTGCTCCTAGCTCTCCATCCACTCACCGAAATTGAGCAAGTGATATACCGATGGAAAGCTGCTGTAAACACGCAACTTTCCCGTGTTGATCGTTTTTTCATACTCGCGACGATTTTAAAAGTTTTTCATCTGAAATTCATTCAGTGTAGTAGGTGAACTTCCTGCTGTTTTCAGTTGAACTTCTGTGACGTATTTTCGTTTGTAATTTTCTCATCCATTCGTCAGTGTTACACAAATGTTATTTCCTTTTGTACAAATCTCTCTCACAATAAATTTTTTGACTTTCTTCGACGAAGGACTTGAACTTATAACAACAAAACCTTTTGCCTTTGCTTTTTTGTTCTTTTTTAATACAAAATGCACGCCGTGTATTACATGAACTTCTAGCAGCTATCCATTTTCATATATTCTTACGTGAAATGCATTCCCTATAGTAGTTGAACTTCCCGCTGTTTTCGCCTTGAACTTCTGTCATGTATTTTTGTTCAGCCTCTCTAACAAGATTTTTTGAACTTTCTTGAGCCAAGCACTTGAACTTCTAGCAACAAAACGTTTTAGCCTTTGATTTTTCATTCTTTTTAATACAAAATGCACAACGTTTAGTACGTGAACTTCTCGCAGTTATCAATCCAAACTTCTCTCGGTTACGCGAAAATATCTTAGTTTTTTATAGACATTGAGCCGCTCTACTTTTTTTATTTGAACTTCATTGTGTTTTTTTAGAAATCTGAAATTTGGAGGTTTTTTTTGAAAATTTGAACTTCTTTTCCTTATTTCAAATTGAACTTATTAGTTTTATTCTTTAGTAACTAGAAAAAACCGATTTTTCAAATCAATATCAAACTACTCCACTTTTTCCAATTGAACTTTCTGGTTTTATTCTCTAGTAACATGAAAACTTGAGTTTTTTATATACATGGAACAACTCCGTTTTTTGAAATTGATCTTGGTTTTAATCTTTAGCATTGGGGAAAATCTGAGTTTTTATAAACATTAAACAACTTCATATTTTTTTTAAATTTTGGACTTCTTGATGTTATTCATTAGTAACGGGAAAGTCCTAGTTATGTAATAAATATCGAACTACTCAATTATTTAAAGTTGAACTTCTAGATCTTAAAAGAACATGGGGCAAATATATGTTTTACAAATTTTTTAAACTGCTCGGTTTTTTTAGTTTGACCTTTTTGATTTTGGAATAAACATTTTTGAATTTCGATGTTATTTAAATTTGAACTTCTAATTTTTTACTAAAATGTAGAAAACACCATTTTTTATAAACTTTTCGAACTCTCAATTTTTTATTTTTGAACTTCTTGGTTTATTCTACAGTAACGTGGAAAATCACATGTTTGTAATAAACATTGAACTACCCTATTATTTAAATTTGAACTTCAAGGTATTTTTTTCCAGAAATGGTTAAACTTACAAAACAAATTATAGTTTTTTCCACTTTCTACGAACTTACTATGTTATATCATTTGAAGTTTTTTTGTCTCGCGACATTTTTAGGCATTTTTTGCTGTCGGTGAAATGCCCTAGGCGGTCCCTTTTTTCACAAAAGAATTTCTTCAGTATGTGGTACACGTGAACTTCGGAATTTCTGAAACATGAACTTCGTTTGCTATTGAAATTCAAGAAAATTACACACAACAATCCACATACGCTTCGTGTGCTACTTGCACAACCAATACATCATGGGTTGGAGTCTCTATCCATTTATGTTTTTGTGTTCTTAGTTTTCTGAATTTGCCTCCTTTTGATTTTGAACTTGTTGTATTTTTGTTCCAAAACCTCTGCAAGTCTCTTTCTTCTGCTGAACTTTTTTCCCATGAATTTATTTTGTTGCCATATGTGAACTTCAAAAAGAAAAATCAATCATGAACCTAAAAAGGGCTTAAAAATTTAAAGTGATTTTTTATTAGATCGGCAAGAATTACATAGACAAAGGAATAGTGTTTTTTTATATAATAAAGTGAGGAATACAACAACGAAGAACAATGGCTTGATGATAAAACACAAGAATGAGCATACAAAATGTTAACCAACACACAACGAGCTAGTACCCTTTGAAAAAAGCGAGCCCGCGCGGACACACACACATAAGGAACTAGTATAGTTCCATGAGGCATTTTATCAAGCATAGAAAGTGCACACGGGAAGCTAGCTCAGAGTCAACAAATATAATTTTTGCAGCAACACATCTATTTCTTGAGCACAAATAGTTGTTTCCATGAACACAATTTCAAACACAAGATGGCACCAAATCATTACCAGACACGGATACATCCAACCATTCTCTAACATAGCATGAATGCAAAATAAACCTAGAATAATTGAGCAAAGAGAGAAAGACACCGGTGTGCCAAATGCTTATCTTGTAGTAATAAACTGTGTTGGAGAAGTAACGAGAAGCCACACATGAGACCATGGAAAGCTGCAGAATGTACTGGAATTAGTAGAGGTGCAGATCGCCATACATCTTTTCACCAACCTCACTACTCATCCCCACTTCCTTAACAATAACAGCCCCTCCCCTGACAGGGAAAGAATTAAAGCAGCATTAGATGTATCCCCACGAACAAAATAACTACCACTGACTATTTAAACCAAGGGGCCAATCTGAAGTCGAACTAATCTCGTCTCTGAATTTTCCTATAGCTTTTTGTTGAACTGAAGCATGATTGGGGAAAGTTGAGCAGTGTTTGATTTCTTCCCAGAAACCAGCTCATTCCATTCCAAGCACCCAACCGGGGGAAACAGAGTGATGGGGACGGGCCTGGAAATTGGGAGCACGGGTGTGGCTCACTCGTTGGATGGCAATGGCACTCAACGACGCTGGGGAAACGCACTACTGAAGTTCAGGTTCAGGTTCCCCCATGGGCCATGGCCAGACTGGCGCATGGATACTCGCCCGGAAATGACCGTCACTAAGACAGCCAGCATAGGGCGGGCAGGTGCCTGGTGTAGCCGACATCGACAGAGGGGAGTTAGTCGATGGCACGACCGACGCTCCACTCCGGTGGGCAGCGTGGTGACCTCGTGCGAGACCACACGCTGCTGGGTAGTTGCGTCCGACCTCGGAGACGCTCGATCTCAACAGTGGTGCTGGGTGGAGCGGGCGAGATGCTACCTCGGGAAGGTCAAGGTGACCACCGCGAGAAGGTCAACAGCGGGTCATGCTGCTCGCCGGAGCTGCGCGAGGACGGTGGTGGCAGGCCACTCGTTTTTGTTGGCAACCCTCACTGGTGGAGCTTGACGGCGGTTGGTCTTGGTCAAATAAGAGGGAGCGCGGAGAGCTCGGCGGTAGCGACGGCGCCTGGCACAGGAAGGTTGTGGCCGTCGTGGGGCTTGGAGGTGGGTTGCGGCAGCGTGCAAGGTCGGCAGCGACGCGAATCGAACTCCGGCGGCCGCGCTTGGGGACGGTGGCTCTGACCTCCCCTGCGTCCATGTGGGCATCGCCGGACGAGGGTCCACAGGAGGAGGTCGGTGCCGCTGGATGAGAGCCACGGGAGAAGGCCGGCGACGAAATGGGATCGGTGTGGGTTGGAGGCTGCGCGCGAGGCCTGTCGGCGGCGGAGTTTTGGGGCAGTGTCGCGGCGCGCATGGCCGGTGGGCGGCGGCGGGGGTTAGCAGGGATAGGGAGGTGGGGGTGCGGGAGTTGGTCGTCGGGGATCTGTAGCGGGGCGACGAGTTCGGGAACCACTCCTCCGTCCCTATAAGGCTGACAGTGATCAGAATAGTTATTCTAATCCTGAAATTAGAATAGTGCTAGTATATATATATATATATATATATATATATGAAAAATGCAATAATAGTCTTAGTGCTATGCATTGTTTATTCAAAAAGGTGCGTTAAAGCAGAATGATACAAGTAGTGCGATAAGCAAAAAGTAGGACTATTTGACATGTCCCTTACAAGGGCAAGCTGAGGAATGGTATTAAAGCAAGTATTTCACTCGTTATCGTAATCCACCAGGGAGTTCCGTGGTGCGACGTAGCTTTCCGCCTCCTTGGTTGCTGCATCATGTGTCCGGCAATCATACTGCCGGACATGATTTCCAGAGATTAAAGTCCTGAAAGAGAAAAATAACAAAGCAGGAAGCCCCTAGTGTGGTTAGGCCGCGTCTTGGGGTGTGCCGTAGTCGTGCCCCCCTCCCCACCTGTGCCCATGGTATTTTTAATGCGTAATTATGTACGCATGGCACGGATTTCGCCGTTTGGCTGGGACCGGGGTGGGGGCCGCATTGCTATGCGAGCTCGGAATGTGCCAGGCGGTCTTGTTGCCGATTACTCCGGGCGCGCTTGAAGGTGTCCGGGTCCTTAATAGCCGAACTAGTGGATTGCCTTAAGAGGCTGCTTTGCGCTTCTGCTGCTAGGGCCGCAGTGTGCTCCTCCGTGCGGAGAGAGCGCTCTGTGTTTCCATTAACTGTGATGACCCCCCGAGGTCCTGGCATCTTGAGCTTGAGGTATGCATAATGCGGTACCGCATTGAATCTCGCAAATGTGGTTCGCCCGAGCAGTGCATGATAGCCACTGCGGAACGGTACTATATCGAAGATTAACTCTTTGCTTCGAAAGTTATCCAGGGATCCGAAGACCATTTCCGGTGTGACTGAGCCTGTGCAATGGGCCTCTACACCTGGTATGACGCATTTGAAGGTCGTTTTTATGGGTTTGATCCTTGAGGGCTATATGCCCATTTTGCACACTGTGTCCTGGTAAAGCAGGTTCAGCCTGCTGCCGCCATCCATAAGGACTCGAGTGAGGTGAAATCCGTCAATGATTGGGTCTAGGACCAGTGCGGCGAATCCTCCATGACGGATACTAGTGGGTGGTCCCTGCGATCGAAGGTGATCGGATAAGAGGACCATGGGTTGAACTTTGGGGCGACTGGCTCCAACGCATATACGTCCATTAGTGCACGCTTCCGCTCCCTCTTGGGGATGTGGGTTGCGTATATCATGTTCACTGTCCGCACTTGTGGGGGGGAACCTCTTCTGTCCTCCGGTGTTCGGCTGTCGGGGCTCCTCCTCGTCATCGCTATGTGACTCCTTATCTTTGTTCTCGACATTTAACTTGCCGGCCTACTTGAACACCCAACAATCCCTGTTGGTGTGGTTGGCTGGCTTGTCGGGGGTGCCGTGTATTTGACACGAGCGGTCGTGTATACGGTCCAAACTGGACGGGCCCGGAGTGCTTCTTTTAAATGGCTTTTTCCGCTGACCGGGTTTAGAGCCTTTGAATCCGGCATTGACTGTCGTATCCTCGGTATTGTCGCTGTTAATGCGGCGCTTGTGTTTGTTGCGACGTGACCTGCCATTGCCATCCTTGGTATCCGAAGTACCATGGTTCTTTGATATGTTACTGCTGCGAGCCAGCCAGCTGTCTTCTCCCGCGCAAAAGCGGGTCATGAGTGTCGTGAGGGCTGCCATGGATTTCGGCTTTTCCTGGCCAAGGTGCCGGGCGAGCCACTTGTCACGGATGTTGTGCTTAAAAGCTGCTAGGGCCTTTGCATCCGGACAGTCAACGATTTGATTTTTATTTGTTAGGAACCGTGTCCAGAATTGCTTGGCTGATTCCTCTGGCTGCTGAATTATGTGGCTCAAGTCATCGGCATTCGGTGGTCGCACATAAGTGCCCTGAAAGTTGTCGAGGAATGCGGCTTCCAGATCTTCCCAACAGCCAATGGACTATGCTGGCAAGCTGTTGAGCCAATGCCGAGCTGGTCCTTTGAGCTTGAGTGGGAGGTATTTGATGGCGTGTAGATCATCACCGCAGGCCATGTGGATGTGCAGGAGGAAATCCTCGATCCATACCACAGAATCTGTTGTGCCGTCGTATGATTCGATATTTACGGGTTTGAAACCCTCTGGCATTTGGTGATCCATGACTTCGTCTGTGAAGCATAGGGGGTGTGCGGCGCCTCTGTACTGGGCTATATCGCGACACAGCTCAAATGAGTCTTGCCCGCTGTGTTCGGCCCGGTCGGGTTTACTTTTACTGTATCCGGCGTGACGGTTATCGTCTCGCAAAGTGGCGCGCCCTCGTGATCTGTAGATCGATCTTGCATGTTTTGCTTTGTCCTCCAATACGTCTCGCAGGTCTAGCATGTTTCCCCGTGCCTTGTCATTTTTATTTGAGTGGCGTCGGGGTGCGGGCTGAATTTTTGGCTGAAATGCCTCTCTGTCGCGGCCACAAGGTGGCCGGTCAGCCGCATCATATGCTGGAGATGTAGGTTTGAGTGCTTCTTCCTCCAGTCGGGGTAGCAACCTATGCTTTGGGTAGCTCTTGGAGGGGCGTTCGAGTTTATATTCCTCGGCCGCAAGGACTTCAGTCCATTTGTCAGCTAGCAAATCTTGATCAGCTTGAAGCTGCTGTTGCTTTTTCTTAAGGCTTTTTGCCGTGGCTATAAACCGGCGCTTGAAGCGCTCTTGTTCGACGGGGTCCTCAGGCACGACGAATTCGTCATCGTCGAGGCTTGCCTCGTCTTCGGAGGGAGGCATGTAATTATCATCCTCCGCCTCTCTATCCGTCGCTCTCTCTGGAGGGCTGGCTTCTCCATCCTCCTGCCCTAAATCTTGCTGAAGGGGATTGTTGTCATCTTCGGCACTGTCCGGAGTGCTATTATCTCCTGTGCGGGGGTCACCGCTTTTGCTTTGGCGAGACTTAGAGCGGCGCCGCTGACGTCGGCGCTTGGGTTGCTTCTTGGAGGGGTCATCCTCTGCTGTCTCGTCGCCATTGCCTTCTTTGGGTGTGTCCACCATGTATATATCATATGATGAGGTGGCTGTCCAGTGCCTGTGGGTAGTGGCTCCTCTTCGTCTCCCGCATCGTCGTCCATACCATCGATGTCTTCAGAGTCGAAGTCGAGCATGTCGGTTAAGTCGTCAACAGTGGCTACTAAGTGGGTGGTGGGTGGGCGGCGAATTTCTTTGTCATCTGCATCCCAATCCTGCCGGACATAGTTCGGCCAGGATTCTCCTGACAAGGAGAGAGACCTTAATGAGTTCAGTATGTCGCCGAAGGGTGAATGCTGAAAAATATCCGCGGAGGTGAACTCCATGATCGGCGCCCAATTGGATTCGATAGGCACGGGTGCAGGCGGTTCGGAGTCCGTGGCGGGGGAGGAATCCGGTAGTTCGGCGTCACGTCTCTTGTGAAGAGTAAGGTCGATACTCGTCTCGATCGCCGATGAGAGTGCGGCCTCCATGGCGGGGTCTATCCACCCGCCCATGGATGGCGCAACTGGCTCCGAATTGAGGGTCGGAGCGGTTGCCGGTGCGATCTCCTGGACACTATCCGATGGCAGAGCTAAATCATGCTCATCGTGACCGTGTGGCGCACTAAGCAGGGGCTCGAATCCATCGAAGATCAAGTCTCCGCGGATATCGGCAGTGTAGTTTAAGCTTCCAAACTTGATCTGATGGCCAGGGGCGTAACTCTCTATCTGCTCCAGATGGCCAAGCGAGTTGGCCCGCAGTGCGAAGCCGCCGAATATGAAGATCTGACCGGGGAGAAAAGTCTCACCCTGGACTGCATCGCTATCGATGATCGAAGGAGCCATCAAGCCTAACGACGACGTCACAGAGGAACTCTCAATGAAAGCACCAATGTCGGTGTCAAAACCGGCGGATCTCGGATATGGGGTCCCGAACTGTGCGTCTAAGGCGGATGGTAACAGGAGGCAGGGGACACGATGTTTTACCCAGGTTCGGGCCCTCTTGATGGAGGTAAAACCCTAGGTCCTGCTTGATTATTCTTGATAATATGAGTAGTACAAGAGTTGATCTACCACGAGATCGGAGAGGCTAAACCCTAGAAGCTAGCCTATGGTATGATTGTCTGTTGTCCTACGGACTAAAACCCTCCAGTTTATATAGACACCGGAGGGGGCTAGGGTTACACAAAGTCGGTTACAAAGGAGGAGATATACATATCCGTATTGCCTAGCTTGCCTTCCACGCCAAGTAGAGTCCCATCCGGACACGGTACGAAGTCTTCAATCTTGTATCTTCATAGTCCAACAGTCCGGCCAAAGGATATAGTCCGGCTGTCCGGAGACCCCCTAATCCAGGACTCCCTCAATCACCTTGTGGATTCAAGACCTCCTCACGGAGAAGAACCGGTTACCTCTTGTATCATCCGTTGTTGACTTTGGATCTTGTATCTCCCTTTGTGTTCATGGATCTAGCACATGTGTAACTTGTTCTTGTTAGTTTGAGTGTTCCTCTTGTGTTTCCCTTGTGTTTTCCCTCGTGTTCTTCATGTTCGTCGCGGGATCCGCTCCTTTCGTGAAAGATCGGCCGATTAGGGTTCCACCCTACATCATCTTGGTATCATGAGCCACGTTGATCACGATTTCAGAGCCTCCCCGTTCTGTTTTCTAGCCTAATTTTGTTGTGTTCTTCCCCAATTTTGAAAATCCCCACCAAAAATAGCCCCAATTTTTTTTTGTGATTTGTTGGTTTGACGAAGTTTTGTTGATTTTGATCCATGGATTTGCTTGGTTTCGAGTGGATGTAGCATATCCCCAATTTTCCCCACTTTCCATCCACAAAATCCATCAAATTTTGTCCTTGGAATCATCAATTTCCGCCCCCAATTCAAAAATTTCCGCCCCAAACGAGATCTGGATTCGTCGAGCTGGACATCCGGGTCCCCGGCCGGACATCCGGCTCCTAGAGCACCAAATCTGCTCGGTTCTGAACATCAGGTCCCGAATTTCCGGCCCCGAGCCCGGATGTCCGGCCCCTGACATCTCAGCCATCCCCGTTTCTCCGTTTTGTCCATAACTAATTCATCCTGAGTCCGTTTTTGACATTCTTTAGCTCGTTGAAAATCTCTTGACATCCCCCTTCCCACAAAAATACTACCATCACCATTTGACTCCATCAAAATTTTGGAACTTTGGCATCTTTGCCTAGGGCTTCCACCACAACCTCCACATAACCACCCCGACTTCCGCAACCTAACCAATTTTGTTCCCCATCGCATTAGTGGTTGCTTGAGGAGTGATTTGAGTCTCCTAAGGTGTTTAGGCTACTTAGGGACGGTTGCTTCTTCATCAACCACCACCACCACCACCATAACTTCCGCATAGGCTTGACCACCATACACTTCCACCATCCCAACTTAACCCAATTTTGTTTGTGTTGTGAGTTGTGTCTCCTAAGGTGTTTTGGCTACTTAGGGACCGTGCTTCCAACTCCGACACCCTGTATAGCCAACCTTACCCTCCACTTCCGCATTGCCTACTCGCAAAACCCATCATTGCATTTCCGCAATCCCATTGAGCTTCCGCGACACCACCACCGCATTCCGCTACCACCATTTGACATTTGACATTTGAGATTTTGAGTTCATGGTTTTTCCGTTTCCTAAGGTGTTTCGGCTACTTAGGGACGAGTCTCCATCATCTTGGTATCTCCATCAAGATCACCGCCACTCATCATCGACATGGACGGTAACCTCCATATCATCTTGGTATCGTGGTATCCCTCCATTTTACATTCCCTTGCCATTGCATTGATAATCCCTAGCCCATTTTGCGTTACTTGCCTATCGAGACTAGCCATTTGAGTATTGCCGACAACATTACTTGTGCACATTAGTGATCTACGCCATACATTGCATACATATCATATCACATTGGTATCATATCATCCCTTGTGTCACAAGATTGTTCCCGTATTTACCCAATTGCTATCTTGGTTTGTGCATTTCGCAAAGTAGCCATATATATATATATATATATATATATATATATATATATATATATATATATATAAGAAGAATAAAGCTTTTAAGCAAAAGATAAATAGCAAAGAAGCTTGTAAGCAAGTGCCATAGCATCATACCACATTGCATATAAGATTGTCATATCCGATCATACCACCGGAACATCATATACATAGCATACTTGGGATAGAAGTCGTTGCATTTTTGTCTCCTATAGGTTGTGCACAAGTGTCGTATCCGCCTATTGAGCAATCGTGCTAGCGTCTCTCTAGAGTTGTGCAACAAGAGCATTTTCCGTGGATTCCACATTTTGAGCTCATCCTTGGTTGCACGACCCCATTTATCTATCCGTGTGTGCATTTCCGTGTGCCACCCATATTGTTATTGGTCTACTTGTTACACTTGCGAATTTGTGAATCTCTTTCAACATTATTAACGCTTGCTAACATTTTTGCATCAAATTTTTGTGCCACTATCCGCACCGAGCTCCACCATAAGCCTTATTTGTGTAGGTGTGAGAAACCGACAAGAATTGGTACCAATTGTGCTATTTCCTTGTCCACATTGGAGTAATCACTGATCCACTTTCAACTTTGGTCAAGGTACATTTGGTATTCGTTCTTCTCTTTCTCCCACTCATATTTGCTCAAGTCTTGTGATGGATAGGCAAGGCATTTTCTTTTCGGTCTACAACAACAGCGACGAGTTCGATGCCATGCAAAACTCCACCGACGCCAAGATGCAAGCTCAAATGGAGGAGATCAAAGCCCTCATCAAGTCCTACAAGCGGTCTTCCTCATCTTCGAGAAGACACTCAAGAGCACATGCCTCCGAGCTACCATCTCTGGCAAGGTCACATCAGCATCGACACCATCACCACCATGAACATGAAGGTCAAGAGCTCAACACCAACAACCGCTCAACGACTTCACCATCTCCCTTGGCATCTTCGCCAAGCGAATTCAAGGCATCTTCGCCTATGGACATACGACATCTTCACCAACAAGAACATCAAGAGAAGCTCCCCAAGCTCAAGTCCTCGACTTCCACAAGCTACTATGACCTCGACATTGACCATGAGATTCCTTTCTATGGAACTGAAGAACCTGAGGAGTATCTCGAGTGGGAGCACCTAATGGACGACTACCTCAAGCTACATCAAGTTCCTCCCGAAGATCAAGTGAAGTGCGCCACAATGAACTTCCACGACTACACGTCCACATGCTGGCTTCACACACCTTCGGAGAGCTACGACATGAGTTGGCCGAAGACGAAGAGAGCTTTGCGGTGAGAGTTCGTGCCCCCAACCTACACGGAACAACTTCAATGCCAATTGGAGAACACCATCCAAGGATCCAAGTCCATCGACGAGTACTTCAAGGAGATGAAGAAAGCCTTGCGACGAGCTGGCGTGGACGACCCCATTTCGATGAAGTTCCACTTCATGATGGGATTACACAATGACATCACCAAGACAATCTTCCTTGAGAACTACAAGTCCCTCGATGACAACTACATTGGTGTTCTCAAGGTGGAACAAGAACTCATGAAGGCAAAAGCTTCTCCACCCCAAGCTCACTTCGCGATGACCAAGCTCCATGAGAACGAGCATGAGGCTAGTACCACCAAGATGTCCAAGCCTGACGAGCTCCAAGACGATGCTCCCAAGTTTGACTTCACCGCCATCCCTCTTTGTGGCATTGATGATGTCGAGTCTACTTCGACTCTTTTTCAAGATGGTGCGGCGACAAGTACGACTACGGAGAACCTCAAGGACCAAGCTTTGGAGGCGAGCGACAAGGTGGTGAGCAAGGATGATGCTTCCATCTTAGGAGGCGAGAGTGATGATGTGCCATCTTCGGCCTTCATCCACGGCGACAACAACGAGATGGTTGAGCATGTGATTTTCCCTTCGACCACGGCGACGTATGATGACTTGAGTGACTTGTGCCACCATATTGAGAGTGAGAGTGACTTCACCACTAGCCCCATGTATGTGTTGCCACAATTCACATGTGAGGAGAGCCACAACCCCCACCACTTGAGTGAGATGAGTGACTCTACCATATGTGAGTTTGAGTGCACCTATTTTGAGGGAGTGAGTGAACCACCACATAGAGAGAGTGAGATAGTTGATAGGTCATGTGAGGGCACTTTCAACACTAATGACTTGACCTATACCTCTATTGTGTCTTCTCATTTGGTGCTAGGTCTCATATATGATGATGCGCCGATTCGCGACGACTACGTCCTACCTTTGGACAGATGATGGCCATGGTGGAACATGATGCACCCCCACATGGTTCCATCACGATGATGATCTTGACCACCATTTGGTCTTACCCACCTCACCTACACCACTAGAGTGGAATGAACAAGGTAACATAGGTGAAGGTGATGCTCTCGTCCCACTAGTGGACATTCTTGACATTGATTGCTTGCGTGATGTTGATCCACCTATTTCCATGATTCATACCAGTGCGACTTCCTCATGTGATGATTTCTTGCCAGTTGTGATGCCATGTTCCATAGGATTTCTTGTGACAATTCCTTAGGTCACATCATGTTTGCCAATCCGCTTGACTTGTCATATGCTATGCATGAGATCAATCATATGTCATATTTGCAATCTCTTCATAGTGACTATGCATATGCTATTAAAATAAACCCTATTTGCACATATGGCATAGATGACAAGCCTATGGTTATTGGCATTTGTTTCTCTTGTGATGACATTGACATGCTACCTTTGCATTATTTATCTCATATGCCATGCCATAACCATCTAGCTATGGATATGCATTCTTTTGGATGTTGTCCATTTTCTCCATATGATGTTTCCAACATTGCTCATGAGGAGACCCCCATAGTTTCCTCGTACATTTTAGGAGATTTTGATTCATCCCATTCATTGCATGATCCCAATACTTGTGTGCACAATATGCTCCCCATGAATAAACATGCTATTGATGTGCCTTATACTTGCACGCTCAATTTGTGTCCCCATGGTGTCATACACAATAACTATTCTTTCATGATGGATGACATGTTCTTATACCATGCATCAAATTTCTTTGAGCGATGCTTATCTTGTACTAACTCTCATGTGCACATACACATCATGAAGGATGATGTGTACATTTACCACACACACAATTTCTTTGGCTTGTGTCTCTTTTGTGTAGGTACCCACGAATACTTGTCAACCTCACAATCCCATGAGTTGACAAAACAAGCTCTAGAGA
Organism: Triticum monococcum; assembly: GCA_034509565.1. Classification (NCBI taxonomy): domain Eukaryota; kingdom Viridiplantae; phylum Streptophyta; class Magnoliopsida; order Poales; family Poaceae; genus Triticum; species Triticum monococcum. Next base: position 699,184,318 of record CM067842.1, read on the forward strand.
GCAATGATGACTTGGGATCCCATGGATTGTCTTTCGCACCGCTCTCTTCGTGCAAAGACTTCGCGCATCTCTTCTACATGCCCTCCCTTGGCTATGGGTTATTGTCCATTACATATTCTATGCCCATCTTGCCATGTTCACTTTGCATGATATGCTCATTCCTATGCCTTTGCCATGCATTTGTGACCCATGCTTTGCATTGTGACGCCCCTAATTCAATCGTACACTAATCATACACGCAAACGTGTACGATCAAGATCAGGGACTCACGGGAAGATATCACAACACAACTCTACAAATAAAATAAGTCATACAAGCATCATATTACAAGCCAGGGGCCTTGAGGGCTCGAATACAAGAGCTCGATCATAGACGAGTCAGTGGAAGCAACAATATCTGAGTACATACATAAGTTAAACAAATTGCCTCAAGAAGGCTAGCACAAACTGGGATACAGATCGAAAGAGGCGCAGGCCTCCTGCCTGGGATCCTCCTAAACTACTCCTGGTCGTCCTCAGCGGGCTGCACGTAGTAGTAGGCACCTCCTGAGTAGTAGTAGTCGTCATCGACAGTGGCATCTGGCTCCTGGACTCCAACGTCTGGTCGCAGCAATCGGGTATAGAAAGGGGGAAAAGAGGGAGCAAAGCAACCGTGAGTACTCATCCAAAGTACTCGCAAGCAAGGAGCTACAATACATATGTATGCATTGGTATCAAATGAAAAAGGTGGTAACATATGTGGACTGAATTGCAGAATGCCGGAATAAGAGGGGGATAGCTAGTCCTTTCGAAGACTACGCTTCTGGTAACCTCCATCTTGCAGCAGAAGAAGAGAGTAGATGGTAAGTTCACCAAGTAGTGTCGCATAGCATAATCCTACCTGGCGATCCTCCCCTCGTCGCCCTATTAGAGAGTGATCACCGGGTTGTATCTGGCACTTGGAAGGGTGTGTTTTATTAAGTAACCGGTTCTAGTTGTCATAAGGTCAAGGTACAACTCCAAATTGTCCTGTTACCGAAGATCACGACTATTCGAATAGATTAACTTCCCTGTAGGGGTGCACCACATTGCCCAACATGCTCGATCCCCTTTGTCCGGACACATTTTTCTGGGTCATGCCCGGCCTCGAAAGATCAACATGTTGCAGCCCTACCTAAGCACAACAGAGAGGTCAGCACGCCGGTATAAATCCTATGGCGCAGGGGTCTGGGCCCATCGCCCTTTGCACACCTGCATGTTGCGAACGCGGCCGGAAGCAGAACTAGCCCCCTTAATACAAGAGCAGGCTTACGGTCCAATCCGGCGCGCGCCGCTTAGTCGTTGACGTCACAAAGGCTTCAGCTGATACCACGACGCCGAGTGCCCATAACTGTCCCCGCGTAGATGGTTAGTGTGTATAGGCCAGTGGCCAGACTCAGATCAAATACCAAGATCTCGGTTAATGTGTTATCTTGAAATAACCACGAACGTCGACCAGGGCCAGGCCCACCTCTCTCCTAGGTGGTCTCAACCTGCCCTGTCGCTTCGCCACAAAGATCCACACAGAGGGCTGTCGGGAAAGTATGTCCTTCCAGCCCCCAATTCGTGAATCAACCGCGGGTACTCCTCGAGCCGACCCGTCTTTTGTCACCACAAGTATCAAATATTATGTATAAGTATATACCCTTGACCACCTCCCGAGTGATCACGGCCCGATAGTATAGCATGGCAGACGGACAAGAATGTAGGGCCACTGATGGTAAACTAGCATCCTATACTAAGCATTTAGGATTGCAGGTAAGGTATCAACAGCTGGAGCAACAATGATAGGCTATGCATCAGAATAGGATTAACGGAAAGCAGTAACATGCTACACTACTCTAATGCAAGCAGTAGAGAGAAGAGTAGGCGATATCTGGTGATCAAAGGGGGGCTTACCTGGTTGCTCTGGCAAGAGAGAGGGGTCGTCAACACCATAGTCGTACTGGGTAGCAGCGGCATCGGTCTCGGTGTCTAGCGAGAGAAGAGGGGCAAGAAACAATAAATATCAAGCAAACAGATGCATAGCGATGCATGACATGACAAGTATCGGTGCTAGGGGTGCCCTAACGCAGTATAAGGTGGTACCGGTGAAGGGGGGAAACATCCGGGAAAATATCCCCGGGGTTTCACATTTTCGGACAAATGAAATGAAGGGGGAAAGTTGCATGTTCGCTATGCTAGGGATGTGTGGTGGACGAACGGGCTGCGTATCCAGATTCGTCTCGTCGTTCTGAGCAACTTTTATGTAGAAAGTTTTTCCATCCGAGCTATGGTTTAATTTATATTAATTGTAAAAGATTTAAATATTTTCTAAATTATTTTAATTTGAAAATTAAATAGTTAATTGCTATGGGCACCTAGCAGAGTGCACACAGCAGGGCCACCGGAGGCTGACATTGGGTCCAGGGGTCCCTGTTGACTCAGTCGACAGTGCAGTCAACAGTCAAATGTTTGACTATTGACCGGTCAAAATTGTAGATGGGACCCAGGTGTCATTCACACATATCTTGTACTTCTTTTAAGTGGATATTTAGAGGGGGGTCCATCTGTCATTTGCACTAAACCTAACCACTAATTAGACTAACTAGTAGGAGTACTAATTAGCTAACGGAGAGCCGGCCGGCCAACACACACAGAGGATACACACACGCACACACAGTGCTAGGGATTAGTTCTATTTTCTGTTGAGAAAAGATAGCATTTTGTGATTTTCATAGAAATTAAACCATGCATCAAAATGATTTGGTCCAATGGAAACATTTGGACCATGTCAAGTGTACTATCTCCCCATAATTTTCTTAGTCCGTTTAGTAGTTGTTTAGCCGCAGTTTAGGGGCAGTCAAGGGGGTTACTCAGTGTAGAAATTGAAAAGCTAGCAATAGCTACAGTAACTGAATGTTACTTGCTCGCGGTGCGGGCGCTAGGCAGCGGTGGTGAGGCCATGCGCGGGAGGAGCAGCAGCAAACGACAACAACAAGTAGAGCAGCGAGTAGCGGCGGCATCGAGCAGCGCAGCAGCAGGCGGCGTGGGAGGGCGTGCGCGAGCACGCGATGCACGCACAAGGCGAGGCCACGGCCGGTGAGCTCGCGAATGGGGTGGCTGGGGGCGCGGCGACCACATGCGCGAGCGGACGCGCGGAGGTGCGGCTGAGACGAGATGCAGGCGACAGCGCGGCAGTAGCAGCAGGAGAGCAAGAAGCAACGGCAGCCAGCGGCAGCAGCGACGAGCACGCGGGTGCAGACGGCAGTGGCGGGTGGGCGCGCGCATGAGTGCGGCCAGGGTAGCCTAGGGCACGCACGGGGCGTGAGCGTGGGCTTGGCCACGACGAGCTCTGGACACGGCAGCTATGGAGCAGGGGCGGCATCAAGCTACGGCTATAGCGTACGTCAAGGAGTAGAAGGGAAAGGGGATGGACGAGGTGCTCACCTAGGAGCACATAGCGGCTCGGCGGGAGGTTTAGTAGCAGCAGGGGTGCCCCGAATCCGCGGAGTTCGCCGGTGACCCGAGTAGGAGGAAAGGCGTCGTGGGGCTCGATGAAGCGCTCCCCGGCTCGGTCTCGTGGTCCAGGACAACATAGCGGAGGCGGGCGGAGCTCATGGACTCGTCAGCGAGGCGAGAGGAGGTCGGCGGCTACGCGAATGTTGGTGACGCAGCCATGGTAGCGCTCGCATGCCGGTCTAGATCGAGAAAAGGGAGCGAGGGGAGAGGAAAGGGGGAACTGGGAAACTAGGGTTCGGTCCGGGGTGATGTGGGTGGCTTATAGGCAGGGGTGGCCGGGCGATGGCCGGCGCATGGCCGCCGACGGGGCGATGGCCGCCACGATCCCCCCTGTGAACAGGAGGATGACGGGGGCATAGGTGGGCCGGCCTGGCTAGCTAAGTGGGCCAAGGTCCAGGGGAGGGGCATGTTTTTTATTCATCTCCTTTTACTCTTTTATTTAATTCCCACACTAGTTTTAGTTTAGTTAATATACCAAAGTAGTTTCTAAATTAGTACTAATGTTTATACCTTTGCCATAAAAAGTTTGGTACCCAAATAAATTAGTTTGATATTTTAGAATTTATAAAAGGCATTTATATAATTATTCAAGCCACTGTTTTAATCACTTTTGAGCACTTTAAACATTTTATAAAAACTCTGTTACTCCACTAATAATATTTATGAATTATTTGCCACATTTTGCACATTTTAGCTTTGATTTTTGAAAAGTTTTATTTTTGACTTTACTTTTAAATTTGAATTTAGACCGTTTTGAATATAACGGGAGATTAGCAACAGTAACGGAGGTGAAGTGGCATCATTAGCGTGGGATTACTGTAGCTGGATTATCCGGGCGTTACAAATCTCCTCCACTACAAGAAATCTCGTCCCGAGATTTAAGGGGTGTAGTAAGGGGGGAAAGACTAGAGAAGGACGGAGCTCAATACAAGATAGGTGCCTGGGGCTATCACAGTAAACATGGCATAGAGGCATCTCTCGAGTTGAAATTCAAGGAAGTCATCGAGAGCAAGGTAAGGAGGTGCAATAAGAAACTTTAACCGGGTAGGCAATCATTCGTTACCTGAAATAGAGGATGAATGGGGTTCAGAGCAATGGGAATAAGTATTATGTCTGATACCAGAACTGATGATCTCGTGGAAGGTGGCTCGTGAATTACCTACGAAGCCAAGCATGAGGAATAACCTTTAGGAGTGGGGTGTACAGGAGAGTCAGGTTTCGATCATGTGGAAATGTGGGTTATGGGCCCACCATGGGGGATAAAAGTAGGAGGAGCGGTGACATCTTGCATGGTCATGATAGCAAGGCATGTCAGCGGGTAGCCTGTTAGTTATGTCGGCAACAACGTCGGTACCAAGAGCGAGGGACGAAGAGAACCATTTTCCTGCTCGTTGAATGAGGCGGACCAATAGGCAAAGTTCTCGTCCATCGATGGCTACCGGAATGTCATCAACAATAGTAACAGGGTCTTGCTGACAGAATTGTACAACGAGGTGTTTACATAAGCAGGAGAATATTACTGCTTAGATCATATAGATCAAAAGAAAGGTTAAACCAAACAATGGAAAGGAAAATATGATTATCAGATTAAACAGAACAATGAAAAGGAAAATGTGTTTAAACACATATTTCAAGGGTATATCCTTCCCAAGGACAAGCAGAGCATGATATCCATGACAGGATATAATGTAGAAAACTCTTTAGGTAAGGGGAGAGAAATTTCATGACATTACCCATACAACGGTGTTTGGATAATTGAGGAGGATACATTTAACATTGGGCTTCAAATATTCTTGTTGAAATTCGGAGTACCACAGACATGCTTCGAGATAGCATTGACATGGTCACTGGGTAAGGATCAGACTTCGGATACACAAATGATCCATCAGGAACAACTTATACAATAAGTCTTACAATTTCCTCATGGAAGAATGTTTATCCTGGCTGAAAAGGAAACTAAAACAATAGAGCCTCCGGCCATGTGTGCTAGGCATGACATCACCTTACCGGGTCATATAAAGACCAATGTTATAACTCTTGAAAATATATTCCAACCATCGTATCTGACCGAGATTTAGGTCCGATTGGTGTCAGGATACCCCAGACTCATGATGCCTGAGAAGAAAAGGTGCAACTCAAATTGACGAGATGACATTGTAAGATTCTCAGGAAATGAACTATGGAAGCAAGTTCCGAATCATGAGTTCATCATTAAACCAAGGAGAGGATGAGCAGGTGGCTGATGAACTCAGCGACAATGAATTGAGATTTCTAAAAGATGGATTCCCACAACCATGTGAACAAGGAGATAACATTTGTCAGATCAAATGGTATAATGATGTATGCTCGAGGAAAACATATACAATTTAACAATGATAGAAGGGTGCACCCTGAAATCTGGACTGGGTAGCATGATCAATGTTTGAATGATGATTCAATAAGAAATAGACTTAGAATGAAACTATCGACCGTTAACTTCAAATCAATAGGGTTGCTAGAAGGGCAGAATCCAAACAATACCGTTCACCTGTTGGTGTCCCGGTTAGAATCGACACGGGGCCAAGAATTAATGGTGATGATATGAAGTATCACTATACTAGGAACACTTAAGAGGTGGAGAAATTCTCGACATAAAAGATGGTAATACTCCAAGGTAAAAAACAAATGCTGGATAGCAAGGATCTCAAGGTATAACATGAAACACGAACAAGCTTGTGTTGAACGAAAGGCAATAAAGTGGTCGATGATAACACAAATCATCGAGGGAAAGGATGGTACTTGTCGTTATGAATTTGATTGCTATTCTAGAAGGAGTCAAAATGTTGATGATGATCACGACAAATTTTGTCGAGAGGATCCACGAAGAAGCAATCGAACAATGACCGCATCAAGCAAAATGAGTGTTGTAGCGAAAGATTATTGGAACCACAGATACTACTCGGAATCAAGCTTGCTGTTTGAGGTGAAACGATATGACGAGGAAGAGCAACGTAAGCTTTGCTCACGGTCAAAAATTGTGCTTCAGGAAGAAGGACCAGGTAGCACAGTTAAAATTAGCACGGTATTGATGTAGCCGATCAAGCTAGGAATGACGTGATGGAGTATTAAACTTCTCAACAGCAAAGTACTAGGAGTACTGAACCAGAGTGTTGATTCGATTCACTAATCGGTGTTCTCGGTTGACGACAACCCAGAACCCGTGGAGTGACTATGACAGGGAAAGGTACTACTTCATCAGAAATTCGTAATAGGTAGGGCAATAGCATGATATCCTCGAGATACCAGGGGGTTAATACCCGAAGGTAGATCAAAATAGGGGGTTGGACCTGGGTATTTCTCTACAGAAGACAAGTGCTTAAACTTGCACGAGAAATGGTATTTAAAGGAGAACATGGTCGGAACCACGATTGCAAAGGATCAATTCACCGATACCAAATGATATTATATCTAGGAAATAGTTATTATTACAAGAAGCTTCAATGATAGGATATACATCGTGTCCATGGGCATGAACACAAGTTCAAGGTCAACTCCCACTTCTTCAATGTATAACCTTCCATTCACCTCTCGCTTTTCGAAAATGACATTAGTTGTTGAAAGTTTTACCTAGTGCAATACTAGATAAGTATGACCTGTGAAATCTTTCAGGTTCACACAAATTAAGGAAGGCATAGGTTCAACCCATTGGGGCATCGTAGAAACATATACCACAAACTTCAGGAGTAAATAACACAAGCTCGAAAATAGAGCATGGTTGACAAAGTAGAATACACAATTTACCAAAGGCATTATGTATCCGAGGAAAGGCTCACAAGCTTATTGAATATGAAGGACGCTGTCGGATAAAATCCAACAAAGGATCCAGTGGTCCTCTAGGGACCTGATGTGAGCATCGGTACTCAACCAGAGGAAGAAGAATGCAAGGAGATCAAATTATAGAAACAACTGACTAATTCAAAGCTCAAATGCAAAAGAATTATGATTTCCAAATCAAGGGATCAGAAGCAAACGCTCTGATTAAGGATGGGTAAGCTGAATAGACTTAGAGGTATAATCGATGACAATTTGATTGGTCGAGATCTAGCCCATGTTTAAAATGACGTCAGAGCTAGAAGGATGAATTATAGGATTTGACTGATGATTGTGAACATTCTGAACTTATTGAACCAATGGACTCAAAAATGATAGTGACAAAGGATACCGATAAGATTACTATACTTATGGGATTAACCATAATTGCAAGCAAGCAAGAATTTCAAGAACAACAGGCTTTTGAGGATTTTCGAAAGATCAAATAGCATTTCTAAGGCTTATGAGAAACACCTGAACAACTAAGAATGATCGGATACTCGATAAGTGCAAGGAATTATCCGTAGGGGTATTTCCATGGCAAGGAACTACAAGGCAGTAGGCACAAGTATTCTCGGAACAATAGAGAGAAGTTCGGGGTATCTTGTAATAACAAGATCATTGGGGAATGATTGTATGAATGGCAAGTGTATGTACTTATCCATAAGGATATTACGGTGGTAGGGAATTGCAAAGGCAATGAGCACATGTTCTCGGGAGAACATCGAAGAGTATCTTCAGAATCTTCTGGTGCAGCAGGCGATCATCTGTGATAAGGGGCTCTCTGGGTGAAAGTATTTTCGAGAACCTAAAGTTAGATTTAGTAAATTTATTAAACCCGAATAGAAGAGAGATTAGAGTCCCAGAGTATAGATGAGGAATAAAAGATCCTAATACCACCCAATGGCGACGTGGGCCATAGGCCGCACAACCATGTTAGTAAAACTTTTGCAATGTCTAGACTCGACATCGGCCAAGGAGTGTGGAACAGGGATTCCTACAGGCAATCGGCTCTGATACCAACTTGTGACGCCCCCGATTCAATCATACACTAATCATACACGCAAACGTGTACGATCAAGATCAAGGACTCACGGGAAGATATCACAACACAACTGTACAAATAAAATAAGTCATACAAGCATCATATTACAAGCCAAGGGCCTCGAGGGCTCGAATACAAGAGCTCGATCATAGACGATTCAGCGGAAGCAACAATATCTGAGTACAGACATAAGTTAAACAAATTGCCTTAAGAAGGCTAGCACAAACTGGGATACAGATCGAAAGAGGCGCAGGCCTCCTGCCTGGGATCCTCCTAAACTACTCCTGGTCGTCCTCAGCGGGCTGCACGTAGTAGTAGGCACCTCCTGAGTAGTAGTAGTCGTCATCGACAGTGGCGTCTGGCTCCTGGACTCCAACGTCTGGTCGCAGCAATCGGGTATAGAAAGGGGGAAAAGAGGGAGCAAAGCAACCGTGAGTACTCATCCAAAGTACTCGCAAGCAAGGAGCTACACTACATATGTATGCATAGGTGTCAAATGGAAAAGGGGGTAACATATGTGGACTGAATTGCAGAATGCCGGAATAAGAGGGGGATAGCTAGTCCTTTCGAAGACTACGCTTCTGGTAACCTCCATCTTGCAGCAGAAGAAGAGAGTAGATGGTAAGTTCACCAAGTAGTATTGCATATCACAATCCTACCCGACGATCCTCCCCTCGTCGCCCTGTTAGAGAGTGATCACCGGGTGGTATCTGGCACTTGGAAGGGTGTGTTTTATTAAGTAACCGGTTCTAGTTGTCATAAGGTCTAGGTACAACTCCAAATCGTCCTGTTACCGAAGATCACGACTATTCGAATAGATTAACTTCCCTGCAGGGGTGCACCACATTTCCCAACATGCTCGATCCCCTTTGTCCGGACACACTTTTCTGGGTCATGCCCGGCCTCGGAAGATCAACACGTCGCAGCCCTACCTAAGCACAATAGAGAGGTCAGCACGCCGGTCTAAATCCTATGGCGCAGGGGTCTAGGCCCATCGCCCTTTGCACACCTGCATGTTGCGAATGCGACCGGAAGCAGAACTGGCCCCCTTAATACAAGAGCGGGCTTACGGTCCAATCCGGCACACGCCGCTCAGTCGCTAACGTCACGAAGGCTTCAACTGATACCACAATGTCGAGTGCCCATAACTGTCCCCGCATAGATGGTTAGTGCGTATAGGCCAGTGGCCAGACTCAGATCAAATACCAAGATCTCGTTAAACATGTTATCTTGAAATAACCGCGAACGCCGACCAAGGCCAGGCCCACCTCTCTCCTAGGTGGTCTCAACCCGCCCTGTCGCTTCGCCACAAAGATCCACACAGAGGGCTGTCGGGAAAGTATGTCCTTCCATCCCCCAATTCATGAATCAACCGCGGGTCACCACAAGTATCATATATTATGTATAAGTATATACCCGTGACCACCTCCCGAGTGATCACGGCCCGATAGTATAGCATGGCAGACGGACAAGAATGTAGGGCCACTGATGGTAAACTAGCATCCTATACTAAGCATTTAGGATTGCAGGTAAGGTATCAATAGCTGGAGCAACAATGACAGGCTATGCATCAGAATAGGATTAACGGAAAGCAGTAACATGCTACACTACTCTAATGCAAGCAGTAGAGAGAAGAGTAGGCGATATCTGGTGATCAAAGGGGGGGCTTGCCTGGTTGCTCTGGCAAGAGAGAGGGGTCGTCAACACCGTAGTCGTACTGGGTAGCAGCGGCATCGGTCTCGGTGTCTAGCGAGAGAAGAGGGGGAAGAAACAATAAATATCAAGCAAACAGATGCATAGCGATGCATGACATGACAAGTATCGGTGCTAGGGGTGCCCTAACGCGGTATGAGGTGGTACCGGTGAAGGGGGGAAACATCCGGGAAAATATCCCCGGGGTTTCGCATTTTCAGACAGATGAATCGGACGGGGAAAGTTGCGTGTTCGCTATGCTAGGGATGTGTGGTGAACGAACGGGTTGCGTATCCAGATTCGTCTCGTCGTTCTGAGCAACTTTCATGTAGAAAGTTTTTCCATCCGAGCTATCGTTTATTTTATATTAATTTTAAAAAATTTAAATATTTTCTAAATTATTTTAATTTGAAAATTAAATAGTTAATTGCTATGGGCACCCAGCAGAGTGCACACAGCAGGGCCACCGGAGGTTGACAGTGGGTCCACGGGTCCCTGTTGAGTCAGCCAACAGTGCAGTCAACAGTCAAATGTTTGACTATTGACCGGTCAAAATTGTAGATGGGGCCCAGGTGTCATTCACACATATCTTGTACTTCTTTTTAAGTGGATATTTAGAGGGGGGTCCATCTGTCATTTGCACTAAGCCTAACCACTGATTAGAATAACTAGTAGGAGTACTAATTAGCTAACGGAGAGCCGGCCGGCCAACACACATAGAGGATACACACACTCACACATAGTGCTAGGGATTAGTTCTATTTTCTGTTGAGAAAAGATAGCATTTTGTGATTTTCATAGGAATTAAACCATGCATCAAAATGATTTGGTCCAATGGAAACATTTGGACCATGTCAAGTGTACTATCTCCCCATAATTTTTTAGTCCGTTTAGTAGTTGTTTAGCAGTAGTTTAGGGGCAGTCAAGGGGTTACTCGATGTAGAAATTGAAAAGCTAGCAATAGCTACAGTAACTGAATGTTACTTGCTCGCGGTGTGGGCGCTAGGCAGCGGTGGCGAGGCCACGCGCGGGAGGAGCAGCAGCAAACGGCAGCAGCAAGCAGAGCAGCGTGTAGCGGCGGTATCGAGCAGCGCAGCAGCAGGCGGCGTAGGAGGGCGTGCGCGAGCAGGCAACGCATGCACAAGGCGAGGCCGCGGCCGGTGAGCTCGCGAATGGGGTGGCCAGGGGCGCGGCGACCACACACGCAAGAGGACGCGCGGAGGTGCGGCCGAGACGAGATGCAGGCGACAGCGCGGCAGTAGCAGGAGGAGAGCAAGAAGCAACGGCAGCCAGCGGTAGTGGCGACGGGCACGCGGGCGCAGACGGCAGTGGCGGGTGGGCGCGCGCGTGAGCGCGGCCAGGCACGGGCAGGGAAGCCTAGGGCACGCACGGGGCATGAGCGTGGGCTTGGCCACGACGAGCTCTGGACACGGCAGCTACGGAGCAGGGGCGGCGTCAAGCTACGGCTACGGCGTACGTCGAGGAGCAGAAGGGAAAGGGGATGGACGGGGTGCTCACCTAGGAGCACACGGCGGCTCGGCGGGATGTTTAGTAGCATCAGGGGTGGCCCGGATCGACGGAGTTCGCCGGCGACCCGAGTAGGAGGAAAGGCGTCGTGGGGCTCAATGAAGCGCTCCCCGGCTCGGGCTCGTGGTTCAGGACAACATAGCGGAGGCGGGCGCAGCTTGTGGACTCGTTGGCGAGGCGAGAGGAGGTCGGCGGCTACGCGAATGTTGGTGACGCAGCCATGGTATCGCTCGCGCGCCGGTCCAGATCGGGAAAAGGGAGCGAGGGGAGAGGAGAGGGGGAACTGGGAAACTAGGGTTCGGTCCGGGGCGATGGGGGTGGCCTATAGGCAGGGGTGGCCGGGCGATGGCCGGCGCATGGCCGCCGATGGGGCGATGGCCGCCACGATCCCCCCTGTGAACAGGAGGATGACGGGGGCACAGGTGGGCTGGCCTGGCCATCTAAGTGGGCCAAGGTCCAAGGGAGGGGCGTGTTTTTTTATTCATCTCCTTTTTACTCTTTTATTTAATTCCCACACTAGTTTTAGTTTAGTTAATATACCAAAGTAGTTTCTAAATTAGTACTAATGTTTACACCTCTGCCATAAAAAGTTTGGTACCCAAATAAATTAGTTTGATATTTTAGAATTTATGAAAGGCATTTATATAATTATTCAGGTCACGGTTTTAATCACTTTTGAGCACTTTAAACATTTTATAAAAACTCTGTTACTTCACTAATAATACTTATAAATTATTTGCCACATTTTGCACATTTTAGCTTTGATTTTTGAATTTTTTTATTTTTGACTTTACTTTTAAATTTGAATTTAGACCGTTTTGAATCTAACGGGAGATTCGCAACAGTAACGAAGGTGATGTGGCATCATTAGCGTGGGATTACTGTAGCTAGATTATCCGGGCGTTACATGCATTGCACATGATGATTGATTCTACTACTTGTATGTGTATTTGCAAGCTTGGTGGAGATATCACTTGTTATTGCCATATTTGCTTTGTGCCCCATGCCTATGATGATACTATGATCTTGCTTTGTGTTCGTGCTTGTGATATGTCATGTGCATTGTCTATGCCTATTATTTTCTCACATGAGATGATTGCAATGATTTCCCCTAGTATGTTGCATCTTTGCACTACTAGCTTGCACAACTTGATTACTACCATTGCTTATGTTGCATCATCGATGATTCATACTTGCTCATTTAATGCAGTTGATGACAACCATCTACATGCTTATCACATGATTGTGTCATCATATATCTCCATATGCTGCCTCTTTCATGCTAGATGATTTGCCATGTATTGAGTGCAATTATGCCTTTAGTCTTGATAATGAGTTTGCCCCCATAGCATTCTTGCATATATTTGGAGATTTTGATATTTCTCTTGTGAAGCATGCTTGTCTTACCTCTTTGCACCATATACCTAGTGCCATGAATATTGCCGATGTTGCATCCTATTATTCATGCACTTGTGCTTCTAATGGTTATGTGCAAGAGAAGAGACCCATCATGATGGATGATGTGTTTATCTACCATGCACATACATTCTTTGCCTTGTTTTGTGCATGTGTAGGAAACTTGGACCTTGTGTCAACTTCCACGTCACGTGAGTTGACCATTCGAGCTCTTGAGAGCGAACCACCTCCTACCACGACGATTCTACATCGCACTTGCTTGTACTTCGACATTGTGAAGGACGCACAAGGACATGCTTTCAAGGTTATATCCTTCTCTTTTGAGAACCCCCAAACCATGAGCATGGATATTGCGGATCATACTACTTGTGTTGCTTGCACCATGAGACTTGATTGCACACGTGTTAGAAATCTTGCTTCAACTTGTCATTTTCACCATTCCATGCATCATGATATTTATGCCTTGTGTGTTGCATCCAAGTCTTGGATTATTTGCTCCGATCACATGCTTGGTTGCAACAATATCATTTCTTCACATATGTCATGTCTCATTGATTGCTACATGCTTGCCTTGATTGCCTCACACATGATGAACAATTTCTCTTTTATTGTGTTGAGTGCCACACTATATTCACTACACCCTATGCACATTATGCTTGGATTGTCTTGCACTTGACCCATGTGTTTAGACACTTAATTTCATTTGGTGTTGTGAATGATTCCTATGCCTACCATAGATCTTTCATTGAGCGCTTTGCCCATGTTTGCTATGATCTTGAGGTAGATGCTTATTCACTTATCCAACATATTTGCATCACTACCTCACATTTACATGCTTGTCCCCATGATATCTTTGCTTGTGATCAATTTATGTGCTTATATGCCATGTCACAATCCTTTGTCACACCATATGATTTGCATGATGACGACACTTGTTTGGTGAATAACCTCTTGAATGCTTGGTTTTGCACTAACGCTAACCACATTTGTTTTTCCAAGTGTTTGTTGTCCTTACTCCTTTTGAAGGAATCACACGACGGTGAGACATTGGAGAGTGCCCATTTCGAGCTTCAAGATGACAAGTACTTGGTGAACGTCCACTTCTACACGGCTAAGCCATCTCTTTCCCATGGTGATTTGGTTTTCGATCGAGGTCGGATCTTTCCCAAGGGAGGGGAGATGATGTGGAGCATCCTATGGACATAACCATGTCAAGAGTCCGTTTGGAAAGTGACACATGCGACATCTACTTCACATACATAAAGGTGAATCATCTCCTTTACACGTGCTCACTTGACCCCTTCGAGGATGGTATACTACTTGACACTTCTCCTGTGTGCATGCATAGGTATAGCCGAGCTTCACGGATGTTGAGGAGGAGTGCAAGCGCCAAGGAACAACTACACCATCCGCGAGGGAAGCCTGGAAGCGACAACGGAAGAAGACGGAGTTGCTGGAGCTACATCGGCCGGACATCCGGGAACAGAGGCCGGACATCTGGTGCCTGTGCAGCCTCCAAGGAGCTGCAACAACAGACGACCAAAGCATCAGCGGCCGAACATCTGACCCGTGTGCCTGGACATCCGGTGCCTCAGCAATGCCCGGACATCCGGCATCCCTCCCGGAAATCCGGCATCCCCTATCCAGAGAAGGACTCGAACTTCCACTTCAGCCCGGACATCCGGCCCGTGCCCCAGACATCCGGCCTCCCGCGAACGGCCGGACATCCGGCCCCCAGCCCGGACATCCGGCGCCTGCCTGCGCAGAGTCGGGCCAGAGGCCCATGTATCCCTTTCCCACTTACCCCTTCGTGGCTTAGACTATATATACTCCTTCCCCTCCTCCTAGTTAGGGTTAGCATTGTGATAGCTCATTTGAGAGATAGAGCTTCGCTCATCCATATCGGATCTACTCCACGAGAGAGACTGCAGCCCTTCTACGGAGAAGATCCACCTTGGATTCAAGACCCCTCATGGGAAGATCCCCTTGTGGATTCAAGACCTCCTCACGGAGAAGAACCGGTTACCTCTTGTATCGTCCGTTGTTGACTTTGGATCTTGTATCTTCCTTTGTGTTCATGGATCTAGCACATGTGTAACTTGTTCTTGTTAGTTTGAGTGTTCCTCTTGTGTTTCCCTTGTGTTTTCCCTCGTTTCCCTCCTCGTGTTCTTCGTGTTCGTCGCGGGATCCGCTCCTTTCATGAAAGATCGGCCGATTAGGGTTCCACCCTACATCAGTCAACGTATACTAACGCGAACCAGGGATGAGAGGAACAAGATGCAAGATGCCAACATCAAGCAGGCTGAGGAGCTGAAGGACATACGAGCCCAACTGGCGGATGCCCTGAAAGAGAACGAAAAGCTGAAAGGCAGCATATTCAGTATGCTTTTGTAACCTTGCTTCCATACAGTCCCCTAATGGGAAGTTTAACAAGTTTATTTATGTAGGTGTGCTGACTGGGCGGCCCGAAGGAGAGGTGTCCGGATTTCAAGGCGATCTGCTACAAGAGCTGTCCAAAGTGCATGAGCGAGCCTAGAAGGCAATGAGGAACATTGCTAAAGCCTTATGGCCGGCCGATTCAGCTCCAGGAAGTATGGAGGAACTCGTGAATTTATTCAAGGGAGCTCGTCGCTGTTGGGGAACGCAGTAATTTCAAAAAAATCCTATGCACACGCAGGATCATGGTGATGCATAGCAACGAGAGGGAAAGAGTGTTGTCCATGTACCCTCGTAGACCGTAAGCGGAAGTGTTATGACAACGCGGTTGATGTAGTTGTACGTCTTCACGATCGACCGATCCTAGTACCGAAAGTACGGCACCTCCGCGATCTACACACGTTCGGCTCGGTGACGTCCCCCAGAACTCACGATCCAGCAGAGTGTTGAGGGAGAGCTTCGTCAGCATGACGGCGTGATGATGGTGATGATGATGCTACCGGAACAGGGCTTCACCTAAGAACCTCTACGATATGTCCGAGGTGGATTATGGTGGAGGGGGGCACCGCACACGGCTAAGAGATCAATGATCAACTTGTGTGTCTATGGGGTGCCCCCTCCCCCGTATATAAAGGAGTGGAGGAGGGGGGAGGGCCGGACCTCTATGGCGCGCCCTAGGGGAGTCCTACTCACACCGGGAGGAGGATCCCCCTTCCAAGTAGTAGGAGTAGGAGAGAAGGAAGGGGAGGAGAGGGGATAGGAAAGGGGGGGGCACCCAATTCGGATTGGGCTGGGGGGTGAGGGAGTCCTGCACTAAGGGGTCCTCGGGTGTCTCACCTATTGGATATGTGCCGGATTGATGGGCCGTAAAGATACAAAGGCCAAAGACTCTACCCATGTCCGTATGGGACTCTCCTTGGCGACCAAATATGAAGATTCCTTTCTCTGTAACCGACCTTGTAACCCTAGATCCCTCTCGTGTCTATATAAACCGGAGGGCTAGGTCCGTAGATATATCCTCATAATCATAGTCAATCTAGACTTTTAGGGTTTAGCCATTACGATCTCGTGGTAGATAAACTCTTGTAATACTCATATTCATCAAGATCAATCAAGCAGGAAGTAGGGTATTATCTCCATAGAGAGGGCCTGAACCTGGGTAAACATTGTGTCCCATGTCTCCTGTTACCATCGATCCTAGACGCATAGTTCGGGACCCCCTACCCGAGATCCACCGGTTTTGACACCGACATTGGTGCTTTCATTGAGAGTTCTACTATGCTGTCAAAAGATAGGATCGATGGCTCGCCTTGTTCTCAAGGATAACCTCACCTCTGGAGGAACACTGGCCCTAGGCCAAACCCTCCGGCTGGGCGGCTTCATTATGACCGCCCATTTGGCCATTAAGCCGACGATGACTTCTCAGGTCATCAAAAATCCCCTTCATGTCGACTCTAAGTATTCCAAGTAGATGGATCCGGCGGAGTTGTCATCTTTAAACGAGCTCCTAGATCGCATCGCCGCCCTGGGGGTTGCCACAGACTATGATCGGATTGGGCTTAAACCCGACCAGAGAGAAATTAAAACTCCATTGATCACCCATCAAATAGCGGTAGTAGAGGAGCAAGATGACAACTCTTCCTCTATATTAAGGACGAACTACGTTTGGATCTCCGAACTCGAAGAGCCGGACACCTACCTGCAAAAATACATGTCCTGTCCTCCGAACATAGAATCGGATGACAAGCCTAAAAAATCAGCTGACATCCCGGAGCCCGAACTACTAAATCCGGAGATTCTTCAAACTCCGGATCCTAATTTGGGTCAGGGTTCGGACTTCAATCCACCCACCCACCTAGACATAAGCGCTCTTAGGGGCATACAATAGCAGTAACAGGAAATGGCCCACCACTTCTGGGCCAGATTCCTCCTTGTCAAACATAAGATTGAAGATTGCCACGACGAAGACGCGATCACAGTGTTCCGCAGCAATTGCACGGATGAAGGAATCCTCAACGCCATCAACCATCGTCGCATATCACACTTCGCAGACTTGGCAACCATAGTATACAAGTACTGCACAATGGAAAGCGCTTGGAAAACTCAGGCAGCCTGCTGGGAACCACCGGTTTCCACCCAATCCCTCGTTCAGGTGAAAAGGACGCACCCTACGCCCGGCCCAATGACAAAGAAATATAAGCCCATTACGGGACGCGGAACCATTCTGGAGGGATGGATCGATGGACCATGCAAGCTACACACAACACCGGATACCATATCAACTCACAGCCTTAGAGCATGTTGGATACTCCGGCAGGTGGCCAAGAGCGGCGAGGATATCCGCACCAAAAATAACCCAGAGCAATATCCTCCAGAAGACGATGACCCCTGAGTACTAACGGTCTTTGAGACTTTCGCTTCAAACAATAAGCATAAAAGGGCACTCCGCGACCTTGCCGAGGTCTTCCAAATCGCAGCAACAAACCCTTGGAATGACACAGCCATAACTTTCAATGCCGATGACGAACCAAAATTCAGGACAACCTGGGCACCATCTGCCTTGGTCCTCAGTCCGATCATGGACAGTTTTCGGCTCACCAAGGTTCTCATGGATGGCGGTAGCGGGCTAAACCTCATTTACGAGGATACACTTAGTAAAATGGAAATAGACAGGAGCCGCATCAAGCAAAGGAGCATCTTTCTTCTTTTGCATATCACACAAATCAACAAATTTGTTTAGATGGGTAGCGGCATCTTCACTAGGAAGGCCGGAAAATTGATCTTTCATGACAAGATTCAACAAAGCAGCATTAATTTCACAAGATTCAGCATTGGTAAGAGGAGCAATCGGAGTGCTAAGAAAATCATTGTTGTTGGTATTGGCAAAGTCACACAATTTAGTATTATCTTGAGCCATCATGACAAGCAAGCAATCCAACACACAAGCAAACAAGAAACGAGCAAAAGAGGCAAATAGGAAAGAGAAGGGGAACGGAGAGAGAGGGCGAATAAAACGGCAAGGGTGAAGTGGGGGAGAGGAAAACGAGAGGCAAATGGCAAATAATGTAATGCGAGGGATAAGAGTTTGTGATGGGTACTTGGTATGTCTTGACTTGACAGCGACACCAAAAATGACTCATTGTTGGGAGTCAAATCTTGACTTGACTTGGCACGAATCTCCCCGGCAACAGCGCCAGAAATCCTTCTTTCTACCTCTTGAGCACTGCGTTGGTTTTCCCTTGAAGAGGAAAGGGTGATGCAGCAAAGTAGCGTAAGTATTTCCCTTAGTTTTTGAGAACCAATGTATCAATCCAGTAGGAGATCACGCTCAAGTCCCACACACCTACACAAACAAATAAGAACCTCGCAACCAACGCGATAAAGGGGTTGTCCAGCCCTTCACGGTCACTTACGAGAGTGAGATCTGATAGATATGATAAGATAATATTTTTGGTATTTTTATGATAAAGAGAAATAACGATGCAAAGTAAAATAAACATCAAAGGAAATAACTAAGTGTTGGAATATTAATATGATGAAAGATAGACCTGGGGGCCATAGGTTTCACTAGTGGCTTCTCTCAAGAGCATAAGTATTATGGTGGGTAAATGAATTACTGTCGAGCAATTGATAGAATTGAGCATAGTTATGAGAATATCTAGGTATGATCATGTATATAGGCATCACGTCTGAGACAAGTAGACCGAAACGATTCTGCATCTACTACTATTACTCCACACATCGACCGCTATCCAGCATGCATCTAGAGTATTAAGTTCATAAGAACAGAGTAATACTTTAAGGAAGATGACATGATGTAGAGGGATAAACTCATGCAATATGATATAAACCCCATCTTTTTATCCTCGATTGCAACAATACAATACGTGTCAGTTCCCTTTCTGTCACTCGGATCGAGCACCGCAAGATTGTACGCAAAGCTAAGCACTTCTCCCATTGCAAGAAAGATCAATCTAGTAGGCCAAACCAAACTTATAATTCGAAGAGACTTGCAAAGATAAACCAATCATACATAAAAGAATTCATAGGAGAATCAAATATTGTTCATAGATAATCTGGATCATAAACCCACAATTCATCGGATCTTGACAAACAAACCACAAAAGAAGATTACATCGAATAGATCTCCAAGAAGATCGAGGAGAACTTTGTATCGAGATCCAAAGAGAGAGAAGAAGCCATCTAGCTAATAACTATGGATCCGTAGGTCTGAAGTAAACTACTCACACATCACAGGAGAGGCCATGGAGTTGATGTAGAGGCCCTCCGTGATCAATTCCCCCTCCAGCGGAGCTCCGGAAAAGGCCCCGAGACGGGATCTCTCGGGTACAGAAGGTTGTGGCGATGGAATTAGGTTTTTGTGGCGCTCCTGGATGTTTGGGGGGTACGTGGATATATATAGGAGGAAGAAGTACGTCGGTGGAGCAACGGGGCCCATGAGGGTGGAGGGCGTGCCCAGGGGGAGTAGGCGCGCCCCCTGCCTCGTGGCTTCCTCCGTTGTTTCTTGACGCCCACTCCAAGTCTCCTGGATCACGTTTGTTGAGAAAATCACGTTCCTGAAGGTTTCATTCCATTTGGACTCCGTTTGATATTCCTTTTCGGCGAAACCCTAAAATAGGCAAAAAAACAGCAATTTGGGCTGGGCCTCTGGTTAGTAGGTTAGTCCCAAAAATGATATAAAAGTGTAAAATAAAGCCCATTGACATCCAAAATAGATAATATAATAGCATGGAGCAATCAAAAATTATAGATACATTGGAGACGTATCAACCGGCAAGTTTGAAATCATAATTGAGCTCTTTAATGGCCCAATATGCCTTATGTTCTAGTTCAAGAGGTAAGTGACATGCTTTACCATAAACCATTTTATACGGAGACATACCCATAGGATTTTTATATGTGGTTCTATAAGCCCATAATGCATCATCAAGTTTCTTGGACCAATTCTTTCTAGATCTATTAACAGTCTTTTGCAAAACTAATTTAAGCTCTATATTACTCAATTCTACTTGACCACTAGACTGTGGATGATAAGGATATTCAATTCTATGATTAACGTCATACTTAGCAAGCATTTTACGGAAAGCACCATGAATAAAATGTGAACCACCATCAGTCATTAGATATCTAGGGACTCCAAACCTCAGAAAAATAACTTCTTTAAGCATCTTAATAGAGGTGTTATGATCAGCACTACTAGTTGGAATAGCTTCTACCCACTTAGTAATGTAATCAACAACAACTAAAATATGTGTAAACCCATTAGAGGAAGGAAACGGTCCCATATAATCAAAACCCCAAACATCAAATGGTTTAGTAACAAGTGAATAATTCATAGGCATTTCTTGACGTCTACTAATATTACCAACTCTTTGACATTCATCACAAGACAAAACAAACTTACGTGCATCTTTGAAGAGAGTAGGCCAATAAAAACCAGATTGCAATACCTTATGTGTAGTTCTATCTCCAGCATGGTGTCCTCCATAAGCCTCAGAGTGACACTTGCGTAGGATCTGTTCCTGTTCATGCTCAGGTACACAACGTCTAATAACACCATCTAGTCCTTCTTTATAAAGTTGTGGGTCATCCCAAAAGTAATGTATTAAATCATACAAGAACTTTTTCTTTTGCTGGTATGTGAAACTAGGTGGTATAAACTTAGCAACAATATAATTAGCATAATCATCATACCATGGAGCAGTACGAGAAGCATTTATGACAGCTAATTGTTCATCAGGAAATTTATCATCAATAGGTAGTGGGTCATCAAGAACATTCTCTAACCTAGACAAGTTGTCTGCAACGGGGTTCTCAACTCCCTTTCTATCAATAATATGCAAATCGAATTCTTGAAGCAAGACAACCCATCTAATAAGTCTTGGTTTAGCATCTTTATTTTCCATAAGATATTTAATAGCAGCATGATCAGTGTGAGCAGTTACTTTAGAATCAACAATATAAGGTCTGAACTCATCACAAGCAAATACAACTGCTAAAAATTCTTTTTCAGTAGTTGCATAGTTTCTCTAGGCACTGTCTAGAGTTTTACTAGCATATTGAATAACATTTAATTTCTTATCAACTCTTTGTCCTAGAACAGCCCCTAAAGCATAATCACTAGCATCACACATAATTTCAAATGGTAAATTCCAATCAGGAGGCCGAACAATAGGTGCAGAAATCAAGGCTTTCTTAAGTATTTCAAATGCTTCTACACAATCATCATCGAAGACAAAAGGAACATCTTTTTGTAAGATATTAGTCAGATGCCGAGAAATTTTAGAAAAGTCCTTAATGAACCTCCTATAAAACCGGCATGACCAAGGAAACTTCTTATACCTTTAATGTCCTTAGGACACGACATCTTTTCAATAGCATCAACTTTAGCTTTGTCAACTTCAATACCTTTTTCAGAAATTTTATGCCCCAAGACAATACCTTCATTAACCATAAAGTGGCACTTCTCCCAATTCAAAAAAAGATTAGTTTCTTCACATCTCTACAAAACTCGATCAAGTTTGCTTAAGCAATCATCAAAAGAAGTCCCATAAATGGAGAAATCATCCATGAATACCTCAACAATCTTTTCACAAAAGTCAGAGAATATAGTAGTCGTACATCTTTGAAAGGTAGTAGGTACATTGCATAAACCAAAAGGCATACGTCTATAAGCAAAGTTACTGAAAGGGCAAGTAAAAGTTGTCTTTTCTTGATCCTCTTTTGACACATGTATTTGAGAGAAACCAGAATAACCATCTAGAAAGCAAAAATGTGTATGCTTGGATAGTCTTTCTAGCATTTGATCAAGAAAAGGTAAAGGGTAATGATACTTTTAGTAGCTTTATTTAATTTGCGGAAATCAATTACCATTCTATAACCTGTAACAATTCTTTGTGGGATCAATTCAGGAACAACAGTAATACCTCCCTTCTTAGGGACACAATGGACACGACTTACCCACTCACTATTAGCGACGGGATAAATTATACCTGCCTCCAGAAGCTTTAGTATTTCTGTTGTTACCACTTCTTTCATCTTAGGATTTAACCGTCGTTGGTGATCAACAACCGGTTTAGCATCCTTCTCCAATTTTATTTTGTGCTGGCATAGAGTGGGACTAATGCCCTTAAGATCATCAAGAGTATATCCAATAGCAGCACGGTTCTTCTTCTGAGTTTTCAATAATTTCTTTTCTTCATGCCCTGAAAGGTTAGCACTAATAATAACAGGATATATCTCTTTCTCATCAAGATAAGCATATTTAAGAGTATCATGTAATGGTTTAAGCTCAAACACGGGATCACCCTTAGGTGGAGGAGGATCCCCTAAGATTTGAACAGGCAAGTTGTGCTTCAAAATAGGTCCCTATTTAAAGAATACTTCATCTATTTCCCTTCTTTCATTCATAAACATATCATTTTCATGGTCTAGCAAATATTGTTCTAAAGGACCAGTAGGAGGCACGGTAATAGAAGAAAGACCAATAATTTCATCTTTACTAGGCAATTCTTTATCATGGGGTTGTCTACGAAATTTAGCAAAATTAAATTCATGAGACGTATCCCCTAAACCAACAGAAACAATATCTTTATTGCAGTCTATCTTAGCATTAACAGTATTCAAGAAGGGTCTACTAAATATAATGGGACAAAAGTTATCTTGTGGGGAACCAAGAATAAGAAAATCAGCAAGGTATTTAACCTTCCCACACAAGACTTCAACATCTCTAACAATCCCAATTGGTGAAATTGTATCTCTATTGGCAAGCTTAATTGTAACATCAATCTCTTCTATCTCAGCAGGTGCAATATCATGCATAATTTCTTTGTATAAGGAATGAGGAATGAGGTATTGCACTTGCACTAGCACCCATATCACATAAGCCATGATAGCAATGATCTCCTATTTTAACAGAAATAACAAGCATGCCTACAACAGGCCTATGTTTATTTTTAGTATCAGTTCTAGCAATTCTAGCAGCTTCATCACATACGTAAATAACATGCCCATCAATATTATCGGCCAAGAGATCTTTAACCATAGCAATACTAGGTTCAACTTTAATTTGCTCAGGGGGTTTGGGTGTATTAATATTACTTTTGTTGACCACAGTTGAAGCTTTAGCATGATCCTTTATTCTAACAGGGAAAGGTGGTTTCTCAATATAAGCAGTAGGAACATCAGGATCATTATAAGTGATAGTCTTTTCTTCAACTTTAATAGGTGCAACTACTTTTACTTCAATGGTAGGATTATATTTAAACCACTTCTCCTTAGGGAGATCAACATGAGTAGCAAAGGATTCACAGAAAGAATCTACTATCTTAGAGTCAAGTCCATATTTAGTGCTAAATTCACAAAAAGTATTGGTATCCATAAAAGATTTAACACAATCAAACTTAGGTGTTATACCTGACTCCTTACCTTCGTCGAAATCCCAGTCTACAGAGTTGCGTTTAATTCTTTCCAATAAATCCCATTTGAATTCAATAGTCTTCATCATAAAAGATCCAGTACAAGAAGTATCGAGCATGGAGCGATTACTGAGAGTAAGCCGAGCATAATTTTTTTGAATAATCATTTCTTTTGAGAGCTCATGATTGGGGCATGAATATAACATTGACTTAAGCCTCCCCCAAGCTTGAGAGAAGCTTTCTCCTTGGCGAGGCCAAAAATTATATATATAATTACGATCATGATGAACAAGATGCATAGGATAAAACTTCTGATGAAATTCCAATTTTAGTCGATTGTAGTTCCACGATCCCATATCATCACATAGCCTAAACCATGTCAATGCCTCTCACTTCAAAGATAAAGGGAAGACCTTCTTCTTGATAACATCTCCGGGCATACCTGCAAGCTAATATAATCCACAAACTTCATCCACATAGATTAGGTGCAAATCAGGATGTAATGTTCCATCACCTGGGAAAGGATTAGCTAGTAGTTTCTCTATCATACCCGAAGGAATTTCAAAGTAAAAATTTTCAGTAGGTTCAGTAGGTTGAGGATCCACTCTTTGCTCTACTGGTCGGGGTGAAGATACCCCGAACAAGCCCCTCAAAGGATTATGTTCCATAATAACAAGTGATAATAATTTCAGCACACTATATAAATTTTTCCTTACCAATTTCCACATACCAAAGGTGCTTCACTCCCCGACAATGACCCACAAGTGTAGGGATCTATCATAGCCTTTTCGATAAGTAAGTTTGTCGAATCCAATGAGGAGCAGAAGGAAATGATAAGCGGTTTTCAGCAAGGTATTTTCTGCAAGAACTGAAATTATTGGTAACAGATAGTTTTGTGATAAGGTAACTTGTAACGGGTAACAAGTAATGCAAGTAAATAAGGTGCAGCAAGATGGCCCAATCCTTTTTGTAGCAAAGGACAAGCCTGGACAAACTCTTATATAAAGGAAAGCGCTCCCGAGGACACATGGGAATTATCGTCAAGCTAGTTTTCATCACGTTCATATGATTCGCGTTCGGTACTTTGATAATTTGATATGTGGGTGGGCCGGTGCTTGGGTACTGTCCTTCCTTGGACAAGCATCCCACTTATGACTAACCCCTATTGCAAGCATCCGCAACTACAACAGAAGTACTAAGGTAAACCTAACCATAGCATGAAACATATGGATCCAAATCAGCCCCTTACGAAGCAACGCATAAACTAGGGTTTAAGCTTCTGTCACTCTAGCAACCCATCATCTACTTATTACTTCCCAATGCCTCCCTCTAGGCCCAAACAATGGTGAAGTGTCATGTAGTCCACGTTCACACGACACCACTAGAGGGATGACAACATACACCTCATCAAAATATCGAACGAATACCAAATTCACATGACTACTTATAGCAAGACTTCTCCCATGTCCTCAGGAACAAATGTAACTACTCACAAATCATATTCATGTTCGTAATCAGAGGGGTATTAATATGCATAATGGATCTGAACATAGATCTTCCACCGAATAAACCAACTAGCATCAACTACAAGGAGTAATCAACACTACTAGCAACCCACAAGTACCAGTCTACGGCTTTGGGACAAAGATTGGATACAAGAGGTGAACTAGGGTTTGAGATGAGATGGTGCTGGTGAAGATGTTGATGGAGATTGATGATACGTCTCCAACGTATCTATATTTTTTATTGCTCCATGCTATATTATCTTCTGTTTTGGACATTATTGGGCTTTATTATTCACTTTTATATTATTTTTGGGACTAACCTATTAACCGGAGGCCCATCCCAGAATTGCTGTTTTTTTTGCCTATTTCAGAGTTTCGCAGAAAAATAATATCAAACGGAGTCCAAATGGAATGAAACCTTCGGGAACTTGATTTTTGGAACGAACATGATCTAGGAGACTTGGACCCTACATCAAGCAACCAACAGGGAAGCCACGAGGTAGGGGGCGCGCCTACCCCTCCCCCCAGGCGCGCCCTCCACCCTCGTGGGCCCCTATTGCTCCATCGACGTACTCCTTCCTCCTATATATACCTACATACCCCCAAACGATCAGAAATAGAGCCAAAACCCTAATTCCACTGCCGTAACTTTCAGTATCCACGAGATCCCATCTTGGGGCCTGTTCCGGAGCTCCGCTGGAGGGGGCATCGATCACAGAGGGCTTCTACATCAACACCATAGCCTCTCCAATGAAGTGTGAGTAGTTTACCTTAGACCTTCGGGTCCATAGTTATTAGCTAGATGGCTTCTTCTCTCTTTTTGGATCTCAATACAAAGTTCTCCCCCTCTCTTGTGGAGATCTATTCGATGTAATCTTCTTTTGCGGCGTGTTTGTTAAGACCGGTGAATTGTGGGTTTATGATCAAGTTTATCTATGAAAAATATTTGAATCTTCTCCGAATTCTTTTATGTATGATTGGTTATCTTTGCAAGTCTCTTGGAATTATCAGTTTGGTTTGGCCTACTAGATTGATCTTCCTTGCAATGGGGGAAGTGCTTAGCTTTGGGTTCAATCTTGCGGTGTCCTTTCCCAGTGACAGTAGGGGCAGCAAGGCACATATTGTATTGTTGCCATCGAGGATAACAAGATGGGGTTTTCATCATATTGGATGAGTTTATCCCTCTACATCATGTCATCTTGCTTAAGGCGTTCCTCTGTTCTTATGAACTTAGTGCTCTGGATGCATGCTGGATAGCAGTCGTTGTGTGGAGTAATAGTAGTAGATGCAGGCAGGAGTCGGTCTACTTGTCTTGGACGTGATGCCTATATACATGATCATACCTAGATATTCTCATAACTATGCTCAATTCTGTCAATTGCTCAACAGTAATTTGTTAACCCACCGTAAAATACTTGTGCTCTTGAGAGAAGCCACTAGTGAAACCTATGGCCCCCGGGTCTATCTTCATCATATTAATCTTCCAACACTTAGTTATTTTCATTGCTTTTATTTTACTTTGCATCTTTATCATAAAAATACCAAAAATATTATCTTATCATATCTATCAGATCTCACTCTCGTAAGTGACCGTGTAGGGATTGACAACCCCTTATCACGTTGGTTGCGAGGATTTATTTGTTTTGTGCAGCTGCAAGGGACTCACGCATAGCCTCCTACTGGATTGATACCTTGGTTCTCAAAAACTGAGGGAAATACTTATGCTACTTTGCTGCATCACCCTTTCCTCTTCAAGGGAAAACCAACGCGGTGCTCAAGAGGTAGCAAGAAGGATTTCTGGCGCCGTTGCCGGGGAGGTCTACGCAAAAGTCAACATAGCAAGTACCCATGACAAACCCTTATCTCCCGGATTACATTATTTGCCATTTCCCTCTTGTTTTCCTCTCCCCCACTTCACCCTTGCCATTTTATTCGCCCTCTCTCTCTATCCTCCCTCTCTTTCTCTATTTGCCTCCTTTTGCCTTTTTGCTCTTTTTGCCGTTATGTCTAAAATTGGGGAAATTATTGTCGATATGGACAATAATAATATCATGAAAAATTCTGATACTCCTGCTGAAGAACCCCCTATCTTACATACAAAAAAATTCCGTATTGGTAGTGGCAATGTTATTGGAAAAGGAGTTATCCAAGATTTCTTTACTTGTGTCGGTGCTTTACCTTCTATGGTTAGTTCTATCCTTCATAGAACTAGTAGTCTTGCGGACGCTATTGCCATGA